>CAMRHE010000007.1:7400500-8839000 GCA_947044405.1 Leptodactylus fallax | reverse complement strand
TTTGTCTTTGGTCCCTGGGAGGGGTGCCATATATCACAGCCCCTCCTGAGGTAGTACAGTGCCTTAAACTTTATTCCCCTTACGTCCAACAGCAGCACAATATGGAGTATCTCTGACCCTGTGTGCTGGTAGGACAGGTGGAATTTTTAATGTACATAATTAATTAAGTGATACTCCCCTATAAGAAGCCAAGGAGACCTCACCTCACTGTGTTTTTTTTTCTGTCCTGTGTGGAGGGAGGCTCTTTGTCCTCCCATTTTTTCCTAAGGATTTGGAGGATTAACTACATTTTCGTAAGTTTTTTCTCCTCTTTTTACTCCTAAGGCTTCCTTGTTTCTCCCTGCTGCGCTCTCTGGCCATTCTAGGCTGGGTATGCCTACCCTTGTCTGATCTCAGGTGAGATGTTTGCGGCTGGGCAGGCTGTGCATTCAGTATGTGTCTGTTTCTGAACTTGGAGGCTTTATTGCAGGGTTAAAATAAACCTCTACAGAGCTTATGCTTCAGGTGTTTGTGCTCAGTTTCAACTGATGACAGCGCCTCAGACACAAATTCCCCACACTGCCTTTCTGTTGCAGTTATGATTCTATTCCAGTCTGCCACAAAGACACACCACACTTCCTATAGCAGTGGAATTAAAGCGAAGAGTGAGAGAAAGGTTTTTTTTCCGGGGGGAGTGATTTTGTGACTTCAGGTTCCGGAACCTTTTTTGCAGGTCCTGTTTCCTGGATTCCTTTTTTTCTGTTACACTTCTGTAGCCTTCTCCCAGTAGAGCTGGATTGCGCTGCCGGACTAGTTTAGGCCATTCTCTTTACCGCTGTAGCGGTATCAAAGACACTGTTGTTAAGGGTCTCTTAAAAAGTTGTGTATATAAGTTTTATGGGTAAGTATGGTCTTCACTCTACTTATTTAAACCTTCTTCCTAAGTTTGTCTCTTTACATTTTTGTTTGATATTGTTCTGACTGCTTTCGGTGGCAGCGGCGACTTAATGAGGGAAAGGTCCTCTAAGCTGAAACATTTCGCTTAGACAGAGTGCGACATCCCTCTGCCTGATGGTACGATTACACTCGCTTTCGCCAATGCCGTAGGACCCCATCTGAGGATTCGTCCATTCGTGACGTAATTGTGTAGGTCAAGGAGCAGGATAGAAATCCGGAACTTGATTTCTCAAGAAGCTTCGCACTGACAGACATCCTCAGTCATTTCCATCAGAAGAGGAATTTCACATACTCAATGTGATGCACTCGTGTGATGAAGGAATTTCGCTAAATCCCAGCAGGCCTCTTGGTAAGGATACCTAGGCTGCTGAAGTCCATCTGGTCAGCGACTGTGATGTTGAACTTGGGGAAGCCTCTAGTTCCACCTATAGGGGGCCAAAGGCCTTCCAAGTGGACGCGACACTGCATAAAGCTTTGACAGGCAATCTCCAGATATCTATACATAGTCGCTTGGAGTGTACCCTTAGGAAGACTTAATCCTCGGCCTCTGCTCATGCTTCTGTGGACATCGCCGCCAATCAGGTAGCGAATAAGAGAGTATCTAGCAGAAGTTTCCATATACCAAGTCAAGATGCCTGCCAAATCTAGGGCCTTCTCTACAGCTGCTAGAAGGCCATTATGGGGGAGCGGACAATGCGTCCAAGTATAACGTATGCTCCCTACCCTTGAGCTGGGTAAACATTTTAGCAGAGGCCTGGACGACATCATGGAAGGTCTTGTGATTAAAAGTGCCTTTAAAGGGAAAGCAGGACCTTCTGGCCGGGGCAGAAGTTATCAGCGCAGCTGCATCAATCTACATTCCAATATCAGAGGCATGCTAGATATCATCCCAGAGGGGCTGGACTTAAGTTCCCCAAGGAAGGGGACCGAAAGAAGACTGGCTTTGACACCAACTTTTCGCCTCCTGTGGCGGCAAGTACGCCTGTTGGGGGATGTCTCTCCCATTTTTTCTCTCCTTCTGGCAGGAGAAGATCCAAGAACTTTCGTCTTGCAGATAAGTACAGCAGGGTTATGCGGACAAATTCTTTGCCTGCCACAAGACAGATTCTCGCAACCTGTTCTTTTCCTGCACTGGAGCAGGTTATACTGGAAAATTCCATTCTGGAATACCTGGGCAGGGGGCCTTGGGAAAGGTCCCCCTCAGAAGAAGGTTTGGGATCTACTCTCCAGACTTCCCGCTACCAATATATGTTATAGTCCTAATATATCTGTCTCTTCATAAGGAATAGTGTTTCCAAAGGGACACCGGAAAGTTGGTCACATCCTTTCTGCAAAGCAATGTTCTTGTCACTCTCGACCTAAAGGATGCATACTTACAAGTTCCAGTTATCCTCCTCACAGAAGGTATCTGAGAATTGCTGTATCAATTGCTGCCCACAGGTGACATTTCCAGTTTGCGGCCCTGCCCTTTGGTATTTCCTCGGCTCCCCACACCTTTACCTAGGTGATGTCCCCAGTAACAACCGCACTCAGACTTCAAGGTCTGTTCATAGTGCCATATTTGGATGACTGGCTAATAAAAGCCTAGTCATAAACCATCCTGCTCCAGCACCTGCAGACAACTGTGTCTTATTTCCAGCATCCAGGCTAATAATCGGGAGAAGTCAGAGGTGATTCCTTCCACACGGAAGAAGGTTCAGTCTGACTCTGTCCGCCTAGAAATTTCTTTAACTCCGATAAGGAGAGAAAAGATAATCAGAACACTTCCGATACGGTGGCTCAGTGGTTGGCACTGCAGCCTTGGGTTCGTAACCTACCAAGGACAGCATCTGCAAGGAGACTGTATTTTCTCCCCATGTTTGCGTGGGTTTTCTCCAGGGTCTCCGGATTCCTCCCAAACTCCTAAGACATACTGATAGGGATTGTAGATTGTAAGTCATATGGGACAGTGCCCTATATCTGTCAATGTCCGTGAAGGTGCTGCGGAATATGATCCAGAAGATTGCAAAAGAAGTGAGGCAGTGAAGCTCTGGTCCAACTTGAAAGAATATTTATTCCAAATAGGTGTAACACACAATGCGTTTCGGGTAGAACCCTTTCTCAAGTGTGTGCATCATCATGTGAATGCGCACTTGAGAAAGGGTTCTACCCGAAATGCGTTGTGTGTTATATCTATTTGGAATAAAGATTCTTTCAAGTTGGAACAGCACTTCACTGCCTCACTTCTTTTGCAACCTTCTGGAATATCCTGACGTGTACTTGGTGCTACATTCCTGAGGTCGCCAGCCGCTTTGAGAGGTCCATCAGGTAACTCATCCCAGTGTACATGCTTAAAGAGTGGTTGTGGATTTACCACAACCTAAAAAAGTGAGCAGCAAATTACTAGCTATCTGTCATATTTATTCTTAACCATACTGTATTACACTATTAGCGCTCCGCGCTGTCTGTTTTTTACTCTTTTGGTACTGCGGAATATGATGGCGCTATACAGGTTACCATAATAAATAATAATATCTTCTAAAGACGTGTTGGATGTTCATCAGAACAATTATGAGAGCCCTGGCTTCATGTCAGCCTTAGCCAATTCAGTCCCTTGGACTTTATGGCATATGCGTCCCCTCCAGTAGGAAGTACCAAGGGTCTGAAATCATAGCCCTCTGAGTCTTGACAAGAGGATCAGACTTTCTCCCAGAACCTGTCTTTCTCTCAATTGGTGATACACCTGAAATTCGGATGTCCACGTGTGATGATTCCACTTAAATATGGCTATAACTCAAGATGTATTTTGATCTCTGGGTAGCGTATCTCTCTCTTAATTCCATTTAATGTAACTGTGCGTAGCTCTAATCCTAGGTGTATGTTGTCAGTAGTGGCCCCTTGGTAATCAAATACACATGTATTGTTTAGCCTAGGCTATTGGATCAGACATGGTTGATAACATATAGACGGCATTGTGTCATTCCACTTAATCCCATCTCCTTACAAAGAATCCTGACTTGAGTGCATTAGTCAATCAGACTTGCTGTCGCCGGTGACCTCATTCTGGGTGGTGACATAAAGGGTACATAAGATGAGGTAGGGATCAGTGGGAGAGATGCTACTGTGATGAGTTGCTGAGATGCTGGAGTTGCTGGCTGGAATGCTGTGTTGATGCTGCTGCTAAGAGCCTCCACTGGTTATCCCCACATGCCAGGGCATGTGTGAGTGTTGGATTATAGAGCCACATCAAAAATATGTGTGGTAAAGTAATTATTTCACTTTTATTCCCTTTTTATTTTATGTGCTGTATATTGTAACTAGTAACTGTTAATGCTTGTATATATCTGCATATCTGTTCTGAACTGCATGTGTTAGATGTTAATACCGACCCATTTAGGGGTTAATAAAATATACAAAATTTAGAAAGCTTGTCCTGTATTATCTTATGAACCCAACACTCACTGATGGTGAGTGTGGTTTTTATTAAAGAAGTCTCAGGTGTGGGCCAAAGCGGTGTTGGCGCACTGAGGATCTTTCACATTGGTGGCAGCGTAGTGGGATTCTTAGGATAAACAGCGTGTGTTGGTGACCTTTATCACTCAGACGCTGGGGATTGTGGTAATCCTATGAGACAAGCTCGGTATTAAAGCAGGCATTAAGATACAGTGAAAGTTTGATACAGTGCTGTTCCCCTCCCTTACTCTTTGTATTCTATCCTATCTTTTATTTGGCAAGTACCAGTGGATGGCTAGTGGGCTCAGAAGCAGAGCTCAAGAACTGCAGAACCAGGCTTTTAGAGATCCTGAGTGTATGGCTGAAATGGAGGCAGCCACAGCCATGCAGGGGGTCGAGCAGAGTCCTGATTTTGGGGCTAGGCCAGGAAGTGCAGCAAGCAGCCCGGTCCCAAGGATTACTTCACCAGGAGGGACCAGTAGCCCCAGCCTTGTGGGAGAAATGGCTTCACACTGGCAAATGGCCCTGCAGCAAATAGGCACCAGTGACCCTAACACATACCTGCAGGTGATGTGCCATTTTCAGGAAGCTGCAGAACAAGAACGGCAGGCAGCAGAAGAGCAGGCCGATCGTGCAGAACGGCAGGCTGAGCGGCAGTATCAGCTTGAGCTCAAAAGGATGGAGCTCTCCCAGCAGGCACCGTCTGCCCCTGCACAAACTCCAGAAGCCCAAGTACCAAGGCTCCGATCCGAGGACTTTCCAATCTTAGAAACCAACGGGGACCTGGACTCGTTCTTGCGGGCCTTTGAGAAAGTGTGTAAGCAGTATCAGCTACCACAGACGGATTGGGTCCATTACCTGGCTCCCCGGTTGAGGGGGAAAGCCCTGGACACTTACGCAAATTTACCAGTTGACCAGGACTATGAGTCCGTTAAAGCAGCGCTGATCCGGAGGTACCAACTCACGCTGGAGCTATACCGTCGAAAGTTCCGGGGCCTGCAGAAAAAGCTTTCAGAGAGCCATGAGGATACAGTGGCCCAGCTGCGCGTGTGGTTCCGGGGGTGGACGGAGGGCAAGTCCGTCACCTCGCAAGAAAGCCTTGCAGACCTCATGCTTCAAGAGCAGTTCTTGACCATTTGTACCGAGGAAGTGCAAAAATACCTCCTGGACCGAGAGCCCAAGGACCTTGAAACAGCCGCAGCAATGGCGGATCGTTATGTTGCCAACCAGTTGCCATGGAAACCTGGCTGAAGGAGGGGTAAGACACAATCTGTCCTGGGGAATCCTGAACCAAGCTGGAGGTCACCACAGCCCCCTGCTTCCAGGTGGGGTAGGACAAACTCTGTCCCGGGTGGTTCCTATACGTCCCCCTGCCCCTCAAGCTCTGGGCGCCCCGGCGACCTTTCCCATGCCCCAGGGAGAGATCAGGCGGTGCCACACCTGTAATCAAACGGGACATTTACGACGAGACTGCCCCAACCGCCCTAGGGACCCCCCTGCTCCCCAAACTACAGCGGCCGGCCCATCTGTGTATCTGGTTACGAGGGAGGGGCTCCGGCCCAATGCTAACCGTCAACAGGTCACTGTGGGGGACAAAGTGGTGATGGGATTCCGGGACACTGGGGCAGATGTTACGCTGGTACAACCGGATTTGGTCCCCCCAGACAGTATTATTTCCGGGAGAACTCTGACCCTACGGGGTATTGGACAGGAACGCTTCACTGTACCCATGGCTTGTGTCCATCTTGACTGGGGTACAGGAAAAGGAATGCGGACTGTGGGACTAATGACTGATTTGCCTGCTAACGTACTGTTAGGAACTGATTTAGGACCTATGGTGTCCCAATATGGGGTGGGGAGCACTCCAATTTACTGTGATAAACTGTCTATGATTAATGTTGATAATGTGTCTGTCATATCTGCAGAGGGGGCCCGTAACTCCCCCTCTGAGATACTTCCCATGGCAGTAAGTGTAAATGCTAATGAGTTGCCTTCAGCTGAGAACAGGGAAGATGCAAATGAGCTTCCTGCAACCCAGCTCAGCAAAAATGTTATTGATGCTTTGTTCACTCCCGTGCTAGGAGCCAGTGAGACCTTGTCTGTAGACACACCCACATCTGCGGGGGCGTCTCCCTCCCAGTTTGTTAATATGTCTACCACAGATCTCATTGAGACCCGGTGTGAATTAACAATTGCTAATGAATGTACTGTCAATGTAATTGCCAATGCTTGCTGTGAAAGTATACAGGGTAGCTCTTCTGAGTCACTGGAAGCGACTTCTACTATTTCGCCCAGTGCATCTGATAAGCACCCAACTGCTGGCCATATGCCAGGTGGTCAGGTAGGCTATGGGGATCTCATGGCCGATCCAGGTGAGGGACGGACTGCTGGTAGTGCGGTGCTAGCCCGCAGCCAGAGTGCTACAAGGGTGGAGGGCGTTCCGACCCTTGAACCGTTGCCTACACCACCTAGAGTCGGTGCTGAGACCGCCATGATTAGCCTCACTCCCTTGAAGCCGGAGGAGTCCGGCCGTATTAGATATACACGTCTCTTCTGTCCAGTTCTATTCCAGGAGTGCCCATGGCCCAAGTGCAGATGGCATGGGGTACTGGAGGTGTGATCCAAGAAGGGGGTATGTCAAATGTATTACCTGTCAATGTATTGTGGGGGGATGGTTTGGGGAAGCATGATCTCAGTCATTTGCCCAAGGTATCACCATCACCCACCCAAGTACAGGAGGAACAGGGTGTAGGCCCAAAGGGGCAAGGCGTGTGGGACGGAGGACAGGGTCCAAACATACCTGTGCCAGAACCAGAGGTGCCCCTAGGTTTGGAAGCAAAGGGGGAGGTGCAGAATCCCCTAGAACTCTCCCAACTAGCGGCTAGTGTGAGAGAGACCCTGAGAGACCGCCGGGATGGGGTCTCTGAACTGGTATCCCAAAGACCTGGGGTCATGAGTGTGGCTCCACGGGATGCCAGCACTCAGAAAGCGGACCCAGAACAGGCAGGAGGTAGCCAAGTGTACGTGGCCCAGGGCCTGAGCCTTAGAAGTGTCCCTAGTCAAACTAGAGAGAAGAAGGGTATCGGGGTCAGGCCACTAAGGTGCCTGCGGAAGGTGATCACCGGATCCGCCTTCCTCCATGCACGCTCTAAAGGGGGAGGTGTGATGATTCCACTTAAATATGGCTATAACTCAAGATGTATTTTGATCTCTGGGTAGCGTATCTCTCTCTTAATTCCATTTAATCTAACTGTGCGTAGCTCTAATCCTAGGTGTATGTTGTCAGTAGTGGCAACAATGTAACAATAGGGCTTTGTACTCATCCCAGAGTGGCTCCATTGAATTCCTATATAGCCCCTTGGTGATCAAATACACATGTATTGTTTAGCCTAGGCTACTGGATCAGACAGGTTGATAACATATAGACGGCATTGTGTCATTCCACTTAATCCCATCTCCTTACAAAGAATCCTGACTTGAGTGTGTTAGTCAATCAGACTTGCTGTCGCCGGTGACCTCATTCTGGGTGGTGACATAAAGGGTACATAAGATGAGGTAGGGATCAGTGGGAGAGATGCTACTGTGATGAGTTGCTGAGATGCTGGAGTTGCTGGCTGGAATGCTGTGTTGATGCTGCTGCTAGGAGCCTCCACTGGTTATCCCCACATGCCAGGGCATGTGTGAGTGTTGGATTATAGAGCCACATCAAGAATATGTGTGGTAAAGTAATTATTTCACTTTTATTCCCTTTTTATTTTATGTGCTGTATATTGTAACTAGTAACTGTTAACGCTTGTATATATCTGCATATCTGTTCTGAACTGCATGTGTTAGATGTTAATGCCGACCCATTTAGGGGTTAATAAATATACAAAATTTAGAAAGCTTGTCTTGTATTATCTTATGAACCCAACACTCACTGGCAGTGAGTGTGGTTTTTATTAAAGAAGTCTCAGGTGTGGGCCAAAGCGGTGTTGGTGCACTGAGGATCTTTCACACCAGGGTCCAACCTTTTTGGACCCTGTTGACCGATGCATCCTTTTTAGGATGAGGAGCCCATCTGTACGAGAAAAACCCTACAAGGAGTCTGGAGCAGGCTAGAAAGGATGACATCATCCATCTGGAGGGAACTCAGAGCAGTTTACCTGGCACTCCTCCATTCTTCTCCTCTTCTCAGAGGAAGAGCTGTCAAGATCCGGTCCGTCAACATGGTGACTGTAATAAACAGGAAGGCATCAGACAATTCTCCCTCCTCAGGGAGGCAGGTCTGATTTTCACCTGGGCAGAGAAAGATTTGACCCATCTCTCCGCAGTTCATATCAAGGGCTCCTTGAACATAGTAGCGGATCAGTTGAGTCGGGGTCTTACCCTATAAGGAGGATGGTCTCTCGATCAAGAGTGTTCCACCAGATCACCCTAAAGTGGGGTCTTCCAGAAGTAGACCTTATGGCGACCAGACTACAGAAAACAGATTATCTACATAATCAACGATTCTCTCTTTAAATGGCCTGAACAGGGAATCAAATATCCCAACCAATTATATGCACACAATTACCACCCCCTTCTCCTGGACATCTAAACCAAGGTCAAACAAGCCCTTAGTTTCTTGGATGGTAGGAAAAACAATGTTCATCCTACCAAAACTCCTTTACATTCTCCAAACTGTCAAATCTTCCTACTTCAATCTTTCTTCACTAGTGTGAAAAAGAAAGCATTTTCAGATTTTCTGTGGTCAAACAAATGCCCTATTCTTCATTTCAGGCTATCCCTTTGAAAAGAAGCAGGAGGTATGAACCTTCCAGTCACTTACTTATACAACGAGGTTTGTATGTTCTCCCTGTGTTTGCGTGGGTTTTCCCTGAGTACTCCGATTTCCTCCCACACTCCAAAGTCATACTGATAGAGAATTTAGATTATGAGCCCTATATGGGACATTGCTGACAATATCTGTAAAGCGTTGCAGATTATGATGACGCTATATAAGTAATCAAAATAAATAAATACTACCTAGCAAATTACTTGAGTAGATGGGTGTTGCTGAACAAAACTGACATCAACCCACTCTACATGGAAGTTGAGACATATTAAGGCATATTAGGACACTGGGTCTTTCCACTCCTATGGGGTAACTTCACGTCCAAGATCCTCTTATCTAAGATCAACGCTATATCTATGGGCACTATCTTAGCTTGTCACTCTTATTTATCTTGTTTGTGCCCCTCAGACTGTTTCCTCATCTGGCTCCTATTAACCTCCTCCCTCTTACAATTGGCAAACCAATTCCTGAGGGATGTTTTTGGTTGCTATTATTATTATTATTTATTTATATAGCACCATTAATTCGATGGTGCTTTACTTTTGAGGGTTTGCATACGGTACACAAAATATACAAAGTAAATATAATACTAACAGTGACCAATTGGCACAATTGGATAGAGGCCCCTGTCCGCAAGGGCTTACAATATATGAGGGAAAAGGGATAGAGACAGAAGGTGAGGGGAGAGGCTGTTCAGATAGTGGTGTGGAGACAGTAGCATTATTGGAGGTTGTAGGCCTTCCTGAATAGGTGAGTCTTCAGGGCCTTCTTGAAGCTTGTGATTGTGGGGGGGTCAGTCTTATGTGTCTTGGTAATGAGTTCCAGAGTATGGGGGATGCACGGGAGAAATCTTGGAGACTGTGTGAAGAGCAGATAAGAGCAGAGCGGAGTAGGTCATCTTTGGAGGACCGGAGGTTACGTGTGGGCAGGTAGCGGGTGATTAGTTCAGAGATATATGGAGGGGACAGGTTGTGGATGGCTTTGCATGTCAGCGTTAGTAATTTGAACTCTATTCGCTGGGCAACGGGTAGCCAGTGAAGGGACTGGCAGAGGGGAGCGGCCGATGAAGAACGAGGAGAGAGGTGTATTAAGCGAGAAGCACAGTTTAAGGTGGACTGGAGGGGAGCAAGAGTATTTGCTTGGAGGCCATGGAGAAGGGTGTTACAGTCGTCTAAGCAGGAGATTATGGGGGCATGGACTAGCATCTTTGTAGTTTCAGGGGCGAGGAAAGAGCAGATTCAATGGATGTTCTTGAGTTGCAGGCGGCAGGAGGTGTTGAGGGTTAGGATGTGCGGCTTGAAGGATAGGTCAGAGTCTAAGGTTATCCCAAAGTAGCGGACCCATGAGACTGGGGTAAGTGTGGTTCCATCAATTTTGATAGATGGGTCAGGTAGAGGGGCCGTGCAAGGTAGGGCGAAAATGATGAACTCCATTTTTTCCATATTGCGTTTGAGAAAGCGGGAGGAGAGAAAGGAGGCTACGACTGCTAGACACTCTGGAACGCTGGACAACAGAGAAGTAATGTCTGGTCCAGAAAGATATATTTGAGTGTCGTCAGCATAGCAATGGTATTGAAAACTATGAGATTCTATGAGTTGGCCAAGGCCGAGGGTGTAGATGGAGAACAGGAGGGGACCTAGGACGGAACCTTGGGGGACACCTACAGAAAGAGGGTGTGACGGGGAGGTGGTGTGCGAGTGGCAGACACTGAATGTGCAGTTGGTGAGGTATGAGGAGATCCAGAAAAGGGCTAGGTCTGAGATGCCAAGGGATGACAGCATTTCTAACAAGAAGGAGTGGTCGACTGTGTCAAAGGCAAAGAAGAGGTGAAGGAGGAGGAGGACAGAGTAGTGACTTTCGTTAGGGCAGTTTCTGTGGAGTGATGGTGTCTGAAGCCTGACTGTAGTCTGTCAAAGAGCACATTGGATGAGAGATAGGAGGATAGTTCGGAGTGGACGTGTTGCTCAAGCAATTTTGAGGCGTATGGCAGCAGTGAGATGGGGTGATAGTTGGCTGGAGAGGACGGGTCGAGGGATGGTTTTTTAAGTATAGGTGTGACGGTACTATGTTTGAAGGTGGAGGGGAACGATCCATTGGTTAGGGATAGGTTGAAGAGATGGGTTAGGGGATGAGATGTGACTGGATCGGGTAAAGCACGCAGGAGGTGAGGTGGGATTTAAAGATTAGGGTGGAGAGCTTTTCATCACTGACTGTGGAGAAACAGGTTAAAGATGAAGAGCACAGGACTGTTGGGTGGGGTGGTTGTCGGGGATGTAGGGTGAGACTGTCTCTGATGGTGTCAATTTTTCTTTTGAAATAAGAAGCAAAGTCATCAGCTGAGATAAGTGATGTCGGAGGGGGCACAGGAGGACGGAGAAGGGAGTTGAAGGTAGTGAATAGGTGTTTGGGTGTTGCGGGATAGGGCAGATATGAATGTGGTGAAGTAGACCTGCTTTGCAGAGGTGAGTGCATTCTTGAATGTGAGTACTGCCTCTTTATAACTGAGGAAGTCCTCCTGGGAGTGGCTTTTCTTCTAGAGGTGTTCTGCAACCCATGAGGTACGTCTCAGTTTTTTAGTCAGGTCAGTGTGCCAGGGTTGCCTATTGATCGGTCGGGCTCTGGTGTTTGTAAAGAGGCCATAGAGTCAAGGGCTGAAGTAATGGTGATATTATAGAAAGCAGCAGTGGCATCTGCGTCCTGGAGTGAGGATATGTCAGTGAGCGGTAGAAGAGAGTCTGAGATCATGCAGATGTCCAGGTGATTGAGGGTGTTAGCCATGTTTCTGTGATAACGAGAAATGAAAATTCACGAGAAATGAAGAGGTCATGGATGTAGTCAAGTTTATTGCATACGGAGCGAGCGTTCCATAGAGCACCAGAGTGGGCGGGGGGAGGGGCAGGAGCGAGTAAGATAGGTGTAAGATTTAGGGGGTTCCGTGCACTGATGTCGGTTGTGTGAAAAGATCCAACAGTAGGGATTTGCTGAGGTGGTCCAGGATTAGGGGATATGTCGCCAGAAGTAAGGAGTAGCAGGGAGAGGGACAGCAGGTGTAAGTAGGAGAGAGTGCGGAAAGCTTGCAGGTTTGTGAGTAGCTGTGCAGAGAAGGTCAGGTGGTGGGGAAGAATAGATGGAGAGATAAAGATTTTCTTAGTGGCAAGGCTGGTTTGGGGTGGAAAAGTCGTTTTCACAAGTATGGGAAGAACAACAGTGATTATAATGAGAAGCATTTCTGTTAGATAATAGCTAGGCTTTGTTTTAGTGGGTTTTTGTTACCTTCAGTTCCCTTCTGGTCCAATTCTGGCCTAATTCTGGTCTGTACACTTTAGATGTTGAACTGACCAAGGTCAGAACTGACTACTGGTTAGATCTCCCTTCCCTTCCTCTTAATCAGTTACTCACTCATGTATTCCTTGTACAGGTAGACAATATAGTAACCTCACTCCCTTAAATTAGGGCTAACTTTATTTGCTCCCTAGGCATTACCACTCTAATCAAGACCTTCCATCAGAAATACCTTGACTTACTATCTGATTTCCAACTTACTCTGTAACGTGTATGGAGACTTTGCGAACCAAATGATCCCCACTAATCCAGCCTTTATATTAGCCTGGTTAAAAGGAATTGGGGGTGACCTGGTCAAAATTTGATTTGACCACCATTTTACGCAACTGCCATGGCTTCTCTAGGTGTGAACCTATCCAAGAAAACTCGTATAAAGTCCTTATGAGGTGGTATCACACACTGGAGTACTTGCATAAAGTAGACCTCATCGCAAACAACTGGAGATGTGGCAAAGACTGGGTTTGACTGTCCCTTCATTAAGCAATTCTGAGAGGAGATCTTAAAATTTATCCAAGACATAATATAAACCCAAAAATACAATTTAGTGTGTTTGTGTTTAGAGTTTGAACTGAAATGACAAAACTGCATATCTAAACACTTAAAATCATTTGTTTATTAAATACTTATTAAAAAGAGCTAAATTCTAAAGCCTACAATACTTATGCCCACAAATTGGCTTAACACTGATTGCTACCCTAGTTGCCCTAGGAAGGAATAAGTATTAGAGAGAGAAGGACTCCCTAATGTGTTTCTAGGTGCGGGCACTAAGTACTACTTGGACCAAGAACATGCATCAGTTGCTAAAGTATAGACTGGTCCAAAGTACTGTTAGTATAACCACTAATAAGCAACAGGAAATTGAGTATAGGGTTGATAAGAATTGTGGAACCCAGTATCACTGATGTTCTGACATAACATAAAAAGGTCCCCTCTGTGTATCACTATATTCTTTATTAGTCTCCTTTATTGTTGTTCTATATAATGAGCAAGCCTTTTGACTCCAGACCAGTGGTGAATTAAGATTTAATGGAAGTGGGATGCATAATTTTGAATGGTCACAATTAGAGATGAGCGAATCGAAGCTGCTGAAGTGGAATTCAATCCGAATTTCTAGAATTATTCGATTCGGATCGAATCCGAATTTCCTCACGCTTCGTGGTAACGATTCGCATTTAGTTCAAAATGGCTGCTATACATGGGGCAAGGAACTCTGGGAACGCAGGATCACCCACAAAGCCATGTGTACAGCCAATCATGAGCCAGCCCTGTGATGTCACATCCTTTTATCCCCTTCGCGAGCACACACGGTATGTTTGACTGTTGCATCCAAGGTTTTAAATCCCCCCGATCAGTTATGGAGCAGGGTGTTAGCTGTAACTGACAGCTAACACCCTGCTTCAGAACCGACGCTGGGGGTTTTAACACCTGTGGCTGTACTATAACCTTCATGTATTATCATCTCACGCGACTGATTATGCATAAGTACCTCATTAATTAATTATTAATTTCTGTAGACATTTTATGTCACACCAATATATGGCGACCATATTTTGTATTTTATATTTGTTTTATATCCATTGACTTATTTATTCGACTACTGGATTTTATGTTTATGCTTCTTTTTATATACTTATGTATTTATTTATTTATTTCTTTGTATGTCTATGTCATTAATTACTCAGTTGACCTGATGAAGACACACTGTTAGTGTCGAAACGCGTTGCCTTTTTACTGGAATAAAAACTACTTCTACTCATTATTGCAGTTTCTGCATATTCCATCTGGGTATTGCAGCGCTCGATTAGTCCCCTACCCTTTTCAACCCTACGTGTATATGTACTTTTACCACTGACTTTCGGTCAAGTGGTCCGGGGGCGAGCTGCAGCTTATGACACCCACCACAAAGAATATTTCAGTTACCTCCTAAGCTATCACCAATACCCCACCGAGGGTTTGTACTACTGATTTCGGAGGCGCCATTGTGGGTATCTGTGTACGCACACTTTTACCTTTATGATATACCCAGATCACCCACAACTGCACCCTTAAGCAATGCACACACTGGTAAACAAAAAGGCAACAAACTTAAGTGGTATTTTCTCTCTTCGGGATTGTAGGGATGTTTAGAGCCAAGGAAAATTTTATTAAATTTCAACTTTTAATATACACAAGTAGAGTGCGAAGACATAAAACACATAACTACAAGCAGACAATGTCCAAAGGGAATAAAATAAAGCCTGGCCATGGAGATTGGTGGAAGAATTGAACAGATCTACAGGCTCTGCTGCATCTCCTAGTATCTGACAAAAAGGGTCCTGTTCATCATCCCGTAAACGAGCCCCCTTTTCAGAGCCTCCCACCTACAATCAGATACATAAATCAGTAAAAGAAAAACCATTTGTAAACAAAGCATAAGGTCAGGGTTGGACTGGCCCGCCGGGGAACCGGTGAATCCACCGGTGGGCCCCGAGCCCCGACTATTAGTCCTCATGTCAAAAAACAAACAAAAAAAAAAAAAAACTTTCTCTCCTGTCCCCAGTGTCTCCCAGCGCGGTTCGGTCCTGCAGTTCTGTTGTTTTCTTCCAGCTGACGTTCCCTCTGCACGTGACTACCTGTGACATCACGTGACCCCTGAGGCCAATCAGCGGCCTAAGGGAAGGGACCCGGGACGTCACAGCCAGTGAGGACTTCTGGCAAAAGAAGACAGCAGAGCTGCAGGACTGGACCGTGCTGGGAGGACACCGGAGCACCGAAGACAGGTGAATATGTTTAGTGTGTTTTTTTTTGTTTTTTTTTGGGGGGGGGGAGTAGGGGAGATTCACCTCCCCCCCGGACTAATTATTAAAAAAAGAAAAAAAATTATACTGGACAACCTCTTTAAAGTGTGGCACATTAGGGGGGCCCTGGGGGGTATATTAAAGAAGTTGTCCAGGCATAATTTGTTATGGTTTATCTTCAGGATAGGCCACAGATACCTGATCTGTAGGGGGCCGACCCCAGACCGATCAGCTGTACGGAGCCACTTCTGATGCCCGTCCTGTACACAATACAGGGCCCGAAGCAGAAAGCTCTGTCCACTGTATATTAGCCGGGCACCTTCAGTGCATCTCAGCACTTATTGAAGTCAGTAGGAGCTGAGCTGAAGTGAAGGCGCCGGGCTGCTGTACAGCGGATGGAGCTTTCTGCTTCCGGCCCTGTGTTGTGTACAGAACGGGCTCCGGAAGTGGCTCCGAACAGCTGATGGGGCCGTGTGTCAGCCCCCTACCGATCAGGTATTTATGGCCTATCCTGAGCATAGGCCATAAAAAAGATTAACCCTGGACAACCCCTTTAATATGCCCCACACAGTTTAATGTCCCCCCCCCACAGGATGTTAGCCCCCATCTCTGCTCCCACACAATATAATGACCATATCACTGTTCCCCATACAGTATGGGGGACCAGTGAAGAGGCCACTATGTGGGGGGACCAGTGAAGTGACCATAGAAATATTTGGCCCAGACAACCCCTTAAAATAGGTTGTCCATAAACTGGAGCGACCACTGTGTCGGTCGCCAGGGAGGTGTAAAAATAAGAAAATTAAAAAAAAAAAGCATACTTACCTGTCCCCAGCACCCCGATGTCCCCTGCCTGTGTCTGTTCGGTCTCATGGTGGAGCCTCATTTCTGGAAATCCTGTACCTAATTGGTCTTAGCGATCACATGAGGTGCAGGACTCCCAGCAAGGAGTCGCCGGCACGAGACTGAATGGACACTGACAGCGGACAACGGAGCGCCAGGGACAGGTGAGTATGCTTTTTAATTTACTTATTTTTTACTTTACACCTCCCGCCAGCTACATTGGTTTCTCCAATGCCTGGACAACCTCTTTAAAGGATTTATCCATCTTTCTAATATTGATGGCCTGTCCTTAGGATAGGCCATCAATATTACATCTGCGATGATACAACAGCCAGGATCTCTGCAGATCAGCTTTTCCAGGACAGTGCGGCTACAGGTAAAGGTAACAATTCTTGGAGCCACGCTGTTCACTTGCCATACAAGGTGTAGCAGTAGGTTTAGGTAGTGCAGTGGTGCACATGGTATAGTGGGTGAGCAGCATGGCTCCCAACATGTTATTACCTTTAGCCGCCCTGTCTCGATACTGCTGATCTGCAGGGGTCCTGATGGTGGGCCCCTAGAAACAATTCCACTGGTGGGCCCTAGACATCCCAGTCCGACACTGCATAAGGTAATCATGAGATAATATAATTAATAAACAATTACATCATTGTGATGAAGTGGATGTAACGCTAGGTTCACACCTGAGTTCGGGTTTCCGTTCGGGGGGTCACCAAGTGGAAACCTAATCCGCTTCAAAAAGTGGTTACCCATGGACCGCATAGACTATAATGGGGTCCGCCAGGTTTCTGCCCGATTTCCGCCCGAAAAGGGCAAAAATGCAGAGAGAAAAGTGCTGCATGCACTTTTAAATGGGTTCGGGAACGGAAACCCCGAACATGTTCCAGACGCAGGTGTGAACCTAGCCTAAAAGATGCAGAGAATCGAGGAATGGGATCAGGAGTTATAAGGAGAGAAATAAGGAAGTAAGGGAACGTGGCAAAAAGGAAGGCGAGAAAATGGAAGGGCAGTGGGGGAGACGAGGGCGTGACCTGTATAAAATAGAGGCCTCTGCAAAATACTAAAATCCATTTCAGTAACCTCAGAGTTTGTAACCAAGCAAATATGCGTAATAACATAAAATAATACTAATTAAAATATGTCAATTTCCAGTGCTCTGCAGTAAATGACCAACTAAGTTCCATTTCAGATTTTTCCTGAGGATTTCCTTATGAGTAACCCTCGGATTAACAATATACTGTTCATACTTTGTAGAAGTAAAGTCAGAGTGAGTTTTTAATGTAGAAAGAAAATGTCAAAGTTGAAGATACTTGCAAAAATGTATGGTCAGAAGGCTAAAGGACTATTGTAGGTACATAAAAGAGTGAAGAACAGGGAATATAGCATTCCCACAGTACACAGTATCCCCTTGCCAGCCCTCCAGAGTCAGGTGGTCAGATATAATGATGAATATCAGTTAGGGGAAGGATTTTATTTAGGGGTATCAGAGTACAGGGGGCTGAATACTTTGGCACGTCACACCTTTCAGATTTTTATTTGATTAAAATTTTTAAAACCATGTATCATTTTCGTTCCACTTCACAATTATGTGCTACTTTGAGTCGGGCTATCACTTTAAATCTCAATAAAAAACATTTACCGTATTTTTCGGACTATAAGACGCATCGCACCATAAGATGCATCGAGGTTTTAGAGGAGGAAAATAGGGGAAAAAAAATTTTGAAGCAAAAAATGGTTCAATATTTAATATATGGGAGTTGTAGTTTTGCAACAGCTGCAAGGCCACATTGACAGGTGGTCCTACAGCTATACGGGGATGCATAGAGCATCTTTTTTTGCGAGGCCAGATGTACTTTTTATTTATACCATTTTGTGGAATGCCTATTGCTTAGATCACTTTTTATTCAAATCAGAGGCAAAACAGCGAAAAAAACGGCAGTTCGGCACTTTTGATTTTTTTTTCCCTGCTATGACGTTCACCGTACAGGAAAAATATTTTTAGACGTTTGTAGACTGGGCATTTTCGGACACAGGGATACCTAATGTGTATGTGTTTCACAGTAATTTTCTACTTGTATATGTATTCAAGGGAAAGGGGGTGATTTAGAACTTTTAATTTTTTATTTTTTTTTAAACTTTTTTTTTTTACTATTTTATTAGCTACCCCTAGGGGGATTGAACCTGAAATCATTTAACTGTAAGTCCCATAGACTACAATATAACTGTATTGCAATCCATGGGAGATTCTGTACATTACTATTGAGGCTGGTCATAGAGCGGCCGTCATCATCTGTACAGACCTGGCATCTGCCGTAATAGAACAGCGGATGTCCAGGGCTCGCACATCGTCCAACTCCTTCTGCTGCAGGAAGCCGCTGGCAGCATCAGGAGTGGGGTGATACTGTGACCCCGCTCCTCCGCCCCCCGCCCCAACAACCCACATTCGGACTATAAGACGCACACCCCATTTTCATCCCAAATTTGGGGGGGAAAAAAAGTGCATATTATAGTCCAAAAAATATGGTAAGTTTGTGGTTGTAAGGTGACAAAATGTGAAAATGTTCAAGGGGTATGAATACTTGTGCAAGCCACTGTAGTCGGAGTAGAGATTATGAAGTGTCATTATACCACCACTTTTTAAGTTGATTTGAGGAGAGTGATGAGGCTCTGAGGGATTGTTTTGACACAACCGCATGGCAAGAGCTGCTGGATTCCTATGGGGAGGACATGGAAGGTCTCACACACTGCATAACGAACTACATTAATTTATGTGTTGACAACACGGTACCCACAAAAGTGGTGAGGTGCTTCTCTAACAACAAACCATGGATTAATTCTGATATAAATGCTCTTCTCAAGGAGAAGAAAAAGGTATTTAGGTCAGGAGACAAGGAAGGGCTAAGGGATGTACAAAAAGAGCTGAGGCGTCAAAGAAAAAAATGGAGGAGCAAATGAAAAGAAAAGACATTAGTGCTGGAAAGGTCTTAAGTCAATATCTGGTCACAGACAGCTTGTCTGCCAGATAGAAGGAGATGCTAAGTGGCTTAATGAACTAAATCTATTCTTCAATAGATTTGATCACACACCTGCTCCTCCAACCCCAGCATGTCATTCAATCCTCTCTCTCACACCGACCTCACCTCCTGCTGTTAGTTCTCACCAGACCAGTAAATCTAGCAGTCAGTCATCTGGCTACACTCTGATCTTCACACGTGCCCAGGTGAGAAAGCTACTGGGAAAGATCAAGGCGGGAAAGACCACAGGGCCTGATGGCATCAGTGCCAGGCTACTTAAGACTTGCGGGGACCAGCTGTGTGGTGTTATTACATATAAGCTCAATATGAGTCTGAAGCTGGGATGGTACCACAACTGTGAAAATCATCTTGTGTGGTACCAATTTCAAAGACACCTCATCCGATGGACCTTAACGGCTACAGACCTGTCGCATTGACATGCCACTTGATGAAGGTCTTAGAGAGATTGGTTCTCACACATCTCCTTCCTCTAGTGAGCTCGGCTATGGGCCCTCTCCAGCTTTATTATCGGACGGGCATTAGGGTGGATGATGCTATCATCTCTTTCTCATCTGGAGAAACCAGGGAACACTGTGAGAATAATGTTCTTTGATTTCTCCAGTGCTTGTAACACCAGACAGCCAGGGCTACTGAGAGACAAGCTGGGCCTTGTTGGAGTAGACCACCATCTCTCCAACTGGATCCTAGACTACCTCACAAACCGACCTCAGTATGTGAGAGCCCGAGACTGTGTGTCAGACACCATGCTCTGTAATACAGGGGCAAGTCAAGGTACAGTTTTTGCCACTTTCCTCTTCACACTGTACACTGTAGATTTTAGGTGCAACTCATCTAGCTGCTACTTACAGAAGTATTCTGATGACTCTGCAATAGTAGGCCTCAACACAGACGAAGATAACAGGGAGTACAGAGAATTAAATCGGGATTTGGTAATTGGTACCAGCGGAACCACCTTAGGATTAATGCTGGGAAGACCAAGGAGATGGTGGTGGACTTTTGTAAATGCAGATACCCTCCAAAACCAGTGGACATCCAGGGGACAGGCATTGAGATAGTCAACACCTACAGTGGGGAAAAAAAAAAGTATTTAGTCAGCCACCAATTGTGCAAGTTCTCCCACTTAAAAAGATGAGAGAGGCCTGTAATTGACATCATAGGTAGACCTCAACTATGAGAGACAAAATGAGAAAACAAATCCAGAAAATCACGCTGTCTGATTTTTAAAGAATTTATTTGCAAATTATGGTAGAAAATAAGTATTTGGTCAATAACAAAAGTTCATCTCAATACTTTGTTATATATCCTTTGTTGGCAATGACAGAGGTCAAAAGTTTTCTGTTGCTGGTATGTTGGCCCATTCCTCCATGCAGATCTCCTCTAGAGCAGTGATGTTTTGGGGCTGTCGCTGGACAACACGGATTTTCAACTCCCTTCAAAGGTTTTCTATGGGGTTGAGATCTGGAGACTGGCTAGGCCACTCCAGGACATTGAAATGCTTCCTACGAAGCCACTCCTTTGTTGCCCTGGCGGTGTGCTTGGGATCATTGTCATACTGAAAGACCCAGTCACGTTTCATCTTCAATGCCCTTGCTGGTGGAAGGAGGTTTGCACTCAAAATCTCACGATACATGGCCCCATTCATTCTTTCATGTACACGGATCAGTCGTCCGGGCCCCTTTGCAGAGAAACAGCCCCAAAGCATGATGTTGCCACCCCCATGCTTCACAGTAGGTATGGTGTTCTTTGGATGCAACTCAGCCTTCACTCTCCTCCAAAGACGACGAGTTGTGTTTCTACCAAACAGTTCTACTTCGGTTTCATCTGACCATATGACATTCTCCCAACACTCTTGTGGAACATCCAAATGCTCTCTAGCAAACTTCAGACGGGCCCGGATATGTACTGGTTTAAGCAGGGGGACACGTCTGGCCGTTCTTGTGATCATTTTGACCCCACGGGGTGAGATCTTGCGTGGAGCCCCCGATCGAGGGAGAATATCAGTGGTCTTGCATGTCTTCCATTTTCTAATTATTGCTCCCACAGTTGATTTCTTCACACCAAGCTGCTTGCCTATTGCAGATTCAGTCTTCCAGCCTGGTGCAGGTCTACAATCTTGTTTCTGGTGTCCTTCCACAGCTCTTTGGTCTTCACCATAGTGGAGTTTGGAGTGTGACTGTTTGAGGTTGTGGACAGATGTCTTTTATACTGATAACAATTTCAAACAGGTGCCATTACTACAGGTAATGAGTGGAGGACAGAGGAGCCTCTTAAAGAAGAAGTTACAGGTCTGTAATCTTGTTACAGCCAGAAATCTTGCTTGTTTGTAGGTGACCAAATACTTATTTTCCACCATAATTTCCAAATAAATTCTTAAAAAATCAGACAATGTGATTTTCTAGATATGTTTTCTCATTTTGTCTCTCATAGTTGAGGTCTACCTATGATGTCAATTACAAGCCTGTCTCATCTTTTTAAGTGGGAGAACTTGCACAATTGGTGGCTGACTAAATACTTTTTTTTCCCCACTGTATAAGTACCTAGGTGTGCTCCTCAATAATAAGCTGGACTGGGCAGATCACTTGGATGCACTGTACAGAAAGGGGCACAGCAGGCTCTACCTGCTTAGGAGGCTGAGAGCCTTTGGAGTCCAGGGGGCACTTCTTAGGGCCCTTTTCAACTCTGTAGTGGCATCAGCCATCTTCTTCGGAGTGGTCTGCTGGGGGAGTAGCATATCAAATAGGGATAGGAATAAACTTGACAAGCTGATTAGAAGGGCCAGCTCTGTCCTGGGGAGCCCCATGGACCCAGTGCAGGTGGTGGGTGATAGAAGGATACTGTACGTGGTGAGCTCCATGCGGGAGAATAACTCCCATCCAATGTATGAGACCGTGATAACACTGGGCAGCACTGTCAGTGACCGACTGCTTCACCCTAAGTGTGAGAAGGAGCACTATCGGAATTCTTTCCTCCCCGCTGCGGTTAGGCTGTACAACCAACACCGACCTAAGCGGAGATCACTCCATACAGAGAAATGAAAGATCTTTAAGTTGTGGTATCCCTTCTACTACTTTTTTATCTGTACCTACTCTCACTGTAATGCCTCTATCTTGGAGCCTTTGTATATATTGTATTTGTATTGCATTATCTATGCTGCTGTAACACACTGAATTTCCCCATTGTGGGACTATTAAAGGATTATCTTAGTTCTTATTCTTATTTCTTATTATTGCGTCATAGTAATAATTTGTGAGACATGGGCACCAAAGCCCCCCTTTACCATACAGTAAACAAATGGTTTTAGCAGATTCCCTTGTTCTCTGATGCTGACAGATAAAGCTAGTCACTATTCTTTTTTTTATCTTAACTTCCGCCATTTATTTTATAAAATCTGTACGGGGTAGCTTGTTTTCTTTCAAAAAGAAAAAAAAAAAACAACTGAAGAGAAATAAAGGACTTTTATTTTCTGTGTAACCTGTCTCAGGTATTGGGAGAGTCTTTGCTCTCCATTTCTTCTCTATAAGTCTGCTGCTTCCTTTCCTCTGTCTCTTTGTTGTTTGGCAGAGAGTGTGCATGCTGCATATCACAAGGCATTATGGGAAAGGAGCTGGGGAGCTCATACGCCCTCTGTTGGATGTAACAGATCCTCAATTTGCTTTTGACTCACCGAGTCTTGAGACAGCAAATGGGATTTTAGCCAAGCCAGTTTCACTTATCTGCATACAGCGCCGTTTCGGGATTTCTGTCCCTCATCAGTGCAGAGCAAAGTGAACTGGCTGGCTTTGTGAGAGGCAATGAGTGGCTTAGGGACAAGAGATGCTAAGTAGAGGGCAAAAGGCAATTCAAACTCTACACACCTTCACTGGTGCTCTCCTCAATGTGAGAGATTCTTGTCCCTAAGCCACTCATTGCCTCTCACAAAGCCGTCCAGTTCACTTTGCTCTGCACTGATGAGGGACAAAAATCCCGAAACGGCGCTGTATGCAGATAAGTGAAATTGGCTTGGCTAAAATCCCATTTGCTGTCTCAAGACTCGGTGAGTCAAAAGCAAATTGAGGATCTGTTACATCCAACAGAGGGCGTATGAGCTCCCCAGCTCCTTTCCCATAATGCCTTGTGATATGTAGATGATAAGTAGAGGGCAAAAGGCAATTCAAACTCTACACACCTTCACTGGTGCTCTCCTCAATGTGAGAGATTCTTGTCCCTAGTGTGCATGCTGGGCATTCTAGATCAACAGACTTGTACTGTTTCGGTTTTTTTCTGGCTTTCTTGCTATTTGCTCTAACACTTGTAAAATATCTTCCTCTGCATCTGGTGGTGATGAATCCTCCAGATAAGTCTGTGTCTAAGCCCAAACATCTAAACTCTGTCGCTCCTATGAAATTCCCTTGCCTGATGGTTACAATTTCAACACATGCAGTGCTGCTTGGGCAGCCCAGTGGCTCAGGGGTTGACACTGCAGCCTCACAGCGCTGGAGTCCTGGGTTTGAATCCTGCCAGGGGTGACATCTGTGGGGAGTTTGTGGTCCTCCCTATGTTTGCATGGGTGTGCTCCAGTTTCCTCCTACACTCCAAAGGCTTGCTGGGGGTAGTATGGATTGTGAACCCTATATGGGACAGTGACTTTCTGTGGAGCACTGTGGAATATGATGGTGCTTCTGTCATATGATCTGATGAGGTATTCATAGAGCAAGCTAATTCTTCATCTGAGGATTCAGATACAAATATAGAAAAAACACTTTTTCCTCTGGAGAAAATTCAGAAATTACGGAAGTCCATCGGGTCAAGGGACCATGATGTTGACCTTGGGTAAACCTCTAGTTCTACCTCTAGGGGGCCTAGGGCCTTCAATGTGGACGACATGCTTAAAAGAGCAATGTCCACCAAGTAAAAACACCCAGAGAAGACCTGCGTGTTATCCAAGAGGTTCAAGACACTCTTCCCAATAGCTGAGGACCAGTTGGGTCCACCACCTAAGCTTATCATGGCAGTCGCCAAATTGTCCAGGTGAACACTTGTACCCTCTGAGGACGGGTCTAGCCTTCAGGACCTCATGGACCACTGCGCAGAGTGCTCCCTAAGGAAAGAAAAAGAGCTGAGGACCAGTTTGGTCCACCACCTAAGCTTGTCATGGCAGTCGCCCAAATTGTCCAGGCGAACACTTGTACCCTATGAAGACGAGTCTAACCTTCATGGACCACTGGGCAGAGTGCTCCTAAATAAAGCGTATTTGGCTTTCTCTGCACAGTGTTTGATTGGTATCGCTACTAGTGAGGTAGCTAGGAAGCTGTGCTCTGGCCTCTCTTCATTAAAAAGAGATATTGATTTGGGGGTCTTCAGGGACGAATTGTTGTCCTTAATGAAACCTCTTCTCCAGGTGAAGTTAGCTGCCAAGTCTAGGGCCTTGACTTCTGCTGCCTATCGCCCCCCTATGGTTAAAACCTTGGAGGGCGGATTATGCCTCAAAATTTAATATTTGCGGGCAGAACATGATACAAGGACTAGTGGGAAAAGAAGGAATGTCCTTTCACAGTCCTTCTGTGGACAGGGCAGACAGCATCGTAGAGGACAGTCTCCTCAAAAACCGCCACCTGCAAGAGGTCACGTATGTTCCTGAGAGGGAATTCCAACTGTATATTTTTTCCGTGATGACAGGAAAATCAGAAAGCCAAATTTCTGACTATTAGACATGAAATTCCTGTGAGAATGACAGATCATGGGTCTTGGAGATAATCAGGTCTGGTTTCGGCATAGTTTTTTTCTGTGCCTTCCCAGGACAATATTATACAGACCTCTCGCCTCCCTGCTGTCCATCACGTCAAGGGTCTGGGATTTATTCTTCAGTGTTTCTAGTTCCAAAACCTTCACAAGACTGGTCGATAATAATACACTTACGATACCTCAGCAGAGATATCTCGGGGAAAAAAAATTCCGTATGGAAACGTCTGTGATATCCATTCTCCAGCAAGGATATTTCATGGCCACTCTGAACCTAAAGGACGTGTACCTCCATGTCCCTATTCTTTCTGCTCACAGGAAATACCTAAGAGTTGCAGTGATTGTAGAGGGTCGGCTGAGACACCTCCAATTCACCGCACTTTCAGTCGAGATAACGTCAGCACCCTATGTATTCACCAAGGTGGTATCCATGGTAGCTGAGTCACTGAGAATCCAAAGGTTCACGCTTGTTCCTTATCTTAAAACTCTCTCAAGAGAAAGTCTACTACAGCATCTATTCATCACGATGAATTTCCTCCAACAAATGGGGTGGATTATAAATTGGGGAAAGTCCCAAATATTACCAGCAACCCAGAAAACATTTCTAGGGTTCAGTCTTGATTCAGGCCTAATGAAAATATCTCCTCCTCCAGAAGGGAAAGAATCATCAAGGCCACAAAATTCCTGCTGGTTCCTCGGCCTATCACCATCAGGACAGGCATAAAGTTTTGGGATTGATGTCATCAGCTGCAGAAGCAGTCCCTTGGGAAGTCCTGTTGACCAGGAATCGCAAAACCAGTGGTCTACACAGTTTTTTCCTGTCTCAGGAAGCCCACTCATCCCTCAAGTGATGGATTCGGCTAAAAAATGAAAAGTCCACGGTCCAGCCTTGCTGGACCCTGTTGACTACAGATGTATCACTCACAGGTTGGGTAGCCCACCTGAACGACTTTCTGGCCCAAGGGCATTGGAATTCCTTCGAGAAGATGATGTCATCCAATTGGAGAGAACTCCAAGCAGTATGACTGGCACTGCTTCACTTTGCTGACCAGTTGAAGGACAAGGTAGTCCGTGTAATATCGGACAATATGACGACCGTCCTTTATTTAAACAAACAGGGAGGAACTCGGTCACAACCTCTTCTAAGTGAAGTGGGGAAGATCTTGAGTTGGGTAGAGAAGAACTTAACCCATCTTTCTGCCGTACATATCCGAGGGTCACTCAGTGTAGTGGCAGATCAATTGAGTCGTGGCATCACTGTTCCAGGGGAATGGTCTCTCCATCCAGAAGTCTTTCAAGCAATCATCCTGAAATGGGGTCATCCAGAGATAGACCTGATGGCAACCAGACTAAATGCCAAGGTAGAGAAGTTCTGCTCTATACAAGGAGGACAATCCCTTGGCTGTGGATGCCCTGTCCATCTCTTGGAGGTTCAGGCTGGCATACATATTCCCTCCAATCTCCATGATACCAAGGGGTATTGATGAGAATCAGACAGGACCAAGTCTCTGTAATCGCCATCATTCCAGTCTGGCCAAAGAGAGCTTGATTTCCCATCTCATTCAAATGAGTCACGGGATATATTAGAGGCTTCCCCCGATTCAGAACCTGGTGTGTCAAGGGCCCAGGCTCTGCCAGGATCTGAAATCCTTCAATCTGACAGCCTGAGGATTGACCTGTCCCTATTAAGGGACTCTCAGGAGCCGTCTTAAACACTCTCGCTCTCTCTCGCTAGAGCAGAGTCTACAAATAAAGATTACGTCTGGATCCGAATCATCTTCATCTCCTGGGCATCAGGTAGAAGAATTGAGAGCTTGGATCCTTCCATTCCAAACATGTTGTAATTCCTTCAGGACAGCTTGGACAAGGGCCTTAGCCCTTTCACTTGAAAGCTTAGGTTACTGCCCTGTCAGCCTGCTTAGATAAGCAGCTATTTGCAGACCTATTTGCTATTTGCTGGTTAAAAGATATTTTAAGGGCGCATTCAGGCTTAGTCCACCTGTTATTGACCCAATCCCTCAATGGGATTTATCAACTGTTTTAAAGGGATTATGTGATTTCCCCCTTGGAGCCTCTGGAAGAGGTTGAGATTAAATTTATCACACTAAAGACAGTGTTCCTTTTGGCCATAACCTGAGCTCTAAGCGTTGGTGAGTACAATTAAGATTTATACCAGGGTTCCTCCCTAAGGTACCCTCATATTCTAAACTAAACCAGGTTATCTCATTACTAGTTTTCTATCCCAGTCCGTCAACCCCGGAGGAAGTTAAACTTCACTCCCTGGATGTGGCCAGATGCCTCAGAATTTATATTCAGAGATCTTGGCCTTTTAGACAGTCAATGAATTTTTTTCTATCATTTGCTGGGAAAAATAATGGGCTCAAGGCCTCTAAAGCCTCCTTGGCACAATGAAGCCATAAAATTGGCTTTCACTTCACATGGGTTAGACCCCCCTGAGTTTGTTCGAGCTCATTCTACAAGAGCCAGTTCTACCTTTTGGATGGAAAGAAGCTCTGTTCCTTGGGAACAGATTTGTTCGTCAGCTTCTTGGAGCTCTCTCCATACCTTTGTTAATCATTACAGATTTAACACCCGGGGTACAGAGGCCACTTCTTTTGGCCATTCCGTGTTAAATTCTATTCTTCAAGAGGGCCCTCCCTAGGGTTCTGCTTGCTAGATCCCCAATATTCCCTTGTTTGGACTAAGGGAAAACAGATTAACATCATAATCTATACTTCCCTAATGTCCCACAGCAGCAAAAGGCTCCCTCCCTATGTGTTATGTATTTGTCTTTATAATTACACGCTGGGGGGTTGGTACTTCCTTCCTTATATTGAGGAGGGGGAGGGGTTACGGTTAATTATTTGTTGTTCATTAAAAATTCCATTCTGTCCTACCAGCACACAGGGGCAGAAATACCCCAATATTGTGCTGCTGTTGGGACTAAGGGAAAACAGATTAACATCATAATCTATACTTATACTTGATCGAACAAAGTTTATAAATTGGATATGTGAGAATGATACCCCGACAATAATATGGGCAAAGTTGTGAATTATATTGGATAACAAAGCCAAGGATGCCAAAGGGGATTCAAAGCAAAGAATAACATCATCAGCAATCAAGCCAATATAATATTCATTAAAGCCTGTGGTAATAATTTTTACATGTGGCCGGTAACGATTTGGTGGGCA
Source organism: Leptodactylus fallax (assembly GCA_947044405.1). Lineage (NCBI taxonomy): Eukaryota > Metazoa > Chordata > Amphibia > Anura > Leptodactylidae > Leptodactylus > Leptodactylus fallax. The sequence goes on along the minus strand of CAMRHE010000007.1, from coordinate 8,810,907 downwards.
AAGGGTTTCATCACTAACATAAACAACAGAGGGGCACTCCTGCCTAGTTCCAATATTGATGTTAAAGGGTTTTGGAAGAGTCCCTGAGGAGTAGACTTGGCGCTCTTGTTGGTGGGAGAGAGGATATTTCAAGTGCCCTATCTTTGTAGGATTATTTGTTTACCCTATGTAAATCACTGAACCTGGATTGTAGGTCAATTTCAAGATGTTGCCTAATTTTCTTTATGTAGAGGACAGTTGAATGAAGTGGTCACTCAGTAGTAGAACTACCGCCATAGCAGCCCACGAACTGCTGCTTTTTTTTTTAGTAGGCCGTTACCTGTTTGATTACTCCAGCAGATAACGGATAGTATTTACTTACTGATTCCCAATCCTGCCCACGGCTGCCTCCACTTCCCTTTCAGCTGTACATGGGGCCCCTTTTGTCCCACATCACGTTGCTGATGCTATTCAGCAAGGCGCACGGGCCCTCCTGGAGGCTGAAGGGAATAGTGGAGACGATTGTGGGCAGGATCAGTAAGTAGGGGTGCAGCACTTAGAGTAACATAATAGTTTGTGGGTGTTGAACCCCAAAAATTTCAGGGTTGGCCAAACCTGAAATTTTTGCAAAATTTTTAACAAACACCATATAGGGCCACTATGGGACATTATATTGCATGGAGGCCACTGTGAAACATTATACTGTGTGGAGGGGGCACTGTTGGACATTATACTGTATAGGGGAGACCACTATGGGACATTGTACTGTGTGGAGGGGCAATTATGGGATATCATACTAAAGTATTATACATTATTATAAGGTTGCTAACTTGGCCATTATCATTAAGAGAGAAGTACTCCTCAACAAACTGTGAGGTTTTTGAAGTATAGTATGGGGTAACCAGGGACAGATCAAGGTTGCCCTTGAAATTATTTAGGCACCAGATAAGACTGTATCAGATGGCTGACTGTATCAGATTATTTAGGCACCAGATAAGACTGTATCAGATGGCTTATAAAAGGTTCTTGAACAGATAAAGCAATTGGCACATATTAAACATATACTGCTTGGCATTGGGGGCATTAACAGATATGAAATTATAATAGACATTGTTAATAGTATGCATTAAAATAACAAATTGTCGGGGGGGGCGTGGCTTGGTGCTGCTTCAGATGGTCGCTGGTCCGTAGCGCTCTGAGGCCTCACAGACTCTAGCGGCTCATACCGGCAACTCGGCGCCGGCGATACCCGGCAATTTATGAGAGGGGAGATCCTCTGACCACACAGACAGCGGGGAAATGGCAAAACGGGGGAAAAAAAGGCTCCCCAAAGCGGCTCACAGATTTTTTTTTTGCCGCGCCCCAAGATGGCGCCGGCGATTCCTCCCTTCTTCAAACACAGCGCACAGCAGGCCGCCTTTGCGCAGCAAACAACAGCACTTCAGATGAGGAGTCCCAACAGCTTAATCCACCACACCAGGGGTCTCCTACCGACAGGCCAGGTTCCCAGGAGAGCCTGAGGAGGGGTGCAGAGGGCCAGCAGCAACCTTATAAGAGGGGACTACCACCCCCATCCCCACCCAATCCAGCTCCGGTTGGTCATCAGGACCTCTCCCCTGCGGCAGCATCCTCCCAGGCAGGCAGCAGCACCCCTACACAAAGCCCTGTAAAGCAGAAGATGAGATGGGATACCACATTCTGCTTTGAATCCCGCCCAGCTACAGAAGAACCCCAACACTGTGAGTCGGATGTGCTCCAGGCTATCCCTGCAGGTACCCAATCTGCTTCTGAGTCCTTCTTGAAGGATATAATGCTAGCTTTGCGTAGATCTATTCAGAAGGATATCACTAAGGCGATTATGTCAGTATCCTCCACGGTTGACTCTCTTGGTAACAGGATAGACCATGTTGAGAATAAGATGAGTGAATTTGCTGCGGCACACAATACTATAGTGGATGCCCATAATGATCTTGAGGAAGAATTAGCGGCAGTCAAACTTAAACTTGCCGACATGGAAGATAGGAATAGACGGAACAATGTCAAGTTTTGTGGCATACCAGAGTCAGTCGCAGCCAGGGACCTGACTTCTTATCTGCAACGATTAATGAAAGCAATCCTGCCATAATGCTCTGATGCGGATCTTATAATAGACAGGGTCCACCGCTTGCCGAAGCCGAAAGGGATGCCTGATCATATTCCCAGGGACACCCTCGCCCGCATACACTTCTACCATGTCAAAGATCGTCTCATGCTTGAGTCAAGGAAAAGATCATCTTTGCCTGAGCCGTTTAAAGAAATCCAACTATATGCAGACCTTTCTCAGGCGACCATTGCTGCCAGAAGGGAGTTGGCTCCTGTTACAGCGGTCCTCCGTTAACACGACATTCCCTACAAGTGGGGATTTCCAACTAAAGTCATCATTATCAGAAATGGAGTGACTTTTACATTTAACTCCTTTGATACAGGGAGAAGTCTGCTGCTCCAGTGGAACCTGCCACCACCTGCGCCTAATATCCAGAAATCTTCAAGGGCCGAGGCCCATAAGTTGGATCCTCCGTGGAAATCTACCACCCCCGCCGAGTGAACAGCTCAATATGGACGTACTGTGAGTTACCTGGGGCGTGTTTTGTAACTCCTATTCTATGGCAAACTTCCCCCTAAGTTTGCTCAGTATTACACTGCTCGGTTGTGTGACACTATTTTCTTTTTCCTTGCTGTTGCATAGTTATATGTTGAATATTGTCATTAACGAATTGTTCCCCTCTAGGCCTAAGAGATGTCCTTTTTATGCTACTCTCATACCTGACCTTCTATGCTACCGGTCTATATTGCTAACTCTTGAATACACTAATGGGTGTCAAATTACTGTCACTTAACGCGAGGGGACTAAACAGTCCCTTCAAGCGTTCATTGCTGTGGAAAGAGGCTCTCAGATCTGCAGCAGATGTAATTTGCATACAGGAGACGCATTTCTGTGACACTCGTCCGCCAAAGTTTTCCCACAAATTGTTTCCTCATGTTTTCTGTTCCAATGCCGCCAAGAAGGTTGCGGGTGTTCTCATAGCGATAAAGCACACAGTGTCATTTCAGCTCATACATGTCATTTTAGATCCCAAGGGCCGCTATGTAGCTCTAATCCGTTTGCTTGACAATTGCCCCTTACTATTATAAACGTATACAGCCCTAACGCATCTCAGATTTCCTTTTTAAACTCGGTATTGAAGAAGTGTAGGAAGCATGCTCAGGGCCAGGTTCTATTATGCGGTGATTTCAATATTGTACATGATGCTGCTGCTGATTCCACTTATCGCGGCAAGCATCCACCTCAACAGTTAGGACCTTGGCTCCAGCAGGCGGAGATTCATGATGTTTGGCGGTGCTTCCATTCCTCCGAGAAGAATTATACGTATTACTCTGCTAGGCACCAATCTTACTCCAGAATAGACATGTTCCTAGTCCAGAGTGATATGCTTCTTAGAGTACAGGGGTGTGAAATAGGAAATATCACGTGGTCAGACCACGCACCTATCATACTTAGCATGCATCTAGTTGGCACAATAACTCCTCCCGTGTCATGGCGAAACAATACATATGTCATGTCTCTGACATCGGTAACTGAGAAACTGAGCACTGACATTGCTGAATTCTTTAATATTAACTCCCCCTCGGTAGATGATAAATTTTGCCTCTGGAATTCACATAAGGCATTTGTTAGGGGTCTAATGATTCAGCATACTTCGCGCTTTAAGCGCGAACGATTGCAAATGATGAAGGAGCTACTTACTTCAATTGCAACTGTAGAACAGAAACATAAAATTGACCCTAATCCTGTCCTATTGACTGCTTTGCGGAAGGCCAGGGATGATTTGTGCGCCCACCTACTGGTGGACTTCGAGAAACACTCTAAACGCTTGAAAGCATCCTATTACCGGTCGTACAATAAAGCCAGCAAGCTAATGGCACAGAGAGTCAAGGCGGCAAGGATTAAATCTAAAATTCCATTTCTTGTGTCTAAATTGACCACGGCAAAAATCTTCCACCCTCAACAAATTGCTGATGAATTTAGTAATTACTATCAGGACTTGTATAACTTAAGAGATGACCCGGATACCACGCAGCCTTCGAGGATAGATATTAACCGATTTTTAAGCTCTTTGCACCTCCCCTCTGTTGCCCCTGCACAGTTGCAGTCTTTAAATGTTCCTGTTTCCACTCAGGAAGTGGCTAAGGCAATAGATGGCTTAAAACTCAATAAGTCTCCAGGCCCTGATGGGTTCTCTGGGGAATACTACAAGCTGTTCAAGCCACTTATTCTTGCTCACCTTACTGAGATGTTTAATTTAGCAATGGTGACGGGGGCATTTCCTCATGAGATGCTGTCCGCAACGATTGTGACTCTACCCAAACCAGGCAAAGACCCCTCCCAACCCTCCAACTACCGGCCCATATCACTATTAAATGCGGATGTTAAGTTGTTTGCGAAGGTACTTGCGAACAGACTTCTCGATGTTATTCCCACTTTGATAGGCAGAGATCAGGTTGGATTTACTAAAGGGAGGCAGGCCCCAGACGGCACGAGACGTGTGGTCGCGTTGGTTGCGGCGGCCCGGGCTCGGCGGATGCCTTCTCTGCTCCTGTCCCTGGATGCGGAGAAGGCGTTCGATAGGGTGCATTGGGGGTATCTTTTCGAGGTTCTCCATAAATTTGGTTTTTCTGGTCCCATAGCTACTGCAATCTCTGCACTCTAACCAATCCGCACGAGTGCTGGCGAACGGGGTCCTGTCCCGCCCCTTCGCCATTACCAATGGCACGAGACAGGGGTGTCCATTGTCCCCTTTGATATTCTCATTAGTGATGGAGCCTTTGGCTGAAACGATCAAGACGCACCTGGGTCTGACTGGTATCAAGTTGGGCCGGACAGACCACAGAATTAATTTATTCGCGGATGATGTGATCCTGTCCCTTTCCTACTCTAATAACATGCTCGGTACTGTATCTCAAATTCTGAAAGATTTTGGAGAGTTATCCTACTATAAAGTTAATGAATACAAGTCCCAGATCTTGGGAATTGGTCTGACTCAAAACAATATATACCATATCACAAACACATCACCCTATCAATGGTGCTCGCAATCTATACCCTATCTGGGAATATGGCTCACCCCAAACCCAAAAGATTTAGTTAAGGCTAACTTTCCGGGGTTGCTAGCTACCCTGCAGAAGGAGCTCGATGGGTTAACTAAATTTGAGCATAGCTGGATGGGAAGAATAGTCTTATATAAAATGTTGATCCTTCCTAGGATACTTTATTTTTTAAGAACACTAGTGATCCCGATACCCAAGTCCACCTTCTTGAGTTTCCAAAAACAAATGATGTCCTTTATATGGAGTGGTGGTAAACCTAGAGTAGCACTACATACAATGTTTAAAGCAAGAGATAATGGGGGTATGGGTGTACCAAATTTGTACCATTACTATTTAGCCATAGTGTTGGGTCAACTCCAATTTTGGTTTACAACGAACCATGACAAACTGTGGCCAGCTATGGAGGCCCAAATGGTTCAGACTGCCGATTGGGAGGGATTCCTGCTAGCGTCAAGACCCAGAGGCGATTCTTCCATATCTGCTCCACCGGCTGTACAGGCTACGATTGGGGCATGGCATGCATTTTGTGCTATTCGGGGTGGAGATGCTCCTGAGGTAACACTGAATTTACCCATTACGACACTCCCTCACGAGATGCCGCATTTATCTCTAGACGGGTGGCGTACATGCGGGATAAAGTATGTCCCCGACCTGTATAGGGGTGGTACAATAATGCCCTTCTTGAAAGAGACATACAATCTACCCGCAAAAGAGGCATACATCTACACTAGATTGACTTCTTACTTGTCTGACCCTACCTCGGCTCAACTGCGTCTGCCGCAGCCGGCCGCCGACCTCTTGCACCCACAGGCTTCCCTAGCGGCTTATAACACCAAAACTTTGTATCGAACTTTAAATATGGATTGCACCTTTCGTAAGACTAAACACATGTGCCTTTGGGAAGACGACATAGGCAGTAGATTTGAGGCCGGTCACTGGCGGGAGGCGATCAGATGGGCTAAGCGATCCACAGTATGTGCCTCGCATTGGGAGCAATATAGTAAAATACTTTTACGCTGGTATTACCCTCCTCTACGCCTAGCTAAGTTCTACCCATCGTGTTCACCTTGCTGTTGGAGGGGATGCGGGGAGAACGGCTCTTTATTCCATGTGTTTTGGCACTGTCCACTTATTCAGCCCTTTTGGGGTACTGTGTTTTCCTTGATAAATAGCCTGTGTGGTGGAGTGGTGGGGTGTACCCCTGAACTGGCACTTCTCCTGCTGGGTATTCACACGATACTGGGTAGATATAGGACAGTTGTATGTCAGATACTAGGGGCTGCCCGCCTACATATTGCACGAACATGGAAGTCTACTTCACGTCCGACATTGACTGAGCTGATTTCAGTGGTGTCACTGAATTATCAATATGAGCTTATTTATGCATGCAATGGTGGGAGCCTGGAAAGATTCAGAACACACTGGGAGTCATGGGCAGAGGCATTCCCCCCACTGTACACCCATTGACGGCCTATACGCAGTGGCCTTACCTGCCATTATGGTGTTACATTTTATTCTACTCCTGTAGCTTCTTGGGGACGCTCTGCTTTGTTGCTCCTGGAACACCAACACGTTATCTAATTAATTAATTTGAAAGTTAATGCCTGGTGGCTGATGGGTCTGCCCTTCAGATTACGGGGTGGGTTACCTGCTCTGTGGGCTGGGGGATGTGATCCGATCCTATTCGTTCTCTAGGCCTGGACTATGTTTATGTTTTATGTTCTTTTGTTATTTGACCCTTCGTTTCTCACCCTATCCTCCACTGTCCCGTTCCCCTCCCCTTCCTCCTCATGGCAAGACCCGATTGTCGTTCCATACGACCTTACCGTGTTAGGTATAGCATATGTTTGGAAAGACTTACATGCTCTTACTATACAGTATTATATGTATTTTAATCATGGATGTACCTCACCGGAGTATACTGTATTATACTGTGACTACGCTGTATGTGAGGCCATAATTATGCCCTTGTTCCTTGCTGTGTTTACGATTTGTAATGTATTCATGTCGAAATTTCAATAAAAAACTATTGAAACGAAAATAACAAATTGTCCACCTTCATGACAAATCTGTTTTTGTTGCTGAAAGGCTACATTATCCCTGATAACCAGAGAGACCCTGTACATAAGATAAGAAAATGTGTGCTGCTCAGTCGCCGTACAAACTGTAGTGGCGAGTGTAGGTACTGCAGTGCTGCTACATGTACAGTTAGGTCCATAAATATTTGGACAGAAACAACATTTTTGTAATTTTGGTTCTGTACTTTACCACAATGAATTTTGAACAAAACAATTCAGATGCAGTAGAAGTTCAGACTTTCAGCTTTAATTCAGTGGGTTGAACAAAATGATTGCATAAAAATGTGAGGAACTAAAGCATTTATTACACACAATCCCTTCATTTCAGGGGCTCAAAATTAATTGGACAAATGAAATAATTGTAAATAAAATGTTAATTTCTAATACTTGGTTGAAAACCCTTTGTTGGCAATGACTACCTGAAGTCTTGAACTGATGTGGACATCACCATGAGGACATCACCAGACGCTGTGTTTCCTTCATTTTAATGCTGTTAGGCCTTTACTGCAGCGGTTTTCAGTTGCTGTTTGTTTGTGGGCCTTTCTGAAGTTTAGTCTTTAATAAGTGAAAAGCATGCTCAATTGGGTTGCGATCAGGTGACTGACTTGGCCATTCAAGAATATTCCACTTCTTTGCTTTAATAAACTCCTGGTTTGCTTTGGCTTTGTATTTTGGGTCATTGTCCATCTGTATTATGAAATGCCAACCAATCAATTTGGCTGCATTTGGCTGGATTTGAGCACACAGTATGTCTCTGAATACCTCAGAATCCATCTAGCTGCTTCTGTCCTGTGTCACATTATCAATAAACACTAGTGACCCAGTGCCCCAGGCAGCCATGCATGCCCAAGACATCACACTGCCTCTTCCGTGTTTTACAGATGATGTGGTATGCTTTGGATCATGAGCTGTACCACGCCTTCGCCATACTTTTTTCTTTCCATCTTTCAGGTAGAGGTTGATCTTAGTTTCATCTGTTAATGTTCTTCCAGAACTGTGCTGGCTTTTTTATATTTTTTTTAGCAAAGTCCAATCTAGCCTTTTTATTCTTGAGGCTTATGAGTGGCTTGCACTATGCAGTGAACCCTCTGTAATTACTTTCATGCAGTCTTCTCTTTATGGTAGATTTGGATAGTGATACACCTACATCCTGAAGAGTGTTGTTCACTTGGTTGGCTGTTGTGAAGGGGTTTCTCTTCACCATGGAAATTATTCTGCGATCATCCACCACTGTTGTCTTCCATGGGCGTCCAGGTCTTTTTGCATTGATGATTTCACCAGTGCTTTCTTTCTTTCTCAGGATGTAACAAACTGTACATTTTGCCACTCCTAATATTGTAGCAATTTCATGGATGGGTTTTTTCTGTTTTCGCAGCTTAACACTAGGTCTACCACATGTTTTATAATACCTATAACTACCACTAGGAGTCATTTTGACCCCCATTCAAAAGTACTGACTCTAGAGTAAAAGTAACTTTTTTTTTCCCAATAAAACATTTATTTTTACTTAGTAGGAACAATGTTGAGATCAAGTACAGCAGTTTAAACGCATTTTCCTTTTACATGGTCAGTTTACTCATGCTTCAAATATACGTTGCAAAAAGTGACTTGTAAGATCATAGAAGTAATAAAATTACACTGTACAAACATACAGAGTTGTAACTTCAGGTATAGCATATTCTACTGAAGTGCAGACAAAAAATGCTAGTAGAGACATGGATCAAACATTTTCAGACAAGTTTAGACAAAACAAAATGATGAATCATACCTGATATGCAAAAACACAATTATACTCTACAACTACCCTGTTTCCCCGAAAATAAGACAGTGTCTTATATTAATTTTTGCTCCCAAAGATGTGCTGTATCTTCAGGGGATGTCTTATTTTTTTTCAATGAAGAAGAATTCACATTTATTGCTAAACAAAAAAATGAACATTTATTATATACGGTACTGTACAGTAGTTGTCATCACAAACCAGCATAACCAGACAAACTGTGAATCCTATCAAGAATTTCTTACTACTACCGTACCATTATTTCCATGTACAACAATTAACAGTATGGTACATTTACCAATATTTACGGTATGAATAGAAAGTAAAATTTATTCAATGACAGTTATGTCATCATCTTCTAGGACATCATCATAACAATCCAAACCATTAATTTCCCTGCACACAGTATCATGTCCCATAGTGGCCCCTGCACACAGTATCATTCCCCATAGTGGCCCCTGCACACAGTATCATTCCCCATAGTGGCCCCTGCACACAGTATTATGCCCCATAGTGGCCCCTGCACACGGTATTATATCCCATAGTGGCCCCTGCACACACTATTATTCCCCATAGTGGCCCCTGCACTGAGTATTTTGCCCCATAGTGGCCCCAGCACACACTATTGTATGTCCCATTGTGGACCACCCATGAACAATTATTATACTCTGGGGTCTTTTCAGACACCAAAGTATAATGATCGGAGACCCAGGGGAGGAGAGAAACATAAAAAAACAACGTTGCTTACCTGTTCCTCTCTCCAGTCCACTCCCTGCTACTTCGGCCTTTTTCAATGTTGGACCAGGCCAGCATCACGAGATGCGGGCCGGTGTCGCGACGCAAAATGACGTCCGCTGACGTCTGCGACGTCACCAAACAGGCCCAAAGCCTGGAGAAGCGTAAGAGAGGTAAGTACATTGTTTTTTTATGTTCCCTCACCAACTCTGGGCCTCCGATTACTATACTCCGGGGTCTTTTCAAAGACCCTGGAGTATAATGATAGCAGTGATTGTGAAGTTCGGCCCGCGGCCTCACGTACCGTATATACTGTATGTTCTGTTCAGGAATGCTGCGAAACGAAACGTCTCCTACGTCTTACTTTCTGGGTATGCCTTATATTGGGCAATTCCACGAAACCTCTCCTATGTCTTACTTTCGGGGGTGTCTTATTTTCGGGGAAACACGGTAGGGGCGAAGCACTGTGATTTTCTCTACTCTGTAATGTTAGGTGTACTGCCTACTACTACTTTTATGTATAGTGGGGAAAAAAAAGTATTTAGTCAGCCACCAATTGTGCAAGTTCTCCCACTTAAAAAGATGAGAGAGGCCTGTAATTGACATCATAGGTAGACCTCAACTATGAGAGACAAAATGAGAAAACATATATAGAAAATCACATTGTCTGATTTTTTAAGAATTTATTTGCAAATTATGGTGGAAAATAAGTATTTGGTCACCTACAAACAAGCAAGATTTCTGGCTCTCACAGACCTGTAACTTCTTCTTTAAGAGGCTCCTCTGTCCTCCACTCATTACCTGTAGTAATGACACCTGCTTGAAATTGTTATCAGTATAAAAGACATCTGTCCACAACCTCAAACAGTCACACTCCAAACTCCACTATGGTGAAGACCAAAGAGCTGTGGAAGGACACCAGAAACAATATTGTAGACCTGCACCAGGCCAGGCTGGGAAGACTGAATCTGCAATAGGCAAGCAGCTTGGTGTGAATAAATCAACTGTGGGAGCAATAATTAGAAAATGGAAGACATACAAGACCACTGATAATCTCCCTCAATCAGGGGCTCCACGCAAGATCTCACCCCGTGGGGTCAAAATGATCACAAGAACAGTGAGCAAAAATCCCAGAACCACACGGGGGACCTAGTGAATGACCTGCAGAAAGCTGGGACTAACGTAACAAAGGCTACCGTCAGTAACACACTACGCTGCCAGGGACTCAGATCCTGCAGTGCCAGACGTGGCCCCCTGCTTAAGCCAGTATCGTGAGATTTTGAGTGCAAACCTCCTTCGATCAGCAAGGGCATTGAAGATGAAACGTGGCTGGGTCTTTCAACATGACGATCCCAAGCACATCGCCAGGGCAATGAAGGAGTGGCTTCATAAGTAGCATTTCAAGGTCCTGGAGTGGCCTAGCCAGTCTCCAGATCTCAACCCCATAGAAAACATTTGGAGGGAGTTGAAAGTCCGTGTTGCCCAGCAACAGCCCCAAAACATCACTGTTCTAGAGGAGATCTGCATGGAGGAATGGGCCAACATACCAGCAACAGTGTGTGCCAACCTTGTGAAGACTTACAGAAAATGTTTGACCTCTGTCATTGCCAACAAAGGATATATAACAAAGTATTGAGATGAACTTTTGTTATTGACCAAATACTTATTTTCCACTATAATTTGGAAATAAATTCTTTAAAAATCAGACAATGTGATTTTCTGGATTTGTTTTCTCATTTTGTCTCTCATAGTTGAGGTCTACCTATGATGTCAATTACAGGCCTCTCTCATCTTTTAAGTGGGAGAACTTGCACAATTGGTGGCTGACTAAATACTTTTTTTCCCCACTGTATGGGGTCAAATTGACCCCTTCAGTACTTATAGGTATGAATTGTAAAATCTGGGCCCCTGAAAAAAATTACAATTCATTTTTGTCTCCTAAAATATACACTACTATGAATAAATAAAAGTCACAATATCTCAGAACTCATTTGTTAAAATTTTTAGAAGTTATAAGAAAAATAAATAGCAAAAGGGTCAAAATTACCCCTCCAGTAGTTCTAGTGTTAAGGATGGCTTGTTTCACCTGCATGGAGAGCTCCTTTGACCACATGTTTTCTTCACAGCAAAATCTTTCAAATGCAAACACCACACCTCAAATCAACTCCAGGCCTTTTATCTTCTTAATTGAGAATGACATAACAAAGGAATTGCCCACACCTGCCCATGAAACAGCCTTTGAGTCAATTGTCCAATTACTTTTGGTCCCTTTAAAAAAAAAGTTTGGCATATGTTAAGATGCTGAAACTCCTAAACCTTTCATCCAGTGTGGATACCCTCAAATGAAAGCTGAAAGTCTGGACTTTATGTCCATGTCCATTATATAACTATAACTTGAATATGTTTCAGTAAACAGGTAAAAAAACAAAATTTGTGTCAGTTTCCAAAGATATATGGACATAACTGTATTTCAATGGAACAGCACTGCAGTACCTACACATGCCGTCACAGTTTGTACGGCAGGTGAGCAGTGCGGCTCGTAGTATACAAACACAAATCACCTGTCTTGGTACCAGTGACCTGTGGGGGTCCTGGGTGTCGGACCTCCGCAGATCTAATATTGATGGCCTATCCTAAGGATAGGCCATCAATATTAGAAGCTGGAAAACCCCTTTAAGCCTCTTAACATTTAGAGATACTATATCAAATACTATTACGGCCTTTTATGAATACAGCATATCATGCCACTACAGCAAAACAGGAACAAGCAAAGAGACTCCACCTCTTCCCTCCCCTATCAAAAGAAGGAGTGGCAGGATAGGGACCATAAAGAAGTTCCCAGCAGGCTAATAAACAACAAACTGAGTGGGACAGAACATTAAACAAAAAATAATACAAAAATTCAAGAAGGATGCAGAGAATCTACAACAAATAGAGTGCCATATAGTCAGCCATATTGGGGACCAGGTAGAAATAATATTGTATTAGCATGTCCAGAATGACAAAATTCAGGTACAATCTCAATGTAAAAAGATATAAAGTCTTCTAATAGAACAGAAAGATGATCACAGTGAGTGTCTGACAAGACATCCTCAAGTGGCACGCCTTTTTCCTTTGAACACAGTACACAGTGAACCGTTCCTTCTGTGGCCTGGTTGGCAAGGTTCGTTTACTAGATGGAGGGAATTTATCCATAGAATGGAGAGCTTTTTCTGCACAGTCCTGCTGGACATTTGTACTAGGACACTTTAGCAAGCCAGGTTTGCCACCGAAAGATCAGTAAAAACAGCAATGTTCTTTACCAGGCAAAGTGGGAGAGCCTTGAATTGCAGCCAGAATATTTAATTTAATGTGGAAAAAGTTGTCAGTTTTCTGGCATAGATGTGTGATGATGTTGTGCATCTTTGGCGCAAGGCCGTCTCTTGGGAGACACATCCCTGTTCTGCGTCTCCCTTGCAACTTTACATTCATGTGAGCGGAGAGGGGCAGAGAGCGGGATGGGCCGCAGACATATTTATTATAGTTCACTACAGTTGGTGCGAGTTATACAGGAAGTATACCCCAGTTAGGAAGATTTTCATTCTGTCACATGGACATGTGCCTGATTTATTACAATGCATCTTGATAAATAAGCCTTTTGATAAATAAGGCATGTCTTGCGCCTGTAAGGACCTTTGTTAAAACTGTGTGGCAATTTGGGGAGATTTAGCCTCACAGGCGGCAGCCTCCTGGACTCGACAGCGGTGTAGGCGGTACTGGGTGCCGGAGAAGCAGCATTCAGATGGTGCTAATCCAAAGTAAAATGGCTTTTATTTCAGGTTACGAATGGAACAAAAAATAACAAACAGCTTGGCTCAGTTAGACCTTTCAGGACCCCAGTCCTCTTGGGACAGACCGCCCGTCCGTCTCTGACTGGTTCCCCGTCTCCCTGCTTCCTGCAGGTCTCCACAACACTCTCTCCTGCTGCAGACACTCCGTCTGGAGTTGGTGCCCCCACCCATAGGTGTGGCTGAGGACCTTTTCAGGCCTGGCCCTGGGTCGCTCACTAGCGTCCTCTGGGTTCATACTCTCACAACTGGTATACAAAATGCCAGTCTTTATAAATTTTCTCTATTGATTTTTTTGAGGATCTTTACATGTCTATCACAAAATAAGACCTGTCATATTTTTGAAAGTTTTCATTCAATCGTCTTAAGTGTAAGGGATCCATGAAAATGCTTGTCCCATGGATGAAAGATGGCTATTAACAAAATAGACATTGCATCCATTTTTCACAGCCATGATCATTCAAGTAACAGCCAAGGTAGTCTGCCCACGTAGGGTTTAAAGGAATTTTCTAGTCATGTCCTTTTCTTACATTATATACAGTAAATATACCTAGGTGTCATATAGCTTGAAAAGACATGATCTGCCATTCCAGTGTTTTTCTGGCGGTAGAGGTGCAAATCCACAAGTGCCCAAACCATGTCTTTGATGGTCAGTGTGTGAGACCCATCCCTCATACCAAACCTTACCCCTCCTTTCTTCCTTTATAAATCCCATTGGCACCTGCGCTGTGTATGGAACACGGGTGTAGTGCAGGCACTTGATGCAGTAAAGTGTCTTTTATTCCATGAATTAAGTTATATTATTATACATGCAAAGGAGAGTTCAGTGCTCAGCTATCTCCAGATGGAGTACCACTCCATCAGGACAGGAGAGCCAGACCTCTTTAAATCTCTTTGAATTAACACTGAATAGGGAGTTGAAAGGAAACAATGCAAAAGAGAGTTGATGGTATAGTGGAAGGTAGGGAGGACCAGAAACATGCCTCTAATCATGGCAATTTCACCCTGCAGTAGCATTTAGTAGTGACTCTGTCATGATCGATGGGGATCCTCTTTGTTTGGGTCACCAGATTTTTTGGTGATGAGTGAACAATGGGAGTCTACTCCTGTATGAGAGCCAAAATCATGCAGGAGTGCTAATCGTATAGCTCAGAGTTCTCTCCAGTTGGACGGCATCATCTTCTCTTAGGTACTGCAAGAACCCTGGACAGAACTTTTGTCCAGGTGGGCTCCCCAACCTGAGAGCATTGTGTCCGTAGTCAACATCTAAGGCCTTCATGTCCATCCTGATGGTGACTGGACGGTGAGTGGTTAGGAATTTTGTGGCTGCTACAATCCTCTCCTTCCTGAAGGGTGGGAGCGAGATCAGGCTGGAATCTATGATGAACCTGAGAAATTGTTTCTGGGTTGCTTCTCCGAGTTTACATTCCAATGTAGATGTTGGAGGAAATTGATGGTGGTAAGCAGATGTTTCTGAAGTCCTGCTCTGGAGGAGGGTTTTATGAGCCAGTTGTTCAATTGTGGGACAATGGATATCCTCTGGACTGCAACCTCTGCGGATTCCATCTTGGTGAAGACATAGGGTCCTGACGTTATTCCAAACGGGAGAGAGGTAAACTGCAGATGTCTTAAGCGACCCTCTATGACCACCACAATCCTCAAATATTTCCTGTGTAAAGGAAGAATTGGGACGTATAGGCAAGCGTCATTGAGATCTAGCGTGGCCATATAATCTCCCTGTTGAAGGATAGAGATAACCGATCTTACAGTCTCCATCTGAAATCATCTTTTTACAAGGAATCATTTGAGGTATCTTAGGTCGATAATCATTCTCCAGAATTCACATTTTCTTGGTTTCCTCTCATCTCTGTGGTTGCAACGGCCACGATTCCTTCTTTGAAACCTTGGACGTACTTGATTTTGGCCCCTAGACTGTTGAGGCCTCTGAGGTGACAGAGCTCTCTGACATGACCACGAAAGGACTGGGAAAGGGATTTACACTTTTTGCCCCCAGCCCCTGCATTATTATATCTAGCTCCTGAGGGCTTGAGCCATAAAGGTCAGCCTTTGCAGACAATTAAATCTGTTGTACCGAAGCCTCATTAAAGAAATTCTGCCTCCAGATAGATGTTTTACATGAAGGACAGCAGATCATCCCTGTAAACTCCAGCGTTTAGGGAAGAGAGGTGCTGACATAGCTTCCTGGCCACTTTGTTAGATGCAATCTCCATGGAGTACTGAGCAGAGGAAGCAGAGTAAGGCCCCTTTCACATCATGTTTTTTTTACATCAGTTTAACAGATCCATTATTTTAATCAAAAAAACTGATGCAAACTGATGTCAATTCATGCATCACAAAAACGAATCCGTTAACAGATGTGCAACTTTTTTTTTTTTTTTGCAAAAAACTGAAGCAAATATAATCAGTTTTTTTTTAAGTTTACCTCTGCCACCCAGAGGGGTCCGCGTGGTTTCCGTTCGATTTCTGCCCGAAAAGGTTGAAAAGTGTGTGTGTGTGGGGGGGAATCCGTAAGGGATTGTTTGTCCCTCGCCACGTGTGCTACCCCTTCCCCCCACCCCTGGTCCCAGCATGAATGATACTGCCATTTGTGACACCCATTAGAGAAATGGCTGCCGCCCCTCCCCCACCTCTCAGCTCCTGAATGTGTCCAGCGCCATCCCAATAATATCTTCTCCTCCCCTGCCACGAGTGCCACCCCTCCCCCACCTCAGTCGGGACGCGACACTCGTGGCAGGGAAGAAGATAGGACTGGGGTGGCGCCGGAGACATTCAGGAGCCGAGAGGTGGGGTGGCAGCCATTTCTCTAAGGGGGTCACGATGGCAGTATCATTCACGCTGGGACCAGGGAAGGGAGGGGCGGCCATTTCATCTAGGATGGGGTTGTGACTTACCTTATGGAGAGTTGGCTTCTCCTTCTTCCAAGACCCTGCTGTGCGGTTTCAGTGCCAAACAAACAAAAAAATGGAAAAAACATTCAACATATGAAACCACATAATAAAAATATGAAGTTTATTAATCCATTAAAAATGACAAAGAGTGACAATAGAACAAGATGACAGAAACAAGGTGTCAGACATAAGGCAAGGACCACAACTATAGAAATATGTACTCAAGCAAATAACTAATATGGTGTTATACCTTCAATTAGATAATTAGTATCCACAGTTATCAAAATGGAGTAGATGGGTAACATCATATGCATGCATCAATAATGAAACTGGCAATTATGCCAGTCAGAGGCATCCCTTAGTAAATCTTGGATAACAAAGTAGGAGGAGAACCATAGTAAACAGATGAAAGTGCAAGAGCTACATATATCTATAAGAAAATATATCTCAAAAGTGCTCAAAATAATGAAAAGTGGTACATACTCATAGTAAAACGAGACAGTACTGACACCACCCAACGCACGTTTCGGCGCTCTGGCCTTCGTCTGAGGTGGTGCCAGTGGTTAGAGAGAGCAAGTATATATGGGCACCTAAATCAATAATAAGTCCCCTCAAATGTGTCCAAAATCAATGACGCATAAAAATTATGCCAGTACTCACTATAATGAGTCTTCCCCTTCTCATAGTGGCACATGTCCAGTCTGTCGACGTCACAGGTCACATGACCAGGACCGCCGACACCCACTGATAACACCATAGACACCATTATGCGGACCCGCGCATGCGCACCCCAAAGCGGCGCCCGGCGGACATGCTCACTGTGCGGTTTCAGTGCAATAAAGAGGGGTGGCGTTGTGGCAAATGGGAGAGTGTTCCCTCTTCAGGGGATGAGCTGAAGCCATAACGGAATGCTGTAAGCGGCTGCAAATTGCTTGCATCCGTTTACATAAGGAACTATAGTAAATTGAAAATGAACTGTCGCGCATCTGTTGTTGTGAGAGGACAGAAAAGCGTGGTAGTACACGTTTTTCTGTCCTTTTGAAATAACGGACAGGGGCATTCAGAGACCATAACTTTATATTTTTTTATTTATTTTTTTTATTGGAGGCAATGGGTCTGCTGACTGACACGTTTTTATAAGGTAAACAGCTATAAAAACGTATCAGTCAGGCGGACCTTTGTTAGATGCAATCTCCATGGAGTACGGAGCGGAGGAAGCCGAAGGCCCCTTTCACATCATGTTTTTCAAGTCAGTTTAACAGATCCGTCATTTTAATCAAAAAACTGACACAAACTGATATCAATTCATGCATCAAAAATAAACTGATCCGTTAACAGATGTGCATCTGTTTGCATCAGTTTTTTGCTAAAAAAAAAAAAAAAAATGGATCAGTTTTTTATATTTACCTCTGCCATCCCCCACATGTGCTAATTATGTGAAGGCAGCACACAGTTGGCTGAATAGTTTTCGGGTGCTTGTTCTGTGTAGGGCAGGCCACCTCCCGACAGGGTACTTGTAGACACAAAGAAGAAATAGAACCGCACTCCAGTAGAAGTTATGCTTCAAAAAATAATTCTTTTATTGGTGCAACGTTTCGGGTAAGTTTCACCCTTCAGACTATAAAATACAAACATACGTTGACTGACATAGTAATAACATCAGAATATAAATTTAAACAGTACAAATGGACAAAATACACAAAACACCAGAAAACATAAAAGCATCATGGTCTCACTAATATGTTAATGTTATGGAGGACCATGACCAAGTATTTTGTAATGCCACCGTAGTTGTAAATTAATATAATAATACATGAATTTATTATAATGAGCAAATAGAACATACAAAATAATGCATACCACTTATAAGTATATAATGTGGAAAGAGTCATCTAACAATGCAGCATGATGTAGCGGAGTCAAGCGTATGCAGATTCCCAGGCGATAGGAGCCTAAGCCTAAGTGACTAATACCGCTGAGTCAGCTAGGACGCTATAACACAAATAACATCTGGTCAATAAATTAGCAATTACAGCAAAAAGCCCAAGGAGGAAAGAGTGGAGGGTGGGGTGGTTGGAGGATATGTCTATCTGAAATGGAGGGAAGGGCACAGAAAGACAGCTATAGAGTATAATAATATGGTTACATTCAATAGGTAATAAATGGCCTGCTATGAAGCTCATAGTAAATAGTGAGTAGTAGCCTGTAAGAGGACTCCACATAGTGAAGCAGCTTAACACACTGCTTCTTGCTACATTCAGAATAAATAGCAATAGTCAATAGAAAGAAATAGCAATAGTCAGTAGGAAAAAATCAATAGGAAAAGAGGACAGCAACTGAATTGCAAGGAAATAAAAATAGCCAGCTATAGAGCAATTAGTGTTAATTTGCAGAGAAACAGTCCTTAAAGGGGTATTCCCATGAACATAGCCATATCTATATTTGTAGATAATTAAAAATTAAACATTTTTGCAAATATAAGTAGTTAAAAATTCAGCAGATTTTTTAAGCTTTTCCCTATCTAAATGGCGACAGCCTGTTTTAATCAGTTGCCAATGAATACAACCACGAATGCAGAAACTATTTATGGTCTGGGACTTGTGAAAAACTCAGCCATGATTTTCTTATTGTAGCTGGGTTATCAGGCAGGGACACTGCATGTAGGAGAAGATATCCCGACAATAATAAGGAAATCTTTGCTGATTTTCTGACCTTAGAAAGGTTCTGCTTTCATGGTCGTATCCATTGGCAACCAATCAAGACAACAAGACTGTGACCACAAGATATTTAGTGAAAATCTTTAAAACGCTGCAAAATTTTTAATTACTTATATTTGCAAAAATGTTTAACTTTTAATTATCTACAAATTTAAAAATGATTATGTTTGTGGGAATACCCCTTTAAGTTTGTATCCTACTTGGTGCAGACTTGTCAGAGGAGCAAAATGGAGGCCTATGCATGTGAAGGGCCTGTTTGAGTATATATGGGAATGGATGACGTCATCACGTTAGGGGGCGTGTCTACGTTATAAAGACATGGCCGTCATGCATTCCACGCTGGAACGCATAGTAAATAGCGAAAAGTAGCCTGTAGAGGGATTCCACATGGTGGGGCAGCTTAATACATTGCTTCTTGTTACTGTAAAAGGTGTCAGCGCTCACATTTTGCTTGTTGCAAGGGGCTGGAGGCCATAACGCTAACAGCCTAAGCGCGTGCGATCTTGAGTATGGTATTGGCTGTGAAATTGGCGCCGAGTTCCACGTTGGAACGCAAAGCCATATTCCAGCATAAGGGATATGTAGTAAGATGTGCTACACGCTGGAACGCATCCGGGAGGGTCAGGCAATCAGGTTGTATCCAAACATGGCAGCGCTCTCCACGCTGGAACACACCGCCATATTGGAACCAGGTTACATCCAAACATAGCGGTGCTTTCCACGCTGGATCTTACCCATTCCGGGTTTTAAGAGAGGAGGGGTGGAAATGACCACTCTCTTTGTTGCAAAATATAGATTGCTGTTTGTAGAAAGGAAGCTTTGTTAGTATAACTAATTATAATGGCGAATAATCACGGTTCAGACCTAAAGGATGGAGGGTACATAATTCAAAAATCTACCTCATCTCTTTTTCTTTGAGAATTTTGGTTTTATGTCCGCCACGTCTCTGTGGCGGAACCCAATCAATAACCTGAAATTTTAATTGATTCACATTGTGCCTTTTTCTTAAACTGTGCAGGTATAGAGAGGTCTGTTTCTTCCTGTCTGATGTAGGATTTGTGTTTAGAAATTCTGTCCTTGATGCGCAAGGTGGTTTCTCCTACATATCCTAACCCGCAAAGGCACTTTATTAAATATACTGTATATTCAGTGTCACATGTGACTTGTCCTCTGATTTTGTATTTCTTGCCAGAAAGGACGTGGGTGTGTGAACGTCCTGCCTTTTTGTACATTATTACATTCTGCACATTTGAGGCATGGGAAGGTCCCAGGGTTTTGGCTCCCTGTGATGGTAGTCTGTACCAACCTTTTGTCAGGTTCGATGTCAGCTCGTACCAGCGTATCCCTGAGGGGTTTTTTCCCTCTTCTGTATGACATAAGAGGGGGATTCTGGAAGACCTGTGGGTGGCCTTTCTGTAACATGTGCCAGTGTTTATGTATTATATTACTGATTTTTTTGTTGTATGGTGTGTATGTGGATACACATACTGGTCTTTCTAAGGCTTTTTTGTCCTTTGGGTGACTCTGTAAGAGCTCAGTTCGTGGACGTTCATGTACCTTTTCTAGCTGAATATCAAGTGTGTCAGAGCGATAACCTCTTGCTAGGAACTTGTTCCTCATACGTGTCAGTTGTTCATTGCATTTGTCAGTGTCTGTGACAATTCGTTTAGCTCTCATAAACTGAGATATTGGAAGTGACTTAATTAGGTTGGGTGGGTGAAAACTTGAGAAATGTAAAAGGCTGTTGTTGTCATTTACTATAGAGGTCAAGGAGCAATGCATTATTTGTGATGTTAATCTTGATATCAAGCTAGTGCTTCCTTCTAAGGAAAATTTGATAGTGGGAAGGCAGTTGTTAAGGTGTGTATGAAATTTATGCAAATCATCCATAGACCCTTCCCATAACAAAAACACGTCATCTATGTAACGATACCATGTATGAGCAACTAAGGAAAACAGAGTATGGTTATATACAAATCTATTTTCAAAGGCATTCATAAATATGACAGCAAATGTTGGAGCCACGTTACAACCCATAGCGGTCCCAGTAATCTATTGATAATATTGGGATCTGAACAGAAAATAATTGTTAGCTAATACAAATAGTAATAGATCAGTAATGAATAATATCTGGGGTTGCGAGTATTTAGCTTTCTCCTGTAGTATCTCCTGAACAATCTCCACATCTTGTATTTTCGGGATGTTGGTGTATAGACTGGTTACATCCATGGTAACAAGAATTACTTTGTTCCAGTCACATGTTAGCGATTGGATTTTTTTGATAAAGTCTGTAGTGTCCCTTAAGTATGAACGGCCCTCATAGGCATAGGGTCTAAGTACCGTGTTAAGGAACCTAGCGGGGGCTTGAAACAGAGAGTTGGTTCCTGACACGATGGGTCGGCCTTGTAGATAATGTAAATCCTTGTGGATTTTTGGTAATGTGTAAATTACCAGAATACGTGGATTCTGAGGTCTCATGAAATCCGCCAGCCTCAGAACCCACAGAGAATTAAACATTTAAATCACTGTTTTTCAAAAAAAAAAAAAAATTCTATATGTAAAATTGTTATTGCTGCATCTGAAAATACCCAAACTATTAAAATATAGAAGTATCTATTGAGCATGGAGAACACCATAACAGAAAATAAAATGACAATACCCAAATCTCTGTTTTTTGGTCACCTCTCGCTAACACCCAAATGGAATTAAGAGAAATCAAAAAGTCATATTATTCTCGTAATGGTACCAATAAGGACTCCAGATTACTCCACAATCAAAAACCCTTCCAAAACTCCATGGACAAAAATATAAAAGAGCACTTGTGCTGTCAGACACTAATGTTGGATGAAAGGGCTCGGCTCTTAATCTACATTTTGGTCATTTCCAAAGGTGTTTGAAGGGGTTTAGGTCAGAAATCTGTTCAGGTCAGTCAAGTTTTTTACACCAGACTCAAACAACCATGCTTATATGGTTCTCGCTATGTGCACTGGGATATAGGCATGTTGGAACAGAAAAGGGCATTCACCAAACTATCCCCACTAAGTTGGAAGCAGTTGTTCCAAATGTCTTGGTATGTTGAAGCATTAAGTTTGCCCTTCACTAGAACACAGGGACCCCTTTAGGCAACCCCTGAAAAACAACCTCATTGCAGTATGCCTCTTCTACCAGACTTTACAGTTGGCACAAACCCACAGAACCAATTTCCACTGCTTCAGAGGCCAATGGTGGTGGTGGTGTTTCTTTCTGATGTTTGGCATTGTGCTTTATGATCTAAGGCTTGTGCGCAGCTGCAGTTCTATGCTCTAATTAACCAAGCTTTTTAGAATGACCCATTCATTCACAAATGTTTGTAAGTCTAAGGCCCCACATTGCAGAGTTTTTTGTTGCAGATTTTGCTGTTTTTTTTTTGAGCCAAAGTCAGGAGTAGCTTGGAATGGAATGGCAAATATAAAGGGGGTACTTAGACGTTTCCTTTCTATTAAATCCAATCCTGACTTTGGCTCAAAAAAACGCAGCAAAATCTGCAATAAAAAAATGCTGCATTTCCGCAACGTAGGGCCTTAGCGTAAAGGCAGACTACATGGCTAATTTTATACAGCTATGCCTGTATTACAACTGTATTAGAGCTATGGGATTGAATTAAACACCTGAATTCAGTGATGAAGTGAGGTATCCCAATATGTTTGTCCATATAGCGTATGCTATATTAAATGGTGCCATTTAAATTTAACCCTTGTCCCACAAAAACAAGTCTTATTATGGATATTTCGACAAAGAAATAACCTAGTTATGATTTTTGGAAGGTTGGGAGGATAAAATGAAACAAAAATTGTCTTCGTTCTTAAGAGGTTATTATAACAGTGCAATATGAATATACTACACACTTATAGTTTCGCATGAGGGCTACAAAATATAAGAAATGTTTCTGCAACTCTAGCAAGAGAAAACAAAATGAGTTTAAGAACATAGTTACATAGTTACACAGTAGATGAGGTTGGATGAAGACATCAGTCCATCAAGTCCAACCTATAACCCTACAGTCCCCTACAGTGTTGATCCAGAGAAAGGCAAAAAACCCCATGAGGCTTATGCCAATTGCCCCATTGCATGGGAAAAAATTCATTCCCGACTCCAATCTGGCAATCAGTATAAAACCCTGGATAAACGTGCCCTTAAAATCTAAAACCCATAACCCGTAATGTTGTTCTGTTCGAGAAAGGCATCCAGACCCTCTTTGAACTCGTTCAATTAATCAACCATCACCACTTCCTGGGGCAGAGAGTTCCATAGCCTTGTTGTTCTTACTGTAAAGAATCCTTTTCTATGTTGTTGGTGAAACTTTCTCTCCTCCAGTCGTAGAGGATGTCCCCTTGTCACTGTCACTGGCCTAGGGGTAAAAAGATCATTAGAAAGTTCTTTGTGTTGTCCTTTCATGTTTTTGTACATTGTTATTAGATCTCCCCGTAGACGTCTTTTCTCTAAACTGAATAACCCCAAGTTTGTTAATCTATCGTTGTACTCCAATCCACCCATTCCCCTCATAATTTTGGTTGCCCTTCTTTGCACTCTTTCTAGTTTGATTATGTCTTTCTTGTATACTGGGGCCCAGAATTGTGTGCAATAGTCTAAGTGTGGCCGTACCAGTGATTTGTATAGAGGCATAACTATGTTCTTGTCATGAGAATCTATACCTCTTTTGATGCATCCCATAATTTTATTTGCCTTGGCAGCAGAAGCTGCCTGGCACTGGTCACTAAAGGTAAGCTTATTGTCCACCACAATCCCCAAGTCTTTTTCATTGGCAGTCTTACCCAGTAATTTACTATTAAGTACATAATCATACAATTTATTTTGTCGTCCAAAATGCATAACCTTACATTTGTCAATATTAAACTTCATTTGCCAAGTCTCGGCCCATGCTTCCAGCTTCCTTAGATCCCCTTGTAATATTCTATTATCCTCCTCATTTTTGATTACCTTACAAAGTTTAGTATCATCTGCAAATATGGACACCCTGCTTTGCAAACTGTCTACCAGGTTAATAAAGATATTAAACAGGAGAGGGCCCAATACTGACCCCTGTGGCACCCCACTGGTGACTGTGACCTAGTCTGAATATTTACTATTAATAAGTACCCTCTGTTTCCTATCAGTGAGCCAGTTGTGAATCCAATTGCATATGTTTTCCCCCAGTCCCAACATTCTCATTTTGCATACCAACCTTTTATGTGGTACAGTATGAAAAGCCTTTGAAAAGTCCAGATACACCACATCCACTGCCTAACCCAGGAACTTCCAGGTACTTTTTTATTTGATGGGAAAATTATCTTTAACCTTGCTTTTCTTATTACCTTTTAGATCCATATGTAAAGATTCACCTCATGCAAAATGGGAAACGACTCAAAAAGAAGAAAACTACAGTGAAGAAGAAGACCCTGAACCCATACTTCAACGAGTCTTTTAGTTTTGAGATTCCATTTGAACAAATCCAGGTATAACAACATATGCTTCGAAAGAAAGCATAATAAAAGTTGTCATGGTTTCTTAGATGCATACTATTCTTCCTGTAATGAAAATTATGTCCTCGTGTCTTCTATCCATGTAGGAAACAGAAATGCTGAGTTAGATCCAAATCCTTTTTTAGCCTAGCTTTTTGTGGCTAGGTGACAAAAGGTCATAATTTAGCCTAATATCTCATACACTCAGGAGAATATGGATCTGTCCTGTATAGAGCATAATAGGGGTTTTGTATGAATATGGGTATGGGACTCTCCCTCCTTCCCTGTATATAGTAATGCTCATTCACAATGACATGATTCCACATTGCATATTTCCTTCATGCAAAAAGTATTCTATATTATAAAGTAGTAATAAATAAATATAGATATATCACCAACAGTCCAACAGGCATATTCATCCACTTTAAACAGGTAAATAGTCCATTGATGTAGAACAGTCCATCTATGGTAGAACCACAGCCAAGACCATAGAGCAGGCAAAAGCCATTCAGAGGGGCCTGGTGTAAGTGCATTGTGATGTTTCAAGGGAAAAAAAAGCAGTGTGACAGTGTGTGATTTTGAATGAGTCTTTACTGAACTTCCATATGCCTCAGATTTTATAATACAAGACACAAACACCCAACAGACCTACTTGGTAGCACAAAGGTATAAGCTGCTCTGCAGAATACTTACCAATCTCCAGGATAGGCCATAAATATCTGATCTGTGGAGGGCTCGCAGCCAGCCTCCACATGGATCAGCTGTTCGGAGGTCTGTGTACCATACAGTGCATGGAGCCGGAAACAGTTGGTTCTATGACCTGTCCAGTGGTTTGGTGCCAACTGCTTCCAGCTCTGTGCACTGTATAGTACACAAACCAGAGACTCTTCTGAACAGCTGATCCATGCAGGGTCGGTGTTCGGCCCCCACTGATCAGATGTTTATGGACTATCCTAAGTATAGGCAATAAATATAAAAAATCATGGACAACCCCTTTAAAAAAAACACATTAGAGAGATTGTAAAAAAGGCTGCGCAGCACACAAAATGTTGGCCCTCCAGAGCCCCTGAACTAATAAAGACCTTCCAAATTCCCTGACCCAGTTCAGATTGTAAATCAGAGTCCCCCCCCCCTTAACTGCTTAAGGATCACCCACTGTAAGCCTACATGCACTGTGATGTTTTTGTAATGGCTGTCATGCGGATGCATTTAATTCACTGTATGTGAATGGGGGCTTTTTAACAGACCATCAAAAGATAGGTCCTGTTCTATTTTTGTTTGGCACCCATGGGTCCAAAATGGCCCTTTTGTACAACATTTGTGGGAATGTAGCCTAAATTTCCTATTTTGGCCCATTTTGGTCCTTGTAACCTAAATGGCCCATTTTGCAAAACTAATGTAAACAGTATTTACATCTATTATTCTGCTATTGATTGTGCCCCCATTAAATGTGGTGACATCATCAGAATCTGATCGGTTCAGGTCCCAATCCTGTGATCACCCTGATAACCAGTGTATGTGCCAAAAGGCAATATTTGCTGCAGTAACAAGTATTAATAGGTCATGTGGTGTATAAAATATTTTCTTTCAGAGCAATATTATGGGAGAGATAGAAACTCACTACTGTGCAAAGTAGCGTAAGCTGGTTCTGGGTGTCATGACAGGCCAACCATGCACCAAGACAGTAAAGAAAAATATAATTTCCTTCTCTGTAAATCACACAGGATCATCAGTATATGATATATGGGGGTCCAACACCCTGACCGTGCACAGATCAGCTGTTTTAGCAGCGTCTTGGTGCTGGAAGCTGCTAGTGAATGGAGAGCGTGTGCAGCACTGCTCCTTTTCAAGTAATAGGAGCGTTGCTGCTGTTCCCCTGAACCACTGCTATGTGCTGCTCCTATTACTTGAATAGAAGTGGTGCTGCACACACTCTCCATTCACTAGCAGCTTCTTGCACCTGGGATATGTGCGGGGATCACACACACTGATTTACCTTGTAGATAGGTCATCAGTATGACAAATCAATTTGGGGTAGGAAAACCCCTTTAATTACTGTACACTTAAGATGGAATTGATTTATCACTACATTTCCTGCAAAATAAAAAGATATGCACGCAAATTTGATGAAATTGAAAAGCCCTAAAGGATGCACGAAAAAGAAAGAAAAACTGGGTTAAATAAGGAACAAAATAAAATTTTCTTTCATAATGCAGGGTCTCAGTATTTTTCCTCTGGTCATCAAGACCCAAAACACCCATGATTGTGAATGTGTTAAAGGGACACTTCCATTAATCTCTTTTCATATCTACCTATATGTGACTGTAATATGTAATTTGTCACACAAAAAATTGTTTGGTTTTCATGTCATGTATACTGTTACCTACCCTGTCCCTTTATCTATCTCTTTAGATATTTCTGGCCTATCATCAATATTAGATCACCAGGGGATTAACACCTTGCATCACCACCAATCAGCTGTACAGTGTATAGAGCTGGATGCAGATGGTGAGCAGGATCTGAGCTGTTGTAAAGCAGCCCAGTCACTAAACAGTGTATTGAACCATCTGCTTGTGGCTCTTTACACTGAGATGAGAATATGTAATCAGTCTGATATCGATCTGACATTACTGACCTATCTTAAGGACAAACCATCAATATCCTGGCTTGGATAACTTTTTGATAACTCTGACCAACTTTCTGTGAGATCAGTGAGATAGTGGGGTGATGACACAATAGGCGCACCACAAATCTCTTATGCATAAGGGCACAACCACATGGTGTGATGTCTCCAATGCAATTGTTGCAGACGAGTTAGGCTAGGAGACTAAGGAGGAGTCTAAAATCGGAGGAGAGAAAAGTCCTGCACGGACACGAAGGCTGATCCCATTATAGTCTCTGGAGTCTGCAGGTAACTGCTTTTTTATAATCCAAGATGATAATCAAAATAATAAATTAATATATAACTTTTAATAAATTTAATTAAAAAATAAATATCACAAAAACATGTAACCACCCTAAAACAGCACAGTTAATTTGCCCTCAAAATATCAAATATATAATTTCAAGACAAAACAGCATACAAAAAACAGGCGCGGCAGCCTGGAGTAGGATAAACCAACCAGACACTTACCGGGATTCGGATGATGCCTATATTGCTGAGTGACAAATACCAGAAGGGAGGAGGGGTGACATGGTCCACGGTTCAATAGTTCTGGGAACGCCAGTATCAACGGGCTAAATAAGGAAGCACCTGTGTCCCAACTATCCCTATTGCACCCTATACCAAAAAACTAGATTGACCCTAAAGTCCTAACTTGGGGCCACCACCCTAAATAGCAAGTGCCCCCGACTGGAACCTAGCCCTAATATTAACAATCCCTATCAAATCCCTTCAAACAAATTAATATAAAGAGAACAAAAAAAACAAACAAGAATACAAAATAATACTAAATACGCCTAGAACAAATAAAAATAACCAAACATACAATCCCGACATGCATGTTTCGCTAAACTCATCAGGGGATAAAGTTGGTTAATGAAAGTCTAAGATATGCAAAATGGAACCACAACAAAGCTACCACGCTATGCCAAGTGTAAAAAATGCAACCACTAAAATCAAGTGTTAACCATCAAAGAGCACAGCACAAGTATAGGTAGTACACTAAACTTCTTATGGTGTTACAAATATCAGATAACTAATCACAGGTACAAAACAACACCATGATGTATCAAAAAGTGGCCCTAAGTGTGGGGCAATAGCACAATCAGAACGCTAAATATACCCCCACCAGATATATGGAGTGCCAAACATACCTGGAGAGTGCAGGAGGCGCTACCTGCTTAAATAATAAGTGCTACAGGTGGAATAGCGCAATGGACATGCGCAATAGCGATAAAAAACGCTCATGCGCAATACAGAGGGGACACCAAACGCACACTGCGCATGCCCAAATAAAAATCAAAGTGTGCATGCGCGTATGCACTGTGAAATAGCGCTCACCCATTCAATAGTGAAAATAGAATGAACAGGAATGAATAGAGAATTGTACTAATCCAAACCTCATGATGCCTCTATAACTGATCAAGCAATGATACAGATAGATAAATAGGAGCAAAACCCTGCAAATAAAACCTAATACTGTAGAAGTATCTGCAGAGTATGATAAGGTATTTTGAATGGGGATGATAACTAAATATAGAGTACAATGCACATATGGACTAAGCGAATGACCATCTTAAATATAGAATGAAATCCCTATCAAATGAATGTAGAGAAACTCAATTGTTCATTTAACCCACCTGGGGCTACGGTTTGCAAGCGAAAAATCCATTTTGTTTCTGCCTGAGTGACCAGCCGGTCCCAATTACCGCAGCGTACAGGGGGTTGAATCAGATCAATACCCATAAATTTAATGCACGAAACATTACCCTGGTGTTCAAGCCGGATATGCCGGGCAATTGGTGTATCACGATGATGTCGGATATCACCTAAATGCTCACCTATTCGGCGCCTGAACTCACGGATCGTTTTGCCGATATATTCAAGGCCACAGTTACAGGTGGCCTTATAGATGACACCCTTCGAACGACAATTAATAAAACTCCTGATCGCATAAGAAACACTGGTAACATGGCTAGTAAAGCTTTTACCACTTGTGACATATGAACATGCAATACAGCCACTACAACGAAAACAGCCCAAATTTTTTTTTTTTGGTTAAAAGCCAGTTTTTTGCAGTGGTGGGTTCAGAGAAATGACTCACTACCTCTTGGTCCCTAATGCTCCTGCCCCTTCTATATGTAATTTTGGGCTTACGACCCACTGCATCAACAATATCGGGGTCCATGGTCAAAATCCCCCAGTGTCTAGCAATAACAGTGCAAACCTGGTCAGCCATACCATCAAACGTACCGATTAACCTAGTCTGTCCAGCACCAGGAGGATTGATCTTTGGGGTCAGAAGCATGGGCCGATCCTGATTAAGGGCATGTTGAAAAGCCAGTCTTAGAATGCGATCAGGATACCCCCTAGCGTGAAATCTAGATCTCAAATCTGCCGCTTGTTTCTTAAACTCAGAGATTGATGAACAATTGCGACAAAGCCGAAGATATTGGCCCTTAGGTATTCCTTTTTTGAGGGGAAGGGGATGATGACTCTCCCACCGCAATAATGAATTGGTGGAGGTGGGTTTTCGATATATGGTAGTCAAAACTTCCCCATTTATGACCGAGATATGGAGATCCA
This sequence comes from Leptodactylus fallax, assembly GCA_947044405.1. NCBI lineage: Eukaryota > Metazoa > Chordata > Amphibia > Anura > Leptodactylidae > Leptodactylus > Leptodactylus fallax. The sequence continues at coordinate 8,780,994 of CAMRHE010000007.1, read as the reverse complement.
AAAAGGCTAAGTTAGTAGGATTAGTCTCATAAGTGAAATGAAGGTCAATATCATTCTTATTGAGTCGCGCTACCAGACGACCAAACTGGTCCTCAGACCCCTCCCAAATGACCAATATGTTGTCAATGTAGCGGGCCCAAATATGGATCTTCTCCATCCAATCGGTCTCTCCCTCACCCAGTTCGGGGGATCGCTCCCACCAGCCCAGGAACAGGTTGGCATAAGAGGGTGCACAAGGGCTTCCCATTGCACAACCCCTGAGCTGGTGGAAGACCCTCCCACTGAAGGTAAAATAATTCCGGGTGAGGGAGAATTCAAGCAGTCGCAATACAAACTCATTATGAGCCCGCAAATGGCAACCTCTAGTCTGCAAATATGAGGCAACCGCCTGCAAACCCAAATGGTGGGGAATCGATGAGTAAAGAGCCTCTACATCAATAGAGACTAAAATGTATGTATCTTCAATATGAATGCCCTCCAATCTTTTTAATAGGTCCGTTGTGTCTTTTACAAATGATGGCATGGAACTTACTACTCCAGGCTGCCGCGCCTGTTTTTTGTATCCTGTTTTGACTTGAAATTATACAGTGCCTTGCCGATAATGCTCCTTCTCACACTTAGGATGAAGTAATCGGTCACTGACAGTACTGCTCAGCACTATCACGGTCTCATGCATGGGATGGGAGTTATTCTCCTGCATGGAGCTCACCACGGACACTATTCTTCTGTCATCCACCACCTTCACAGGGTCCAGGGGACTCCCAAGGACAGAGCTGGCCCTCCTAATCAGCTTGTCGAGTTTATTTCTATCCCTGGTTGATATACTACTTCCCCAGAAGGCCACTCCAAAGAAGATGGCTGATGCCACTATTGAGTTGAAAAAAGTCCTAAGAAGTGCCCCCTGGACTCCAAAGGCTCTCAGCCTCCTAAGCAGGTAGAGCCTGCTGTGGCCCTTCCTGTACAGGACATCCAAATGATCTGCCCAGTTCCGCTTATTATTAAGGAGCACACCCAGGTACTTATAGGTGTTGACAATCTCGATGCCCGTTCCCTGGATGTTCACTGGTTTAGGAAGGCATCTGCATTTACAAAAGTCCACCAACATCTCCTTGGTCTTCCCAGCGTTAATCCTAAGGTGGTTACGTTGGCACCAGTCCACAAAATCCCGGTTCAGTTTTCTGTACTCCCTGTCATCTTCATCTGTGATGAGGCCTACTATCGCAGAGTCATCAGAATACTTCTGTAAGTAGCAGCTAGATGAGTTGCACCTAAAATCTGCAGTGTACAGTGTGAAGAGGAAAGGGGCAAGAACTCTACCCTAAGGTGCCCCCGTATTACAGATCATGGTATCTGACACACCATCCTGGGCTCTCACATACTGAGGTCGATTTGTGAGGTAGTCTAGGATCCAATTGGAGAGGTGGTGGTGCACTCCAGCAAGGGCCAGCTTGTCTCTCAGTAACCCCGGCTGTATGGTGTTAAAAGCGCTGGAGAAATCAAAGAACATTATTCTCACAGTGTTCCCTGGTTTCTCCAGGTGATAAAGAGCCCTGTGCAGAAGGTGGAAGATGGCATCATCCACCCCAATGCTTGGCCGAACTGCCTGGCAAACTGGAGAGGGTCCATAGCCGGGCTCAATAGAGGGCGGCGATGTGTGAGAACCAGTCTCTCTAAGATCTTCATCAGGTGGGAGGTCAATGCTATGGGTCTGTAGTTGTTACGGTCCATAGGATGAGGTTTCTTTGGAACCGGTACCACACAAGATTTCCACAGATCAGGTACTATTTCAAGCTTCAGGCTCATATTAAACATTTATGTAGTAACACCACATAGCTGATCCCCACAAGTCTTAATTAGCCTTTCACTGATGCCATCTGGCCCTGCAGCCTTCCCTGCTTTGATCTTTTTCAGCTCCCTTCTCACCTGGGTACGTGTGAAGTTCAGACTGTGGTCAGATAATGACGGATTGCTGGTCTGGTGGGAAATAGCCGCAAGGGGTGAAGTCAGTGTGGTAGAGGGAACTAATGACATGCTGGGGTGTGGGATCAAATCTATTGAAGAATAGATTTAGTTCATTAAGCCAATTCACATCTGCTTCTACCTGGGAGACAGCCTGTCTATGACCAGAAATTGACTTAAGCCCTTTCCAGACTCCACTTATGTCTTTTCTTTTCATTTGCTCTTCAATTTTTCTCTGTCTGATTTGACGCCTCAGCAAATTTTGTACCTCCCTCAGCCCCTCGTTATCTCTTGCTTTGAATACCATATTTTTCTTCTTGAGTAGTGTTTTTATATCAGAGTTTGTTGTTGGAGAAGCACCTCACCACTTTTGTGGGTACTGTGTTGTCCACACAAAAATTAATATAGTCCATTATGCAGTGTGTGAGACCTTCTATGTCTTCTACATTGGAATCCCATTGTGTCAAAACAGTCCCTCAGAGCCTCATCACTCTCCTTGGACCATATCCTCACTGTGCGGGTGACAGCTGGTTCTCTACGTACAAGTGGCTTATACACAGGTCGGAGTCAGAAATGCACTAGATTGTGAACTTATCTTCCCATCGCATTGGCAAAGAACAGTTCCAATGGAAAAGTGAAAACAAGTAATCTACCAATAGCAGTGGTGAACCTAGCCTCTTTGCTGAGTGAGACGGACTATAAAAAGACGCCCCCCCAAAGAAAAATTGAGTTTACATGCTACCTTGGCACGCTGTTATCGTCGCACAATATACACAATACACAAAATTATAAAACAGTTTTTAAGAATTCTTCTTACTGCATTACTTCAGTATCAGATCAACAACACTGCTTTAACAATGAAAGTCACTTCACACATCTTCTGATTGGTGGATGGACGAGCCCACGTGTCCCCAATTCTCTATAATAGGAGCGCCGCCGATAGCTGAATACTGTACTTAGGCTATCTTTGGCACTCCCATTGAAGTGAATGAGAGCCACTCGGGTTTGTCCATCCACCAAGCAACACACCTATATTCAGCCGCAGCCAGGCTGAATTCCCACCCAGTGGAGGGGGGAAAACCCAATTCTCAGGTTCAGTGGGGGTCTCAGCAGACAGACCCCTATAAATCAGGTATTTATCCTCTATCAATTAGGTTTATACAGTGCAGTAACATTTTGTGACTAATCCTTCACATTTCCCTTCTCTTCCCTTTGGACCGCCATGACCACTCCTTCCAGCTGTGACTTGTCTCTGTAAAGTTTGCAACACAGATATCTTTGGCTCCTCGCTTTTCCAGGCGCCGACCCACATTGTCCTCACCTACACAAATCCCCCATCCTGCTGCTACCCCAATTATAAAATATATGATATAACCCTCCATAATGAAAAATACTCCCACATGCATCTTTATATTAATAATGTCCATGTGTACCCCCATAAATAGTGCCCCTTATTAATAATGGCCCAGGTGTTAACTAATTAAAAGGTTTTCCAGGTCATTAATAAACTAATCAGTGGGGCTCAAAAACCCAGGACCCCTACTGATTAGCTGTTTGAATGGTACCTGTGTAAGCGATGTGACTGCTTCTCTGTTTACATAGTGTCATTTATCTCATAGCAGCCATGTGATGTAACTACAGCCTCATCCTATACATGTCTATGTGACAAGGCTGTAATTACGTGACACGGTCACTATAAACAGACAGCGTATGATATAAACAGGCGCCATAGCCCCTGTTTATAACGCCCCATTTACACACACTATAATGTTCCACAGCAGCCCCTGCATACAGTATTATACGGTATTATGGCCTGCAGCGGCCCCTGCACATGTCATTATGGCCCATGGGCGGCCCCTGCACATGACATTATGCCCCATAGTGGCCCCTGCACATGGTATTATGCCCCATAGTGGCACATGCACACGGTATTATACCCCATAGTGGCCCCTGCATACGGTATTATGCACTATAGTGGCCCCTGCACATGGTATTATGCCCCATAGTGGCCCCTGCACATGGTATTATGCCCCATAGTGGCCCCTGCACACGGTATTATGCTCCACAGTGGCCCCTGCACATGGTATTATGCCCCAGAGTGGACAACCCATGAACTATTATTATACTCAGGGGTCTTTTCAGACCCCAGAGTATAATGATCGGAGACCCAGGTGGTGACAAACATAAAAACCAGGTTTATTACCTATCCTCTCCGGCGCACTCCCTGCAGCTTTCGGCCCTGTTTAATTGCGCACGGACGCCATGTGGACCAGGCCAGCGTCGCGACCTGATGACAAACCCCAGAGGGCCGAAGCCTGCTGGGAGTTACACCGCATCACAGGAGAGGTAAGTAACAATGGTTTTTATGTTCCCTCACCTCCCCTGGTCCTCTGATTATTATACTCTGGGGTCTGAATAATAGTAGTATTTGAGGCCCGTGGCCTCACTTACCGATCCCCGCTCCTGATGACAGCCGCCTCCGCTTGCCCTTCTGAATCCCGTAGCAATAGGGAAAGCGGCGGCTACGAGCAGGAGCGGGGGTAGGTAAATAAATAGGCTGTTACCTCTTCTTGTCTGCGCATAGGACGTCTGTGTATCAGTGTAGGAGGCGCGATGACGTCATTGTATCGCCGCCTTTGCTGAGATGCGGATGTCTTGTAAGCCAGCCCAGGATAGGCCCCGCTCAGCTTTGTTTTTTTTTAAAGCGACCTGTCCTGGGCTGGTTTACGTTAAATAAATAGTAAAAGTGCCGCCCCCACCAGACAGTGATGGATAGTGCCGCCTGAGGTGGCCACCTCACTTTGCCTCATTAGAGGTGCACCCAATAGACAGAGCTGTTGTGTAGCATCACATTTAGAATAGTATTATTAATCCCTCTTGTCTAATATACAAAGAATGACAGACTCTTATACACAGAGGAAAAAAAAAAAACATTTGCCCACAAATGAACTTGAACTTGAATTCCCTTACGTCCTACAGCAGCACAATATGTGGTATTCCTGCCCCTGTGTGCTGATAGGACAGGCGGAACTTTTAATTAACATAAAATATGCATGACTATGCTACCCTATAAGAGGGCAAAGAGATCCCCCCCCCTTGTGTTTTTTCTGTCCTGTGTGGTGGGACAGGTGGAGGGAGGTCTTTTGTGCTCCCATATTTTGTTTTTTCCCCTAAAGTTTGTTAACTTCCTTTTGGGAGTCATCTTTACACCTCTCTTCTCTAGCTTCTTCCACTCGACGCTTCTGTGGAAAAGAAGGGGGGTTTTTATTTAGGCAGTTTTTTTTGTGCTAGCCAAGATTTCAACCTTTGCTCTGAAAAGGTTGATTTCAGTAGTTCATGCAGCTGTAGTTGCATGCTGCATGTTCAAAGACCTGTATTGCAGGCCACTTGTGCGGCCTTGATGTGGAGCATTGCATTTACCTTTTTTGTGCCTAGCCAAGCTTTCAACCTTTGCTCTGTAGTATAATGTTGTACCATGTTAGCCATAGAAAGTAGTGGAAGAGTGAAGAAATCAGGCAATATCTTTTAGAGGCTGAGTATATTTCATAAGTAAGCTTTCGAGAGTACTAGCTCTCTTCTTTAGACATGGTGTAATACTAGAAACTGAAAATTCACACTATTTATACATACACAAGACATGGATCTGCAAAAGGATCTTGGTAAAACAAAATGCAATATAAGTAGGGAAGTATTTACAACAGGTCAGGAAATAAACAGTCTGGAAAATTTGTGGGGTGTGACAGAGGGATCTGTTATCTATCTGTAATCAGGTGGTATTTGTGACCCTCACAGGTCATACATAGTGTGACATGAAGCTGGCATGAATATTAAGTCCAAATTGCAGAGTTTGAAATTTTTGCATTAATACTCCTATTCTTTCCTCTCATTCTGCGTCTTAAAATGTCCCATTAAAACAACAACCCGCAAATCTTCAATAGAGTGGTCTTCTCTGGAGAAATGTGCGGCTACTGGGAGATCTGTTCTGCTGTTATTAATGTTGAATCCCTGTATACCAACATTCCCCACAAGGATGGAGTTGCAGCATGTCGGGTACACCTCCCAACAGAACCAGTAACACAACTCATACAATTCATCCTTAGCCACAACTATTTTACTTTTGGAGAGGATCTATATCTACAGCGAATGGGTACTTCAATGGGGACCAGATGTGCACAGCAGTATGCAAATCTCTTTATGGCAGAACTGGAAGGAGCATATTTATCAACATGCACCACCAAACCTATGATTTACCTTCGTTATATCGATGATATCCTTGTCATCTGGACTGCAGGTGAGGAGGCCCTCCTTCAATTCCATAATGACTTCAATGACGTTCACCCTACCATCAACCTTAAACTTAGCTATTCAGAGAGTGAAATCCACTTTCTGGTTACCACAATATACATCAAAGACCACCGCCTACTCACATCAATATACCACAAACCCACAGACAGAACGGCCTACCTTAGAAACGACAGCTTCCACCCCAAGCACACAAGACAATCTATTATTTACAGCCAGGCTATACGATACAATCATATTTGCTCAGACAAAGCAGACCTGGACAAGCACCTCCAGGATCTGAGGACGAAATTTCTCCGATTGAGATACAAACCAAAAGTGACAGACAACCAATTAAACAAAGCAGCAGCCATTAACAGAAACAGTCTTCTCACATATAAAGAGACCCAGAAAGAAGCCCGAGTGCCGCTAGTTGTCACCTACAACCCACAGCTGGAGATCCTACGAAGGATTGCCAAGGAGCTCCAACCTGTGCTACATAGGGAAAACAGATTCAAGGACATATTTCCAGTCCCCCCTCTCCTTTCCTTTTTCCACATTTTTCTAGATAGTGGAAAGGTTGAAGCTGGTTAGCAGTTTCTAGTTTCAATAGTTTATGTTCTAAGTCCTCTTAGTTCTCTAGTCCTCCGAGAGGCCTCTGCTATAAGGGAGCCCCAGACTAAGGTCTTATGGGCTGCCCAATTAATAGCTGGATCGGTACCTAATGCTTTATTAAGAGTAAAGAACTGGTTGAGAGTGTGCACATTCCGGGTCTGTCCAGGGTCAGTCAGTAGGGACTCATTTGAATGCCATCTAGAACGTGTAGTTGAAGGGGGCTGGAAAGCAATATCAATCATTACCATGTCATGGTACGTATAGTCTCTTCTATTCCCATTAAAGCGGCTGCGACATTGAGGGGACTGTAGGGCAGAACGAATCTCTCCTTTAGCCTTAGCGGAAAGCTTGTCTACAAAAGGGGAGGAGTAATCCAGGGTTACGTTAACAGTAAACACCAGACCTTTTTTTAAAAATCTAGTTCTTTTAACAAAGTAACTCATGAAAGAAAGCCACAGGAGACTCTGTGGGGGCATAGGTGTTAACAGGGCATAGGTAGTCGCCATAGAGGCAGTATAGGATGATATATCTCCCCTGGGGATCCACAGTCATACTATCAACCTGTAGGAGAACAGAAGTCCTAAGGACGTCTGCCAATCATCTACTCTTAGATTGATTGGGGGCATGACCAATGAGGGTATAGCGTGAATGAAAATACTTAGGGAATGAGGTGGGAGTGAAATGAGATTCTTGAATACAGAGTATATCAGTTTCAATTTCTCATATTGGAGAAACGCCTTACAACGCTTCTGAAGGGTATTGAATCCCCTTACATTATGTGAGATAATGCTGAGGGGGACTCAAGTGGGGGGCTAAACAGTTTGTATCTGGAGAGGACAATACAAGTCATGCAATCATGGCTAGGACCAGGCAGGACCTCAGAATCACCATAGTCATAGACAGAAAATGGGCAGCGCTGTAAGGGAACAAAAACATGAACAGGAAAAAACAGAAGCAGTAAACTCAAAACCAGGCCAATCACTTCGGGGTTAAGTGGAGTGCCAAAAACCCCTGTAGTGCCTAAGATATGGGGGGGGGGGTCATGGGAACTGCTGTCATGGCTAACCCCCAAAAGATAATAGGGGGAACAATTAAGTACAATATGCTACGTAAGAATATAACTGATAGATCTAGGGACTGCCCTGAGATAATAACAATAGCAATATCACCTGCAGAGAGTTCTCAGCAACTGTACTAATGCCGACAGAGAACAAATTGTCAAGTAAAGGTAGCATAACAAGGCTAGGGCCTAAAACCTGAGATAACAAGTACAATGAAAAGAGCAAATAGCAATGTCCATTCTAGATAATCTGCAATGGAAACAGGGCAAACAAGTCATATACTCAACATGTAGGCGCATTAGCCTCTACTGAGGGTCGAGCAGAGTTTGATGGTTGCTTGCACTTCGGCATCCTGGAGTGTGAGGGTCTCTGAGGCAAAGGGTCAGCTGGATCCAGTTCCTTCACCTGTACTCCCTCACGTAGTAGAACTTGAAGGCCTTCCTTCAGGGATCAAATGAGAGTCTTTATTGTTGAGGGTACAAGTCACGTGGAAAGGGGAAATCACAACGGTAGCATATCTGTGCTTTTTCTAGTGCCAGAGTTACTGGGCGCATGAGTCTACGCCTGTCCAAAATGGCTGGAGCCAGATTTGCAAAGAGCTTGATCTATGGGGCCATACCTGGCAGAGCTTGATATAATTTGGTTGCAAAGCTCTGAGTAATGCAGATTGAGAATAATGTCCCTGGGCACATTTGGGTTCTTAGGGCACCCCAGTGCTCGATGAATACGATCCAGGATGAGTAGTGTGGGGTCCACCTCCGGGATTAGGGATGTAAACAGCATTGTAACAGTCTCAAGTAGTGTATTTATAGATTCCTCTAATATGTATATTAGCTCTCCTTGACCTATTTTCTAGGTCTTCCCGTTTCAAATCGATGGCAGACTTCTTAGCTATGTAGTCATTGAGGTGGGTTTTATCCTCCTCCAGGGCGTCAGAGACTTCATCCATTCAGTCCTCCACTGCCGTGACCCTGGAGCCAAGATCTTGGATTTGTTTGGTGAAGTCGGCCACCACCTTAGAGAATTCAATTGAGAATAATTGCTGGATTTTAGCAAAGAGAGCAGAGGGGTCTAAGTCGGTAGCCCCAGCACCTGCCGTAGGTTCGTGGCCAGAGGCAGCAAGTGAAGTAGTACTACCGTGAGGTGACCCACCACCAGCTGAGCCAGAAGGACAAGGAGATCTGAATAATTCATTCAGAGTATGCCAAGCTGCAGAGTCTTCTCTGAGTTTACAGGTCTTTGGCTTTTAAGAGCAGGTAGACATGTTATCAAAGTAGCAGGTGGTAGAGCGGCATAGGAAGTAAAATCAAGATGTTGGTGCTAGTGGGGGAGCCGTGGCAGATAGCTGATTTGTTAATCAGATATAATATGCGTAGAAAGAAATAAAAAGAAAAAACAAAAAGAAAAAACAGCGCAGAGCGCTAATAGTGTAAAACCAAAGGATGATAGATATCAGAACACTGATACAAATTGCTCACCTTGGTGGGTTGTGATCAGCTCACAACAACTTAGTAGGCATGTACAGTCATGGCCAAAAGTTTTGAGAATGATACAAATATTAATTTTTACAAAGTCTACTGCTTCAGTTTTTCTAATGGCAATTTGCATATACTCCAGAATGTTATAAAGAGTGATCAGCTTAACAGCAATTCCTTGCAAAGTCAATATTTGCCTAGAAAATGAACTTTATCCCCCAAAACACATTTCAACGTCATTGCAGCCCTGCCTTAAAAGGACCACCTAACATCGTTTCAGTGATTGCTCCATTAACACAGGTGTGGGTGTTGATGAGGACAGGGCTGGAGATCAATCTGTCATGATTAAGTAAGAATGACACCACTGGACACTTTAAAAGGAGGCTGGTGCTTGCCATCATTGTTTCTCTTCTGTTAACCATGGTTATCTCTAAAGAAACACGTGCAGTCATCATTGCACTGCACAAAAATGGCCTAACTGGGAAGAGTATTGCAGCTAGAAAGATTGCACCTCAGTCAACAATCTATCGCATCATCAAGAACTTCAAGGAGAGAGGTTCCATTGGTGCCAAAAAGGCTCCAGGGCACCCAAGAAAGACCAGCAAGCGGCAGGACCGTCTCTTAAAAGTGTTTCAGCTGCGGAATCGGGCTACCAGCAGTGCAGAGCTTGCTGAGGAATGGCAGCAGGCAGGTGTGAGTGCATCTGCACGCACTGTGAGGCGGAGACTCTTGGAGCAAGGCCTGGTCTCAAGGAGGGCAGCAAAGAAGCCACTTCTCTCCAGAAAAAACATCAGGGACAGACTGATATTCTGCAAAAGGTACAGGGAGTGGACTGCTGAGGACTGGGGTAAAGTCATTTTCTCTGATGAATCCCCTTTTCGATTGTTTGGAACATCTGGAAAACAGCTTATTCGGAGAAGAAGAGGTGAGCACTACCACCAGTCTTGTCTCATGCCAACTGTAAAGCATCCTGAAACCATTCATGTGTGGGGTTGCTTCTCAGCCAAGGGAATCGGCTCTCTCACAGTCTTGCCTAAAAACACAGCCATGAATAAAGAATGGTACCAGAATGTCCTCCAAGAGCAACTTCTCCCAACCGTCCAAGAGCAGTTTGGCGCTCAACAATGCCTTTTCCAGCATGATGGAGCACCTTGCCATAAAGCAAAGGTGATAACTAAATGGCTCAGGGAACAAAACATAGAGATTTTGAGTCCATGGCCTGGAAACTCCCCAGATCTTAATCCCATTGAGAACTTGTGGTCAATCATCAAGAGACGGGTGGACAAACAAAAACCAACAAATTCAGACAAAATTAAAGCATTGATTCTGCAAGAATGGACTGCTATCAGTCAGGATTTGGTCCAGAAGTTGATTGAGAGCATGCCAGGGAGAATTGCAGAGGTCCTGAAGAAGAAGGGTCAACACTGCAAATATTGACTTGCTGCATTAACTCATTCTAACTGTCAATATAAGCTTCTGTTACTCATAATATGAATGCAATTATATTTCTGTATGTGATAAAAACATCTGACAAACACACATAAAAACCAGAGGGCAGCAGATCATGTGAAAATATAATATTTGTGTCATTCTCAAAACTTTTGGCCATGACTGTAGAATCAGATTATCTTCATTGGGACCTTGTAAAGCAGCTGCTAGCCTCGAAACCGTAGTATGAAGCATGTGTGGAAGAATCCAGATGCAGGTAGAAAAGAGGAGGCAGATGAGCGCTGGTCCAGAATAAATGTAGTCTTTAATCCAATTGAATAAAGCACACGATGCATTTCGGGACAAGCATAATCACATAGCATGGGTAGCATAACATATATATGTACTTTACAAAAAAAAAAAAAATGGGACAAAAACGGGCGGATCTAAACTAATGGATCTAAATGGATCTAAACTAAATAAAGAGCGAGAAAAAAAAAGAGAGGAAAAAAAAAAAAAGGACAAAAGCGGGCTGTAGCCACGCCCCCTAACATATGGGGGCGTGACTAATGGGTCTAAACTAAATAAAGAAGAAAAAAAAAAAGTAAAAATAAATATATAATTAAATGGATTGTATGTGATAAAAAAAAAGTGATAAAAATTAATTTGAAAACATAGAAGCAATAGAAAAAGTTCACAGTACATTACATGAATAATTCATAAATATGTAAAATAAGTTAGGAATAAATAAGCATACAATAATAAATACAATTGATAAAATATATAAAATAATCAAATATTGAGGAGGATAAAAACTGTAATTATTGGAATTCCTTAGTGGGGAATAGAATGGGAAGCTCAAAACGAGAGGAAATCAAAGGTACATTGCATCAAATTGGTTTAACATATGAACTTGTATTGATATTAAAAAAAAAAATTTCTGATGCTTCATTTAGACTTACTGGTACCATTGTGTTCAGTCTATAGATCCAAAAGAATTCTTTTCTTTTAAGTAACTCATTATTTGTAGTAGTAATTTGATCTATTGGAGTGATTTTGAATACATTAAATTCACAATCATGATATTTGGCGGCGTGTCTAGAAACACTATGTTTCTGAAAACCCTTAAGAACGTTGGCCCGATGTTTGTTTAAACGCTCCCTGAGGTGCATAGTGGTGCGCCCCACATATTGTAAGCCACACTGACAGTGAATAACATAGATGACAAAGGATGAGTTGCATGTAAGATGTGGCTTGAATGGAAAAGTCTCACCTGTGGAGTTACTAGTAATTGTAGTTTGACCATGAGTGATGCTAATACAGCATTTGCATCTCGTTACGTTACATTTGTAACTCCCACCTTGGGCAGGTTTTGGCTGAATATTAATCACTCTAGGAATCTTGGATTCCCTCAATTTGCTGGGGGCTGATAAATTTTTTACATTTCTGGCACGTCTGTAAGTGACACACGGTGTTTTTGGAAGATTTTTACTCAGAAAAGGGTCATTAGTTAATAGTGACCAGTATTTTGAGAGTATATAGACTTGACCTGCTGATGTTGATAGTTGTAAGTGGTTATAAAATTAAATTGGGGAGGTTTCTTTCAGTGTTTAATTGAGGGTTTGATACAATCAAGTTGAGCTAGTTGTTTCACTCATGTTGCGCTGATTCGATTATTCCTGTCGGGTAATGTTTTTCAGAAAATCTTTTTGTGATGATTTTACTTTGATTTTTCATAATCGTGATCTAATGTACAATTGCGTCTTATCCTCCAAAATTGCCTGTTGGAGTATATTATTCTTCCATTTTTTATAGTGAGAACTGTTGTAGTCCAGAAGACTATTAGAATCGACTTTTTTTAAAAAAGTTTTTGTCACTATCTTACTATCAATATTCATCAGTTGTAAGTCAAGATATTCAATGGATGTACTTGATGTTGTACCAGATAGAGTAATGCCCCCTTCATTCACATGGTTGTTCAAATGGTCTGTGAATGCATTAAAGGATTTAGTGTCCCCTATATTCATAATATGCATGGTAGGCAGGCGCACACCAGATAGTAGGGATAGGCACCATAGAAGACATCAGCTTGCCACAAATATAGTAGAGTATAGAATGTTCTGTCTAGCAGGACCTGAGCTAGGGAAAGTGCATCCCAGAGTATAAAAATAATAAGTTGAAGATGGTCACCAGTAGTAGGAGAAAAACACAGAAGTCCTCCAAAGTAAAGCAAGAAACACTGGCCCATTGTGGAGTCCTGTCACCTAGGGCAATGTCAGCACACAATAGCCAGCAATAGTAAGTCCATATGATCAAAAGGGGGAGACTGGGAACAGCAGGGCTACAGATACGGATTAAGCAGAGGCATGCATTAAAATAAATGCATAGAGGCAAAGAAGCAGGGGTCATGCCCCACAAAAGTCAGGGTGTTCAGGAGCCCTCCAGTACTTACAGGTCCCGTACACAGGATAGGAGAATGTCACAGGAACACTTTCTGGGTGTTAAGGATGCCAGAAGGAACTTCGGGAGGATCCCAGATGGAGCTGTGTGGGCCGCTGTAGCACAGGCAAGATGGCGGACACCATCTTGGAAGCTGGAGTGCAGTTTAATGTCTCCCTTATCTGACCCTCCCAGTTTAAAGTCCCCTTCATCTGCTTTCACAGTTTAATGTCCCCTTCATCTGCTTTCACAGTTTAATGTTCCCTCATCTGACCCCCCCCAGTTTAATGTCCCCCTCATCTCGCCCCTCAGTTTAATGCCCCCCTCATCTGGCCGACCAGTTTAATGTCCCCCTCATCTGTCCCCCCAGTTTAAAGCCCCCTAATCTGGCCCCCCAGTTTAATGTCCCCCTCCTCTGCTTCCACATTTTAATGTCCCCTTCATCTGGCTCCCCAGTTTAATGTCCCCCTCATCTGGCCCCTTAGTTTAATGCCCCCCCTCATCTGGCCCTCCAGTTTAATGCCCATTTCAGCTGGCCCCTCAGTTTAATGCCACCCTCATCTGTCCCCCCTGTTTAATGTCCCCCTCCTCTGACCTTCCCCAGTTTAATGTCCCCTTCATCTGACCCCACAGTTTAATGTCCCCCTCATCTACTTCCACAGTTTAATGTCCCCTTCATCTGGCTCCCCAGTTTAATGTCCCCCTCATCTGGCCCCTTAGTTTAATGCCCCCCTCATCTGGCCCTCCAGTTTAATGCCCATCTCAGCTGGCCCCTCAGTTTAATGCCACCCTCATCTGTCCCCCCCTGTTTAATGTCCCCCTCCTCTGACCTTCCCCAGTTTAATGTCCCCTTCATCTGACCCCACAGTTTAATGTCCCCCCAGTTTAATGTCCCCCTCATCTGGCTCCTCAGTTTAATGTCCCCCTCACCTGTCCCCACAGTTTAATGTCCTCCTCTTCTGGCCCCTCAGTTTAATGTCCCCTTCATCTGGCCCTCCAGTTTAATGTCCCCCTCATCTGGCCCCCCAGTTTAAAGCCCCCCAGTTTAATGTCCCCCTCATCTGGCCCTCCAGTTTAATGCCCATTTCAGCTGGCCCCTCAGTTTAATGCCACCCTCATCTGTCCCCCCTGTTTAATGTCCCCCTCATCTGACCTTCCCCAGTTTAATGTCCCCCTCATCTGGCCCCCCAGTTTAATGCCCCCCTCATCTGCCCCCACAGTTTAATGTCCTCCTCATCTGGCCCCTCAGTTTAATGCCCCCCCAGTTTAATGTACCCCTCATCTGGCTCCTCAGTTTAATGTCCCCCTCACCTGTCCCGTCAGTTTAATGTCCCCCTCATCTGCCCCCAGAGTTTAATGTCCTCCTCATCTGGCCCCTCAGTTTAATGCCCCTCCAGTTTAATGTCCCCCTCATCTGGCTTCTCAGTTTAATGTCCCCCTCACCTGTCCCGTCAGTTTAATGCCCCCCTCATCTGGCCCCCCAGTTTAATGTCCCCCTCATCTGGCCCCCCAGTTTAATGCCCCCCAGTTTAATGTCCCCCTCAACTGGCCCTCCAGTTTAATGCCCCCCTCATCTGAACCCCCAGTTTAATGTCCCCCTCATCTGGCCCCCCAGTTTAATGCCCCCTCATCTGGCCCCCCAATTTAATGCCCCCCAGTTTAATGTCCCCATCATCTGCTTCCACAGTTTAATGTCCCCTTCATCTGGCTTCACAGTTTAATGTCCCCCTCATCTGGCCCTCCAGTTTAATACCTATTTCAGCTGGCTCCCCAGTTTAATGTCCCCCTCATCTGGCCCTCCAGTTTAATGTCCCCCAGTTTAATGCCCCCCTCTTCTGGCCCCCCAGTTTAATGTCCCCCTCATCTGGCTCCTCAGTTTAATGTCCCCTTCATCTGGCTCCGCATTTTAATGCCCCCCTCATCTGGCCCCCCAGTTTAATGCCCCCCCTCATCTGGCCCCCCAGTTTAATGTCCCCCTCATCTGGCCCCCCAGTTTAATGCCCCCTCATCTGACCCCCCAGTTTAATGCCCCCCAGTTTAATGTCCCCCTCATCTGGCCCTCCAGTTTAATGCCCCCCTCATCTGACCCCCCAGTTTAATGCCCCCCTCATCTGGCCCCCCAGTTTAATGACCCCCAGTTTAATGTCCCCCTCATCTGGCCCTCCAGTTTAATGCCCCCCTCATCTGACTCCCAGTTTAATGCCTCCCTCATCTGGCCCCACAGTTTAATGCCCCCCTCATCTGGCCCCCCAGTTTAATGCCTCCCTTATCTGGCCCTCCAGTTTAATAGTATAATCCTTTAATATTCCCACCATTCAATTTGTTACAGCAGCATAGATAATACAAACACAAAAAGCAATATATACAGAAGCTCCAAAGTAGAGGCGTTACAGTGACAGGTAAATGCCTCTACAGGTACAGGTAAAAAAGTAGAGGTACAGGTAAAGGTACAGGTAAAAAAGTAGTAGAAGGGATACCACAATTTAAAGATCTTTCAGTTCTATGTATGGACTGATCTCCACTTAGCTCGGTGTTGGTTGTACAGCCTAACCGCAGCGGAGAGGAAAGCGCTTCTTCTCACTCTTAGGGTGAAGCAGTCGGTCACTGACAGTACTGCCCAGCGCTATCACGGTCTCATGCATCAGATGGGAGTTATTCACCTGCATGGAGCTCACCACGGACAACATCCTTCTGTCACCCACCACTTTCACTGGGTCCAGGGAGCTCCCAAGGACAGAGCTGGCCCTTCTAACCAGCTTGTCGAGTCTATTCCTTTCCCTGGTTGATATGCTACTCCCCCAGCAAGCCACTCCAAAGAATATGGCTGATGCCACTACAGAGTTGAAAAAGGCCCTAAGAAGTGCCCCCTGGACTCCAAAGGCTCTCAGCCTCCTAAGCAGGTAGAGCCTGCTGTGGCCCTTCCTGTACAGTGCATCCAGGTCATCTTTGTCTGTGATGAGGCCTACTATTGCAGAGTCATCAGAATACTTCTGTAAGTAGCAGCTAGATGAGTTGTACCTAAAATCTGCAGTGTACAGTGTGAAGAGGAAAGGGGCAAGAACTGTACCCTTGAGGTGCCCCCGTATTACAGAGCATGGTGTCTGACACACAGTCCCGGTCTCTCACATACTGAGGTCGGTTTGTGAGGTAGTCTAGGATCCAGTTGGAGAGGTAGTGGTCCACTCCATCAAGGGCCAGCTTGTCTCACAGTATGCTCACAGCGGCTGTATGGTGTTAAAAGCACTGGAGAAATCAAAGAAAATTATTCTCACAGTGTTCCCTGGTTTCTCCAGATGAGAAAGAGCTCTATGTAGAAGGTGGATGATGGCATCATCCACCCTAATGCCTGACCTATAAGCAAACTGGAGAGGGCCTATAGCCAAGCTCACTAGAGGACAGAGATGTGTGAGAACCAATCTCTCAAAGATTTTCATCAGGTAGGATGTCAATGCTACAGGTCTGTAGTCATTAAGGTCCATCGGATGAGGTGTCTTTGGAACTGGTACCACACAAGATGATTTCTACAGTTGTGGTACCATTTCCAGCTTCAGGCTCGTATTAAACATATATGTAATAATACCACACAGCTGGTCCCCGCAAGTCTTAATTAGTCTTGCACTGATGCCATCTCGTCCTGAGGCTTTCCCAGCCTTAATTTTTTTAATTTCCTTTCTCACCTGGGCACATGTGAAGATCAGACTGGATTTACTGATCTGGTGAGAATTAACAGCAGTAAGTGAGGTCAGTGTGGGAGAGAGGATTGAATGACATGCTGGGGTGGGAGGAGCTGGTGTGTGATCAAATCTATTGAAGAATATATTTAGTTCGTTAAGCCAATTAGCATCTCTTTTAACCTTTCCAGACTGCCCTGATGGTTTTGCTTTCCATTTGCTGTTTCATTTTTCTCTTATAATTGGCTTTACCCTTCCGGATTTGACGCCTCAGCTCATTTTGTACCTTCCGTAGCCCCTCCTTATCTCCTGATTTAAATATCATTTTCTTCTCTTTGAGAAGAGCTTTTATATCAAAATTAATCCATGGTTTGTTGTTAGAGAAGCACCTCACCACTTTCGGGGGTACCGTGCTGTCCACAAAAAAAATAATGTAGTCCATTATGCAGTTTGTGAGTCCTTCCATGTCTTCACCATAGGAATCCTACAGCAGTTCCCATGCGGTTGTGTCAAAGCAATCGCTCAGATCCTCATCACTCTCCTCAGACCATATCCTCACTATGCGGGTGACAGATGGTTCTCTACGTACAAATGGCTTGTACACAGTTTGAAGATGCACTAGGTTGTAATCCTATCTTCCCAGGGGTGGTAGGGCTGATGAGTTATATGCTTCCGTCGCACTAGCAAAGAACAAGTCCAATGTTTTGTTGTCTCTTGTGTGGCAGGTTACTGTGTGAAGCTGGGCAGTGTGGATGATGGAGAGACATGGTTGAAATCTCCAAACACCAGAAGGAGGCCCTGGGGGTGTAGCGACTGCAACTGGTTCACCTTGGCTTGTAGGACCTTACAGGCAGTCTCGGCTTTCGCAGAGGAGGGGACATATGCAGCTATCACGATGACATGCGATAGTTCTCTTGGTAAATAGAAAGGTCTCATGCTCACAGCTAACAGTTCAATGTCCTTACAGCAAGTTTGCTCCTTAATCACAATGTGCCTAGAGTTACACCATCTGTCATTCACAAATATTGTCAGCCCTCCTCCTTTTCTCTTACCGCTCTCCCTTGTCCTGTCCGACCGAAGGAGTTTAAAGACATCTAGGAGACAAGAGTGTCCGGAGTAACTTTGGTTAGCCAAGTCTCTGTAAACAGCATCATGCTGCACTCCCAAAACTCCTGATGATGCCTGGTCAGCACCATCAGTTCGTCCATCTTATTCGCAAGAGATCTCACATTGCCCATAATGATGGAGGGGAGAACAGGTCTATAGCATCTCCTCCTAGTCCTCCGAAGCCCTACACGCCCTTCTCTTCTTCTTCCTTAGTTCCTGAGGGATGTCTGATCTAGTAGCATGCAGCCCTGCTGTGTCCCTAAGCTGCAGCAGTTCGTCCCTAGAGTAGACAATAGAATCCTGGTCACAACCAGGATCTCCTGACACAATAGTTCCCAGTGAAAGCACAGCAAAAAGTATTACAAAAGTCCAAGTCCTGTTATGGTTCTTATTAAGTAGAGTAATAAGACAAAAAAAAAGAAAGAAAGGAAAAGAAGAGAAAGCTTGAGGTGAGCAGGAGCTGCTCTAACAGGCTGCCACTCCAGCGGCGCCATCTTGGGAAAAAAAAAAATGTCCCCCTCATCACATCGCGCTTACAGCTCCCGGGATTGGAGCACACAGGGGCACAGTGGTAAAGCAGGAGCTGTTTGTGGACATCTCCTGCTTCACCACTGTATTCAAGTCATCTGCGTCCTCCGGAGTACCTCCCACCAACCTGCACAGAGAGACAGGACCCTGGCATCTGGGACTGTCCCGCTAAATCCAGGACAGTTTGGAGGAATGTTAATAGCACTAACAGAGCTTTTTTGAAATTTGTTTGTTGTCCAGAAAATCCTTTTAAATCTAAAGCTTAAATGATAAAAGATGCAATAAATTCCTCAGGAAGGGTCAGACTCGTACTGCTGGAACTACATTTGCCAAAGTACAGTTGCCTATTGAATTCACAGGCAACTATTTATAAGATCTATTTCCACATAAGAAATACAGACTTACTAGTAGGATCAAAGATTGATTAATGAAATAAGGCAAAAAAAAATCACTGCTACCTGCTCAAACAGTACAATTCTAGTAGATTTATTGTTCTTTGGTAGCATTGGAGAGCATTGGTAGCAACAACACAAGCAGTAGAGCTCTCATCTTCACCCAGCTATTTGGCTGAAAGCTGATGAAGAAACAACCAGGTGAGTAGTTGAAGATCTCACCTGCCATATACAGTGGGGAAAAAAAAGTATTTAATCAGCCACCAATTGTGCAAGTTTTCCCACTTAAAAAGATGAGAGACTTAATTGACATCATATGTAGACCTCAACTATGAGAGACAAAATGAGAAAACAAATCCAGAAAATCACATTGTCTGATTTTTAAAGAATTTATTTGCAAATTATGGTGGAAAATAAGTATTTGGTCAACAACAAAAGTTCATCTCAATACTGTTATATATCCTTTGTTGACAATGGCAGAGGTCAAATATTTTCTGTAAGTCTTCACAAGGTTGGCACACACTGTTGTTGGTATGTTGGTCAATTCCTCCATGCAGATCTCCTCTAGAGCAGTGATGTTTTGGGGCTGTCGCTGGGCAACACGGACTTTCAGTTCCCTCCAAAGGTTTTCTATGGGGTTGAGATTTGGAGACTGGTGGCTAAGCCACTCCAGGACCTTGAAATGCTTCTTACGAAGCCACTCCTTCGTTGCCCTGGCGGTGTGCTTGGGATCATTGTTATGCTGAAAGACCCAGTCACGTTTCATCTTCAATGCCCTTGCTGATGGAAGGAGGTTTGCACTCAAAATCTCACGATACATGGCCCCATTCATTCTTTCATGTACACATCCTGGTCCCTTTGCAGAGAAACAGCCCCAAAGCATGATGTTGCCACCCCATGCTTCACAGAAGGTATAGTGTTCTTTGTATGCAACTCAGCATTCACTCTCCTCCAAACACGACGAGTTGTGTTTATACCAAACAGTTCTACTTTGGTTTCATCTGACCATATGACATTCTTCCAATACTCTTCTGGTGTTCCAAATGCTCTTTAGCAAACTTCAGATGGGCCCCGATATGTACTGGCTTAAGCAGGGGGACACATCTGGCACTGCAGTATCTGAGTCCCTGGTGGCGTAGTGTGTTACTGACTGTAGCCTTTGTTACGTTAGTCCCAGCTTTCTGCAGGTCATTCACTAGGTCCCCCTGTGTGGTTCTGGGATTTTTGCTCACCGTTCTTGTGATAATTTTGACCCCACAGGGTCAGAGGCGTAGGTAGCGGGGGGGGCAGTGGCCCCGGGCCCTCAGACTCTCGGGGGCCCACCTTAGGGCCACTGCAACACAGGTTACCCTCACATATTAACTGCATCGGCGACTGCATGACACTGATACAGTTGAAATACATTCTCTACTCGTACGTAGCTCGTAAACCACAAGCCACTTCAGGCCTGTGGCCTACGAGCTGCCCTAAGACGTCTGCGTCCTGGCACAGACGTCTGCGCGATGACGTCATTGTCCTGCGCTGTTCGCGTCAGGACACAGGTCCTGCTTCTTCAGTAAGCGGCGGCGGCAGCGACAGTGTCGGCGGTGGAGACTCCTCCTCGGGAGATTGGAGGTAGGTGAGTAGCATCGACTATTTCTTTATCTCACTTTGGGCATTGTAATTGGGGGTGGGGGGATGGGGGTGATACATATAAGAGGTCAATTGGGAGCATTGGGAATTTAGATAAGAGGCCATAACTAATATAAGGGATATTAGGGGGCTTTAATAAAAGAGGATATAAATTATAGTGAAAGGACAGTGGGAGCTGTATGAATGTAAGGGGAGATAATATTAGGGGGAATTGGGGCAGTATTAAAGGGGTTTTCTAGGGAATAATAAAGTGTACTGGTAAGGATTGTATTGGACAAATTGGAGAGGAGGCGGGGAAGGTGAAACATAAAAAAAAATACTCACTTGTCTCCGGGCTACCGATGTCCGCAGTCCTCTGCTGCTGTCTGTTCAGGTCCACGCACGCCGCTTCCCTGCCGCAAGTCCAGCACTACACGTGATTGGCCTCAGCAGTGGCTGGAAAAGACTCAGTGATGTCACTCATATACATGACTGGGTCCTTTCCAGCCAATATTGAGGCCACTGATGGCCTCAGCAGTCACGTATGGCATGTGTCTGAACAGACAGTGGCGACAGACACCAGAGCATTGGGGACAGGTAAGGCTGGGTTCACAGTAGAGCTCGGTTTCCATTTTTTGGGTCCACTTGGGGACCTGAAAAACAGAAACCCAATTCGCTTGTAAAGCGGTTACCCATGGACCCCATAGACTATAATGGGGTCTGCTGGATTGCAGGACTTTTCTTTCCGCACTTTTCAAATGGAATGGGGGACAGAATCCCTCAACGGGGTTCAAGTGTTGGTGTGAACCCAGACTGAGTATGATTTTTTTTATCACCTATCCCACCTCCACTGTGATTTGTCCACTTCCTGGACCTTTCATGTCCTCATGAACCTGTGATTTTATGTACCACTAGAAAGCCGACAGTTGGCTTTCCCATTACGTGCCCCAGTGGAGGAGATATCGGTGCCGTTGGTTTCAGCACATATTTCTCCCCACTGTCAGAAGGGCATTCCTGACAGTCTAGTGTAATCGCTGGGCTGTGAGGAAGGCCCCGCCCCGACAGTACTCTAACATAGCCTTGTATTGTCAGAGGGGACGTTCCTTACCGCCCTGCGATGACGCTGAGCTATGAGAAAGGCCTTCCTCCCCCAGTACAAGTCTTGGGGGGGGGGGGCGTTCCTCACAGCCCAGCGATGACGCTACACTGTCAGGAATGCCCTTCTAACGGTGGGGAGAGATCAGTGCCGAAACTAATGGCACCGATATTTCCACAGGGGCACATAACGGGAAAGCCGACTGAATTCAGCTTTTTGGTGGTATATAAAACCGCATATGCATGAGGACATGAAAGGTCGTCTTTAACACAAAGGAGTTATTAATAGGCATTATTAAAATATAGGGGCATTTATGTAAGAGGGCATAATTTATACAAGGAGACATAAGAGGGTAGAATTAATAATAGGGGAATTAGGCAATATTAATTTTAGGTGGCACTCGGGCATTAAATTGATTTAAGGGGATACACGGGGCATTATTAATTAGGGGGAATTATTAATTGAGGGGCAGTATTAAATAAATGGGGCACATAGAAGCACTATTAAATTAAAAAGGCACATGGGGTTATTATTCATTTCCAGGGGATTTTATATCATATATTTTATAATTGGGGTAGCAGCAGGATGGAGAGTTTATGTAGTTGAGGACAATGTGGGTCGGGTGCCTGGAAAAGTGAGGAGCCAAAGATGTCTGTGTTACAAACTTTACAGTCACAGCTGGTAGAAATGGTCATGGTGGTCCAGATGGAAGAGATGATAAATGTAAACCGTCAGAGATGTCACCTGTAAGTCACAACATTGTTCCTGTACTGTATTTACGAAACTGGTCTTCACAGCCCTGTGTAGAACCACTATCTACCACTATACGGTCACCGTATAGTGATAGTGTTGGTATACCTGAGTTGGGGGCCCACTTGGACGTGTTTTCCCCCCTGTGCTGAACCCCTAGCTACGTCTCTGCACGGGGTGAGATCTTGCGTGGAGCCCTTTATTGAGGGAGATTATCAGTGGTCTTCTATGTCTTCCATTTTCTAATTATTGCTCCCACAGTTGATTTCTTCACACCAAGCTGCTTGCCTATTGCAGATTCAGTCTTCCCAGCCGGGTGCAGGTCTACAATTTTGTTTCTGGTGTCCTTCCACAGCTCTTTGGTCTTCACCATAGTGGAGTTTGGAGTGTGACTATTTGAGGTTGTGGACAGGTGTCTTTTATACTGATAACAATTTCAAACAGGTGCCATTACTACAGGTAATGAGTGGAGGACAGAGGAGCCTCTTAAAGAAGAGGTTGCAGGTCTGTGAGAGCCACAAATCTTGCTTGTTTGTAGGTGACCAAATACTTATTTACCACCATAATTTGCAAATAAATTCTTAAAAAATCAGACAATGTGATTTTCTAGATATGTTTTCTCATTTTGTCTCTCATAGTTGAGGTCTACCTATGATGTCAATTACAGGCCTCTCTCATATTTTTAAGTGGGAGAACTTGCACAATTGGTGGCTGACTAAATACTTTTTTCCCCACTGTAGCACTTTGTACTGTGAGCAGTAGTGAGTTCCTACTTTGGCAGATTGGTGGCGCTTTATTATGGCCTACAAACCCTTCTCTTTAACTTGAATACAAATTAGAAGAAGATCCCCTTACAGCTGACTCCGAGTCAGAAAGTGTCACTGGACAGAGAGGTGGTGGAACCTTTATTGCAGGGGAACATGGATCCAGGTGGGCTTGGCCTCTAGCTTGACTGCTGCGAATGAAGTCAGCAATACTTGGAAAGGCCTCTCCCATCTAGATTGCAATAATCACCCTTACCACCACCCAATCACAAGCATGTATACAAAGGTGCAGATGCACAGTGTCCGGAAGTGAAGTATGTAAATTATATCAACACAGTTCACACTTTGGTAATTGTATGTATCAATTTATAACCTTTGGGATGGATACAGAACAGTGCTTTAGTAGCAGAGAATGTATGTAATATGTCCTTACTACTAATGCTGATTTTTCAGGAGCCGTTAGGGCTATGAAGATGATCTTGGATTCATTTTAAAGATGAGAATCCAAGATCATCTTCATAGCTCTAACGGATCCTGAGGTATGGGGCTCTAAAGTGTTGGAGGAGTAGCATGGACTTCTCTCCAGTGGCGTAACTAAAGTCTTGTGGGGTCTGATGCAAACTTTTGTCCAGGGCCCTCTACCGCCTCCCTGAAGCATATTATTTATAGTGAAGTTTACGGGTGCTACAGCGGTATTTCAGATACTTGAAAGGGATACCACTTTACTAACCACAATTGCAGCTATCAAGAATGCGGTGAGTGAGCAATGCAGTGCCCGGCATGTAAACAATACTGGGAGCTGCATGTTCTGAGAAACAGCTGATCTGCGGGATCCTAACAGTCTAAAAGATGTAAAAGATCAGTGGAGGTCCAACACCCGGGGCCCCTGCTGATGAACTGTTTGAAGGTACTGGGGTGCCTTTGCTAGCGCCGTGACCCCTTCACTATTTACATTGCACAGTATATGTTTTATAATCACCATGCAATGCTATTACAACATGTAATAATAGTGCACAGTTACTGTAAAACAGACGTGTGTGTGATGTGAATAGTGAAGGGGCCCCATACAGTATGATATGCTCCACAGTAACCCCACACAGTACAATATGCTCCACAGTGCCCCCACACAGTATTATATGCTCCACAGTGGCCCCCACTCAGTATTATATGCTCCTTATGTGAACCCCACAAAATTCGATGAATATTAGCGATGTTCGGCCCTCCACTTCAGTGCTATCATTATACTCTGGGGTCTCACACACCCCTCACCTCTCCTGGGCATCCTCGCTCTGTCTAGCAATCTTTGGCATCTTCTTCAGTTCTCTGCTGCCTGCAACTGAGGTGACACACCTCAGACGTCACTGCTGGGCTCGGTGATTGGGCCTCAGCAGTAACATGGGGGGAGGGCTGACGTTATTATGCCGGCATGCCCCATGTGACACTGGGGCCCAATCATAGGCCTCAGCAGTGACATCTGGGGCACGTGACATCATTCATTGACCGGAAGAGCTGTGGAGAAGATACTGAGGACTGTCAGAAGCCCAGGAGAGTGAGTATAAATATTTCTTATTTTTAATCACCTCTCCTGGGCAGGCATCTATTGGAAAACATGTCGCCAAGCCCCTTTCCCTTAATAATATGTATAGGGTAAAGCCTGGTTCCCCAACTGCTATCATGGTGGTCCAGAGCCCCGGCCATCTCCAGCTGTTTGTGGGCCCTGTACCCCTCCATCCCGCGGCATACTGTACTTTTGGTCTCTGTTTGTCACATAGTGGGAAAATGTATTACCCCTCTGAACATACCCATGAAGTTTATTGGCTCATGGACCCAGATGTTTACCATCGTCCCGGTCGCAGCGCCAAAAGAGTTGCACCAAAAACACAACACATACACAATGTCATCAAGAAAGTTTACATTTGACCCTATCCCTGTTCTGTCCATACCTGATCTTTATAGAGTAAAATACTCTGACGGCCTCTCTAGCAATATCTATTATAAGTAAAATAATAGCAATAACGATTATCACTAGAGAAGAACGTATAAAGCACTTCTGACAGGCGGAAAAGTTAAATCAGTCAGGTAACACATTTTCACCCATTGAATGTCACCATATAAAATCCCAGTTTTCGGCAGCTTTCAGATGAATTTAATAAGCGGGTGTTTTTTTGTTTTTTTTTGCACCCACAGTACAAACGAAACTCTTGGACTTGCCTTTCTAATACCAGTAATGATGAACCGCAGGCACTTCAGAGGTTGTGTCCATATGTGAGGAATGAAGCTGCCATTTTACGCCAATCTGAAACTAGCCCTAGTTATCACATTAGTTAGGTATATAGATTATAATTATTCATTAGAGTTACAATTTTTATAGAGGGATAGAAAATTATATTCTTATTTAAGCCCCTATTTAATTTGCATGCACAAATTGGTTGGCACATTTCTGCAATTTTGGCGTTAATTTAACACCTGCACCTGTAAATATATATATGTGTGGTATTTATTCATTCATTGCAGTATTTTGGTAAGTACATTTTGTTTGCAGAAAGGGATTGCTTGAGCAGGCACTTTAGTGGCAAATTTTAATTTTTGTGGAATTTTTGCTTGTAATCTCTGATGGAAAGTTGCATGAAGGTGGTTGTATATATGAAATATTAAGTTGTGTTTTTATATACAGTATGCTGTGCAATCTTTAAAAAGTTAAATTTTGGTGTTACAGTTTGATATGTCCATTACAGATTTTTAACATATTAGTGAATAACAGCAAAATATTGCTTGTCTTATGTATGTCTTATGTATGAATGTCTTATGTTAGTGTTTTTAAGAATACGTGCTCTTGTTGTAGTTGATGTGTGCGGTATATATAAATTGTGTTACCTTGATCTGTTATTTTATATGTGTTTTGTGTGTTACTGTATGATTGAATATGAGTTTTTAATGCAAATATATACAGTGGAGAAAAAAGTATTTAATCAGCCACCAATTTGTGCAAGTTCTCCCACTTAAAAAGATGAGAGAGGCCTGTAATTGACATAATAGGTAGACCTCAACTATGAGAGACAAAATTAGAAAACATATCTAGAAAATCACATTGTCTGATTTTTTAAGAATTTATTTCCAAATTATGGTGGAAAATAAGTATTTGGTCACCCACAAACAAGCAAGATTTCTGGCTCTCACAGACCTGTAACTTCTTCTTTAAGAGGCTCCTCTATCCTCCACTCATAACCTGTAGTAATGGCACCTGTTTGAAATTGTTATCAGTATAAAAGACACCTGTCCACAACCTCAAACAGTCACCCTCCAAACTCCACTATGGTGAAGACCAAAGAGCTGTGGAAGGACACCAGAAACAAAATTGTAGACCTGCTGGGAAGACTGAATCTACAATAGGAAAGCAGCTTGGTGTGAAGAAATCAACTGTGGGAGCAATAATTAGAAAATGGAAGACAAATAAGACCACTGATAATCTCCCTCGATCAGGGCCTCCATGCAAGATCTCACCCCGTGGGGTCAAAATGATCACAAGACCGATGAGCAAAAATCCCAGAACCACATGGGGGGACCTAGTGAATGACCTGCAGAAAGCTGAGACTAACGTAACAAAGGCTACCGTCAGTAACACACTACGCCGCCAGGGACTCAGATCTTGCAGTGCCAGACTTGTCCCCCTGCTTAAGCCAGTACATATCCGGGCCCATCTGAAGTTTGCTAGAGAGCAGTTGGATGTTCCAGAAGAGTATTGGGAGAATCTCATATGGTCAGATGAAACCAAAGTGTTTTTTCTGTTTGGTAGAAACACAACTCATCGTGTTTGGAGGAGAGTGAATGCTGAGTTGCATCCAAAGAACACCATACCTACTGTGAAGCATGGGGGTGGCAACATCATGCTTTGGGGCTGTTTCTCTGCAAAGGGACCCGGACTACTGATCCGTGTACATGAAAGAATGAATGGGGCCATGTATCATGAGATTTTGAGTGCAAACCTCCTTCCATCACCAAGGGCATTGAAGATGAAACGTGACTGGGTCTTTCAGCATGACAATGATCCCAAGCACACCTCCAGGGCAACGAAGGAGTGGATTCGTAAGAAGCATTTCAAGGTCCTGGAGTGGCCTAGCCAGTCTCCAGATCTCAACTCCATAGAAAACCTTTGGAGGGAGTTGAAAGTCCGTGTTGCCTAGCGACTCCCCCAAAACATCACTGCTCTAGAGGAGATCTGCATGGAGGAATGGGCCAACATACCAGCAACAGTGTGTGCCAACCTTGTGAAGACTTACAGAAAACGTTTGACCTCTGTCATTGCCAACAAAGGATATATAACAAAGTATTGAGATGAACTTTTATTATTGACCAAATACTTATTTTCCACCATAATTTGCAAATAAATTCTTTAAAAATCAGACAATGTGATTTTCTGGATTTGTTTTCTCATTTTGACTCTCATCTTTTTAAGTGCAAGAACTTGCACAATTGGTGGCTGATTAAATACTTTTTTTTCCTCACTGTATGTTTTAGTGCGTTTTTTCAAACAAATTTTTTTGTATTTGTCACAAAGTTACATGAAGGTGGACATGGCTATTGATAACCCATTGAGACACATGTAATCTTCAGATTGTCTACTTACAAGAATTATATAGGGTTTATTGGTGCACTTGCTTTTCACGGTGTGTAATCCCTACATTTTTTAGGATGATACTTTATTTTTACCATTTCCAGCTTGAGGCTAAGGCCCCAAGTAGCGGGCTGCAGCAAAAAAACACTGTGGAAAAACCGTGGTGGCAACGCATCGCTTTTTTTCCTACAGTGCTTTTCACAGAAAGTCTCTCGTCTGCAGACTCTCTGCTTACATTATATCTATAGGAAAATCGCCAGCATTTCCGTAAGTATTATTGACATGGTACGATTTTTAAAATTGCAACGGTTTTGGAAATCGCAGCGTTTCCACTTCTCGTATTTTTCTGCAAAGTGTGGATGGGATTCTAGGGAATCCCATCCACATTGCAGTGACAGCAAAATGCCACATGTGGCCCTGTCCTCAAAGCAAATTTTTGTTCCTTCCAGTTCTGGTGATTTTCTGAAGATATGTGCATGCAGCTGTAGTCCTTCGTGATCTGAATGAACTCTACACATGTTGAACTCTTATTTTTAGGAGGTTTGGTGTATATAACTTTTTGTTTGATTTCCACTTAACTAATATAAATTTTATTTTAGATTTTATTTTATATAATTTTTATAAAACATACATTTGAAATCAAAATTGCATTAAGATGCCTGTTCATATACTGTTTCAAGTGACTTTTTTTTTCTTCTTAATAAAAGTTTTATTACATTTTTCAAACAATAGAAAGAGTAAACCATACGCAGATGGCAAAGGGGCAACAAATGGAGGGGTGAGGATAATAGACAATACAGGCAGGAATAAAAGGGGAAGACAAAACAAGGGAGCAGGGTGGTAGGTGAAAGTATTGAGAGGGTAAGAATCTCTGGCGAAGCAGAATCCATTGAAACAGTGCTAGGGATAGTTGAGAGACGATAAAAGGGGTAACCAGAAAACAGGAGTATAGGATTAAATTACAGAAAGGGTTAGGAGGGAGGATTATGGAGTGTGAACAGAACCTCAGGGATGGGGGCGAGGGGATGAGGTGTTAAAGACATAAGAATAATGGTAAACATTCCATAATGACCACACACGTTGGTGCGAGCTGTCATCCTGTTTTAATCCACTAGGAGGTCTTCCATGTGACTGATGTAGAGAACCTCCTGTAGCCATGTTGCTTTTGATTTCCACAGCCTAGGGATTACAGATCTGGCCGCAACCAAGAGGAACCCTATGAGCCTGCGAGTATATTTGCTTAAGCGATTGGGAAAAATAGAAAGGAGGAGCGGAGCTGGCGCGTCATCTAGCTCAACCCCAGTGACTGTTTGGATCATATGGCGGACCTCGTCCCAGAAGGGATTGAACAGGGTCAGTTCCACCAGATATGTAGCCTTGTACCACACCAAGTGCCGCACCGCCAGAAACGATCTGAAACCAATGGAAACATCTCATGGAGCTCAGAAGGAACTCTGTACCAATAAGAGAGAATCTTATAGTTGGTTTCTTGATGTCAGGAGCGGTGCTGGAGCCTCCGCGGCGGACATGCGGGGGTTGCCGGTCCGCTGCGGAACGGAGGTCTCTTCTGGGTAGGGGTTAATTGAGTGGCCGGTCTGGGCTTATGTAAAGGTTATTTCTGCTCATATTCAGTACTATTCAGTTACCACTGGATGTTAGCTCTCACCTGTCTCCTCGTGCGCCCTGTCTGACCTCTCCTTACCTCTCCTGTTGTGACCTCGGGTTGTTTCCAGACTTCCGCTCCCTGATCTCCGTTTTGGCTTTACTCTGCTCTCCTGTTGATGACCTGGCTCCCTAGACTACTCTCCTGGATTAACCCTCAGTAATTCACTGACCTCACAGGAATGACCTGGCTTGCCTGACTTGTCTTTTGGATTAACCTGTGGTACTTCGCTGACCTCACGGTAACGACCCGGCCTGTCTGACCTGTCTTCTGGATATCCCTTGGAACTACGCTGACCTCATGGTAACGAATTGGCCTGGACTACTACGCTTATCACTCTGCTGCCATCTTCTGGCTCTTGCCTACAGCAGTCATCTATATCTTCAGCATCACAGCCTGATCCTTGGACAAATTCTGGTAAGTGATTTCAGTGTCTTGGTGTGCTGGGACTTGTGGTGTGTCATGCGTCCTGTGCCCTCCGGCTGACATCTGCCTTGGCCAGTAGTAGTATAAAGTCCATCCCCACCTTCAGGAGCTCTGGTGAAAACCTCTGTGGGTCGGGACGGGTGCAGTTGGAGGGAACTGGGCTCTCGCCGCTGTTTAAACCATTTGATTCAGTCTGTCTGGCACTGGGATTCACAGTATACCTAGAACTGCATCTACAGTGGGTACGGAAAGTATTCAGACCCCTTTAAATTTTTCACTCTTTGTTTCATTGCAGCTATTTGCTAAAGCAAAAAAGTTCATTTTATTTCTCATTAATGTACACTCAGCACCCCATCTTGACAGAAAAAAAACAGAAATGTAGATATTTTTGCAAATTTAGTAAAAAAGAAAAACTGAAATATCACAGTCATAAATATTCAGACCCTTTGCTGTGACATTCATATTTAACTCACAAGCTGTCCATTTCCTTCTGATCCTCCTTGAGATGGTTCTACTCCTTCATTGGAGTCCAGCTGTGTTTAATTAAACTGATTGGACTTGATTAGGAAAGGCACACACCAGTCTATATAAGACCTCTCAGCTTACAGTGCATGTCAGAGCAAATGAGAATCATGAGGTCAAAGGAACTGCCCAAGGAGCTCAGAGATAGAATTGTGGCAAGGCACAGATCTGGCCAAGGTTACAAAAGAATTTCTGCAGCACGCAAGGTTCCTAAGAGCACAGTGGCCTCCATAATCCTTAAATGGAAGAAGTTTGGGACGACCAGAACTCTTCCTAGACCTGGCCATCCAGCCAAACTGGGCAATCGTGGGAGAAGAGCCTTGATGAGAGAGGTAAAGAAGAACCCAAAGATCACTATGGCTGAGCTCCAGAGATGCAGTAGGTAGATGGTAGAAAGTTCCACAAAGTTAACTATCACTGCAGCCCTCCACCAGTCGGGGCTTTATGGCAGAGTGGACGAAGGAAGCCTCTCCTCAGTGCAAGACATATGAAAGCCCGCATAGTTTGCCAAAAAACACATGAAGGACTCCCAGACTATGACAAATAAGATTCTCTGGTCTCATGAGACGAAGATTGAACTTTTTGGCGTTAATTCTAAGCGGTATGTGTGGAGAAAACCAGGCACTGCTCATAACCTGCCCAGTACAATTCCAACAGTGAAACATGGTGGTGGCAGAATCATGCTATGGGGGTATTTTTCAGCTGCAGGGACAGCATGACTGGTTGCAGTTGAAAGAAAGATGAATGCAGTCGAGTACAGAGATATCCTAGAAGAAAACCTCTTACAGAGTGCTCTGGACATCAGACTGGGCCGAAGGTTCACCTTCCAACAAGACAATGACCCTAAGCACACAGCTAAAATAACAAAGGAGTGGCTTCAGAACAACTCTGTGACCATTCTTGACTGGCCCAGCCAGAGCCCTGACCTCAACCCAATTGAGCATCTCTGGAGAGACCTGAAAATGGCTGTCCACCAACGTTCACCATCCAACCTGACGGAAGTGGAGAGGATCTGCAAGGAAGAATGGCAGAGGATCCCCAAATCCAGATGTGAAAAACTTGTTGCATCATTCCCAAGAAGACTCATGGCTGTACTAGCTCAAAAGGGTGCTTCTATTCAATACTGAGCAAAGGGTCTGAATACTTATGACCATGTGTTATTTCAGTTTTTCTTTTTTTAATAAATTTGCAAAAATATCTACATTTCTGTTTTTTTTTCTGTCAAGATGGGGTGCTGAGTGTACATTAATGAGAAATAAAATGAACTTTTTTGCATTTAGCAAAAGGCTGCAATGAAACAAAGAGTGAAAAATTTAAAGGGGTCTGAATACTTTCCATACCCACTGTAATTCCATAACACTTGAGCTTTGCAGGAGATGGAGAATTTATGGCAAGCCTGGAAGGCGGAACACCACACAACTGGAAAGAAGGATGCCCCCAACTCTCGCTCCCATTGTGCAGTGTAGGGCGGTAAGTCAATTATGGGCATGGTGGATGGCTGAGAAAGCCTTCAAGGTGTTATCCAGGGCCTCTCTCTGGGAGACAAAACCTACTTGATCAGGGTGTACAAGATCACCCAGATGGAGTCCTAGCCTCTAGGCCACAGGTGTCAAACACAAGGCCCGCAGGCCGAATCCGGCCCGCTGCCTTCTGTTATCCGGCCCGGCACTTATCTGTCCTACAGGGGCACGGCATTTTTTATTGTCTATGTAATGTAAACCAGCCCAGGACAGGCCGCTTAAAAAAAAAAAAAAAAAAAAAAAAAGCTGCGCGATACCTGTCCTGGGCTGGTTTACGAGACCTCTGCATGTCAGCGCAGACGGCGATACAATGACGTCATCGCGCCTCCTACGCTGACATGCAGACGTCGCGGACAAGAAGAGAAGGAGGCGGCGGTTCCATCAAGGCATCGGAGGTAGGTGAGGATAAGTTTTTTTATATATATAAATAGGCCGCTGCCTGCTGGAGTATCCCCGGCACGTAACGGCCTATTTACTTATCGATCCCCGCGGCAGGTCGTGGCCGCCCCCGCTTCCCCCTTCTGCTATGGAACGCAGAAGCGGCTGTGTGCAGGAGCGGGGATGGTAAGTGAGGCCGCGGCCCGCGAACCCCATCAAATACTACTATTATTATACTCCTGGGTCTTTTCAGACCCCGGAGTATAATAATTGGAGAACCAGGGGAGGTGATAAACATAAAAACCAGTGTTACTCACCTCTCCGGCAATCCGATGTTACTCCCAGCAGGCTTTGGCCTTCTTTGGTGACGTCCCAGGCGTCACGTGAGCCAGGCCGACGTCATTATGTCGCGACGCCGATCTGTGCGACATTGAAGAAGGCCGAACGCAGGGAGCGCACCCAGGAGCCCAGGTAAGTAACACTGGTTTTATGTTTGTCACCACCTGGGTCTCCGATCATTATACTCTGGGGTCTGAAAAGACCCCAGAGTATTATAATAGTTCATGGGTGGGGGGTCACTATGGGACATAATACCATGTGCAGGGGCCACTATGAAGCATAATACCATGTGCAGGGGCCACTATGGAGCATAATACCGTTTGCAGGGGCCACTATGGAGCATAATACCAATGCAGGGGCCACTAAGGAGCATAATACCGATTGCAGGGGCCACTATGGAGCATAATAACGTGTGCAGGGGCCACTATGGAGCATAATACCGTTTGCAGGGGCCACTATGGAGCATAATACCGTGTGCAGGGGCAAATATGGAGCATAATACCGTGTGCAGGGGCCGCTGTGGGGCATAATACCGGGTGCAGAGGCAACTATAGAGCATAATACCGTTTGCAGGGGTAAACGGTATTTGTATATTGCTTAATTTTTATATATTCAGAAAAGGATGAGGATAGTATGTAACATGTCAATGTCTTAGGTTTTAACAATACATTATGTTCTTCCTGGTTGCCCTCAAAGGGCTGATTGTAACAGTAGTAATGTACAAATATAACAGCTCGCTTAATAGTTAAGAAGAAGTTACTTTTCTACATGTGTAAAATAATCTTGGCCCTTCAAGGTACCCCGTGAGGCTGAAGTGGCCCCCGGTGAAAATGAGTTTGACACCCCTGCTCTAGGCAATTAATTTGGCATATAGTTTTGCATCTTTGTTAATCAGGGAGATTGGCCTGTAGTTAAGACATAATTGAGGGTCTTTCTGACATGGGCATGTAAGAATGAGGATGGAATGGGTGTATTGGATGATACACCATTGAAGGCTTTTAACAGCAGAGGGGAGAGTTCAGGTTTCAGGGCTTTGTAAAACCGGGCTGTGAAGCCATCTGGGCCTGGGCTTTTACCTGCCAGAAGGTCAGAGATTCCTACAATAGGTCTAGTTCCTGTTGAGTGAAGGGGGTATCTAGGTGGGAGGCATCTTATGTGTCTAAGTTATACTTCAAAACAAAAATAAAAACAACAACGCCGAGCGGCACATAGCGTGATATTGCTTAAAAAATAGGTTGTACATAGATAATTTAAAATTCTAATAAAACAAGGGTAAATACTAACAATAATTCTACTCCAAAAGACCCCATTCCATCACTTCTTAGTATCAAACCTATAAATCCTAAGACCGCAACCAAACCCAGAACTCCTGTGATTGTCAAATCAAAACACCTTCAACACAAAACGTTTATTCCTAACAAGTTCCCACCGACAAAAAACACCAGAACTCAACCTGGTCCCTCCAATAAATCTTCCCATTCACCTCCACTTATTAACACGCTTCCTGATATACAAGCGCCAACTTCCCTATCACTCCCTCCTACTCAGTTTACATCTGTCCAGCCTGTACACAGACATCAAATCTCCCAGATCACAACCCAGAGCATCCCAACCAATCAAGTACACTCAGATCCATCCCTTACTGAATCAAAACCTAATTCCCACCGACCTCCCAGTAACTCATCCATAGAAGAAATTTTAGATGACTCCCTTATCACTGTCTACAACACTCCTTTATCTGCCTCACAAATTCAGAAAGCTCTTGCAGTACCTGATAACATTGATACCATCAATACCAGTAAACCCTCTCTTTTTTAATACTTCCGAGTCTTTTTTAGGGCTCCCCCCAAAGCTTACACCTCTGCACTCGTTCCATACAAAGGAGAATCTAACATACAACAAAATTTCAGACTATTACAGTCCAGTGAGTCTCAAACGAAAATTAAAACATTCTCCCATCCAGGAAATCGTACCAAAAGATCCAGGGGTTGTAGAGGAGGCAAGAAACATAGAACTAACACATCCAAGTCCGGAGGCCAAACGAAACAAAAATTTACCAATAACATTTTTAACCTCTCCAGTCATTCATTAACCACAGATGAATCCAGTCTATTATCTAAGGGCCTTTCTTTTTGCCCTGACCAAAAACCAGACGATCTTTTCATTGATCTTCACACATTTATTAGGAAATTAACATTAACTCGCCATTTTACCTTGAGTACCAGAAATCAATCTATCACTACTCATTCTGAGACCCCCTCCGAGTCCAGCACTACCCCAGTGTTAAACCCCACTCCCCATACTACTACATTAAAACCAAGATCTAATTTTTACCCAGTCCAACATAAGGGCCACTTCATTGAGACGTTTTATTCTTTAGTGGCCAATGATTTCAGGAAGTTACATAAACATCAAGACGTGAAAACTAGATCCAATCTTCGTCCATCTGAGAAATCGGCTATTAAATCTCTGATTGAAAATAAATCTATTGTCATCAGAAATGCTGATAAAGGCGGAGGTGTGGTCATACAAGATAGAGTTGATTACATCAAGGAAGCCCACCAGATTTTATCAGACCCCAATTATTATCAGATCTTGCATAGTGATCCCTCCGATGCACACTACATTAAATACCGAGAATTCATCATCAATGCCCATACTAATGGGGTCCTGACTGATAAGGAGAAAGGGTTTCTACTTATCAATGATTTATCGACCTCCCAATTTTATCATTTACCCAAGATTCACAAAAATCTAAAGAATCCACCTGGAAGACCTATTATCTCTGGAGTCAAAGTACTAACTAGAAATCTTTCCCAATATATAGATTTACAATTACAAAAATATGTTATCAGGTTTCCATCTTATTTGAAAGATTCTACACATCTTATTACTGAACTTTTAACTATACAATGGAAACCTAACTACATTTGGGCAACCCTAGATGTGTCCGCACTCTATAGTAATATACCACATTCTAAAGGCCTTGACATGATATCTAGAACATTATCTCTGGATCACACAATGCCAACCGAACAAAAAACTTTTATCATAGATAGTATTCAGTTCATTCTTGAACATAATGTGTTCACCTTTGAGTCAAAACTCTATTTGCAGAAATGTGGTACTGCTATAGGGACCCGTTTCGCTCCGAGCTACGCCAACATTTTTATGGGACGATTTGAGGAAACCTACATTCAGAATAAACACCCTTGGTCTGCTAGCATTGTGTTCTATAAAAGATACATTGACGACCTCCTTTTCATATGGGAAGGTTCAGAACATTCCTTCTGTGAGTTCACAAACTATCTCAATAATAACAACTGGGGAATCACCCTTAGTGGCCAACCTAAAAAGAACACAATTGATTTCCTGGATTTAGAACTCCATGGTAGCCTTGAGGGCATCAGTACAAAAACTTTCTTCAAAAAGGTAGACTGCAACAGTCTACTTGATTACCGTAGCTCCCATTACAGAAAATGGAAGGATAACGTACCATTCGGGCAATTCAAACGTATCCGGCGAAACTGTACGAAGGACTCAGACTTTAAAATCCAGAGTAAAATTCTAACCCAATGTTTCCAGGAAAGAAACTATCCTAAACGGATTATTCAAGCAGCAGAATCTAAAGCACAGTTTCTCACTCAATCTGAATGCCTTGTCCCCTTTCGGAAAAATACTAGTAAAGAATTCGGACATAATTTCATAACCACTTACAGTAATGCACATAACAGGATCAGGATGATCCTGGACAAACACTGGACGATACTCCTGAATGATCCTCTACTAAATAAGAATATCCCCCATAAGCCAGCAATCACTTTTCGAAGAGCAAAAACCCTGAAAAATCTATTGGCCCCTAGCAAACTGAGGTCTCTTACTAAACCTGTAGACCAGAATATGTCATATCCACAACCAAATGGTGTTTATAAATGTGAACACAAAAAATGTAAATGTTGTCACACAATTAACCATTCAGCCAAAACCATTACGAGCTTTTCAACAGGCGATATTTTCCAGATCAATCATTTCCTGAACTGTTCATCCTCCTTTGTCATCTATGTCCTGGAGTGCCCTTGTGGCCTCCAGTATGTAGGAAGGACCATCAGACCATTAAGGGAGAGGCTAAATAAGCACAGATCTAATGTAACTAATGGCTATCTCAAACACAGTGTATCAAAACATGCCTTGGTGTCGCATAAATCTTGTTTCGATGCATTCAAAATCACACCAATAGACCACATTCCTGCCCATACCAACAACAGATTTGAAAAGCTCAAGAGAAAGGAAATGTATTGGATTTTTAAATTTAACTCTCTAACACCAGCTGGGCTTAATGAAGCACTTGAGTCTGTATATGACTAGGTATTCTAAGGCGTGTGTATACTGTATATTTGCATATCCACACATCGCCGGCATTATCTTCTCCCCTCCAGTACATTCGTTTCAACCCATATGCATATGTATTGTCATCATTTTTGTTCTATGCCTATCACTTATAATTATTATGTATATATTTGTTTATAGTGAAATATATTTCTTAGCCATAATCATATGTTTATTACCATTTTCATTTTTGATTTATCCATGTATTATGATACATTCTCTAGCCCCAGTCATATGAGCATGATGTCCGCCCTCTCATTACTCATTAACATTATTTGTTCTTTTTAGTGCTATATTTCATAACAATCATAGTTCAGATCAGTCCTGCGCCCTACACAGAAACATATGACTCAGAGCGGGAGATCGCTACACACATGCACAGTAGCGATCTCCGAACGCGAATGAAACATTTAGCATTACCAATTCATAATTTTTTTGTTTTCTTTCTTTTTTTTTTTTTTTTCTCAATTTAAACTTTATCTTTCAATCAAATTCTTTTTTTTTTTTTTTTCTTTCCCTTCTCAATTAAAACTTTATCTCTCAATCGAATCTTTACCCACAAGTTTGAACCCCTCCCCCTAGGGGTGGTCCCATTTCACCATACCTTTATAAGCCTTTCTGAAAGTGGTCTCCACATTTGCCTCTCACTCACTTCAGATCTCACAGCCTACCTCCTCAGGCTGGTAAGTACCAAAAAACATTGGTTTAAACATTTTTATGTATAGTTTTTACTCTTATGTGCATTTTGATTTTATATTGCATTTACTAGCCTTTTAGCTTTACTTATTATATTATTTTTTTGAGTACATTCATTACCACTATTTATTCATTTATTTATTTATTTATCTATCCATGACAATACTATCTAGTGGGATACTTTTCTTTTATCCCATAGAATGGTATCATTACTTTCACTGGTTCTAAATTCCAATTACTGACTCTTTACATGCGTATTCTTTTATTGTTTTTATGTTTAGTCTCTTGTACACTTGATAAAGGGGATCTGATTTCCCCGAAACGCGTTGTGTTATTTGAGTATAATAAAGCATCTTTGGTGAAGCGCGGTCCCCACACCTCATTTTTTGGGAGATTCTCCTACCAATCCATTATATGTGTCTAAGGTAGGAAGGGTGGCATTATTCATGTACTGCGTTAGTGTAAGGGCTGGGTCAGGTTTCGGGTTTAAAGTGTGAGGCTGGGGGAGATTATAGAGGGAGTCATAGTAGTCACGGAAGGTCAAAGCTATGTCGGGTAAGATGAGAGATCTTACCAGACGGTTGTTTGATAGACATAACATGGGAAGCTGAGTGTTGTTCCTGTACCGCATGGACCAACAAGCAGCCTGCTTTGTTGCCCCACTTATAGAAGAAGCTCTGTCTTAATTGCTTGCACTCAAGCAGGGATCAGATCTCAAGTCGAGTCACTATCAAGGCAGCATGTTGGAGAGATTGTTTATGATGTGCTTCCAGGGTCATAAGTTCATGGAAGAGGGATTTTAGCTTTTTACCAGCTTCCTGCTTGAGTCTAGCACAGTGTTTGACCAGGACCCCTTGCAGGACACATTTCAGAGCCTCCCAGTGGAGGAGGTTGTGCCACGAGAGTGATCCTGCACAAAATGAAGGATAGACTACCTGAGGTCTTCCATGCAAGAGTGACTCATTGAGTCTCCAGAAATTAAGGTTTAGGAATTGAGGAAGACGTTTGATGGAGCATGTGACAGGGGAATGGTCTGAAAGAATGTCATGTCCTATCTTGGCTGCGGTCACCTGCGGCAACAGGGCATTGGGGAGGAAGATATAGTCTAACCTGCTGTAAGAGTCGTGAGTTAAAAGAATAATCTGGAGGAGGATAAGCCAGGCATCGCACAGCAGCATAGAGTGGAGAGATTTACGAATTTTGTTGAGGGCATTGTAGGTAATCTGTGTCTTTCCAGAGAACGAGTGAGGTTGAAGTCTCCGCACAGAACAAGATGCCCACGTGCAAACGACTGGAGTATGGTGAGGGAAGACAGGAGGAAAGGATACCTGACCGTACAAGTAACCACCGTATAAGTAACTCCAAAAATCTCGCACACAACGAACAAATAGCGGGCGTCAGGGTCTGAGGGGGAGTTAAGGATCTTAATAGGCAAGTTTTTGTGAAAAAAGATAGACACCTTTTGTCTTCCTCAGGGAGCTGCTACTGTGGGACCATAAAGGGTAGTAACAATTTTTAATACTGGGCAAATGTGAGGTTGCGTCAAGTAACATTTTGACAAAGCTGCATGTGTCTTCTTTCAGAAAATATATGGGTATTGGGGGTTAGCATGATTTTTTGACGTTTTAGGTTTTATTTGTCCATTTCAAAACTGTGAAAATTGCCTTGGCTACCAGAGGTGCAAAATATCTGAAAACCCCTGGCAGTAAAAGGGTTAAACACGTCAAGCATGATTGACGATAGGTGATTGCAAATGAAGTATATACAGGAGAGTACTGATGATGCTTTATTAACTCAATCATCCCTCCTTTTGAGACATGTCTCACCGTAAGACTAGAAGCCAGGTAGCAGAATAAGAACCTGGGAGCAACTGAGCTGAGTTCTCAAATAAGTCTGAGAGGGAAACACACCTCCTTTTCCCATGATCTACATTCTACTGCTAAGGCAGATGACTGGAGATCAGAAAGGACCTCATGAAAAGGTAAGCTGAGTTACATCCTCTATAGCAAAAAAACAAACAAACAAACTATAGTTTGGACATGTGAACACAACTCTCTTTACTACCTCATTAGCATACACATTCCCATTAATGTTAAACATAAGTCCGTGTAAATGTTCAATAGCAACTACGAACTCAGTAACTTTAGCTAAATGCCAGCTTTGACCAAGGAGCTCCTGAATGGCTGCCATATTTAAATATCCAACATCTGCTGTAAAATAAAAACCGTGTTAAATAAAATAAAACAAAAATAGTTCCTGTATCACACAACTTATATAGTCAGTCAGTATTTTGAAATTCTTTACCTGTGCACTGCAAGGCAACGGGAGTTTATGCGTAAACAGGAAAGCCCTATCCCAGTTTTTAGGAGAGAGGCTCATATCGAGGTCCGACTCCCAGGGGCCTGTGTAAGTAGAGTGCAGCATCCTTTAGGAGGATGCCATAGAGATCAGGTAGTGTACGTGGAGTGGTGTCCCCTTGAGAGAGGGCGGACTCCAAATCAATCGTGGAGGAAGAAAGTAAAGGAGGCAGACAAAATTAGCGGAGAAAAGTAGTGAGTTGGCTGTACTCTAGCCAGGACAGGTGGAGGTCAGGGTGAGAGGCACGTAACTGCTCCAGATAGGGAAGAGGCGGGTTACTAGCAATCTGACGCAATCGAATGTCGCCTCTGCTCTGTCAACAAAGGAATTTGTCCACAGAACAGCCCAGGGGAAACGTGGGATTATGGAAAAGAGAACTAAGGAGGCCGGGGACCCTAGCGATGCGGCTGCCTGTGCAAACTGTATCCCAGATCTGAAGAAAGTGGGAGGACAACAAGGAGTGCTTGATAGAGCTGAGGCAGGGAAGGGAGGTGGGCCGAAAGCAGTTCAGCCTCTATGGGGTCTGGTAGGCCCGCGTCCCCATCGCTTTTATGGCAAGTCAACGTCCGAAACCGCAGTCTGCTTTGCGCCAAACCCCACACGAATTTCCCAAACAGAGACTGAACTCTGGCAAAGAAAGTGCACAGGAGGTGGATGGGGAGTGCCTGGAACACATATAAGAATCGGGGGACTACATCCATTTTTAAAGCGTGAATGTGGCCAAACCAGGTAAGGTTGAGAGCACCATATTTCCGCAGGTCTGCCAAAAGCATCTCTAGCAATGGTAGATAATTGAGGCACTATAAATGGGAAAGGTCGGGAGGGATATGGATCCCAAGGTATTTGATGGAGGTAGATTGCCACTTAAACGGGAAAATATCAGCAAGTTAGGCAGCTTCTGCGTGGGGTAGTGTAACATTGAGGGACTCGTTCTTGGATAAATTCACTTTAAAATTACTTAAATGTCCCAAGCGACACCGCCTTATTGCTACTGCTAAATGTTCCATGACCAGCACATAGAGGAGAGGGGCAAGGGGCAACTGTGCCGAGTGCCATTCCGGACCTGGAATGTGTCAGAGAAGATCCCATTAGCCCTCACCCTAGCCGACGCATCATCTTAAATGGAGAGTAGTTTACCTAGGTACCCCCACGCCCACTTGGACCCCAATACAGAAAACCCCAATGCACCTGGTCAAACACTTTCTCGGCGTCTATGGAGAGTAAACACAAAGGAGAACCACTGGCATGAACTGACGAGATTGCCAGAAGAGTCTTGCAGATGTTATCTCGGCCTTCGCAACCATGTATAAAACCGACCTGATAAGTATGTATCAGGCTCGGTATTAAGGTGGATAAGCGATAGAAAACAATTTAGAAAAATTAAAAATACAGAAAACATGTCAATATTGATTAGGGAAATTGGGCGGTAGGTGGCGCAACAGGACGGGTCCTTTCTCAGTTTTGGAAGGACTGTGATAAAGGGTGGAAGAGTGAAGAAATCAGGCGATACCTTTTAGAGGCTAACTGAGTATATTTATAAGTAAGCTTTCAGGAGTACTCGCTCCCTTCATCAGACATGGTGTGATACAAGAACTGAAAATTAACAGATTTTTATACACATGGTTTTCAAAGCATTTTAGAGTCCTTAAAAAAAATTGCAATCTAAGTAGAGAAGTTATTTACAACAGGTCAAAAAAACAGTCTGGAAACTTTTGGTGCGTGACGGAGGGATCAGTAATTCTTGTTGAGTTGTGCAAGTTTCTTAAGCCGGTTTTTCAGTTCCATTCTTTTGCGGTACATTGTGGTATCTTTCAAGTTGATAGTAGTATAATGTTGTACCGTGTTAGCCATTGAAAGTAGTGGAAGAGTGAAGAAATCAGGCGATACCTTTTAGAGGCTAACTGAGTATATTTATAAGTAAGCTTTCAGGAGTACTCGCTCCCTTCATCAGACATGGTGTGATACAAGAACTGAAAATTAACAGATTTTTATACACATGGTTTTCAAAGCATTTTAGAGTCCTTAAAAAAAATTTCAATCTAAGTAGAGAAGTTATTTACAACAGGTCAAAAAAACAGTCTGGAAACTTTTGGTGCGTGACGGAGGGATCAGTAATTCTTGTTGAGTTGTGCAAGTTTCTTAAGCCGGTTTTTCAGTTCCATTCTTTTGCGGTACATTGTGGTATCTTTCAAGTTGATAGTAGTATAATGTTGTACCGTGTTAGCCATTGAAAGTAGTGGAAGAGTGAAGAAATCAGGCGATACCTTTTAGAGGCTAACTGAGTATATTTATAAGTAAGCTTTCAGGAGTACTCGCTCCCTTCATCAGACATGGTGTGATACAAGAACTGAAAATTAACAGATTTTTATACACATGGTTTTCAAAGCATTTTAGAGTCCTTAAAAAAAAATTGCAATCTAAGTAGAGAAGTTATTTACAACAGGTCAAAAAAACAGTCTGGAAACTTTTGGTGCGTGACGGAGGGATCAGTAATTCTTGTTGAGTTGTGCAAGTTTCTTAAGCCGGTTTTTCAGTTCCATTCTTTTGCGGTACATTGTGGTATCTTTCAAGTTGATAGTAGTATAATGTTGTACCGTGTTAGCCATTGAAAGTAGTGGAAGAGTGAAGAAATCAGGCGATACCTTTTAGAGGCTAACTGAGTATATTTATAAGTAAGCTTTCAGGAGTACTCGCTCCCTTCATCAGACATGGTGTGATACAAGAACTGAAAATTAACAGATTTTTATACACATGGTTTTCAAAGCATTTTAGAGTCCTTAAAAAAAATTGCAATCTAAGTAGAGAAGTTATTTACAACAGGTCAAAAAAACAGTCTGGAAACTTTTGGTGCGTGACGGAGGGATCAGTAATTCTTGTTGAGTTGTGCAAGTGATAAAGGGTGACAGAGACTGGATAGCAAACGTCGTGTCATTGACGCTGTTGAATTTCAGAGCCATAGGATAGAGAAAGTCTGGGAAACATTTCTAAAAACAGGTAGTGAACCCGTATGGGCCAGGAGATTTACCCGACGGAGAATATTGGATAGCAGAGTAAATCTCCTCTTCAGTAAAGGGTTCATCGAGGAGGGCCTTATCGAAGACAGCAATGGTGGGGACAGTGGCGTAACTAGGAATGGCTGGGTCCCAAGGCGAACATTTGACATGAGCCCCCCCCTGAACCGCCACCCCCAACCCTCCCTGGACCGCCCTCTCCAACCCCCCACACACAAACCGCATTCCTGCGCACACTATTGTGCTACATAGTGGCCCCTGCACACAGTATTATGCCCCATAGTGGCCCATGCACACAGTATTATGCCCCATAATGGCCCCCGCACACAGTATTATGCCCCATAGTGGTCCCTGCACTCAGTATTATGTAACATAGTGGCCCCTGCACACAGTATTATGCAACATAGTGGCCCCTGCACACAGTATTGTGCAACATAGTGGCCCCTGCACACAGTATTATGCAACATAGTGGCCCCTGCACACAGTATTATGCCCGATAGTGGACCACCCATGAATGATTATACTTTTCAGACCCCAGAGTATAATGATCAGAGACCCAGGGTAGCGTACAAACATAAAAAACAATGATACTTACCTCTTCCTTGCTCTGGAGCACTCCGGTGCGTTACTTCGGCCATCTTCAATGTTGGAGCAGATCTCGCGTGATCCAGGCCGGTGTCACGACGCAAAATGACGTTGGCTGACGTCTGGGATGTCACCAAACAGGCCCGAAGCCTGCCAGAGCTCTGGAGAGATGAGTTACAGTGTTTTTTATATTCCCTCACCTCCCCTGGGCCCCCAATCATTCTACTCATGGGTCTGAAAAGACCCCCGAGTATAATGATAGCAGTATTTGTCTGATTCGCAGTAGCGGCTGCCACTGGGCTCTGGGCCCCTTAATGTCCCAGGTCCTGTGGCAGCTGCTACCACTGCTACCACGGTATTTATGCCCCTGTGTGGGGAAAGACGTTTGAGTAACATACTCCTAAATTTTTTCACGAAGGGAGTCCAGGACGACCCAATCCATCACGGAGCCAAGGGATGTACATGAGGTTGTTACAGGGGTGTAGTCGAGAAGCTAGGGATCAATTTATCTGCAAACTCATAGTAATGTTTCTTAACGCAGTCATGAGAATGCAGGTACA
Source organism: Leptodactylus fallax (assembly GCA_947044405.1). Classification (NCBI taxonomy): domain Eukaryota; kingdom Metazoa; phylum Chordata; class Amphibia; order Anura; family Leptodactylidae; genus Leptodactylus; species Leptodactylus fallax. The sequence continues at coordinate 8,736,761 of CAMRHE010000007.1, read as the reverse complement.
TCTCGTCGAGATAGGCGCAAAGCTGCTCCCTAGCATTAAAGAGAGTCTATTATTAGAAAATTATGTTTTTAACTAATGGCACGTTGGAATAGCCTTTAAAAAGGCTATTCTACTCCTACCTCTCATTCTCTTGTGATCCCCGCTGTTTCTGTAAAAAAGCGTTTATTCTGATATGCCAATTATGCGCACCAGCGTCATCAACTTCTCGCCTTCCCTTAGTGCCTCCTGTTCACTCCCCCCTGCATCTTCTCCTCGTCTTCAGCCTTGTATAGGAGTCCCGACGGGTTTGAGCAGAGCCGACTGCACATGCCCGGGATTTCAACCGCGTATAGCGCAGCGTCTGGCGCCTACGAAAGGCTGAAGACAAGGAGAAGATGCAGGGGGCAGTGAACAGGAGGCACTACGGGGCGGCAAGAAGTTGATGATACTGGTGTGCTCGTTGCACAGGGGGAATGCGCTTGTGCTCCCTGAGCATAATTTGCATATAAGAATAAACGCTTTTTTACCAAACGGTGGGGACCATAAGAGAATGAGAGGTAGGAGTAGAATAGCCTTTTTAAAGCCCCGTCAAGGTGGCCTTAGAGCATGTCCGCTTGTGTGCAAGTTCGAGTGAATAAATCTTGCCGAGGCGCGAGGTGACCCATGCCGGCCGCTCCTATTTTTGTTTCAATAATTTTTATTATTATTATAAAGAGCAGAATAAAAAGAGCAATAACAATAAATATGTACAGCAATGTACACAATGAGTATCCCGATGTGAATGGTAAAGCACAGACACAGTCGTGGTGATATGAAAGACAGTATGTCCAAGAGACTTGGGAGCGAACCTTCTGCCACACAAGCTGGGAGGCGGATTGCTTAGAAGGGTCTTGGGACATAATTGAATATTAAAGAGTTAGTTTCACCACATGTAATGGGGTATGCATCAATGAATAACAAGGAATACAACTGTGGCCATTGTGGCAAGTTATTAGGTAGAGATCCAACTTGTTTTAGGCTTTGTTCATCAGATCTAGAATTATGGCTTTCTAGCTGCAGTAATGATGAACCATAGGAACTTCAGAGGTTGTGTACATAACATAATAATAATAATATAATAATAATAATAATAATAAATTTTATTTATATAGCGCCAACATACTCCGCAGCACTGTACAATTTGTAGAGTTCAAGTACTGACAAAAAAGATACATTGCAAAGAAATATTCAATTCACACACTGGGACTGAGGGCCCTGCTCGCAAGAGCTTACAATCTATGAGGTAGAGGGGGTGACACAGGAGGTAGCAGACGTAGCATTGTTTGTACAGTGGTCAGACAATTCTGTAATAGAGGTTACTGTCATTACACATATATAAAGCTGCATGAGCCATCATCAGTCATGTCCTTTAACGTGCAGATGGTGGCTGGACATATAAAGTTAGTCTGATACGGCATCATATCCTGTGAGGTAATGCGGGAGCGTGAACAGAGGAGGGATTCTAACTACAGAAGGGTTTACATTAGGATTTGTGATAGGCCTGTCTGAAAAGATATGTCTTTAGTTTACGCTTGAAGCTGTGGTAATTGGGGGTTAATCTAATAGTCCGGGATAGAGCATTCCAGAGAAGTGGTGCAACTTGGGAGAAGTCTTGTATACGAGCGTGGGAGGTTCTGATAATAGAGGATGTTAGTCTTAGGTCATTGAGTGAACGGAGAGTACGGGTTGGGCGATAGACAGAGATGAGGGAGGAAATGTAGGGAGGTGCAGCATTATGGAGAGCATTGTGAATGAGGGTGATAAGTTTATATTGTATTCTGTATTGAATAGGCAGCCAATGTAGTGACCGGCACAGACCGGAGGCATCGCTATAGCGTCTAGACTGATAGATGAGCCTGACTGTGATCAATAAAGCGCCCATGTTACGCCAATCTGAAACCGGCCATTATATTCTTATGTAAGCCCTTATTTAATTTGTATGCACAAAATTGGTAGCTGCATTTTTGCAATTTTGGGCGTTTCTTTAACACCTGCACCTGTAAATAAATATGTGTGGTATGTATGAATTCCTCACATCTTGTAGTTTTTTGGAAAGTACATTTTGCTTGCAGAAAGGGATTTTATGAGCATGCAATTTTGAATTTTTTTGCAATTGTTTCTTGCAATTCTAGGAAATCGCATCCCCACTTTGTGGGAAAATACCCGGTGCGGACACACAGCAATTTCCAAAACCGTTGTCTCTTTGGAAATCGCAGCATGTCAATCATAATTACGGAAACGCTTTTCCCGCAGCGCTTTTTTGCTGCAGGAAACCACGTGGGGCCTTAGCCTGAGGGTAAAAGCTCTTGTTGTAGTTGATGTTTGTAGTATATACTAGTATAATACCCGCAGCTTCACTCGCGGAAAATATGTTAAATTGTTGGTTATGCTAGCTAAAGTAAAATTTTCAGTGTCACATTGAAATTGTCTTGACATTTTCAGAGTGCTACAGTAAATCTTTTTTTCCACTTGAAAGTTTTCTTATTATTTTCGCATTTTACTTATTTGTCGTAACATTGATGTGAACAACAACTTTTTTTTATTTCAACATTTTTATTGATTTTACATATTCAATACATATTATGTAGTATAAACTATTACAACTATTTTTTGAACTATTTTTTATCAAAAATTAAAATTTATGCACCGTACACAAACATATAAAACATTTACACCCAATTAACAACATAGTGCAACCCTTCCCGCCTCCCTCCAGTGTAATCTATAAGTAGTTCATGGACAAAAGAGTAAAATTGGTTTACAGTTAAACAACTATCTATTGTAGTGCTTTTAGGTAAACAATGTTTCTGGTTTTACCTTCAGGTGCATATATGAAAAGATTTTTGGGGTTACCCACTCTACTGTAGAGAAAGCAACGTACAACTGTCCATGTGAAAAACACGGGCTCTCCAAATTAATGCCGGCTACTTTAAGTGATTGACCTTGTGCTTTGTTTATAGTCATAGCAAATGCAAGTCGGATTGGGAACTGCAGACGCTTAAAATTGAAGGGCATGTCGCTTGGTAGCAAAGGAATACGCGGAATGAAAACATTTGCTACCTTAGAGTTTCCCATAAGAATAGTGGCTTCAATGACATTGGGCACGAGACTTTTAATGCACAATCTTGTGCCGTTACACATTTTTGGTGGGTCAAGGTTCCGAAGCAAAATTGTTGTGGCTCCTATTTTTAAAGTGAGCTTATGCGGTGGCATCCAGGATGCTCCAAAGAATTCAGGAACTCCAATGGATACATTACGGCTTGTTCACTCTCCATGACTGAATCAACAGACATGTATGTGGTCGCTAGACCAGGCAGCCTTCCCTGAATTAATAGATTTATGGAGCTGACACTATCATTTTTAGGCGCTAGGATTGCACGTTCACAAAGCCACTGATGGTTGTTAAAATTGTTACAAATATCAGGGAAAACTTGGTCAATAAGTTCCATTACCGAAGATGTCATTTCACCAAAATCTGCCAGAAAGGAAATGAGACCAGTAGTGGAATCAGTAGGAAACCTGTCATTTCCAAGGCATAGTAGCTGGTGTGTAAATTTGTGTGCAGTTGTATTTCCCATCAAATGAACCCGCATATTAGAGTTTGCTTCTGAACATACTTGGGAGTAAAGTAAACTCGTTGTCCATTTTCAAGATGGACACTGAGATGAACTACAATCGGATGTCTTTCATGGATGGGAAAATTTAGTAATCGTCATACAGCTTTATTACTACTTATATACCTTCCCATCTGATACAGCATAATCTCATCAGATGTACATTTTAGATTCTCTAGCTGGAAAACTGCCATATCACTGCCCTTGTTAACATATTTGCAAATGTATTTAATTGACTTAACAGAGTTACAATATTCTACTTTAATGTGTGCATCAAACATTTTTGAAAGCAGTGGAGAGTAAGGTAAAACCCATTATCTATTTCAAGATCTGTGTTTTGTTTAACCCATTTTAATCTGATTGTTGCAGTATATCCTCCCTGTTCAGGTTTCCGTCTTCTGTAAAGAGGATAACCATCATCTCCTGTTTGTGTTTCTACAATCAAGTTGCGAGGATACTTTTTAGCACATTTTCCTTCCTTCATACATGGCGATCTTGTGTTAAGTGGCCCACATGGCCCATGGATCATATTTTTTGAAATAGTTTCAAAAAGTACCGGATCCTCTTCTGAATTTGGAAGCTCAGCAGAAATAACACTGTCAATTTGATCAGGGCATATCTTATCCTTTAGTCATATCAATAAATGAGCATGTGGAAGACCTCTTCTTTGCCACTCAATTGAATACATCCAACACTGACTTTCACCAAAAATGTAACACTTTTTGTAATTATAACCATGAGCTTGATCAGTTTTTGTTTAAAAACCCTTGCTATTAAATCATGTCGATTAGAGGGGCCCTGACCATTCAGAAGCTCTTCCTTTATCTCTGGCCAAGTTGGATTACATGTAACTGTAATAAACAAATTAGGACGACCATATATCCGAACATATGTCATGGCGTCCTGAGCATACTCATGCATATGTATGGGACTTCCAGTAAATGTAGCCAGTAAAATAAACATAAGCCCAATGTCTGCCACGTTGCCATCATTAGCAACAGCATCCCTTAGAGTGGATGAATACATTCATTTAAGTTTTTGTTGGTTCAATCATATGTACAAAAGACGCTCATTTTACACCTTGGCATACATATCAACTATAAATTGATGAAAAAGTTGCCTACATTGTAAAATGTGTTTAGAAAACCCATGTCTGATCATTATTTGGTAGGCATAAAAGTCCATAGCTGATTTTTTTTTATTGGTTGGCCTAGCAGTCTTGGGATCAGTATGTGTTAGATTAAAGTGATAGCCATCTGGCCATTCCAAAATATTATCGGATATTGCAGAGCATCATATGATCTATGTGTTTCTGCAATATGTTGAAGATTGTCGCTTCATCGCTGAATAATTATATCTCGACTTTGAAAGTCCTGTCCAACCAGTACAATAGCTACTTCGTTTACAGTGGGAGAATTAAATCGCCTTTCATGCTCACCAAACGGTGTCTGGTCTGCTCTTATGACAACTTGATATTCATCACGTGGCATTCTTTCTAAGGCTGTTTTGAAAAAGTTTACTAACTGATTGTGCTGATGGAAAAATCTTTGTAAATTCAACACAATCTCTTTTTTTGTCTCAAGTATAGCTTCACAACGTCTATCAGCTTGCATTTGTTCGTCTCCCAAATAAATTTGTAAAAACTTTGGATCTTCATTTGCTACAATAAGCATTGAAACGATTTTGTGATATATTTGGCCCTGGACTTTAAAAGTTGGCATAAATCCTGCTTCCTGGAGTCCAGCTGTCGTACCAAAGGATGTCATCTGGAAAGATGAATTGTATCTCCTAATATTTTGCAGAAAATGCTTTGACTCGGGAGTTGTAACTGACATGTATGAAAGAAGTGGTTCAGGAGGTAGATCTAAAGGTGGCAAACTGACTTTGCTATTTGAGCAGCACATACCAGGCGATTCCAAGTTAAACTTCTTTGCTTGACAATGTTTGCATATTATGTCCATTTTGCCAATTATGACTTTCTGATGTGACCTATAGTCTTGAATTGGGTTGTAGTGCAATGCTTCCAAACACAAATCAGCCTGCCTACATCTTTGCACATGTTGCATATGTCGTATGCGGTCATTTTCAGAACGTTCATCCTTTTGTTCAGATGTTTCCATATTCCTTGCTTCAGCCTGCCTTATCCGATTCTTGTGAAGACGACATTCCCGTTTCTCTGATGTCTCAGCTGCCTTACATTTAGCCTGTCTCTTCCGTTTCTTTTCAAGCCGAGAGTCACGTTGTTGACTTGTCTCAGGTCTTTGACACAATTTTGCGTTCTTAGCTTTTGGATGAACTTGTCCAATAGATGGTCATTTTTTGGGCGGCATTTTAAAAAACAGTCCTTAGTATTATGACCCTTTAGTCTTCACCTGACACTGATAAGAGATGTAATAAGATGAATAGTAAATACAGAGCAGCCCTCACACAGTATTACTATGACCTGAAGGAGCTCACATCTCAGTAATGAAAACCACCTCACAGGCAGACTTGTGTAGTTGCCTATAGCAACCAATCAGAGCTCAGCTTTCATTTTACCTCAGCAGCTTCAGTGATGAAAGCTCCCTGTATAGTAAGCAATAATGACAATCTTACTATGAGGCAGTTTTTGCCTGACCAATATTGCTTCTCAGTATGGCTGCTTGCACACTACAGTATTTTTCTCGGGTCTCCGGGCCGTGGATTCTACAGCTCTATAAACATTCTATGGAGCCTGCAAAATTCACAGCTTCGTGCACAAAGAAATCTATGGAACCGCCAAATCCATGGCCCGGAGGCCCGTGAAAAATACTGTAGTGTGCAAGCAGCCAGTAAGGATACCAGACGTGTTTTGTCAGAGCGTGTGTGTGTGTGTGTGTGTGTGTGTGTGTGTGCACGCGTGTGATCCATGTGTATGTATGCGTGTGTGCATGCACGTGTGTGGTCCATGTATATGTATGCATGTGTGTGCGCATGTGATCCATGTGTTTGTGCGTGCGCAATGCGAGTGTCCATGCGTGCGGTAGGTGTGTGTGAGTACGCATGTGCTTTGTTTGTCCGTGTGCGTAGGGTGCATCCATCTCAGTGTGTTTGCGTGCGCGTCTGGTCCTTGCATTCGTGTATGTGTGGTGCGCATGTGGTATTTATGGAGTGGTGTTGTGGTATTTGTGGGGTGGTTTTTGTGTTGTGTGTGTCTAGCATAGCCTGGTGTTTGTGTGGTGTGTTGTGGCATTTGTGTGGTGTTGTGCTTGTGGGTTGGTGTATGTGTGCTGTCTGTGTGATGTTTGTATGGTGTTTGTAAAATGTTTATGTGTTGTGTGTGGTGGGCTGGCTCATTTGACAGCGACTCTTTGGCGCCGTCGCTATAATCCGTCCCTGTCAATCACAACTGTTGTTTTCCCCTCAGCACTGTCACTGTATAGGGTCTAACTTCGGGGGCCCCAATCTGATGACTGGGGGACGTTAGCAAGATTTAACATGCGCAGTATTCTGCTCCTGTGGGTGGAGAGGGGGCGTGCCAAATTTCACCAAAATCGGGCGAGAACTGTGGTTTTGTATAGAGCGGGCTACTACAGATTTTGAGTTTTATATATATAGATAAATTGTGTTCACCTTGATCTATTATTTTATATGTGTTTTGTGTGTGAATGTACAATTGAACATGAGTTTTAGGTGCAAATATATGTTTTAATAAATGTTTTCAAAAAATTATTTGTGTTTGTCACAAAGTTACATGAAGGCTATTGATAACCCATTGAGACACATGTAATCCTCAGGTTGCGTGCTGTAAAGAAATAAATAGAGTTTAGGGGTGCACTTGCTTTTCGCGGTGTGTAATCCCTACATTTTAATCCCAATATCTTTAGTAAGGCCTTTGATAAAGTATCACATAACATTCTTATTGAAAAAATGATCAAGTGTGGCTTTGATAAAAAATCAGTGAGGTGGGTTCACAATTGGCTTAATGATCAGGCACAACGAGTAATTCTAAATGGCTATACATCAAACTGGAAGAAAGTAAAAAGCGGGGTGCCTCAGGGCTCTGTCCTGGGCCCAGTACTTTTTAATATTTTTATAAATGATCTGGATGATGGGATTATTGGGGAACTAATAAAATTTGCAGATGATACAAAGATAGGAGGAATAGCCAACACTAGAGAGGAGAGAGAGTGTATCCAAAAGGACTTAGACACACTGGAACAATGGGCTGAGGTGAACAAAATGGTATTCAACAGGGACAAATGCAAAGTCCTACATCTGGGTAACAGAAATGCAAGAAGCATATATAGCATGGGAGGAATAGAACTAAGTGAGAGTACAGGGGAAAAGGATTTGGGCATAATAATAGATCACAAATTCAACATGAGTCAACAGTGCGGTGCGGTGGCAAAAAAGGCTAATAAAATTCTAGGATGTATCAAGACGAGCATTGAAGCTAGATCAAGAGAGGTAATTATTCCGCTGTACTCTGCCCTGGTCAGACCCCACCTGGAATACTGTGTACAGTTCTGGGTGCCCCAATTTAAGAAAGACATCGATTTATTGGAGCAGGTCCAGAGAAGAGCAACCAAAATGGTAGAAGGTCTACAAACCATGTCCTACGAAGAAAGGCTAAAAGAATTGGGATTGCTTAGTTTGCAGAAGAAAAGGCTAAGGGGAGACTTAATAGCGGTATTTAAATATCTGAAAGGTAGTCACAGTGCAGAGGGATCTACCCTATTCTCATTAGTGGAAGGAAGCACAAGAAGCAATGGGATGAAACTAAGGGGAAGGAGATTCAGATTAGACATTAGGAAAAACTTTCTAACAGTAAGGGTAGTGAGGGAGTGGAATACGCTGCCACAGGAGGTGGTGAGTTCTTCATCAATTGAAATCTTCAAGCGGAAACTGGATAGATATATAGCTGGGATGATTTAGGAAATCCTGCTTTTGCAGGGGGTTGGACTTGATGGCCCTTGAGGTCCCTTCCAACTCAAACAAAACAAACATTTTATAGGATGATAATTTTTTAACATTTCCAGCTTCAAAGCAGATTTTTGTTCCTTCCAGTTCAGGTGATTTTATGAAGATATGTGTATGCAGCTGTAGGCCTTAGTGATAGGAATGAACTCTGCACATATTGAACTCCTATTTTTAGGCGGAATGGTGCATATAACTTTTTGTTTGGTTTCCACTTATAGCAACTAATCTAAATTTATTTGCATTTTTTAAATAAAACATACACTTTAAATCAAAATGTCTGATTACTGTGCTGTGACTATAACGAGCTGTGCACCTGTGTGTTCATCACATGACCATCGACCGTAAATCACATGACCATGATCAGAATTTTATCCACTAAAAGTAATAGAGTGAATAACAGCAAGCAGAGGTCTAGAAAGCCGTGTGGAATTGATACAGAAAGTATATTGGAAAATTGTACAACTTTTCATGATATAAACAGTAACATTTGTTTCTCAATACTGGTCTGAAACTGGACAACTCCTTTAAGTCTTTTTTTAAACCTTACTGTTTTCCTCTTTGAGTTTTTTTTGCATATAATATAACAATTATTATTTTGTTATTTTAAATCATTTAACTGTGATACTTTTTTTTCCTTTTCAGTATAATTTTTTTTTATTTATATTCCCCACAGAAAGTGCAAGTTGTAATTACTGTTTTGGACTATGACAAGCTGGGTAAGAATGAAGCAATTGGCAAGATTTTTGTTGGATGTAGTGCCACAGGAACTGAGCTTCGTCATTGGTCTGATATGTTGGCCAATCCACGACGTCCCATTGCTCAGTGGCATCCACTCAAGCCAGAAGAAGAGGTAGACCTTGCACTGGGCTCCAAGAAGTAATGAGCTCTTTATACACATTTTCCCCTCTTAATCCTTCCTGTTGACCCTCACACTCTGCTATGCAGACTACAAGCACCTTTTGCTAACCCACAGGCTCTCCTTACAATACAGCAGCTAAGACTTACTGAATGCATAAAGAAGTGCCATCCGTAAACAAGGCATGCTTTTGAGGTTTATTTGGGTTAACTTTAAAAGCATACAGTAATCAAGTGCAACTCACTCTTTTATGTGTTCTAGGGATGTTTTTATTGTTCTCTTAAAGTAGATGAACGAAAACTGTGTAATGTGTTAGTCTTCCAAATATAAGTGTTTAAATAATATTAACATACAATCACTTTAACATTGGCACAGTCTAAATGAAATATCCATCTACATTAAAAAAATATTTAAATACTATAATTCATAATGTTTTGTAAGAATTTGGTAAGGATTGAGAATCAGTTCATATGCTGATAGCCTAAAAGATGAGACATTTTCTTATACCTGGTGTCAGAACTGAGAGTCGCATTTCACATTTTAAAAGTTCCTGTTAGTACGTGTACACATTATACCTTGTAAGCGGATACTACAATAGGATTAACCTCAAAACTGGTTTATTATGTTTTCCTGTATTTCAGCCAGAGAACACATTTGGACATGCTAGCTTCATTGAAACATCTTCATTATTTTCTAAACAAAATACTTCTTAAAGCTAAGGCCCCACGTTGGCGTCCTGCAGAAAAAAAAGTCCTGCGGGAAAAACCACGGCGGCAACGCATCGAGGTTCTTCCCGCAGCACCTTAGACAGAAAGGCGCCTCCGTAGGTATAATTGACATGCTTCGATTTACAAAACCGTGCCAGTTTTGGAAATTGCTGTTTGTCCACAGTGCGGTTTTTACTGAGCATTCGCTAGAAAACTATCCACTTTGCTCTGACTGGAAAACGCAGTGTTTCCGCCACGGGCAAATCGCAGCGTTTAGGCCACGTGGGGCCCCGGCCTAAAGATATAATGCATACTCACCTATATAAAAATGCTTATTTGAATAAACATATCTTTTACATTACAAAACATGGTAGAAATAGTAAAGTATCTGTTATAATAATGGTGGTGATACTTAATATTTACCATGCAACAGAAAAGGAAACTATTGCTTTTTACAGTACAAAGCATTTGGTTGTTTTATATGGACATAAAAAAGTAGAGAAAACAGAGGAAAAACAGGTCTGTACATTAAGTCAAAGCAGTTATGCTTTCAGATTTTGCAAAATGCAAGTAAGTTGTCCTTGACGAAAAACGGAAAGCTTGCTCTAGTGCCACATTTTTGCATGATAGCTCCCAACGGATCAAAGTCTGCTTTTTCAGAAACGTAGTGGCATGATCTGGGATTAAAGTCAAACCATGCCAAAAGGTGATGGTGGATTAAGTTTTCATTTTTCCACCAATGAGAATTTATTTACATATTCTTTCCCAGAATCCTTTGTAGAGCACAAATGTCCTGTAAATATATGTACACTGAAAGGTGGTCTGCATAGGCAGTCTCCTTAAAGAGAAACTGTCTCCAAATAGAAAATACTAAATGCCATACATAATTTCGTTCTTGCTATGGCCCTGAATAAGTTGGTGTTTTGTTTTTTTTCTAACCATTTAAAAGATATGGCCACTGAAAGATTATAGCCCTGATTCTCCAAGTGGGAGAAGGTTTCTGTCCAAATGGAGATAGTTTACATAGAATCTGTTTACATAGACTGTTCAGGGACTCAGCGAGAAACAAATGATGTATGGCAATTAGTATTTTTTACTTGATGACAGATCCTCTTTAAGGAGACACAGTATCCATTCTAAACCAAATTTTACAAATAAAGTTATAATGTATTTTTATTTAGCTACTTAATCTATAGAACATGAGACTATGGGAGAGAGTTAGAAATTCTTGTACGTTTCTCGCATAGAGGAATAATATTGTGGTGCACATTTGGCGCAAGGCCCTTTCTTGCGGAAAACAGGCGTCACATCCCCTGTTCTGTGCCTCTTTCACCACAACGTGCGAATGTGAGCAGATCTTGGTGGGCTGTGCATGGGCACCTCAGCCCGACAAATTCATTATAACTCACGCCAGTTTTCTGGTGTGAGTGAGGCTAAGAACCCACGTTGCAGAAACGCAGTGTTTTTTACAGTACCAGAAAGGTGAATGAGATTCTGGCTAATCCCATCCACACTTTGTGGACAAAATATGCTGCAGAAAAGCTGTATTTTTGTAAAATGTGGCATGTCAATTTTACCTGCAGAAACACTTGCATTTTATTTATAGATTTAAGCTGAAATTCACGTTGCGGAATTTCAGCTTTTTTTAATTGCAGATTTTGCAGCGTTTTTTGCACCAAAGCCAAGAATGGCTACCAAAGGAATGGGAAATATATAGGAAGTACTTATACTTCTACTTTCTGCTGAATCCAATCCTGGCTTTGGCTCAAAAAACTGCAGCAAAATCTGCAACAAATTACCCTTAATAAGGGTCATAAAACTACACAGACTAAATCTAATAAAAAACGCTGTGGGAAAAAAACGTGCTGTTTTTTTAGTTGCGGTTCACTACGTGGGCCCTTAGCCTTATAATGGAAATTTACACCAGTTACTCTGATGCATTTTAATTATATGAATATATTTTTATTATTTTATGGGTTATATTATGGTTTAATAAAAAAGTCTGTGAAGAGATAAGAAATAATATAGTTTCCTTAATGGGCTAAGCCTAACAGTAATACAACTGTCTAGACCTATGATTAATATAGGAAAATAGGTTTATAATTTAATCACTCAACTTTTTGTATGCTAAATATTTTATAAATAAATCATTTTAGGTGCAGACAAACAGAACATCATAAGTTGGCAGACGTAACACTTTTATGCCTGTGTAAGTGTGCTGTGTCTCTGTAAGTGAGCTATAGAAGAGTTTATCAGGTACTGTATATTAAAGTGTAGCTCAACATTTAAAGTAATGAGTAATAGGTCTGTTGCACATTAGCTCTTATATACTATTTATAAGGCAATTGCTCAGGAAAGAAGAGCTATACATACATTTTCCTCTCAGTATTGCTGCTTTTTCTATTTTTACACAGAAAAAATTTAAACTGTCCACTCAGTAGGCATTCTGAATTCTATGTGACTAACACTATCAATGTTTGTGATGTGGACTACATGTTCCAGCATGCACTACACAGTGTAATCAGCGTGTTCCAGATATGTAGAGGGGAGCAGTCAACCAATATTCTCTACCCAATTTCTTGCCAATATGGCAGAGAGGATCTACTTGCTGTTGCTGATGGATTCACTTTAGGCTGGCTTTACACAAAACAGCTTTTTTGCTGAAGATCTGCATGCATTTTTTTTTATTCCAGTAATGAGTAGCACATGTTACTATGCATCTCACTTGTATGATAATAGCCAGTGCACTAGATGTTTTCAGTTTAATGGTCATTATCATACAGGGGAAATTGCTACTCATTACCGTGTGCACAGTGTTGCCCACACAACAGCTTCTATGCTGACTATGCGGCATTACTGATTATGTTCCCAGTATAGTCATCCCCTCTAGTCAGAGGCGTAGCTAGCAGGGGGGGCAGAGGGGGCGGTTGCCCCTGGCCCACTGATTCTCTGGGGGCACACCCCAGGGACCGTCATTAATACATGTTTTACTTTTAACTAGATCGATGTCTGCAGACACCGATCTAGTTAAAAAACATCCTGCAAGTAACTGCAGTTTACAAGACAGACTGCACAGGCGGCGCAATGATGTCATAACATCGCGCCTACGCCAAAATGCAGACGTCCTATGCATGAACCCTGTGCATAGAGTGTACGGCCAAGAAGAGGAGGCGGCGGCGGCTCCATTCACCAAAGGATCGCAAGTAGGTAAGTATAACTTTTTTTTTTTTTGCGCAGTTGTGGGTGTTTTAATAGTATAAGTGGGAATTAGGAGGGAGAATTATAAGGGAGGATTTATTAGGGGGAATTATGATGAAGGGGGTGTCATTTATATAAGGGCTATTAGGGGGCATTATGAATACAAGGGGGGAGGTTATATAAGGGGTCATTAGGGGGTATCATTTATAAAAGGGGTCATTAGATTTGCAGTATTTATATCAGAGGCATAATATGAGAGGGCAATTAATTTAATTAAGGTGACACTTGGGCTTTATTAAGACTAAGGCGCCACGTAGCGGGCCACAGCAAAAAAGCACTGCAGGGAAAACTGCGGCGGTAATGAATCACGTTTTTTTTGTGATATGCCCCACACAGCTTCCCCCCAACATAATGCTCCACAGTTGCAGCACAATGTAATATGCTTCTCACAGTGGCCTCACATAATATAATATGATCCCCAGAGCCCACCCCCCCAACCACAGTATAATGTTCCACAGTGGCCCCCTCACAGTATAATAGGCTCCCCACACTGCCCCCCAATATAATTCTCCATAGTGGCCTGACTATGGATCTCTGGGGCCCCTTTGGGGATGGGGGCCCTGGGCACTTGCTCAGTCTGCACAGGGGATTCACCGGTACCCCAATGGGTCAGTCTGAGCCTGTATGTGCAGTTCTTCAGCAAAAAATCGCCTTGTAGACCCAGCCTTACACAATGCAGCCTTGACAGTTGCTAACCATGAAGGTAACGTAATTAGGCTGGGTTTATACAGTGCTCTTCTGCACAAAAACACGTGTTTCTAAAAAATACATGCATTTTTGAAAACCACACATGTATGGTTAATCCTTTGTAATAGTACGCCATAGCAATACACTTCTATTGCAGGCTACTCTATGCAGCCTGTAATGGAAGTGTTGGTATTTTACAATGCATTGCAATGCAATAGCCTTGTATTCGCAACGTGGGGCCATGGCCTAAGGCTAAAGCCCCACTTAGAAGGCAGCGGGAAAAACTGCAGCTCCAACACATTACGGTTTTTCCCACAGCACTTTTCACAGAAAGTCCGCAGAGGTTTCCTCTTCAGACTTTCTGCTTCCATTATAACTATAGGGAAATCACCCGGGTTTCTGTAGGTATAATTGACATGCAACAATTTTGGAAATCGCAGGATGTCCACCGCACATATTTTTTCGCAATGTGTGGATGGAATTCGCTAGAAACCCATCCACTTTGCAGTGACTGTAAAACACCGTGTTTTTTTTCTGTGGCGTTTACGCCATGTGGGCCCCAGCCTAAAACAGGTTCCTGGACAATTCTCAATTATTTTTATTGGGTGCAAACTAATGTCAAATCAAACAAGTTCACACAAGTTCAGTTTGTTACATGATTCAAATAAATAAAGCATGCAGACAGGATCCATGAACTAGGGAAATTGATCCAAATTGATCTAATACAGAGAAAAATAAATCTTAGTGAGTAACTAGTTTTTTTTCACTAGTCAGGCTAAGGACCCATGTTGCCAAAATCCAGCATTTTTGACTGTTCTGGAAATGCAGCAGTTAAAAAAAGAGCTGTGGAAAAGCTGCTTTTCAGGTGTTTGTTTTTAAAAAAAAATGCAGCATGTTATTTTTAGCTGTAGAATTGTTGCGTTTTCGCTGCATTTTTTTCCATAGTGGCTTTTAACTATGTTTTGCTACATCGGGCCTTAGCCTTGAGCAGGAAACACATTTATACACTAGGCATCAAACATGCACTTGTCTAACAAAAGGTGTCAGTGTTGCCAACAACCTATCAAATAACTTATTAATGTGATTACTGTTAATTTTCTTTCTAAAATGTTATTGATTGTATTGTGTGCAGTATTCTACAACACAGTGCATTCATGTTGGAGTATGTGGCACAACTATCGAAAAACAGCATCTATATGACAGAATAATCATGGAATATTTTAGTAAATCAGCCACACAAAGTATGGCTCAAAAACTACACCCTCTTTATAAACAAAAATGAAATTTTTTGTATTGCCAAAGAATGTTAGAGATGGCTTGTTAAAGGGAGTCTATCACCAGAACCCAGCGTATCAACACAGCCCTACTGATAGATAGTTTAGGCCACCTGAAACAGTGTTTCCCCTAGTGCAGTGATGGCGACCCTTTTAGAGACCGAGTTCCCAAACTGCAACCCAAAACCCACTAATTTATCGCAAAGTGCCAACACGGCAATTTAACCTTAATAATTTTGCAGACAGTTACGCACCCGAAAAATATGGTCATGTGAATGGGGCTTTGCAGATCTTTCAATAATGCAAACCACTTTGTACTAAAAGGTAAAAGTTTGCATTTGGTATACTTTTGAACAATTAATGTTCACTATGTACATCGCACAGGATCTGTTTTATAGTGACCGTGCAATGTTATTACAGCCTTTAATAATATCACATGTCTCCTATAAAACAGATACTGTGTGATATAAATAGTGAAGGGCCTCCACACAGTACAATCTGCCCCACAGTGCCCCCCCCCACACAGTGCAATCTTCTCCACAGTGGCCCCCAGTCAGTATAGTCTGCTCCACAGTGGCCTCCAGACAGTACAATCTGTTCCACAGTGACTCCCACACAGTACAATCTGCTCCACAGTGGCCCCTGCACAGTATAATATGCTTCACCCTGACACCACACAATATAATATGCTCTACAGTGGCCCCCACACAGTATAATGTGCTTCACAGTGGCCCCCACAGGGTGGAATATGCTGCACAGTGGCCCCCAACACAGTATAATATGCTCCACAGTGGTCCCACATAGTGTAATATGCTCCACAGTGGCCCCCACTCAGTAGAACATGCTCTTGTACTTACCTACACTTCCACGAAGAGCAGCTGGGTGGCCTCCTTACACCGCAAAGCAGGCGCTGATGAATGATGTCATTGTGCCTGCGTCGGGGCAGAGATTACAATCTTCTGTCAGCCGTGGTCCCATGGCCTACACTGATAGTTTTCCGGTGTATATGTATTTGCACATACACCTGAAAGAAGCGTTCACTGGGGGATTTAGGATCTAGAGCCCACAGAGAGGGCTCTGTGTGCCCCCTCTGGCACACGTGCCATAGGTTCACCACCACGGCCCTAGTGAATGAGAGCCTTCATTGCTGAGATATTGTCTTTTTGTCAATGAGCTTCTTAGAGCAATGAGGGCTTTGCCATTCCTCTAAAGAAGTAAATGACAATGCCCTAATTTCTTCAAAGAACTTACATATTGACAAAAACAGCAATATCTCGGCAATTAATGCACTGATTCACAGGGGGAAAACACTGTTTGATTCAAGTGACCCTTACCTATTTTTACCACACAGTAAAGTAAAAAAAGAATTTAATTGCTTGAATTGTCAGATGCAGATTTATGCAAATTGCATTAGAATGGATACTATCCTTCTGTAATCTATGTATGTGTGTTATAAATCAGTGGATCTGGATGAATAGCGGACAGCCAAGGGCATAAAAAAAACAATTTGTATGTTTCTACCAACTATTTCAGAAAGAGAATTAAATCCTTGTTGGATGGAAATGTACTGGATATGTAAGTGATAATGTAATAATACAGCACAAAAGGTAAGAAGTCATTGTATTTAGGGGTTTGCATGAAATGCACAAAACAAGTATCAATTACGCATTACCGACCAGGCTTTCCTTTATCAAAAGCTTTGGGCTGCTGCCTTAGCCCTTTTTCCTGCATAAATACCCTGGTCAAAATAGATCAACTTATTGGCTTGTTGAGAAACAGGATGGTTTAAGACTTCCATGGGTTACTGGGCTGTATGAACATTGTGCCCCCCTCCAGGCTAAAGGTTTCAGGGCCTTTAAAGCTAAGCTAAGGCTCCACGCAGCAAATCGCTGCCAACAAAAGCTGCGGAAAAGACAGCTTATATTCACATGCTGCGATTTACAACCCCAATTCCAATGACGTTGGGACGTTGTGTAAAACATAAATAAAAACAGAATATGATGATTTGCAAATCCTTTTCAAACTATATTCAAGTGAATACACTACAAAGACAAGATATTTAATGTTCAAACAGATAAACTTTATTGTTTTTTTGCAAATATTCATTCATTTTAAATTTGATGCCTGCAACACGTTCCAAAAAAGCTGGGACAGGGGCATGTTTACCACTGTGTTAGATCACCTTTCCGTTTAACAACACTCAGTAAGTGTTTGGGAACTGAGGACACGAATTGTTGAAGCTTTGTAGGTGGTATTCTTTCCCATTTTGCTTGATGTACAACTTCAGTTGCTCAACAGTCCGGGGTCTCCGTTGTTGTATTTTCCGCTTCATAATGCACCACACATTTTCAATGGGAGACTGGTCTGGACTGCAGGCAGGCAGGTTACAAAGCCACGCTGTTGTAACACATGCAGAATGTGGCTTGGCATTGTCTTGCAGAAATAAGCAGTGATGTCCCTGAAAAAGACATTGCTTGGATGGCAGCATATGTTGCTCCAAAATCTGTATGTACCTTTCAGCATTAAGGAGATGCTGGCTTTTGAACTTTACGCTGATAACAATCCGGACAGTACTTTTCCTCTTTGGCCTGGAGGACAAGACGTCCATGATTTCCAAAAACAATGTGAAATGTGGACTGGTCAGACCACAGAGCACTTTTCCACTTTGCATCAGTCCATCTCAGTTGCGTTTGGGCCCAGAGAAGCCGGCGGTGTTTCTGGTTGTTGTTGATATATGGCTTTCGCTTTGCATGGTAGAGTTTTAACTTGCATTTGTTGATGTAGCGATGAACTGTGTTCACTGACAATGGTTTTCTGAAGTGTTCCTGAGCCCATGTGGTAATATCCGTTACAGAATTATATTGGTTTTTAGGGATCGAAGGTCATGGGTATTTAATGTTGGTTTTCGGCCTTGCCGCTTACTTGCAGAGATTTGTCCAGATTCTCTGAATTTTTTGATGAGATTATAGACTGTAAACTAAATTCCTTGCAATTGTACATTGAGAAACGTTGTTCTTAAACTATTCTTAGACTATTGGTTCACGCAGTTGTTCACAAAGTGCTGAACCTCGCCACATCCTTGCTTGTGAACGACTGAGCCTTTTGGGGATGTTTCCTTTATACCCAATCATGACACTCACCTGTTTCCAATTAAACTGTTCACCTCTGGAATGCTCCAAACAACTGTTTTTTGAGCATTCCTCAACTTTCCCAGTCTTTTGTTGCCCCTGTCCCAAGCTTTTTTGGAACGTGTTGCAGGCATCAAATTCAAAATGAGTGTATATTTGCAAAAAAACAATAAAGTTTATCAGTTTGAACATTAAATATCTTGTCTTTATAGTGTATTCAATTGAATATAGCTTGAAAAGTATTTGCAAATTATCGTATTCTGTTTTTATTTATGTTTTACACAATGTCCCAACTTCATTGGAATTGGGGGTTGTACAATAATGCAACGGTTTTTGAAATCGCAGCATTTCCTCTTTAGAATTTTTTCTGCAATGTATGGATGGAATTAGCCAGAATCCCAACCACTTTGCAGCAGGTTCCCATACTATGCCGGTAGTAGGCTCTTACTTCCCATACTATGATGCTGTCCACTTGCTTATTAGAAGACTAGTTGAGGCTGTGCGTGTATTTTCAGGCACGTGTATAATTCATATGCATCTTCTAAGTGGTATACATTTGTTGAAGTTTGTGATAGATTTTGGGAAACCAGGACCCATGTGAAATACCAATCTGGTTGCCACTCCCCCTTTAGCTATACCAATATCCCTTAGGTCAACAATGTTTTAACAAAACAAAATGCAGACATTTACTGTATCCCTACATACAAACTCAGTAAACTGCTGTATTATTAACATTGATATTAGAAAGACACATAATGAAGCTTTATTGTAATCTGATGTGTCCTTTTGCATCTTTTGCATTAGGCCTCATGCACACAACAGTAGTGGTTTTTACTGTCCACAAATATTGATCTGCAATTCGCAAAAAGATGTTCGCATTGCATCAGTATGTCATCCGCAATCACGGATCTGCAAAAAGACTTGTATGATACCCTACACTTTGCTGTGCTGCAAATGCGGCCAAAAATACTATATGCTTCATAGTTTGCATTTCTTTTATATGCCATGGACACACGGTCTTGTGTATGGGTCCATAGAAATGAAAGGGTAAATACTCTTATCTGCAATTGCGGATCTGTGGTTGTGTGCATGAGGTCTTATGTCAAGAAAACAGGGCCGAAATGACCAACATTGAAAAAAAAAATGAATTACTCAGGCATAGTAAAGTAAGAGGAAAAGCAAGAAATTAAAAATCCAAAAAGTCCAAAACTGATTATAATAGGTGTTAATAATTATAATAAATTCAGGGCTACAATTTATTTATTTTTTCAATTCAGAGTTTAACAGAGATAAAACATGCTATATGGACAAGGCAGATGTAAGATAATTATACAGGTAGAAGTGAAAATGGGTTAAGTATCACTGGCTAGACAAGAAAGAAGACAGAGAAAACAGCTATATTATGCATGCTGAGCAGTATGGGACTTACTTCACATTCTCTATGTTCAAGTTAAGTATGTGGGCGGGTCAGGATTTTGATGTATGTTTGATATATTGTACATAGTATGCATGTAACACCTTATACATAACAGCATGGGACTTTGGTGTGTGCTGCACATATCGATTGAGTGTTGAGACCAAAAAATGCTCATCTTTTAACCTGTTTTCTTCCATGATATATTTGTATGATTTCAAACATCATATTAATAATTAGTGCAATGAACATTCAGCTGTATAATGTAACCCTGTGGTGTATGCTGATTACATATGGACTGATGTTGGTTTCATCATGATGTAAACAGGTTAACAATAAGGCTATTTACACATTTTCTTCTACTGTGTCTGTTTTTAATGAAAATATACCACGCTTATAAACACCATTTTATTTATTTAAAGTAAAAAGTAATCTGTTGGGCCCTAGCCCTAGCCACATTAGCTAAAGCAGTGTGGCTTGTTGCCCTAAACACTTGAAGATGAGGCCTCCAGTTTCCCCCGCTCTACATTAAAAGGAGTCTATCACCAGGAAACTCAATATCAAACCAGCCACAGTGCTTTGTAGGGGACATTATGCTTACCACCATCACACCTTCGGATAGTCCGAAAGATGTACCATTATCTACTATTTTTATAACTATGCAAATGACTCCCAAGTCCACTTGAGCATCACTTGCATATTTAACAAAAAAAAAAAAAAAAGTATTTTTCAAACAAATGGTGCATCTATTAGACTACATGCAAGATGGTGTTCATCATAATGTCCTCTACAATGCTCTGTGGCTGGTTTGATATTGATTTTCTCGGAAAAAATAGGCGCTGTATCTTTTATGTCAATCTTCCCTCCATTTTGGTGGCAGTTTTTACAGTCTTAACAACCACAATTTACAAATGTGCACATAGCCTTTGGCTCATAGAGTAAAGATGAGTTTGATAATACAGGCAATATAAAGGTTCTGAAAATTAGTTTCTATATCTAAAAGTTAATTTATCTTTATTTATATTTTTGAATGTATGCATGCCAAGAGAAAATTAAAGTACATAGGTTTATATATATATATATATATATATATATATATATATATATATATATAAATATAGATACATGTTGAAAATGGGCGGGTCAGTGTTTAATCATTTATTTTCGACTTGTGTAAGTCTGGGTGATGTCTTGTGAACTGCTAAATGTTAAGGGACCTTTATCCATGCAATAGATTATAGCCTTTATCCTGGCCCAAGGATGAATCCTTTTTGTGTCTTGTGCTGTTTGTATAATAATTTCCGCTATGATATAAAAGCCATAATTTCCAAGAGAGGTGCATCCTGGAGGGTACACTCAGAATAAATATGCATGAATGCTGTCTTTGTCTCAGTGTTTTCTGAAAATTAATGAGGTGAGATATGAGGAAGGTAACTTGTGGGCTATGCTTTCCTACTCACCTCAAAATGTTTAATGTTTGTGTGAAAATATTGATTTGTCTTTGTTATTTTGTAAGCTGTCTCCTTAATAAAGAAATACTGAAACAAATACATTACAGTGTTTATTTGTTATAACCAGTTTACATTTTTATAGGTGGTATTCTACAATTCATCTGCATTTTTAGAAAAGCCACACAGACCCAGGCAAAAGGAAAACAAGTGTTAGATATGATTCATTTTTTAATTCTCATGGTACTGAAAAACGTGTCTCTCAAGTTCAACCAGGGAAAGGGAATGGATATGGATAAAAAGAAGTAGGATTTTGTTTCTTCCTGTTGTCGATAAAACAATAAACTATAACAAATAAGACATGAGGAAATCTGCCATAAATCTAGAAAAAAATTCTTCCTCCTAGTCTTAAATAGTGATAAGAATGGATCAAACCTCAAACTAGAATTTACATAAGTTTGGTGGAATTTTGCTTCAATAAGTTATCCAATGCTAAGGCACCATGTAGCAAAACACAGCTAAAAAATGCTGCAGATAAATGTAGCCAAATTGCGTTTTTTTTTTCTCCACAGTATTTTTCAGAGAGTTTTGCAGCATTTGTCTTTTTTCTTCCTCTATTATATTTGTAGGGAAAACACTTGTGATTACATAGCTACAGCTAGAATTTTGAAGACACAATGTGTGGATGAGATTAACCAAAGACACTGCATTTTTTCCATCCTAGGCTAAGGCCCCATGTAGCGGGCCACAGCAAAAAAGCGCAACGGGAAAAACCATTGCAGAAAACGCATCGCGATTTTTCCTGCAGGGCTTTTCACAAAACGTCCACAGAGGTTTCTTCTGTGGACTTTCTGCTTCCATTATACCTATACGGAAACTGCCGGTGTTTCTGTAGGTATAATTGACATGCTGCGATTTACAAAACCACAAAGGTATTTTTCCGTTCACTAGAATGTCATCCACTCTGCAGGGACTGTAAAACGCTGTGGTTTTTGCCATGGCCAAACTGCAGCATTTACACCATGTGGAGCCCGGCCTTAGTCTTTAATCTTCTGTTCTGTCTTTCCAAGGGACAGTTTGATTAATGACTATCCATCTGTCAATTCAGAGACTGAAAAGATAAGAGGTCGAAACTACCACCTAGGGCATGGTCAGGATTCCATACACCCCAAGCCCCACACAAACACGTGTCACCCTGGATATCACTTCCACACTAACCTATCACATTAGACTACAAAGAAGTGAATCAACCCCACCACCTGCAGATTCACACAAACAGCTGCCATCACTCATCACTTATGGTTGACAAGATCAAGATATACTCAGGAAAAAGATATAATAAAAAGACATAAATACAAACAACACAAAACAAAAAGGGAATATAATAAAACAGACTCTTAAGTGTAGCGGTGGAGTACACAAGAATTGAACAGATCACATGTTAGCCGGTGTCTTCAAGTATTTGACTCAGTGGGATCCTGACTCACCCTTTGTGAAAAGACCCCAACCCCAGCCCCCTTTTCGGAACTTCCCGCCTGTGACTGGTACTGGCTAATTACATGCACCAAATCCAGATAGATATGACATATTCTGGTAATATGACAAAACCCTAGATGGGTACTACATATAGGTATGATATGCCCGGAAAGTGATGCTCCAATTATACCATACAGGAAGATCAACTCATACTTCCTTTCACAGATGCCTAATTTGGGGTGCTTATGAATGCAAAAGTTCCAGATGCTTTGGATCTCCAAATAATATTCCTGTCTACAGATGGTTATAAAATATGAATTATGACACCTATGCTTTTGATGTTACATTTCTACCCTTCATTACACAGTTTTGGCCTGGCATGCTTTCAGACTCAAAGTTTTGGCAGCTGCACACAAAAACTTGTTATTTAGATTATCAATTGAAATACCACCTGGAACCTAATTGACTGTCTGCATTCTGAACTGTGGATGTAGATTGAAATTACTATACACAAAAAACTGTCAGATTTATTCAGTCATACTAAATAAAATTGCACCAAACTCCTAACTACAACAATGAATAAAAAAAATCTAACTAGACTCATAACTCATCACAATTCCCCTTTTTTATGATGTGCCATGGGGAATTAACCAACAGGTCATTTCCCAGACACATCTTTGAGGGGTAACACATAGTAGTAATAACCATAATTGGCTGATAAATAAAATAACCAAATCGTTATTGATACTAATAAATATTCCCAGATATAAAAAATGAATAAATATGAATGATAATGTAATACCACTATTCACCGGGTCCCTAATAGACCATACTGGACATTGATATAGGGAACACCTTAGAGAGCAGACCAATGCATGAGAAATTATGCTGCTATAGGGTCATCCTGGTCTGATTATCAGGATGACCCTATAGCAGCATAATTTCTCATGTCCCCTCCAACAATGCAAATATCGTCCTGTATTGAAATAGCAAACACAATTTCAAGCAGTCTATCAATGTCTTTGTGTGTTTATTAGGAGAATAGCCTCAGCTTAATTAAAATACCCTCCAAATTGTATCTAAGTCTAGTGGCATAAAAGTAAGAAAGCTAATGCTGCTAAAATACTGTACCGGCATAAAGCTAATAATGAGGGATCTTCCAATAATCAAGATTATATAGATATTGGATGTCTCTAATTTATGCGCTATGTGCTCACATTTAAATCCCTCAGATAGTCACAGCAGAAATAGCTGAGGGTTTACGATGTGAAACAGAGAGACCTATATTTAATACATATCACAAGGCATTATGGGAAAGGAGAGATTCTTGTCCCTATATTTAATACTTCAGTCATCTCACCTATTCCACAGTAATGTTAAACAGTGAGCCATTCATAGAGAGCTCCTGTAGTTAGTCTATATGGAAGAGCTACCATTTATTCAATCTGAAACAAAAAAAGTTTCAGACACGAAGCATCAGATGTAAAGAGCCAAGCTGCTATACAACAATCAGTGATAAACCCAAGCAGTAGCTAATGTCTTCACTTATCTGCCAGGACCTATGTGTGAACATGCACTGAATGATTCTCTGCTAAACAATCAGTGACACACCCAGGCGGCAACTGATATCTTCACTTATCTGCCAAGACCTATGTGTGAACAGACACTGAATGATCCTCTATCCCTTCCTGCAGAGGAGGTAGCCTTTTACTCACAAGACCTCTGTGTGAACATGCACTGAATTATTTTCTACTATACACCAATCAGTGACACACCCAGGCGGCAGCTGATATAATTAGCATTGGTCTGCTCTCTAAGATGTTCCCCATATCAATGTCCAGTATGGTCTATTAGGGACCCGGTGAATAGTGGTATTACATTACCATTCATATTTATTCATTTTTTATATATGGGAATATTTTTTAGTGTATATCAAATATTTGGTTATTTTATTTATCAGCCAATTATGGTGATTATTATTAGTACTTTTGTCCTCTGTGAATTTTGTACCACATAGTAGCCCACTGCCTATGCCATGATTAATGGCTTTCCTGCTTTCCTGTGCTAAGAAGTGAGATTGTCCTGCTGTTACAGCGACAGGTTCCCATCTAGGGATCTATCATAGTGTATCAGGTCTCTGTTCCACCAGCCCAGTGAATTATTGTATTACACCAGTGGTATCTGAGATCCATGGGTATCTGCTGTTCATACAGGTCATATCAAAACAATCTGGCCTCCTGCCGCATGATATGTCCACTTGAGGGTTAACTTCCTCTGTCACAGGTAGATTGCAAATTGGCATTAGACTTGTACTATGTTCCCCTTGTTCAGGATACCTCTTCACCCAATGTTTACTCCCCTCATCAGACTTGTTAAAGGGATCTTCTGTCACACACTCTGGAGTTTCCACACTGGCATCAGAGTGTGGTGCCACTGGAAAATCTGGGCAGGTTGTCTCACTAAACATTTCAGATCAGTCCCCAGAAGAATATCAGTGTGAATTTCCTCTGACACTCCCACTTCTTTTAACCCTTACCCTACACCCCAAAGAATATACATCTGGGTCAAGGGCAAAGCAGGTTTGGCTCCCTCAATCCCAGTGACTGTCAGGGTTTTTCTTGGAATTATGTTCTCAGAAGTCACAAGTTCAGGACAGACCAGGGTCATCCCAGCCCCAGTACCTCAAACTGACAGCAATGTCCACTAGGTTTCCCCTCAATTCCACCACAAATAAACCAGTTGGTGTAGAAAAAGGTGACTTGGGCACAGGAGTATTTCTCTGTTTGTCAGGGCAAGTGGCACTGAGGTGTCCTGGTTTGTTGCACATAAAACATCTGTGAGAATCATTGGCAGGCTTGGAACCTGGGAAAGGGGCAGTTCCCCTCGAGGTATTGAAATTTGGCTTACGCCCTTTCCTGCTGGTTTCCCATTGGATTTGTATTGCTTGGGCCACATCCTTGGTCTCTTGTAACATTACAAACTGCCGCACTTCCATTGAACAGTCATGCATAAACTGATCCTGGACCATGCGATCCTCAAGGGTACATAAACCTCAAATCCACTGCTGTAGGTGGGTCTGAACGTATTGTAAAAAAAAATGGAATGGGGTGGAATTTGAAAAAATTGCATTTGCACCATTTTCTTATGGGTTTTGCTTTTACAACGTTCACTGTGCAGCAGGAATAACAAATTATCTATATTCTGTGGGTTGGTGCAATACCAAATTTATGTAGTTTTTGTTATGCTAAAAGGGTTTTCCGGGCAAATTTTTTTTTTTTTTTTTAAAGATCTGTTAGTGCTGTTAATGGGTTAATAAGAGCACCCAAATACCTTTAGCAGTGTTGTGAGTGATTTCTGGGTTTCTCTGGGAGCTCCTGGCATCTTCTGCATTTGTTTGCATAGTGTAGCTTCCTGTACTTTTATCCTACAACTACCATGATGCATTGCTCTTCACTAAGAGCTGACTCTGCCCTCCCCCTCTCACTGAGAGGGCAGAGCCAACTGCGCATGGCGGGCCACCATTTTCCGGTGGTCTGTCACAAGAGCCGATTGCGCATGCGCACAGTGCTGCGTACGAGGACTTAGAAGAAATAAGATACAGAGAAGACCAAGAGGGGAGTCATCGCAACGGAAGAAGGGGCGGTGAAAAGCGATGACGAGCTGGGTGCTCGCAGAAGAGGAGGAACGCCCCAGATGCTCCGTTATGCTCATTAACATAAATGAAGAAACAAATTATCTTTGAATCGGCTGGGAGAAGAAAACATTGAAAGGTAGGAGAAGAATGATCTTTTTAAAGGTCATTTCAATGTGCCATTAGCTTAAAAGTGGCTTTGCGAATGATAGACTCCCTTTAACAGAAAGGCCTTCTCACAGCTGAGGTTTTGTTACAGATCTAGGAACCCGGGGTAGATATAGCGACCTTCCAGAACTTTATCTGTCACCTTCTCACAATATATACAGTGCCTTGCAAAAGTATTCATACCCCTTGAATTTTTTCACATTTTCACAAACTTAAATGTATTTTATTGAGATTTTAAGTGATAGACCAACATAAAGTGGCACATAGTTGAGAAGTGGTCAACACAGTACCCACAAAAGTGGTGAGGTGCTTCTCCAATAACAAACCATGGATTAACTCTGATATAAAAACACTACTTAAGGAGAAAAAGATGGCATTCAGGACAAGAGATAAGGAGGGGTTGAGGGAAGTACAAAAGGAGCTGAGGCATCTAATCAGGCAAGGAAAAGCCATTTATAAGAAAAAAATGGAAAAGCAAATGGAAAGAAAAGACATAAGGGGGGTCTGGGAGGGGCTTAAGTCAATTTCGGGTCATAAACACTCTGTCTGCCAGATTGAGGCAGATGTTAATTGGCTTAATGAACTAAACCTATTCTTCAACAGATTTGATCACACACCAGCTCCTCCCACCCCAGCATGTCCTTCAGCTCCCCTCACCACAATGACTTCACCCCATTCACCCCATGTGGCTACTTCCCAACAGACCAGTAAATCCAGAAATCTGTCTTTATCTGACCACAGTCTGACCTTCACACGGGCCCAGGTGAGGAAGGAGATGAAAAAGATCAAGGCGAGGAAAGCCGCAGGGCCAGATGACATCAGTGCAAGGCTAATTAAGACTTGTGGGGACCAGCTGTGTGGTATAATTACATATATGTATAATATGAGCCTGAGGCAGGAAATAGTCCCTGAATTATGGAAATCTTCTTGTGTGGTACCAGTTCCAAAGAAACCCCACCCTATGGACCTCAACGACTACAGACCTGTAGCACTGACATCCCACTTGATGAAGATCTTAGAGAGATTGGTTCTCACACATCTTCGCCCTCTAGTGAGCCCCGCTATGGACCCTCTCCAGTTTGCTTATCGACCGGGCATTGGGGTAGATGATGCCATCATCCACCTTCTGCACAGGGCTCTGTCTCACCTGGAAAAACCAGGGAACACGGTGAGAATAATGTTCTTTGATTTCTCCAGTGCTTTTAACACCATACAGCCCAGGTTACTGAGAGACAAGCTGGGCCTTGCTGGAGTGGACCACCACCTCTCCAACTGGATCCTAGACTACCTCACAAATCGACCTCAATACGTGAGAGCCCAAGACTGTGTGTCAGGTACCGTTATCTGTAATACGGGGGCACCTCAGGGTACGGTTCTCGCCCCTTTCCTCTTCACACTGTACACTGCTGATTTTAGTTGCAACTCATCCAGCTGCTACCTACAGAAGTATTCTGACGACTCTGCAATAGTAGGCCTCATCACAGACGATGATGACAGGGAGTACAGAGAACTGAACCGGTTTTTTGTGGACTGGTGCCACCAGAACCACCTGAAGATTAACGCAGGGAAGACCAAGGAGATGGTGGTGGACTTCCGTAAAGGCAGATGCCCTCCAAAACCAGTGGACATCCTGGGGACGAGCATCGAGATTGTGAACACCTATAAGTACCTGGGTTTGCTCCTTAATAATAAGCTGGACTGGGCAGATCATATGGAGGCCCTGTACAGGAAGGGCCACAGCAGGCTCTACCTGCTTAGGAAGCTGAGAGCCTTTGGAATCCGGGGGGCACTTCTTAGGACTTTCTTCAACTCTGTAGTGGCATCAGCCATCTTCTTTGGAGTGGCCTGCTGGGGGAGCAGTATATCAACCAGGGACAGAAATAAACTTGACAAGCTGATTAGAAGGGCCAGCTCTGTCCTGGGGAGCCCACTGGACCCAGTGCAGGCGGTGGGTGACAGAAGGATACTGTCCATGGTGAGCTCCATGCGGGAGAATAACTCCCATCCCATGCATGAGACTGTGATTGCGCTGGGCAGTACTGTCAGTGACCGACTGCTCCACCCTAGGTGTGAGAAGGAGCGCTATCGGAAGTCTTTCCTCCCCACAGCGGTTAGGCTGTACAACCAACACCGACCTAAGCGGAGATCATTACATACAGGGAACTGAAATATCTCTCTGCCTGTTAAATCCCCCCCCCCCCCTGCTACGTCCTATCTGTCTGTCTGCTATTAATGTAATGCCTCTCACCTTGGAACATTCCTGTACATTTTGTATTTGTATCTGCTTATCTTATCTTATCTTTGCTGCTGTAACACACTGAATTTCCCCATTGTGGGACTATTAAAGGACTATTATTATTATTATTATTATTATTGAAAATGATACATGGTTTTCAAAATTCAAAAAGTCTTTTGCAGCCTCCAACGGGTTTTCTTCCAGGATTGCCCTGTATTTAGCACCTTCTATCTTCCCATCAACTGTGACCAGCTTCCCTATCCCTGCTGAACAAAAGCATCACCACAGCATGATGCTGCCACCACCATGTTTAACAGTGGGGATGGTGTGTTCTGGGTGATGAGTAGCATTACCTTTCCGCCACACATAGCGCTTTGCATTTAGGCCAAAAAAAAATGGAATGCGGTGGAACTTTCAACTTTGGTCTCATCTGACCAGAGCACCTTCTTCCACGTGTTTGCTGTGTCCCCTATATAGTTTGTGGCAAACTGCAAATGGCACTTCTTATGTCTTTCTTTCAACAATGGTTTTCTTCTTGCCACTCTTCCATAAAGGCCAGATTTGTGGAGTGCACGACTTATAGTGCCGGTGGACAGATTCTCCTATCTGAGCTGTGGATTTCTGCAGCTCCTCCAGAGTGACCATGGGCCTTTTTGCTGGTTCTCTGACCAGTGCTCTCCTTGCTCGATCTATCAGTTTAGGTGGACAGCCATGTCTTGGTAGGTTTGCAGTTGTAGAATACTTTTTCCATTTTTGGATGATGGATTAAACAGTGCTCCTTGGGATGCTCAAAGCTTGGGATATGTTTTTATAACCTAACCCTGCTTTAAACTTCTGCACAACTTTATCTTTGACCTGTCTGATGAGTTCCTTGGTCTTCATGATGCTGTTTGTTCACTAGTGTTCTCTAACAAACCACTGAGACCTTCACAGAATGGGTGAATTTATACTGAGACTAAATTACACACAGCTAGACTCTATTAACTAATTAAGTAACTTCTGAAGGTAATTGATTGCACTTTATTTAGGGGTATTAGAGTACAGTGGGCTGAATACTTTTGCACGTCACACTTTTCAGATTTTTATTTGATTAAAATTTTGAAAACCATGTATCATTTTCATTCCACTTTAAAATTATTACATTTAAGTTTGTAGTTGTAAGGTGACAAAATGTGAAAAAGTTCAAGGGGTATGAATACATTTGCAAGCCACTGTGTGTGTGTATATATATATATATATATATATATATATATATATATATATATATATATATATATATTGTGGGAGGATAGGCTCAGTGGCAGCAGCAGTGGACCCAGACAGTCACAGACAGACACAAAAAGTTAGGTTCAAACAGGTGTTGGTCAACACAGAGCAAAATAAAGACAGCAGCTCACGCTGGAGTCTCACTAGTTTTGACAGGGTTGGGACAGAGCCCGGCTCCTCTTCTCTCCACAGGAACTGCCAACCTTTTATAGGCCTTTAATGAGGCCAAGCTCCCACCTGTGCTTGAAGGCCCCTCCCTAGTATAACAAGAAGAGGTTAACAGAAAAAGCCTTCTCACAGCTGAGGTTTTGTTAGTTGCCTGAATTGTAACCTCACTTACCACACATAAGTGAGGAATCTGGAGGAGACATAGTGACCTTCCAGAATCTTACCTGTCACCTTCTCACATACCCTCCCCCTTTGTTCGAACTTATAGGAGTGAACACTTTTCGACATCATACAGTGTGCCCTGGACAGAGCATCAGCATTCCCTTGCAACCTACCTGTTAGGGTCTTGTCAGACATAGCAATACCCTCACACTACTGCAGGGATCTGGAAGGAAGGACAGAGACAAGTGAGCCCTAATTTCACCCAGCCACTGTCCCTTCCTATTGCTTCAGTTTACCCTAAACAGTAAAAGGACAACTAGAAGATGAGCCCTATACTGAGTAAAGTGACACACAGAACAAGACAAACAACATAGAAGAATGGTAAACAATCCAGGAGTCACAACCAGAGAAGCAAAAGTGGTACCAAATGGAAATCCAAGAGAGTAGTCACAAGGCAAGCCAAAGGTCAGAGATAATAGCAAGGTAAATAACAATGGTACAAAGAAAGCAGGCAAAGTCAATGCAATAACCGGCAACTTGCTGTGAAAGTGACATCCCGTATATAGGAAGTCTGGGCCCAGACCTGATAGGTACACAGGCTGTCAATCACACAGGCAAGGTAAAGATTAACTCTATGCGGTCCAGAGAGAAACAATGCTTAGAACACGGGTGTGGCTGGAAATCCATTACAAAGCAAGGAAACTAGGACCGTGTTCAGACTAAGCATCCAGAATCCTAAGCAAAGAATCAAACTGAGGACGCCTCCTACGCTGCAGCGTCCGAGCAGAGGGTGGCGCAGTGACCCGAACAGGCAGAGACATAACACTACCGAATCGGTGCTCTACATTAAATTTGAAATTTTGTAGGGTGAGGAACCATCTAGTGACTCTGGCATTTCTCTCTTTGGCCTGAGACATCCATGTGAGAGGGGACTGGTCGATAATCAACCTAAAATGTCGGCCCAGAGACGCTATGGCCCATTTGATGGACAAACACTCCCTTTCCACAATACTGTAATTCTTGTCTGCGTGTGTGAGTGTTCTACTTAAGTACGTGACTGGATGTTCCTCACCTTCAATTACTTGTGAAAGAATTGCGCCTAACCCTACATCAGAGGCGTCAGTCTGTACCACAAACTCTTTGCCATAGTCGGGAGTAATCAAAACTGGTTGTTCCACAGGACCGATTTTAACTCCTGGAATGTCCCCTCAGCCTCTTCACTCCACTTGATCATATCAGATTTATCTCCCTTGGTAAGGTCGGTCAAGGGAGCTGCAATAGAAGCAAAATTGGGTATAAACCTCCGATAGTACTCCATCATTCTCAGGAAAGCTCTCATTTGCTTCTTACTCAAGGGACAGGGCCAACTCTGGATAACCTCTACTTTATTAACCTGGGGTTTTATTATCCCCCTTCCTATCGAGTATCCCAAATACTGAGCTTCTTCAAGGCCCAAAGCACACTTCTTGGGGTTAGCAGTTAACCTGGCTGCCCCAAGGGAATTTAGTACAGCCTGCACTTTCGGCAAGTGACTTTCCCAATTGGGACTGAAAATGACAATATCGTCAAGATAGGCTGAAGCGTACCTGCGATGTGGCCTAAGGATTTTGTCCAGCAGTCGCTGGAAGGTTGCAGGAGCACCATGAAACCCAAAATGCATAGTCACATATTGAAACAGACCCTCTGGGGTGACAAACACTGTTTTTTCTCTAGCGCTCTCTGTGAGAGGTACCTGCCAATACCCTCGTACCTACGGCTTGGTGACAATGTCATGCTCTATCAGATTGATACGCCCAGGTAACTCCGAAAATACATCAGTATTTCTCTGTAGAAATTCTTTTGTTTCCTGTACCTTTACCCTAGATAGGGTCTCAGCTATTTGTACCTCAGGAAAATTCTAACCAAGTGCACCCCCTGCTTTAGCACTAACCTCTCTAGACATACTTATAGCAGACAAGGATTCTCTGTCTTTCCAGGGTTTTAACAAATTCACATGATATATCTGTTCGGGCTTTCTCCTGCACGGCTGGTAAACCTTGTAGTTTACGTCACCCACTTTTTCAATTATTTCATATGGACATTGCCACTTGGATAGAAATTTACTTTCTACTGTGGGCACGAGCACTAACACCCGATCAACTGGGTTGAAAGTTCAGAGCTTAGCCTTCCTGTTATAAACGCGGCCCTGAGCCAACTTACGCGATATGCTCTTTTACAATTGGCATTACTGCCGAAATTCGGTCTTGCATTTGGGTAATGTGCTAAATAATACTTCAGTAAGGCGTTTGTTCCTGTTCAAAAGTTTCTTTAGCAATATCTAAAAGCCCCCGTGGGTAACTACCATACACTACACAGAGAGAAACCTGTGAAGGACTGAGGTACCTCTCGGATTGCAAACATTAGATATGGCAGCAAATAATCACAATCCTTTCCATCTTTGCTAACCACTGTAGGGACCTACTGGGATGTAGTGTATTTGGCCTCTCGGCCCCTGCTGCTTGGCCTCAGAAACCCCAGGGATTCAATACAAGGTTTGTTTTGTAAATACACATGTGGACAAAATTGTTGGTACCCCTCATTTAATGAAAGAAAAACCCACAATGGTCACAGAAATAACTTGAATCTGACAAAAGTAATAATATATAAAAATTCTATGAAAATGAACAAATGAAAGTCAGACATTGCTTTTCAACCATGCTTCAACAGAATTTTAAAAAAAAGAAAATTCATGAAACAGGCCTGGACAGAAATGATGGTACCCTTAACTTAATATTTTGTTGCACAACCTTTTGAGGCAATCACAGCAATCAAACGATTCCTGTAACTGTCAATGAGACTTCTGAACCTCTCAACAGGTATTTTGGCCCACTCCTCAAGAGCAAACTGCTCCAGCTGTCTCGGGTTTGAAGGGTGCCTTTTCTAGACAGTATGTTTCAGCTCTTTCCAAAGATGCTCAATAGGACTTAGTTCAGGGCTCATAGAAGGCCACTTCAGAATAGTCCAATGTTTTCCTCTTAGCCATTCTTGGGTGTTTTTAGCTGTGTATTTTGGGTCATTATCCTGTTGCAAGACCCATGACCTGCGACTGAGACCAAGCTTTCTTATATTTCTCTCTATACTTCATTGATAGTCTTGAGATTTCATTGTACCCTGCACAGATTCAAGACAGAGTGCCAGATGCAGCAAAGCAGCCACAGAACATAACAGAGCCTCCTCCATGTTTCACAGTAGGGACAGTGTTCTTTTCAAGATATGCTTCATTTTTCCGTCTGTGAACATAGATCTGATGTGCCTTTCCAAAAATTTAGATTTTTGTCTCATCTGTCCATAGGACATTCTCCCAGAAGCTTTGTGGCTTGTCAATATGTAGTTGGGCAAATTCCAGTTTTGTCAGATTCAAGTTATTTCTGTGACCATTGTGGGTTTTTCTTTCATTAAATGAGGGGTACCAACAATTTTGTCCACGTCTGTAAGTGTGAATCAGAACCATGAGGGACCAACTGGAGTGAGGAGACACAGTCTAAGGCAAGTGGCAGGTGTAATCTTTATAACTAGAAGGAATTGATAAGCAGATCTTTGAGCATCTATATCATTAAAATCAGCTAGTGAAGCTGGAGTGTATAGGAATAGATTGCCACCTGCTCCACTTTATCTCCCTCATACAGAGCTAGTAGTTCTGCTCTGTGTTACCTATATACTCACAGGTAGAGCACAGATTCTGCAGAAGTGGAATTCGATCCGAATTTCAGGAAATCTTCGATTCTCCACGATTCCGGATTTCCTGATGCTTTATGGTAACAAATATTTAGTAAGGACCTTTGTGACGGCAGACAGTCACAAGATATTCTCTAGTGATATGATTGGGTAGGCGTATCTTTGCTTGTTAGCCGATCCTTCCACATGAATAAAAGTTGTCCGTGCTGAAGAGAGAGAGAAACATAACCGCGGCATCCAAGGGCTTCCGGCATTTTGCCGCCCACCTGCCCGCCCCGGCTCTCTGCAGCCTGGAAATAGCTGTTTATTCGCCGTGAAGTAATTCGGATCGAAGCAAATTTTTTTGGAATTTCAAATCGAACTGCTGAATCAAACTTTTGAGAAATTTGCTCATCTCTACTCACAGGCTCTATCTAGTGATTGTAGTTAGGGATCAGTATATAGTTAGGCTTCCGATGGCCAACTAGATAGTTAGAGGCCCTCATCAAGCATCATCATCATCATCTCCTGATCAGCTGTCTGTCATCTCCTGGAAGAATCCGAGGACTTACAGTCATCCATAGGGGCCCCTGCACCTGGATCATCTCTTCTGTTGCCTGGAGGTATTGTGTACAGGACTCTTGCTATATATATATATATATATATATATATATATATATATATATATATACCCGGGTATATAACCTAAGACTGTTGCAGAATTGCTGGTTGTTGTAATACTGCTGTGTTCTTAGTATACTGCATGTATGTACTATTATCCTTTTGATTCTTATAAAACTACTGTTATAACCAGAGGCTTAGCTAGGGGTTCAGCCCAGGGGGGCTAACACGTCCAAATGGGCCCCCAACTCAGGTATACCAACATTATCACTATACGGTGACCGTATAGTGGTAGATAGTGGTTCTACACAGGGCTGTGAAGACCAGTTAGGTAAATACAGTACACAGGTATATACAGGAACACTGTTGTGACTTACAGGTGACGTCTCTGAAGATTACATTTATCGTCTCTTCCATCTGGACCACCATGACCACTTCTTCCAGCTGTGACTTGTCTCTGTAAAGTTTGTAACACAGACATCTTTGGCTCCTCACTTTTCCAGGCACCCGACCCACATTGTCCTCAACTACATAAAATCTCCATCCTGCTGCTACCCCAATTATAAAATATATGATATAAAATCCCCTGGAAATGAATAATAACCCCATGTGCCTTTAATTTAATAATGCTCCTATGTGCCCCTCAATGAATAATTCCTCCTAATTAATAATGCCCTGTGTACCCCCTTAAAGCAATGCCCGAGTGCCACCTAAAATTAATAT
Source organism: Leptodactylus fallax (assembly GCA_947044405.1). Taxonomy (NCBI): domain Eukaryota; kingdom Metazoa; phylum Chordata; class Amphibia; order Anura; family Leptodactylidae; genus Leptodactylus; species Leptodactylus fallax. The sequence goes on along the minus strand of CAMRHE010000007.1, from coordinate 8,701,272 downwards.
TGCCCATTTCCCCTATTATTAATTATACCCTCTTATCTCTCCTTGTATATTATTATTATTATTATTATTATTGTTTATTTATATAGCACCATTAATTCCATGGTGCTTTACATTTGCGGATTTACATACGGTACACCATATATACAAAACAAATAATGCTAACAGAGACCAAATGGTACAGTGGGATAGAGGGCCCTGCCCGCAAGGGCTTACATTCTATGAGGGAAGAGGGATAGAGACAGAAGGTGGGGGTGGAGGCTGCTCAGGTGGTGGTGTGGTGACAGTAGCGTTATTGGAGGTTGTAGGCTTTCTTGAAAAGGTGAGTCTTCAGGGCCTTCTTGAAGCTTGTGACTGTGGGGACCAGTCTTATGTGTCTTGGTAATGAGTTCCAGAATATGGGGGATGCCCGGGAGAAGTTTTGGAGATGATTGTGTGAAGAGTGGATAAGAGCAGAGCGGAGTAGGAGGTCTTTGGAGGATCGGAGGTTATGTGTGGGCAGGTAGCGGGAGATTAGGTCGGAGATATATGGAGGGGACAGGCTGTGGATGGCTTTGTATGTCAGCATTAGTAATTTTAACTCTATTCACTGGGCAACGGGTAGCCAGTGGAGGGATGGGCAGAGGGGAGTGGCCTATGAAGAACGGGGGGGAGAGGTGTATTAGATGAGCAGCACAGTTTAAGGTGGACTGGAGGGGGGCGAGGGTGTTAGCTGGGAGGCCATGGAGAAGGGTGTTACAGTAGTCTAGGCGGGAGATTATGAGGGCGTGGACTAGCATCTTTGTAGTTTCAGGGGTGAGGAAGGAGCGGATTCGATGGATGTTCTTGAGTTGGAGGCGGCAGGAGGTGTTGAAGGTTTGAATATGCGACTTGAAGGATAGGTCAGATTCTAAGGTTATCCCAAGGCAGCGGGCTTGGGTGACTGGGGTGAGCGTGGTTCCATTAATTTTGATAGATGGGTCAGGTAAGGGGATCGTGCGTGGAGGGGTGAAGATTATGAACTCCGTTTTCTCCATGTTGAGTTTGAGAAAGCGGGAGGAGAGAAAGGAGGCTATGGCTGCTAGACATTCTGGGACTCTGGACAACAGGGAGGTAATGTCTGGTCCAGAGAGATATATTTGGGTGTCGTCAGCATAGCAATGGTAATGGAAACCATGGGATTCTATGAGTTGGCCAAGGCCTAGGGTGTAGATTGAGAACAGGAGGGGTCCTAGGACGGAGCCTTGGGGGACACCTACAGAAAGAGGGCGTGGCGGGGAGGTGGTGTGTGAGTGGGAGACGCTGAATGTGCGGTTGGTGAGGTATGAGGAGATCCAGGAAAGGGCCAGGTCTGAGATGCCAAGGGATGAGAGAGTTTCTAGCAGGAGGGAATGGTCGACTGAGTCAAAGGCAGAGGAGAGGTCGAGGAGGAGGAGGACAGAATAGTGACTTTTGACTTCGGCAGTTAGAAGGTCGTTAGTGACCTTGGTTAGGGCAGCTTCTGTGGAGTGATGGGGTCTGAAGCCTGACTGTAGTCTGTCAAAGAGCATATTGGATGAGAGATAGGAGGATAGTTCGGAGTGGACGTGTTGCTCTAGTAGTTTTGAGGCGTATGGGAGCAGTGAGATTGGACGATAGTTGGCTGGAGAGGATGGGTCCAGGAAGGGTTTCTTAAGTATAGGTGTGACAGTAACATGTTTGAAGGCGGAAGGGAAGGATCCATTGGTTAGGGATAGGTTGAAGAGATGGGTTAGGGCAGGAGTAATGTCTTCCGAGAGTTTTGGGATGAGATGTGACTGGATTGGATCGAGGGCACAGGAGAGGAGGTGAGGTGAGATTTAGAGATTAGGGTGGAGAGCTTTTCATCAGTGACTGTGGAGAAACAGGTTAAAGATGATGAGCACCGAGCAGTTGGATAGAGTGGTTGTTGGGGGTGTAGGGTGAGACTGTCTCTGATGGTGTAAATTTTGCTTTTGAAATAAGAGGCAAAGTCGTCGGCTGTGATAAGTGATGTCGGAGGGGGCACAGGAGGACAGAGAAGGGAGTTGAAGGTAGTGAATAGCTGTTTAGGGTTGCGGGATAGGGCAGATATTAGTGTGGTGAAGTAGACCTGTTTGCAGAGGTGAGTGCTTTCTTGAATGTGAGAACTGCCTCTTTATACCTAAGGAAGTCTTCCTGGGAGTGGCTTTTCTTCCAGAGGCATTCTGCAACCCGTTAGGCACGTCTCAGTTTTTTAGTCAGGTCAGTGTGCCAGGGTTAGAGGGGCTACAGAGTTAAGGGCTGAAGTAATGGTGGTGTTGTAGATGTCAGCAGCGGTATCTGCGTCCTGGAGTGAGGCTATGTCAGCGAGCAGTCGGAGAGAGTCTGAGAGCGTGTGGATGTCAAGGCGATTAAGGTTCCTGCGGGGGAGTGTTGGTTTAGGAGTTGGGGGTTCAATTACAGAAGAGAGGGCTGAGAATGTCAGCAGATTGTGATCAGAGAGCGTGGACTGAGAGTTAGAGAGGTTGACTAGAGAGCAGAGGCGGGTGAATATGAGTTCCAGCGTGTGCCCCTTTGTGTGAGTGGCAGAGGAGGACCATTGAGAGAGGTTTTTTATATCAATAGAAAGCTGACAGTGCGCTGAATTCAGCGCACTGTCGGCTTTCCTGTTATGTGCCCTGGTGGAGGAGATATCGGTGCCGTTAGTTTCGGCACCAATGTCTCCCCACCGTTAGAAGGCCTCCAAGACTTGTACTGGGGGAGGGGGCCCTTCCTCATAGCTCAGCGTCATCGCAGGGCGGTAAGGAACGCCCCCTCTGACAGTACAAGTTTATGTTAGAGTACTGTCAGGGGGAGCCTTCCTCACAGCCCAGCAATGACACTAGACTATCAGGAACGCCCTTTTGACAGTGGGGAGAGATCGGTACCGAAACTAATGGCACCGATATCTCCTCCATCGGGGCACATAATGTGAAAGCCAACTGTCGGCTTTCTAGCGGTATATAAAATCACTGGTTCATGAGGACATGAAAGGTCTGCTTTAAAGGGGTTGTCCAGGAAGTGGACAAATCACAGTGGAGGTGCGGTAGGTGATAAAAAATCATACTAAGGCTGGGTCCACACCAGCACGTGAGCCCCGTTGAGGGATTCTGTCCCCTATTCCGTTTGAAAAATGCGGAAAGAAAAGTTCTGCAAGCAGGACTTTTTTCTCTGCATTTTTCAGGCAGAAACCCAGCAGACCCATTATAGTCTATGGGGTCTGCGGGTAACCGCTTTACAAGCAGATTGGGTTTCCGTTTTTCGGGTCCCCAAGTGGACCCGAAAAACGGAAACCGAGCGCTAGTGTGAACCTAGCTTTACCTGTCCCCAGTGCTCTGTCTGCTGCCACTGTCTGTTCAGACACGTGCCATACGTGACTGCTGAGTCCATCAGTGGCCTCAGCGTTGGCAGTTAAGGACCCAGTCATGTATATGAGTGACATCACCGAGTCCACTCCAGCCACCGCTGAGGCCAGTCATGTGCAGTGTAGGACTTGCAGCAGGGAAGCGGCGTGCGTGTGCCTGAACAGACAGCAGAGGGCTGAGGACATCGGTAGCCCGGGGACAAGTGAGTTTTTGGTTTTTTTTGTTTCACCTTCCCCGCCTCCTCTCCAATTTGCCCAATACAATCCTTACCAGTAAACTTTATTATTCCCTAGAAAAAACCCTTTATTACTACCCCAATTCCCCATAATATTATCTCCCCTTACATTCATACAGCCCCCACTGACCTTTCACTATAATTTATATCCTCTTTTATTAAAACCCCCTAATAACCCTTATATTAGTTATGGCCTCTTATCTTGCTAAATTCCCAAATGACCTCATAAATGTATTACCCCATCCCCCCCCCCCCAATTAAAATGCCCAAAGTGAGTTGAAAAAAAAAAAATTTGATGACACCTACCTCCGATATCCCAAGGAGGAGCCTCCGCCGCCGGCACTGCCGCCACTTACTGAAGCAGCAGGACTTCTGTGTCCTGGCACTGACGGCGCAGGACAGTGACGTCATCGCGCAGACGTCTGTGCCAGGACGCAGATGTCTTAGGGAAGCTCGTAGGCCACAGGCCTTAAGTGGCTTGTGGCTTACGAGCGACGTACGAGTAGAGAGGCTTCCTTCTATATGTATTTCAACTGTATCAGTGTCATGCAGACGCCAATGCAGTTGATGTGTGAGGGTAACCTGTGCTGCGGCGGGCCCGAGGTGTGCCCCCGAGAGACAGTGGGCCCGGGGCCACCGCCCCCCCTGACCCTCCGCTAGCTACGCCTCTGGTTATAACCTTATGTGGTATCTGTATGTATTCTTCAGATTGTGAGATTAAACAAATGTAGAGTAACTAATCGTGCTCAAATATACTATCAAAGAAACCCTGCTTATCTCTGGGGGCGTTAAACTGTTCATCGTCTTTTATTAATTATCTTCTACAATGTCCTTGTGACTCCAGTATATTGGCCGAACGATCATGTCCCTTAGGGAGCGTGTAAACAAGCACCACTCCAACGTCACGAATGGCTATATCAAACATAGAGTGTCGAGACATGCCTTCAGTTACCACAAATGCACTTTCGTGGGCTTTACAGTGACACCAATAGATCATATCCCACTGGGAACACCAAACCGTCTTAACGTCCTTAGGAAACGTTAGATGTACTGGATTTTTAAAATGAATACCCTTATACCAATCGGTCTAAATGAATATAGAGAAGATGTCACGAAACAATAATATGGTTTAATTTTTATAATTATTATTTTTAGCCAAACCCCTTCCCCTCCTCGGTAAGAAATAGCTTGATCTATCTTTGTATGTCAACACTAGACCCTATGTCACTATCTTTGTGACATTTTAGTTGTAATTTTTCCTAAGTTTATGCATATGAACCTTATTCTTATACATAGGTTTTTTTTTCTTTTTCTCTTTACTATTATTAATATGAAAGTCTATATATCGTCACTACTTAGGATTTTGATAGAAGGGAGCAGAGGATGCACCTCTCTCTCCTATGTATTCATTATTTCCCCTACCAATAATGTTTATTTTATTATTTATCATATTCTTCTATTGTAACTCATAATAGTGTGAATCTAGTAGTTTCCACTTCACTGGCGCCTTTGATCTACTCTTCTAGCGCTTCTATTACCATTAGTCAGTATTCCAGTTTATATTCTCAATATAGAGCGCCGTACACAGCGCTTTTTAATATACATGCGCGATTATATATTCGCAGACATGAGCAGTAGAAGTTGGAGTAACCCGCTCCCCCCCACACACGAGGGGGTTTTCCCCGCCTCTGAAAAGCTCACGTAAGACTTCTAAAGTGCGTGCTTTCGCTATCTAAAGCCCTCACGAGGCATCTACAGTATTTCATACTTAGTCCCTCAGAACAATCTTGCGTCGTGCTCATCAATGAAGGGACTTGTTTCACTTACACATGACCAAGGGAAATATTTCCTAAAGGCTCAAAAGGCACACTTTTTTTGGGCCTACCAGCCCAGCCTATTGTTACAGGGATTTTGAGAGTAACCTGATCAAAGAGTTGCTCCATTTGCTGAACATCCGCAAAAGTCGGACGATGCCTTACCATCCAGAGGGAGATGCCCTTCCTGAAAGATTTAACAGGACCTTACTTGATATGCTTGGTACCTTACGAAATGACGATAAGCGTTCCTGAAGTCAAAAAGTGGAAGCTATGGTGCATGCCTATAATAGTACTAGGCACGAGAGCACAGGATATTCGCCATATTTTTTGATGTTTGGTAGAGAGCCTATTGACATCTTGTTGGGAATCTCTACCGATGGTATCAGTCATCGAGATCATTACCAATATGTGGTACGTTTGAAAGAAACTCTTAAGAGTGCTTATCAGCTGACTGAGAAAAATGCGGCCAAAGTGAAAGAAGGAAATAAAAGGAGATTTGATCTTCGAGTAAGATACCGAGGATTAAACCCTGGTCACCGTGTTTTGCTACGGAATTTGGGAGCATCTGCAAAACGTACAGTGCCTTGCGAAAGTATTCGGCCCCCTTGAACTTTTCAACCTTTTGCCACATTTCAGGTTTCAAACATAAGGATATAAAATTTTAATTTTTTGGTGAAGAATCAACAACAAGTGGGACACAATCGTGAAGTGGAACGAAACTTATTGGATATTTTAAACTTTTGTAAAAAATAAAAAACTGAAAAGTGGGGTGTGCCAAATTATTCAGCCCCCTTAAGTTAATACTTTGTAGCGCCACCTTTTGCTGCGATTACAGCTGCAAGTCGCTTGGGGTATGTCTCTATCAGTTTTGCACATCGAGAGACTGAAATTCTTGCCCATTTTTCCTTGGAAAACAGCTCAAGCTCAGTGAGGTTGGATGGAGAGCGTTTTTGAACAGCAGTTTTCAGCTCTTTCCATAGATTCTCGATTGGATTCAGGTCTGGACTTTGAATTGGCCATTCTAACACCTGGATACGTTTATTTGCGAACCATTCCATTGTAGATTTTGCTTTATGTTTGGGATCATTGTCTTGTTGTCTGTCCCAGTCTCAGGTCTTTTGCAGACTCCAACAGGTTTTCTTCCAGAATGGTCCTGTATTTGGCTCCATCCATCTTCCCATCAATTTTAGTCATCTTCCCTGTCCCTGCTGAAGAAAAGCAGGCCCAAACCATGATGCTGCCACCACCATGTTCGACAGTGGGTATGGTGTGTTCAGGGTGATGAGCTGTGTTGCTTTTACGCCAAACATATCGTTTTGCATTGTGGCCAAAAAGTTTGATTTTGGTTTCATCTGACCAGAGCACCTTCTTCCACATGTTTGGTGTGTCTCCCAGGTGGCTTGTGGCAAACTTTAAATGAGACTTTTTATGGATATCATTGAGAAATGGCTTTCTTGCCACTCTTCCATAAAGGCCAGATTTGTGCAGTGTACGACTGATTGTTGTCCTATGGACAGACTCTCCCACCTCAGCTGCAGATCTCTGCAGTTCATCCAGAGTGATCATGGGCCTCTTGGCTGCATCTCTGATCAGTCTTCTCCTTCTTTGAGATGAAAGTTTAGAGGGACGGCCGGGTCTTGGTAGATTTGCAGTGGTCTGATACCCCTTCCATTTCAATATGATCACTTGCACAGTGCTCCTTGGGATGTTTAAAGTTTGGGAAATCTTTTTGTATCCAAATCCGGCTTTAAACTTCTCCACAACAGTATCACGGACCTTCCTGGTGTGTTCCTTGGTCTTCATGATGATCTCTGCGCTTTAAACAGAACCCTGAGACTATCACAGAGCAGGTGCATTTATACGGAGACTTGATTACACACAGGTGGATTATATTTATCATCATCAGACATTTAGGACAAGATTGGATCATTCAGAGATCCTCACTGAACTTCTGGAGTGAGTTTGCTGTACTGAAAGTAAAGGGGCCGAATAATATTGCACGCCCGCTTTTCAGTTTTTTATTTTTTACAAAAGTTTAAAATAACCAATAAATTTTGTTCCACTTCACAATTGTGTCCCACTTGTTGTTGATTCTTCACCAAAAAATTAAAATTTTATATCCTTATGTTTGAAGCCTGAAATGTGGTATAAAGGTTGAAAAGTTCAAGAAGGCCGAATACTTTCGCAAGGCACTGTAAGCTGGCTGATCGATGGCGGAGTGAACTCTTTACAGTGTGGATCAATTGCCCGGGATACCAGTCTACAAGATAAAAGGACGGGACGGGAGGATCAGGACTTGGCATACAAATCATTTATTGCCATTAATTCAGATTGATGGTACAGATATCTCCAATGATGGCTCGGCCTGCGTTTCTCCCCAGCCTTTGGCCGACATTCCACCTGATCTTCCTGATACTATTGAGAGTGATTGGACTGTGGCTCCTGAAGTTCCTAGCTCACCAGTATCTTCTCCTTCAGGGAGATCTATGAACCCTCAAACTCCAGAATTCGTGCCTAGATCTGTGTCTACGGATGAGCAGGGATCTAGCTCTCCCACGCCACCAGCACCACCTTTTCCCATGGCTGATAACCCTAGTTTAGGTTCTGGACATGCTAGTTTACCTCAGAGAGAGGTACAGAGAGGAGAGAGAATTAGACACCCCCCACCTATTCTGACATATGATAGTTTGGGGGACCCCAGATTTACTACTCAGCCTCATTTATATCATGCTTGGGTGGGTGCAGTGTCCACTTTGGTCAATATGTTAGCAATTTTCGCTCCCACTGGCATGTATACCTATTAACCTGTTGTGTCTCTGTGAACGCAAAAGCAACCATATTGATATTGTCATTGGTAGTGTTGACTGAATAACATGACTTTGTGTGTCTTTGACGTGACATAAAGATTTCACCAAAGGGAGAGTGTAGGGAACTACTGGGATGTAGTGTATTTGGCCTCTCTGCCCTTGCTGCTTGGCCTCAGAAAACCCAGGGATTCAATTGTTTTGTAAATAAGTGTGAATCAGAACCATGAGGGACTAGCTGGAGTGAGGAGACACAGTCTAAGGCAAGTGGCAGATGTAATCTTTATAACTAGAAGGAATAGATAAGCAGATATTTGAGCATCTATATCCTTAAGATCAGCTAGTGAAGCAGGAGTGTATAGGAATGGATTGCCACCTGTTCCACTTTATCTCCCTCATACAGAGCTAGTAGTTCTGCTCTGTGTTACCTATATACTCACAGGCTCTATCTAGTGATTGTAGTTAGGGATCAGTATATAGTTCAGGGTAGTGATAGGTTAGGCTTCAGATGAACAACTAGATAGTTAGAGACCCGGTTGCACTTGTAGTTTAGTTGGCAGGTTAAGGACTCAGTGCCAGGGTAGTTAGGCATGCATCTACTACTGTTGTTGTGCTCCTGCTTGCTGCATAGAAGAAATCCTTTCATCAAGCATCATCATCATCATCTCCTGATCGGCTGTCTTTCATCTCCTGGAAGAATCCGAGGACTTACAGTCATCCACAGGGGCCCCTGCACCTGGATCATCTCTTCTTTTGCCTGGAGGTACAGTGCTGGCCAAAAGTATTGGCACCCCTGCAATTCTGTCAGATAATACTCAATTTCTTGCAGAAAATGATTGCAATCACAAATGCTTTGGTAATAATATCTTCATTTATTTTGCTTGCAATGAAAAAACACAAAAGAGAATGAAAAAAAAGTCAAATCATTGATCATTTTACACAAAACTCCAAAAATGGGCCGGACAAAAATATTGGCACCCTCAGCCTAATACTTGGTAGCACAACCTTTAGACAAAATAACTGCGAACAACCGCTTCCGGTAACCATCAATGAGTTTCTTACAATGCTCTGCTGGAATTTTAGACCATTCTTCTTTGGCAAACTTCTCCAGGTTCCTGAGATTTGAAGGGTGCCTTCTCCAAACTGCCATTTTGAGATCTCTCCACAGGTGTTCTATGGGATTCAGGTCTGGACTCATTGCTGGCCACTTTAGAAGTCTCCAGTGCTTTCTCTCAAACCATTTTCTAGTGCTTTTTGAAGTGTGTTTTGGGTCATTGTCCTGCTGGAAGACCCATGACCTCTGAGGGAGACCCAGCTTTCTCACACTGGGCCCTACATTATGCTGCAAAATTTGTTGGTAGTCTTCAGACTTCATAATGCCATGCACACGGTCAAGCAGTCCAGTGCCAGAGGCAGCAAAGCAACCCCAAAACATCAGGGAACTTCCGCCATGTTTGACTGTAAGGACCGTGTTCTTTTCTTTGAAGGCCTCTTTTTTTTTCCTGTAAACTCTATGTTGATGCCTTTTCCCAAAAAGCTCTACTTTTGTCTCATCTGACCAGAGAACATTCTTCCAAAAAGTTTTTGGCTTTCTCAGGTAAGTTTTGGCAAACTCCAGCCTGGCTTTTTTATGTCTCTGGGTCAGAAGTGGGGTCTTCCTGGCTATCCTACCATAGAGTCCCTCTTCATTCAGACGCCGACGGATAGTACGGGTTGACACTGTTGTACCCTCGGACTGCAGGGCAGCTAGAACTTGTTTGGATGTTAGTCGAGGTTCTGTAGCCACCATCCGCACAATCTTTCGTTGAAATCTCTCGTCAATTTTTCTTTTACGTCCACATCTAGGGAGGTTAGCCACAGTGTCATGGGCTTTAAACTTCTTGATGACACTGAGCACGGTAGACACAGGAACATTCAGGTCTTTGGAGATGGACTTGTAGCCTTGAGATTGCTCATGCTTCCTCACAATTTTGCTTCTCAAGTCCTCAGACAGTTCTTTGGTCTTCTTTCTTTTCTCCATGCTCAATGTGGTACACACAAGGATACAGGACAGAGGTTGAGTCAACTTTAATCCATTTCAACTGGCTGCAAGTGTGATTTAGTTATTGCCACCACCTGTTATGTGCCACAGGTAAGTAACAGGTGCTGTTAATTACACAAATTAGAGAAGCATCACATGATTTTTCAAAGGGTGCCAATACTTTTGTCCACCCCCTTTTTTATGTTTGGTGTGGAATTATATCCAATTTGGCTTTTTGACAATTCTTTTTGTGGTTTTCCATTGAAGACAAATTAAATGAAGATATTATTACCAAAGCATTTGTGATTGCAATCATTTTCTGGAAGAAATTGAGTATTATCTGACAGAATTGCAGGGGTGCCAATACTTTTGGCCAGCACTGTATTGTGTACAGGACTCTTGATATATATATACTGTATATATATATATATATATATATATATATATATAAATGGGGAAAAAAAAGTATTTAGTCATCCACCAATTGTGCAAGTTCTCCCACTTAAAAAGATGAGAGAGGTCTGTAATTGACATCATAGGTAGACCTCAACTATGAGAGACAAAATGAGAAAACAAATCCAGAAAATCACATTGTCTGATTTTTAAAGAATTTATTTGCAAAATCAAAGCTCCAGTTGTCTCGGCTTTGAAGGGTGCCTTTTCCAGACAGCATGTTTCAGCTCCTTCCAAAGATGCTCAATAGGATTTAAAGAAAGGGGGGAAAAAAAAAAAAGCAAAAAAAAACAAAAATATTTTTTTTTTTTATTTTTTTGTGTTTTTTTTTTTTTTTTTTTTTTTTTTATTTTATTAAAAAAAACACAACACCCCCCACCACCCCCCCCCCCCCAACCCAGGGACACCACACCCCCCCAAACACCCCTAAATAAATAAAAATTTTAATTAACCCAAAAAAAAAAAAAAACAAGGCGGGCGAAAAAAAAAAAAAACACCCCCAAAAAAAAAAAAAACCCCCCCCCATATAAAAAAAAGAGAAGATTTTTTTTTATAAATAACCTTCATTTTTTTATTCTAAAAAAAAAAACGGAGGGCCCCCACCAAAAAATTAATTTTTTTTTCTCTCTACACAAAACAACCTACACCAAAACATTTGGGGTGACAAAAAAAAATATAGAAAAATACAATTTTTTTAAAAAAAAAATTTTTTTTTTGACAATTTTTGTTTTTCTTTCACTAAACGAGGGGGGCCAACAAATTTGGCCACGTCTGTATATATACCCGGTATATAACTTAAGACTGTTGCAGAATTGTTGGTTGTTGTAATACTGCTGTGTTCTCAGTATACTGCATGTATGTACTATTATCCTTTTGATTCTTATAAAGCTACTGTTATAACCTTATGTGGTATCTGTATGTATTCTTCAGATTGTGAGATTAGTACAGTAATCCTTGTTAAGGCTACTAACTGTACTTCATGGGTAAGTCCCAGGAAGAGATCCTCCCTGTAAAACCTGGAAGGAGGCACTGATATACTTCATAAACTGTATATTCCCACTCTTCCCTTCAGCGAAGGCTTCAGGTCCCATTATACACACAGGTCAGCGCCAGAGTCTGTTGTGGGAGGGATAATACTTAACCCCCCCCAAATAGGCCCCCCACCCCCCCCCCCCCCCCCCCCCCCCCTTAAAATAAAAAACCAACCCCCCCCCCCCCCCCCCCGGGGGGGGGAAAAAACACAAACACCAAAAATTTAAAAAACCAAACACCCACCCCCCCCCCTCCCCTCCAAACAAAAAGAGGGGAGGGCCGGATCTATAGCGCACACCCCCCCCCCAAAAAAAAAAAAAATTTTTTTCCATTTAACTTTACTGAAGTATTTTTGAGGGGCCCACCCCCCGGGGCCCCCAAACCAAAGCCTAATACCCCTAGTATGTACTGATGTCCCTGGGAGGACCCACCAAATCCATGGCAATCCATTCAAACGGCACCTCTATAATAGGGAGGGGTACTAAAGGACTCCTGAATTGTGTCAGGTTAGTTGACACACTGGGCACGAGCTACAATACTCTCGTATATGTCTATCCACACCTGGCCAAAAAAAACGCTGCAATATGCGTTCTTTGGTCTTCTCACACCCCAAGTGTCCTCCCAGCACATGCTTATGGGCTAACTCCATAACCACTTTTTGAAAGGGCTGGGGTACCACTAATTGTTCTATAATTTCACATCTTACTTGGTTTACGCTATACAATAACTCTTGATTCATGGCAAAATAACGAAACTTCCGGTCAGCCCCTGGATATTGGGGCTTACCATTTATCACTTTTACATTTTCCTTGGCATGAGACAAGTTTGGATTTCGGAGCTGAGCGGTTCCAAAATTATCATGGGACACCTCAAGTTCAGGCATCTTGAGAACTTCTCTCTGACCTTTAGTGTCGCCAGCTAACACAGACAGAGGAAAGCTATTTTCTTCTGGGACCACCATTATAACTGGCATTCTACTGCCTGGATCAAAAGGTTCAGGGTTAACCTTGGGTAACCTTTCACACACATCAACATCATTTCTATAAGGAACCTTCTGATTTTTCCACAGGTTCCAAAACATAGGAAAATATCTCCCGAGTATCACCCTGTGGAACAGGGACTTGACCACGCCGACCTGGTGACGGGCTACACCGCCTGTAGTGTCTTTAGTTCTCTGCAATTGGGTACTCTTTGATTTTCCCATGGATGCACAAAACACCAACAGTACATCCATTATATAGTGCAGGGTCTACCAGAGTTGCACGCACCATGGTCACCACACTTCCAGAGTCCAGGAGAGCAGATACAGAGTGCCCCCCCCCCCCACAGTTACCACACACATTTGGGGATCACAGTTACCAGTTCTTGGGGTTGCTGGTCTGGAGGGTGTCTGCAGGAGCTCTTCAGTGGTTTGATATCTTTCCACCAGACATACTAGCTGGTCTGTCGTCGTAGGACCTGCTTGGCCAACCCAGGTGGGAGCGACTGGGTGTGTTTTTCTAGCACCACTCGTTCCACCATCTGTGCAGGGGAGGCTTCTTCCAGCTATAGCCACTTCTTCACCAGGTAGACAAGGTTGTGCATTTGTGCAGAAAAAGTCCAATGGTGTATCTTTCCGGCTTGTACATGCATATTTACCCCAAGACGGGCCAGGATCTCACTCCTCAACTTGGAATAATCTCTGGCTTCTGTCTCACATAGGTTGTAATATGCCTTCTGTGGTTCTCCGGTTAGAAAGGGTGCCACGACATCGGCCCACTGTTCTTTTGGCTGCTTTTCTCGTTCAGCCACCCACTCAAAGACATGAAGATATGCCCCTACTTCATCTTCTGTAAACTTTGGAACTCTGTAAACTTCTTTGTAAACTCTTCTGGAACTTTGCACAGCTGCTCGAGCAGTGGGTCTTGCCGTCTGGGTCTCAGCAGAAGATTCTCCTACCGTCTTCTGAGAAACCAAGGTCTCACTCAATACAGTCAGCTGCTTCATTAGCATGGTGTTCATCTCTCGCTGCCATTGTAAATTATGCTCAGGGAGCACCGGGGGTGTTCCCCCTGTGCTCTGAGCACCCCTGCGTTATTGCTGCAACCCGCCTCCAGCGCTGCTTTTTCACGCCCCCTGCATCTTCTTCTGTTCATCTTGCATCTACTTTCTCCGTTGGCCATTTTTCTGAAGTACACTGGTGTAAGAAACTAAACAAAAATGGCTGAGGGAGCATGCTCAGTTGACTCTGCCTGAACTTAAAGTGGCTCCAACGACTGTGATTTGGAGGATTCACTCTACAACACCCCATTATCCATAACTCAAATAGAACATGATCTCAAAACACCCGAGTCACCATCTATGTCAAAAGGCCTCGCTCAGTCTTTTTTAAGACTCACTCGCAGACTAACTCCAACAAATACGCTACACATGAGAGAAGCACCACTTTATACAAAAATATCAGACTATTACAGCCCTCTCAGTCTGAGTAGACACTTCAATATGCTTTCCCAATCCAACTTTGACATAGATAATACAGCAGACGATCACACAACCATGAGAAGTATAATTGAGACACAGGACTCCAATATCTCTATCCAACCAAAACCTACCAATTTAAAACCTAAGTCCAATTTTTATCCCACCAACCATAAGGGTAATTTTATAGAGACACATTTTTTTCTTTAGTGGCTACTGATTTTAGAAAATTACCTAGGAAGAGCTATTCCACACACAGGAAACTAACAAATGAAGAAAATTTAGCATTAAGATCTCTAGCCAATAATACAAACCTGGTTATTAGGAGTGCCGACAAAGGAGGCGGGGGGGGGGGCATTGTGATATAAGACAAACCCACCTACCTACAGGAAGCTGAGAGAATTTTATCAGATAAATATTATTCTGAGTTAGAAACAGACCCAACTAACACTCATCTACAGGAATATAACATATTCATCCAAGGAGGGTATAATGCAGGGATTATTTCTAAAAAAGAAAAAGAATTTTTGAAAAACCCTACTCCGGGCTTTTTTTACCACCTACCAAAAATCCATAAGGACATTCATAATCCACCTGGTAGACCCATAGTCTCTGGAATGAACTGCATCACCAGAAACCTTTCACAATATATTGACACTCACCCTACAAAACCGGTTGTATGTCTGCCATCTTACCTAAGAGACTCGACGAACCTAATTACAGATTTGCTATTAGTACCCTGGCAACCAAAATATATTTGGGCCACCCTCGATGTTGCCTATTTAAACTACAATGGAATCTTCACTGAGACAGGGAGTTTCAACATGTCGGGGTGAAATATTGAGGAGGTTTGGTATATGGGATATGTGAGTGTGAGACTGTGTGGATGGTATGGAACCATGAGTAATATGGGACTGGTCTGAAGTCTCAGGCACTGGCATATTGGAGTTTTTAGAATGATCCTTACAGGATGAAGACGGGAGTGTCCCATCTTTGGGAGGATGGTGGACTATAGGGGTTTTAATGCCAAACAAGGTGGCTGGACGTGAAAGGGATGTGGAGGAATGGGCTCTTGAGAACAATGTAGCTAAATTATTGAGGGTGTTAACTGAGGGGTCTAAATTGGAATGGTTCTGTTGGGTATTGTGAGTAATACCAGGGTCGGACAAAGTATGTGTGATTTTGGAGTGAGGTCTGATGGTCTTAGTGGAAAGGTTCTTCAATCCGGATGGGCGAGGCTGCATAGTTTATAAAGATACAGCAATATACTTCACAATAAAGGCTTACTAGTCATTGAATCAATATTACAGAAATTTGAAAATATGCCACCTGAACAAACAAACTTCTTGATCCAACCAACTCTTCGCTACATGTCTTCTATGGGTGTTGTGACTCCCTCACAACCCCACAAGGTGAGCAGCCATTTGGCCTTTTTTCTTATCTAAGTCCTAAAAACCATAATAGTCAGCCCCCCTCTTTTTTTTTTTTTTTTTTTTTTCTTTCTTCTTCTTTTTTTCTCCCACCAACACCCGGGTTGGTTAAAACAACCCCCCCCACACCACCCCCCCCCCCCCCACCACCCCCCCCCCCCCCCCACCCCCCCCTCCCCCCCCTCCCCCCACCCCCCTCCCCCCCGATTTTTAAAAGGAAAAAAATGGACACTACAGACGATCTGGTAGTACAATACACCATGTCAGCTGTGAGCAGCGTGCGGAGGGGCTTTGCACAGCGGCGAGCAGCGGCAGTGGCCCAGTGCGGCCAGGAGAGAGCTGCCGGCCTACTGTCGGGTAAAAAGGCCAATCGGCTCCTTGCCAACCACCATGAGCGTGAAGAGTCAGCTGTGAGCAGCGTGCGGAAGTAGCGGGAAGAGTCAGCTGTGAGCAGCGTGCGGAGGGGCTTTGCACAGCGGCGAGCAGCGGCAGCGGCCCAGTGCGGCCAGGAGAGAGCTGCCGGCCTACTGCCGGGCGGCAGCACAGCGGTGAGTAGCGGCCCAGTGCGGCCAGGAGAGGGCTGCCGGCCTACTGCCGGGCGGCAGCACAGCGGTTAGCAGCGGCAGCGGCCCAGTGCGGCCAGGAGAGAGCTGCCGGCCTACTGCCAGGCGGCAGCACAGCGGTGAGCAGCGGCCCAGTGCGGCCAGGAGAGGGCTGCTGGCCTACTGCCGGGCGGCAGAAGCAGCAAGAAGAAGAGCGGAGGCGCCCTACAAGGGAAGGAGCCACGGACACCCAGACCAGAACAGTGGGGCCAGGAGAGAGTTTCACGGCGGTGAGTAGCGGCCCAGCACGGCCAGAAGAGAGGAATATGGAAGAGGAGAAAACTCACATGGTAAGCTGCAGCATATGCTATATGTTTACAGATTTGCCTGACCATAAAGACAACTTCACCTGTATGAAATGCAAACTAGTGGCCCTTTTAGAAGATAAAGTGCAGAGGTTGGAAGAAAGAATAGAGACGTTGAGAGGCATCAAAGAAAGTGAGGTTTTTATTGATGAAGCAGAAGCAAGCCTCTTGAATATAGTAAGGGAAGAAAGTATGAGAGAGCCTACAGTGGTGGAGGCTGAAGCAAACCTCCTAAATATAGTAAGGGAAGAATACTTGAGTGAACCTACAGAGACAGATAAATGGATACAGGTGACCAAGAGATGCAAAAGGATCACAAGGCCATCACCACTTACACAGCTAGGTAACCGATATGAAACTCTTATGCAGACTGATGAAAATGATAAGAATAATCTATCAGCAAAAGAAGAAACAAAAGTCACCCAGAGACAAGAGGGAGCAACAAGAAATAGCGTAGCGAGGAAAAAAAGAAGAGTAGTGGTTATGGGCGACTCACTGCTAGGAGGCATAGAGGCAGCTGTCTGCAGGCCAGATATAACTGTACGAGAAGTATGCTGCCTCCCAGGAGCAAAAGTTAGGGATGTGGCCGATAGGATTCCATGCCTCTTCAGCTCCAAGGATAACTACCCATTTTTGCTGATACATGTGGGTACAAACGACACGGCAAAAAATGATTTACCAACTATTCGTAAAGACTTTGAAAATCTAGGAAAGAAAGTGAAGGAACTGGATGCGCAGGTAGTATTTTCATCAATTCTCCCAGTTGATGGTTATGGTATCAGGAGATGGAATAAAATACTAGAGGTAAACAAGTGGCTTCGGCAGTGGTGTAGAGAGCAAGGTTTTGGATTTCTGGACCATGGAGTGAATTACCTCTATGATGGACTCCTTGCTAGAGATGGTATACATCTCACAAAGCCTGGGAAACACATATTTGCCAGAAGACTTGCCACACTTATCAGGAGGGCTTTAAACTAGAAGAGGAGGGGATGGGAAGTAAAAAGAAAGACAAGAACATGCAGCTAAAGGATATACTAAACAAGGTTACTAGATGTGATAATGAGGACCTAAGACAGGATACTCAGAAGGAAATTAAGAAAAAGGAAGTATCAGAGCACAATCTGAAATGTTTTTACACAAATGCGCAAAGCTTGGGAAATAAACAGGGAGAATTAGAACTGATAATACAGAAGGAAAAATATGATGTCATTGGTATTACAGAAACTTGGTGGAACGATAAGCATGATTGGAATATACAGATGGAAGTATACAACGTATTCAAAAAAAATAGAACTAATAAAAGAGGGGGAGGAGTTGCATTGTATGTTAAAAAAGATCACATTTCCACGGAAATCACAGTTTTAAAAAATGATAACTTATTGGAAAATATTTGGGTAACAATTCAGGGGAAAAACAATGATAAGGACATCATAATAGGTGTTTATTATAGACCACCAGGACAGACAGAAGACAGGGATGAGATTTTTTCACAGCAAATGACCACGCTTTCGAAGAAATTTGAAATTGTTATCATGGGAGACTTTAATTACCCAGATATTCATTGGGAAACTCACACAGCTACGAGTAAAAGCTCTATCAAATTTTTATCCTCTCTAGCAGACAACTTCATTGCCCAGTTAGTAGAAAAAAATACGAGAGGAACATCCATTCTGGACCTAGTTTTAACTAATAAGGAGGACATGGTTAAGGAATTAAGGGTAGCAGGGACATTGGGATTCAGCGAGCATGCTATACTCGAGTTTGGGGTTGTAAGAAGAAGAAGACCTGAGAAGACAAAGACTAGAAGGCTCGATTTTAGTAGGGCAGATTTTAGGGGCCTAAAGGTAAGGGTTAGTAGAATTCCATGGCGAAAATTACTTAAGCACAAAAATGCACATGAGGGGTGGGAAATTTTCCGTAGGGAAATCATTAATGCACAGGAACTAACAATACCTAGAAGCAAGAAAAATGGGAATCACCTAAAAACTCCAGGATGGATGACCAAAAAATTACATAACCTACTAAAAAAGAAAAAGGAAACTTACAACAAGTGGAAGATGGGAGCTATATCTAAGGGAGAGTATACAGCAGTTTGCAGACTCTGCAAGATAAGCATTAAAAAAGCCAAGGCTGAATACGAATTGAAGCTTGCAAAAGAAGTTAAGAGTAATGTAAAAGGTTTTTGGGGATATGTTAAGAGCAAAAGAAAAGTGAAGGAAACCATTGGAGTCCTGAAGAACGAAAAGGGTGAAAAAGTTAATATGGTGGATCAGCAGGTGGAGTTACTGAATTCATATTTTGTATCCATCTTCTAGCAAGAAATGGATGGTAATATCAACATTAGTGGTGATAGTGATGAGGGGAATGAGGACTCCAAGCTGATTATAAGTGAAGGTTTGGTAAGAGAACATTTAGCTAAGATTAAGGAAACCAAGTCCCCAGGACCGGATGATTTACACCCTAGAGTTTTAAAAGAATTAGCAGAGGAAATAACAGAACCCCTTGCAATAATCTTTAATAAGTCATGGGAAACAGGAGTGGTCCCTCTAGATTGGGAAAAGGGCAAATGTGGTCCCCATCTACAAAAAGGGGAATAGGGACGACCCAGGAAATTATAGGCCGGTAAGTCTGACCTCGATAGTAGGAAAAATCTTTGAACAAATCGTTAAAGAACATTTAATTAGGTACCTGGATGGGAAGGCTTTAATTAATCAGAGCCAGCACGGCTTTATGCCTAATAAATCTTGTCAGACTAATCTTATTTCCTTCTATAATAAAGTCACTGAATGGTTGGACCAGGGAAATGCAGTGGACATAGTATATCTTGACTTTAGTAAGGCCTTTGATAAAGTATCACATAACATTCTTATTGAAAAAATGATCAAGTATGGCTTTGATAAAATATCAGTGAGGTGGGTTCACAATTGGCTTAATGATCGGGCACAACGAGTAATTCTAAATGGCTATACATCAAACTGGAAGAAAGTAAAAAGCGGGGTGCCGCAGGGCTCTGTCCTGGGCCCAGTAATTTTTAATATTTTTATAAATGATCTGGATGATGGGGTTAATGGGGAACTAATAAAATTTGCAGATGATACAAAGCTAGGAGTAATGGCCAACACTAGAGAGGAGAGAGAATGCATCCAAAAGGACTTGGACACACTGGAACAATGGGCTGAGGTGAACAAAATGGTATTCAACAGGGACAAATGCAAAGTTCTACATCTGGGTAACAGAAATGCAAGAAGCATATATAGTATGGGAGGAATAGTACTAAGTGAGAGTACAGGGGAAAAGGATCTGGGCATAATAATAGATCGCAAATTCAACATGAGTCAACAGTGCGGTGCGGTGGCTAAAAAGGCTAATAAAATTCTAGGATGTATCAAGACGAGCATTGAAGCTAGATCAAGAGAGGTAATTATTCCGCTGTACTCTGCCCTGGTCAGACCCCACCTGGAATACTGTGTACAGTTCTGGGCTCCCCAGTTTAAGAAAGACATCGATTTATTGGAGCAGGTCCAGAGAAGAGCAACCAAAATGGTGGAAGGTCTACAAACCATGTCCTACGAGGAGAGGCTAAAAGAATTGGGACTGCTTAGTTTGCAGAAGAGAAGGCTAAGGGGAGACTTAATAGCGGTATTTAAATATCTGAAAGGTTGTCACAGTGCAGAGGGATCTACCCTTTTCTCATTAGCAGAAGGAAGCACGAGAAGTAATGGGATGAAACTAAGGGGAAGGAGATTCAGATTAGACATTAGGAAAAACTTTCTAACAGTAAGGGTAGTGAGAGAGTGGAATAGGCTGCCACGGGAGGTGGTGAGTTCTCCATCAATTGAAATCTTCAAGCGGAAACTGGATAGGTATATAGCTGGGATGTTTTAGGAATTCCTGCTTTTGCAGGGGGTTGGACTCGATCCCCCCCCCCCCCCCCCCCCCCCACCCAACACACAACAAACAAACAACCTTTTTCTTTTTATTCCCACCCCCACCACCACAACAACCACCCCAAAAAACCCCCCCAACAGAAGGGGAAATCTTAATAAATTTTTTGGGCCCCCGAAAGTACACTAGGGGACGAAACCCCCCACTCCCTAGATCATAAGTTTCTTATTTACCTCAAAGAGAGCATTATACCTAGAAGTCTCAGATTGAAATCCACATGCCACATCCCACATCCCCATCGTTTGGAAAGACACACCTGAGACATTTGAAGAATTCACAGTCTATCTTAATAACAACGACTTTTTCCGGAATTACCAATAGTCACTATTTTGAATATTTGGATCTTGTATTAATAGGTGAAAATGGACAAATTTACACAAAAACTCACTTCAAAGAAGTCGATTGCAATAGTTTATTAGATTTCCGGAGTCTCCACTTCAAAGAGTGGAAACAGAATGTACCATATGGCCAATTCAAAAGAATAAGACATAATTGCTCCCGTGACTGAAGAAAAGGTTTCTAGAAAAGAACTACCCAAAAAAATTAATAGAGACAACAAGAACAAAAGTGGGAACTCTTTCTCAGAGAGAATGCCTTGTCCCCAGACCCCCCTAAGAACCAGAATGATCTCTTTAAAAATAACTTCATAACCACTTATAATGGCGCACACAAAGAAATTAGGTCAATCCTCAGTAAACATTGGCCCATACTACAAGGAGATAAGTTTCTCCTTGCTATACCTAGCATCCCATTCAGGAGAGCCAGGACTCCTAGCCCACAGCAAACTTAAAACCTCTCAAACCACCAGATCCACTTCCACTACTAAGCATCTAAACAAAAAAGGAGGTAGTTTTAGATGTGGACATGTAAGATCTAAGTGCTGTGAATGTATAAACCATAATGTAAGTGAAGTCATCAGTCGATTTACTGAAGAAATCTTTACAATCAAAACAAGACTTGATTGCTCGTCCAGTTTTGTTATATATCTGCTTGAATGCCCATGTGGTCTCCAGTACATTGGCCGAACCACATTGACACTCAGAGTAAGAATTAATAAACATCGTTCCAATTCCAACAATGATATATGAAGCACAGCGTGTCTCGACACGCAACCCAAACACATAACAGTGACTTCACATACTTTACCGTTGCACCCATAGACCATATCCATCCCACAAAACATAATCGCTTCGAAACATTGAGGAAGAGGGACATGTTTTGGATATATAAATTCTATACCCTCATCCCGGTGGGATTGATTGAAGCACTAGAGGATATCACAACATGATTTATGATAATAATATTTTATTGTGTGATCATTTATATGTTGTGCATTCAGTTATCCTATCTTGCTTATATAGATAGTCTACACGTTCTCCTTGATAATCATGTATTTATATCCATACACTTTGTATCCACTCAGTTATCCACACTCTTGCAACTGTATATATTCACCTTTTTTTCCTATCATAATTTTTACTTAGCCCTCCCCCACTCTTGCTTCACGCATCCATTCCCATAACAACTTATTGCATAAACATCCTATTTTCATCATATTCGCATCCATAACTCATAATATTTTTCCACCTTGATATATACATCTATTGTTTTAGTATATATTCTGGCTTTATTGTATTGCTCATTACATATTTTCTATCATAATTATTTGCCATCCACACTATCCCTAGCCACTTGTATCTATCAGAAGTTGCACTTTTATACTCATCTTTGTAATATCAATTTATTATTAATAATAATTCTCAGAGCTGCTCTCAAATGCCCATTATAGTATAAACGGTATATACAGTGCCTTGCGAAAGTATTCGGCCCCCTTGAACTTTTCAACCTTTTGCCACATTTCAGGTTTCAAACATAAGGATATAAAATTTTAATTTTTATGGTGAAGAATCAACAACAAGTGGGACACAATCGTGAAGTGGAACGAAATTTATTGGATATTTTAAACTTTTGTAAAAAGTAAAAAAATAAAAAGTGGGGCGTGCCAAATTATTCGGCCCCCTTAAGTTAATACTTTGTAGCGCCACCTTTTGCTGCGATTACAGCTGCAAGTCGCTTGGGGTATGTCTCTATCAGTTTTGTACATCGAGAGACTGAAATTCTTGCCCATTCTTCCTTGGAAAACAGCTCGAGCTCAGTGAGGTTGGATGGAGAGCGTTTGTGAACAGCAGTTTTCAGCTCTTTCCACAGATTCTCGATTGGATTCAGGTCTGGACTTTGAATTGGCCATTCTATCACCTGGATACGTTTATTTGTGAACCACTCCATTGTAGATTTTGCTTTATGTTTGGGATCATTGTCTTGTTGGAAGATAAATCTCTGTCCCAGTCTCAGGTCTTTTGCAGACTCCAACAGGTTTTCTTCCAGAATGGTCCTGTATTTGGCTCCATCCATCTTCCCATCAATTTTAACCATCTTCCCTGTACCTGCTGAAGAAAAGCAGGCCCAAACCATGATACTGCCACCACCATGTTTGACAGTGGGGATGGTGTGTTCAGGGTGATGAGCTGTGTTACTTTTACGCCAAACATATTGTTTTGCATTGTGGCCAAAAAGTTCGATTTTGGTTTCATCTGACCAGAGCACCTTCTTCCACATGTTTGGTGTGCCTCCCAGGTGGCTTGTGGCAAACTTTAAACGAGACTTTTTATGGATATCTTTGAGAAATGGCTTTCTTCTTGCCACTCTTCCATAAAGGCCAGATTTGTGCAGTGTACGACTGATTGTTGTCCTATGGACAGACTCTCCCACCTCAGTTGGAGATCTCTGCAGTTCATCCAGAGTGATCATGGGCCTCTTGGCTGCATCTCTGATCAGTCTTCTCCTTCTTTGAGATGAAAGTTTAGAGTGACGGCTGGTCTTGGTAGATTTGCAGTGGTCTGATACTCTTTCCATTTCAATATGATCGCTTGCACAGTGCTCCTTGGGATGTTTAAAGTTTGGGAAATCTTTTTGCATCCAAATCCGGCTTTAAACTTCTCCACAACAGTATCACGGACCTGCCTGGTGTGTTCCTTGGTCTTCATGATGCTCTCTGCGCTTTAAACAGAACCCTGAGACTATCACAGAGCAGGTGCATTTATACGGAGACTTGATTACACACAGGTGGATTATATTTATCATCATCAGTCATTTAGGAAAACATTGGATCATTCAGAGATCCTCACTGAACTTCTGGAGTGAGTTTGCTGCACTGAAAGTAAAGGGGCCGAATAATATTGCACGCCCCACTTTTCAGTTTTTTATTTTTTTACAAAAGTTTAAAATAACCAATAAATTTCGTTCCAATTCACAATTGTGTCCCACTTGTTGATTCTTCACCAAAAAATTAAAATTTTATATCCTTATGTTTGAAGCCTGAAATGTGGCAAAAGGTTGAAAAGTTCAAGGGGGCCGAATACTTTCGCAAGGCACTGTATATATTGGTCATCTATTATCTATCATTTACCATTACCTGATACTAGATTATATATTTAATTATTCATTTATTTGTTCCACCTCTTATAAATACAGTGGGGAAAAAAAGTATTTAGTCAGCCATCAATTGTGTAAGTTCTCCCTCTCAAAAAGATGAGAGAGGCCTGTAATTGACATCATAGGTAGACCTCAACTATGAGAGACAAAATGAGAAAACAAATCCAGAAAGTCACATTGTCTGATTTTTAAAGAATTTATTTACAAATTATGGTGGAAAATAAGTATTGGTCAATAACAAAAGTTCATCTCAATACTTTGTTATATATCCTTTATTGGCAATGACAGAGGTCAAATGTTTTCTGTAAGTCTTCACAAGGTTGGCACACACTGTTGCTGGTATGTTGGCCCATTCCTCCATGCAGATCTAGAGCAGTGATGTTTTGGGGCTGTTGCTGGGCAACACGGACTTTCAACTCCCTCCAAAGGTTTTCTTTGGGGTTGAGATCTGAAGACTGGTTAGGCCACTCCAGGACCTTGAAATGCTTCTTACGAAGCCACTCCTCCGTTGCCCTGTTGGTATGCTTGGGATCATTGTCATGCTGAAAGACCCAACCACGTTTCACCTTCAATTCCCTTGCTGATGGAAGGTGGTTTGCACTCAAAATCTCACAATACATGGCCCCATTCATTCTTTCATGTACACGGATCAGTCGTCCTGGTCCCTTTGCAGAGAAACAGCCCCAAAGTATGATGTTGCCACTCCCATGCTTCACAGTAGTTATGGTGTTCTTTGGATGCATCTCAGCATTCATTCTCCTCCAAACACGACGAGTTGTGCTTCTACCAAACAGTTCTACTTTGGTTTCATCTGACCATATGACATTCTCCCAATACTCTTTTGGAACATCCAAATACCCTCTAGCAAATTTCAGATGGGCCTGGATACGTACTGGCTTAAGCAGGGGGACACGTCTGGCACTGAAGGATCTGAGTCCCTGACGACGTAGTGTGTTACTGACGGTAGCCTTTGTTATGTTAGTCCCAGCTTTCTTCCGGTCATTCACTAGGTCCCCCCGTGTGGTTCTGGGATTTTGACCCCACGGGGTGAGATCTTGCATGGACCCACTGATCGAGGGAGATTATCAGTGGTCTTGTATGTCTTCTATTTTCTAATTATTGCTCCCACAGTTGATTTCTTCACACCAAGCTGCTTGACTATTGCAGATTTAGTCTTCCCAGCCTGGTGCAGGTCTACAATTTTGTTTCTGGTGTCCTTCCACAGCTCTTTGGTCTTCACCGTAGTGGAGTTTGGAGTGTCACTGTTTGAGGTTGTGGAGAGGTGTCTTTTATACTGATAACAATTTCAAACAGGTGCCATTACTACAGGTAATGAGTGGAGGACACAGGAGCCTCTTAAAGAAGAAGTTACAGGTCTGTGAGAGCCAGAAATCTTGCTTGTTTGTGGGTGACCAAATACTTATTTTCCACCATAATTTTCAAATAAATTCTTTAAAAATCAGACAATGTGACTTTCTGGATTTGTTTTCTCATTTTGTCTCTCATAGTTGAGGTCTACCTATGATGTCAATTACAGGCCTCTTTCATCTTTTTAAGTGGGAGAACTTGCACAATTGGTGGTTGACTAAATACTTTTTTTCCCCACTGTAGTTCCCCCAACAGTGCTTGTCAGATAGTGCTATGTGTATTCAATTCTGTCGGCTCTGCCCCTTAGTATAGCTGAAAGCTGTTTTCAGTAGCGCTGATAGTTTTTCTATCAGACGCTTCTTTCCTTTTATAATGGTCAGCTCACGCGCAGACCCGCTATATTGTGCCTGCGCAGTCAACTACACATTGTCGTGAATCCCTCTCTTCATATCCCGTACTGTGCGTGCGCGAATCGGGTCCCCCGCGCACGCTCAGTCCTACACACCCTCCTCATAGCAGGAAAGCACTAATAATCCCGTTTTTTTTACCACTGGACATGCACAGTTGAATACTATAGACGGTGACAAACATAAAGGGTGTTTTTTTTAAGACACAGTGCTCGTTTTTAAACTTTCTAATAAGGCTATGTTTTATTTTTTTAATATGTTTTTACAAAGATATGTAATATATATATATTTATTGATATGTTGTTTTATTTATAACTAAGTGTAACCACGCCCAATGGGTGTTTCTATATGTAGCCTTTTACTATTTATTGCTGTCTACTATGTCAGATGTCATGCAGCCAATTCTTATACACTTGAAAAAGGAGGTTTTACTCCGAAACGTGTCATGTGTATTGGTTTTTACTTCAATAAAAAATATCCTTCTCAAGAAAAAAAAAAAGTGTGTATTGGTTTTTACTTCAACAAAAGATATCCTTCTCAACACTGGTTTGGTAAGCGCTGATCCATCTATACTGTATCTATTGCATTTCTTCGTGGATTTTGGCCCATTCTCCAATCTCCACAGAAGATAATAGATATAATCGGTGTGTCACTTCAATCTCTGAACCATCAAAATAATAATAAGTGAAGTAGACTAAAACATAATATGTATTGATTCATCTAAAATATATATGAAAAGAAATAAGTTGCACAAAGTGCTATGATTGGACTAAAAATGCATAGAGATAGAGCCTCCTGATTAACCTCACAGGTATGAACGATGACTCAATGGTTAGCACTGCAGCCTTGCAGCGCTGGAGTTCTGGGTTTGAATCCTGCCAAGGACAACATCTGCAAGGAGTTTGTATGTTCTCCCCGTGTTTGCATGGGTTTCCTCCCACACTCCAAAGACACACTGATAGGGAATGTAGATTGTGAGCCCTATATGGGACAGTGACTGTCAATGTCTGTAAAGCGCTGCGGAATATGATGGCGCTATATAAGTAAGCATAATAAATAAATAATGAATGTTTACTGCTGGGAGTACAGTTCAATTCCTTAAACTTATATTTGAACCCCCCATAAGTGACCTGGGTCTAATATATCGGCTGTTAACCCTTTAGATGCCGTGGTCAAATGGAACCGTGGTATCTAAACTGTGCAGGCGCCACCATTTTTCACCAATCTCCGCCCTCCTGAACGTCATCGGAGGGCGGCAATTGGTTTCCATGACAGCCGGGAGCCTATTGAAAGCTCCCAGGCTTGTCAATTGCATTAGATCTATTGCCAGAGGCAGCGTGCAATAGAGAGGTAGGCATTTTGCTATTCACTGTACACAATACAGTACAATACAGTAGTATTGCAGTAAATAGTTTGAGCGATTTGAGGTTTCAAGGTCCCTAGGGGGTCTGATCATAAAAGTAAAAGAAAAAAAAAAGTTTTTAAAAGTATAAAAAAAACCTAACAGTTCAAATCACCCCCCTTTCCCTAGATCAGATATAAAAGTAAATAAACAAAAGTAAACAATAAAACACATTTGGTATCCCCCCTCTCCAAAATGCCCAAACTATTAAAATGTTAAAATATTTATCCCATACGGTAAACGGTGTAGTGGCGAAAAAATCAAAATAGCCAAATAGCGTTTTTTTTAACACTTTGCCTCCTATAAAAAATTTAATAAAACGTGATCAAACCATCATATCTTTCCCCAAATGGTATCAGTAAAAACATCATCTAGTCCCACATAAAATGACGCCATACCCAGCTCCATACATGTAAGTATGAAAAAGTTACAGGTGTCACAATATGGCGACACAAAAATGTTATTCAATTTTGCAAAGTTTTTCATTTTTTAAAAGGTATCAAAACATTACAAATACTATATAAATTTGGTATTGCCGTGTTCGTACTGACCCACAGATTACAGGTAACATGCTTTGCACTGATGAGGGACAAAAAATCCCGAAACGGCGCTGTATGCAGATGAGTGAAATTGGCTTGGCTAAAATCCCATTTGCTGTCTCAAGACTCAGTGAGTCAAAAGCAAATTGAGGATCTGTTACATCCAACAGAGGGTGCATGAGCTTCCCAGCTCCTTTTCCCATAATGCCTTGTGATATGTAGATGCTTAGTAGAGGGCAAAAGGCAATTCAAAACTCTACACACCTTCACTGGTGCTCTCCTCAAGGAGAGAGATTCCCGTCCCTGAGCCACTCATTGCCTCCCACAAAGCCAGCCAGTTCATTCTGCTCTGCACTGATGAGGGACAAAAATCCCGAAACGGCGCTGTATGCAGATGAGTGAAATTGGCTTGGCTAAAGTCTCCTTTGCTGTCTCAAGACTCAGTGAGTCAAAAGCAAATTGAGAATCTGTTACATCCAACAGAAGGCGCATGAGCTTTCCAGCTCCTTTTCCCATAATGCCTTGTGATATGTCATTTTTATCACACAGTGAATGCTGTAAAAATTAAACCCATATGAAATTGGCGCAAATGCATTTTTTTTTTCCAATTGCACCTCATTCTGAATTTTTTTCCAGCTTCCCAGTACATTGCACAGCATATTGAATGGTGCCATTACAAAGTACAATTTGTTTCGCAAACAATAAGCCATCATGTGAGTCTGTGAACTGAAAAATGAAAAAGTTATGGCTCTTGGAATGTGGGGAGGGAAAAACGAAAATGAAAAAACGAAAAATGGCTGTGTCCTTAAGGGGTTAATGAGCTCCTCAACCCACTAGCGCTCCACAGGTATATTGCAGACTATTGTGGTGCTGTTACTGCATGCAATACAGCTCACAAGCTGACCCCCACTGACCCTAGGTCCAGCAGGAGTATAATTCCAAATATAGGAATTTAGGTCAGGTCATTGGCTAGGCCATTCTACCGGTAGCTGCTTTATTTTCTTTCTCTGAAACCAACTTAGAGTTTTTTTAGTCTTGCGTGGTGAGCATGCATACAGGCCATGTTTTCTTTGAAACAATTGTACCTGTTGATTACAGGTATTTCTGTAGCTCTCCGCAGGTGGTCCTTGGCTCTTTGAAACCTCTTATGATAATTCTTTTCACTCCTCTTTCTGCAATCATGCGGGGAGCATCTGGTCGATTTATGGTGAAATTATGTTATTTCCACTTCCAAAATATGACCCCAACAGTGCTCACTGGAACCTTCAGTAGTTTCGAAATTTTTCTGTAGAAATGCCATCAGTATGTTTTACAATAATAAGGTTGCAAAGGTCTTGAGACAGCTCACTGGTTTTACCCATCTTGAGATGTTTCTTGTGTGGCACCTTAGTAATGAGACACCTTTTTATAGGCCATCAGTTGAACCAGCTGATATTATTTGTCACTAAGTGGCAGGATGGCTTTCTAATTAATCGTTGATTGTAATGTCAATCTGTATTCCCTTAGTCCAGACAGCAGCACAATATGGGGTATCTCTGCCCCTGTGTGTTGTTTAGGACAGGTGAAACCTTTAATTAGCACCAAAAAGGTGCCTCCTACTAGCCCTATAAGAGGGCACAAGAGACCTCCCTCCACTGTGTAAATTATAAAGTAACAGGAAACAAGCTTCTAGGGGAGGGAAGCCTTGCGCTGCTGTCTGGACTAAGGGAATACAGATTGACATTACAATCAACGATTCCCCTTACGTCCGACAGCAGCACAATATGGGGAGATAGCAAGTAATTCCCCTAGGGAGGGTTTCCTCGCTTTACAATGTCAAGGACTGACTGACCAAAGGCAGTTGTCTGGAAACTGCGGATGTCCAATGATAATGTTTAACAAAAGGTCAACTGAGATGACTATGATGCAGCCGCACAAATCTGGTCCGATGGTAAGGACCGATACTCAGCCAAAGAAGTCGACAACCCAGGTCGAGTGGCCGTAGAAAAACTGGAGGGAATAACTCCTGAATAAGAAAGGAAGACTTAATTGTCTCCTTGATCCATGTGGATAGAGTAGGCTTGGAAGCCTTGAGGCCTCTGTTTTTACCCTGCATATCAATTAGTAGGCTTTCGGCCTTCTTAAGCGGTTGAGTGTGGAAAAGGTAAATCCACAGACACCTTACCACATCTAAGGTGTTGAGCTTTTCTTCCTCCTCAGAGGTTGGAGAGGGGAAAAACACAGGTAACGAAATTAGCTGATTGCTATTATAGTATGAGGGGACCTTAGGGATAAACCCAGGTAAACCTAAGGTGCACCCTATCTGCAAAAACAAAATGTACGGTTCTCTAGAAGAGAGGGCCTGGAGCACTCCTACTCTTTGGCAGATATAATAGCCAACAAAAAAGTGGTTTTGTAGGCTAAATATTTTATCTCCCTAGTCTCCAAGGGTCCAAATGGAGGACCGCACAGGCCTGTAATGACTACCGCAAGGTCCCACTGGGGATGATACTGAGGGCTTTAGCCTCATTGCCCCTTTAAGGAACCTTGCAACCAGAGGATCCTGAGACAGACGTCTGTTCAAATGAGCGGAGAGGGCCGCAATCTGCACTTTCAAAGTGGCAGGGGCAAGGCCCTTATCCAAACCGTCCTGAAGAAAATATCAGCCGTTGAAGGTTCTAGATTATTAATACCCTTCTTGGAGCACCACTCCATGAAAATCTTGGCTGTCCTCTGGTAGTTCTTATTGGTAGATTCTGCTCTTGCAGAATAAAGGGTCTTCAGGATGGCCTCTGACAGTCCTCTATCCTGCTGTAGGGACTGCTCAACCTCCAGGCTGTCAGGTTGAATCTCCAGAGATCCTGGCACTTCAGAGATCCTTGGGAAACCAGGTTCTGGATGGGGGGAAGCCTCCAATATATCCCTCGACTCATCTCCATGAGTTGGGAAAAACCAAGCTCTTTTTGTCCAGAATGGAATGATGGCTATCACAGAGACTTGGTCCTGTCTGATTTTCATTAATACCTTTGGTATTATTGGAATTGGAGGGAAGATGTATGCCAGCCTGGACCTCCAAGGGATGGACAGGGCATCCACTGCCAAGGGATTGTCCTCCTGGTAAAGGGAACAGAACTTCTCCACCTTGGCGTTGAGTCGGGTTGCCATGAGGTCTATTTCTGCAAGACCCCTGTTCAGGGTAATCTGATGAAAGACTTCTGGATTGAGTGACTATTCTCCTGATACGGCATAACCCCGACTCAACCGATCCGCTACTATGTTCAGGGAGCCCTTGATGTGAACTGCGGATAAATGGGTTAGATTTTTCTCTGCCCATGTAAATATCAGATCTGCCTCTCTAAGGAGGGTTGGTGATCTGGTGCCTCCCTGTCTGTTCACGTACAGCACTGTGGTCATGTCTGTCTGACCGGATTTTGACTGCTCTTCCCCTGGGAAGAGGCAAGCAATAGAGTAAGGCACGATATACGGCTCTGAGCTCCTTCCAGTTGGACGAGGTCCTTTTTTCAGGAGCGCTCCAGACTCCCTTTATGGAGTTTTCGTCCAATGGGCTCCCCATCCCGAGGGGGATGCATCTGTAGTCAACAGGGTCCAAGAAGGTTGGACCGTGGACCTTCCGTCTTTCAGGTGCAACCACCACTTGAGGGAAAGACGGGTCCTGGGGGAGAGTTGAATCTTCTTGCTGAATGTAAGAAGGGAGCGATCCCAAGCCTCTAGTAACTCCTTCTGGAGGGGACGTAAGTGCCACAAGGCCCATGGGACTGCCTCCACTGAGGAAGACATCAAGCCCAGGATCTTCATCAATGTTCTGATGGAGGCTATCGGCTTTTTGAAGAGGTGCCGGACTGCCGCAACCAGCTTCTCCTTCCTTGCTGGTGTCAAGGAGATTTGCAGGCGGACTGAATCTAGGAAGTAGTTTTTTCAGAGGAACTTCCTTCGAGTTGAAGGGATCGTTTTTGACTTCTCCCAATTTATAAGCCATCACAGACTCTGAAGGCTGTCTGTAGGTACTGGAGCAGAACAGACTCTGACTGGGCCTTTATCAACCAGTCGTCTAGATAAGGCACCAAGAATATCCCCTGAAGCCTGAGGGCGGCCGTTATGGGGGCCACTACCTTTGTAAAGGTGTGGGAAGCAGAGGAGATCCCGAAGGGTAGTGCTGTGAATTGAAAGTGCTTCCTGTGGCCGGAAACTACTACGGCAATCCTTAGAAAAAAACTTTCTGCGTGGAGGTAAATAGAAATATGCAAATGGGCGTCTTTTATATCCAAAGTCACAAAAAACATCGCCTTAGAGGAGAAAGGTGGTGACAGACTTTATGGTTTTCCTATGGAAGCGCTTCTTTTTGATGAAGCGGTTGAGGTACCTTAAGTCTATGATCATTCTCCACTTGTCTGCCGGTTTTGGCATCAGGAAGACGGGAGAATAGACACTGGATCCTTCTTCTAGAGAAGGGACTTCCACCAGGGCTCCCTTGTGAATGTACTCTCGGATGGAGCATTCCAATGTAGTCTGCTGCATTGTAGGGAGGCTGCGAGTTAACACAAACCGATCCTGAGGAGGACGGAGGAACTTGATTGCATAACCTCTTTGGATTACCTACCGGACCCATGGGTCTCGAATTTTTCCCTGCCTGCAGTTGAGAAAGTGGGAGACACGACCTCTGACAAGAATCTCGGCCACAGGAAAACTGCTTCTGATGTCAAAAGCTAGGCTTGACTTTTTTATCATCAGACTTCGGAATCTCCGGCCGGCGTCTCTAGAGGAATAACTAGAGCCTCTCGACTGCCTTCCACGACGATGCGGATAGCCTCTACCACGGCCAGAGCCAGACCTACCTCTGAAGGCCTGGGGTAAAGTTTTACCCTTCTTGTCGGCCAAGCCCTCTAGGATCTCGTCTAGGGCACAGCCAAAGACTCTACCCGGCTCAAAGAGTAATGCGCACAATTTATACTTTGAGGGGAACACAGCTCTCCAAGGTTTTAACCATAGAGGTCTTCCTGCTGCAGTGTTCTTGGTAAGTGCCAGGGATTTGGCCGCCAGCCTTAATTGATGGTGGGAGGCTTCCGTTAAATATTCAGCTGCTAGGGAAACTGAGCCTAGAAACCCTAGCAGCTCGTCTCTGGAGACTTCCAGAGTCGGTCACTTTCGAGGTGGACAAGGTCAGTACATAATTTGGCTGACACTTCACAGGACGCAACCGCCACAGCGGTCTTGGGCGAGGCAGCTGAATAAGCCTTCTTGAAGGTATTGTCGAAGCGCTTGCCATGACGTCGTGCAGATTTCCTCCATCATCTGATGGTACCTTAGTGCGGCAGGACAGTTTAACCACCGCCATATCCACCTTGGGAGGAGGACCCCATTGATCCCATTGAGCAACTGGGAATAAAGCGCCGAACCTCCTAGGAACCACAAGAGGTTTTTCAGGACTTCTCCACTCTGAGGACATTAATTTTTGTAATGTCTGGTCCACTTGGAAGACCCTAGGCCCTCTATAGGTGGACGCGGAGGCTTCCCCGTCAACATCACGATCCTTAGACCGGATGGACTTCAGCAGCCGGCTTAATTTTTCGAGTGGAAGCACGGCCTGCTGGGATCTTCAGTGGAATCGTCAGATGAGAGTGTCTCGTCCACTATCTGATAATCTTCATCAGAGATCCGTAAGGAAGATTGTGTCTCAATCTGCGGTCTCTTGGCAATCTGGGCGATGGAAGAACGAATCTCCTTTAAGAGACTCCTCATATAGTCCTTTACCCAAGTAACAACCTCTTATAGAAGGTACTTCCGGCGGAGGTCCGCGACACTGGTGACAGCGGGTAAAATCATAGCCGTCAGGTAAAGGGGTATTGCAATCCAAACACATTAGGTGTTTCAAGTTTAGAGGAATTTTTCCTCCTAAGCGCATCGCCATTACGTGATGCAGAAGATGACATCTGAAACATCAAACAGCCACGTGACACTGAAACAGGGAAGATCGCCAAGCATCGCATAAAAACCCAAGGGGTACCTTTTTTTTTTTTTTTTTTTTTTTTTGAATCGGTCACCTTGAAGAGAGAAAAAAACCGTCAGAAAAAAACCAGCCACCGCAACCCGCAGCAGAGGAGCTAGAAACCACTAACTCAACAAATAAAGGACTGCATTCAGACCTTTTAAATGTAATCCAGCAGCGAGGGGAGGAAGCCAGCAAAGAAACATTTATACAGCACCAAAACAAGTCAAACGCCATAATGGAACATAGAGGAGCATAAGCCTAAGCCAGAGGCTCAAAATACAAGCAGCAAAAATCAATTCTATATTTTGCCTTTAAATTTTAAATTTCCAAACTTACCGCACTTTTTCCGAGAAAACCGGAAGTAGGGCGCGGTGGTGCGCAAAGGCTTCCTTCCCCTGGGAACACGGCACCGGAGAAAAGTTCCGGCCGAGGAGGTTCCCCGCTTACTTCCGGGATCGCGCTGCCTGCAGATGGATGCCGGATAACGCTGCGCTGCGGTGCGAAGGCCCGAAGGACCGGAGGTTTTCTCTTTGGGACCGAGGTACCCCAAAAAGGTAAGCCAGGAGTAAATAAAACCCCATAGCAACGGGAGGTCACAAGAGACCTCCGTCCACCTGTTCCACACAGGACAGAAAAAAACACAGTGGAGGGAGGTTTCTTGTGCCCTCTTATAGGGCTAGTAGGAGGCACCTTTTTGGTGCTAATTAAAGGTTCCACCTGTCCTAAACAACACACAGGGGCAGAGATAGCCCATATTGTGCTGCTGTCGGACGTAAGTGGAATGATAGATTTCATTTGGTGTCATGACTTTCCATGGCTTTTTACACCTCTCTTTCTTCATGTGTTCAGTACTTTTTCCCATTTCTCATTATTACACATAACTTAATTTATGGACAGCTATGGTTTAAAAGACTAGAAGGCTCAATTTTAGTAGGGCAGATTTTAGGGGCCTAAAGGTAAGGGTTAGTAGAATTCCATGGCGAAAAATACTTAAGCACAAAAATGCACATGAGGGGTGGGAAATTTTCCGCAGGGAAATCATTAATGCACAGGAACTAACAATACCTAGAAGCAAGAAAAATGGGAATCATAAAAACTCCAGGATGGATGACCAAAAAATTACATAACCTACTAAAAAAGAAAAAGGAAACATACAACAAGTGGAAGATGGGAGCTATATCTAAGGGAGAGTATACAGCAGTTTGCAGACTCTGCAAGATAAGCATTAAAAAAGCTAAGGCTGAATACGAATTGAAGCTTGCAAAAGAAGTTAAGAGTAATGTAAAAGGTTTTTGGGGATATGTTAAGAGCAAAAGAAAAGTGAAGGAAACCATTGGAGTCCTGAAGAACGAAAAGGGTGAAAAAGTTAACATGGTGGATCAGCAGGTGGAGTTACTAAATTCATATTTTGTATCCGTCTTCTAGCAAGAAATGGATGGAAATATCAACATTAATGGTGATAGTGATGAGGGGAATGAGGACTCCAAGCTGATTATAAGTGAAGGTTTGGTAAGAGAACATTTAGCTAAGATTAAGGAAACCAAGTCCCCAGGACCGGATGATTTACACCCTAGAGTTTTAAAAGAATTAGCAGAGGAAATAACAGAACCCCTTGCAATAATCTTTAATAAGTCATGGGAAACAGGAGTGGTCCCTCTAGATTGGAAAAGGGCAAATGTGGTCCCCATCTACAAAAAGGGGAATAGGGACGACCCAGGAAATTATAGGCCGGTAAGTCTGACCTCGATAGTAGGAAAAATCTTTGAACAAATTGTTAAAGAACATTTAATTAGGTACCTGGATGGGAAGGCTTTAATTAATCAGAGCCAGCACGGCTTTATGCCTAATAAATCTTGTCAGACTAATCTTATTTCCTTCTATAATAAAGTCACTGAATGGTTGGACCAGGGGAATGCAGTGGACATAGTATATCTTGACTTTAGTAAGGCCTTTGATAAAGTATCACATAACATTCTTATTGAAAAAATGATCAAGTATGGCTTTGATAAAATATCAGTAAGGTGGGTTCACAATTGGCTAAATGATCGGGCACAACGAGTAATTCTAAATGGCTATACATCAAACTGGAAGAAAGTAAAAAGCGGGGTGCCGCAGGGCTCTGTCCTGGGCCCAGTACTTTTTAATATTTTTATAAATGATCTGGATGATGGGATTAATGGGGAACTAATAAAATTTGCAGATGATACAAAGATAGGAGGAATGGCCAACACTAGAGAGGAGAGAGAGTGCATCCAAAAGGACTTAGACACACTGGAACTGAGGTGAACAAAATGGTATTCAACAGGGACAAATGCAAAGTTCTACATCTGGGTAACAGAAATGCAAGAAGCATATATAGTATGGGAGGAATAGAACTAAGTGAGAGTACAGGGGAAAAGGATCTGGGCATAATAATAGATCACAAATTCAACATGAGTCAACAGTGCAGTGCGGTGGCTAAAAAGGCTAATAAAATTCTAGGATGTATCAAGACGAGCATTGAAGCTAGATCAAGAGAGGTAATTATTCCGCTGTACTCTGCCCTGGTCAGACCCCACCTGGAATACTGTGTACAGTTCTGGGCTCCCCAGTTTAAGAAAGACATCGATTTATTGGAGCAGGTCCAGAGAAGAGCAACCAAAATGGTGAAAGATCTACAAACCATGTCCTACGAAGAAAGGCTAAAAGAATTGGGACTGCTTAGTTTGCAGAAGAGAAGGCTAAGGGGAGACTTAATAGCGGTATTTAAATATCTGAAAGGTTGTCACAGTGCAGAGGGATTAACCCTCTTCTCATTAGCAGAAGGAAGCACGAGAAGTAATGGGATGAAACTAAGGGGAAGGAGATTCAGATTAGACATTAGGAAAAACTTTCTAACAGTAAGGGTAGTGAGGGAGTGGAATAGGCTGCCACGGGAGGTGGTGAGTTCTTCATCAATTGAAATCTTCAAGCGGAATCTGGATAGGTATATAGCTGGGATGATCTAGGAATTCCTGCTTTTGCAGGCGGTTGGACTCGATGGCCCTTGAGGTCCCTTCCAACTCAAACAAAAGAAAGAAAGAAAGAAAGAAATTCTTTGTCTGTGTGGATTGGATGGGTTGTTACCGACATCTGATGAGAATTTCATGTCAATAGCACCTTTAGAAATTTATTTACTTAGAAAATTGGTGACGTGTTCTATACTTATTTTTCACGCTGTACATAGAGAAGTATATTTATATGAACATTGAAAATATATTTTTAAGTATAGAATGTACTGGCATATAGAGATATCTCTATGTATCATTACATTATGTAGGCACAGTACAATAATATTGTAGTTTGACATAAGGAAACGAAAAACCTCTAAGTGCATAGAGGCTGAGGCTCAGTCAGTAGATTAACAACCTTACATGCTTTGTTTCCTGGGTTCAGATACCTAAGGAATAAAGTTAAATTTTAAATTGCTGTAGGATCTCCCAGCAACCTCCTCATTAATATTCACTGCATTGAGGTGTGGTCACACTGCAGTGAATAATAATGATCCGGTAGCTAGGTGAAAGAGATTAGTGATGGGGTGAGGGGACCTGAAAATCTCCAGGGCGAGTTGACATGTCTGCCAATATGGCTCTAATCTCCTGATATTCGTAGGGAGAGGAGTGTGGAGTTCATAGTTTATTATCACTATGGAGTATGAAGTTGAAGTTTCATAAACAGTATTTATCTTTATGGAGCATTTAATGGCTTCATGGATAACAGTGGTGAACCTAGCCTCTTTGCTGCCTGAGGCGGACTATAAAAAGGCGCCCCCCCCAAAAAAAAAAAAAAAAAAAAAAAAAAGAGTTTCCATGCTACTAGCTTCACACGCTGCTATTGTCACACAATAAACATACAAAATACACAAAGTGATAAAACAGTTTTAAAGAAATCTTCTTACTGTATTACTTCAGTATCAGAGACCAACAACACGGTATTAACAATGAAAATAACTTAACACATCTTCTTGCCAGGTGAAACGTCAAGGTCTTTGACCAAACTCTAACTACAAAAGAGACAACATGGTTCTCTGCATAGTAGTTAGACCAGATTATGGTAGATCAGATCTTCCACCAATCTGATATTGACAATCTATCCTTAGGCTAAGTCTCCACGTAGCGGGCCGCAGCAAAAAAAGGGCTGCTGGAAAAAACATGGAGGCAACGCATCGCAGCACTTTTCACAGACTGTCCACAGAGGTTTCCTTTGTGGACTTTCTCTTTCTATTTATACCTATATGGAAACCACCGGCATTTCCATAGGTATAATTGACATGGTGCGATTTCCAAAACCGCAATGGTTAGGCTAGGGCCGTGATGGTGAACCTATGGCACGCGTGCCAGAGAGGGCACGCAGAGCCCTCTCAGTTGGCATGCGCGCCGTCACCATCCGGTACAGGATTCCCGGTTAGTGAGAGATCGCTTCTTTCAGCTGTATGTGCAAATGTACATACAGCTGAAAACTGTCAGTGTAAGCCACAGGACCGCGGCTTACACAGTACATGCTAAATTGATAAAGGCTAAATGCTGTACTCAGGAAGGACCTTCTGACGTCATAAGGTCACATGACAGGGTAGGTGTGTCTTTGCTTGTAAGAAGGTCCTTCCACATGAAGAGAAGTATCCCGAGCAGTGGAGGAACATGGAGAGATGTGGGGTTCAGTGTGTAGTGTGTGGGGGGGGGGGGGAGAGATGTGGAGGGGAGAGATGTAGGGTGTAGTGTGGGGGGAGGGTGTAGTGTGGAAGGAGAGATGTAGGGTGTAGTGTGGGGGGAGGGTGTAGTGTGGAAGGAGAGATGGAGGGTGCAGGGTGTAGTGTGGAAGGAGAGGTGTAGGGTGCAGGGTGTAGTGTGGAAGGAGAGGTGTAGGGTGCAGGGTGTAGTGTGGAAGGAGAGATGCAGGGTGCAGTGTGGAAGGAGAGGTGCAGGGTGCAGTGTGGAAGGAGAGGTGCAGGGTGCAGTGTGGAAGGAGAGATGCAGGGTGCAGTGTGGAAGGAGAGATGTAGGGTGCAGTGTGGAAGGAGAGATGCAGGGTGTAGGGTGCAGTGTGGAAGGAGAGATGCAGGGTGTAGGGTGCAGTGTGGAAGGAGAGATGTAGGGTGCAGTGTGGAAGGAGAGATGTAGGGTGCAGTGTGGAAGGAGAGATGCAGGGTGCAGTGTGGAAGGAGAGATGCAGGGTGCAGTGTGGAAGGAGAGATGCAGGGTGCAGTGTGGAAGGAGAGATGCAGGGTGCAGTGTGGAAGGAGAGGTGCAGTGTGGAAGGAGAGATGCAGAAGGCAGTGTGGAAGGAGAGATGCAGGGTGTAGAGTGCAGTGTGGAAGGAGAGATGCAGGGTGCAGTGTGGAAGGAGAGATGCAGGGTGCAGTGTGGAAGGAGAGATGCAGGGTGTAGGGTGCAGAGGGGAAGGAGAGATGCAGGGTGGCGGAGAGATGCAGGGTGCAGTGTGGAAGGAGAGATGCAGGGTGTAGGTTGCAGGGTGTAGTGGGGGGTGCAGAGATGCAGGGTGTAGTGGGGGGTGCAGAGATGCAGGGTGTAGTGTGGGGTGCAGAGATGCAGGGTGTAGTGTGGGGTGCAGGGTGTAGTGTGGGGGGGAGAGATGCAGAGTGTAGTGAGGGGGAAGATGCAGAGTGTAGTGTGGGGTCCAGGGTGTAGTGTGGGGGGGGGGAGATGTGGGATGTAGGCTGCTTGCAAGCAAGAGGGGGGAATAGGGGAGGCAGGTTAATTTAAGGTGAAATTGCCGTGTTGGCACTTTGCGATAATTTTGTGGGCTTTGGGTTGCAGTTTGGGCACTCGGTCTCTAAAAGGTTCGCCATCACTGGGCTAGGGCTATATGCTGGGCTATACACCCAATTTTGGGTGTTTCCTGTCACGTGATCAATGATTACTGCGTTGCCCTTTGACTCCTTCACTAATATTAGTGAATGGAGTCACATTGCAACCTCTAGTGCTTTTGCGACTGTGACTTCAATTCACAAAAGGATTGAGCAATGTTTGGCTTGAAGTTGCGGTTGTGGCACCCTCAGGATCTCAATGTGACTTCATTCACTAACATTAATGAAGGAATCGCAGGGAGACCCAGCGATCTTTGGTCATGCAATAGGCAGCCAAGATCGCAATGCAGTGCTAGCCTTATTAAAGAGAACCTTTCATGTCCTCATGAATATGAGGTTTTATATACCGCTAGAAAGCCGACATAGGTTTTTTTTTTTAATTTGTAACATATTTGTAATGGGTCTGTCAGGTGCATTTTACTGGGTAGGGAAAAACAGCAGAATACATTCAGGATTATCACAATTGACAAACCATGACATGACCTGAGACATGAATGGAGCCTAAGCTTTATTTACATAAAAATACTTTGCATTTGTTTTTATGATTTTTCAAACAATGTCTCAACATATAGCCTTTTAACCCTTCATGCTACAGAGATTAGCTGATAAAACTATAACTGTAATGTGATGGTTTGAGCAGCAGTGTACTAAGGTTATATGGGCCTGGCATGAGCTACCCTTACAGTGCTGGGCACATAATCCCTGCTCCTTATCACAGAGGATATTCTTTGCTTGGAGGCTTTTTCTGCCAACGCCCCTCCCCTCCCCCTGCGACATCCAACATCCACTGCAACCCAAACCTTGTCTCACCTGTCCCCCCCTGCGACTCCCAACATCCACTGTTCCCCAAACCTTGCCTCACCCGCCCCCCCACGACACCCAACATCCACCGCACCCCAAACCTTGCCTCACCCGCCCCCCCCACGACACCCAACATCCACCGCACCCCAAACCTTGCCTCACCCGCCCCCCTGCGGACACCCAACATCCACCGCACCCCAAACCTTGCCTCACCCGCCCCCCCCGTGACACCCAACATCCACCGCACCCCAAACCTTGCCTCACCCGCCCCCCCTGTGACACCCAACATCCACCGCACCCCAAACCTTGCCTCACCCGCCCCCCCTGAGACACCCAACATCCACCGCAACCCAAACCTTGCCTCAACCGCCCCCCTGCGACACCCAACATCCACCGCACCCCAAACCTTGCCTCACCCGCCCCCCCGCGTCACCCCCGCGTCACCCAACCCGCCATCATCATCAATCTGGTATTTATCCCCTATCCTATGGATAGGGGATAAATACTTAGAAAAGCAATATTTATCTAATATGAAACACTTACCTCAGTAGCGCTTTTGAGAGCAGGGACACCTTAGGAGACCGCGAAGGAGCCACTGTGTGTCCTATCATGTCAGGTCACGTCACATCACGTGATGCATGCAGCCAAGCGTGGGTGCGGGCGGGGGCGGAGAGCAAGGAGCAGGCTAAGTGAACGGGGGCGGAGGCGGAGAGCAAGGAGCAGGCTAAGTGAACGGGGGCGGAGACGGAGAGCTAGGAGCAGGCTAAGTGAATGCTTGAGGGTGGGGCCGCTGGAGCAGTGCTGCTGCCAATAGGTGAGTGTTGAAGCAGCGCTGTCTCTGCACGGCCGCCCCGAGCTACCGCTCTCCTCCCCTGCCTAAAACGCTAAACCAGCCCAGGACAGGTCCCGCTCAGCATGTTTTTTAAAGCGGCCTGTCTTGGGCTGATTTAGGTCAATCAAAATGCCGCCCCCCGAAAATGACAAGATAGCGCCGCCTGAGGCGGCCGCCTCACTTCGCCTCATTAGCGGTGCGGCCCTGATGGATAACATCCATTAATTCAATGGAGGCTGAATGAAATGTGTGAGTTTCATAGTGAATATCTATTTCTATGAGGCACACAGGAGTTAGGCTGTCTTGCATTGGGACATGTACATATAAAAGATAGCAGTAACTAATTTCCTTTAGACAGCTCTGAGAAGGGACCCTGGTATGTCTGTGTGAGCTGGGATGATTACAGGTCCCTAGGCAGAATCCTGTGGGATTAACCCTTGAAGTCAATAATTTTAAACAGGGAGACTGAACCTTGGTTTTTATTTTGTTATATGAATTAAAAGTTACGTTTTATTTATTACTATTTACTCATTAACCTATATCTACGAATTCAACACTTTACAGTGACTGCTGCGTAGTACATCATGAGCATATGGTATCACAAATCAGTAAAGTAAGGGCATGTGGAAAAAAGTGTCACCACACAACCTGGCTACTATATGTTATAAGAACTAGTGGATTAAATTGTTTTGTTTTAAACTCATTATCAGAATAGGACATCTGTGGGGATCAGTGGGGGGCATACTAGACCTTGCTGAATTTATCTGGACAATTCCTGTGAATGTATATTACTCGCTCATAGGAAATAATTGAATTCACCGGGTGATTCTACGCTGAGAATTTCGGGGGTTAGATATCCATCTATTGCAAAGCAGCCTCCTTTCTGGTCAGAAAATTTGTCTCATGAAGCAGGATACAGGTATGATGTGACCACAGTTCCTCATCAAGCAGTCCAAGCAGTACATGTGTTAAAGTGTCTGTACCCTCAGTCCAAATTCCTTGTAAAACAGAACAGTCTCAGATCGTGACTAAAGTCCACCATACTATAACAACATTTCTAACACTGCAGTGTGGGTATACATCCCATTTTATTTAGTCGGAGTAACGTGAGGTAGCATTGGTGATATAGGCATAGCTAGCAGTGGACAGAGGGGGAGGTGGCCCAAGACCCACTGACTCTGGGATGCTGCCACAAACACCAGCAATTAGAAACCAGCAATTTCAATTGAAATACAGTCATGGTGTAAGTGTTGGCACCCCTGAAAATTATCCAGAAAAGTATTTCTCACAGAAAATTATTGCAATTACACATGTTTTGTTCTAACATGTTTATTTCCTTTGCGTATTGGAACAACACAAAAAACTGAGAAAAAAAAAAAAGCCATAAATTATACACTTTCACGCAAACCTCCAAATGTGGGCTGGACAAAGTTACTGGCACCCAACTTAATATTTGGTTGCACACCCTTTGTAAAAAAAATAACTGAAATCGATCGCTTCCTATAAGCATCAACAAACAAACACCTCTTAACTCGAATTTTGAACCACTATTCTTTTGCAAACCAGGTCTCTCATATTTAAACGGTGCCTTCTCCCAACAGCAATTTTAAGATCTCTCCACAGGTGTTCAATGGGATTTAGATATGTACTCATTGCTGGCCAATTCAGAATTCTCCAGCGCTTTGTTTTCATCCATTTCTGGGTGCTTTTTGAAGTTTGTTTGGGGTCATTGTCCTACTAGAAGACCCATGACCTAGGAGGCAAACCCAGCTTTCTGACACAGAGCCCAACATTGTTAATCATCAGATTTCATCATGCCTTGCACACAGTCAAGGCACCCAGTGCCAGAGACAGCAACACAACCCCAAAACATCTTTTAACCTACACGATATCTGACTGTTGGTACTGTGTTCTTTTCTTTGTAGGCCTTGTTAGGGATTACAATGGACCCCAAGATATATTGTAGAGTTTCTGATTAGGTAATTCAGACAAACTGTAACGTCTCTGCCTGTTCGGGTCTCTGCGCCACCCTCTGCTCGCACGCTGCGGCGAAGGAGGCGTGTTCAGTTTGATTCCTTGCGTAGGTTTCTTGTTGCTCAGTCTGAACACTGTCCTAATACCTCCTGTCTGTAATTGAATTTCAGCCACACCCATCTCTTGCATCTTTGTTTCTCTCTGCTCCTCTAATAGTTAATCTCAGCCTTGCCTGTGTGATTGACAGCCTGTCTACCAATCCAGTCTGGGGCAGGTCCTGTCTTTCTATAAACAGGTTGTTAGCCCTCACATGGTCGCTGGTTATTGCTTTTGCATACCTGCCTTTACTCCGTGCTGTTTTGTTACCTGTATTCCTATTTCTGATCTCTGGCTTTGTCTGTGACTATTCTTTTGGATTGTG
Source organism: Leptodactylus fallax (assembly GCA_947044405.1). Taxonomy (NCBI): domain Eukaryota; kingdom Metazoa; phylum Chordata; class Amphibia; order Anura; family Leptodactylidae; genus Leptodactylus; species Leptodactylus fallax. The sequence continues at coordinate 8,657,749 of CAMRHE010000007.1, read as the reverse complement.
ATTTTGTACTGCATTGCTTGACTGTTACCAACCCCTTGGCTAGCCGACCTCCCTTTGTCCGTTGTTTGTCCTGTCTACGTTCTGTGTTGTCACCTATATTAGGTAGGGCCTATCGACCAGTTGCTGCTGTCGCTTAGGACAGATAGGCAAGTTAGCCAGGGACAGGGGGGGTTTAGCTTAGGGCTCACTGTCTTGTTATGCCCCTCCCCCCAGGGTTCTGCAGCAGCACTGGGGAATTGTTCAACTGGCAATTCCCTTACAGAATAACCAGCCCAAAATTACCTCCTGCCACTTGCTTCCCTCCAGATCAGCATGGATCCTATCCAGGGCCTTGCAGCCAAGATGGAGGGTTTGGCAGGCCTGGTAGCTGAGCTAGGTAAACAGGTTCAGACCCTTACTGATGCTGCTGCAGCATCTCTGGTTGTTTCTGCCCCTTTCAGGGTTAAGATGCTACTCCCGGATCGTTTCTCGGGGGACCGAGAAAAATTTGAGATTTTCCGGGAGTCTTGTCATCTGTACTCCCAGGCCCAAATGGTGGGAGTAGTTATATCCCTGCTACAGGGGAATCCACAAGCTGGGGCCCTTAAACTCCCTCCTGGGGCTGAGGAGTGGTCAGATTTAGAAAAAATTTTTTTGTCTTTGGGGTCTATATATGCTGAGCCAGACCACATTGGACTTGCGGAATCGCAACTCCTCACCATGCGGCAGGGCAAATGCTCTGCTGAGGAGCATTGTTCAGAATTTCGCAAGTGCAGTGTAACTGCAGGTTAGTGTGAGTCAGCTCTAAAGGCCCTCTTTAAACAAATGTTAAGGAGGTCTGGGTTGGTCACCCAGATCCCCCTACTCTTGAGCAAGCCATGACTTTGGCCATCCGTGTTGACCGTAGAATCCGGGAAAATGTTAAAGAGAGAGTAGAGTCTGTTTCCTCCAAATTTTCTGTCTTTTCCTCTCTCTCTCCTGATAAACCCACTTTTTCTCCCATCACTCCTGGTGAGGAACCCATGCAACTGGGAGCTATGGACGCCAAGACTCGATGAGAGCATCGTCTCCGGAATAACCTCTGCCTGTACTGTGGTGCTTCAGGTCATATAGTTCGAGACTGCTCCATCAGACCCCGCACACCAGAGGAAAAGCTTCAGTGCCTGAGTGGTAGTCAGAAGAACCACTCAGGCAATCAGGTATTTGCCAGAAATAACAATAAGCTGTTGTTATCTGTGTCTCTGTCCTCTGGGGACAAATCTGTTTCTGGCCAGGCCCTAGTTGACTCTGGGTCTTCAGCAAACTTTGTCAAACTTTCATTTGTCTCAGCCTTAGGCATTAAGCTTTTGCCACTTGCCACTCTGGCGATTATTGGAGCGGATTTTGCCCCACTGGCTAGGGGTAAGGTCCGATTCAAGACCCCTTTAGTCACATTGCAAGTGGGTGCTGCACATTCTGAGGTCATAAGCTTCTTTGTTATGGAGCATCTGTCTTCTGATATTGTTTTGGGGCTCCCCTGGTTGAACCTCCATAACCCTATTTTTGATTGGGGTAAAAGGGAGTTAGTGAAATGGGGAGATCAGTGCTCATCCCACTGTATTGCTTTGCATACCTTAGATTGTTTCAGTGAGGAGATAGTCTCGGCTACTAAGGGTTGGAAACCCCAGGCAAATAAAATACCTTTGCCTGGTCCACCAGCACCTCTTGTTGTTCAGGGAGATCTGGAATTTAAGGCAGAGAAAATACTGGGTCCTTCTAAAACTAGTTTATCTGGTGAGGGTCCGGTGGCCCCTCATAAAAGGGGGGTACTGTAACATCTCTGCCTGTTCGGGTCTCTGTGCCACCCTCTGCTCACACGCTGCGGCAAAGGAGGCGTGTTCAGTTTGATTCTTTGCGTAGGTTTCTTGTTCAGTCTGAACACTGTCCTAATACCTCCTGTTTGTAATTGAATTTCAGCCACACCCGTCTCTTGCATCTTTGTTTTTCTCTGATCCTCTAATAGTTAATCTCAGTCTTGCCTGTGTGATTGACAGCCTGTCTACCAATCCAGTCTGGGGCAGGTCCTGTCTTTCTATAAACAGGTTGTTAGCCCTCACATGGTCGCTGGTTATTGCCTCTGCGTACCTGCCTTTACTCCATGCTGTTTTGTTACCTGTATTCCTATTTCTGATCTCTGACTTTGTCTGTGACTATTCTTTTGGATTGTGATTTTGTACTGCAATGCTCGACTGTTACCAACCCCTTGGCTAGCCGACCTCCCTTTGTCCTTTGTTTGTCCTGTCTGCGTTCTGTGTTGTCACCTATATTAGGTAGGGCCTGTCGACCAGTTGCTGCTGTCGCCTAGGACAGATAGGCAAGTTAGCCAGGGACAGTGGGGGGTTCAGCTTAAGGCTCACTGTCTTGTTATGCCCCTCCCCCCAGGTTTCTGCAGAGGCACTGGGGAATTGCTCAACTGGCAATTCCCTTACTCGAGCTCATAGAAATCATATGCACATAAACAGGTAGCGTATCAAATGAGATCTAGTTTATTGTGAAGGTGTGATCAACCTTTATAGCAAAAATATGGCAATATGCCCAGATATTACAAGATTAATAGTTTTTGGTTACATGCATATACATTTCAGAGAAGAGATAAGAAATATACATATGTCAGGTGTATCTTCTCAAAATGAGGCCTCCAAGGATAAGGATTAGCAACTTACACATGTGTAACCCCCACAGGGGACACTTTGTGTGTTGTGGATGCTAGCCTTCCTCTATATCTTCCAGAGATGAACAGTGCCACCTACAGGAATTCCTTTTTAACACACAGCACAGGCTGTATGACCTCATGGGGGCAGGAGGCGGGGAAGACACAGGAAGAAAAGCAGGAGAGGGAAGAGAATGGAGTATGGGAGACATTTTTACTAGAGAGAGAGGAAAGTGAGAGGCTTGTGTGTCTTCAGAGACGGACTGATTCAGCTGCAGAATCATCTGTGCATCTGGTGGAGAGAGAGGTGACTACTTTTCCAGCATCGGGTCTGCAGACCAACCAGAACTATGAGAGACTACAGTTGCATCCACACAGAAGGAGACTGCCAGCACCTCCATGCTCCCTTCCTCTCCTTAATGTGAATGCTCCTGCATGGATTCCTGTGAGATAAAGATCCAAGGTAGTGAGTACCCCCGGGCACTTTGTTGTGGTTGTACCAGTATTAGTGACTGAACTGTTGCGATGTGGAGTTCTACGTTTTATACCGTTTATGTGCACCAACGATTGGGCCCCAACGATTGAACTGTGACAATACATGGTGGCCACCCCCTTCAGTACTGCAGATAGCTAGATAGAGAGTGAGTCACTTACAGACATTCTGCGATAAGTGGGGCCTGTCATTTGCAGCAAGACCACTAGGGGGAGTGTGTCGGCACTATAATTGTTTATATTTCTGCATTAATATTAAATTTTAGTATTTTGTGTAAACTGGTTGCATACCTGTGTCATCCTCAAATTGGGGGAGTGTGTACTAAGCTCGGGCAGGGGTTTCCCAAGTCAGCCCTTGGCAGAAGTACTACAACTGCCTGCATTCCCAGAGAGCTTCAAGCAAGATTTGGGTGGAGGCACTGCGCTATAGAGAGGTGAGAAAAAGCACGTACATCCCAGGCAAGGCGGGTGGCAAAAGGGGTTTTACACATGTTCATTTTATTTCCTTCACCAGATTCCCTTCATGTGCTTCTGTATTCCAGCCTTAATCTCAATTCCATTTGTCATGGGTTTGGCCTTTCAAGTTTTGATCTGCTCTTCCTTTGTTTATGCACTGTAATAGCTTAAACAAGCAAAATAAACATAAGCAAATCAGCACTATGGGTGCAGATCCAGCAGTCTTTAGGTTTCCTTTCAGGATCCATATCCTTTATCAGGACCTGGTGGTGTGTAATCAGTTTATTGTCCCTAAGAACATCATTCAGTGGGGACACCACCGTGACAACAAGACTTTCCTTGTAGTTTCACAGTTGTACTGCTTGTCAACATGATGTGGAAGGGACCGTAAAATCGACCTTCTCATGTGTCTCTTTATCACAATCTCCGGGTTGTAACTTAGGGGTTCCTTCCACTGACTCAGGATCTGGAAAGAAGGAGAAAACTCGAGAGTGTACATGAGTCAAATGTTTTTGCCAAACCATCACATAGTCAATACACCATACTACATCTGGAGCAATTGCCAAAAATACAATCCTAATCTAGGGACTGACCCAAAGAGAATCTGATAGGGGCTGAAGCCAATTCTTCTGTCAGGAGTGTACCTTACAGAAGAAACAAATACAAGTGACAAATACTCTGTCCATGGCTTCTCTATCTCTTCCATAGTTTTTTTTGGATTTTCATTTAGAGGGTACCGTACCGTATGGGGTATAGAACACTTGCTGTATCCCCACAGCCTCCGTTATTTCTCTCATTACCTGTCCTGTAAAATGAGTTTCTTTATCACTTTGATGGTCTCGGGGATCCCATACCTGCACACTATTTCTTTCAGTAGTTTATCTGCAGTTCCTTTTGCGGTGGTGTTACCAAAGGCCCAGTGGGCTTACCCTCAGCCATTTTACACTGTTTCAGTGAGTGCTTTTAATTCAGCTTCTTGAGCTGAAACCTGTGGGGTTCTATAATGGTTCTGCTTGTGTTACCTCATGTTCAGTGACCATGGCATATCCGGTGCAGAATCTGCCATTCTTCCCAAATCGAGAGCCATCTACAAAAGAACTCAAAATCAGGGTTAGCAATAGGTTCATCATTTATATGACCAAAACCCAATAATTTCTTGTATACAATCATGTTGTACTATATTGTCAGAAGAAAATACATGTGTGTATTAGTTGTCTGACTTTTCTTTCTCCCCCCCCCCTGAACCTATCGGTAACAGGGTAAAGGGATTTTTAGTGACGTGCAGCATGCAAAAGTGAAATTAGGAAGCATATGTGAGATATGTAAAGAGAATGATCCACCCCATAAAGTTTAATGTTAACAAGTGTCAGAATAGCAGTATACAGGTTCTGTAATATGACACTAGAGTGGGACCATCTATCTCAGGGGAGTGTTTCTGGTAGGACACTTATTGTAGTGCACCTCAGATAACAAGAAGAAGGGAAGAAGGGAGGTCCTAATCTCCAGGTGTGAAGCATGTCCCTTATTATTGCAGGTACAGTGATTATTACTGCAGTCATATTGTTGTTCTATTCTCATAGTCACTGATGTAAGGAATGACTGAGGATTTGATGGTAATGTACAACTACTAAGTAGTATGAAAGGACACTTATTGTAGTGCACCTCAGATAACAGGAAGAAGGGAGGTCCTAATCTCCATGTCTGATGCATGTCCCTTATTATTGCAGATGAATGTTAAATAAAGAATATAACCCCCCCCCCTCAACCACACCAGTGTCGACTCATTAGGTGTGCAACAAAAATGGCGACGAGGATGGGATTCAGTGACAATTCATAGAAGATACAGAGTAGAATTCACTCAATAAAAGATAGAAAAGAACCGACTGAAAAGTGCAGCCATCTCAGTAATATCCTGTGAGTATCCCCTCAGTGAGATCCTGCCCAGCATACTGACAATGGATATGGAGAGCTGCATTAATGACATTAGTGAGTCCTTACTGAATTTAACATTTGATGAACTGGGTGCTGTTAGCAAATATATTAAAGTGCTAGGGGAGAAAATCTCCAAAGCCAGAACCCGCAGGCACCTCCTGAATGCTATCAATAGGCTGCTTGATGAAGTGGGAGAAACAGAGGATGAAGATATTACCTGTCTGTACCTCTAAAAGTGCAAACAGTTCATTATAGATCTGCATTCAGAGACAGAGGTGGGGGCACAGGCAAAAGAGACTGAGACCCTGACAGAACAGACCCAATTGGAAGAGTTAAAGGTACAGTACCTCGCTTTGCAAAAAGCATTCCAGGAATCTAGCAAGCTGTTAGAAAAAGCTCTAGTTTCTGAGACATCAAGTCAAGCAAAGCAAGAGGTGTCAGAAAGAGAGACTTACTGCAGGACTTCACCACAGAAAATTTTGCCAGAAATGACAATACGAAAAGACTTTAAAATGAGTGGCCAAATTGGTGAAAGAGGTCAAAAAGACAAACTGTCTTACACAAATCTCATGCACCAGATAGACATGGGACTGCAAAAAGGCTACAGTGAAGTAGAAGAGGAATTAGTTAAAGCAATTAGCCCTGGCCTTAATATAATAATAATAATAATAATAATAATAGTCCTTTAATAGTCCCACAATGGGGAAATTCAGTGTGTTACAGCAGCAAAGATAAGATAAGCAGATACAAATACAAATACAACATGTACAGGAATGTTCCAAGGTGAGAGGCATTACATTAATAGCAGACAGACAGATAGGACGTAGTAGAGGGGGGGGGGGGATTTAACAGGCAGAGAGATATTTCAGTTCTCTGTGTGTAATGATCTCCGCTTAGGTCGGTGTTGATTGTACAGCCTAACCGCGGTGGGGAGGAAAGACTTCCGATAGCGCTCCTTCTCACACCTAGGGTGGAGCAGTCGGTCACTGACAGTACTGCTCAGCGCGATCACAGTCTCATGCATGGGATGGGACTTCTTCTTCAGCATGGAGCTCACCACGGACAGTATCCTTCTGTCACCCACCACCTGCACTGGGTCCAGGGGGCTCCCCAGGACAGAGCTGGCCCTTCTAATCAGCTTGCCAAGTTTATTTCTGTCCCTGGTTCATATACTGCTCCCCCAGCAGGCCACTCCAAAGAAGATGGCTGATGCCACTACCGAGTTGAAGAAAGTTCTAAGAAGTGCCCCCCGGATTCCAAAGGCTCTCAGTTTCCTAAGCAGGTAGATCCTGCTGTGGCCCTTCCTGTACAGGGCCTCCATATGATCTGCCCAGTCCAGCTTATTATTAAGGAGCAAACCCAGGTACTTATAGGTGTTCACAATCTCGATGCCCGTCCCCAGGATGTCCACTGGTTTAGGAGGGCTTCTGCCTTTGCGGAAGTCCACCACCATCTCCTTGGTCTTCCCCGCGTTAATCTTCAGGTGGTTCTGGTGGCACCAGTCCACAAAATCCTGGTTCAGTTCTCTGTACTCCCTGTCATCATCATCTGTGATGAGACCCACTATTGCAGAGTCGTCAGAATACTTCTGTAGGTAGCAGCTGGATGAGTTGCAACTAAAATCTGCAGTGTACAGTGTGAAGAGGAAAGGGGCGAGAACCGTACCCTGAGGTGCCCCCGTATTACAGATCACGGTACCTGACACACAGTCTTGGGCTCTCACGTATTGAGGTTGATTTGTGAGGTAGTCTAGGATCCAGTTGGAGAGGTGGTGGTCCACTCCAGCAAGGCCCAGCTTGTCCCTCAATAACCTGGGCTGTATGGTGTTAAAAGCACTGGAGAAGTCAAAGAACATTATTCTCACTGTGTTCCCTGGTTTCTCCAGGTGAGACAGAGCCCTGTGCAGAAGATGGATGATGGCATCATCTACCCCAATGCCCGGCCGATAAGCAAACTGGAGGGGGTCCATAGCGGGGCTCACTAGAGGGCGGAGATGTGTGAGAACCAATCTCTCCAAGATCTTCATCAGGTGGGATGTCAGTGCTACAGGTCTGTAGTCGTTGAGGTCCATAGGGTGGGGTTTCTTTGGAACTGGTACCACACAAGAAGATTTCCATAATTCAGGGACTATTTCCAGCCTCAGGCTCATATTATACATATATGTAATTATACCACACAGCTGGTCCCCACAAGTCTTAATTAGCCTTGCACTGATGTCATCTGGCCCTGCGGCTTTCCTCGCCTTGATCTTTTTCATCTCCTTCCTCACCTGGGCCCGTGTGAAGGTCAGACTGTGGCCAGATAAAGACGGATTTCTGGATTTACTGGTCTGTTGGGAAGTGGCCGCATGGGGAAAAGTCATTGTGGTGGGGGAAGCTGAAGGACATACTGGGGTGGGAGGAGCTGGTGTGTGATCAAATCTGTTGAAGAATAGGTTTAGTTCATTAAGCCAATTAACATCTGCCTCAATCTGGCAGACAGACTGTTTATGACCCGAAATTGACTTAAGCCCCTCCCAGACCCCCCTTATGTCTTTTCTTTATATTTGCTTTTCCATTTTTTCCTTATAACTGGCTTTTCCTTGCCTGATTTGATGCCTCAGCTCCTTTTGTACTTCCCTCAACCCCTCCTTATCTCTTGTCCTGAATGCCATCTTTTTCTCCTTAAGTAGTGTTTTTATATCAGAGTTAATCCATGGTTTGTTGTTGGAGAAGCACCTCACCACTTTTGTGGGTACTGTGTTGTCCACACAAAAATTAATGTAGTCCGTTATGCAGTGTGTGAGTCCTTCTATATCTTCTCCATAAGAATCCTGCAGCACTTCCCATGCGGTTGTGTCAAAACAATCCCTCAGAGCCTCATCACTCTCCTCGGACCATATCCTCACTGTGCGGGTGACAGCTGGTTCTCTACGTACAAGTGGCTTGTACACAGGTCGGAGATGCACTAGGTTGTGATCCGATCTCCCCAGGGGCGGTAGGGTTGATGAGTTATATGCCTCCCTCACGTTGGCAAAGAACAAGTCCAGTGTTTTGTTGTCTCTTGTGTGGCAGGTTACATACTGTGTGAAACTGGGCAGTGTGGATGATGGAGAGGCATGGTTGAAATCACCCGACAGAAGAAAGAGGGCCTGGGGATGTTTTAACTGTAACTGGCTCAGAAATATGTTAGAGATGAAAAGTGACCTAACACTGCCACAGCTGAAGACTATTTTAAAAGGACACTACAAGGAGGAGAGCAACTCTGACTTATACCATCGGTTAATAAATATCTCTCAAGACAGCAAAGAATCTCCTCAAAATTTCCTCTTCAGGGAAATAGAACTAAAGGACAGACTTCTTTTTACCTCTACAGAAGTGGAAGCAGAGGAAAAATTTGAAACGGATTTAATCCAAAGGAAATTCCTGAGATCAGTAGAAACAGGACTGCTCAGTGAACACATTAAATTCCAATTGAAACCCTATTTGGATGATCACACAGTCGCTGATGACGTATTAATAAAGAAAATGAATGAAGCTGCCAGTTTGGAACAAGAGAGGGAACAGAAATTAAAGAAGTCTTCTTCCAGCAAAATCAGCAAACTTAGCGAAATGCAGGCTGGTACCACACAACAAGGAGTGCTTGCAAAAGTAGAGTCATCTACAACTCAAGCTGCTCCACCTACACTAAAATCAAAGAAAGTTCCACCTTCAGGGGATACAGAAGTGACAAACTGGGAGGAGGCTGTGAAGGAACTGAGGAATGAGATGTTAGAATTGAAAAAGCTACTTAGGACTTTTCAAGAACCAAGGTTGGTTTCATCCCAAGCATCTTCCAGAAATAAGCAGAATCCAATTTGTGAGGCCTGCAAGGCATCAGATCAAGGTCATACACAGGGTCGGACTGGCCCACCGGGGAACCGTTGAATCCACCGGTGAGCCCCGAGCCCCGACTACTAGTCCACATGTTACCAATGCAGATGCATTGGTCAGGGGCTCGATCCTGACCATCCCGATCGGGCCCCTGACCAGGGGCATAACGATCACGGTCACAAGCGGTGGAGTAAGGTGCCTGCGGCCAGCTGGAGATGACCGGGCCCTGGACCACTATGATAGCGGTCGGGGAAAGCCTGGTTCCCTGACCGCTATACATACTGTTATTGGAAAGGGGCCCTGGCATATTGCAGGCCCCTTTCCAATAGATGGCAGAGCAGGGCACCCAGGGGAGGTGACTGAAAACAATAAATACATATTCTCACCTCTCCTGGGCACAGCGTCTTCCCCGGCGCTCTCCCGTCATGTGACTTAGGCCCCAGCGGTCACATGGGGTGCAACCGCGTAATGACGTTAGTGCGCCCCCATGTGACCGCTGAGATCCAATCACAGGCCTCAGCAGCGACGTCGGAAAAGGGCCTGAAGACGCTGAAGACAGCAGGATGGAGCGAGGATGCCAAGGAAAGGTAAGGCAAGGTGAGTATGAATGTTTGTTATTTTTAATCACCTTTCCTGGGCCTCCGATTATTATACTCTGAGGTCTGAGGAGACCCCAAAGTATAATAATAGCACCGAAGCGGAGGGGGGCTATTGGGCGCATATAATACTGTGTGTGGGCCACTGTGGAGCTTATACTCCATACTGTGGCTTCTTCACTTGTCCCCTATACTGTATGAGGACCATTGATAGGTCCATTATATTGTTGGGGGGGGGGCAGTGATGGAGGCCAATAGCCTGGGGGACATTAAAGGGGGTGTGCAGGATAACTTTATTTTTAATTACCCTGAGACAGGTGGAAAAAAAAACCCCCAAAAAACAAACTTTCTCTCCTGTCCCCAGTGTTTTCTAATGCGGTTCGGTCCTGCAGTTTTGTTGTTTTCTTCCAGCTGAAGTTCCCCCTACACATGACTACCTGTGATGCCACGTGACCCCTGAGGCCAATCAGCGGCCTAAGTGAAGGGACCTGGGACGTCACAGCCAGTGAGGACTTCCGACAAAAAGAAAACAGTGGAGCTGTGGGACCGGATCGTGCTGGGAGGGCACCGGGGACAGGTGGGTATGTTTAGTATGGTTTTTTTTTTTGGGGGGGTGGGAGTAGGGGGGGATTCACCTCTCTCGGACTAATTATAAAAAAAGAAAAAAATTATACTGGACAACTTCTTTAAAGTGTGGCGCATTAGGGGGTATATTAAAGGGGTTGTCTAGTCATAATTTGTTATGGTTTATCCTTAGGATAGGCCATAGATACCTGATCTGTAGGGGGCCGACCCCGGACCGATCAGCTGTACGGAGCTACTTCTGGCACCCGTCCTGTACACAATATGGGGCCAGAAGCAGAAAGCTCTGTCCACTGTATATTAGCCGGGCACCTTCACTGCATCTCAGCACTTATTGATGTCAGTAGGAGCTGAGCTGTAGTGAAGGCGCCGGGCTGCTATACAGCAGATGGAGCTTTCTGCTTCCAGCCCTGTGTTGTGTACAGAACGGGTGCTGGAAGTGACGCTGTGCAGCTGATGGTGCCATGTGTCATCCCCCCTACCGATCAGGTATTTATGGCCTATCCTAAGCTTAGGCCATAAAAAAGATTAACCCTGGACAACCCCTTTAATATGCATCACACAGTTTAATGTCCCTCCCTCCACAGGATGTTAGCCTCCATCACTGCTCCCACACAATATAATGGCCCCATCACTGTTCCCCATACAGTATGGGGGACCAGTGAAGTGACCGTAGAAAAATTTGGCCCAGACAACCCCTTAAAAGAGGTTGTCCATAAACTGGAGCGACCACTGTGTCAGCCGCCAGGGAGGTGTAAAAATAAGGAAATTTTAAAAAAAAGCATACTCACCTGTCCCCAGCACCCCGTTGTCCCCTCCCTGCGTCTGTTTGGTCTCATGGCGGCGCCTCATTTCTGGAAATCCTGTACCTAATTGGTCTTAGCGGTCACATGAGGTGCAGGACTCCCAGCAAGGAGTCGCCGGCATGAGACTGAATGAACACTGGCAGCGGACAATGGAGCGCAGGGAACAGGTGAGTATGCTTTTTATTTATTTATTTTTTACTTTACACCTCCCGCCAGCCACATGGGTTGCTCCAATTCCTGGACAACCTCTTTAAAGGATATATCCATCTTTCTAATATTGATGGCCTGTCCTTAGGATAGGCCATCAATATTACATCTGCGATGATACAACAGCCAGGACCTCTGCAGATCAGCTTTTCCAGGACAGTGCGGCTACAGGTAAAGGTAAGAAAACAGGAGCCACGCTGTTCACTTGCCATACAAGGTGTAGCAGTAGGTTTAGGTAGTGCAGTGGTGTACATGGTATAGTGGGTGAGCAGCATGGCTCCCGGCATGTTATTACCTTTAGCCGCCCTGTCTCGGTACCGCTGATCTGCAGGGGTCTTGATGGTGGGCCCCTAGAAACAATTCCACTGGTGGGCCTTAGACATCCCAGTCCGACACTGGTCATACATGTCGCCGTTGCTACAAATGTGGCAAAGAAGGACAATACGCTAGGGGATGTTGTGCACCCAGAGCTACACAGTTAAAAGACAGGAGGTTGCTGATGAGTAACCTGTGCCAAGCCTCAGTCCCAAACAAAGAAAGTATCATCTTCAGGAATGGAAGCCAAAGAAAATCTGTTACACAGTTATTTCCAAAATGTATGTGATCGTATCCAACAGCTGGGAGCTTCAAGAGAACAATACATAGCAAGTCACTACTAGGAAGTGCGCAACAACTAACTTACAGATAAGTGAAAGTGTATCAAGAGGCCAAAGAAAACTCATCAATTTAATAGGAAAAAGGTGTATGGTCCTATGTAAACTGAATGGTGTTCATGTTCAGGCATTATGGGATACTGGAGCTCAAGCAAGTATCATCAATGAAAGTTGGCGACAGCAGTACCTTCCTCAAACAGATGTAAGGGCAGTGGAAGAATTGCTAGGCTCTGAACCATTATGTGGGAGAGCAATAAATAAGACTGAAATTAATTTCATTGGATGGATCGAAGCAACCTTTCAACTGTACTCTGATAATGACAACATAGAACTCCTGGTGCCTTTCCTAGTATCCAGTGACAACAACGTAGCTGAAGAGCCAATCATTGGTTATAATGTGATTGATTTCATCCTAAGAAAAACCCCTTCATCATCTTTGGTGAGAACACTGGCTGCATCATTTTCACTGCCTGCAAGAAAAGCAGAGATGGTGGTAAAAGCTGTCCAAGTGAGCCAAGCAGAAGCATTTTTGAAGGAGGTAAGAACAGGGGTACGTCATACCATTATTCCTGCAGGTACTATAATGGGTGTCAAGTGTGGTGTTCATGTGGGACCTCATCAGAAGAACCAGAAAAAGCTCTTTGCGCCGAGTACCACTGCACAGTTACCAGAGGGAATATATACAGATGAGACTATTGTGATTGTACCTCATGACAACTATGCTCGGGTAACCATTCCAGTAATGAACCCCACTAAACATGATATTGTACTGGATCCAAAAACTGTTTTGGGTCACTTAGAAACAGTCAAAGCAGTATACCCAGCTTGCATAAAATCTGTTCAGGTTTCTTCTTTGACCACAACCATTCAAACATTGGAAAATGTTGACAAACCAGAAGGAGAAGTGTCTTCAGTTAAAGAGGAATTGGATCCTCCGGTTCCTGCAGGTCATCTTGATGAAGACGAACAGTGCATAGTAAAGCAGATGTTAAGAGAAGAGTGTCATGCTTTCTCCAGAGATGATTCTGATGTTGGATATATTCCATCGCTCCATCACTAAAGATTAATCTAAAAGATCCCACATCCGTTAAAAAGACATATACTTCTGTGCCTAAACCGCTTCATAAAGAAGTGAAGGAGTACCTAGAAGACCTGATAAATAGAGGATGGATTGGGAAATCAAAATCATCCTATTCTTCTCCTATAGTATGTGTAACAAAACGAGATAGTACCCTGAAACTCTGCTGTGACTATAGAGAAATAAACCAGAAGTCAGTTCCTGACCGTCATCCTATACCTAGAATCCAAGATATGCTGAATAGCTTGTCAGGAAGTTCTTGGTTTTCTGTGCTTGATCAAGGGAAAGCCTATAACCAAGGATTTATGGAAGAATCCAGTAGGCCTTTGACAGCCTTTATAACACCTTGGCGATTATATGAATGGATATGTATTCCTTTTGGGCTCAGCTCAGCTCCTGCAGAATTTCAGAGTAGCATGGAAGAATGCTTGGTAGGACTGAGAGATAGTATCTGTCAACCATATCTTGATGACAACCTGGTTCACAGTAAGTCTTTCACTGAACATGTGGAACATGTACGGACTGTGCTTCGGTGCTATCAACAGCATGAAATCAAGCTAACACCAAAGAAATTTGAGCTGTTCAAAACACAAGTCCAGTTCCTAGGTAAGATTGTCTCTGGTGATGGCTATACTATGGATCCAGCAGAAATTGCTCCAGCAATGGCTTTGAAAAACAAACCTCCATCTACAGTGGGAGAGCTTAGAAAAAGGCTAGGTTTTTTGTCCTACTACCGGACATATATTCAAAATTTCTCCCGGATTGCCGCTCCACTGTATGATCTACTGTCTGCGGGGCCAAGTTCACCATCAACCACAGAAAAGAAAGCAAAAAGAGATAGGGCCAAACAGAAGGGTAAAAGTCAACTTCCTGCACATCAGCCCATCAATTGGACTGCCCATCATCAAGAAAGCCTGGAGAGACTGATCGATTTGTTAGTTAAGCCACCAGTGATGGGGTATCCAGACTTTAATAACTCATTTATACTGCACTGTGATTCGTCTCAGGAAGGACTTGGTGCTGTCCTATATCAAAAGCAAAATGGCAAGTTGAGAGTTATCGCAGCAGAGAAGAACTACCATTTGCACTCTGGGAAAGTTGAGTTTTTGGCAATGAAATGGGCAATATGTGACAGTTTTAGAGACTACTTGTACTATAGTCCATCATTTGTGGTATATACAGACATCAGCATGGAAGCTATTGGTAGCACTGTGCAAGCAGATCAAATATAAGAGGAGGAACATACGCCGTGGTGGTGCCCTGTAACTGTAGAAAGTGCAGCTGGGGAAGCTGAACAAAACCTCATAGCAAGCGTTAACCAGCTCCCAAAAGAAACAATCATAAAAGCACAAGAATATAACAAGATCATTGGGAGACTGCTACACTACAAAAATCAAAATGTATTTCCAGCTAAGAAGGAGAGAAAAACAGAACCACCAGCGGTAACTGCCTTATTCAGAGAATGGTCTAAATTATACCTCAACTCAGATGGTATTCTTTATAGGAAGACTAGCCGTAACTTACAATTAGCCTTGCCAAAAGTCTACCATATGACAGTATTCAAAGAACTCCATGAACAAATGGGACACTTGGGAGTAGAAAGAACTGTCAATCTTGTCAGAGAACGCTTCTTCTGGCCATACATGCAGAAGGATATTGAGCATTATGTCACCAGAGAATGCAGGTGTTTAAAAGATAAACGTCCCAATAAACCAACCAGAGCACCATTGAACAACATTGTCTCCACTTATCGTTTTGAACTGGTATCCATTGATTTTTTGCATCTGGAAAAGTGCAAAGGTGGATATGAGTACATCCTTGTGGTAATTGATCATTTTACAAGATTTGCACAGGCATACAGTCATATGAAAAAGTTTGGGCACCCCTATTAATCTTAATCATTTTTAGTTCTAAATATTTGGGTGTTTGCAACAGCCATTTCAATTTGATATATCTAATAACTGATGGACACAGTAATATTTCAGGATTGAAATGAGGTTTATTGTACTAACAGAAAATGTGCAATATGCATTAAACCAAAATTTGACCGGTGCAAAAGTATGGGCACCTCAACAGAAAAGTGACATTAATATTTAGTAGATCCTCCTTTTGCAAAAATAACAGCCTCTAGTCGCTTCCTGTAGCTTTTAATCAGTTCCTGGATCCTGGATGAAGGTATTTTTGACCATTCCTCTTTACAAAACAATTCCAGTTCAGTTAAGTTTGATGGTCGCCGAGCATGGACAGCCCGCTTCAAATTATCCCACAGATGTTCAATGATATTCAGGTCTGGGGACTGGGATGGCCATTCCAGAACATTGTAATTGTTCCTCTGCAAGAATGCCTGAGTAGATTTGGAGCTGTGTTTTGGATCATTGTCTTGCTGAAATATCCATCCCCGGCGTAACTTCAAATTCGTCACTGATTCTTGTACATTATTCTCAAGAATCTGCTGATACTGAGTTGAATCCATGTGACCCTCAACTTTAACAAGATTCCCGATGCCGGCATTGGCCGCACAGCCCCAAAGCATGATGGAACCTCCACCAAATTTTACAGTGGGTAGCAAGTGTTTTTCTTGGAATGCTGTGTTTTGCCATGCATAACGCCTTTTTGTATGACCAAAGAACTCAATCTTTGTTTCATCAGTCCACAGGACCTTCTTCCAAAATGAAGCTGGCTTGTCCAAATGTGCTTTTGCATACCTCAGGCGACTCTGTTTGTGGCGTGCTTTCAGAAACGGCTTCTTTCGCATCACTCTCCCATACAGCTTCTCCTTGTGCAAAGTGTGATGTATTGTTGACCGATGCACAGTAACACCATCTGCAGCAAGATGATGCTGCAGCTCTTTGGACGTGGTCTGTGGATTGTCCTTGACTGTTCTCACCATTCTTCTTCTCTGCCTTTCTGATATTTTTGTTGGCCTGCCACTTCTGGGCTTAACAAGAACTGTCCCTGTGGTCTTCCATTTCCTTACTATGTTCCTCACAGTGAAAACTGACAGGTTAAATCTCTGAGACAACTTTTTGTATCCTTCCCCTGAACAACTATGTTGAACAATCTTTGTTTTCAGATCATTTGAGAGTTGTTTTGAGGAGCTCATGATGCCACTCTTCAGAGGAGATTCAAATAGGAGAACAACTTGCAATTGGCCACCTTAAATACCTTTTCTCATGATTGGATACACCTGGCTATGAAGTTCAAAGCTCAGTGAGGTTACAAAACCAATTTTGTGCTTCAGTAAGTCAGTAAAAAGTAGTTAGGAGTATTCAAATCAATAAAATGATAAGGGTACCCAAATTTTTGCACCGGTCAAATTTTGGTTTAATGCATATTGCACATTTTCTGTTAGTACAATAAACCTCATTTCAATCCTGAAATATTACTGTGTCCATCAGTTATTAGATATATCAAATTGAAATGGCTGTTGCAAACACCCAAATATTTAGAACTAAAAATGATTAAGATTAATAGGGGTGCCCAAACTTTTTCATATGACTATATGCTACCACAAACAAGTCTGGTAAGACTGCAGCAGACAAAATTTTTAATGATTTTGCACTAAAGTTTGGCTTTCCAACAAAATTACACCATGATCTGGGAAGAGAATTTGAGAATCAGTTATTTGCAAGACTTGGGAAATACTGCAGAATTCAGAATTCTCATACAACTCCATATCACCCAGAGGGTAATGGACAGGTAGTACGTTCCAATCATACATTGTTGTCGATGTTGAGGACTCTTACAGAAGAAGAAAAACAAGACTGGAAGAACTCTTTGTCAAAAGTAGTCCAGGTTTACAATTGTACAAAAAGTGAGGCAACAAGGTATTCACCTTTCTACCTATTGTATGGTCAATCACCAAGACTTCCAATTGACATAATGTTTGACACCCTAGTAACAGAGAAGTACAAAACTTACGCAGATTATGTTACTGTCTGGAAAAGGAGAATGGTAGAAGCTTATAAAATAGCTTCAGAAACAGCAAAGAAGTCAGCATGTAAAAGCAAGGAATACTATGACCAGAAAAGTCATGGCGCTGAACTTACTCCAGGAACTCGAGTTCTAGTGAAGAACTTTAATGAGAAAGGGAGACCAGGAAAACTTCGCTCCTATTGGGAAGATAAGATTTATGTTGTTGTGAGAAGAAAACATGAAAACAGTCCAGTGTATGAGGTAAAACCAGAGTCAGGTGGTAACAGATCAAGGATTTTGCACCGTAATCTGTTATTATCTTGTGACTATCTTCCAGATGAACAGCAGACTGCGGTATTGTTAGGCCAGGAGAGATCCTCCAAACCAAAGCAACCAAAACAATCATCATATGTAGGATATGAAACTGACAGTGAATGATGAAGAAGATGAAATGTATTCATTAAGTTCACTTACGACAGATAACTATACAGCACAAGGTGGTAAACTTAATCCTGAAGCAGCAGAATTTAAACCATAGGATTCATCAGAGATCTTGGCATCACCTGAAGTTCTACTGTCAGATTCAGAAAAGTCATCAAAGGAATCTGCAACAACTCCAGAGTCAGAAAAATTGATGGAAAAATCTGAACCAACGGATCTAGGAACAGATGAAGAAACAGAAACTTCAGAACAACTGACGTTCAACAGATCTTCAGTTGCCAGAGAAAAGCGAAGCCCTGTTACACTTACTTATGATACCATGGGAGAGTCAAATAGGGTACCAAGAAGTTTTCATGCTAAACAGGTAGTGACAACCACTGGTCAAGAGCAACATCCTGAATGGTACCTACCACCCACATATTTCGTGGAGAACTGTTAGCTGATGTAAAGACTATTGACATTCAAAGCATTTACGCTGTTAAGTTCATAGTTTTTTGTTTTTTTTTGTTAATTTGGCAATGTTTCTAGTTGTTTAGGTATAGAAACTATGAGGTTACATGGTCAAAAGGTCATATTTAGTAAAAAGTTAGACCTGACCAATCTCTACCTCGTGAAATGAGGTTCAGGTATGGTAGTAGCATTGTTATGCATGGTGGTCCAATACTACTAAGAACCAGTGTAACATTGGAACTTCTAGGTCCCATAGCTAGCAATGTACCTAGAAGTAACTTCTGACATTTTATAGGAACATATGTCACAATGAGTCATTGACCTCTATTGGAGGTATAACCACCACTTGATTGTCCTCAATTACAAAAGTGCCTTAATGCAATCCAAATAATGGTGGAAATGCGGAATGTTAAGGACAACATTCATTTAGTGGGGTAGAATTTGAGATATGTACAGAGAATGATCCACCCCATAAAGTTTAATGTTAACAAGTGTCAGAATAGCAGTATACAGGTCCTGTAATATGACACTAAAGTGGGACCATCTATCTCAGGGGAGTGTTTCTGGTAGGACACTTATTGTAGTGCACCTCAGATAACAAGAAGAACGGAGGTCCTAACCTCCATGTCTGATACATGTCCATTATTATTGCAGGTACAGTGATTATTACTGCAGTCATGTTGTTGTTCTAGTCTCATAGTTTATTGCTCAGTATATGTTAGTGCAGTCACTGATGTAAGGAAGGACTTGATGGTAATGTATAACTACTATGTAGTATGAAAGGACACTTATTGTAGTGCACCTCAGATAACAAGAAGGGAGGTCCTAATCTCCTTGTCTGATGCATGTCCCTTATTATTGCAGATGAATGTTAAATAAAGAATATAACCCCCCCAACCACACCAGTGTCAACTCATTAGGTGTGCAACACATAACTAAGACACACTGTAGTCTGAATCGTCCAGCCATTCCCAGCTGTGTTTCTAATGCTAGATGTATTACCCCTTGTTAACAGTGTTTTTTTTGTTTCTTTTTTTTCTCTTATCATGCAAGCAGCTACTCGTCCCACACATAGCTGCGCTGGCTCTCCCCCCCCCCCCTGCATCTCACTACTGTGTACAGTCATGGCCAAAAGTTTTGAGAATGATACAAATATTAATTTTTACAAAGTCTACTGCTTCAGTTTTTCTAATGGCAATTTGCATATACTCCAGAATGTTATAAAGAGTGATCAGCTTAACAGCAATTACTTGCAAAGTCAATATTTGCCTAGAAAATGAACTTTATCCCCAAAACACATTTCAACATCATTGCAGCCCTGCCTTAAAAGGACCACCTAACATCGTTTCAGTGATTGCTCCATTAACACAGGTGTGGGTGTTGATGAGGACAGGGCTGGAGATCAATCTGTCATGATTAAGTAAGAATGACACCACTGGACACTTTAAAAGGAGGCTGGTGCTTGCCATCATTGTTTCTCTTCTGTTAACCATGGTTATCTCTAAAGAAACACGTGCAGTCATCATTGCACTGCACAAAAATGGCCTAACTGGGAAGAGTATTGCAGCTAGAAAGATTGCACCTCAGTCAACAATCTATCGCATCATCAAGAACTTCAAGGAGAGAGGTTCCATTGGTGCCAAAAAGGCTCCAGGGCACCCAAGAAAGACCAGCAAGCGGCAGGACCGTCTCTTAAAAGTGTTTCAGCTGCGGGATCGGGCTACCAGCAGTGCAGAGCTTGCTGAGGAATGGCAGCAGGCAGGTGTGAGTGCATCTGCACGCACTGTGAGGCGGAGACTCTTGGAGCAAGGCCTGGTCTCAAGGAGGGCAGCAAAGAAGCCACTTCTCTCCAGAAAAAACATCAGGGACAGACTGATATTCTGCAAAAGGTACAGGGAGTGGACTGCTGAGGACTGGGGTAAAGTCATTTTCTCTGATGAATCCCCTTTTCGATTGTTTGGAACATCTGGAAAACAGCTTATTCGGAGAAGAAGAGGTGAGCGCTACCACCAGTCTTGTCTCATGCCAACTGTAAAGCATCCTGAAACCATTCATGTGTGGGGTTGCTTTTCAGCCAAGGGAATCGGCTCTCTCACAGTCTTGCCTAAAAACACAGCCATGAATAAAGAATGGTACCAGAATGTCCTCCAAGAGCAACTTCTCCCAACCGTCCAAGAGCAGTTTGGCGCTCAACAATGCCTTTTCCAGCATGATGGAGCACCTTGCCATAAAGCAAAGGTGATAACTAAATGGCTCAGGGAACAAAAAATAGAGATTTTGGGTCCATGGCCTGGAAACTCCCCAGATCTTAATCCCATTGAGAACTTGTGGTCAATCATCAAGAGACGGGTGGACAAACAAAAACCAACAAATTCAGACAAAATTAAAGCATTGATTCTGCAAGAATGGACTGCTATCAGTCAGGATTTGGTCCAGAAGTTGATTGAGAGCATGCCAGGGAGAATTGCAGAGGTCCTGAAGAAGAAGGGTCAACACTGCAAATATTGACTTGCTGCATTAACTCATTCTAACTGTCAATATAAGCTTCTGTTACTCATAATATGAATGCAATTATATTTCTGTATGTGATAAAAAGATCTGACAAACACACATAAAAACCAGAGGGCAGCAGATCATATGAAAATATAATATTTGTGTCATTCTCAAAACTTTTGGCCATGACTGTACTACATAGCCCAGAAAACCTACAATACATCGTTTTTAAAGTGCCAGTGGCTTATTTATAACAATGCCAAATAAATTCAGTATTTTACAACTTCTACACACTCCAGAATTACAAACAATTCAATAATGTTAGAAAAGGAATCAAGTCTATCCCCTGATCACATAACAAAAATTATGAACAAAACACATTACAGACCAGATATGTGAGTGACTTCTGATTCACTTAGTCAGACGTCTAGCACCTTCTGATTGGTCCCAGGATTGCAGGACTGACTGCAATGCCTGCATGTACATGTTAGGGGAGTTCTATGCCCCTTGAGATAAGACAGTCCACGTGTATTGTTTACCTCTATGGTGCCGAATCAGAAGGACCATCTGAATAACAATACACATGGACAAGTATCAGTTAAGACTTTTTCATACAACAAATACCCAATTGTTGACATTCATAGATTTATAATATAAACCCATAACCAATAATATCAGATTAATCAAACCTTCCAAACTGGTATTAACTAAAACTCAGTAGTATGTAATATTAATACAATTGACCAAAATCTACAATATTCTTTATATTTGATATTTCCAATTAATTTCATACCACTGTTGTTTGCCTATATGATTCCATGCATTACTATCCCAATAGTATGACCAGGGCTAACAAATACCTGATATTCTTTAGTATAATAAAAAAATTTCATTTTTCTTTATTCATCAAAGAAAATTCAATGCAATTTTTATATTACCCAAAGAAATGTGAAGCCCATATGATATACCTGATACACGCAAACACCCATAAACACTGACTGAGTACATGTGGAAGAGTGAAGAAATCAGGCGATACCTTTTAGAGGCTAACTGAGTATATTTATAAGTAAGCTTTCAGGAGTACTAGCTCCCTTCATCAGACATGGTGTGATACAAGAACTGAAAATTCACAGATTTTTATACACATGGTTTTCAAAGGATTTTAGAGTCCTTAAAAAAACCCAAAACAAAATGCAATCTAAGTAGAGAAGTTATTTACAACAGGTCAAAAAAAACAATCTGGAAAGTTGTGGTGTATTGAGGAGAATAAACTGTATCTTCCAGTGGATGCAGTTTTCAGATGTCCTGAGAATCTTCAGCAACTAGAAAATTCTACAGAATCAGAGAAATACTGGGTTGCTAGTCTTGGATATACTGAATGGTGAATTATATTTAAATGATATTTACTGGATATATATATATATATATATATATATATATATACTGGTGGTCATTGGTTTGCTGTTGTGGAGAATTTGCTATCAGGCAGTTGAATCCATTCCTCCAAATACAGACATTCAGCTTATTGCTTACAGTACAGTGGCAGATATCTAGGATAACCCTTCTTGCCGCAGAATTACACATAGCGGATGAATTAGTGACAGGGATCGCAACCCTAGATTGATTGCTATGGGAACTGTCTTTGCTAAACCGGAAAGGGAGGACGGTAAATCTATAGTTAGATTAGCTCCCAAGGTAAAAATGCAGGATTTAGTAAGGGCAGAAAATGGCAAGAAAGCGGTAAAGGATGCTGCCAAGATTCTTAAAAAAGCAGGAATGCTTTTGGAGTATTTGGATGCTGGGAAGTGGAGGAAATTTCAGAGGGAAGAAAAAGAATAGCAGAACATAGGTATGAGAAGCAGGTGCAGGCATGGTTGAAAACATCAACCAATCATGATCCCCTTTATAATCACCATAATGACTCTGAGGAAGAATATAGTATAGGATCAAGATTTCAGACTCCTAGGAGAGCACAGTTTAGGGGGAGTGAGGAAAGTGGATTAGCGAATTTACAGGATCCACTACAGCAGCAGCAATCCATGACTAACCAATCCATGATTAACCGTGTATATCCTGATCTTTCAATACAATTGTTTTCTTCAGTTTTTCCAGCCAGCACAAGTACTGAATATAGAGAACTGACTAGAATAGAGGAATAAATAAACCACCTCCACCTCCCCCTTATGTAAGCTCAATACAGTGCAGGCCAGGCACTGCGTCCCCTGTTACACCCTCTAGTAACTCTTTCAGAGAGGGGTGGGTGTAGAGATGGCAGTGCCAACAATACGGTACATGTAATGTTGATAGTGCAGTGGCTTACATAGCCTGTCGCACATCTAAAGTTTAGATCACAGATTTGGATCTGTGATTGTGGTAAAGTATACAGGCATAATGAGAAATGTGGTAATTGTCAGAAGACTACACCCAGAATGGGAATGTATCCAGTGGTGACGCAATTGTCCATCGCCCCGAGGAGGGGGGGGGAGATGCTGCAAGAGTAGAAACGCAGACTGTCATCTGGTAGAAGCACTGGAGTGAGCAACTTACTATGGCTAGGGCTTTACCTGATCCGTATAAAAATCCCTCTGGGTTTCAGAAAGCTTTAGGGAGAATACAGATGACTTATGACGCAGCTTGGCTTGATTTAGATTGTAGCAGTAGGTGCTACTTTTGTTGATAAGATTAAGAAGGTTTGATTGATAATGATATTGGAATAGAACAAGTTCCAGAGGGGGAGGATCTGAAGTTAAAGAAGAGTGGGGAACAGTTCATTAAGAGATTGCAAGTTGTTACTAAAGAGTTAAACAATCAACTAGCATCTGGATTACCTGATGCTTTCCATGGTGCAGAGAGACAGTAGACAAATACTATGGTCGGTTGGTCAGCATTTTCACTGATCAAGATCAAGATTTTGATGTTACTACTTCTAACAGTAGGGACTCTCGAATTCTTCGCACTTGTTTTGTTAATGGGTTAAGGGAAGAATTAAAAACAGAACTGATCAAGATTCGTCCTGAGTGTATGCATACTCCCCTTGAACAGTCATTGACAGTCATTGATTGTTTTCAGGAGTCTTGAAGATCAAAATAATAAAAGGAAAATTAAGAAACCTCAATCAGTGATTCCAATACTATATGTGTCAGACAATAGCCAACCCACAACCCAAGTCTGTGCTGTCTTAAAAGAAAAAGTTGCAGATATGGTGTTAGATCATGCTTTAACCATTTATGTCCCACATGCAGTTCAGGAATTGTTGTCACAAGCTACTATCAGGCATTTGTCCATGGCCCGATTGACTAAGTACGAAGTTGCACTTCTTACACCACCTAATATTATGATAAAATTTGTACTATTCTTAATCCAGTTACATTACTTCCTGAAATTGAACAAGATGGTGAGCCTACACCAGATCATGACCATGTTCAGGGATGCATTTCAATGAGAATTGAAACTAAAGAATTTGGAAATATTACTGAAGTGCCAATACCTAATGCTGATTTTGAATATTTTGTAGATGGATCCAGATACTACGTAGATGGGAAACCATACACAGGATATGCTGTAACCACCCTTGAGGAAGTGGTAAAGCAAGGATCTCTCCCACCTGGATATTCCGCCCAGGAGGCAGAGTTGAAAGCACTCACTGAGGCGTGCACAATGGCTGAAGGTCAGATGGTAAATATTTACACAGTTTCCCGGTATGCATTTGGCATAGCACATGATTATGGTCCCATTTGGCGCAGTAGAGATTTTATTGGATCCTCGGGTAAACCCATTAAAAATGCAGAATCAGTGGCTTGGCTATTTAGAGCACTCATGTTGCCTAAGCAAGTAGCAATTGTAAAAGTTCAAGCTCATATAAAAGGGCAGACAAAGGAAGCAGAAGGAAATCGAAGAGCAGACGTAGCTGCAAAGGCCGCTGCTCGACTTCCTCTCCCTATGGCGGCTTATACTGCGGAAGCAAAGGCTCCATATAGTGGGGAGATGGGTTTAAACCTTCTTTAGAGACTTCAAGAACAAACTACACATCAAGAAAAAGAAGCCTGGAAGAAGAAAATGGCCAAGAAGAACGAAAAAGGTCTGTATGCTGTAAATGCAAAATTATTCCTTCCCAGGGTACTACAGTCATGGCCAAAAGTTTTGAGAATGACACAAATATTATATTTTCACATGATCTGCTGCCCTGTGGTTTTTATGTGTGTTTGTCAGATGTTTTTATCACATACAGAAATATAATTGCATTCATATTATGAGTAACAGAAGCTTATATTGACAGAATGAGTTAATGCAGCAAGTCAATATTTGCAGTGTTGACCCTTCTTCTTCAGGACCTCTGCAATTCTCCCTGGCATGCTCTCAATCAACTTCTGGACCAAATCCTGACTGATAGCAGTCCATTCTTGCAGAATCAATGCTTTAATTTTGTCTGAATTTGTTGGTTTTTGTTTGTCCACCCGTCTCTTGATGATTGACCACAAGTTCTCAATGGGATTAAGATCTGGGGAGTTTCCAGGCCATGGACCCAAAATCTCTATGTTTTGTTCCCTGAGCCATTTAGTTATCACCTTTGCTTTATGGCAAGGTGCTCCATCATGCTGGAAAAGGCATTGTTAAGCGCCAAACTGCTCTTGGACGGTTGGGAGAAGTTGCTCTTGGAGGACATTCTGGTACCATTCTGTATTCATGGCTGTGTTTTTAGGCAAGACTGTGAGAGAGCCGATTCCCTTGGCTGAGAAGCAACCCCACACATGAATGGTTTTAGGATGCTTTACAGTTGGCATGAGACAAGACTGGTGGTAGCGCTCACCTCTTCTTCTCCGAATAAGCTGTTTTCCAGATGTTCCAAACAATCGAAAAGGGGATTCATCAGAGAAAATGACTTTATCCCAGTCCTCAGCAGTCCACTCTCTGTACCTTTTGCAGAATATCAGTCTGTCCCTGATGTTTTTTCTGGAGAGAAGTGGCTTCTTTGCTGCCCTCCTTGAGACCAGGCCTTGCTCCAAGAGTCTCCGCCTCACAGTGCGTGCAGATGCACTCACACCTGCCTGCTGCCATTCCTCAGCAAGCTCTGCACTGCTGGTAGCCCGATCCCGCAGCTGAAACACTTTTAAGAGATGGTCCTGCCGCTTGCTGGTCTTTCTTGGGCTCCCTGGAGCCTTTTTGGCACCAATGGAACCTCTCTCCTTGAAGTTCTTGATGATGCGATAGATTGTTGACTGAGGTACAATCTTTCTAGCTGCAATACTCTTCCCAGTTAGGCCATTTTTGTGCAGTGCAATGATGACTGCACGTGTTTCTTTAGAGATAACCATGGTTAACAGAAGAGAAACAATGATGGCAAGCACCAGCCTCCTTTTAAAGTGTCCAGTGGTGTCATTCTTACTTAATCATGACAGATTGATCTCCAGCTCTGTCCTCATCAACACCCACACCTGTGTTAATGGAGCAATCACTGAAACGATGTTAGGTGGTCCTTTTAAGCAGGGCTGTGGAGTCGGTGCGCCAAAGCCCTGACTCCGACTCCGACTCCTCAATTTCCCCTGACTCCGACTCCAACTCCGACTCCGATTCCACCAAAATAGGCACCGACTCCGACTCCACGACTCCGACTCCGACTCCACAGCCCTGGACTGCTAAACCTTATAGGTTCACTCAGAACTCAGTCTCATCATTATATGAGGAATAGAACAGACCTTTACAGGACATTTCATCATTTTCAACATTTCATCATTTTCCCAAATTCTTATGAAAATATATTCAGCACATACTGCATTGTACTACTAACTGTACCAATTTATTATATATTTTGGGAGTCGGAGTCGGTCCATTTTATACCGACTCCGACTCCACCAAAATAGGCACCGACTCCGACTCCACGACTCCGACTCCGACTCCACAGAGCCCTGCTTTTAAGGCAGGGCTGCAATGATGTTGAAATGTGTTTTGGGGGATAAAGTTCATTTTCTAGGCAAATATTGACTTTGCAAGTAATTGCTGTTAAGCTGATCACTCTTTATAACATTCTGGAGTATATGCAAATTGCCATTAGAAAAACTGAAGCAGTAGACTTTGTAAAAATTAATATTTGTATCATTCTCAAAACTTTTGGCCATGACTGTATATCCCATGATGTGTGCCCTATCACATGGCCCTACTCATCAATTCAAAAAGGCTATGGTAAGTCTGGTAGAACAGGCATGGGTTGCTCCTGGATTCAATCACACTGCTGCCAAATTTGTTCAGGGATGCATTGTCTGTGCTTGCCATATCGCCAGAAGAACAGTCAAAAGTGCCCACAAGGTGCACTCCAAGGCCATTGTACCTATTTCAGCGAATACAGATTGATTTTATACAATTACCAAGGATGGGTACATATGAGTATGTCCTGGTATGTATTGACCTTTTTTTTTTCCAGGATGGCCAGAAGCCTGGCCTACAGAAAAAGCAAATACTAAGACAGTAGCAAAGAAACTACTAGATGAAGTAGTTTGTAGATTTGGAGTCCCTGAAGTCATAGAAAGTGACAGAGGGCCTTAGGCATAGAACAAGCTTTCCATACTCCATACCATCCACAGAGCAGTGGGAAGGTGGAGAGATTGAATGGAACGCTTGAACTCAAGATAGAAAAAGCCATGGCAGAGACAGGAAAACCATGGACTGAATGTTTACCAATAGCTTTACATACAGTCCATATGACACCTCACAAGAAAACAAAGTTAAGTCCTTATGAGATAATTTTTGATACTGCACCAAGGACTGGTTTGTATTTCCCACAACAGCTACAATTCAGACACTCTGTTCTGACTGAGTATGTAGGGCATATACAAAAAAAAAAAACCCTACAACAGATTCATAATCGTGTTTTTAGTTCCATTCCAGATCCTGATTCATTGGAAGGAACCCATTCTCTACAACTGGGAGATTGGGTTACAGTGAAACGACACGTGAGAAAAGGTTTTGATCCACGATATGATGGTCCATTCCAGGTCCAGTTAACTACTCCTACGTCAGTGAAACTGGAAGGAAAAGCTACCTGGATTCACGCTTCACACTACAAACGATTAGTCAAGTGATGAATTAGGGAAAGTATTTGATTTATTACTTCATTCTATGTTCATTTGTTGATACATATGATAGCATAGATGGAGAATGGGAAAACAAGTTTTTAAAATATCACCACATTGTGGCACATGAGAAAGATTTGTCCAATTGTTGGATATACAGCCATTCTCCTTTGTCTGCACAATCCATGCCATACATAGCTAATCCCTTATCAGAGGAAGAATTGCTAAGAGATATTTGTTGGTATCTACATCCTTTAAATTTAGAATCCCCCAGTAAAGAAACTTCTGTAGCTTCGCATATTATTGGATGGGTCCAGTTTCCGTGGTGGCAGGTAAACATTACCACAAAAACTGGTGACTGGTTTTCTCTCAAAAGACGTGAGGAACAATGGAGTCGCAAACCTGTTGCATTAATAGATATGGGAATGATTCCTGTTAATAAATTAAAAATAAGCCTCTCAGCATCAGAGAATGAAACATAGATCCACAAGGTATGCTTAGAATAACCCATGATTTAGAGGAAGTAGTGAAATTAAAAGAAAAATTCAGGAGAATTCACTCGGGAGAAGATTTCAGTTGGCCTGCGTGGATATCCTGGTTGAACCCCCTTAATTGGTTTAAGGGATTGTGAGGCCGGATTTCTGGTATTTTCCATGTCATTTTCTAAGGATGTTTTCTCATTCTGATAACATATATCTTGGTGAAGCTTCTTTTACGAATATGTAAAAGGATACTAAAATGTAAATGTTTTTCAGAGAAATTTAAATCTGAATCTGTATCTAAAGATGAAAATGTCATGGTGATACTGACTTCTTAGAAATACATGTGCAACTCATGTGGAAAAGAAGCATTGGAGAACCTTGCCAATTGCATCTATTGTGGAAGTCCCTTCGTTTGAGGAACTTCATCAGCAAGTTGATGCAGAAGAATCATGTTAAGGAAACCTTATTATAATGGACTCATATAAACTAATATTTGTAATTTTTATAACCAATATATAATCTTTTCATAAGTATAGGAAAGCTAATTGCTCCCTAAAAATTTTTATATAACCCTTTTTGTATAGGTAACATGGATGAAATATTGATAGGTAGAAGGATAGTTATGTATTGGAGTCATCTGGACGGATGCAGGCATCCCTCAATCTGTGAAAATTAGTATTCTCGCACTTCGGGTAGGTAGGGTGACTCTAATTATTATCCTAGTTAACAAGGGAGTTAGACTTTGTCCATGTGACCTGTATAAAAATGATAAAGAGAGGGGAGTAATGTTAGAGTAATCCTATAGCTAATCTTATATATCCTACATTGTAACCTCATATAACCATACATATATACTCATGCATTATGAACCAATGTTTCAAAAAGACTTTGTATTTCATATCACATGACCTTTTCTTGTTTTTACCATTTTTGTACATATTCTCATTTTTATACACAGCAAACAACTTGTACTGCCAACTTTTTGTGTAGACAGTCTGACCAGATATGTCGCAAGATATGGGTGAAGGATGCGAGGGAGTCAAGATTACTTCATCCATCATTGTTAGGTAGCATACGAACTATTGTGTAACATGGGTTAAATATAATTTGAGATGAATTCCCAGAAATTGTGTAAAATCCCATATTTGTATGCCAATAACCCATCCCCAATTTATGTAATATGATTGATTGTTACTCTTGGTTTATACTCTATAAAATAAATGACCAGTGCTCCTCCCACAGGAGATCTCTGGCAGTTACTGACAAATCTGTGTCGTCTCTGTCTTATTACAGGTACCGGGTTGGGTTATACCTGACTTATTTACCTAATCTACCTGGGTTTATTAACTACTATTACAAGCTCTATTGTGACTTACTTTAGGAAGTGTTGCTCTTGTAGCTTTGGATTTGATACAACATTCACATTTAACAATAACTGAACAAGGGGATACTGCTAGATCCTTTGTCAGATTCCTCTTTTGTAGTTCCTGTATGCATTCTGGGTGTCTGTGACCTAAAAGCCTGTGCCACACGTGTATACAGTCAATATACTTATGTGTGCATAGTCTCACCTGCTCCTTTACTGTGTTGAGGTGATATAGATGATTATCCAACTTGGCACTTGCTATCATCTGCTTGCCGTCTAGGATAGAACACTTGTCACCTTGGGAATTTTACAGTGAGTCCTTTGCTTGTCATACGCTTCACAGATAAGAGTCCTCCTTCTAGATCAGGAACATAAAGTACATCTTTTACTGGTATTGCTAAATTGTGTCCCGCATCATTGGGGCATACAAGGGTTCCATGCCCATATCTTTCTGCACATACAGTGGGGGAAAAAAGTATTTAGTCAGCCACCAACTGTGCAAGTTCTCCCACTTAAAAAGATGAGAGAGGCCTGTAATCATAGGTAGAACTCAAATAAGAGAGACAAAATGAGAAAACATATCTAGAAAATCACATTGTCTGATTTTTTTAAGAATTTATTTGCAAACTATGGTAGAAAATAAGTATTTGATCAATTACAAACAAGCAAGATTTCTGGCTCTCACAGACCTGTAACTTATTCTTTAAGAGGCTCCTGTGTCCTCCACTCATTACCTGTAGTAATGGCACCTGTTTGAAATTGTTATCAGTATAAAAGACACCTGTCCACAACCTCAAAAAGTCACACTCCAAACTCCACTATGGTGAAGACCAAAGAGCTGTGGAAGGACTCCAGAAACAAAATTGTAGACCTGCACCAGTCTGGGAAGACTGAATCTGCAATAGGCAAGCAGCTTGGTGTGAAGAAATCAACTGTGGGAGCAATAATTAGAAAATGGAAGACATACAAGACCACTGATAATCTTCCTTGATCAGGGGCTTCACGCAAGATCTCACCCTGTGGGGTCAAAATGATCACAAGAACGGTGAGCAAAAATCCCAGAACCACACGGGGGACCTAGTGAATGACCTGCAGAAAGCTGGGACTAACGTAACAAACGCTACTGTCAGTAACACACTACGCCACCAGGGACTCAGATCCTGCAGTGCCAGACGTGTCCCCCTGCTTTAAGCCAGTACATATCCGGGCCCGTCTGAAGTTTGCTAGAGAGCATTTGGATGTTCCAGAAGAGTACTGGGAGAATGTCATATGGTCAGATGAAACCAAAGTAGAACTGTTTGGTAGAAACACAACTCGTGTTTGGAGGAGAGTGAATGCTGAGTTGCATCCAAAGAACACCATACCTACTGTGAAGCATGGGGGTGGCAACATCATGCTTTGGGGCTGTTTCTCTGCAAAGGGACCAGGATGACTGATCCATGTACATGAAAGAATGAATGGGGCCATGTATCATAAGATTTTGAGTGTAAACATCCTTCCATCAGCAAGGGCATTGAAGATGAAATATGGCTGAGTCTTTCAGCATGACAATGATCCCAAGCACACCGCCAGGGCAACAAAGGACTGGCTTTGTAAGAAGAATTTCAAGGTCCTGGAGTGGCCTAGCCAGTCTCCAGATCTCAACCCCAAAGAAAACCTTTGGAGGGAGTTGAAAGTCCATGTTGCCCAGCGACAGCCCCAAAACATCACTGCTCTAGAGGTGTGCATGGAAGAATGGGCCAACATACCAGCAACAGTGTGTGCCAACCTTGTGAAGACTTACAGAAAACGTTTGACCTCTGTCATTGCCAACAAAGGATATATAACAATGTATTGAGGTGAACTTTTGTTATTGACTAAATACTTATTTTCCACCATGACTTGCAAATAAATTCTTTAAAAATCAGACAATGTGATTTTCTGGATTTGTTTTCTTATTTTGTCTCTCATAGATGAGGTCTACCTATGATGTCAATTACAGGCCTCTCTCATCTTTTTAAGTGGGAGAACTTGCACAATTGGTGGCTGACTAAATACTTTTTTTTCCCCACTGTATTTTACTCCCATCTGCGAGGTAAATAGTCTTTGTTATTCGGATCAAGTTCTGTGAAAAAACTTCTATCACTTGTCATGTGACTGGGTTGCTCCAGAGTCAATGCACCAGCCTTGCAATTTATGGTTGCCTGTCACTTTAAATGTGGCATTCCACTTCCCTTCACTTGAATCAGAAATTGTGGCTTTCACTTTCTGCTTAGTATAAGAGAGATGCTGTCTCATCTGCTCTGCTTTCCATATAATGCAGTCTTTCTTTATGTGTCCTTGTCTGTGGCATCTAAAGCACACTCTGGTTTCCTTCCTGTGTGACCTTGTGTCTGTAGTCTTAAGAGCTGTCTTGGAGTGAGTTTCTATATAATCATGTGAAAACTCCTTTCTTCGCTGATACTCATCTATGAGCCTGGTCTTTACGAATGTTAGCGTCAGATCTGTCTCAGGCCGTGTCTCCAGCGCATTGTAGTGTATGTGTCAGGTAAACTGCATAATAAAATGGCTGCAGCGTGACTGTCTGTTATATTCTCACTGACTGATCTGAGTTGCGTGATCACTTCCAGCATGGCATTTATATGCTGTTGCATGTCCTGCTAAGCCTCACTTTGTAGAGTTTCCTCAGCAGAAACAACTTGCTGTTTAAACTGGATCTCTCATGCAATCTTTTCAGTATATCCCACATGCCTTTCGCTGTATTCTCACTGCGTATGTGAGTAAGCTGATCATCTTCTACTAGTAAGTTTACAGGCCATTCTCCCTATATATATAGGAACAGTCTTACTTCTGTACAGGAGATGACTCTGTGGAAGCTTCCTTATATCGATCTCTGCATCTGCACCACTGTCTTCCGTTCTGGACTTCACTCTGCCTGGGCCGCTTCTGGTTACTGGGGTTTATCCGGTTACTGGGGCTTCATTTGATTACTGGAGATTCATTTAATCACTGGGCCCATAACCTGTTGCAGAGTGTCTTCAGATAAACATTTAGTAACAGCTACATCTAGTGTCATAAACGTGAACTGCAGTCAATCCAGCAAATATAGAGACGAAGCTGGCTGTTGCATATCTCCAACATGGGGGAGGGAGGGTACTGTTAGAGGTTTATACTTCTTTTGTAAACTTTTTGTTTACATTGATTCTATGCTGTAACTTTTCTGTGATGCCTAAAAAGAAAAAAAAAGTAGCAAGTTTATGTTGATTTCATAGAATGAATCTGGGAGAGTTTGATTGGAAAATACTGATTTCAGGGTCTTCTAAAGCTTGGGAAGGAGCTGTTCCCGATATTTCAAGTAGAATTCCAGCAGTAGACCGTGCCAATGCTTCAGATAGTTTATCCACAGTAATAGGCTCAACTAGCATTGTTTGTTGGTCTGCGGTCATAGGATAGGTAATCTGGTCACAGTAGGTCAGAAGATCATCTTCAGATCGGTTAATTCTGAACCAGTACAGTTTTTGTTCAAAGGTGAAGAAGATAAGTAAAATATCTTGGGTGGTCATCAATGCAGCATTTTGTTGGCCTCTGATATTAAGTATGGCTAGTGAAACTGTGTTTTATTGAATGAGTTGAGCCAAAAGGCTACAGGATTGGTTGCCATTTTTGAAGTATCCGATTGGCATTTAGTTTTGGAGATATTGCTGTCTAGTTTACACCCACTGGAGCCTGTTTGATTCACTGGGGGTCAACAATGCATGCAGCTATAGATCTCTATAGACAGATGTCAGTTATCAGTCCATGTGGATTATCATTTGATATAAGAAAGAGGAGGACTGTAAACAGTCCCTCAGTGAAACTTTTTGTGTATCACTGCATGAGTGAGTGTAGGTGAGTTTTCATGGATAAATACTTGCAATTGGTCTGGAGTATGATCGTGTTTCTTCAGTAACCTTAGCTAATATGGGTAAGGGATGAATCCTGGGCTCTAGCTGAAGACAAATAATGCAAAGTGCGCCTTAGGCAGGTGTTCACTGGACCTCATCGCAGAACAGAATTCAGCATTTCCACATGTAATCAATGCAGGATAAGCTCCTGCCTGGAGTGTAACAAGTATATTCCATAGTATTGAGGTAGATATGGCGCCACAGGAAATACCAACCAACCTCATACAGAAGCAAAATCACAATGGTGTCTACCCTAAGATCAAAGTGGCTGTTACAGTGGTGGGTCCATGAAGTTTGTCTTGCATGGGATCAGCTAGAGAAGTGAAGTCTCCTACACAAAAAGCTGATGCCTGCAGATTCTTGGCTGCAAAACTAGCTTCTTATAGAATGAACAGTGTGGCAGATGGGATTATGACACAGGGTGGACAGTCAATCCAAATGCAAAAAAATACATATTGACTCACAGAGTCTTTGCGCACAACTCCTTCCACCGAAGGGAACCGTAAACCAAAATAGAAACTCCTGTAGAGTAGGAACTGACCATTGAATCCATATATAAAATATGCAAAAAAAACAATAACCTACATAAGCTATGGCTAAGAGTATGACAGCAACATGACTTACCAATTGTTGATGTATCTAATCAAAAATAGGAAAAAAAGATTCAGATTTCTGGCCTGCAGCAACATGTAATAACAAAAAGATATATACAGTATGTTGCAGGTCTGGAATGACTTCTAAGATAACATGTATATAGGTGAATGAATATATGCATATAAGTAAAATAATAAAGTTATAATTATTACCAAAATGAGATGTGGGAATGTAAACTGTAAGTGGACACATAACTCTAGATATATGCATGGGTATAATAGAGATACATGAGTATTTATGAACAAGGTTTCATATTTATTGTAAACAATGATCATATATGCAGAAAAGACCAAGAAATTGAGTGGAGTGGGAGACTAAATAAGCTGCTGAGTAAATGAATGCTTAGGGGTTCTCCATAGGGTGGCAAAATAAATGATAAGACTAAATAATATAACTAGCCTGTAAAAATACATAAATATATAAGTCCTGGAATAGATTTGAAAGACTTGTATAACATATTAAAATGTTAAGTGTATATTCAGGGTGAAATGACCAATTAAAGTAATGTGAGTAAAAAATAGGGATAAAATTAATTCCATGCATGCATACTTTTGCAACAAGATTCATTTTAAACTTATTAAAGTGGACGATTAAAGTGGTGAAGTGGAATTCAATCCGAATTTCAGGAAATCTTCGATTCACATCGAATCCAGATTTCCTCACGCTTCATGGTATCGAACCGCATTTTTTCCTCAAATGGCTGTTTCACATTGTTAGGACATGGGGCAAGGAACTCTGGGAACACGGGATCACCCAAAATGTCATGCGTGCAGCCAATCGGCAGCCAGCCAGCCCTGTGATGTCACAGCCCTATAAATACCCTCTGCCATTTTTGTCATTATACAGTGTACTTAGTGCAGGGAGAGACGTCAGCAGGCGCTAGGGAAAGTGGTAGAAAAAGCTTGAAAACTGATATTTTGCTCAATCGAAGTTCAGGGAAAGAGCATTAGAGGTGTAGGGAAAGGATAGGGAGGAATTTATACAGAGTATTGAAGCAGAACAGGGTTAATTTGGGGTGTTTGCAGCCTGGGTAATAGGAAAAATTCTATTACCTTGCTGCACTGACTCCGCAGTTATCTGTTATAACGCCTTTAGATGGCGTTTATGAGTGAGGAAAAAGTAATGGGCTTATTCGCCATTGTGTGTTGAAGGAAGAAAATTACAGGCCTTTTTGCCATGCATTCGTGGCAAAAAAAAAAAGGATTGTTATCCATTAATCTCCACAGTTATCTGTTATAGCACCTTTTCTGGGGGTTTATTAGTGGGGAAAAAATAAGGGTCTTATTCGCCATTGTGTGTTGAAGGTAGTAAATTACAGGCCTTTTTGCCCTATATTATTTTCCTTTTCATTTACTTATTTGATCTAACAGTATGTCAGACAGAAGCGACAGGCCCTGCACAGGGGAGAGGCACAGGCCTAAATGTTTTTGGCGCAGGCACAGGTCGCAGCAGAGTAAGGGGGTATGGCAGGGGTCACTTCTAGAGGCCTGAGCTCCCAGTGTCAGCTAGCGGTCATGTCTTGACCAGCAAGCCAGCGGTTCTAGATTGCTTCACTCGGTCATCCACTTCATCCCAAATCACATCAGACACCCCCAGCCAAGGTGGGTTCGTCAGATACAACCCTCAGTTGGCATGGCCTGGGAGCAGGCCCTGTGTCCTCACCTGTCCTCAACCTGCCTCTGTCCTTTTCTGTTCCCTCAGCCAGAGAAGTACTCTATGCTGTGCGCTTAGATCCACTATAAAGCGAGGACGAGCTACTAGAGGACAGTCAGCAGCTACTGCCCAGCCAAGATCTGGAGGAGGCATCCACCGCTTACTCCGGTAGGCGGGCAAGTAGTGATGAGGAGAGTGGCGTGGGAGCTGGTGTTGTGATCGGTCAGGCTCCTGGCTCAGGGACCATTGAGGAGGACATCAGTGACGTGCAGACAGTACTCGATGATGATGTAGCCGATTGCAATTGGGAGCCAGGTGACGAAGGGGCTTCATTATCATCGGGAGAAGAGGGTGGCAGATTGCACATGAGGCAGAAGCGGAGCCAGCAAGTCGGCAGCATGGCCAGGAGTCAGCATGGTGGTAGCAGTGGGAGGTCGGGAGACAAACGTGCATGTGGTAGACCACCCGATTCGCAGGAGCATACCAGTCCGGAAAGCAGTGGTGCAGGGGTTCACGGAGGCAGTGGCAGTAGCAGTCAGTCAGTGCGGAGTGTTGGAGGTAAAATCACCTACTCGGCAGTGTGACAGATTTTTGTTAAGCCGCCGGGGGAGTTGAACATGGCCATATGTCGAATCTGTGGTCAAAAGTGAAGCGTGGCCAGGGTGCCAATGTTGGCGCCACAGCCCTGCGTCAACATATGCAGCGTCACCATAAAGTGGCCTGTGAGAACCATGGCTCCAATGTGGTGATCCAGCCTGCCATAGCAACCGCTGCAACACGAAGTGGCACGCACCCTATTTCAGGCAGTCAAGGCTCCACCACCTCAGCCGAAGGAAGCTGTGTCTCCTTCCCATCATCTTCTGGTCCTGATGCTCCTGCTTCTCCTCATCCTATCACAAGGCATTATGGGAAAGGAGCTGGGGAGCTCATACGCCCTCTGTTGGATGTAACCGATCCTCAATTTGCTTTTGACTCACCAAGTCTTGAGACAGCAAAAGGGATTTTAGCCAAGCCAATTTCACTTATCTGTATACAGCGCTGTTTCAGGATTGTTGTCCCTCATCAGTACAGAGCAAAGTGAACTGGCTGGCTTTGTGGGAGGCAATGAGTGGGTTAGGGGCAAGAATCTCTCACATTGAGGAGAGCACCAGTGAAGGTGTGTAGAGATTGAATTGCCTTTTGCCCTCTACTTAGCATCTACATATCACAAGGCATTATGGGAAAGGAGCTGGGGAGCTCATACGCCCTCTGTTGGATGTAACAGATCCTCAATTTGCTTTTGACTCACTGAGTCTTGAGACAGCAAAAGATGCTAAGTAGAGGGCAAAAGGCAATTCAATCTCTACACACCTTCACTGGTGCTCTCCTCAATGTGAGAGATTCTTGTCCCTAACCCACTCATTGCCCACTCAATCCATATTATACTGTGCAGGTGCCACTGTGGAGTATATTATACTGTACAGGGGAACTGTGGAGCATAATAGATTGTGCAAGGGCCACTATGGACTACTATCCCATGTAGGGGCCACTGTCAAGCAAATTATATTAGGCAGGGGCCAGTGTGGGGATTTATACTGTGCAGAGGCCACTGTGGAGCATATTATACTGTGCATTGGCCACTGTGGAGCATATTATCCTGTGCAGTAGCCACTGTAGAGCATTATACAGGGCAGAGGCCACTATGGGGCATATTATACTGTGCAGGAACCACCATGGAGTATATCATACTGTGCAGGGGCAACATTATTATACTGTACAGTGGACACTATGGAGCTTTCTACTGTGCAGGGGCTACTGTGAAGCATATTATACTGTACAAGGGCCACTGTGGAGCATACTATACTGTGCAGGGACCACTGTGCAGTATTATACTGTGCAGGGACCAATGTAGAGTATATTATACTGTGCTTTGGCCATTGTGGAGCATGTTATATTGTGCGGGTGCCACTATGGAGCATTATACTGTTCCAGGGCCACAGCGCAGCATTATACTATGCGGTGGCTACTGTGGAGCATAATATAAAGTCCATGGGCCACTATGGAGCATATTAGACTGTGCAGAGGCCACCGTGGAACAATATACCATGCAGGGACCACTGTGGTGGATATTATTCTGTGCAGGAGCCACTGTGGAGCATTATACTGCGTGGTGGCCACTTTGGAGCATAATATACTGTGCAGTGGCCACTGTGAAGCATATTATACTGTGCGGGGGCCACTGTGAAGCATATTATACTGTGCGGGGGCCACTGTGGGCATTACACCATTCAGGGGCCACTTTGGACCATATTATATTGTGTGATGGGGCCTGGGAGATGGGCTTCTTTACACTGACATTCTGGGGTGTGGATATCGATTAGACCGAGTCCTTGCAACATCAGCGGAAAGGGGCCCCTGTGCATTATACTGTGCAGGGACCACTTTGGAGCATATTATACTGTGCAGAGGCCACTGTGGAACATTATTTTGTGCAAGGACCACTGTAGAGCATATTATACTGTACAGTGGACACTATAGAGCTTTCTACTGTACAGGGGCTACTGTGACACATTATACTGTGAAGGGGTCATTGTGCAGCATTATATTGTGGAGGCGCCACTGTGGAGCATATTACACTGTGCAGGGCCACTATAGAGCACTATACTGCACAGGGGCCGCTATGAAGCTTAGTATACTGTGTTGTGTCCAATATGGAACATGATTTTCTGCGGGGGGCTACTGCGGATCTTATTGTACTGTGCAGGAACCATTGTGGAGCATATGATACTGTGCAGGAGCCACTGTGGAGCATTATACTGTGCGAGGGCCAATATAGATCATTATACTGTCCAGGGGCCACTTGAGGCTGTTGACCATAAATTAGGAATAATAAAAATAAAAAATAAAAACACACAAAAAAAAAAAAAATTAAAATCATTTACAAAAAATTACAAATAAAAAGTGATCATAAAATGGCCCTTCCTGTACAGGACCTCCATATGATCTGCCCAGCCCAGCTTATTATTAAGGAGCAAACCCAGGTACTTATAGGTGTTCACAATCTCGATGTCCATCCCCAGAATGTCCACTGGTTTAGGAGGGCATCTGCCTTTACGGAAGTCCACCACCATCTCCTTGGTCTTCCCCGCGTTGATCTTCAGGTGGTTCCGCTGGCACCAGTCCACAAAATCCTGGTTCAGTTCTCTGTACTCCCTGTCATCGTCGTCTGTGATGAGACCTACTATTGCAGAGTCGTCAGAATACTTCTGTAGGTAGCAGCTAGATGAGTTGCACCTAAAATCTGCAGTGTACAGTGTGAAGAGGAAAGGGGCGAGAACCGTACCCTGAGGTGCCCCCATATTACAAATCACGGTATCTGACACACAGTCCTGGGCTCTCACATACTGAGGTCGGTTTGTGAGGTAGTCTAGGATCCAGTTGGAGAGGTGGTGGTCCACTCCAGCAAGGCCCAGCTTGTCCCTCAGTAACCTGGGCTGTATGGTGTTAAAAGCACTGGAGAAATCAAAGAACATTATTCTCACCATGTTCCCTGGTTTCTCCAGGTGAGACAGAGCCCTGTGCAGAAGGTGGATGATGGCATCATCTACCCCAACGCCCGGCCGATAAGCTAACTGGAGAGGGTCCATAGCGGGGCTCACTAGAGGGCGAAGATGTGTGAGAACCAATCTCTCTAAGATCTTCATCACGTGGGATGTCAGTGCTACAGGTCTGTAGTCGTTGAGGTCCATAGGGTGAGGTTTCTTTGGAACTGGTACCACACAAGAAGATTTCCATAATTCAGGGACTATTTCCAGCCTCAGGCTCATATTATACATATATGTAATTATACTGCACAGCTGGTCCTCGCAAGTCTTAATTAGCCTTGCTCTGATGTCATCTGGCCCTGCGGCTTTCCCTGCCTTGATCTTTTTCATCTCCTTCCTCACCTGGGCCCGTGTGAAGGTCAGACTGTGGTCAGATAAAGACGGATTTCTGGATTTACTGGTCTGTTGGGAAGTAGCCGCATGGGGTGAAGTCATTGTGGTGGGGGGAATTGAAGGACATACTGGGGTGGGAGGAGCTGGTGTGTGATCAAATCTGTTGACGAATAGGTTTAGTTCATTAAGCCAATTAACATCTGCCTCAATCCGGCAGCCAGACTGTTTATGACCCGAAATTGACTTGAGCCCCTTCCAGACCCCCCTTATGTCTTTTCTTTCCATTTTCCATCTTTTCCTTATAACTGGCTTTTCCCTGCCTGATTTGATGCCTCAGCTCCTTTTGTACTTCCCTCAACCCCTCCTTATCTCTTGTCCTGAATGCCATCTTTTTCTCCTTAAGTAGTATTTTTATATCAGAGTTAATCCATGGTTTGTTGTTGGAGAAGCACCTCACCACTTTTGTGGGTACTGTGTTGTCCACACAAAAATTAATGTAGTCCGTTATGCAGTGTGTGAGTCCTTCTATATCTTCTCCATAAGAATCCTGCAGAACTTCCCATGCGGTTGTGTCATAACAATCCCTCAGAGCCTCATCACTCTCCTCGGACCATGTCCTCACTGTGCGGGTGACAGCTGGTTCTCTACATACAAGTGGCTTGTACACAGGTCGGAGATGCACTAGGTTGTGATCCGATCTTCCCAGGGGTGCTAGGGCTGATGAGTTATATGCCTCCCTCGCATTGGCAAAGAACAAGTCCAGTGTTTTGTTGTCTCTTGTGTGGCAGGTTACATACTGTGTGAAACTGGGCAGTGTGGATGATGGGGAGGCATGGTTGAAGTCTCCCGACACCAGAAAGAGAGCCTGGGGGTGTTTCAACTGCAAGTGGCTCAGCGTGGCTTGTAGGGCCTCGCAGGCAGCGTCAGCTTTTGCAGAGGGGAGGACATATGCAGCTATCACGATGACATGCGATAGTTCCCTTGGTAGATAGAAAGGTCTCATGCTCACAGCTAATAGTTCAATGTCCTTATAGCAAGTTTGCTCCTTAATCACAATGTGCCTAGGATTACACCATCTATTATTCACAAACATTGCCAGCCCTCCTCCTTTCTTCTTACCGCTCTCCCTTGTCCTGTCTGCCCGAAGGAGTTTAAAACCATCCAGGGAGACCAGAGGGTCAGGAGTAACTTCAGTGAGCCAAGTCTCTGTAAGTAGCATCATGCTGCACACCCGAAACTCCTGATTATGCCTGGTGAGCGCTGTTAGTTCGTCCATCTTATTTGCAAGAGATCTCACATTGCCCATAATGATGGAGGGGAGAGTTGTTCTGTATCGTCTCTTTTTAATCCTCTCAAGAATTCCACCTCTGCAGCCCCTCCGCCTATTCCTTCTCCAGAGCTCTCGTTGGATGTGTGGGCAAATGGTATGCAGCCCTGCTGTGTCTCTAAGCTGCAAAAGTCTCTCCCTGGAGTAGGCAAAAGAATTGTCTTCAGGCACAATAGTTCCCATTTCAAGCAGAACGAAAGACAGATAAAAACAAAACAAAAAAAAAGTATCACAAGGTCCAATTCCAAGTCTTTGTGTGTTTCTTCATAGTGCAAAGTCCCTTAAGTAGAGAGATAAAAAACAAGACAAAGAAAGAAAAATAAGAGAGAGATTCAGAGCTGCTGAAACAGGCTGCCA
Organism: Leptodactylus fallax; assembly: GCA_947044405.1. Classification (NCBI taxonomy): domain Eukaryota; kingdom Metazoa; phylum Chordata; class Amphibia; order Anura; family Leptodactylidae; genus Leptodactylus; species Leptodactylus fallax. The sequence goes on along the minus strand of CAMRHE010000007.1, from coordinate 8,616,386 downwards.
CTGCCTCGGCACCATCTTGGAAAAAAAAAAAAAATTGGGCACTATGGAGCTTTCTTCTGTGCAGGACTTACTGTGAAGCATATTACACTATGCATGGGCCACTATGGAACATATAATACTGTGCAGGGGCCACTGTGGAGCATACTATACTGTGAAGGGGACACTATGGAGTATTATACTGCGCAGGGGCCACTATTAAGCTTATTATACTGTGCTGTGGCCACTATGGAGCATTATATTGTGTAGGGGACCACTGTGGATCTTGTTGTAGTGTGCAGGGGCCACTGTGGAGCATATTATATTGTCCCTGGGCCATTGTGGAGCATTATACCATGTGGGGACCACTGTGGAGCATATTATACAGTGTGGGGGCCAATGTAGAGCATTACACTGTTCAGGGGCCACTGTGGAGCATTTGACCATGCAGGTGGCTACTATGGAGCATTATACTGTGCGGTGGCCACTGTGGAGCTAAAATACTGTGCAAAAGCCACAATGGAGCATATTATACTGTGCAATTGGCCACTGTGGAGCATTATAGCATACAGGGGCCAGCTTTGAACACTATATTTTTCTCTTTATATCTTTTTAATGCTGCGTCAGTACTTTCTTGTTTTAGTACTTTAAATGCTTCCTTTTTATCCCTCATTGCACTCCTTACCGTTTTAGTTAGCCATATTGGTTTTCTATGATTTCTGGCCTGCTTATTCCCATAAGGTATATGTTTTTTACTGGTACTATTTAGAATGCTTTTGAAAATGTCCCATTTTGTTTGTGTTTCCCTTACTTCGAGGACATTGTCCCAGTTTATACTGCTAAGCTTCTCTCTCAGTTGGGTAAAATTGGCCTTCCTGAAGTTTAGTGGTTTTGTTTCCCCTCTACTGAACAAAAGTTTGATTCTGCAGTTCGATTCGAATTTCCCAAAAAATTTTGTTCGATCCGAATTAATTTGCGGCCAAAAATGCCTAAAAAGCTTCAGAGAGCCTGCATAGTGGTGTAGAAAACTGTGCCTTGCAGTAACACTCATAGGGAGTCTGCTGTGTAGTGAAACAATACTGTGAGTCAGTATGACACTCACATGACAGGCGTCACTCTTAGAACCACTGCACACTTCACTTATTTGGCCAGTTACGGGGCCAAAACTCACCAGCTAACTCAAGTGTGAACTCAGCCTTACAGGTCCATGTTAGTGCCAGGTAGAAAGAACCATGCAGAGGCCCAACATCCTACTGTAGCGTGAAGTAGCGCACTCCTTTTACACCATCGTCTGCCGATTCAACATAGATGTCTACAGAGGGGCAAAGCGACATAATGTGAAGTTGGCAGCAGCATGAGGAGGCCACAGAGTGGCAAGGCGATATAATGTGGAGATGGCAGCAGCATGAGGAGGGCATACAGTGACCAAGTGGCAGCAGCATGAGGAGGACACAGAGTGACCCGGCGGAAGCGGCATGAGGAGGCCATACAATGACCCAGTGGTAGCGGCATGAGGAGGCCATACAGTGACCCAGTGGCAGCAGCATGAGGAGGCCATGCAGTGACCCAGTGGCAGCAGCATGAGGAGGACATACAGTGACCCAGTGGCAGCAGCCTTAGGAGGCCATACAGTGACCCAGTGGAAGCAGCATGAGGAGGACATAGAGTGACCCAGTTCCTCTCCTGTGTGACTTTGTTCGCCCAGGCAAACGAGGTGTAGAACAACGTGACACCGCTGTGCCCTGCATATGTGGTATGCTGGTGGAGCACTGTGAATTGTCCCTGCAGTGGAGGCTGAGGAAACAGTGGAGGATGAGGACCAACAGCGTGAGAACGTGGAGGCAGAAGTGGCGTCACCTGGCCAAGTTGCTGTTGAGAAGGTGACAGTGTTGAGTTGGCAGCATGAGGAAGACACAGAGTGGCAAGGCGACATAATGTGAAGTTAACAGCAGCATGAGGAAGCCATAGAGTGACCCGGTGGCAGCGGCATGAGGAGGGCATGCAGTGACCCAGTGGAAGCGGCATGAGGAGGCCATAGAGTGACCCGGTGGCAGCAGCATGAGGAGTACACAGAGTGACCCAGTGGAAGCGGCATGAGTAGGCCATACAGTGACCCAGTGGCAGCGGCATGAGGAGAACTTATAGTGACCCAGTGACATTGTGGAGATGTCAGCAGCCTTAGTAGTCCATACAGTGACCCTGTGTCAGAGTGACCCAGTGGAAGCAGCATGAGGAGGACATACAGTGACCCTGTGACATTGTGGAGGTGTCAGCAGCCTTAGTAAGTCATACAGTGACTCAGTGGCAGAGTGAGGAGGTGGCAGCAGTGTGAGGAGGACATACAGTGACCCAGTGGCAGAGGTGGTGTTAGCAACAGCCTTAGGAGGCCATACAGTGACCCGGTAAGAGAGTGTGGAGGTGTCAGCAGCCTTAGTAGGCCATACAGTGACCCAGTGTCAGAGTGAGGAGGTTGCAGCAGCGTGAGAAGGGCATACAGTCACCCAGTGGCAGAGTGCGGAGGTGACAGCAGCGTGAGAAGGCCACAGAGTGGCAAGGTGATATAATGTGTAGGTAGCAGCAGCCTTAGTCGGCCATACAGTGACCCAGTGGCAGAGTGAGGAGGTGACAGCAGCGTGAGGAGGCCATACAGTCACCCAGTGGCAGAGTGCGGAGGTGACAGCAACGTGAGTAAGCTACAGAGTGGCTGGGTGATATAATGTGTAGGTAGCAACAGCCTTAGGAGGAAATACAGTGAACCAGTGGCAAAGTGAGGAGGTGGCAGCATGGGTCATTTAATCTGCTGCATCATGCATTGGTGGGCGGAAATCCTGGCTGATCCACGCCTGATTCATCTTCACAAAGGTCAGTCTCTCCAAATTTTGAGTGGACAGGCGAGTTTTCCTTGGGGTAACTATGGCCCCCGCTGCACTAAACACCCGGTCAGACATGCGAGAGGATGGACGATGGCGCAGATAGGCAGCGGCCAACTTACTACATAGCATGTCTCTATAGTAGTTCAGATTGTCCTCCCTCTCAGCGGGTGTAAAAAAGGCCCCCATTTTTCCACGGTAGCGAGGGTCTAACATGGTGGAGAGCCAGTAGCCATCCCTCTGCCGAATTGTGACAATTCAGCTGTCACTGCGCAAGGAAGTGAGCATGCATTGGGCTATTTGTGCAAGAGACTCGGAGGGACTCCCTGTATCCAACTCCACTGCATACTGCCATGGTGTGTCTGGGTCATCTGCCTCATCCTCCTCATCTCTCTCTGGCTGTTCTGCTTGCTCTTGCTCCTCCTCTCCACCCATTTGGCTACACATTGTTTGTGCTCCAATGTCCTCCTCATCCTCCTTCTCCTCCAGTTCAGCCCCCACAGGGTCATGTGGCCTTGAGATGTAGACGCCACATCTCCAGTCCCCTGAGCAGCCAGATTGAAAAGCATTTTTTCCAGGATGTGAATCAGTGGAATGACATTGTTCATCCCGTAGTCCTGGCGACTGACTAACAAAGTGGCCTTCTCAAAGGAAATGAGCAAACGGCAGGTGTAACGCATGAGCTTCCACTGGCTAACATTGAAGTTACACAAGGGAGTACCTCTGTCCTTTTGGACCATCAAGAAATCATTTATGGCTTTTCTCTGTTCATATAGTCGATCAAAACATGGAGGGTGGAATTCCATCGGGTGGAAACATCGCATATCAGCCTATGTTGTTGAGGGCCATTCTGCTGCTGCAGCTTAAGGAAGGTGTGCTTGGCGGTTTACGAGTGGCTGAACTGCATGCAAAGTTTCCTTGACATTTTTAGGATGTCTTGCAGATGGATGGAAGACATAAAGCGGTATTCCCATCAACATAATCATATCTACTGTATATTTGTAGATAATTAAAAGTTAAACATTTTTGCAAATATAAGTAGTTAATAATTCAGCAGAGTTTTAAAGATTTTTAACTATGTTAGTGGTGACAGTCTGTTGTCTTGATCGGTTGCCAATGGATACGACCATTAATGCAGAAACTTTATATGATCTGGGACTTGTCAGGAACCCAGCCATGATTTTCTTATTGTAGCTGGGCTATCAGACAGGGACACTACACGTATCAGAAAACATCCCGGTCACAATAAGGAAATCATGGCTGATTTTCTGACTTTAGAAAGTTCCTGCATTCATGGTCGTATCCATTGACAACAGACTGTGACCACAAGATATTTAGAGAAAATCTTTAAAACTCTACAAAATGTTTAATTACTTATATTTGCAAAAATGTTTAACTTTTAATTATCTACAAATTTAAAAATGGTTATGGTTATGGGAATACCCCTTTAAGGAAACGTTTGACAACCAGATTGAGCACGTGTGCTATGCAGGGCGCATGGCTCAGCCCTACTTGACACAGAACCGAGACCATGTTCTTCCCGTTGTCGGTCACCATTGTTCCGATTTTAAGTTCTCATGAAGAAAGCCAGGATTCTATTTCTTGATTGAGGACACGGAGCAGTTTCTCTCCTGTGTGACTTCGTTCGCCCAGGCAAACGAGGTGTAGAACAGTGTGACACCGCTGTGCCCTGCACATGTGGTATGTTGGAGGAGCACTGTGAATTGTCCGTGCAGTGGAGGCTGAAGAGACAGTGGAGGATGAGTCGAACATTGTTGCAGGACCAACGGCGTGAGAATGTGGAGGCAGAAGCTGCGTCACCTGTCCAGGTTGCTGGTGTGTCTGGGCAGGCACCACATTAACCCAGTGGGCCGTAAATGACATATATTGTCCTTGAATGTAGTTACAGCTCCACACGTTGGCGCTGCCGTGCACTTTGACAAACACCGACAGGCTCAAAGACTGACCCAACTTCTCTTCTACATATGGCGCAAGCCATCAGTTCTCTGAAAGGTGCAGAGTCCACCAAGTGGAAAGGGAGTGGCTGCAGCACCAGCAACTTGTACTGGAGCACGTTCAGCTTCTGCACTGTTGGATGATTGCACGCATACATTTGTCTCTTAGATATAGATTCTGTGATCGATTGCTGACACAATGACTGACTAGAAGGAGGAGGAGGAGCAGGAGCATCACAATCAGCAGATGATGGGAAGAAAACACAGCTTCCTTCGGCTGAGGTGGTGGAGCCTGGACTGCCTGAAATGGAATGCGTGCCACTGGGTGATGCAGCGGTTGCTGCAGAAGGCTGGACCACCACATTAGAGCCACGGCTCTCCCAGGCCACTTTATGGTGACACTGCATATGTTGACGTAGGGTTGTGTTGCCAACATTGGCACCCTGACCACGCTTCACCTTCTGCCCACAGATTGAACATATGGACATGTTCACCTCCCCCAGCGGCTTAACAAAAAACTGCCACACCGCCGAGTAGGTGATTTTCCCTCAAACACTCCGCAGTAAATGACTGCTACCGCCACTGCTTCTGTGAACCCCTGCACCGCTGCTTTTCGGGCACGTTTAGCTCCCGACCTCCCACTGCTGCGACCCACGCTGCCTCATGCGCAAGCTGCAACCCTCTTCTCCTGATGATGATGAAGCCCCTTCATCATTTGGCTCCCAATTACGACCGGCTACATCGTCATCCACTACTGTCTGCAAGTCACTGATGTCCTCTTCAACACCAGCTTCTACACCACTTTCTTCAACACTACTTGCCCGCCTACCGGAGTAAGTGGCGGATGTCTCCTCCAGATCTTGGCTGAGCATTAGCTGCTGACTGTCCTCTAGTACCTCCTCCTCACTGTATAGTGGATCTGAGCCCACAGCATAGAGTACTTCTCTAGCTGAGGGAACAGAAAAGGACAGAGGCAGGTTGAGGAAAGGTGAGGGCACAGGGCCTGCTGCCGGGCCATGCCAACTAAGGGTTGTGTCTGACGAACCCACTGACTCTTGGCTAGAGGTGTCTGATGTGACTTGGGATGAAGTGGATGACCGAGTCAACCAGTCTACAACCGTTGGGTTGCTGGTCAAGACACGACCGCTACTTGACACTGGGAGCTCAGGCCTCTGTAACTAACTCTAACCCCTTACACTGCTGCGACCTGTGCCTGAGACAGAAATATTTAGGCCTGTGGCCCTCCCCTGTGCATGGCCTCTCGCTTCTCTGTCTGACATACTGTTAGATCAAATAAGTAAATAAAAAGGAAAATAATATAGGGCTAAAAGGCCTGTAATTTTCTACTTTGAAGAGAACGGCAAATATGCCCCTTATTTGTTTCCCCACTAATGAACACCTGTAAAAAAAACGGCTAAGAATTATTTGTGGCTAAGAATTATTGATTTTTGACAATACTATATTGATAAATGGCCAGCAACTTTATACTGGGAGCAGAATGGCAAATATGGTCCTTATGGGTTTCCACACTAATAAACACCTTTAAATAAGTGATAACCGCTAAGAATTATTGAATTATTGATTTTTGACAATACAGTATTGAAAAATGGCCAGCAACTTTATACTGGGAAGAAAATGGCGAATATGGTCCTTATGGGTTTCCACACTAATAAACACCTTTAAATAAGTGATAACCGCTAAGAATTATTGAATTACTGAATTATTGATTTTTGACAATACTGTATTGATAAATGGCCATCAACTTTATACTGGGAACAAAATGGTGAACATGGTACTTATGGGTTTCTACACTATAAAACACCTTTAACCCCTTCACCCATTCTCACGTACCTGTACGTAGGAGAATGTGGTTAGTTACCGTATCCCCACGTACAGGTACGTGACGGTGATTGAGCAGGCTCAGAAGCAGAGCCCGTGCAATCACCGCGGGAGCCCGGCTGTATTTGACAGCCAGGCTCGCGCTGCAACAGCGGGGACCAGTGATAACACCGATTCCCGCTGTTTAACCCTTAAGATGCCGTGACTGCGGCATTTTAAGTGTTTGCTAGCGGCACTGAGTGCTGCGGGCAACATCGAGAGAGGGTGTTAGCTGTAAGTGACAGCTAACACCCTGCTCCTTAACCTCAGCGCCAATCGGGGATTTTAACCCCTTGGATGCCACGGTCAAACATGACCGTGGCATCCAAGGGGTTCCGCCATGTTGCCGCCCCCGGCACCCCCCGCGGCGAGATCGGGGGGGTGCCGATATCTATAATATGTAGCCCAGGGTCTGGCCAGTGACCCCAGGCTGCCTGAAGCCCCCACTACCTGGTTGATCCTGCCGGGACCTCTGGAAATCAGCCTATCTCTACATAGGCTGAATTCCTGTATAGACTGCAATACACGTGTATTGCAGTCTGTAGTGCTGAATCAGCGATTAGACTATCGTTGGTTCAGGTGTCCTAGTGGGACATATAAAAAAAAGATAATATTTATTAACTTATTTGGGTGGTATGACTATCTGTTTGAAAAGCAGAGCATTTCACATTTTGAAAATTGCGATTTTTTTTTTCCAAATTTCCATCAAATTTCCTATTTTTTTATAAATAAATACAAAAATATTGATCAATGTTTACCACTAACATGAAGTACAATGTCTCACAAAAAAACAGTCTCAAAATCACTTGTGCAAGTTAAAGCGTCTTAAAGTTATTGCCATATAAAGTGACATATGTAGGTTTTGAAAAAATGAGGCCTGGTCCTTAACGCACTTTTGGGCTCAGACCTGAAGGGGTTAAATAAGTGATAACCGCTAAGAATTATTGAATTATTCAATTATTGATTTTTGACAATACTGTATTGATAAATAGACAGCAACTTTATACTGGGAACAAAATGTTGAATAAGGTCCTTATGGGTTTCCACAATAATAAACACCTTTAACCCCTTAAGGACACAGCCCAAAAGTGCGTTAAGGACCAGGCCTTGTTTTTCAAAACTGACATGTGTCACTTTATGTGGCAAGAACTTTGAGACGCTTTAACTTACACAAGTGATTTTGAGATTGTTTTCTCGTGACACATTGTACTTCATGTTAGTGGTAAGCACTAATCAATATTTTTGTATTTATTTATAAAAAAATAGGATATTTGATGGAAATTTGGAAAAAAATCGCAATTTTCAAAATGTTAAATTCTCTGCTTTTCAGACAGATAGTCATACCACCCAAATACATTAATAAATATTATCTACCATATCTCTGCTTTATATTGACATCATCGTTTAATCGTCCTTTAATTTATTTTGGATGTTAGAAGGCTTACAAGTGTAACAGCGATTTTCCAGATTTACAAGAAAATTTCCCAAACTATTTTTTTAGGGACCACTTCAGTTCTGAAGGGGATTATAAAGGCCTATATATTAGAAACCCCCCATAAATCACCCCATTTTCAATACTGCACCCCTGAAATAATTCAAAACAGCATTTGGGAAGTTTGTTAACCCTTTAAGCATTTCACAAGAATTAAAACAATATCGAGGTGAAATTTAGACATTTCATTTTTTTCCACTAATCCCTTCATTTAGCCCTAAATTTAACACATTCACAAGGGGTTAAAGGAGAAAATGCATCTCCCAGTTTATTATACAATTTCTCCAGAGCACAGAAATACCCCACATGTGGGTGTAAACTGATGTTTGGGCATTCGGCAGTGCACAGAAGGGAAGGAGCGACACTGGACGTTTGAAAAGCAGATTTTGCTGGAATAGTTTTCAGGTGCCATGTTGCATTTGCAGAGCCCCCAAAGTACCAAAACAATGGAAACCCCCTAAAAGTGACACCATTTTGGAAACTACACCCCTCACAGAATTCATCAAGGAGTATAGTGAGCATTTTGACCCCACAGCTGTTTCACAGATTTTACTAACATTGGGATGTATAAATGAAAAATTACTAAAACGTCACTTTATCCCCAAAGTTTTCATTTTCACAAGGGGTTAAAGGAGAAAAAGGACCCCATAGTTTGTTAAACAATTTCTCCTGAACACAGCAATACCCCATATGTGGTCGTAAACTGCTGAATGGGTACATGCTGGGGCTCGGAATGGAAAGAGCACTTTTGTAGGGCAGATTTTGCTGGAATAGTTTTCAGGTGTCATGTTGCATTTGCAGAGCCCCCAAAGTACCAAAACAGTGGAAACCCCGTAAAAGTGACCCCATTTTGGAAACCACACCCCTCACAGAACTTGTCAAGGGGTATAGTGAGCATTTTGAAACCACAGCTGTTTCACAGATTTTATTAACATTGGGACATGAAAATGAAAAATTACTTTTTTTCTAATAAACTGTCAATTTAGCCCCAAATTTTTCATTTTCACAAGAGGACAAAGGAGAAAAAGCTCCCCAAAGTTTGTTACACAATTTCTCCTGAACACAGAAATGCCCCATATGTGGTTGTAATCTGCTGCATGGGTATATGGTGGGGCTCAGAATGGAGAGAGCGCTATTTAGCTTTTGGAGGGCAGATTTTGCTGGAATAGTTTTCTGGTGCCATGTCGCATTTGCAGAGTCCCTAAAGTAAAAATACAATGGAAACTCCTCAAAAGTGACCCCATTTTGGAAATTACACCCCTCATAGAATTTATCTAGCGGTATAGTGAGCATTTTGACCTCACAGCTGTTTCACAGATTTTATCATCATTGGGTCATAAACATGAAAAATTACTTTTTTTCCAATAAACCGTCCATTTAGCGACATATTTTTAATTTTTGCAAGTGGTAAAAGAAGAAAAAGCTCCCCACAGTTTGTTACACAATTTCTCCTGAACACAGAAATGCCCCATATGTGATTATAATCTGCTGTTTGGGTACATGGTGGGGCTCAGAATGGAAAGAGCGCTATTTTGCTTTAGGAGGGCAGATGTGGCTGGAATAGTTTTTGAGTGCCATGTCGCATTTGCAGAGCCCCTAAAGTACCAATACAATGGAAACCCCTCAAAAGGGACCCCATTTTAGAAACTACACCCCTCAAGGAATGTATCAAGGGGTATTATCATTTTGAGCCTAAAAATGCTTCCCAAAAATTAATGTACAAAGTGAAAATTGAAGTTTTTGAAGAAATATCCAATTTCAGAATATGTTGCGGCCACTTTGTGGCATCAGAGACATGAACTCCTAAAACTATTAAGTGGGCTATCCCGGGAACAAAAAAATTATATATGTGGGTGTAAACTGCTGCTTGGGCACACAGCAGGGCTCAGAAGGGAAGGAGCACTGTGTTTTTTTAGCTTTTGGAGTACAGATTTAGAGGGACCTTCTGGTCGCCATGTTATTTTTGAAGTGCCCTGGAGGTGCCAGTAAACTGGAATTCCCCAAGAAGTGACCCCCATTTTGTAGGGGCGATTTTAGGGTCTCTGCAAATGTGACATGGCGTCCAAAAACCAACAATCTAAATCTGTGCTCCAAAAGTACATAGCGCTCCTTCACATCTGCGCCCTGCTGTGTGCCCAAATGGCAGTTTATGCCGACATGTATGACACTGGTGTACCCAGGATAATGTACTTAATGCTATATGTGGGTATAAACTGCTGTTTGGGCACAGCCGGGCACAGAAGGGAAGGAGCACTATTTTGTTTTTTAGAGCACAGTTTGGTTTATGGACACCATGTCACTTTTGCAGAGCCCAAGAATTGCCAGTCAAGTGGAATCCCCAGACTTGTGACCCCATTTTGGAAACTACACCCTTCAAGGGATTTATCAAGTGGTGTAGCGAGCATTATTATCCCTTAAGTGTTGCATTCTTTTAATTTCCAGAAATGAATGCGCAGATGATAATGAAAAGTTAAAAATAACATTTTTCCAGAGATACGCCTTTTCAGTGCCCGATATGTTGTGCCCAGCTTATGTCTGCAGAGACACACACTCCAAAAACTGTTATGTGGGGATCCTGGGCACAACAGCTTTTGGAGCGTTCATCTCTGATGCAAGCCGCGCACAACATATTACACACTGAAATGACGTATTCCTTTCACAATCAGCTGCGTATTCATTTATGGATAATAAATTATAGCAACACTTGGGGGTTAAAAATGCTCACTGTACCCCTGGATAAATTCCTTCAGGGGTGTAGTTTCCAAAATGGGGTCACATGTCAGGGGATTCCACTTTACTGGCGTTTCAGCTCTGCAAAAGTGCAATGGCATCCAAAAACCAAACCGTCCAAACCTGTGCTCCAAAAACCAAATAGCGCTCCTGCCCTTCTGTGCCAGGCTGTGTCCATACAGCAGTTTATACCCACATATGACATTACGTACGTTACCCTGGGTACACCAGTGTCATACATGTGGGCATAAACTGCAGTTTGGACACACAGCAGGGCGCAGAAGAGAAGGAGCGCTATGTGACTTTTGGAGTGTAGATTCAGATGTTTGTATCTGGACGCCATGTCATGTTTGCAGAGCCTGTAAGGTACCATAACAGTGGATTCCCCAAAGGTGTGACCCCATTTTGAAAACTGCACCCCTCAAAGAATTTATCAAGGGGTGTAATAAGCATTAGTATTCCAGACGTGACTGCACAGCGGATGGGGAAAAGTGAATACATAAGCTGTGCGGAGTACATTGGGAACACCAAATTCCCTACTATTTCCCCAGTAGTTCCTATTATTGGGGAGGTCACTCTGGGGGTCACTTCTGGTTTATTTTCCCTCATAAGCTCTAAATCTGGGGTGTCCCCTGATATACGCTCGCACAGCTTATACATTCCCTTCCTGCCGCAGCCAGTTATGTTCTAATGATTTGGCGATTTTTGGGGGTTTTGTCTTCACATTGTAAGAGCTATATTTTCTTTATTTCTCTGGTGATGTAGCCATATGAGGGCTTGTTGTTTGCGGGGTGAGATGTATTTTGTAACGACATCATCTTTGGGCGCCTATAACTTATTGAATAAATTTTATTAACTCTTTCTTGTTGGATTGAAAAAAAAACATCAATTCTGGCATTGCTTTTTACCTTTTAAATTTTTCACCATGCAGCATAAAGCATAAGTAACATGTTACCTTGATTCTACGGGTCGGTACGATTACGGAGATACCTCATTTATACTGTTTTTTTATGCGATACTAATTTTGCAGAACAAAAACCCATTTGGGGATATAAATTAATTGTTTTTGCATCGCCATTTTCTGAGATGCGTAACATTTTTATTTTACGGTTTACAGACTTGGTTTAGGGCTTATTTTTTGCGGGACAACCTGTGCTTTTTATTGGTACTGTTTTGGGGTACATATGACTTTTTGATCACTTTTTATGGCATATTTTGTAAGGTGAGATGGCAAAAAATCATTACTTTTGGCGAGTTTTTTCCGTTCTTTTTTTCCCGACGTTCACCGTGTACGTTAAATATTGTTTCAGTTTTATCGTACAGGTTGTTACGGACGCGGCTGGGAAGAAAATGGCGAATAAGGTCCTTATGGGTTTCCACACTAATAAAATCCTTTAAATAAGTGAAATCTGCTAAGAATTATATAGTTATTGATTTTTGACAATACTGTATTGATAAATGGCCAGCAACTTTATACTGGGAAGAAAATGGCGAATATCGTCCTTATTGGTTCCACACTAATAAACACCTTTAAATATGTGTTAACCGCTAATAATTATTCATTTTTGTAAATACTGTATTGATAAATGGCCATCAACTTTATACTGGGAACAAAATGGTGAATATGTTCCTTATGAATTTCTACACTATTAAGCACCTTTAAATAAGTGATAACCTCTAAGAATGATTGAATTATTGATTTTTGACAATAATGTATTGATAAATGGCCAGATACTTTATACTGGGAACAAAATGGTGAATATGGTCCTTATGGGTTTCCACAATAATAAACACCTTTAAATAAGTGATAACCACTAAGAATTATTGATTTTTGAAAATACTTTATTGATAAATGGCCATCAACTTTATACTGGGAACAAAATGGCGAATATGGTCCCTATGGGTTTCCACACTAATAAACACCTTTAAATAAGTGATAACCACTAAGAATTATTGATTTTTGAAAATACTGTATTGATAAATGGCCAGCAACTTTATACTGGGAACAAAATGGCGAATATGGTCCTTATGGGTTTCCACACTATTAAACACCTTTAAATAAGTGATAACCGCTAAGAATTGATTTTGGCCTGTAACTTAATAATGGGAACAAAATGTCGAATATGTTCCTTATGGGTTTAAAAACTAATAAACACCTTTAAATAAGTGATAACCGCTAAGAATTATTAATTTTTGAAAATACTGTATTGATAAATGGCCAGCAACTTTATACTGGGAACAAAATGGTGAATATGGTCCTTATGGGTTTCCACAATAATAAACACCTTTAAATAAGTGATAACCACTAAGAATTATTGATTTTTGAAAATACAGTATTGATTAATGGCCAGCAACATCATACTGGGAAAAAAATGGCAAATATGGTCCTTATGGGTTTCCACACCAATAAACACCCTTAAATAAGTGATAACTACTATGAATTATGTAGTTATTGATTTTTGACAATACTGTGTTGATAAATGGCCAGCAACATTATTCTGGAAATAAAATGGCGAATATGGTCCTTATAGGTTTCCACACTAATAAACACCTTTACATAAGTGATAACTGCTAAGAATTATTGATTTTTGACAATACTGTATTGATAAATAGCCAGCAACTTTATACTGGGAACAAAACTGTAAATATGGTCCTCATGGGTTTCCACACTAATAAACACCTTTAAATATGTGAAATCCATTAAGAATTATATAGTTATTGATTTTTGAAAATACTGTATTGATAAATGGCTATCAACTTTATACTGGGAACAAAATGGCGAATATGGTCATTATAAGTTTACACACTATTAAACACCCTTAAAGAAGTGAAAACCGCTAAGAATTATTGAATTATTGATTTTTGACAATGCTGTAATGATAAATGGCGAGCAACTTTATACTAGGAACAAAATAGCGAATATGGTCCTTATAGGTTTCCACACTAAGAAACACCTTTAAATAAGTGATAACCGCTAAGAATTATTGATTTTTGAAAATGCTGTATAGATAAATGGCCTGTAACTTAATAATGGGAAAAAAATGGCGAATATGGTCCTTATTGGTTTCCACACTAATAAACACATTTACATAAGTGATAACCTGTAAGAATGATTGATTTTTGTCAATACTGTATTGATAAATGGCCAACAACTTTATACTGGGAACAAAATGGTATATATTGTCCTTATTGATTTCCACACTAATAAACACCTTTAAATAAGTGATAACCGCTAAGAATTATTGATTTTTGAAAATACTGTATTGATAAATGGCATGTAACTTAATAATTGGGAACAAAATGGTGAATATGGTCCTTATGGGTTTCCACAGTAATAAACACCTTTAAATTAATGATAGCTGATAAGAAATATTGCATTATTGATTTTTGACAATACTGTATTGATAAATGGCAAGCAACTTTATACTGGGAACAAAATGGCAAATATGGTCCTTATGGGTTTCCACAGTAATAAACACCTTTAAATAAGTGATATCCTTCAAGAATTATTGATTTTTGTCAATACTGTATTGATAAATGGCCAGCGACATCATACTGGGAACAAAATGGCGAATATGGCCCTTATGGGTTTCCACACCAATAAACACCCTTAAATAAGTGATATCCGCTAAGAATTATTGAATTATTGATTTTTGACATTACTGTATTGATAAATGGCAAGCAACTTTATACTGGGAACAAAATGGCAAATATGGTCCTTATGGGTTTCCACAGTAATAAACACCTTTAAATAAGTGATATCCTTCAAGAATTATTGATTTTTGTCAATACTGTATTGATAAATGGCCAGCGACATCATACTGGGAACAAAATGGCGAATATGGTCCTTATGGGTTTCCACACTAATAAACACCTTTAAATAAGTGATAACCGCTAAAAAATATTGAATTAATAATTTTTGATAATACTGTATTGAGAAATGGTAAATTCACTGACTTATTAAAGATAAACTATCTCCTCATTAATTAAACAATTCACGAACATCCATTTTATAGAGATATAAATGCCTAAAATTTCACTTTTATTAATATTTATAAAGAATGAATAACCCAACCCTATCAGGGCAAATAATATTAAAATCCACTAATGCCATCAAAACACAGCAGATCCATAAATAACTGTGTACTAACTGTGCAGTAACCATAGATCATTATATATCCCTGTAACGGAACTTCATTCTCCTAAACAGCGATCTCCTAAATATTCTCCTATAGACCTATGGAATGTAACTGAACTGCCTAGAAAATATGTAGTTACGCTATAGGTTGAATCTATTTGCCAAAATGCTGTCTCAGATGAAATAATGCATAGAAACCAGTACTCCTCATCAATCCTGAGACTACTGGCCTAATGCCACGCCAACAGGATTCAGAGGGACTAGGTATTCCAACCAAAAGGCAAGTAAGATTCAACACTGCAACTGACTTAAATGTCTAACTCCTCAATTCATAAATCAACTGACCAACGTGTTTCCTCAACAAGATTCATCAGGGGCAAATAACAAGTTTCTTTGTGAGCAGTTAAAACTGTTATTCCAAGATGTTTTAGCAGAAATTTTTGGCGTGACCGCTCTGATAATGGCGGTCCCGATACGGCCTCTTGAACGTCCTTATAAATTGTCCTACTCCTCCCCAATGAGCTGTATGGCCAATCACCGAACATGCTTATCACACAACCACTCAATACACCCTCAGAGAAAGGCCAATCACGCTGTCTACCGCCGCATACGTCATACGGGACCTCCCCGCCTATTCAGGGGGAATCACTCCGCCCAGCGTCAGCTCCAACCAATCAGCAATCGCCTTCCCAAGTCTCCACCTAAACCTAGGACGTCGCAATACTTATAGACACACCCACTAGACCGCGCTAGATATCATCCACAAAGGCCTATTAATTCTATGAGCGATCGACTACATAAGGCTCTTATGGGAAACTTTCACTCTGCAATCTGGGAACTAATCTATCAAACCGCACTATATGACAACATGGAAACCTTAGGTATATCGCACTTGCCAGAATCAGATACGGGTGCAAACATAAGACTCCCACCCGCTTCCAAAACCACTCCCCATAATGTGGGACACTCCCACCTTCTCCACTCAATAAATGTTATAGGAGTCTCTATCTATAACGAAGCGGGGGGATTGTCCACACCCCAGTATCTAAGTAAAATATGTAAACTTGTAAGATACAGGGCAATATAGAGTAGATGGAATGAAAAAAGCAGTCTATAACTCATAAAAATAACGAGTAGATAACTATGCATAGGGACCAGGGGCGATCCTAATTTATTGCCTCCTGCAAAAGAACAGGATTATCACTACATGCTGAACAAATGAAGAAAACTTAAGAGCACAAAAAAAAAAAAAAAAAAAAAAAAAAAAAGGGGAATTATAATATATAAAGGTATAATAATAAATGCATGTCGCAAGGAACCAAATCCTAAAGAATAAAGTTTATTGATCTAAAGACATAACTGTCACATCAATAGTAATTATTACCCAATAAAGCAGGTAACATCAAACTGTTCATTTAGTCCATATGGTTGTAAAGTGTTCAATCGATAAATCCACTGTACTTCTTTTTTAAGGATAAAATTATCCCAGTCTCCTCCTCTGGGTGGCGGTCTCACCCACTCTATAGCCTGAAATTTCAAACCACTCGTTTGGCCATTATGACACCGCACAAAATGTCGTGCTACAGGTGTATCTCGCCCATTCTGTATATCACACATATGATCCCTAATATGTCTCCTCAGTTGTCTTCTCATTTTTCCAACATAATTATAGGGACATGTACAACTCAGAAGATAGATCACACCCATTGTAGAGCAGTTCACAAAATCTCGGCAACTGTAGGAAACCTTCATGGAGGCACTGACAAAAGTCTTACTCTGATCATTAAAATCACATGCTGTACACGTACCACATCTAAACGTACCCACTGGTTTCGCCTTTGACAGCCACGTATTAGATTCTACACTTGGTGGAAGATAACTGTGTACCAGCCGATCTTTCAAATTTTTTCCCCTTCTATACAGTGCTGGCCAAAAGTATTGGCACCCCTGCAATTCTGTCAGATAATACTCAATTTCTTCCAGAAAATGATTGCAATCACAAATGCTTTGGTAATAATATCTTCATTTAATTTGTCTTCAATGGAAAACCACAAAAAGAATTGTCAAAAAGCCAAATTGGATATAATTCCACACCAAACATAAAAAAGGGGGTGGACAAAAGTATTGGCACCCTTTGAAAAATCATGTGATGCTTCTCTAATTTGTGTAATTAACAGCACCTGTTACTTACCTGTGGCACATAACAGGTGGTGGCAATAACTAAATCACACTTGCAGCCAGTTGAAATGGATTAAAGTTGACTCAACCTCTGTCCTGTGTCCTTGTGTGTACCACATTGAGCATGGAGAAAATAAAGAAGACCAAAGAACTGTCTGAGGACTTGAGAAGCAAAATTGTGAGGAAGCATGAGCAATCTCAAGGCTACAAGTCCATCTCCAAAGACCTGAATGTTCCTGTGTCTACCGTGCGCAGTGTCATCAAGAAGTTTAAAGCCCATGGCACTGTGGCTAACCTCCCTAGATGTGGACGGAAAAGAAAAATTGACGAGAGATTTCAACGAAAGATTGTGCGGATGGTGGCTAAAGAACCTCGACTAACATCCAAACAAGTTCTAGCTGCCCTGCAGTCCGAGGGTACAACAGTGTCAACCCGTACTATCTGTCGGCGTCTGAATGAAAAGGGACTCTATGGTAGGATACCCAGGAAGACCCCACTTCTGACCCAGAGACATAAAAAAGCCAGGCTGGAGTTTGCCAAAACTTAACTGAGAAAGCCAAAAACTTTTTGGAAGAATGTTCTCTGGTCAGATGAGACAAAAGTAGAGCTTTTTGGGAAAAGGCATCAACATAGAGTTTACAGGAAAAAAAAAGAAGCCTTCAAAGAAAAGAACATGGTCCCTACAGTCAAACATGGCGGAGGTTCCCTGATGTTTTGGGGTTGCTTTGCTGCCTCTGGCACTGGACTGCTTGACCGTGTGCATGGCATTATGAAGTCTGAAGACTACCAACAAATTTTGCAGCATAATGTAGGGCCCAGTGTGAGAAAGCTGGGTCTCCCTCAGAGGTCATGGGTCTTCCAGCAGGACAATGACCCAAAACACACTTCAAAAAGCACTAGAAAATGGTTTGAGAGAAAGCACTGGAGACTTCTAAAGTGGCCAGCAATGAGTCCAGACCTGAATCCCATAGAACACCTGTGGAGAGATCTCAAAATGGCAGTCTGGAGAAGGCACCCTTCAAATCTCAGGGACCTGGAGAAATTGGCCAAAGAAGAATGGTCTAAAATTCCAGCAGAGCATTGTAAGAAACTCATTGATGGTTACCGGAAGCGGTTGTTCGCAGTTATTTTGTCTAAAGGTTGTGCTACCAAGTATTAGGCTGAGTGTGCCAATACTTTTGTCCGGCCCATTTTTGGATTTTTGTGTAAAATGATCAATGATTTGACTTTTTTTTTCATTCTCTTTTGTGTTTTTTCATTGCAAGCAAAATAAATGAAGATATTTTTACCAAAGCATTTGTGATTGCAATCATTTTCTGGAAGAAATTGAGTATTATCTGACAGAATTGCAGGGGTGCCAATACTTTTGGCCAGCACTGTAGGTTATTTTGTCTTCTCAAAACCTCTTGATCTCTCACAACCTGTGTGTCAAAGGTACCTATTATCCTCATCTGTTGGACTTTATTCTCTATTGATTGCATAAAGACCTTTGATCTTAAATAATACGCTACTGCTTGGTATCCCTGTTGGTGAGGAATCGATGAATTAAGTGCCTCAACATCCAGACTGGCAAAGAAAACATCTTTATCTAGGGTGACCCCCTCTAGCTTATTGAGGACGTCCATAGTATCTCTAGCATACGATGATAACCCCAGAACAAAAGGTCTTAAAACATTATCTAGATATACACTCACGTTCTGCGTCAGACTATTAATCTGAGACACTATTGGATGTCCCCGTAAAGGGGTCATCCCCTTATGTATCTTTGGAAGAATATAAAAAGTCGCCATAACTGGATGCTGAGGTAACAAAAATTCGAATTCTGACTTACTAATTAAACCTTCTCCAGCCGCATTATTGAGGAGGTCTCTTAATTCAGATGTAAATTGACTGATACTTTCTCTAGAGATGACCTTATAGCACTGCCCATCCTTTAGAAGACCCCAACAAATTTCCAAATAATGTGACCTGTCCAGTGCCACCACATTTCCCCCCTTATCAGAGGGCTTCAAAATAAGATTGGTTTCCTTCTCCAATGATATTAATGCTCTTAATTCATCTTTGCTCAAATTACCCCTTTAATTAAATTTTTCTTGCTCCAACTGTCTTAAGTCATCAGAAACCAACTGTACAAAGAGATCAATGTGGGTATAATCACCCGGAGGAGCATGCTTTCTATTAACAGATTTTAAATCCGACCAATGGTTTTAAATGGACCAAGACTAGGATCCTTTTCAGATTCAATCACAAGATCTTCCAATACCCTTAAACCTTCCCAATCGGATTGCTCTAAACCAGAGGTTCACAAACTTTTTTTTTTTTTCTCGTAGACCACTTTCAAAATTTTACTGGTTTCGGTGGACCCCCTGCTTCTACATTTCTACCATATTCCCAAAACTCGTCAAAAAATGTGAAGATGGGGGCGGAGCCTGACTGTGGGTCGGAATGGCCGCATAGTTGCATAGCTCCAGGCCTGAGTCTCAGACAGCGACCAACATAACGACGTGCCCGTGGATTACACTGACCCATATAGCAAAAGGAACGTTTCCTACCTCCAGGGATGCCGCGGAAGAGAAAATCTGCGGTGAAGCCGCAGAAAATATCAGATTTTTATTTCCCCCATGGCGGAGGAGAGGACCAAAATGGCGCCGGTTCGCGCTCCGACGCGATCTCCGGGGCCTCAACTCCATCTAGAGACCCTCCGGAGGAAGCGCTCACCCTCTCCGTGCAGCGGAGAACTCTTTCAGCGCCATCGATACCGCAGCTGTTAGAGCGTGGGGGTACGGAGGCACCGGGGCCTTCTCCCTGGCGGGCCGGAGAGCGCGGGTCCGGGGCCTTCACCTGCCGACGCAACGAGGCCTACAGGCCTAAACAACGCACAGACGCCCCACTCACCCACCGCTAGCCCGGTCAAACAGAAACCCAGGCTCCAGAACACCGAAGCTCAAGAAGGGGAGGTGAGTGATGCAACACAGCACATACCGCCATCCACCGATTTTTTTGCAGATATTCCAGCAACAGAAAGCTTACTTACTGAGGCCTCCATGAAAAATATGCTCATGGCCTTCTGCAAATCACTGACGACAGATATGTCTTTAATGGTTAAACCGCTAGATAGTGACCTTCGAGAATTGCAGAAACGCACTGTTCATGTGGAATCTAAAATGGCGGAATTCACTGCGTCGCACAATGCTCTTATAGATGTTCACTATGAGGTGGAAAAAGAGGTGTCGTTTCTAAAAGCTAAAGTAGCAGACCTGGAAGATCGCTCGCGGCGCAACAATCTGAAGTTTAGAGGGATTCCAGAGTCCGTACCTGCGAGTAATCTAACTGCTTTCCTCCAAGACCTGATACACACGCTAATACCAAATATCTCGACAATGGATTTAACTATTGATAGAGCACACAGAGTCCCAAGGCCTTCACACCTGGATGAAGCCGTACCCAGAGATGTCTTAGCAAAGATCCACTTTTACCGCACTAAAGAGATGGTACTGCTGACCTCACGAAAAAATGTCCGTTTACCTGACCCCTACCACAAAATTTCCATATACTCCAATCTTTCGGCCGCAACACTACAATTGAGAAGGCAATTCATCCCTATCACTACAGCTTTACGCCAACATAACATCCTATATAAATGGGGATTTCCAGTCTGAGTGATTTTATCCCGGGACAACCTCCGGAAGACGGCAAAAAATTGCTAAATAAATGGGACATTCCTATCATTGAACCATCACCTAAACTACCACCTGGCCCCGTGTCTGATGGCTGGCACCGAACGAAAACTACAGGACGTCCACCGAAAGGGCTGCACAGCTAGAGACTCACCTTAAAATGGATTTTGTATGTCCACGACTGCTGAACTTATCCCCCCCAAGATCGCAACAGCCGCTGGTCCGCTGTACTACACTTCTTTCCTCTGTTTTGTTTAGGTGGCTTAACCACTGGTTTCATTGCTTCCATAGTTTGTTTTCTTCTTGGTTCTGGCACTAGGGGCGACGTGACTACACTAGGCGGAGACGATTCTGTTTCCTACGACTACAGTCATGGCCAAAAGTTTTGAGAATGACACAAATATTATATTTTCACATGATCTGCTGCCCTCTGGTTTTTATGTGTGTTTGTCAGATGTTTTTATCACATACAGAAATATAATTGCATTCATATTATGAGTAACAGAAGCTTATATTGACAGTTAGAATGAGTTAATGCAGCAAGTCAATATTTGCAGTGTTGACCCTTCTTCTTCAGGACCTCTGCAATTCTCCCTGGCATGCTCTCAATCAACTTCTGGACCAAATCCTGACTGATAGCAGTCCATTCTTGCAGAATCAATGCTTTAATTTTGTCTGAATTTGTTGGTTTTTGTTTGTCCACCCGTCTCTTGATGATTGACCACAAGTTCTCAATGGGATTAAGATCTGGGGAGTTTCCAGGCCATGGACCCAAAATCTCTATGTTTTGTTCCCTGAGCCATTTAGTTATCACCTTTGCTTTATGGCAAGGTGCTCCATCATGCTGGAAAAGGCATTGTTGAGCGCCAAACTGCTCTTGGACGGTTGGGAGAAGTTGCTCTTGGAGGACATTCTGGTACCATTCTTTATTCATGGCTGTGTTTTTAGGCAAGACTGTGAGAGAGCCGATTCCCTTGGCTGAGAAGCAACCCCACACATGAATGGTTTCAGGATGCTTTACAGTTGGCATGAGACAAGACTAGTGGTAGCGCTCACCTCTTCTTCTCCGAATAAGCTGTTTTCCAGATGTTCCAAACAATCGAAAAGGGGATTCATCAGAGAAAATGACTTTACCCCAGTCCTCAGCAGTCCACTCCCTGTACCTTTTGCAGAATATCAGTCTGTCCCTGATGTTTTTTCTGGAGAGAAGTGGCTTCTTTGCTGCCCTCCTTGAGACCAGGCCTTGCTCCAAGAGTCTCCGTCTCACAGTGCGTGCAGATGCACTCACACCTGCCTGCTGCCATTCCTCAGCAAGCTCTGCACTGCTGGTAGCCCGATCCCACAGCTGAAACACTTTTAAGAGACGGTCCTGCCGCTTGCTGGTCTTTCTTGGGCTCCCTGGAGCCTTTTTGGCACCAATGGAACCTCTCTCCTTGAAGTTCTTGATGATGCGATAGATTGTTGACTGAGGTGCAATCTTTCTAGCTGCAATACTCTTCCCAGTTAGGCCATTTTTGTGCAGTGCAATGATGACTGCACGTGTTTCTTTAGAGATAACCATGGTTAACAGAAGAGAAACAATGATGGCAAGCACCAGCCTCCTTTTAAAGTGTCCAGTGGTGTCATTCTTACTTAATTATGACAGATTGATCTCCAGCCCTGTCCTCATCAACACCCACACCTGTGTTAATGGAGCAATCACTGAAACGATGTTAGGTGGTCCTTTTAAGGCAGGGCTGCAATGATGTTGAAATGTGTTTTGGGGGATAAAGTTCATTTTCTAGGCAAATATTGACTTTGCAAGTAATTGCTGTTAAGCTGATCACTCTTTATAACATTCTGGAGTATATGCAAATTGCCATTAGAAAAACTGAAGCAGTAGACTTTGTAAAAATTAATATTTGTATCATTCTCAAAACTTTTGGCCATGACTGTACTGGTAACTTCTGATGCGGGTGGTCATGGTAAGATCTTTGAAGCATTACTAACAGTAATGTATGGTACTTAAAATTATGTCTATGAATGTCAGAGGTCTGAACTCCCCTCAAAAGAGAGCCAATTTGTGGCGGGAGGCCCGAGTTCAGGGTTGTGACATTCTCGCAGTTCAGGAAACACATCTTTTGGAGGTTGATGCCACTCGCATCAAACATTCATCATACCCACATATATTTCACGCTCACTGCTCCTCCAAGCGCAGGGGAACACTAATTGGGATCAAGGATTCAGTAGCATTTCAGATGGTGTCACATTATGCTGACCCTGGAGGGCGATTTGTCATATTAGTCTGTATCCTTAATAATGTCACTTACATGCTGGTATCGGTATACGCCCCAAACAAAAGACAGGTGTCATTCTTGGGAAGACTCATGAGAGCAGTGGAACGAAGAAAGCAAGGATGCTTAGTATTAATGGGAGACTTTAACATGGCTCCAGACCCAGTGGTAGATACTACTTCTGGCATAACGACACGTCATCCTTCATTTTCGCAAGCTATATGGCGCCACGATTTATTTGATGTTTGGCGCATCCTCCATAATACCGAAAAAGATTACACCTGCTACTCTACTGTACATAATAGCTATTTACGAATAGATTTATTTTTAGTAGAACAAGCTAGCATTCCCCTTGTCGTGCAGTCAGATATTTCACAGATAAAGTGGTCAGATCACGCAGCAACAACCCTGACTCTAATGGAAAAATATGAATGTCCTAGAGCGTACGTGTAGAGGTGCAATGAATTCTTAATGTCAAAGCCAAAATATAAAACAATTTTGGAGAATGATTTGAAGGAATTCTTTCTGATCAATGCTCCCTCTGCTTTCTAGCTCTGACATATTGTGGAACTCCCATAAAGCGTTTATAAGAGGAACATTTATCCGCTTGGGACACATAGAAAAGAAAAATAGATTAGCAGAAATTGACCGACTATTGCACCAAATAAAATCTATCGATAATAGTAACAAAAAATCACCTTCCCCCTCCAATGCAGAAAATTTGGTGACATTACGCCACCAACTGACAGCCTGTCTACTGTTTAAATATGAGAAAAATTTGAAAAGGATGAAAGCGACTTATTATTCCCAATCTAATAAGGCAGGTAAGCTTTTAGCGGCCAAGCTAAAACAAAAACATGCAAAGTCTAAAATTCCGTTTCTTCAGAATACAGAAGGCGCATACAAAATCTATGATCCTAATGGCATCGCTAATGCCTTTAAAACCTTCTATGAAAGCTTATACAATATTAGAGAGGACTCCTCTGTGATATCCCCGGCGAAACATGACATAGCCAATTTTCTTGCAAGTACTCAACTGCCCACACTCACAGAAGCGCAACTGGACTCTTTGAATGAGCCGATCACACCATCAGAGTTGCTGTCTGTAATCAAGTCGCTGCCACCTCGAAAGTCTCCGGGCCCAGATGGCCTTACTAATGAATATTACAAAAAGTTTTCTCCTATTCTGCTAAACCCGCTGTTGTCCTTTTTAACAGCGGTGGTAGACTCTGGCACTATTCCGAGGGAAAATCAGGAGGCCCTGGTGGTGACATTGCCTAAGCCGGGCAAGCCTGCCACCAGCCCCAAAAACTTTCGACCAATATCCCTATTAAACTCGGACTTAAAAATTTACGCCAAAATCATAGCAAATAGAGGAGCAGCTTGTCTTCCGAGCCTAATAAATCACGACCAATTGGGATTCGTGAAAGGGAGACAATCATATGATAATACTAGACGTATATTGAATATTATTCATCACATTAATTCTAAAAAGATGGAGGCGGTGATTCTCGCATTGGATGCCGAGAAGGCGTTCGACCGCATTTGCTGGTCGTATGCCTTCTTGGTGCCTAGGAGCATGGGGTTCGCTGGAGCTATTTTAAGAGAAATTGAGGCGCTGTACTCGGCACCATCGGCAAGAGTATTCACTAATGGGGTAGTGTCGGATTCCTTTTTAATAACGAACGGGACTAGACAGGGGTGCCCCCTGTCGCCGTTGATATTTGTTCTCTCAATGGAACCACTGGCTCAAATACTTAGACTGGATCCAGAGGTGGGTGGCATTGATATAAGAGACAAAACTCATCTTATATCACTATATGCAGATGATATTATTCTTACTCTGTCCAAACCGCAAGAGTCTATTCCCCGACTTATGAAGATTATTGCTAATTTTGGACACTTATCGTTTTATAAACTAAACATGGCCAAATCACAGGCCTTACCTTTACATATCCCTCCCTCTTTGCTTCAATCCCTGCAGTCGACATATGACTTTGACTGGAGCAGCGATGGCGTTCAGTATCTGGGAATACAGGTGACACCCTCATCGGGGGCCCTATATAGAAATAATTATACACCCATGTTGAAAGTATTGCAGGATGAGATGGAGCGAATGTCCAAAATAGACGTGTCTTGGATAGGACGGGTCGCGGCCTTTAAGATGTTACTATTGCTTAGACTCCTGTACCTGTTTCGCACACTCCCTATATCCGTCCCAGTTTTGTTTTTCGAAACCATGCAAAGGATGATCTCAAAATACATATGGAATGGAAAGAGACCCAGAGTCAATAAAAGCTTCCTATTTAAACAAAAAGAGGTGGGAGGACTGGGAGTATCAGTGGTAAGGAATTACTACATAGCATCATTAGTTACACAATGTGTTATATGGAGATCAGCTGATACCTCGGTTCCTTGGATTCACATAGAACAATCGTTTATATATCCCTTAAAATTGGCGGATACCTTGTGGGCGCCCTTTTGGAACACTCCTATACCTGAGTCCTTCTCCCCAGTCATGCGCGCAGCCCTGATCGCATGGAAACTAATTCACGGGAAAGCAAACCCTAAGAATCACTTTGACGTCTCAGAGATGCCTTTGTCTCTGATGGCCTGGGTAATAGAGGACCTAGTAATTTTGGAGTGGGAATCGAAGGGGATTACACAAATCTCCCATTTACAGTCCGATTCCAAACAATTTTTATCGTTTACAGATTTAACAGAGAAGTATGGAATTCACTGTGGCGACTTCCTCAAATACTCTCAAATAAGGCACTTTGCATCTAAGAACCCGGTATCGAAATTACCCCACAGCAATACTATATTCAACTGGTTGTCAACTAAGAGGGGATTAAGGTTTCTATACGATAAAATGGATGGAATGTCGACCTTTACTAGGTCTACTCCATTCCGTTGTTGGGAGCGAGATCTGGGAAGAGCCATTACTTCGGACGAATGGGAACAAGCAATTAAATTAAGTCACTCATCCTTAAAATGTAGCACTCACATAGAAACAGCTATGAAAATTACCTTAAGGGTGGTACCGAACTCCATCCACTTTACAAATGATATACCCTTCCGTTTCTGGGAATTGCTGGAGAGGATGTGGAGGGAGAGGGACTCTTCTCCATATCTTGGGACAATGCCCCATAATTTATGGATATTGGAATAGGGTCTTTGACATGCTATCAGAAATATTTAATTTCCACCTCCCCTACAGCCCATCCCTGGCCATCCTATTAATTGGAATTCCTGAGGACCTGAACAAATATAAAAAACTCCTGTGCAAAATATTAACTATAGCCAAATTGTTGTTGGTGCAGAGATGGAGATCAGTGACCCCTCTGTCCGACTCCACCCTGTTGCTCACTATTAATAATATGTATGTATACGAGAGGGTAATTGTGTTGGGAAATGACTCCTATCATAGCTTTGAAAATGTATGGGACGCGTGGACTAACTCTCGATTTGTAGCATAATTGAGAACCACGGAATTATATAAAATCCGATCTTGGAACTCACAGAGGGTGTAGAGAGGTGGGGAACGGAAGCGGGAGGAAATAATGGGAGAAGATCGTTTCTGGAATGTCTCACGCTAACCCTAGAAAAGTGCCCTGATGTTATTGTTATTGTTTATTACGTAATAAATCTTTATCTTCTGTCTTATTGATGTACAATTCAAAGAATATATCCTGTACAACTTTATATCAGACGGTACACAGCGATGTATGTCAATAATTGTTTCTTACATGTATTTTGAAACCCAAATAAAAATTATTGAAACTAAAAAATGTGAAGATTAGATCTAATGTAGACCCCCGTCGAGTCTCCCGTGGACCCCTGGGGGTCCACCTGGACCACTTTGGGAATCCTTGCTCTAAACCCATCTCCAAACATTTTTCTCTATTCATTTTTTTATGATATTTACTCCATCTTAACTTCCTAGCAAAAAGATGTATATCTTTTATCCAACTGAAGGCATCAAATCTCACTGTAGGAACATAGGACAAACCTTTACTCAGGAGTGATAAATCAGACTCTGTAAAAATATGCGAAGACAGATTGATAACCTGTAATTCATCCCCAAATCCTTTTCCATTCTCCAGCACCGATCTTTTACTGGAACCAACCTCCCTCTCCTCATGACTCAATTGTAAATCCATTAAACCAGTATTTATAAGTCCCTCCTTCCTCTGAGAAGATATTATGAAATAGGGGGATTTTGACATAAAAAATCTCTTGGTCTACCTCTCCCTTTCCTAGAACGTATATTACCTCTGGAAGGATACCTTGTGTTCAGAGACAAATCTCTACGTCTACCTCAATAAGATAGAGGGGGTCACCCTAGATAAAGATGTTTTCTTTGCCAGCCTGGATGTTGAGGTACTTTATTCATCGATTCCTCAACAACAGGGATACCAAGCAGTAGCGTATTATTTAAGATCAAAGGGGGTCTTTATGCAATCACATAATGAACTTGTTATGAAATTATTGAAATTTGTTCTGGAGAGGAATGTTTTTGTCTTTGAGGGGCGGACCTTCCACCAGCTGAGGGGTACAGCGATGGGGAGCCCAGTGGCCCCCACCTACGTTAATCTGTACCTCGGCTGGTGGAAGGAAACCGTGGTATTCTTGGAGGAAAACATAGCCTAGATGGGGCATATCGATTTTTGGATTCGTTACATAGACGACATTTTAATCTTCTGGAGGGGGACCAAATTGTAATTTGAAAATTTTGTTGAAGAACTGAACATCAATAATTTGGGTTTGAAATTTACATCAGAGTTTCAGACAGAATCTTTAACATTTTTGGATCTTAAATTGATGAGATCCTCTGATGGCCAAATTACTACAACAGTCTATAGGAAACAAACGGCTACCAATAGCTTTTTAGATTGGAGTAGCTATCACCCACCACAGTTAAAGCAGGGTATACCAACAGGACAATTTTTGCGTATATGTAGCAATTGCTCGTCCTTTGGAGAATTTATTTCCCAGTCCAAAGACCTGTCCAGGAGGTTCCAACATCGTGGTTTTCCAAAAAATATTGTTGATAGGGCCTATCATAGGGCAATGAGTATGAATAGAAACAGTCTCCTTGTTCCTAAAAAAAAGGAGAATAAAGTCCAACAGATGAGGATAATAGGTACCTTTGACACACAAGTTGTGAGAGTTCAAGAGGTTTTGAGTGTAGAATCTAATACCTGGCTTTCAAAGGCGAAACCAGTGGGTATGTTTAGATGTGGTACGTGTACAGCATGTGATTTTATTGATCAGAGTAAGACTTTTGTCAGTGCCTCCATGAAGGTTTCCTACAGTTGCCGAGATTTTGTGAACTGCTCTACAATGGGTGTGATCAATCTTCTGAGTTGTACATGTCCCTATTATTATGTTGGAAAAACGAGAAGAAAACTGAGGAGACATATTAGGGATCATGTGTGTGATATACAGAATGGGCGAGATACACCTGTAGCACGACATTTTGTGCGGTGTCATAATGGCCAAACGAGTGGTTTGAAATTTCAGGCTATAGAGTGGGTGAGACCGCCACCCAGAGGATTTATCAGTGGATTTATCGATTGAACACTTTACAACCATATGGACTAAATGAACAGTTTGATGTTAGCTGCTTTATTGGGTAATAATTACTATTGATGTGACAGTTATGTCTTTAGATCAATAAACTTTATTCTTTAGGATTTGGTTCCTTGCGACATGCATTTATTATTATACCTTTATATATTATAATTCCCCCTTTTTTTTTTTTTTTTGCTCTTAAGTTTTCTTCATTTGTTCAGCATGTAGTAATAATCCTGTTCTTTTGCAGGAGGCGATAAATTGGGATCGTCCCTGGGCCCTATGCATAGTTATCTACTCCTCGTTATTTTTATGAGTTATAGACTGCTTTTTTCATTCCATCTACTCAATATTGCCCTGTATCTTACAAGTTTATATATTTTACTTAGATACTGGGGTGTGGACAATCCCCCCCGCTTCGTTATAGATAGAGACTCCTATAACATTTATTGAATGGAGAAGGTGGGAGTGTCCCACATTATGGGGAGTGGTTTTGGAAGTGGGAGGGAGTCTTATGTTTGCACCCGTATCTGATTCTGGCAAGTGCGATATACCTAAGGTTTCCATGTTGTCATGTAGTGCGGTTTGATAGATTAGTTCCCAGATTGCAGAGTGAAAGTTTCCCATAAGAGCCTTATGTAGTCGATCGCTCATAGAATTAATAGGCCTTTGTGGATGATATCTAGCGCGGTCTAGTGGGCGTGTCTATAAGTATTGCGACATCCTAGGTTTAGGTGGAGACTTGGGAAGGCGATTGCTGATTGGTTGGAGCTGATGCTGCGTGGAGTGATCCCCCTGGATAGGCGGGGAGGTCCCGTATGACGTATGCAGCGGTAGACAGCGTGATTGGCCTTTCTCTGAGGGTGTATTGAGTGGTTGTGTGATAAACATGTTCGGTGATTGGCCATACAGCTCATTGGGGAGGAGTAGGACAATTTATAAGGGCGTTCAAGAGGCCGTATCGAGACCGCCATTATCAGAGCGGTCACACCAAAAATTTCTGCTAAAACATCTTGGAATAGCAGTTTTAACTGCTCACAAAGAAACTTTTTATTTGCCCCTGATGAATCTTGTTGATTTATGAATTGAGGAGTTAGACATTTAAGTCAGTTGCAGTGTTGAATCTTACTTGCCTTTTGGTTGGAATACCTAGTCCCTCTGAATCCTGTTGGCAAGGCTTTAGGCCAGTAGTCTCCGGATTGATGAGTACTGGTTTCTATGCATTATTTCATCTGAGACAGTATTTTGGCAAATTGATTCAACCTATAGCGTGACTACATATTTTCTAGGCAGTTCAGTTACATTCCATAGGTCTATAGGAGAATATTTAGGAGATCGCTCTGTTTAGGAGAATGAGGTTCCGTTACAGAGATATATAATGATCTATGGTTACTGCACAGTTAGTACAGAGTTATTTATGGATCTGCTGTGTTTTGATGGCATTAGTGGATTTTAATATTATTTGCCCTGATAGGGTTGGGTTATTCATTTTTTATAAATATTAATAAAAGTGAAGTTTTAGGCATTTATATCTCCATAAAATGGATGTCCGTGAATTGTATTGAGAAATGGCCAGCAACTTTATACTGGGAACAAAATGACGAATATGGTCCTTATGGGTTTCCACACAAATAAACACCTTTAAATAAGTGATAACTACTAAGAATTATTGAATTATTGAATTTTTATTGACAATACTGTTTTCAAATATTGCCTGCAACTTTATACTGGTAACAAAATGGCAAATATGGTCGTTATGTCTTTCCCCACGTTAAAGGCCTTTATTACAGATAAGTGCAGATATTATTGGATGATAATTCAGTTTTCTTTGGCATAATAGTACTGAATAATGTTATGCCTTGTAAGAACAGTGAATAAGCCCCTTATAATAAAAGCCTTTAAAAAGGCTTTTTTTTACAGATACGTGCAGATATTAGTGTATGATATTTCACTTTTTTTGCTGTTCTGTACTGCAAAAGGCTTGTTGTGTTCCATGTTGAGTACACAGATATAAGTCATGAGAAGGAGTATAATGGCTGTGAGTGCTGCAATTTGAATTATGCTGCAAATTATTGCTGTAAATGAGCCTGCAATCACCCCAAATTCTTCTCTCTATTCCTTCCTATGCTTTCCCTACAGTTCTAAGGCTCAACCTCTCTCCCTGAACTTCTATCTGTTTCCTAAGTCTTTCCCTAGCTCCTGCTGATGTCTGTCCCTACAGTAAGAGCGATGTGGAATGACTGTACCTAAAATGGCCGAGGGTTTTTATAGGGCTGTGACATCACTGGTCTGGCTGGCTGCTGATTAGCTGCACGCTTGGCATTGTGGGTGATCCCGCGCTCCCAGAGTTCCTTCCCCCTTGTCCTAACATGTGCGGCAGCCATTTTAAAAAAAAATGTGATTCGATGCATCGAAGCATGAGGAATTCTGGAATTGTGGCGAATCGAAGATTTCCTGAAATTCAGATCGAATTCCACTTCTGCAGAATCGATTCGCTCATCTCTAGTACACACCAAAAAAGAAAAAGAGTTTCTTACGATTCAAAGTCCCATACCAGCAGTCTTTTACCATCTCCCAAAGATCCACAAAGACCTTACTAACCCTCTGCGTAGAACAAATATATCAGGAATGAATGTTATCACCCGCAATCCCTCACAAATTGGTGGTACAGTTACGGTCTTATTTACATGATGCAGCAAATCTATTAGTTTATTATTTACCCTTAACATGGGAACCTTCATACATTTGGGCCACCTTAGAAATCTCTTCACTTTATACCAATATTCCACACGACAAAGGTCTGTTGGCTATCTCCATTGCACTTGAAAAAAATACTCATGCCAACAACACTAAAAGAAATTCTGGTAAAAGGTATACAGTTCATATTAGAACATAATGTGTTTCAATTTGAAAAAAGGACCTACATACAAACTCGCGGTACAGCTAGGGGCAGGGCTGGCGTTAGGGGGGCCAAACTGGGCAATTGCCCAGGGCCCCAACACTATTAGGGCCCCCTACAGTGGGATACTACTCCTACTGTGGATATAGTATATTGGGAGGATGGGACACGAGCATTAGCTGCAGCATATGACAATCGCTGCTTGCAAACAGTCTCTGCACTTGAAGCTAGTTCCAGCTTCATAAAACTGCCTGTGTGCAGCTTTAAAAACATCCCCCCCTTCCTCCTCACACACGGAAATAACTGTCTGTCCAGATGACATGTGGAGGAGGATGTGTGCAAGGAAGCACAGTTATCAGTCCTGCCATTCAGCAAGTTGCTTATTCTACGACTCTGAACTCAGCAATGCATCCACAATGTATGTGTCTATTTTGTATAAAAACATGTATATTTAATATTTATACGTGTGCAATATGTAAATTTGTTTACAGTGTGTTTTCTGTATATATGTATGTATATATTGTGAGTATGTGAACCTAGAGGGCGCTAGGGAGCGACGCAAGCCAGCTCTGAAAAGGCCCTCAGCCACACATTTGGGTGGGGCACGTAACTCCAGAAGGCTGGAGTATCCTGCAGGAAGCAGGAAATGGTGGACCCAGCCAAAGGCAGACAGGGCGGTCTGCCCCAGAGGGCTGGGGTCCAGAGAGGACTTACAGAGATCTAAGTCAAGCTTCTTATTGCCCAGAGGCTAGTTACGGGCTCAAGGAGTCAGTTAGTGCCCTAACTGTGGCCTAGGTTTTTTGTTGTTTTGTTATGTTGCACGTAAGCTGAATAAAGCTCGGTGCCCAGTACCACGAACCACTGCTGTCCGGACCAGGCGTCTGCTGCCATTTTGAGACTAATTCCCCCCAAATTGTCTCATATGGTGGAGAATGCGGGCATAAAGAGATCCATGCAAGTCCTGGAAGACAAGTGGTTGGTGACTGCAGTACTGCTAAGTGTGCATTGTGGCCTACAGCTGGAAGAAATCTGTGATTTCAATGGAGAAACCCAGGAAGGGATGAGTGGCATATGCAACATAGCAAATTGTGTGAAAAAACTGGTGAAAGTAAAACTCTGGAAGAGGAATCCAGGGAATGGACTTTGTGTATACTGTGGCACAGAAGTCTGTAAAGTGCTTGCAGATGGCAAGAAAGTAAGCAATGTGTGTAGAAGCTGGATATTGCAAACAGTCTATGTGAAAGGCTATGGTGCCATGTTTGTGTTTTCTGTGGAAAACGGAAGAAAATGCTGGTTGTTGTAGTGCCACATAAGTTAACTGTTTGAATACATGTGACTGTAGAAGATAGCAAAAAAAAAAAAGTTGCTGCCGGTTGAACCCAAGGTTGCTGTGGAATATTGTGTAATCTTGTTATTAAACCATGGGCAAGAAAAAGAAAATTTCAGCTTGTAAGAAAGCAGAGAAGTTGTGTGCAGGTTTATTAGTGCAGCAGTCTGAATGCAGACACAAAACCCGGAACAGATCATGTGGAGTGCAAGTAAAGACAATGGGTTGCATGACGGTGACTCAGTTTTTCTAAAGCACCTCTGTTCTATGATTCAATATGTCCCTGCTGACTGTATGTCTCATACTGGAGTGCATGAAAGCGCCAAAGATGAAAATATTATGGTGCAGCAGCTTCAAGATGAGATTAAAACCATCAGGTTCATTGATGAGGATGAAATATCTGATTGGAAACGGCAATTTGAGGTATTAGAAAAAGAGAACCTTAAGTTGAACCTGAAGTTAAAGAGTGTAGAAGAAAAGCAAGTGCTTGAGAAGCAATTGCAGGATTTAAAGGAGCAGCATGTTCAAAACTCCATTGCCAAAGAGAGTGTCATTGAAAAATTAAGAGATGACCTTGAAACTGCTAAACGTGAGAGAAGTGAATTTTTGCAGTGTCAGTCAGAATGTCTGGATGACCAAGTCAGGAAGTGTGAAAAACTTTCGGCTGCATTAACTGACAAAGAAAATGAAATTGCAGAGCTGAGAAAGCATGTGTCTGACCGAGAGAGTGATTTAGAATCTGTGGTGCAGACATTGCAGTCAGAGCAAAACTTGCATGCACTAAAGCAGGTTCGGCTAAATAGTGAAATCAACGAATGGCGGAGCAGAGCTGGAGTTCTGGAACAAAGAAAAATGGAACTCAAAGCTAGAATATGTAGCCTGGAGAGGGCGCTGTCAGGATCTTGTGAAGATAATGAGAAATTGTCTGTTTTGGTGCAAAATAATGACAAAGAATTGATGGAGATGTCGTCTGTCCATGCTCAGAAAGTGCAAACCTTACAGGAGAGTCACAAAAAAGTAGAGACTCAACTTCAAGAGCTGCAACTAAAAGTCACAGAAGGGGACAGGTTTCGAGCAGAGCTGCTAGACAAGGCAAACAGACTGCAGGTGGAATTGAATAATGTCACAGGGCTTCTTTCTCAAGCAGACAGCAAGTTTATCAAACTTTCCAAAGATTTTTCTACACTAGAATCTCAGCTTCAGGATACTCAGGAACTTTTGCAAGAAGAAACTCATCAGAAGCTTGACCTTAGTACAAAACTAAAACAAATGGAAGATGAGAAAAATGGTTTCCTTGAGCAACTAGAGGAAGAGGAGATAGCAAAAAGAGATTTGACAAAGCAGATTTCAACCCTACAGGCTCAGGCGACTGATATGAAGAAAAAAATGGAGGATAGTATTGGGTCCTTGGACTCTGTTGAAGAACTAAAGGAAAAGTTGCAAAAGGAGCTAGAAGCTACAAATCAACGGTTTGAAGAGAAAGCCAATGCTTATGACAAGCTGGAAAAGGCCAAGAGAGAATTGGACCTCCAGATAGAAGACATGAGGAGTCAGTTTGAGAAAAAAATGTCTAATTTATCTGCTGAGATTGTAGATCTAAAAATGCTTGTTGCTAAACTAAAGGTGCAAGTGAACAAGCAGGAGAAAATTGCACGCATCAAGGAACAGCTGGAGTTTCAGATGGTTCAAGTGAAGCACGAGTCAGAAATAAAGTTGAAAGAGCACACTTTTCAGATAGAACAGTTAAAAACCGAAGTGGAATCTAAAAGAGCAGAATTGGATCGATTGCAGCAGTCTTTATCCAATACTGAACAGTTGGCATCTGCACTATCTTCAAAGCTGCCATCACTAGAAGCTGAGAAAGACTCGCTGCAGAACCTGTTAACCTCTCAAGAATCAGAGCTGCAAGGTGCACTAGTAAAAACTGAGATGGAAGCTGCTCAGAAAAATGTGGCAATGAAGAAAGTTCTGGAGATGGAATCAGAGATTTGTGCACTACAGAAGGCATTAGAATTGGAGAAAGCTGCCAGCATAGAGGCAGAGAAAGCAGAGCCATTAAGGCAGCCAGAACATGTAACCAAAAAGCATCTGGGTACTGACAGTAAAAACTGTGATGTTGAAAACTTGGTATCCCAGTCCTCTGGTGTTAGCACAGGAAATGAAAACAACTTGGAGAATGTTGAGATGACGATATCACCAGCTCCTGTACTGTCAGAAAGGGGTTGGCACGAAAATTCTTGCAATCTATCACAGTACCGCAACATGCCTCCAGGAAGTTATGCGTTTGAGAAAGAGGAGGTAAGAATAGAGTATGGAAGTGGTTCTCCTGCTGCCGTACAGGTGTGGAAGGATTATACAGAAACCATTCCAATATATGATGTGGCAGTTGTTAAAGACATACCAGAAAATGTAGTTCAGCGTGATCTATTTGGTGAGGGTGTACTGTATGGTCCTTGTGCAGAAGGAGAAGATATTGCGGTACAGAGCTTGCGTATCTCAAACAAAGAGGAGAGCAAGCAGCCTATGTCTCCTAAACTTCTAAGCCTTGATGGTGATGGCAAAGTTTGCTTTGAGATGAAGGTTACGGAAAAAGTACCCATGAAACAGTTATACTCTAAAGACATTGATGTGCATGAAGTACGTGTTATTTGGTCTCTGAGCTCCTGTGGATTCGTGATAGATGAAGATGAAGATTCTTACGGCTATTTACTAAATGGATCAAAGTCATGCAATGGGATGGCTGAAGACTATGGCGAGATATGTGATGAAAATGATGTGATCCCCTGTATGGCGAATTGTGAAGGTGATGAAATAAAACTTGCCTTTGCACAGAATGGCCAGGATCTTGGTGTAGCAGTTAAAGTGATGAGAAAACGGAAAACTCAATGGAGCGGAATTTGGAAGAAAAGACCGCCAGATTGGGACTTCTGGAGAGACACTGGACAGGCATACATGGTTGAAGAGGGACTTCGTCATAGGATGTCTCGTCCCATTGTAGCTCACCCCATGGGTAGTGAGCTGAGGGGGGAGGGCATGTGAGTGTGTGAACCTAGAGGGCACTAGAGAGCAACCCAGGCCAGCCCTGAAAAGGCCCTCAGCCTCACCTTTGGGTGGGGCGCGTAACTCCAGTAGGCTGGAGTATCCTGCAGGAAGCAGGAAATGGCGGACCCAGCCAAAGGCAGACAGGGCGGTCTGTCCCCAGAGGGCTGGGGTCCAGAGAGGACATACAGAGACTAAGTCAAGCTTCTTATTGCCCAGAGGCTAGTTAGGGGCTCAAGGAGTCAGTTAGTGCCCTAACTGTGGCCTAGGTTTTTTGTTGTTTTGTTATGTTGCACATAAGCTGAATAAAGCCCGTTTATTTTACACTTGGACCGTCTGAACGCTATCTCTCCGGCGCCCAGTACCACGAACCACTGCTGTCCGGACCAGGAGTCTGCCGCCATTTTGAGACTAATTCCCCCCAAATTGTCACAATATATATATATATATATATATATATATATATCTGTGTGTGTGTTTATATATATATATATATATATATATATAACACACACATATACAGTGCCTTGCGAAAGTATTCGGCCCCCTTGAACTTTTCAACCTTTTGCCACATTTCAGGCTTCAAACATAAAGATATAAAATTTTAATTTTTTGGTGAAGAATCAACAACAAGTGGAACACAATTGCGAAGTGGAACGAAATTTATTGGTTATTTTAAACTTTTGTAAAAAATAAAACACTGAAAAGTGGGGCATGCAATATTATTCGGCCCCCTTAATTTAATATTTTGTAGTGCCACCTTTTGCTGCGATTACAGCTGCAAGTCACTTGGAGTATGTCTCTATCAGTTTTGCACATCGAGAGACTAAAATTCTTGCCCATTCTTCGTTGGAAAACAGCTCGAGCTCAGTGAGGTTGGATGGAGAGCGTTTGTGAACAGCAGTTTTCAGCTCTTTCCACAGATTCTCGATTGGATTCAGGTCTGGACTTTGACTTGGCCATTCTAACACCTGGATACGTTTATTTGTGAACCATTCCATTGTAGATTTTGCTTTATGTTTGGGATCATTGTCTTGTTGGAAGATAAATCTCCGTCCCAGTCTCAGGTCTTTTGCAGACTCCAACAGGTTTTCTTCCAGAATGGTCCTGTATTTGGCTCCATCCATCTCCCCATCAATTTTAACCATCTTCCCTGCTGAAGAAAAGCAGGCCAAAACCATGATGCTGCCACTACCATGTTTGACAGTGGGGATGGTGTGTTCAGGGTGATGAGCTGCCCTGCTTTTACGCCAAACATATCGTTTTGCATTGTGGCCAAAAAGTTCGATTTTGGTTTCATCTGACCAGAGCACCTTCTTCCACATATTTGGTGTGTCTCCCAGGTGGCTTGTGGCAAACTTTAAACGAGACTTTTTATGGATATCTTTGAGAAATGGCTTTCTTCTTGCCACTCTTCCATAAAGGCCAGATTTGTGCAATGTACGACTGATTGTTGTCCTATGGACAGACTCTCCCACCTCAGCTGCAGATCTCTGCAGTTCATCCAGAGTGATCATGGGCCTCTTGGCTGCATCTCTGATCAGTCTTCTCCTTGTTTGAGATGAAAGTTTAGAGGGACGGCCGGGTCTTGGTAGATTTGCAGTGGTCTGATACTCCTTCCATTTCAATATGATCGCTTGCACAGTGCTCCTTGGGATGTTTAAAGTTTGGGAAATCTTTTTGTATCCAAATCCGGCTTTAAACTTCTCCACAACAGTATCACGGACCTGCCTGGTGTGTTCCTTGGTCTTCATTATGCTCTCTGCGCTTTAAACAGAACTCTGAGACTATCACAGATCAGGTGCATTTATATGGAGACTTGATTACACACAGGTGGATTATATTTATCATCCTCAGTCATTTAGGACAACATTGGATCACTGAACTTCTGGAGTGAGTTTTCTGCACTGAAAGTAAAGGGGCCGAATAATATTGCACGCCCCACTTTTCATTTTTTTATTTTTTACAAAAGTTTAAAATAACCAATAAATTTCGTTCCACTTCACAATTGTGTCCCACTTGTTGTTGATTCTTCACCAAAAAATTTAAATTTTATATCCTTATGTTTGAAGCCTGAAATGTGGCAAAAGGTTGAAAAGTTCAAGGGAGCCGAATACTTTTGCAAGGCACTGTATATATAAACACACACACACACACACATATATATATATACATACACACGTGTGTGTGTGTGTGTGAAAATCTATGTGTATATATTTGTTAGAATATCTATATGTATGTAATATGATGTATTCTAGATTACTGTTCTATAGTATAGTAAACCATACATTGAAGTGCGTAAAAGAGTTCTCCTAAGATCAAAGTTTATAACCTAAGGTTAGGTGATAAGTTTCTGACCTCTAGGAGCACCATCAGTCATGTGTTCTTTGAATGGTTTGGCGGTTGAGTATGTTCAGTGTTCAGCTACCTTGGTTGGTCCTATAACCATGTGCATGCTCAACTGTCATTCAAATGGGACAGCACAGCACCTATTATGTAGCCAGGTAATAAGCTATGATTATAGGAAAACCCCTTTGGTGTATGAAGATGTACACACAGAGGATTCGTGCAGACTTGAGGGTGGCGTCCAGTGTGTAAATACTCAGTAGTCTGTACAATATAAACTTTCTAAAAGTTCTGTCATGTTAAATGCAATTGTGAAGTGCCACGTAATGTTAGCCTAAAAATGTATACTAATAGAGGGTCATATGATGTCATCAATCAGTTTCCTGGTTGTCCAGTACCTTTGCTCAGGCAGGAAACTGGAGCTAATACTGTGTGTTTCTTTGGGAGACCCTGAAACTTGTAAGTGATGTACATTGCTTACAGGAATGACCTGCTTACTGCTGCAAGCAGGCAGAGGTTAAAGAGGTTGTGCATGAATTTTTATTTATGGCCTAAATATGTATTCGATCAGATCATCTGTTCGGGGCCACGTCTGACATCTGTACTATGCACTGCACAGAGCCAGAAGCAGAGGGTTCCGTTCTCTGTATAGTGCCCTGCAACTTTTCTGCAGCTCTGTTAACAATTGGCTTCAATGCGAGCTGTGCTGCAATACCAGCGCCTTTCCACTATAAAGGGCACTGAGCCTTCTGCTTCTGGCTCCCTGGAGTGTATAGTATGGGTGTTGGAAGTGGCTCTGAACAGATGATCCATGCAAGGCACAGCTATTGGGCCCCCCACCAATCAGATGATAAATAAAAATTCCAGGACAACCACTTTAATATGCTGGTTGACATTAGGAGCATTTGTGATAAAAGGGGGCTATTTGTGTTCCCCATATAGAGGCATGGAGGTAACTATGACACTAGTGGATTAGGTGGCATTATGAGGGGCACATTGTACAATGAAAGGAGCTACATGTGGATTATACTGTTGGGGCATGGGGGAATCTGTTGTGTAGTAAGGGATTGACATGACAATTTTGGGCCCTGATTTTTAATAACTCTATATGTGTATAAATAATTTTTGTGCTGGGAAGGACATTTGCCTTGTTGCTTGTGCCAATGATCATTAAAGACCACACGGATGCCCCTGGAAGCGCCAAAGATCAGCAGTACAGCACACTGAACTGACAGAATGTGATGGTAGGTGCAAAATGTTAGCATTTGGGGCCCCAATTTTTAATTTTGCCCAGGGCCACACTTTGTCTGAAACTGGCCCTGGCTATGGGAACTCGTTTTGCCCCTAACTATGCTAACTTGCATGTGTGACAATTTGAGGAACAGTTTATATATGGATACCACACTTGGTCTAACTGCACTGTGTACTATAAAAGATACATTGACGGTTTACTGTTTATATGGAAAGGAACACCCCTGTCTTTTGAAGAATTCGATGTATATTTCAATAACAATAGCTGGGGACTCAGTTTCTCTGGTAAGACCAGTAGAACAGAAATAGAATATCTCGACCTTGTATTGATGAGGAACAATCATGAAATATCCACCAAAACCTTTTTTAAAAATGTGGACTGTAACAGTCCATTAGACTTGAAATGCGTTCACTACAAAAAATGGAAACGAAATGTCCCGTTTGGGCAATTCAAGAGAATACATAGGAATTGCACCAAGGAAGTAGATTATCAACAACAAAGTGAAATAATGAAGAAAAGATTCACTGAAAAACTTATACCCGCCATTTAATTGAGAAAGCAAAATCCAAAACGTAAAAACTTTTGCAAGTAGCCTGTTTAAAAACATGAGTGAAGGACAGTAGTGATGCATATAGATACAATACAAAGAAAAAGTTTTTTGCTTAAAATCCGTATGGACTGCTCTTCCTCTTATATTATATAATTATTATAATGTCCCTGAGGACTAAAATATGTGGGCCATATGATAATGAGTCTGAGCAATAGGGTCAACAAACATCGCTCAAATGTATACAACGGATACCAGAAGCATAGCGTGTCTAGGCACGCCGCAACTGCACACAATAATAATTTCGAGGGCTTTAAGATCACTTTGATTGACCAGATACTTCCTGATACAACTAACCGTTTTGAACTTTTGAAAAAAAAAATGTTTTGGATTTACTAACTGGACACACTCACTCCAATAGATCTAAACAAGGAACAAGGCCCTTGAGGATGTGACCTATTAATATCACCATAAGCCCTCTTCCTCCCTACTATTAGACTATTATCCGTCACCAGTCCTCCATTTTATTATTGTCTGTGTATTGACCCTACTGAACCATTTATTATGCATATTTGATTAATTATATCTATATATGTTGGTGGATTATCATGTGCAATATACTTTTATCAACATATTTTAATTATTTAAGTATTTTTAGTTTCACTATTATGTACCGTATATGCCGGCGTATAAGACGACTGGGCGTATAAGACGACCCCCAACTTCTGCCCTAAAAATATAGAATTTGGTATATACTCACTGTATAAGACTACCCCTCTCCCAAATGAAAAAAAAGTCTGCTTTGATTTCAACATGTTAATTTTAATTCAAATGCATATGACATGCAGGTACTGTATATAGCAGCAAAACTGTCACTTATAAACATAAGGTTGTTTCAAACATGTACGGTAAAGCTAAGCTCTTCATTAATATCACAGCATGGATGCGAGGGGAATCTGGCGTTACTGCACCGCCAGCTTTCCCCTCGCATCCATGCTGTGATATTAATGAAGATCCGACATGCTTCTGTAAGTGCCGCCTGTGACCCCCAGCTCTGTGACGCCGACCGCTGTGACGGGGCGGCTGCATTAGCATACAGCGCGCCGCCCCGTCAGCGCGTACTAAGCCTCTTCTAATGACTGTGAGAGGCGGATTGCCGCGCATGCGCGGCGGTCCCAGGAAGCGGCTCTCTACGCGCTGACGGGGAAAAAAACACCTCACACAGTGCGGCCCCCGTATATCCGGCGTATAAGACGACCCCCCACTGTAGCCATTATTTTAAGGGGTTAAAAAGTCGTCTTATACGCCAGTATATACGGTAGTCTTATTGTAACCATCCTTCTTACTTTTATACAGTGGGGAAAAAAAGTAATTAGTCAGCCACCAATTGTGCAAGTTCTCCCACTTAAAAAGTTGAGATAGGCCTGTAATTGACATCATAGGTAGACCTCAACTATGACAGACAAAATGAGAAAACAAATCCAGAAAATCACATTGTCTGATTTTTAAATAATTTATTTGCAAATTATTGTGGAAAATAAGTATTTGGTCAATAACAAAAGTTCATCTCAATACTTTGTTATATATCCTTTGTTGGCAATGACAGAGGTCAAACGTTTTCTGTACGTCTTCACAAGGTTGACACACACTTTTGCTGGTATGTTGGCCCATTCCTCCATGCAGATCTCCTCTAGAGCAGTGATGTCTTGGGGCTGTCGCTGGGCAGCACGGACATTCAACTCCCTCCAAAGGTTTTCTATGGGGTTGAGATCTGGAGACTGGCTAGGCCACTCCAGGACCTTGAAATGCTTCTTACGAAGCCACTCTTTCATTGCCCTGGCGGTGTGCTTGGGATCATTGTCATGCTGAAAGACCCAGCCACATTTCATCTTCAATGCCCTTGCTGATGGAAGGAGGTTTGCACTCAAAATCTCACGATACATGGCCCCATTCATTCTATCATGTACACGGATCAGTCGTCCTGGTCCCTTTGCAGAGAAACAGCCCTAAAGCATGATGTTGCCACCCCCATGCTTCACAGTAGGTATGGTGTTCTTTGGATGCAACTCAGCATTCACTCTCCTCCAAACACGACAAGTTGTGTTTCTACCAAACAGTTCTACCTTGGTTTCATCTGACCATATGACATTCTCCCAATACTCTTCTGAAACATCCAAATGCTCTCTAGCAAACTTCAGACGGGCCCGGATATGTACTGGCTTATGCAGGGGGACACGTCTGGCACTGCAGGATCTGAGTCCCTGGCGGCGTAGTGTGTTACTGACAGTAGCCTTTGTTACGTTAGTCCCAGCTTTCTGCAGGTCATTCACTAGGTCCCCCGTGTGGTTCTGGGATTTTTGCTCACCGTTCTTGTGATCAATTTGACCCCACGGGGTGAGATCTTGCATGGAGCCCCTGATCGAGGGAGATTATCAGTGGTCTTGTATGTCTTCCATTTTTTAATTATTGCTCCCACAGTTGATTTCTTCACACCAAGCTGCTTGCCTATTGCAGATTCAGTTTTCCCAGCCTGGTGCGGGTCTACAATTTTGTTTCTGGTGTTCTTCCACAGCTCTTTGGTCTTCACTATAGTGGAGTTTGGAGTGTGACTGTTTGAGGTTGTGGACAGGTGTCTTTTATATTGATAACAATTTCAAACAGGTACCATTACTACAGGTAATGAGTGAA
This sequence comes from Leptodactylus fallax, assembly GCA_947044405.1. NCBI lineage: Eukaryota > Metazoa > Chordata > Amphibia > Anura > Leptodactylidae > Leptodactylus > Leptodactylus fallax. The sequence goes on along the minus strand of CAMRHE010000007.1, from coordinate 8,573,544 downwards.
GGACAGAGGAGCCTCTTAAAGAAGAAGTTACAGGTCTGTGAGAGCCAGAAATCTTGCTTATTTGTGGGTGACCAAATACTTATTTTCCACCATAATTTGCAAACAAATTCTTAAAAAATCAGACAATGTGATTTTCTAGATATGTTTTCTCATTTTGTCTCTCATAGTTGAGGTCTACCTATGATGTCAATTACAGGCCTCTCTCATCTTTTTAAGTGGGAGATCTTGCACAATTGGTGGCTGACTAAATACTTTTTTTTCCCACTGTATTATATTATACTCAATTGATTAGTAATTGCATAATCGCACCATTTTTATTTTAATTTTCATCTTATTCCCGTTATTTGCCTATTTTCTCTTGATTGCAATAACTATCATCTAGCCCACATACATAGAGGCTAGCCTGTTAATACTTACCCTTTTCACCAGAGTAAGCTTGCCCACTTACGCAAGGGCATTTTGAATTTAACTTGAGCAACAGCACATGTGCGAACCCTGCTCTTCATTTTTTTCCACCTCCTCTGACTCTGACACGTTTATACTGGCGGTATTTGGAATACACATACGTGGGATCCAGCACAGTGGACGCCACTTATGTTTGAACCAAAGTAAATGTTTGTCTTTGAGATATACAGTGCCTTGCGAAAGTATTTGGCCCCCTTGAACTTTTCAACCTTTTGCCACATTTCAGGCTTCAAACATAAGGATATAAAATTTTCATTTTTTGGTGAAGAATCAACAACAAGTGGGACACAATCATGAAGTGGAACGAAATTTATTGGTTATTTTAAACTTTAGTAAAAAATAAAAAACTGAAAAGTGGGACGTGCAATATTATTCGGCCCCTTTACTTTCAGTGCAGAAAACTCACTCCAGAAGTTCAGTGAGGATCTCTGAATGAGCCAATGTTGTCCTAAATGACTGATGATGATAAATATAATCCACCTGTGTGTAATCAAGTCTCCGTATAAATGCACCTGCTCTGTGATAGTCTCAGGGTTCTGTTTAAAGCGCAGAGAGCATCATGAAGACCAAGGAACACACCAGGCAGGTCCGTGATACTGTTGTGGAAAAGTTTAAAGCCGGATTTGGATACAAAAAGATTTCCCAAACTTTAAACATCCCAAGGAGCACTGTGCAAGTGATCATATTGAAATGGAAGGAGTGTCAGACCACTGCAAATCTACCAAGACCTGGCCGTCCCTCTAAACTTTCATCTCAAACAAGGAGAAGACTGATCAGAGATGCAGCCAAGAGGCCCATGATCACTCTGGATGAACTGCAGAGATCTGCAGCTGAGGTGGGGAGAGTCTGTCCATAGGACAACAATCAGTCATACACTGTACAAATCTGGCCTTTATGGAAGAGTGGCAAGAAGAAAGCCATTTCTCAAAGATATCCATAAAAAGTCTTGTTTAAAGTTTGCCACAAGCCACCTGGGAGACACACCAAACATGTGGAAGAAGGTGCTCTGGTCAGATGAAACCAAAATCGAACTTTTTGGCCACAATACAAAACGATATGTTTGGCGTAAAAGCAGCACAGCTCATCACCCTGAACACACCATCCCCACTGTCAAACATGGTGGTGGCAGCATCATGGTTTGGGCCTGCTTTTCTTCAGCAGGGACAGGGAAGATGGTTAAAATTGATGGGAAGATGGATGGAGCCAAATACAGGACCATTCTGGAAGAAAACCTGTTGGAGTCTGCAAAAGACCTGAGACTGGGACGGAGATTTATCTTCCAACAAGACAATGATCCCAAACATAAAGCAAAATCTACAATGGAATGGTTCACAAATAAACGTATCCAGGTGTTAGAATGGCCAAGTCAAAGTCCAGACCTGAATCCAATCGAGAATCTGTGGAAAGAGCTGAAAACTGCTGTTCACAGACGCTCTCCATTCAACCTCACTGAGCTCGAGCTGTTTTCCAAGAAAGAATGGGCAAGAATTTCAGTCTCTCGATGTGCAAAACTGATAGAGACATACCCCAAGCGACTTGCAGCTGTAATCGCAGCAAAAAGTGGCACTGCAAAGTATTAATTTAAGGGGGCCGAATAATTTTGCATGCCCCACTTTTCAGTTTTTCATTTTTTACTAAAGTTTAAAATAGCCAATAAATTTCGTTCCACTTCACGATTGAAGCCTGAAATGTGGCAAAAGGTTGAAAAGTTCAAGTGGGCCGAATACTTTCGCAAGGCACTGTATATATGTTTTTAAAATGTGCTTTAATGGCTATTGTCTAGTCATTATATTTTAAAATTTAAGTTTGTATAATAACTAGTTTTCTTCACAAATCTGTTTACTGATGTGTTTTTCTAGGACACTCCCAGAGGGAATGCCTTATCTTGTCTTTACTATTTAAATCCAACATGCTTTGGTATGTGCTATGTTCACCAACTATTCACTTTAGAAAGGAGCATCTTGTAGCTCCGAATTGTTCTGGTATGAATAAATGAATATGTCTACAGAGTGGCAAGGCGACATAATGTGGTGTTGGCGGCAGCATCAGGAAACCACAGAGTGGCAAGGCGACATAATGTGGATATGGCAGCAGCATGAGGATGCCATACAGTGACCCAGTGGCTGCAGCATGAGGAGGCCATACAGTGACCCAGTGGCAGCAGCATGAGGAGGACGCAGAGTGACCCAGTGGAAACGGCATGAGGAGGCCATACAGTAACCCAGTGGCAGCGGCATGAGGAGGCCATACAGTGACCAAGTGGCAGCAACATGAGGAGTCCATGCAGTGACCAAGTGGCAGCAACATGAGGAGGCCATACAGTGACCCGATGGCAGCGGTATGAGGAGGCCATACAGTGATCCAGTGGCTGCGGCATGAGTAGGATATACAGTGACCCAGTTCCTCCCCTGTGTGAATTTGTGGAGGTGTCAGCAGCCTTAGTAGGCCATACAGTGACCCAGTGGCAGAGGCGGAGGTGGCAGCAGTGTGAGTAGGCCACAGAGTGGCAAGGTGATATAATGTGTAGGTAGCAACAGCCTTAGGAGGCCATACAGTGACCCAGTGGCAGAGTGAGGAGGTGGCAGCAGCGTGACTAGGCCACAGAATGGCAAGGTGATATAATGTGTAGGTAGCAACAGCCATAGGAGGCCATACAGTGAACCAGTGGCAGAGTGGGTGAGGCAGCATGGATCATTTAATCTGCTGCATCAGGCATTGGTGGGTGGAAGTCCTGGCTGATCCATGCCTGATTCATCTTCACAAAGGTCAGTCTCTCCAAATTTTGGGTGGACAGGCGAGTTCACCTTGGGGTAACTATGGCCCCCGCCACACTGAACACCCGCTCTGATGCCACACTACTGGCCAGGCAGGACAGCTTTTCCAGGGCAAACTCGGCCAGTTGCGGCCACAAATCCAGTTTGGCTGCCCAGTAGTCCAGCGTATCTTTGATGACGGGTGGCAGGGTGCACTGTAAGTATGCCACCACCTGTTGGTTCAACTTCTGCTCTGTGTCTAGCTGCTGATGAGCAGCTTCTTCATTATGCGGCTGAAGAAAGCTGCTCATCAGCGACTCTAGGCTCAGGCTGCTGCTGATGGAGCCAATACTTCTCCTGCCACCCCCACCCCCTCCCACAGCTGCCATGCCAGTGCAAGTTAAGCGCTCAGGGCACCCCGGCTGGACATGCCAGAGGATGGAAGACGTCGCAGATAGGCAGCGGCCAACTTTCTACATGGCATGTCTCTATAGTAGTTCAGTTTGTCCTCCCTCTCAGCAGGTGTAAAAAAGGCCGCCATTTTTCCCTAGTAGCGAAGGTCTAACATGGTGGATAGCCAGCAGTCATCCCTCGAATGGTGACAATTCGGCTGTCACTGCGCAAGGAAGGCAGCATGCATTGGGCCATTTGCGCAAGTGATTCCGAGGGACTCCCTGCATCCATCTCCACTGCATACTGCCACAGTGTGTATGGGTCATCTGCCTCATCCTCATCATCTCTCTCTGGCTGTTCTGGTTGCTCTTGCTCCTCCTCTCCACCTATTTGACTACACATTGTTTGTGCTCCAATGTCCTCCTCATCCTCCTCCAGTTCAGTCCCCACAGGGCTCATGTGGCTTGAGATGTAGATGCCACATCACCAGTCCCCTGATCAGCCAGATTGATAAGCATCTTTTCCAGGATATGAATCAGTGGAATGACGTTGTTCATCCCGTAGTCCTGGCGACTGACTAAAAAAGTGGCCTCCTCAAAGAGAACTAACAAATGGCAGGTGTCACGCAAGAGCTGCCACTGGCTAACGTTAAAGTTATACAGGGGAGTACCTCTGTCCGCTTGGATCATCAAGAAATCGTTCATGGCTTTTCTCTGTTCATATACTGTAGTCGATCCAACATATGGAGGGTTGACTTCCAACGGGTGGAAACATCGCATATCAGCCTATGTTGTGGGAGGCCGTTCTGCCGCTGCAGCTTATGGAGGGTGTGCTTGGCGGTATATGAGTGTCTAAAGTGCATGCAAAGTTTCCTTGCCATTTTTAGGATGTCTTGCAGATGGGTGGAACACTTAAGGAAATGCTTGACAACCAGATTGAACATGTGCGCCATGAAGGGCGCATGGCTCAGCCCTCCTTGACGCAGGGTCGACACCATGTTCTTCCCATTGTTGGTCATCATTGTTCCGATTTTAAGATCTCTTGGAGAAAGCCAGGATTCAATTTCTTGAATGAGGACACGGAGCAGTTTTTTCCCCTGTGTGACTTCATTCGCCCAGGCAAACGAGGTGTAGAACAGCATGACACCATTGTGTCCTTGTGCACGTTTAGCTCCTGACCTCACACTGCTGCCACCCTGCTGACTCCCCCACTGCCTCATGCGCAAGTTGCAACCCTCTTCTCCTGATGATGATGAGGCCCCTTTGTCACCCGGCTCCCAATTACGATCGACTACATCGTCATCCACTACTGTCTGCAGGTCACTGATGTCCTCTTCAACACCAGCTCCCATGCCACTCTCCTCTTCACTACTTGCCCGCCTACCAGAGGAAACAGTGGCTGTCTCCTCCACATCTTGGCTGAGCAGTAGCTGCTGACTGTCCTCTAGTACCTCCTCCTAACTGTACAGTGGATCTGAGTACTTCTCTAGCTGAGGGAACAGAAAAGGACAGAGGCAGGTTGAGGACAGGTGAGGACACAGGGCCTGCTGCCGGGCCATGCCAACTAGGGGTTGTGTCTGACGAACCCACGACTTGGCTGGGGGTGTCTGATGTGACTTGGGATGAATTGGATGACCAAGTCAACCAGTCTACAACCGTTGGGTTGCTGGTCAAGACACGACCACTACTTGACACTGGGAGCTCAGGCCTCTGTAACTGACCCCCGCTGCCACGCCCACTTACTCTGCTGTGACCTGTGCCTGCGCCAAAAACATTTAGGCCTGCGGCCCTCCCCTGTGCATGGCCTCTCACTTTTCTGTCTGACATACTGTTTGATGAAAAAACTTAATTGTAAAGGGCAAAAAGGCCTGTTATTTTCTACTTTGAAGAGAACTGCAAATATTCGCCTTATTTCTTCACCCACTAATGAACACCAATAAAAAATGCGCGATAAAGGCAGAGATTTGTAGCTCAGAATTATTTCATTATTGACAATACTATTAATAAATGACCAGCAACTTTATACTGGTAACAAAGTGCTGAATATGATCCTTTTTATGTGTTTTGACACTAATAAACACCTTTAAATAAGTGATAACCGCTAAGAATTATTGAATTATTATTGACAATACTGTATTGAAAAATGGCCTGCAACTTTATACTGGTAACAAAATGGTGAATATGGTCCTTTTTATGTGTTTTGACACTAATAAACACCCTTAAATAAGTGATAACCGCTAAGAATTATTGAATTTTTATTAACAATACTGTTTTTAAATATTGCCTGCAACTTTATACTGCCAACAAAATGGCGAATATGGTCGTTATGTCTTTCCCCACGTTAAAGGCCTTTATTACAGATAAGTGCAGATATTATTGGATGATAATTCAGTTTTCTTTGGCACAATAGTACTGAATAATGTTTTGCCTTGTAAGAACAGTGAATAAGCCCCTTATAATAAACGCCTTTAAAAAGGCTTTTTTTTTTACATATATGTGCAGATATGGCTTTGCCACAATAGTACTGAATTACGTTATGCCTTGTAAGAACAGTGAATAAGCCCCTTATAATAAACACCTTTAAAAAGGCTTCTTTTACAGATGTGAGCAGATATTAGTGTATGATATTTCACTATTTTTGCTGTACTGCACTTCAAAAGGCTTGTGTTCCACCTTGACGACACACATATGATTAATGAGCAGCAAATTCTTGCTGTAAATGAGCCTGCAACCACCCCAAATTCTTCTCTCAATTCCTCCCTATGCTTTTCCAACAGTTCTAAGGCTCAGCCTCTTTCCCTCAACTGGCCCCTCTTAAATGTGTGTGTGTGTGGGGGGGGGGGGGGGTAATAACAGGATTCTCAGTCCAACTGCTTTAACTTTATGATTGCTGTGTCAACCTGGGAAACTTCTGGAGTTTCAGAAGTTTCCTGGGTTGGTCCAATTAGCAAGCTGAAGAGGCCCAAGAACCCTCCTTCCTGACACAGGAGTTGACTAATTGTTGTTCTACTTCCTAGTTTGGGTCTGTTTCCTGTTTGTGTTCATGTGTGCTTCATATTGACCCTTGGCTTGTTTTTGGATACTCTTTTGCCTCTGACATCCTCTCCTGTTTCTGACCCATGCCTGTATGACTGTTCACCTGATCTCGGTCTGCTCTGAAAGTCATTAGTGGGTTTTGTTTTGGTTTTAGCTTGCAGTGCATTTATTATTGGTATAGCCTTCCGTTGGTGACAATTCAGACTATCAGATTCGGCTACAGTCCATCCGGCCTTGCGGCGGACTCTGGTGAAGGCGTCTTGGGTCTGTATTGGCTCGCAGTATTATAATGATTTCAAATGACTGTCTCTACTGCTCGCTGTTATCAACCAGCTCCTGCTGTTGCTTTTGTTAGACCTTGCATCAAAACCATAACAGGTTCGTTTGGTATCCCAAATGAACCTGTTGAAACGAAATTGTTGAAATTTAGCACACATATCAGTGACTCTTGTTGAATTGTTTTCGTGGTGGTAATTCTCCTGAATCGCTGAATCTGAGAAACAGTCATCATCATCATCTTCTTCCCTACTTTTTTCTAACACATCATCATGGCCATTCACACCCCGAGAATGTCTACCTCCAGATATCCCCCTAGCTCCCTACTAGAATTACTAGAATGGCTACCAGTAGCAGTAGTACCACAACCCCTGCCACTACTAGGTAGTGTTCACTGAGAGAAATTAAGAAGCCAAAAAAGATATCTAAAATGTAACATATAATTAAACCAAATGATAAAAAGAAAGGGACAAAAACACTATGATATCGTGCCATATATAAATATAAACTAGATAAAACAAATGAAATCCAGTTGCTCATTGAGTCCTTTTGGAGAGACTGCACATAGTCTATAAATCCATTGTGATTCCTTTCTAAGGATCAAATTGTCCCAATCCCCTCAACCTTTTCGGTGGTCGAATTTTTTTCTATTGCCTTAAAAAAACATAGGCAAGCCGTCTCTCAATTATGTTATTCTAAAAAATGACACGCCACAGGCATATTTCCCTTGCATTTTGAATATTGCACACATGATCCTCGTCCTAAATTGGCATATTGCTTTGCCCACATAGTTGATAGGGCAGGAGCAAGTGATCCCTGGAATGATATGATGTTCCTGTCATAACACGCTTAAAATCCTTGCTGGAATGGATAAGATAATACACACTAAACTTATCTCATCTATATGAACCAATGGGTTGCCTATCAAACCATGTTCCCATGCCTGACTGCGGCTCCAAGAAACCGTGGACCAACCTATCCTATATATTTTTACCCCCTTTGTATGTAATCTGGGGCTGGGAAGGTAGTCTGTCAGTAATGTCAGGATTTGAAAGCAATATGTGCCAACATTTTTTCAAAATGTTCTGAACTGATTGTTGTTCAGAATCAAAAGTACCAATTATTCTCGTGGTCTGTGTTTCTTGGGAATCCGTTCTCTTCTTAGAGTTAAGAAAAGAAGTTCTGAGGTGGCCCTAGCTCTCACATAAGCAAGTTGTATTACCTACCTAGGAAAGCCTCTATCTTGAAACTAATGGACAGCTCAGATGAGTGACAATTAAAGTCTTGAGTGTCTGAGCAGTTCCAACATAACCTCAGAAACTGACCAGTGCGGATCTCACATTTTAAGGGAGTAGGGTGGCAGCTGCCCCATTGAAGAATGCTATTTGTAGCTGTTTTTTTTCACATCACGACTAGCCAGCAATACTTAATTCTCAAGGACGACCCCTTTAATCCTATTCAGGACATCTGCGATATCCCGTACATAGTAACATAGTCCTAAAACAAATGGTATAGTGTCAGTATAGTGTCTAGGTATACACTGACATTCTGAGTCAGGCTACTAATCCCAGACATTATAGGATGACCCTTCAACAGTGACAAGCTCTTATGTTAGCAGTCAGAAAACAAAGTCGGGGGCGTGGCCAGCTGGTGGAGCAGGAGGACGCACTTACCCGGAGTTCTGGTCTACCTCGCTCGGAACACCTAAGGAACACCAAGCACAGAGGCCTCAGGAGTCCTCCCCCAGAACCCAGTACTCACTTTCTGAGGCTCTGTTTCGGTGTGAGGGCATATTCCTGGAGGTACCGCCACCCAGACTGTAGCACTGCCTTCTCCGACCACCATCTTGGACCCACGGCCTATCCCGCAGCCTACTCCACGCTCACCAGGGGCCGACGGAGATCTCTAGTAAAGTGCCCCTCTCAAGCACCAATAGTGCTGCTGACGCTTGGAACACTGTTCTAACTAATTCTCTGGCACCAGCCTCGTCTGCACCTCCAGAGGAAAGAACATCTCTGTGAATCTGGCTTGCTGATCTGCCATCTTGCCACAGTACCACTACAGCACATCCCTGAGAGTCCTCCTGGTAAGCTACAATACTTGCCATCTCCTGCATCTGCCCTTCTGGTGTTGACACCCCTTCCTAGAAATACATAGACTGTGACTGGAGACCCCAGGACCCACAACTGCAGAGTAAACACCACAGCCCTCAGACAACTCCTCCTGTAAGGGCCTGTGGCGGGGAGAGGGGAATGCCGAGCCCCTACTGCAACATCAGGGGGGGGGGGGCTCCTCACCATCCCCCGCCCTGCTGAGAGGATCCAAGGCCAGCATAGGACTGGAGAACCCTATCCGCAGCCCAAGAAGGCGGAGCGGGCCCTGGGCATTGATTATTCAGACCAGAAGCAGTGAAGGTGGTGGAGCAAGTGCCAAGAACCCCCTCCACCACGGGTTCATCTCTCCCTCCTATCTGAGGAAGACACTCATCAACATCACCAGAACTTCACCATTGCAACCCTTTGATACAGTCAGAACGAAGCTGGTAAATCCACAAATGGCCGGCTAACGCCTCTGCTCCAACCACGAGACCACAACCTGCTGATATTGTCATACTCCGTTCTTTAAACCATGGTGAAGGTAGGCGGTAGCCAACCCCGAGACCCTCAAACTCTAAGCAAACAATCTCATTCTCAAGGGGACTTAGACAAATATCTTACGAAGACACAGGCATTAGCCCAAGTCAGGATGGCTACCAGAAGACCTCAGTCAGAGGCGAGAGAATACCTTGCCTCAGAGGTAGACAGCGATGATGATACCCTAGACCCTTCTCCTGAAACTTCTTTAAACAAGTCCTGGTGAATGCCATATCACCAGTAATGAAAGAGTTAGCTGATATAAAACAGGACATATGACATATCGGGCATAGAGTGGAAAGCTTAGAAGCAGCTCATACTTCCTTACTACAGCAGCAACTTGAAGCCTCTCAAGCTGCCAAGAACATATAAACCTTCTCTATAGAGCCTTGGAGGACCAGGAGAATAGTGGCAGGAGAAATAATGTCCGCATTCGGGGGGTCCCAGAATCAGTGACGAGCGAGGCTATAACGCCCACTGCCGCAATCTATTAGGGGAAGAGAAATCCTCAACTATAACAATATAAAGGGCTCTCAGACCAAAGCCAAAACCCACTGAACCACCACGTGACATTATATGCCGCTTCCTTAACTTTCAGGATAAAGAGGGGCTACTCAGCAAAGAAAGAGAAGCGGAATCGCTTACTTTTGAGAACTCTCAAATCTCAGTTTTTCAAGACCTATACCCTTTGACTCTGCAAAAGAGGAGGAAACTAAAACCACTGACAGACTGGCTCCACCAGCAGAATGTAAACTACCGCTGGACTTTCCCTTTTGGTATCACTTTCACACTGTCTGGCTGCCTCCTAACCATCTCCACTATGGAAGGCCTGACGCGAGCACAAGACCAGGGTGACATCCCCCAGTTAGAAGTCGAAAACTGGGACATCGTGTCAAACATTGCCAACCTACCAACTTCTACTGCACCACCACCTTGGGAAAACTCCACCCCCAAGCAGCAGAGGATGAAAAAGAAGGCACACAAAGCCACCCTGAAAAGTCTCATCCACCCCCTGTCTTGAGATTTCAGTCTTCTGGACATCACCTCTCTGGCAACTCTCCACTCCCTCTTACCCACCTTCACCCAAGACCACTTAATCGTTGGAGCAGTCCTTACCTACTGTTTGGAGAGAAACAGAACTATCCTGCTGAAGACTACTGATCTTCCCATAGGAACTTAGCTAAGTGCCTTTATTAACCTCTTTTTACTTTTCAGGTTACAAGTTACTTAATCACCCTGGATTTCAATTAATACACTGCATAATAAGGTGAAATGTTTAATATACAGTACAGACCAAAAGTTTGGATACACCTTCTCATTCCAAGAGTTTTCTGTATTTTCATGACTATAAAAATTGTAGATTCACACTGAAGGCATCAAAACTATGAATTAACACATGTGGAATTATATACTTAACAAAAAAGTGTGAAACAACTGAAAATATGTCTTATATTCTAGGTTCTTCAAAGTAGCCACCTTTTGCTTTGATTTACTGCTTTGCACACTCTTGGCATTCTCTTGATGAGCTTCAAGAGGTAGTCACCTGAAATGGTCTTCCAACAGTCTTGAAGGAGTTCCCAGATATGCTTAGCACTTGTTGGCCCTTTTGCCTTCACTTTGCGGTCCAGCTCACCCCAAACCATCTCAATTGGGTTCAGGTCTGGTGACTGTGGAGGCCAGGTCATCTGGCGTAGCACCCCATCACTCTCCTTCTTGATCAAATAGCCCTTACACAGTCTGGAGGTGTGTTTGGGGTCATTGTCCTGTTGAAAAATAAATGATGGTCCAACTAAACGCAAACAGGATGGAATAGCATGCCGCTGCAAGATGCTATGGTAACCATGCTGGTTCAATATACCTTCAATTTTGAATAAATCCCCAACAGTGTCACCAGCAAAGCACCCCCACACCATCACACCTCCTCCTCCATGCTTCACGGTGGGAACCAGGCATGTAGAGTCCATTCGTTCACCTTTTTTGAGTCGCACAAAGACACGGTGGTTGGAACCAAAGATCTCAAATTTGGACTCATCAGACCAAAGCACAGATTTCCACATGTCTAATGTCCATTCCTTGTGTTCTTTAGCCCAAACAAGTCTCTTCTGTTTGTTGCCTGTCCTTAGCAGTGGTTTCCTAGCAGCTATTTTACCATGAAGGCCTGCTGCACACAGTCTCCTCTTAACAGTTGTTGTAGAGATGTGTCTGCTGCTAGAACTCTGTGTGGCATTGACCTGGTCTCTAATCTGAGCTGCTGTTAACCTGCGATTTCTGAGGCTGGTGACTCGGATGAACTTGTCTTCCGCAGCAGAGGTGACTCTTGGTCTTCCTTTCCTGAGACGGTCCTCATGTGAGTCAGTTTCTTTGTAGCGCTTGATAGTTTTGGCCAATGCACTTGGGGACACTTTCAAAGTTTTCCCAATTTTTCGGACTGACTGACCTTCATTTCTTAAAGTAATGATGGCCACTCGTTTTTCTTTACTTAGCTGTTTTTTTCTTGCCATAATACAAATTCTAACACTCCATTCAGTAGGACTATCAGCTGTGTATCCACCTGACTTCTGAACAACACAACTGATGGTCCCAACCCCATTTATAAGGCAAGAAATCCCACTTATTAAACCTGACAGGGCACACCTGTGAAGTGAAAACCATTTCAGGTGACTACCTCTTGAAGCTCATCAAGAGAATACCAAGAGTGTGCAAAGCAGTAATCAAAGCAAAAGGTGGCTACTTTGAAGAACCTAGAATATAAGACATATTTTCAGTTGTTTCACACTTTTTTGTTAAGTATATAATTCCACATGTGTTAATTCATAGTTTTGATGCCTTCAGTGTGAATCTACAATTTTTATAGTCATGAAAATACAGAAAACTCTTGGAATGAGAAGGTGTGTCCAAACTTTTGGTCTGTACTGTAGCTATTTGCTTGCTTCCAATATTTACAATGTAATCAGTTATCATTTGACATTTCATAGCCTCTGTTAATGTTGCAGAGTGCCCCAGGGCGCACTGCACCTCCTACGGTTGTGGGCTCCCAGGAGCATTCTTTACCATGTTAATGGGTTCACCATCAGCCTCACTATAGACAGAAAAATAAGTCCACTCATACATGTTGCAACTCCTCCCTTACATTCAAGATGTCAAAGAGACTTCACTCACTGGTTCCATAGCACCTATGTTAAATTGGCTACAGGGTTTAGTATTGCGATTTCCAAACATCTCCCATTTGCCCTGCAGGCACAGCTTAACAACCCAGAAGGGCATTTTATTTTTCTCAAAGGAAAGATTGGGAATACCACATACACAATTGCTAACTTATATGCCCCAAACCAACACCTAGAACCATGGATTGCCCAAACTCTGGATGTCCTGAGAAACTTCATAGAGGGAGTTCTCATTACCGGGGCGACCTGAAGCACCTCGTTTAGGTCTTTGGGCAAACTTAACAAATCTCTAACGAGCATACACTTAACAGACGCCTGGCGGCTATCACACCCCACCGCCAGAGACTATACATACTATTCCACTACACACCAATCATATCACAGACTCGACTATCTTTTCTTACAACAGAAATCACTTGATTTACTAGTCGACACGTCCATAGGAAATATTTTACTATCAGATCAAGCCCGTCTTCCTCACTATAACACTATGGAATATTCTCAAGGGGGACTTGAGCTGGAAGCTGAACGACAGACTCCTTAGTGATATCTCAGTTGTGCACAAAATTAACATTCTTTTGCAGTAGTATTTCTGTGCTAACAAAACTGAAGATGTCTCTGACCTTATCGTATGGGATGCTCATAAAGCAGTGGTCAGAGGAGAGCTGATCTGACTAGGCACTCTCATCAAAAAAAAACAGGCAAAAAACCCTAGATAGTTTGCTCTTACGCATAGCACAGGAAGGTGCACACAATCACAGGCTCAGAATACTCTACAGGAGCTTACCCTTACTCAGGACAAAGTCAAAGATCTGTTAAATATTCGCTTGGACAACTACTCCAGACTTCTAAGTGTAAATTCTACACCCATGGAGACAGAGCTAACAAGATTATGTCTGCACTTATCCACAAACAAAAAGTAAAGTCATTTGTTAGGGAAATTGCCAAACCTGTTAATACCACTGTATTATCCACATAATAATAATACATTAATAATAGATTTTATTTATATAGCGCCAACATATTCCGCAGCACTGTACAACTTGTAGGGTTCAAGTACTGACAAAAAAGATACATTACAAAGAAATAGTCAATTCACACACTGGGACTGAGGGCCCTGCTCGCAAGAGCTTACAATCTATGAGGTAGAGGGGGTGATACAAGAGGTAGCAGGGGCGGCAACAGATGTAGCATTGTTTATACAATATTGTAATAGAGGTTACTGTCATTACACATATATAAGCTGTATGAGCCGTCACCAGTCGTGTCCTTTAACATGCAGATGGTGCCTGGACATATAAAGCTAGTCTGATACGGCATCATATCCTGTGAGGAGGGTACATTTAAGGATTCTAACTATGGAAGGGTTTACATTAGGAGTTGTGATAGGCCTGTCTGAAAAGTTGTGTCTTTAGTTTACGCTTGAAGTTGTGGAAATTGGGGGTTAATCTGATAGTCTGGGATAGAGCATTCCAGAGAAGTGGTGCAACTCGGGAGAAGTCTTGTATATGAGTGTGGGAGGTTCTGATAATAGAGGATGTTAGTCTTAGGTCATTGAGTGAACGGAGAGTACGGGTTGGGCGATATACAGAGATGAGGGAGGAAATGTAGGGAGGTGCAGCATTATGGAGAGCCTTGTGAATGAGGGTGATAAGTTTATATTGTATTCTGTATTGAATAGGCAGCCAATGTAGTGACCGTCACAGACCGGAGGCATCACTGCCTCTAGCGTCTAGACTGATAGCCTGGCCGCCGCATTCAGAATAGATTGTAGAGGGGAGAGTTTAGTAAGGGGAAGACCGATTAGTAAGTAGTTACAGTAGTCAAGGCGAGAGTGAATCAGGGCAACAATAAGTGTCTTTAGTGTATCTGTGGTAAGGAAAGGGCGGATTCTGGAGATGTTTTTGAGGTGGAGATGACATGAGCATGCGAGTGATTGGATATGGAGGGTGAAGGAAAGGTCTGAGTCAAACAAATCCCCGAGGCAGCGGGCATACTGCCTAGGAGTTATGGTAAGGCCGGAGACTGCAATGGAGATATCAGGGACAGATCTATTAGATGGTGGAAACAGCAGTAGTTCAGTCTTTGAGAGATTCAGTTTCAGATAGAGCGAAGACATGATATTTGAGACAGCAGAGAGACAGTCACTGGTGTTCTGTATTAGTGCAGGGGTGATGTCACGGGATGATGTATATAATTGGGTGTCATCAGCATAAAGATGGTACCAGAAGCCAAATCTAGTGATGGTTTGTCCAATGGGTGCTGTGTAGAGGGAGAAGAGCAGGGGACCTAGGACCGAGCCCTGAGGAACCCCAACGGCAAGGGGAAGAGGGGAAGAAACAGAGCCCGCAAATGATACACAGAAAGCCCAAGGCCTTTCATGACTTCTACCACAACCTTTACAACTCAGTTCAGCCCCCAGAGAACCAAGCCAACTGCCCCAATACCAACAAACAGGATCTAATAAACTCCTTCCTTGACTCCATTTCCCTGCCACAACTCAGCAGAGAGGACAGGCTATCCCTATTGCGTCCCTTCACAACTGAAGAGTTGGAGGAAGTGTTATCTTCCATTCAGTTGGGAAAAAGCCCAGGCCCTGATGGACTACCTATCACATATTATAAAACAATCAAGTCAGTTTTGCACCCACATTTCACTTCCCTGTGTAACTCACTCCTGAATGATCACAAGCTTTCACCCCAGTCCCTCGAAGCTTTCATAACCATTATCCCCAAAGAAGGCAAGGATCTGAAACAATGTGGCAGCTATAGACCCATTTCCTTGCTTAACACAGATCTCAAATGGTGGGCAAAGGCGCTGGCACGTAGGCTTTCCCCCCTCATACCCTCCATAGTTGGGAAAGAACAGGTGGGATTTGTGAGCAACCGCCAGGGAAGAGATAACACTTGGAGGGTGATCAGATTGATCGAACATGCCAAATCCACCAACATCACTCTGGTGTTGTTAAGCACAGATGCGGAAAAAGCATTTGATAGGCTGGACTGTCAATACCTTACCTCCACACTTAACAGATTTGACATCCCTCCCATCTTCATAGATGCAATACTGACACTTTATCAAAATCCCAGCGCAAGAATTAGAGTGAATGACACTTTATCAAAACCTTTCCAGATCAGCAATGGGACGAGGCAGGGATGCCCCATTTCTCCCATACTCTTTATTATGGTCATGGAAACACTCATACAAAAAATTAGGCAAGATAAGACAGTACAGGGTATTACTGTGGGAAATTTTACCCATAAAACAGCAGCATTTGCGAATGATCTTATGGTCCTCAGCAGTGGTGAACCTAGCCTCTTTTCTGCCTGAGGCGGACTATAGAAAGATGCCCCCCCCCCCCAAAAAAAAAAAATTGAGTTTCCATGCTACTAGTTTAACACACTGTTATCGTCGCACAATATACACAATACACAAAGTTATAAAACAGTTTTTAAGAATTCTTCCTGTATTACTTCAATATCAGATCAACAACACGGCATTAACAATGAAAGTAACTTCACACATCTGCTTGGTGGATGGACGAGCCCACGTGGCCCCATTCTCTATAATAGGAGCGCCGCAGATAGCTGAGTACTGGACTTCAGCTATCTTTCGCACTCCCATTGAAGTGAATGAGAGCTACGCGGGTTCGTCCATCCAGCAAGCGACACACCTATATACAGTGGGGAAAAAAAGTATTTAGTCAGCCACCAATTGTGCAAGTTCTCCCACTTAAAAAGATGAGAGAGGCCTGTAATTGACATCATAGGTAGACCTCAACTATGAGAGACAAAATGAGAAAACAAATCCAGAAAATCACATTGTCTGATTTTTAAAGAATTTATTTGTAAATTATGGTGGAAAATAAGTATTTGGTCAATAACAAAAGTTCATCTCAATACTTTGTTATATATCCTTTTTTGTCAATGACAGAGGTCAAATGTTTTCTGTAAGTCTTCACAAGGTTGGCACACACTGTTGCTGGTATGTTGGCCCATTCCTCCATGCAGATCTCCTCTAGAGCAGGGATGTTTTGGGGCTGTCGCTGGGCAACACAGACTTTCAACTTCCTCCAAAGGTTTTCTATGGGGTTGAGATCTGGAGACTG
The DNA here is from genome assembly GCA_947044405.1 of Leptodactylus fallax. Taxonomy (NCBI): domain Eukaryota; kingdom Metazoa; phylum Chordata; class Amphibia; order Anura; family Leptodactylidae; genus Leptodactylus; species Leptodactylus fallax. The sequence continues at coordinate 8,556,717 of CAMRHE010000007.1, read as the reverse complement.
GCTAGGCCACTCCAGGACCTTGAAATGCTTCTTACGAAGCCACTCCTTTGTTGCCCTGGCGGTGTGCTTGGGATCATTGTCATGCTGAAAGACCCAGCCACGTTTCATATTCAATGCCCTTGCTGATGGAAGGAGGTTTGCACTCAAAATCTCACGATACATGGCCCCATTCATTCTTTCATGTACACGGATCAGTCGTCCTGGTCCCTTTGCAGAGAAACAGCCCCAAAGCATGATGTTGCCCCCCCCCCCCATGCTTCACAGTAGGTATGGTGTTCTTTGGATGCAACTCAGTATTCACTTTCCTACAAACACGACGAGTTGTGTTTCTACCAAACAGTTCTACTTTGGTTTCATCTGACCATATGACATTCTCCCAATACTCTTCTGGAACATCCAAATGCTCTCTAGCAAACTTCAGACGGACCCGGATATGTACTGGCTTAAGCAGGGAGACACGTCTGGCACTGCAGGATCTGAGTCCCTGCCGGCATAGTGTGTTACTGACAGCAGTCTTTGTTACGTTAGTCCCAGCTTTCTGCGGGTCATTTACTAGGTCCCCCCATGTGGTTCTGGGATTTTTGCTCACCGTTCTTGTGATCATTTTGACCCCACGGGGTGAGATCTTGCGTGGAGCCCCTGATGGAGGGAGATTATCAGTGGTCTTGTATGTCTTCCATTTTCTAATTATTGCTCCCACAGTTGATTTCTTCACACCAAGCTTCTTGCCTATTGCAGATTCAGTCTTCCCAGCCTGGTGCAGGTCTACAATTTTGTTTCTGGTGTCCTTCCACAGCTCTTTAGTCTTCACCATAGTGGAGTTTGGAGTGTGACTGTTTGAGGTTGTGGACAGGTGTCTTTTATCCTGATAACAATGTGAAACAGGTGCCATTACTACAGGTAATGAGTGGAGGACAGAGGAGCCTCTTAAAGAAGAAGTTACAGGTCTGTGAGAGCCAGAAATCTTGCTTGTTTGTAGGTGACCAAATACTTATTTTCCAACATCATTTGCAAATAAATTCTTAAAAAATCAGACAATGTGATTTTCTTGAATTAGTTTTCTCATTTTGTCTCTCATAGTTGAGGTCTACCTATGATGTCAATTACAGGCCTCTCTCATCTTTTTAAGTGGGAGAACTTGCACAATTGGTGGCTGACTAAATACTTTTTTTCCCCGCTGTATATGGCTGCGGTCAGCAGACAGACCCCCATCAATCAGGTATTTATCCTCTATCATTTAGGGCAGTAACATTTTGTGACTTACAGGTGACGTCTCTGACTAATCCTTCACATTTCCCTTCTCTTCCCTTTGGACCGCCATGACCACTTCTTCCAGCTGTAACTTGTCTCTGTAAAGTTTGCAACACAGACATCTTTGACTCCTCACTTTGCCAGGCATCCAACCCACATTGTTCTCACCTACACAAAGCCCCCATCCTGCTGCTACCCCAATTATAAAATATATGATATAACCCCACATAATGAAAAATACTCCCGAGTGCATCTTTATATTAATAATGTCCGTGTGTACCCTGTATCAATAGTGCCCCTTATTAATAATGCCCCAGGTGTTAACTAATTAAAAGGTTTTCCAGGTCATTAATAAACTAATCAGTGGGGCTCAAAAACCCAGGACCCCTACTGATCAGCTGTTTGAATGGTACCTGTGTAAGCGCCATGACCGCTTCTCTGTTTACATAGTGTCATTCATCTCATAGCGGCCATGTAATGTAACTACAGCCTCGTCCTGTACATGTCTACAGTATGTGACAAGGCTGGAATTACATCACACGGTCACTATAAACAGACAGCGTATAATATAAACAGGCGCCATAGCCCCTGTTTATAGCGCCCCATTTACACACACTATAATGTTCCACAGCAGCCCCTGCACACAGTATTACACAGTATTATGGCCCACAGCGGCCCCTGCACACTGTATTATGCCTTGCAGCGGCCCCTGCACATGGTATTATGCTCCATAGTGGCCCCTGCACACTGTATTATGCCTCGCAGCGGTCCCTGCACACGGTATTATGCTCCATAGTGGCCCCTGCACATGGTATTATGCCCCGCAGTGGCCACTGCACACAGTATTATGTTCCACAGCAACCCCTGCAAACAGTTTTATGCTCCCTAGTGGCCCCTGCACACGGTATTATGCCCCATATTGGCCCCTGCACACGTTATTATGCTCCATATTGGCCCCTGCATACGGTATTATGCTCCACAGTGGCCCCTGCACACGGTATTATGCTCCATAGTGGCCCCTGCACTTGTATTATGCTGCATAGTGGCCCCTGCACTTGTATTATGCTCCTTAGTGGCCCCTGCATTTGTATTATGCTCCACAGTGGCACCTGCACATGGTATTATGCTCTACAGTGGCCCCTGCACATGGTATTATGCCCCATAGTGGGCCACCAATGAACTATTATTATACTCTGGGGTCTTTTCAGACCCCAGAGTATAATGATTAGAGACCCAGAGGAGGTGACAAATATAAAAAACAGTGTTACTTACCTATCCTGGACAACGGTGCACTCCTTGCAGCTTTTGGCCCTGTTTAATTGCGCACACTCGTCACGTGATCAGGCCGGCGACGCGACCTGATGACGTCACCAGAGGCCCCAAGCCTGCTCGGAGTAACATCAGATCGCAGGAGGTGAGTAACAATGGTTTTTATGTTTCCTCACCTCCCCTGGGCCTCTGATTATTATACTCCGGGGTCTGAAAAGTAGTATTTGAGGCACGCGGACTCACTTACCGTTGCCCGCGGCTGCTCACAGCGGCATCCACTTCCATTTCTTTGTCCCATAGCAGAAGGGGAAACGGAGGCGGCCACGAGCAGACGCTGGGTAGGTAAATAAATAGGCCGTTACCTGCCGGGGATACTTCAGCAGGTTACGGCCTATTTATATATAAAAAAAGTTATCCGCACCTACCTGCGATGCCTTCATGGAGCCGCCGCCTCCTCTTCTTGTCCGCGACATCTGTGTTTCAGCATAGGAGGCGCGATGACGTCATTGTATCACAGCCTGCGCTGAGATGCGACGTCTCGTAAACCAGCCCAGGACAGGCCCCGCTCAGCTTTGTTTTTTTTTAAAAAAAAGGCGGCCTGTCCTGGGCTGGTTTACATTGCATAGTAAAAATTCTGCCCCCCAGACAGTGACGGACAGTGCCACCTGAGGCGGCCGCCTCACTCCGCCTCATTAGTGGTGCGCTTCTGGTCCTCAGCACTAACCCCGCTCGCTCGATCCCCCACCTCACTGAACTATTTTTAGCATTCGGCTCAGTTTCAAGTTTTAAAGTAAACTTCCACAAGTCCGAAATTCTTAATATCTCTGAGAGAGAAAGCATAATTTCACAATTAAAAAGACAATCACTTTATCAATGGCCCAAAGAGGACATCAAGTACCTGGGTGTTCGAATCCCCCGATGTAACAGGCCAGAGTATACCGTCAGTCCAGACTATACCCGGTGTAACATGCCAGAGTATACCCTAGGCTAGCCTAGGCTAGATTATACTCCGGGGTATAAATTAGCCACGGCCAATTCATACCCCTATCACTAGCATTAAGTGATGTACACAAAAATTACTTAACAGACAAAGCTGAATCCCCAATAAAATGTTGAAAAATTAAGTGAGAAAGCTGACTTTAATGTTAAAACTCTAAACACATAGACTTTTATTACTTCAATCAGAAAAACTTTACTATTCGTAATATAATACAAGTCATAACGTCTTGAAACTTCAACTTATAAAGGTGGCTTTACATGGGGCGATTATCAGCTGATTATGGGTCACCTGATCAGTGCATGACATGTCATATACTGATCAGGTGACTCGGATAGGGATAGGAGACAGCGCGAAATTCAAAAGCTGCAGTCAGAGAAGCAAGAAATGGCTGCTGGCGGAGACATGGAGGAGGGATGTAGGAGGGCCAGGACATGTTGGGCGGTGAGTATGTAAATTTTCTTTTTCTCAGCGATTTCTTGTTAGCGACAAGTCACTTATCGCTCAATGCAAAGGACAACAAATTGCCCAATACTCATCCCGTCTATCGGGACCTTTACACTAGCAAGTCCTTGCTACAATATAAACGTTTAAAAGGGAAACACTGATTACAACATTAAAATGATAATGCTTGTTTTCAAGATAAAGCACATATTCTGTTGTTGACTGGAGCTTGCAGGATTATTATTATGCTTGCTTAGATAGCACCATCATATTATGCAGTGTTTTACAGACATTGACAGTCACTGTCCCATATAGGGCTCACAATCTACATTCCCTTTCAGTATGTCTTTGGAGTGTGGGAGGAAACCCATGAAAACAGAGGGAGAATATACAAATGCCTTGCAGATGTTATCCTTGGCAGGACTTGAACCCAAGCCTCCAGCGCTGCAAGGCTAACCACTGAGCCATATGTCAACCAATGCATGTAATCACTAACGTTCATGTAGATGATGATGTCGCAACTCAACAGATTTGCTGTAGCCATGATCTCTGCATCAGTTGCCAAGACTCCATCATGAGACATACCTGAGATGTTCACATATTCATTCACATTTTGGTTCAAGTAGTTCTTTAGTTTTTTTGTCAAGTCAGTTTTCATGTGGTGGATGACTTTATCTCTGAGAAGGGAGTGGTTGTCCTTTGTTCCTGTCAGGATGTAGCTGATGGGCCGCAAGTAGCAGTTGCTATCACCTTTTGGTTTTATATGTACGCCGTGGGTTGAAAGTCTTAGTTTGCTTGTGTTTCTGTGTGGCAGAGTAATTGGGACAATCACCATGAGAGTGGGGTGGTGAAGAAGTCTCTGCATCCTGGTAAAACTTAAGGTTGCTAGCGTGGTAGGTGATGCTCAATATCTTGCCCGTCTTATTGTTTCTTAAGTTTTACTCGTCCCTTGGTCAAGGATTCCACAACTAAGTATGGTCCAATCCAGTGTGGTTCCATCTTTGAAACCATGCAATGAATACGGCGATGATTCTTGATATAAACGATGGTGCCAGCAGTGATTTCTTTGTCACTGTTGTGTCGGCAATCAAAGGCGCGCTTCTGGTGTTCCTGGGCAGAGTGGATGTTGGTACTGACAGTTGAGCGGAGCTTTTTAAGAATTGTTGTCAGTGTATTTAGCACATCAGGTTGGCATGGGGTCCACAGTGTTATTTTCTGAGGGATTGAGGTCCATAGGAAGCTTGGCCTTCCTTCCATACATGACCTCAAATGGAGTGCACTTGGTTGAGGCATTCACAGATGTGTGACAGGCAAAGAGAACACCAGAGATGAACTGATCCCAGTTGTTACCTTAGTCATTGAAAAGCTTACTAAGAGATTCTTTGAGTGTTCGATTGTCACATTCCCATTGGCCGTTTGTGGGTGGTAGGCAGATGAAATGTGGTGATCTGTTTGAAAATACTTAATCAGGTTGTCGATGATCGAGTTCACAAACTCTCATCCCTGGTTGCTAATAATAGTGTCTATTACAGCCAAGGCAGCAAATAAAAAATTGCTACTGACTTGGCACTCTCATCTGGAACAGCTGTTGTTTCAGTCCACTTGGAGAAATGATCAGTGGCAGCAACTATATATTTGTTGCCATTTGATGTTTCCTGAAAAGGACCGATCATATCAATCCCAACTAAACTCCATACCTTTCCATGCTCGAGCAGAGCATGAGTCAGGCTGCTTGCTGCCCCAGAGGCTAGATAGGGGTCAAGGAGTGAGATAGTGCCCTAAATGTGGCCCAGGCTGTTTATTGTTTTTGTTGTATACTGCGTGTTGGAGCTTCCTTGCTGATTTTGGGATTTATGACAAAACATTTTTGACAAGCTTTGACATGTTGGTGAATGTCGTTCTTCATTCCCTTCCAGTAATAACGGTCAGAGATTTTGGTGAACGTTTTATCTCTGCCAAAATGGCCACCAGAAATTGGGTTGTCATGACAAGCCTTCAGGATATTTGGAAGTGGGCTTTTAGTGAGAACCTCTTTTTCCCAATGGTAAAAAATCCCTCCGTCTGCTTGATATGGCTTAGCTGTTTGTCTGAACTAGGACTTGGCAATTACACGTTTCTCTGGAGGTAGATCGCAAATCCACTGGGTGTACTTTTGTTGTATTGCAATGTAGAATTTCAAAAGCTGGTCTTACAGTTGGTCTTCTATGGTTGTGAAAAGTTTGGTGTCATAGAAAGCAGAGAGATACATATTGTGAGTGTGTGAACCCATTGGGGGTTATTGAGCTACCCAGGGCCAAGCCTGAAAAGGCCCTCAGCCACACATATGGGTGGGGCGTAACTCCAGAAGGAGTAGAGATAGCAGCAGAGCTGTTGTGGTGACCTGTTCGAATGCTGCTTCTCGGACGCCCAATACCACCAACACCGCTGTCGGGTCCAGGAGTCTGCCGCCATTGAGGCTAATTCCCCCAAATTACCACATATGGTGCTATGGATGCGGGCATAAAGAGATCCACGCAAGTCCTGGAAGACAAGTGTTTGGTGACTGCAGTACTGCTAAGTGTGCATTGTGGCCTACAGCTGGAAGAAATCTGTGATTTCAATGGAGAAACCCAGGAAGGGGTGAGTGGAACTGCAACATAGCAAATTGTGTGAAAAAACTGGTGAAAGTAAAACTCTGGAAGAGGAATCCAGGGAATGGACTTTGTGTATACTGTGGCACAGAAGTCTGTAAAGTGTTTGCGGATGGCAAGAAAGTAAGCAATGTCTATAGAAGCTGGATATTGCAAACAGTCTATGTGAAAGGCTATGGTGCTATGTTGGTGTTTTCTGTGGAAGACAGAAGAAAATGCTGGTTGTTGTAGTGCCACATAAGTTAACTGTTTGAATACATGTGACTGCAGAAGATAGCAAAAGTTGCTGCCGGTTGAACCCAAGGTTGCTGTGGAATATTGTGTAATTAAACCATGGGCAAGAAAAAGAAAATTTCAGCTTGTAAGAAAGCAGAGAAGTTGTGTGCAGGTTTATTAGTGCAGCAGTCTGAAGGCAGAGAGACACAAAACCCGGAACAGAGCATGTGGGGTGCAAGTAAAGATAATGGGTTTCATGAGAGTGACTTAGTTTTTCTGAAGCACCTCTGTTCTATGAATGAATATGTCCCTGCTGACTGTATGTCTCATACTGGAGTGCATGAAAGCGCCAAAGATGGAAATATTATGGTGCAGCAGCTTCAAGATGAGATTAAAACCATCAGGTTCATTGATGAGGATGAAATATCTGATTGGAAATGGCAACTTGAGATATCAGAAAAAGAGAACATTAAGTTGAACCTTAAGTTAAAGAAAGAGCTTGACTCTATGAAGAGTTCATATCCTAGTCATTGTGAAAATGTGGTGCTGGGTTTGCCTGGAATGAACTGTGTCACTAAGAAGGAGTTTGCAGAATTGAAATGCGCTCTATCTAATAAAGTTATGCAGAGTGTAGAGCAAAAGCAAGTGCTTGAGAAGCAATTGCAGGATTTAAAGGAGCCGCATATCCAAGACTCCATTGCCATAGAGAGTGTCATTGAAAAATTAAGAGATGACCTTGAAACTGCTAATAGTGAGAAAACTGAATTTTTGCAGTGTCAGTCAGAATGTCTGGATGACCAAGTCAGGAAGTGTGAAAAACTTTCGGCTGCATTAACTGACAAAGAAAATGAAATTGCAGAGCTGAGGAAGGAAGTGTCTGACCGAGAGAGTGATTTAGAATCTGTGGTGCAGACATTGCATTCAGAGCGAAACTTGCATGAACTAAAGCAGGTTCGCCTAGACGAAGAAGTGAAGGAATGGCACGGCAGAGCTGGAGTTCTGGAACAAAGAGAAATGGAACTCAAAGCTAGAATATTTAGCCTGGAGAGGGCGCTGTCAGGATCTTGTGAACATAATGAGAAATTTTCTGTTTTGGTGTAAAATAAAGACCATGCTCAGAATTTACAAACCTTACAGGAGAGTCACAAAGAAGTTGAGAAAAACCTGGAATCTGTGCAGATATTGTATGAGGACAAAACCAATGCTTATGACAAGCTGGAAAAGGCCAAGAGAGAATTGGACCTCCAGATAGAAGATATGAGGATTCAGTCTGAGGAAAACATGTGTAATTTATCTGCTCAGATTATAGATCTAAAAATGCTTGCTGCTCAACTAAAACTGCAAGTGGACAAACAGGAGGAAGTTGTACGCATCAAGGAACAGCTGGAGTTTCAGATGAATCAAGTAAAGCGAGAGTCAGAAATAAAGTTGGGAGAGCACACTTTTCAGATAGAACAGTTAAAAACCAAAGTTGAATCTAAAAGAGAAGAATTGGATCGATTGCAGCAGTCTTTATCCAATACTGAACAGTTGGCATCTGCACTATCTTCAAAGCTGGCAGTACTAGAAGCTGAGAAGGACTCGCTGCAGAGCCTGTTAACCCCTAAAGAATCAGAGCTGTTATCCGTGAAAAACGTGACTCAAGAGACAGAGTCTTTATTCAACCAAGAGCAAGATAAGAGAGCCAATGAGATACGGGACTTGAATGAAAGACTTGACAAAAAGTCTGCAGATGAGCAGAAGCTTTATCAGAAGATGTTGGAGGATCAGTTCAATATAATTCAGGGAACAGTGAGGGAAGCAGAAAAAAATCATCCAGGATTCAATTGCTAAACTTGACAATCCTCTACATATCCGCTGCACTACTTCACCAGTTTACCTGGTAAACCGAGCAAAAGTTGCTATAGACTCATTAACCTCCCTCTCAAATGGACACTCCAAATACATACAGAATATGACAGATGCCTCTGACTTAATTGGAGAACTGGTACAGTTTGCACACTTAACAGTAGATACAATTGTAAATGGCAGTGCAACGTCTCACTTGGCACCACCAGACCATGGAGATCATCTTGTAGACAACTTCAGGGAATGTGGAAGCCAGAGTTTACAGTATCTGAATGAGTTGAAGGATAAGCAGTTTTTAATGGATGCTGACCTGACAAATGTTAGAAGAACACTGCAGAATATCCTAGAATTAGGAGACATGGTGGATAAAGAGATGGCATCTACATCTGCAGGCATAGAAGATGCAATGCAAAGGGTTGAGGAAGATCTGCAAGGTGCAATAGTAAAAACTGAGATGGAGGCTGTGCAGAAAAATGTGGCAATGAAGAAAGTTCTGGAGCTGGAATCAGAGATTTGTGCGCTACAGAAGGCGTTAGAATTGGAGAAAGCTGCCAGCATAGAGGCAGAGAAAGCAGAGCCATTAAGGCAGCCAGAACATGTAACCAAAAAGCATCTGGGTACTGACAGTAAAGACTCTGATATTGGAAACTTGGTATCCCAGCTCTCCGGTGTTAGCACAGAGAATGAAAATAACTTGGAGAATGTTGAGATGACGATATCACCAGCTCCTGTACTGTCAGAAAGGGGTTTTCACGAAAACTCTTGCAATCTATCACAGTACCGCAACATGCCTCCAGGAAGTTATGCGTATGAGAAAGAGAAGGTAAGAATAGAGTATGGAAGTGGTTCTCCTGCTGCCATACAGATGTGGAAGTATTATAAAGAAACCATTCCAATATATGATGTGGCAGTTGTTAAAGACATACCAGAAAATGTAGTTCAGTGTGAGCTATTTTGTGAGGGTGTACTGTATGGCCCTCGTGCAGAAGGAGAAGATATTGCAGTACAGAGCTTGTGTTTCTCAAACAAAGAGGAGAGCAAGCAGCCTATGTCTCCTAAACTTCTAAGCCTTGATGGTGATGGCGAAGATCAAAAGGATAAGAAACGTGGTGTGGAAAAACCACGCGAAGATCATGCCCGTGGCTACTTCGACTATATTGAAGAAAATAAATACAGCAGGTCTAATTCCCACAGCCACTGGTGGAAGAAGAAGATAAAAAACTGGATGAAACTAGTGTCTCGAATGGCAAAGTTTGCTTTGAGATGAAGGTTACAGAAAAGATACCCATGAAACATTTATACTCTAAAGACATTGATGTGCATGAAGTACGTGTTGGTTGGTCTCTGAGCTCCTGTGGATTCATGATAGGTGAAGATGAAGATTCTTACGGCTATTTACTAAAGGGATCAAAGTCATGCAATGGGATGGCTGAAGACTATGGCGAGAAATGTGATGAAAATGATGTGATCCCTTGTATGGCGAATTTTGAAGGTAATGAAGTAGAACTTGCCTTTGCACAGAATGGCCAGGATCTTGGCGTAGCATTTAAAGTGATGAGAAAACGGAAATCTCGACTGATCAGAATTTGGAAAAAGAGACCACCAGATTGGGACATGTGGACAATCACGGGATAAGTTTATTTGATTAAAGAGGGACGTCGACTTAGTATGTCTTGTCCCATTGTAGCTCACCCCATGGGTAGTGAGCTGAGGGGGAGGGTATGTGAGTGTGTGAACCCAGAGGGCACTATTGAGCTACCCAGGGCCAGGACTGAAAAGGCCCTCAGCCACACCTATGGGTAGGGCGTAACTCCAGAAGGAGTAGAGACAGCAGCAGAGCTGTTGTGGCGACTTGCAGGAAGCAGGGACTGTGTAACCAGCCAAGGACAGAGAGGCGGTCTGTCCCAGGAGGGCTGGGGTCCACAGGGGACTTTTGCTTGAGCGGAGCATGAGTCAGGCTGCTTGTTGCCCCAGAGGCTAGATAGGGGTCAAGGAGTGAGATAGTGCCCTAAATGTGGCCCAGGCTGTTTATTGTTTTTATTTATGTTCCACTCTCAAAACTGAAATAAAAGCCATTTACTTTAGACTAGCACCGTCCGAATGCTGCATCTCCGGCGCCCAGTACCACCAACACCGCTGTCGGGTCCAGAAGTCTGCCGCCATTGAGGCTAATCCCCCCCAAATTGCCACAATATATAAATATATATAAAGTTACTATGCACTATTGGGACACCGCAATCTAAAGTCAGTTTAGTGTAAGCACCGTATTTATTTTTCATCATGAGGAAGCAGCTGTTTGTATAAGTATGATAAAAAAGATCTGCACACTTTTCAATAAATGAGAGACAGGATGAGAAAACCATTGAAGTGATAATATTATAGCCTGGAGGGATATATTCCTGGTGTAGGCTATTTTACACCCCCAGGTATAAAGTTTATCCCCAGGGGTATACTGTGGCCTGGGCCAGACTATACCCGGGTTCCACGTTAGAGGGGTATATTCTAGCCTGGAGGGGCATAGTTTGGCCTAGGCTATTTTATACCCGGGGTATAGTTTGGCCTAGGATATTTCACACCTCGGGGTATAGTTTGGCCTAGGACAGTTTATCCCTGGGGTACACTTTGGCCTGGGCCAAACTACCCGGGCTTAATCTGGGCGGGGGTTAATTTGGCCTCTTACACCGGGACTTGGCGAACATCTTTACACTCAGTTATCACCCCCTTCTAAGAAATATACAAAACCAACTATCAAACCTCCACATCCCATACGTCTCTTGGCTAGCCTCAAAAACTTATAAAAACGTATATACTCCCCAAATTGCTACATCTCCTACAAACTCTCCCAATAAATCTCCCTAGATCCTTCTTTGATAAATTTAGACGCATAACAACCGACTTTCTCTGGTGGCAGAAAGGACCCAGAATCAGATACTCACAACTCATACAGCCGACTAACCAAGGGGGAGCAGGATTCCCGTACTTACACACCTACTATCACGCTCTCCAACTGGAGAGCTGGACCTTCCTGATGCAAGACTCCACTGACAACCTAGCAATCCAACTGGAGACCTCCCTGATGTCACTAACTGATAGACTAACACTCTGGCTATTACTGCCCCGACATCCTCGGGCTGGACCTTACTACATGGTGTCACTAAGACATGGCACACACTACATAAAAAACCTGGACCTGCTACCCTATCTGATTAAACCCAAGAGATTTGTGCAACCCACGTTCTGGGATAAACTCAGTCACCACACTCTATCCTCCTTTTTTTAAAAGATGAACCCCCGATTACCTCCTGGGAGGAGGAGTCAGGAATCACTCTGTCGAGCAGTGACCAGAAAGAAGGTGTGCCAACACACACGTCTTCTCAAGGTGTGTGCGGATACAAGAAAATTCCTTTGAACTTCTCACCTGCTGGTATAAAACAACGGCATGGCTACATAGCATTAGTCCCTTTATACCGAACAACTGCTGGAGATGTCAGAGGGAGCTGGGGACCATCTTACACATCTGGTGGCAATGCCCACTGATACGCTCCTTCTAGGACAAAATTATCACCACTATTAAGAGAATTAGCGATGTACAGATCCTCCCGGCTCCTGAACACATCCTACTATCCGACGCCATGGGTAACCCCCATGCTGATTTCTGCCCTAAAAGAGAAGAAGTAACTACCCATCTTATAACTGCAGCCAAACTCCTAATACCGGCCCACTGGAGGAATACCTCTCCCCCCTCTATATCACAATGGGTTTCCAAAGTTAACGATATATGTCGGATGGAGGAATTGGTACACTCGGCTAAAATGACTAGAAACATCTACCTAAAAACATGGACACCCTGGTTGAACTTTAGACGGACACTCACAGGATCTTAGAATATATCTTAGCTTTGTGTAGTAGTGCTGTTGATCCATCTGTCTAGTCTGCTCTCCTGGAGGCTCAGTCCATTGGTGTGGCAATAGCCTTGTACTGTATCCCTCTTCAGTTTTTATTAATCTGTACCCCAATCCACCCATTCCCCTAATTATCTTCATCGCCCTTCTCTGTATTCTCTCTAGTTCAACTATTTTCTTTTTGTACACTGTGACCCAAAATTGAAAACATTAATCTATGTGTGGCCATACTAATGATTTTTATATCCCATAATTTTATTTGCCTTGGCAGCAGCTGCCTGGCACTGTTATCTATGGTGTTACATAGGACTACAGGTGACATCTACTACGCTATCTGTACTCAAAGAGTTATCACTGTGTGTTATTTGTGCTGTTACATAGGACTACAGGCAGGGCTATGGCGTCAGTAGGGCAACCACCAATTCCAACGCCTTCAGTTTGAACTCCAACTCTTTCATAAATGACTGACCATATTCCATATTTAGTCAAAAACAATAAAGATTCTCTAATTTATTGAAAAACCAGTGATTAATTCTTTTGAAAGTAAATATGGAATAAACTATGCATCTAATTAATTATACAATATTAAAAATTGCATAATATGATTAAAAATAAATAATCATTTTATTTTGAAGCTGAAATTAATTACCTTTTTTTCCAACTCCGACGCCTCCCAAACTTGGTCTTGACTCCACAGCTCTGAATTCAGGTAATATCTACTGTATTACATTTTTTTGGACAGCATAGCTGTATAAGGGCTTGTTTTTGAGGAACAAGTTGTCTTTTTGATGCAATTATTAATTGTCTCATCCAATAAGCCAGCCTAGGGTGTGTCTGTTCAAAAAGCAAGACCTGTCCTGGGCTGGTTGTCCAGTTTTGCAGAAGATGCAGCTGTGTGTAACCACGCAACAGTAATACTACTGCACAGCACGCAGAGCCAAAGCAGCAGAGCACTGTTGTTGGTGTCTGTGTCGATAGAGTACACAGCCCTTCAGTCAAGTCAGAATTAACTTAGCAGCATATTAGTTGCTGTCATTGCTGAGGTCATCATTAGGGTATTTTCACACAGAGATTTTTGTAGGCAGATTTTGAGGCAGATTCAGCCTCAAAATCCATCAAAAAAGCCTCCCATACTTTCCCTTTCATTTCAATGGGAGCCAGTAGCATGTTTTTTTCCTTTAGGTGGTTATCTTTCAGCTAGAGGAAAAAAAAGCACTCTCATTCTTCTCAGGCAGAGCATTAGCTAGTCCATACAGAAGGAACCGGGGGTTGCCTTTCTATAGTTCACCTCGGGCAGTAGAGAGGCTAAGTTTACCCCTGGGTACTGCCCATGGTAGGATGGGAGCCATTTACTTGGGGAAGCCAGGGTACAGTTTAGGGTGCATTAGGAACACATTCTTCCTGTTTGAGCACCTGTGTGAACTGACTATGGTTCCTCCACTTTGACCTCACCCTTGTGACCATCAGGAACCCTAATAAGATTATTCTTTCCAGTATGTTTGGTTGATTTACAGTGTCAGGCACGTTATCACTGTTTTATTATCTGCCCTTGACCATCAGGTTTTATTCTACATAGTTCTAATTTTTATATGGCCTTTTAATTGTCTATTAAAAGTTATGTTTTAGGATGTCCACATTGCTTGTTCTTGTTATGAACTGATCTTCAGAGTGAACTCATTGGGAGTTAATTATCATCGGCCCCTTTTTTGACCATATTTTTCGCTGTTCCGCCTTTTTGTTAGACTAGTTTTACTGTGGTGCCTATGCCTTATGATGCAGGCGCACCTCCTTCTTAAATGTTGTGCACGTGTTAGTTAGTTTAGATGCACTTTTATAAGCTGTGTGCACTTTGCAAACAAGTGGGTGGAGGGAGTGATACAGCACACCAGCTCTTGCAGACCCACTCACTAGCACACTACTACTAGCTTTTCAGTTTCTAATGGTAGAGATACAAAGTAGAAAAACTTATGAGTGAGAGTAAGAAAGAGGGTCAGTATCACCAGTGTTGTACTAGTTATCAGCTCTCTCATACACACTCACCATGAACCTGTACCATTAAACTACCATAGGTGTCATTCCCATATGAATCTATTTCTGTGGTTTCTGCATAGGAATCTCCATTCGGGGCTCTGGCGCAGATGTGAACCTAGCCTAACTTTGCAGAGTTCACTGCTGCTATTATGTGATATAAATGATTGTCTTTATAAAACATCAATAATGATCAGACTTATTAAAGCTATCTTATCATATTAACAGAACTATAACTCATCCAAGGAACTACAGTGTCCCAGAGTTAAAGAAAAAATTAACTAAATGAACTGATCTTTTGAATGATCATGAGAAACTAATCTCCAAAATAAACTAGATTTCCCATCACTGGTTCTTGTATTTTGATTGTGGTGGACTGTTCACATTTAGCAGATATTCCTACATGTGGGGAATCCACTTGTTGCTGTGTTGTGCCCATGAGCCATGAGCTATGTACCTGGTCAGGAGTCCACACTTGGTAGTAATTGGTTAGGCTTAGGTTCAGCAGAGAAGATTGGGTGGCCAATGGTGAGGTGTTGGGAGGAGTTGCCAGGCAGGTGGTTTCATTATTCCAAAAAGTGGAAGATGGGTTTCTTTGCTGCTTGTTATCATCTCTCTTTGTGGTATTATGCTAGGGAAGCGTTCAGGAGCAGGGATCTTATAGGTGTAACAGAAGGTTCCACGTTAAAATGGAGATCCATATGGGCCAACCATAGAGTGAAAACTGGAGTGGCAGTTGGCCAGTTATGTGGCTTTGAGGTGGTTCTATGACAATCTTGGACTGCGAGGTGAGTTGATTTTACTTCAAATGCGTAGTAAATAGTCCCCCAAAAATACTGTGGATTAAGAGGAAAGATACCTGCAAATGGAAACTGATTGTTGGGCACTTTGCAGGATTAAAGATGGAACATCCTAATGTTCCATCTTTGTCAGTGCAATTAAATAAATTCAATTCAATTTGTTTTTTAAATTGTATATTTATTGAAAGTTTTTATATAACATAAACAGATTTATTAAAGACAGACTATACAGCACAGTAGAATAGGGTTTCAAAGAAAAGATATTGATTGAACGATTGGTTATAATATAGGTAAAATATATGAGTGCTTTGCTATGCCCACATGAATTAATATGCATATAAAAGGCAAATTAGCAAAAATACAATTAAACAGAGTGTAACATATACAGATGTAGCATAGTTAAACCAAACATCTGTATTTGGATAAACTGCTGCAGTGAGTGGAAATTTTTGCTTACTCATCCAAAAGAGCATTTGTGAGGTCAGACACTAATGTTGGACAAGAGGGTCTGGCTCACAATCTCCATTCTTGTTCATCCTAAAGGTACCCCATGAAATTGAGGTCTGGGCTTTGTGTGGGCCAGTCTTACACAACAAACTCACACAACCATACCTTTATAGACTTTGCTTTGTGCACAGGGGCATTGTAATGAACAGAACAGAAAATGCTCTTCCCGAAACTTTTCCCACAAAGTTGGAAGAATGTAATTGTGAAAATTTCTTGGTATGCTGAAGCATTAAGATTTTTCTTCACTGGAACACTGAAGGGGCCTAGTCCAACCCCTAAAAAATAACCTTATAGCATTATTTCACCCCACCAAACTTTACATTTGGTACAATGCTACAAGTCTAGAAACCCAGACTTCCAGACAGAGAATTGTAATTTGTCATTCCACTGAGACTAGCGTGCTCCATCTGATGCTTGGAATTGTGCTTGATGATACAAGGTTTGCATGCAGTTGTCTGCCACAGAAACCAATGCCATGATGCTTCCAGTGGTAGGTATGCAAATGCACTAAGATTTGTGATTTTTAGGGACCTTCACAAATTCTGCCCTTATTCTGCTGCCCCCTTGTATTCAATGGAAGGCAGATATTGGAGCAGGACACTGAAAAAATAAGTGTTCTCCTCAATCTTGTCGTGGATTCTTTGATAGCCTGCTGATTAGGCCCATTCACCTGGGCCTAATTAGCAGGGAAATGCTGAAGCTCTGCACTGTGGAGAATTAAAGAGGAATCTGAGTTGAATGGCAGCCTCAAATTCCTTATTTTCTGCTATGTGAATTTAGCCTAATCTTGCATTTTATGCCAGAAACTCACATAATATATATATATATATATATATATATATATATATCATAAATCTATGTGTGTCAGCACTCAGGAACCCCCTCTGTAACTTTATGTGGTCTGCCACTTCATGACTGAACTGTCATGGTTCCTAAATGCTTCTGCTTTTCAATAATACCAATTACAGTTGATTGCGGAATATTTAGGAGGGAAGAAATTGTTCAAACTGACTTGTTGCAATGGTGGCATGCTATTACAGTTCAGTTTCTAGAGTGAACCATTATTTTACAAATGTTTACAAAGCCAGACTGAATTAGCTAGGTGGTGCAATGATTAAGCCCTTATGCACATGGGCATGTGCATTTTTTCATGTTTAAAACTGCCAGTAAAACCAGACTGTTTGATCTGTTTTTAATGACTATCATATACATTTGTGTGCATGTAGCCTTAGGCTAAGTTCACATCAGCCACCAGAAATCGGTGGAAAGAAAAGTCCTGCAATGGGGTCCGCCGGTGTCCATGGATAACTGCTGTTTTAGTGGTCCCGCTCTCTGTTTGGGACCCCCAGCAGACCCAAACGACAGAGCGCCCACCGCAGATGTGAACCTAGTTTGTGATGTGGCCCAATACTTTTGTGTATCTAGTGTAGCAGACCTTCAATGGAAGCATTGATAGAGTGGAGAAAAAAAGTATTTAGTCAGCCACCAATTGTGCAAGTTCTCCCACTTAAAAAGATGAGAGAGGCTTGTAATTGACATCATTTTCTTATGAGAGACAAAATAAGAAAACATATCTAGAAAATCACATTGTCTGATTTTTTACGAATTTATTTGCAAATTATGGTGGAAAATAAGTATTTGGTCACCCACAAACAAGCAAGATTTGTGGCTCTCACAGACCTGCAACTTCTTCTTTAAGAGGATCCTCTGTCCTCCACTCATTATTTGTAGTAATGGCACCTGTTTGAAATTGTTATCAGTATAAAAGACACCTGTCCACAACCTCAAACAGTCACACTCCAAACTCCACTATGGTGAAGACCAAAGAGCTGTGGAAGAACACCAGAAACAAAATTGTAGACCTGCACCAGGCTGGGAAGACTGAATCTGCAATAGGCAAGCAGCTTGGTGTGAAGAAATCAACTGTGGGAGCAATAATTAGAAAATGGAAGACATACAAGACCACTGATAATCTCCCTCGATCAGGGGCTCCATGCAAGATCTCACCCCGTGGGGTCAAAATGATCACAAGAACGGTGAGCAAAAATCCCAGAACCACACGGGGGGACCTAGTGAATGACCTGCAAAAAGCTGGGAGTAACGTAACAAAGGCTACCGTCAGTAACACACTATGCCGCCAGGGACTCAGATCCTGCAGTGCCAGGCGTGTCCTCCTGCTTAAGCCAGTACATATCCGGGCCCGTCTGAAGTTTGCTAGAGAGCATTTGGATGTTCCAGAAGAGTATTGGGAGAATGTCATATGGTCAGATGAAACCAAAGTAGAACTGTTTGGTAGAAACACAACTCGCCGTGTTTGGAGGAGAGTGAATGCTGAGTTGCATCCAAAGAACACCATACCTACTGTGAAGCATGGGGGTGGCAACATCATGCTTTGGGGCTGTTTCATGTACATGGATCAGTCGTCCTGGTCCCTTTGCAGAGAAAGAATGAATGGGGCCATGTATGGTGAGATTTTGAGTGCAAACCTCTTTCCATCAGCAAGGGCATTGAAAATGAAACGTTGCTGGGTCTTTCAGCATGACAATGATCCGAAGCACACCACCAGGACAACGAAGGAAAGGCTTCATAAGAAGCATTTCAAGGTCCTGGAGTGGCCTAGCCAGTCTCCAGATCTCAACCCCATAGAAAACCTTTGGAGGGAGTTAAAAGTCCGTGTTGCCCAGCGACAGCCCCAAAACATCACTGATCTGCATGGAGGAATGGGCCAACATACCAGCAACAGTGTGTGCCAACCTTGTGAAGACTTACAGAAAACGTTTGACCTCTGTCATTGCCAACAAAGGATATATAACAAAGTATTGAGATGAAATTTGTTATTGACCAAATACTTATTTTCCACCATAATTTACAAATAAATTCTTAAAAAATCAGACAATGTGATTTTCTAGATATGTTTTCTCATTTGTCTCTCATAGTTGAGATCTACCTATGATGTCAATTACAGGCCTCTCTCATCTTTTTAAGTGGGAGAACTTGCACAATTGGTAGCTGCCTAAATACTTTTTTTTCCGCACTGTACATTCTTAAGGTAAATAACATCAGTCCTTATCTAAAGATATAAAACCTTATTTTGAGCCACTTTATCACCATGTTTTTTTTTTTTTTTGGGGAAAATTGGCTTATGCTTTTCTCTTTTCTTTTCTTTCATTTATGCTACCTTCCCATCAACCATACTAAGGCCATTTTTGGCCACCAATGTTTTTGGTGAACGTGGCCTATGTTTATGTGGCTGACCTGTGTGTATGTGAAGAAGATAGGGTTCCTTGCAAAAACACAAGTTCATAGGTCCCTGAAGCAGAATTCAACGCTTTATATGTGCATATGTCTACCTCTGTGACATTAGCTTAAACAATGCATTGTCTCATTTATTCACACAAAGCATCATACATATATTTTGTTGATGATTAATGCATATGTCACTCAGCCATAGAATAATAGCACATACATGAAAAAAATCTGAAAGAAATTTAAATAATGAATACTGATCTTCTTAAGATACTGTTGTACATTTCATGCTTTCTTCGATTAAATTGTACAACTTTTCCCAAAACTGAAATAGAGAGCAAATTAAAACAAATTACAAAAAAAAAAAAGCTTGTGATTACATATTTTTTCTAACACCATTAAAAAGCTGTTAATGAATTATATTGCAAAGCTTAAGATATAAAAATACTGGTGAGGCATCAGACCATTTCTGAAATTTTTTTTTTAAAGAATTGCAGAGCAGGCACCTAAGGTTCCATATATACAAACCTGTGCTTTGTCAGTGTGCTAGCCTTGTTTTCCATGACTATCACAATGACACATTCATTTTTATGGCCCCATACATATGACCATGTATTGCCATGGGTTCATGTATTGGGCCCTGAGCCTAGGGCAAAAATGTTCTATTCCTCTTCATTTTGTGGCCCAGGCTCATTGCAGGAAATCAAATGGATCTGTGGAGTTGTCACACTGATATCATCCATTGCCATTTTCCCACGTTCCCATTTTTGTGTGCATTTACCATAAATTCAGTTGACCAATGGTGTGAAAAATGTCCATTTTTCGGAGCCGTTTTGCTCCTGAGGGGTGCCCATTTTTACAGATCCCTCATATATTACAGTGTATGGAGGAATCCGTGAAAATGGACAAAAATAGCACATGACCTATATTTTGATGGTCCATTCCAATGGACCATCAAAATATCGGTCATGTGAATAGCCCCTATTCACATGCATTGAAATTAATTGAGGCTGTGTGATGGCCGTTAAAAAAAAAAGGCTTCATATTTACTGTCATGTGAATATAGGGTTAGACAGGTGCTGGAGTAGACAGACTATAATAATGTAAAAGGAATGTATAGGCTAAAATAAACTTTCGAATATACTCACTTAACCAACTTTGCACTGTTCCTGTGCCACTAGTTTACTTTGTCCCCATTGCCAATTCTATGTCATCATGTGTCATTCAGTTAAAGCACATAACCTGAATCAAGTGGACAATTGCTTTTTGCTGCAGTAATGCATAGTTCACCATGACAGTAAGCTATTGTTATCACTACGATTAGTAAAGTAGGACTGTCAACAGTGCAAACTGAGCAGAACAATACAAAATTGCTAAAATTAGTACGTTCAAAGGTTTATGATTTTAACATTTTAAGCCTAGGATGGTTTGATGTTTGAACATGATGAAGATATTCCTTTTTGTCAACATAAGGAACTATGCAGTTTAGAACTTGGAAAGCTCCTATTAAAAAATATAACTTTCAAATGTTTTATTTTATAATTTAAAGATGTGAATTTCTTTCCATATGCCTTTGTTGATTCCAGTATAAGTTTATAAACAAAGTGAAGGAATCTGCAAAAAAAAAAAAAAAAATTAAAAAATTTTTTACTATGCAGGACTGAAAACATCGAAAATTTCACTTTTTGCAGATTTTTAATTAATGGCTCAAATCAATATTGGTGGCACATAAATACAGTGTCTTATGTTCATTTTAACCCATTAGCAATCTAACAAATTTTAGCTTAAACCAGTAACATTTCATCCCTCTTAGCATTCCCTCTTTCATAACTTTTTACATTTTATTTCAATGTAGCTGACCTACGGGGATGCATAGGCCATCTTTTTTTTGCGTGGCCAGATGTACTTTTTAGTTATACCATTTTGGGTAATTGCTATTGCTTTGATCACTTTTTATTCAAATTTTTAGCAGAGGCGAAACAGTGAAAAAACGGTGGTTTGGCACTTTTGATTTTTTTTTTTTACAGCGTGTCAAAGTAACGGGATGGGATCCCTGGCAAAATGGCGATCAGTGCGGGCACTGATCGCGAGCATTAGCGTTGGATAATGCTCGGCTATGGTGGCTGCTCAGCTCCCGAGTGGCTACCATATTTAAATACCCGACATCCTCCGTAATAGTAGGGAAGGAGTTAAGAGTTATGGCATTTATCATGTAGAATAAATAACATACTAATTTTATTTTAGTGGTTGTTACGGATGTGGAAATACCAATTTTGTCGGGGTTTTTTCATTACAATGTGAGAAAAAGTCTATTTCTACCTTTTTTTTCTGTAAAACGACTTAGATGCTGCTGACACTATTGACTGCAGCATATAAGGGGTCCAATGGCATGTACACACGTGGACAAAATTGTTGGAACCCCTCGTTTAATGAAAGAAAAACCCACAATGATCACAGAAATAACTTGAATCTGACAAAAGTAATAAAATATAAATTCTATGAAAATGAACAAATGAAAGTCAGACATTGCTTTTCAACCATGCTTCAACAGAATTTAAAAAAAAAGAAAACTCATGAAACAGGCCTGGACAGAAATGATTGTACTCCTGAAAATAATGTGACCAAAGGGACATGTTCAAAAAATTAGGGCATAAATAAATTGCTCATATTTAGAAAGCAAACACAAAAATGAAAAAAACTA
The DNA here is from genome assembly GCA_947044405.1 of Leptodactylus fallax. Classification (NCBI taxonomy): domain Eukaryota; kingdom Metazoa; phylum Chordata; class Amphibia; order Anura; family Leptodactylidae; genus Leptodactylus; species Leptodactylus fallax. The sequence continues at coordinate 8,534,878 of CAMRHE010000007.1, read as the reverse complement.
AAATATAACTTTTATTAATATAAACTAAAAGGTCCAGGTCAGACCAGAAACACGCATTAAAATAGATGATAGTATATGTATATATAAGGTGGTCTTGTTACAGCCAGGTCTTCCAAGAATCCTCATATATAATGGGTAATGATACAAAACACCGCAAAATAGAGGAATCAGTAAAGAAGACACAGGAAAACCTCAGACCACATAATCTAACTAGTTGGCTTAGCCCTCAGACAATGGGAGAGCTATTATATACTTGAACAGGTGAAAGGCAAATTACCACCTGAACATACACAATGAGCAGGAAACTTGCCCATTCAGATAAAGTGAGCTAGACAGGGTAGCAAAACCTAAAAAGGGTAGCCCAGCTAGCCCCCTCACTAAAGCCCCTCAACGCGTTTTCCCCTATGGGTTCATCAGGAGGGTATAGATTTCAAACAACATGCCGATAGGTATTATGTTAGCAGCCATAGTTATATAGTATGCCAGTACTAATATGCAATAGAGGCTGCTATTTAGCTGATGCCCTGATGGTGGACAGCAGCATATAATTAGCCTCTATGCCGATATACACTAAGCAGTAACAGCCACGGTTAGTTAATATACCAATACACAAGTGCAGTAAAAACTGCAGCTGAGCTGGTGCCCTAATGGTGGACAGCAGCATGTGAAGATAGCCAACCAGAACACAGCCAGAAGCCAAGCAAATATAGCGCTAACCCCGCCCCTTTAGCACACCCCTATCTGTGACATCAAAAGACCCAACCAATGACATGGTGAGTCCCTCCCACCAAGGCTGGAGGCTCATACTAGTGGGCGTGCCCGTTGGTATGGAGACAGGAAACGCTGTGCTGCTGGCATCGAATCAAAAGAAAGGTAAGGAGAAGGTGAAGTAAACAAATCAGCTCCTTGAATGTCCCAAAAAAAAAAAAAAAAGCGCTACAGGATGTCAGACATACGAGCCTCTTTGCAACAACAAAAGATGAAAGCTCGCACACTTATTCAAACTAGATGAAAAAATGAAATCGAAAAAACTGGCAAACTACACATTGAAGCACAAACAAGACTAACAGCGATGTCATGATAAGATGAAACATACAGCGCTAAAATAACAAAACACACCTAACACAGTAAAGCCCCCTATATGAAGGGTAGAAATATTGATATAGATTTAAATAGCTTTAAAATGGTGTGAGGGGAAAATAAAAAATAAAAAAGTACAAAACACGAGGCATACATCCCATAAGATTGAAGATCAGTCACATGAGATGGGTTTGTAATGTGCAGATTAACCAGACTCCATAAGAGTCGTAAATATAGAATAGAAAAGGAATAAAAATATCCACATCTAAAATGAACGGAGTGAAGGAAATTGATTCATTGAGGCCTTGAGGTTTAACCGATTGAAACTTAAAAATCCATCTGGTTTCCTGTTGTGAATCAACCGGTCCCAATTGCCACTCCTAATAGGGGGAGTAACATGTTCAAGACCTTGGAACTTGAGACACTTTGGATTGCCTCCATGCTTTTCCCACACATGTGATGATAATGTTTTATTTTCTTTTCTCAGGATATAGCCCACATGGTCTAATATCCTGCGGCGGAACGCTCTTTTAGTTTTGCCAATGTAGTTAAGGGGACAGGGACAGATAGCACAATACACCACCCCAGTGGTGCGACAATTGATAAACTGTCTGGTATGGTATGTGACACCTGTAGATACACAACATACGCTGTCACTCCTGGCTACATAATCGCACGCCTTACATGAACCACATTTGAAAGTTCCTTTAGGTATGTTACGTTCAAGCCATGTTCCAACCGGTGGGGAGGGATTAAGATGACTGTGTGTTAAATAATCCCCCAAGTTCTTACCCCTTCTGTATGTAACCGAAGGGGAATGACTGACTAAATATTTAATGTCTGGATCCATAGTGAGTATGTCCCAATTTGATCTCAAGATTTGTGTTATACTCCTCGAACCCCTATCATAATTGCCCACCAGGCGGATCAAGTGTTCATCCTGTGTACATTGTTTGGGGGTTAGTAGACTGGGGCAATAACTCATCTCCGCATGATGTCTAGCCTCTCACAGGATGGATGGCGGTTAACCCCGTCTACTAAACCTCCCCTCAAGTTCATTAGCCTTGGCGTGGAAATCCCCAAGGTCCGAGCAGTTCCTCCGAACTCTCAAATATTGTCCATTGGGGATCCCACACCTCAGAGGGGCAGGATGATAGCTAACCCACTTGAGCAGGCAATTGGTTGCCGTTTCCTTGCGAAAAAGTGTAGTTGTTAGACCACCCTGTTCATCAACAGATATGCATAAATCCAAAAAAGTGATAGATCTCGGGCTAATAGATGCCGTAAGGTGTAGGTTGATCTGATTATGGTTAAGGGCTCCCACAAAGCTCCAGAACTCGTCCTCAGGGCCCGTCCATAATATCAAAATGTCATCTATGTATCTAAGCCACAATGAAATCCAACCAGTCCATCTCTCAAAAAGTTCGGTAAAGATGAGGCGCTCCTCCCACCAGCCGAGAAACAAATTTGCGTAAGTTGGCACAGCAGAACTGCCCATGGCGGTTCCGCGCAGCTGGTGGAAGAAGCACCCGTCAAATAGAAAATAATTCCGAGCAAGGATGAACTGAAGGAGTTCAAGTAGGAATTCATTGTGGGAGGCTAATTGGATACGTCTACTCTGTAGAAAGTGCCTTACAGCCCCACACCCCTTATCATGGGGTATGGAGCTGTAGAGTGCTTCAACATCTAGAGAGGCCAAGTAGGAACCAGATGGTAAAAAAATATCCTGTAAATGCCTCAAGACATCCATAGTGTCTTGACATAGGAAGGTAACGTCATGACGAACGGGCGCAGTAATCTATCAATGTAGACACTGGCCCCTTGCGTCAGACTTCCTATGCACGAGACTATGGGGCGACCTTTTAGAGGACAGAGTCCTTTGTGAACTTTGGGGAGACTGTAAAAAGTTGCTGTAACAGGAAAGGCCATACACATAAAAGCCTTTTCCTTTTTACTGTTTAAACCTGCATCTAGCGCCCTAGTCAAGTTCACTCCTAAAGGTGGTTGTGGGATCAGAATCAAGTTCTGTAAGTATCTGTGTCCAAAAGTAAGGCATGGCACATATTAACATATTGTGATCTGTCAATGACCACGACGTTACCGCCTTTATCTGATGGTTTGATAACCACGTCGTGGTCATTGGACAGTATTTTTAGTGCTTGTAATTCTTCAGCATTTAAGTTATGGCCCTTGGCCAAACTATCCTGGGGTAAGTGTAGCAATGCCTGTGCGACCATGCCCTCAAAAATATCAATCGCACCCGTATCCATGACGGAAGGTCAACATCAACATCAACATGTACTTTTAGGCTGGAGATCGGTAAAGGGAGCTGGGCCAGAAATTCCTAATTCCGCAAAGTGTCTTTTATTAACGGATAACATAAATTTGGCCCACCTCAACTTCCTTGTGAACAATGAGATGTCCTTGACTCAAGTAAAGACATCAAAATTAGTGGTAGGGACATATGAAAGGCCACGGGATAAGACACTCAACTCATCACCAGTCATGTTATGTTTAGAGATGTTAATGACCTGTAAATCATCATCCTTCTCATGCTCAACATAGTCCCATTTCCCACCAGGCTTATTCACAACGATCATGTCTGATTGAGATCGGTACGGCCTCTTAATAGTTTGAATAAGTGTGCGGGCTTTCATCTTTTGTTGTTGCAAAGAGGCTCATATGTCTGACATCCTGTAGCGCTTTTTTTTTTTTTTTGTGAAATTCACGGAGCTGATTTGTTTACTTCACCTTCTCCTTACCTTTCTTTTGATTCAATGTCAGCAGCACAGCGTTTCCCATCTCCATAAAAATTGGCACGCCCACTAGTACAAGCCTCCGGCCTTGGTGGGAGGGACTCACCATGTCATTGGTTTGATGTCACAGATAGGGATGTGCTAAAGGGGTGGGGTTAGCGCTATATGAGCTAGGCTTCTGGCTGTGTTCTGGTTGGCTATCTTCACATGCTGCTGTCCACCATTAGGGCACCAGCTCAACTGCAGTTTTTACTGCACTTGTGTATTGGTATATTAACTAACCGTGGCTGTTACTGCTCAGTGTATATCGGCATAGAGGCTATATTATATACTTTATACTATACTATATTATATTATATATACTATATTATATACTGCTGTCCACCATCAGGGCATCAGCTAAATAACAGCCTCTACTGCATATTAGTACTGGCATACTATATAACTACGGCTGCTAACATAATACCTATCGGCATGTTTTTTGAAATCTATACCCTCCTGATGAACCCGTAGGGGAAAACGTGTTGAGGGGCTTTAGAGAGGGGGGGATAGCTGGGCTACCCTTTTTAGGGTTTGCTACCCTGTCTAGCTCACTTTATCTGAATGGGCAAGTTTCCTGCTCAGTGTGAATGTTCAGGTGGCAATTTGCCTTTCACCTGTTGTATATAATAGCTATCCCTAACCAATGGATCCTTCCCTTTCGCCTTCAAACATGCTACCGTCACACCTATACTTAAGAAGCTCTCCCTCGACCCGTCATCTCCAGCCAACTGTCACCCCATCTCACTGCTCTCATACGCCTCAAAATTGCTGGATAAACACGTCCACTTCCAAACTATCCTCCTATCTCTCATTCAACGTGCTCTTTCACAAACTACAGTCAGGCTTCAGACCCAATCACTCCACAGAAACTGCCCTAACCAAAGTCACTAATGACCTTCTAACTGCCAAAGCCAAGCGTCACTACTCTGTCCTCCTCCTCCTTGACCTCTCCTCTGCCTTTGACACAGTCGACCATTCCCTCCTGTTAGAAACGCTCTCATCCCTTGGCATCTCAGACCTGGCCCTTTCCTGGATCTCCTCATACCTCACCAACCGCACATTCAGTGTCTGCCCCTCACACACCACCTTCCCGCCACGCCCTCTTTCTGTAGGTGTCCCCCAAGGCTCCGTCCTTGGACCCCTCCTGTTCTCCATCTACACCCTAGGCCTTGGCCAACTCATAGAATTGCATGGTTTTCAATACCATTGCTACGCTGACGGCACTCAAATATATCTCTCTGGACCAGACATTACCTCTCTGTTGTCCAGAGTCCCAGAATGTCTAGCAGCTGTATCCTCCTTTCTCTCCTCCCGCTTTCTCAAACTCAACATGGAGAAAACGGAGTTCATCATCTTCACCCCTCCTCGCACAGCCCCTCTATCTGACCCATCTATCAAAGTTAATGGAACCACACTCACCCCAGTCCCATGGGTCTGCTGCCTTGGGATAACCCTAGACTCTGACCTATCCTTCAAGCCGCATATTCAAACCCTTAACACCTCCTGCTGCCTCCAAATTAAGAACATCCATCGAATCCGCTCCTTCCTCACCCCTGAAACTACAAAGATGCTAGTCCACGCCCTCATAATCTCCCACCTAGACTACTGTAACACCCTTCTCCATGGCCTCCAAGCAAATACTCTTGCCTCCCTCCAGTCCACCTTAAACTGTGCTGCTCGCTTAATACACCTCTCCCCTCATTCTTCATCAGCAGCTCCCCCCTGCCAATCCCTTCACTGGCTACCCGTTGCCCAGCGAATAGAGTTCAAATTACTAACACTGACATACAAAACCATCCACAACCTGTCCCCTCCCTATATCTCTGATCTAATCTCCCGCTACCTGCCCACACGTAACCTCTGATCTTCCAAAGACCTTCTACTCCACTCTGCTCTTATCCGCTCTTCACACAACTATCTCCAATACTTCTCCCCGTGCATCCCCCATATTCGGGAACTCACTACCAAGACACATAAGACTGTCCCCCAAAGTCACAAGCTTCAAGAAAAAGCCCTGAAGACTCACCCTGAATAGTCAGGAAGGCCTAAAACCTCCAATAACGCTACTGTCACCACACCACCACCTAAACAGCCTCTACCCTCACCTTCTGTCTCTATCTCTCTTCCCTCATAGATTGTAAGCCCTTGCGGGCAGGGCCCTCTATCCCACTGTGCCAGTTGGTCACTGTTAGTATTATATTTGTTTTGTATATTTTGTGTACCGTATGTAAACCCTCAAATATAAAGCACCATAGAATTAATGGTGCTATATAAATAAACAATAATAATAATAACCCTGCAAAATCAAGCTAGGGTGCTATTTTCAGGGTAGGCCTTATTTTTGGAGAAACAGGGTAGCCCCCATGATTCTGGAGTTAGAGCCATTTAAAGTGACTGCTATCTCTGCCATCTTCCTGAACGTATCCTGCTCGGGGTAAATTATAATGCACTTTGCTCAAACCCCAAGCAGTGTTCATTCAGACCTGTGGGAGGTTAAATCGGACCAGTAATTAGGCACAAATAGCAAAATAAGCTATTGAAAAATATTTAAATAGTTTATTTTCTTACCTAAAAAGTACTTTAGAATGCATGATATTAAAATGCTCGAGTAATTGTATTTCGTAGGGCAGAACTTGCTAGAGATCCCATAAGACTCTTGTCTAGACCTTGCTGTTTTGGAGAAGAGAAATTTAGAACAGTATAAACTGAGCAATCTTTGCGAAAACATTACATAAATAAAATAAACAGTACTGTAATGAGAAGCTCCTAACTAATCAATTGACTCACCTAAATCCTAGTACATTTCAACATACCTCTGTAGTCTGTTGCTCTTTGCTAAACTTCTCCTGGGGTGCAATGCGTCGAGCAAATCATCAGCGTGAGAAAACCTACACTAGTGTCAGACTGGGGTACCTAGGGCCCAGCAGTAATATTCATTATGGGGACCACTTTAGAGCAACATACAAATATTACCTCATCCCTGTTAGCAAGTTTCTAAAACTGTGCTGTCACTTTTTTTTAGTAGCAACTTGCTGCCTTAGACTGTTTTTGTCTTGGAGCCCCTGTTAGTAGACTACTGACTGGCTCTTGCCTTGAAGTAGGACTCTCTTGATATGCCAGCTATACAAGCTCTCAGAGCAGCAATATTGATTTTCTGCAGGATGATTGGTGATTGGAGACCCCAAAATGATGTTGAGAAGGTGTGGCCTGCAGAAGGAAGATACTGGTAGGACTGCCTCTATGCATAGATATTATCTCAGCCACCCGATATATAACAATAAAAAAATAAGTAGTTAAAGAATACCTCCAGTTATAAAATAACTTTTCACAAATGAATAGTACAAGTGATTATAAGAAACTTTTCAGGCTTTTCTACCCCTTCACTCAGTCTCCTATCATTAATAGATTCCATATCCAGCTTTACACACACAAATCTATAGAGGGGGGAAGAAGAAAGAGGAAGTTGATTCTGGTTATTAAATGATTTATTGCCTCACTCTATACAGTAGTAAAGAGTGGTCTAAATAAACATAGTAGAGCTAAAAGGCTATTTTACTTCCTGAGATAGCAGAGTTACACAGAGTTCACCTTTCCTCTCCATATTAGAATCATCTCTAACAGTAGGAAAGAGAAAAGCAGTCTGATAAGTGGAGAAAAAGCATTTTATCTAATAAGAGATATCACAATGCTTCCCATATTCAACTGTACTACTCATTTATGAAAAGTTATTTTTTCTGGAGGTACGCTTTAAATAATCTAACCAGTTTATTATATGGACACATAGTAGGGCTGGGCGATTATGACCTAAAACAAAATCACAAGCAATTGAACAATTTACCTCGATTACCATTAATGAATGAAAATGTTATGACTCTTGCCACACCCTCTATTTATATGCCAAACCATGCCATGGTTTTGGTAATTCACAAATCAGCAATCCTGATCTGTACAGTTTGTGAGTTAACATTTAGCCAATGGCTAGTGAGACAGGATGGCATGGATGCAAAATAATTGACATAATTAATGTTAGCAAGTTCAAATTGATTGAGTTTCAATTATTTTTCAATTAATTGTTCAGCCCTAAACCATAGAAAGGGTGCGATGCTGTAGACTATGTGTATTATGCCATGCATTCATTGTGTATGATGGGGAAGAGGGGCTGGGGGCCTACCCTGGCTTAGATGCATGTCAGTCAAAGCCTGACCTGCACATACTACAGTCTAGTAAGGTCACAATTTTTTAAATGCATGGAAAAGTTGCAGAAATCTGTGAAACAAATCTGCTATCCATTATCATATCTAAACCTTGAAATGGTGGAAGAAGGTGAAAAAGAAGAAGGTTATTAAAGTGCTTCCAAGCTTACTAGAACAGGAATAATAAGTACTCTGTTGGGGAGAATTTACTATTGTTCATATACAGAGTTTTTCCACTAGCAATAAGGATGATTAGAAAAGGCCAATAAAGTTTTTCTCAAGCTATATGTTAACCTGTTACCATACCATGCTGGACTTTTGCCGTTTGACAGGTGTATACACAAGTGTATACAATGCACCATGCAGTATGCTATAGCATGAATGCATGGCATGGAGATGGCACCCACTTAGGTGATGTGTTGGTGCCTTCAGCAGCATCTGTCAGCTAAAACCATGTTGCAGTGCCCTAGATATGAAATAACTCCAGCCCCTCACGGTGTGTTCACACTATCTTGAAAGTCCGTTATCAGAGGTTCCGTTAAAACTGATGTTAATGTGTCAGTTTTTTTTTAACTGATCCAATTAATGTATGGGGAATCTGTGAATCATGCAAGACGGCTGTGAAAAATTAATGTGACAGATTTGGTGAAAACAGACACTAATGGGCAACAGATCAAATTACATTGAAATCAACGGGATTTTTAACAGATTCTTGACATATCTGTTAGTGTCCGTTGTTGACGTTTTCTGATGGATGCTATTAATGGACATTAAGAACAATAGTGTGAACGCCCCCTTAGATGGTGGGGTAGCATAATATAATCAGGAACAGAACAATCAGACGTCAGGAGTGAATAAAGTATTAGCGTTGTTGTTCAAAGCAGAGGTTTTTCGATATGGGGGATCAATATTGCCAATGCCTATGCTTTGCTGGGAAATACTGCAAGAAAATTGAGAAGTCATCTAAATAAATCCCACCAAATTCACATTATTGTATGAGAAAACTGTACCTCTGTAACTGTCACTGTACCTGTTTTAATATGCCTTGCAACTCCTTTTGTGACCACATGTCTGTCAGGAAAAGACGAGCTGCTTCTGCAGCTTTAGGTGAACCACTGTAAAAGTACAAAGTGTTAAAAAGTTTTTCACTTATCTTTCATCTTGTATAGAATTAAAAAAGATAAACTCCTGATACATCAGGAGAGACATAAATAATTTAATCTGTATAGAATATATCAGGAAAGGCTTAAATAACTTAATCTCATTCTTTTGTATGAGTAAAAAAGGGAAAGAGGGGACACAATTAAATATGTTAAATGTATAAATAAGGTTCTTGAGTTTTTTTTTTTTTATATAACAAAAACAGCAATTTAAAGGGTATCTCCACACAGTCAAAGGAGCATCCCTGAATATTATCATAAACTAACAAAGGCCCAGCAGGTAATACTTCGAACATAACTTCCTTGGTGTGCAAATATAAAACCCCAAAATTAACTTAAAAGTGTTATCCAGGATAGACTTCAATGGGGCAGTGCTGCAGTACCTACACTCGCCACTACAATTTGTACAGCGTGAGTGAGAGCAGCGCGATACTCCTGCGCTGCCTCAGTACCATTGATCTGCAGGGATCCTGGGTGATGAAAATAGAAAATATGCAGAAGAAAATATAAACAACTTCTGTAGAAGTGAACTGTCCAGTAAACCATCAGAAATCTAGCTGTTAAATCTTGTGGATTGTCTGCAAATCACAGCGTGGATTTCCTTCTGAAAGGAAAAGGCCTCTCTCCAAATACAATTAAGATAATCAGAATAAATGCCTAGATCAGTGTCAGATCTTTTGAATTCTATTACCCATAGCTTGCAATACTAAATCTTTCAAGAAAATAATCCAGGCCCCTAGTTTATTGAATCAACCATCAGAACATTGTTGGTAGACTGCTCCATAGTTTCACTTCTTTTACAGTTATGAAGCTCCGCCTATTATGAGGATGAAACTTCCTTCCATGGCTCCATTTGGAAGTTGATAACGCCCATTTTAGGCACTTTCAGCAGTGGAAAGGGGTTATGACCTTTAGCAACCAGTTTTCCATCCTTGAACAACTTTCATAGCTACTAACACCTGCATGCCAGAAACACTCCAAAAGGGAGGTAGATTTCAGGAAGCTCTCTTAGTTTAGCCCCATGTAGCGAAACACAGCAAAAAAATGCTGCGGAAAAAAAAACACGGCAGGAACACATTGCAGTTTTTTTCTGCAGTTTTTCGTTGCATTTTCACAAACTTTCCCTCTGCGGACTTTCTGCACCTAATATAGCTATACGGAAAATGCCAGTGTTTCCGCAGGTATAATTGACATGTGGCCATTTTTGAAAACGCAGCTTTTCTGCTGTAGATTTTTTAATGCAATCTGTGGATGGAATTAACCAGAATCCCATCCACTTTTCAGGTACTGTAAAACGCTGTGTTTTCGCAACATGGGGCTTCAGCCATATGAAAATTCTGTAGCAAATGTCTTAAGTAGGATGAAAAATTGTTTTCACAACAAAGCAGCAAGTACCTGGGCCTCTCAAATGGGACCTAACCTGTGGTTGTTAATTCAGTGTCATAGCTCTGTATGTATTATAACTGTGTTTACAGCCACTGTTGGCAATTTCATGAGATGTGATGGTGAGAATACCACAGTATGCATTGCTGTTCAGCTATCAAAACAATGGGCAACATAACTGAACCCAAACTGAATATATCAGACCCATCTGGTGCAATTTATGTCCCTGAAACACAAAAGCATTGGGCTGTTGAACTTTCACTACCCAATCCTCATGTCCCATAAAATCTGCTGTCAGGTAGAAATTTGGGAGGCCCCCATACACTTTAGATGGTTAGTCATTCCCGTCAAAATCAGAAGGTTTGGGCGACCATCATCTAATGTGTATGGGCTACTTACAATAAGTTATAACAGAGGGTGGTACAGCAACTGTCACAAAGCCTACAAAGCCATACTATACTGTCTACAAAGTCAACACAGGAAAGAAATGAATGCATCCTATGTACCTCCCTTCTTTGGAAGGTTAATTTAAGAAATGCTTAAAATATTTAAAAAATTTGAAAATCTAGGTGATGAAATGTACATAAAAATGCATGAGAAAATACATAACATCCCTTATAAACTTTAAAGGGGTTTTCCCATCTTAGCAAATTATCACTTGCAGATCAGTGGGGATTGGAACACTCAGATCTCACCACTGTACTTTGGCTATTTCTGGTAGTCCCATTGAAATTAATAAAGTGGTGATTACCCTGCCCAACCACCACTCCATTCAGAATGAGACACAAAACTCCCCCGTTCTTCTGATTAGTGGGGGTCTGTGCAGTCAGACACCCACCACTCTGCAAGTTATCCCCTATCCTATGGACAGAGGTAACCTGCTAAGATGGGAAAAATCCTTTAAGGTGTAGTAACATTGGAAAAAGAAGACAGAAAGATTTACCCATTTTTGCACATGTTGACCAGATTTCCTAGCAAGTTGCCAGAAAGGCTCTGTTTTGCCATTTGTGGCTGGGCCATTATGAGATTTCGCATGGTATAACATGCAGAAGACAGAATATCTTCTGAGTTTGTTGTATTTCCAGACGTTTGAGACAAAAGTCGAGAAACATCCGGAAGTACCTGTGAACCTGCAAATGAAAATAATTCAATTATAGAATTATAAAATGAAAGAATTAGAAATGTAATAAATTATTAAAAGACTGTGCAGCTAGTAAAATAAAAGAAAAAAGGTAATGGGCCACCCTACCCATACTCCTGTGAAGAGATGTGTGACGAGACATGTTGCTAAGAAGTGAAGTTCCCGTTTTTACCACATCAGAGTTTCCAGACTGAAGTAGTCGTGCAATTTGTGGAAGTCCATTTTCTTTCAGTCCTATGATTTGACTCATTCCATTGGACATCTAAAACGGAAACAGAAAATACTTCTGAACTGCTCTAGATGCTTTAAACTTTCCAAAATTTCCAAACATGTTAAATGGATAATCCTACAGCAAGAACAATAATTTTCCATATTCCTTTTAAGGGCATATGGACATTATTGAGGTGGGTAACGTGCCTGATTTCCTTCTATGTAAGCCACAGACATCTCTAGTTGATTTGATGTAACTACAAAATTAATGGGTTCTATTAGAAAGACTATTCTTCCCCTACCTTTATTTTTCTGTTCCGCGCCGCCGTTTTGGAGAATTTTCTTCTTTCTTCTTTATGCAAATTAGTCTTCAGAAAGCACAAGGGGCATTCCCCCTGTGCTCACGTCACACGCTCTTCAGAAGATCCAGTGCCATCTCTCCGCAGCATCAGCACCCGCCCATTGTTTCTGTTCGGGATCCAAATCCCGCACATGCTCAGTCAAAGTGGCAGAGCCGACTGAGCCTGTGCGGGATTTGGATCCCGAACAGACACGATGAGCGGGTGCTGACGCTGTGGAGAGGCGGCGCTGGATCTTTCGAAGAGCACAGGGGATGCTGTTCTGATGTGCTGTTAGTGAAAATAGGGTTTCCCAATTAAAGAATCCCTTTAAGGCTTATATACATGTCAGTGTTTTCTGTCATATGCTATCCGTGGACAGCAGATGGACCCATTGATTTCTATATGTCTATTTAGACTTTCTCTTTTCACAGACCATGATTCCATACAAAACATGTCTGATTTTTGTCCATATGCAGAACTAACACAGACAGCACATGAGTGCCAGTGCCAGTTTTTGGAACCATTGATAGGAGACACAGGAGAAAAGTTGCAATAGTTGTGACTGCATTTTCATTTGTCTAAACCTCCTTTCAATTTCTGAATGCTATAAAGAAAATCTAAATAAAATAAGTCAAGTATTTAAAAATAAAATTGAAAATCCAACATAAATAACCCTTTTCACAATAAATGGAGTCTCTGTCACCAGAATCCAGCATATCAATTTAGCCCTACAGATAGGTTAGGATCACCTGAATTAAATATTTTATTTTCCACTTGTGAATGTGAGCCTCTTTTGACAACATATTGCCATTTCTGTCAATATAAAAATTAACTTTTTGGCATAACAAGGGTATTGCAGCATACCTTTTTGGAGAAATGGCAATGCCCTCATTGCTACAGAAAGCTCATTAGCATATTGACAAATACTGCAATATCTCAGCAGTGGCGGAACCGATTCTCCAGAAAAGAAAAAGTAGGCTTGTTTTTTCATTGACATGTCAATAATATCCTATACTATGAACAATGTAAATAAAAAATCAAAGACAGCATTTATTTTTTTTGGTCTCATCACCTAAACAATAGAATAAAAATGTTACCTAAAGTTGTATATAATCCAAAATATTAACAGTGGAAAGTACAGTTCATCTGGAAAAACATAAAGTTCAACAAAATAAAATACAGGTTCAATAAAAAAGTTTTGGTCTTACTATTTTTTCACAACAAAAGCATTTGTTTTAGAGTTACTATATTGTAAGTATATCAATTTGGCATAGCTGTAATCATACTGACCTAAGGAATGAAGTCAACATGTCATGATCATGCTGCACAGCACAAAAAAAAAAAAAAAAAATAATAATCCTCACCAATGGTAAAAGATTATGAAGATTCCAATTACTGGTAATTGAATTCCCTTTACTTCCACAACTGCACTAGCAGGAGGGTTCCCCCACCCCCCAGGGACAGGAAACAGGGCTGGTGTTTGCACCTGGAAAATCCTGACAATTGACAGGGTCCCAAGCTCCTGACAGGGCCCACTTGGCTGCCAGGTGTTGACTACCTCATTTTGTCTCCCCTGATGTCAGTGACAAAACTACCGCTGTAGCTACGAAGTCGCGAGGCTGCGACCTTAGGGTGCCTAATAGGTCCCTGCTAATTTTTTTTTTTTTAATTAAATAGGCCGTTACCTGCTGGAGTAACCCTAGCAGGTAACGGGCCCTATTTACTTACCAATACCCGATTCTGGTCATGGCAGCCTCCACTTTTCATTCAGCCCAGGAGAGGTGACTAACACAGTTTTTTTATGTTTGATCACCTCCCTGTGCCTCCAATCATTATACTCTAGGGTCTGAAAAGACCCCAGAGTATAATAATAGTTAATGGGTGGTGAACCAAACAATATATGGGCTGACATGGGACATTATACTGTGGGAAGGGTTCACTATGGAACATTATACTGTGTGAAGTGACCACTATGGGACATTATACTGTGGCGGGGCCGCTATAGGACATTATACTTGGTGAAGGGGTCACTGTTGTACATTTTAGTGTGTGTAAATGTTGCAGTATACTGTATGGGGGCCAGGAAATGTGGCGCTATGCCGTATAAGGGCCCCCAAGTCAAAAACCCAGTCTTTGCTAGTTATGCCCCTGTAAATAAAATATATATAATATATATATTTATATTTAGAGAGAGATAGAGAGCATCTGTGGGGGCCGATTCAGTTTCTGCATTGAGCACTTCTATTAATACAGATGAAAGCGTTCATGTGTTCATTGCACTGTTAACACTGTCAGGACCCTTTCTGGTGCTGATTTTAAGTCAGATTTTGCCCCCAAATCAGTGGCAGATTTTTCCCTCATTCTGAGGGCACTGTTTGATCTTGCCACGGATTTTGCAGTTGATTCAGCCCCAGAGGCAGCAGCTTGAGACTCCCCACTGATAAGGCCCATTCATTTACCGTAGGACTAAATAACAGTGGAAAGCTGCAAGGGAAGGAAAACTCTGAGCTGTTGTGGAGGTTAAGGAAAATACAATTAAATGTAAACTTCATCTTTCTCAAACATCTCCACAACTGCACTAACAGGAGGAATAACAGAGAAACACTACTTACCTTACCAAAATATTTAACCTATCTCTCTTCTGCAATCTTTCCCTCCTCTTACAAACATGCTGTCATAACCTTGCTACTGAAGAAATCCTCCCTTGACCCGTCCTGTGCTGCTATCGACCAGTCTCTAACCTCCCCTTCATCTCCAAAATCTTGGTCTATTCACTTGGTCTATTCTCATTTAATCTGCTATCTTTCCGCTAACTCTCTTCTTGACCTCTTACAATCTGAACTCTACTGAAACGGCACTAACAAAAGTCTCCAATGATCTCCTGACAGCTAAATCTAATGGTGACTTTCTATTCTTATTTTTCTGGATCTCTCAGCAGCATTTGACACTGTTGACCACCAACTCCTCCTTACTTTGCTCCACTCTGTCGGCTTCACGGACACCGCGCTCTCTTGGTTCTCCTCTTATCTCTCAGACCGCATTTTCAGTGTATCATTTGCAGGCTCTGTTTCTTCCCCTTGCTGTTGGGGTTCCTCAGGGCTTGGTCCTAGGCACCCTGCTCATCTCTCTCTACACAGCCCCTATTGGACAAACCATCACTAATTTGGCTTCTGGTACCATCTTTATGCTGATGAAACTCAACTATATACCTCATTCTGTGACATCACCCCTGCACTAATACAGAACACCATGTCTGAAACTGAATCTCTCAAAGACTGAACCACTGCTGTTTCCACCATCTAACAGACCTAATCCTGATATCTTCATTCCAGTCTCTGGCCTTACCATAACTCCTAAACAGTATGTTCATTGCCTCGGGGTTATTTTTGATTCAGAACTCTCTTTCACCCCCTATATCCAATCACTCGCACGCTCATGTCATCTACACCTCAAAAACATCTCCAGAATCCGGCCTTTCCTTACCACGGAAACATTAAAGACCCTTATTGTGGCCCTGATTAACTCTCTCCTTGACTACTGTAACTTCCTCATAACCGGTCTTCCCCTTACTAAACTCTCCCCTCTCCAATCTATTCTGAATGTAGCAGCCAAGCTCATCTATCAGTCTAAACGCTAAAGTGATGCCTTCAGTCTGGGTCAGTCACTACATTGGTGACCTATTCAATACAGAATAAAATATACACTTATCACCCTCATTCATAAGGCTCTCTATAATGCTGCACTTAAAGATGCATCTTTTCAGACAGGCCTAATTACAATTCTTAATGTAAACCCTTCCGCAGTTAGAATCCCTAAACTGCGCAGGCGTTTGACCGCAGTGTCTAAGGGATTACCACAAAACTACCACAAAAGACTTCAAGCTGTCATTGATGTTAGAGGGGCCAATACACGATATTAAGACCTGGGGTATGCGAACTTTTGAACAGGGTCATTTTGATGTTTTTCGTTGTCATTATGATTTAAAAAGAGAAAACACAGACGTTTGACAATAAATGGCTTCAACCAACCACTAATCATGAGTGGAGAAAAAGTTTTTGTGTTATCATTCATATTCTCTGAAAAAAGGCCAAAAAACCAAAAAATCTGCCAGGGTATGTAAACTTTTTAGCACAACTGTATGTGTATATATATATATATATATATATATATATATATATATATATAACACACACACAGTGCCTTGCGAAAGTATTCGGCCCCCTTGAACTTTTCAACCTTTTGCCACATTTCGGGCTTCAAACATAAAGATATAAAATTTTAATTTTTTGGTGAAGAATCAACAAGTGGGACACAATTGTGACGTGGAATGAAATTTATTGGTTATTTTAAACTTTTGTAAAAAATAAAAAACTGAAAAGTGGGGCGTGCAATATTATTCAGCCCCTTTACTTTTAGTGCAGCAAACTCACTCCAGAAGTTCAATGAGGATCTCTGAATGATCCAATGTTGTCCTAAATGACTGATGATGATAAATATAATCCACCTGTGTGTAATCAAGTCTCCATATAAATGCACCTGCTCTGTGATAGTCTCAGGGTTCTGTTTAAAGCGCAGAGAGCATCATGAAGACCAAGGAACACACCAGGCAGTTCCGTGATACTGTTGTGGAGAAGTTTAAAGCCGGATTTGGATACAAAAAGATTTCCCAAACTTTAAACATCCCAAGGAGCACTGTGCAAGCGATCATATTGAAATGGAAGGAGTATCAGACCACTGCAAATCTACCAAGACCCGGCTGTCCCTCTAAACTTTCATCTCAAACAAGGAGAAGACTGATCAGAGATGCAGCCAAGAGGCCCATGATCACTCTAGATGAACTGCAGAGATCTACAGCTAAGGTGGGAGAATTTGTCCATAGGACAACAATCAGTCGTACACTGCACAAATCTGGCCTTTATGGAAGAGTGGCAAGAAGAAAGCCATTTCTCAAAGATATCCATAAACAGTCTCGTTTAAAGTTTGTCACAAGGGAGAGCCACCAAACATGTGGAAGAAGGTGCTCTGGTCAGATGAAACCAAAATCGAACTTTTTGCCCACAATGCAAAACGATATGTTTGGCATAAAAGCAACACAGCTCATCACCCTGAACACACCATCCCCACTGTCAAACATGGTGGTGGCAGCATCATGGTTTGGGCCTGCTTTTCTTCAGCAGGGACAGGGAAGATGGTTAAAATTGATGGGAAGATGGATGGAGACAAATACAGGACCATTCTGGAAGAAAACCTTTTGGAGTCTGCAAAAGACCTGAGACTGGGACAGAGATTTATCTTCCAACAAGACAATGATCCCAAACATAAAGCAAAATCTACAATGGAATGGTTCACAAATAAACGTATCCAGGATTTAGAATGGCCAAGTCAAAGTCCAGACCTGAATTCAATCGAGAATCTGTGGAAAGAGCTGAAAACTGCTGTTCACAAATGCTCTCCATCCAATCTCACTGAGCTCGAGCTGTTTTCCAAGGAAGAATGGGCAAGAATTTCAGTCTCTCGATGTGCAAAAATGATAGAGACATACCCCAAGCGACTTGCAGCTGTAATCGCAGCAAAAGGTGGCGCTACAAAGTATTAACTTAAGGGGGCCGAATAATATTGCACGCCCCACTTTTCAGTTTTTTGTTTTTTACAAAAGTTTAAAATAACCAATAAATTTCGTTCCACTTCACAATTGTGTCCCACTTGTTGTTGATTCTTCACCAAAAAATTAAAATTTTATATCTTTATGTTTGAAGCCTGAAATGTGGCAAAAGGTTGAAAAGTTCAAGGGGGCCGAATACTTTCGCAAGGCACTGTATATATATATATATATATATATACAGTACAGACCAAAAGTTTGGACACACCTTCTCATTCCAAGAGTTTTCTGTATTTTCATGACTATAAAAATTGTAGATTCACACTGAAGGCATCAAAACTATGAATTAACACATGTGGAATTATATACTTAACAAAAAAGTGTGAAACAACTGAAAATATGTCTTATATTCTAGGTTCTTCAAAGTAGCCACCTTTTGCTTTGATTACTGCTTTGCACACTCTTGGCATTCTCTTGATGAGCTTCAAGAGGTAGTCACCTGAAATGGTCTTCACTTCACAGGTGTGCCCTGTCAGGTTTAATAAGTGGGATTTCTTGCCTTATAAATGGGGTTGGGACCATCAGTTGTGTTGTTCAGAAGTCAGATGGATACACAGCTGATAGTCCTACTGAATGGAGTGTTAGAATTTGTATTATGGCAAGAAAAAAGCAGCTAAGTAAAGAAAAACGAGTGGCCATCATTACTTTAAGAAATGAAGGTCAGTCAGTCCGAAAAATTGGAAAACTTCGAAAGTGTCCCCAAGTGCAGTGGCCAAAACCATCAAGCGCTACAAAGAAACACTGGCTCACATGAGGACCTCCCCAGGAAAGGAAGACCAAGAGTCACCTCTGCTGCGGAGGATAAGTTCATCCGAGTCACCAGCCTCAGAAATCGCAGGTTAACAGCAGCTCAGATTAGAGACCAGGTCAATGCCACACAGAGTTCTAGCAGCAGACACATCTCTACAACAACTGTTAAGAGGAGAATGTGTGCAGCAGGCCTTCATGGTAAAATAGCTGCTAGGAAACCACTGCTAAGGACAGGCAACAAGCAGAAGAGACTTGTTTGGGCTAAAGAACACAAGGAATGGACACTAGACCTGTGGAAATCTGTGTTTTGGTCTGATGAGTCCAAATTTGAGATCTTTGGTTCCAACCACCGTGTCTTTGTGCGACGCAGAAAAGGTGAACGAATGGACTCTACATGCCTGGTTCCCACCGTGAAGCATGGAGGAGGAGGTGTGATGGTGTGGGGGTGCTTTGCTGGTGACACTGTTGGGGATTTATTCAAAATTGAAGGAATACCGAACCAGCATGATTACCACAGCATCTTGCAGCGGCATGCTATTCCATCTGGTTTGCGTTTAGTTGGACCATCATTTATTTTTCAACAGGACAATGACCCCAAACACTCCTCCAGACTGTGTAAGGGCTATTTGACCAAGAAGGAGAGTGATGGGTTGCTACGCCAGATGACCTGGCCTCCACAATCACCAGACCTGAACCCAATCGAGATGGTTTGGGGTGAGCTGGACCGCAGAGTGAAGGCAAAAGGGCCAACAAGTGCTAATCATTCTGGGAACTCCTTCAAGACTGTTGGAAGACCATTTCAGGTGACTACCTCTTGATGCTCATCAAGAGAATGCCAAGAGTGTGCAAAGCAGTAATCAAAGCAAAAGGTGGCTACTTTGAAGAACCTAGAATATAAGGCATATTTTCAGTTGTTTCACACTTTTTTGTTAAGTATATAATTCCACATGTGTTAATTCATAGTTTTGATGCCTTCAGTGTGAATCTACAATTTTTATAGTCATGAAAATACAGAAAACTCTTGGAATGAGAAGGTGTGTCCAAACTTTTGGTCTGTACTGTATATATATATATATATATATATATATATATGTATATGGATTACACATAATTTGGCACCACTTGAAAATCAGAATATTGAACCTGGTTTGGGTTTCGGTAACAGTTGGAGGCACTGCTGAGATTAAGGACCAAGCCATGAACCCATTAAACCCGAGATCTACTAGGAGATGATCTGCACATCCGAATGGACAGAATAGCAGTGCTGCAAAACGGAAAGAATTTTTTCTTACATAACATTCAGTCCCTTCCATTGTGTGTCAGCTCAACATGTTGGGTATAGTGGTAAGTAAAAGGGTAGTTATATTCAAAGGTTTGGTCCTTTGTAAAAGAATTCTGTATTTTTTCTTCAGATATAAAGAGTGATTGTCAGGTGGTTTCTTTTGGTTGGAAGAGGTGCAACAAATGGTTGTTAAAGGTCCTTGTTCCTTGTTTCGGATAAATGTCTGCATTTTATATGTACCGTGCCTAAGCTGGTGAAGTAACTAATTTTGGTGGTTGGACTTATTATATCTGTAGTGTTAAATGCTTACCACACACAGAACACCGGAAGATAACATCATTTGAGGAATTGGTAAACAGGAGAGACCACATACCACAAAAACCAAAAGAGGGATTTTTTTTGTGCAACAACACACTCAGACATTGAGAGGAAGAAGTGTTGGGATTGGTTTTGCTTTGCATATCCTGTGGCATTGAGAAGGAGAGGGAGAGAACCCCCATATTACATTGGACAAAAGTTAATTAGATTAATTGCTTAGGGAATCTAAGTTTCAGCAATCTAGGGTTCCTCCAGCCCAAACCAGGTTTTTTCCCCTGCAGGGATTGTGATGTCAAGAGTGGCTTTGAGTAGGCAAGCCAGGATGTGGTCTAAAATGTCTCAGAAGGTCAAAGAATCAGAGGTAGGGGCCCTTGGCTTTATTGATGTACCATCCTCAGTAAATAATCCAGGAGGTTGGGTGTGTCTGGCATGTGGACAGCAGAATCAGAATACCAGTTGGAGTGAGAATTGTATAAACTGTGGCGGACCAAAACCTAGACCAGGATTGTATCCGGTCATCCTGTCACAGACAAGAAATTCACCTTTTGTGACTTCTTAGCAAACAGCCCGAGTTGTAGTGGCCACAGTGACAACCAGAACTAAATCAAAGCCTGGAACTGACAAAGACGGAAAAAACGTAGGGACAGAAGTTCCCAATCCTGACAATAGTGATAGACATGAGGCAAAGGAACCAGACAGTTCACCAAGACAGACAGACTAGACTACGGTTGATTTCTCTGAATCCCCCAGAATACCCTCTGGTGTTCCTCCACAAAAGACTGAAATGAAAACTCCCCAAAAAGAAAGGGTTAAGACACATGGGTCACCTAGTTTTTCTGATGATTTTCCCCAGTATACCCTACTGGAAGGTGAACTGACCTTGCCAAACCCAGAAACTGGACCCATTCCTTCCGTAAAAGTACTGTCTCAAATACAGACTACGTATGGGGCCACATGGAGTGACATGAAACAGTTGGTTGAAGCTAAAATGGGTGACATGACTAGTACCATATTATGTGATTTAGCCCCCAAAATGTGATGCTATGTTAATGGAATACCATTTGAAAAATAAAGTTTTGGGACAAGACTATGTCGCTCAATTGCAGAAATGTGCGAAAAACAGACAGTGAATTATCAGTCAAGTTGATATACATGACACAGGACAGAAGGGAAAATGTAGGAAAATTCTACAACAGAGTGTACATTACTTGAAAAGATATGGGGTATGAAGCAGATAATAAGATGCATTTGAGGTTGTTAGCCTCTGCCTTCATGAAAGGGCTTGGAAGGTAATTGAGAGATGCAATACAAAAATCCAGGCCAGAAGGAGGACAACGGACCTAGCCACTTTGTGTAAAGTAGCTCAAGGGGTAGAATTGGATAGTAGACTACTGCTCCAATCGTGGGAAGCCAGGACATGTAAAAAGGCAGTGTGGAGCTCCAAAAAGGAAGTTCAAAGGGGATGACAACTCAGGAAATAATGAATTACCCCCATCTCTCTCAGAGAATCAGGCTTGAAGGGGGACTTTACCCTTCTCAGGATTATTATTTAATATAATCCATTTTACAAAGACATTATGATACAATACTCCCTGATCTATATGACAATATAGCTGATAAAGTACAAAAAGGAATTCTAGACCTAAATTTTGAGAAAAAGAGGCTGAGAATATATAAAGGTCCTTATCTGATATGAAAAGGAAAACAAATTCAGCTATAGAAGACCTCACTGTACACCACTGGTATGATGTTTAGGGGATTATGCATTATATATTTCAACCTATAATTGTAATATTCATTCTGTTTATATCAATGCCAGTATTCAACTTTTATGCTTTTTGTAAGATTAAATTGGCTTTTCGGAAATGTCCCCTAAAAATAAAAAAGTAGGATGCTGTGATGTTCCACAGGGGTTCAACTTTTGGTTGGAATCCAGGGAAGAAAATTTTAAAGGGAATCTGTCAGGGAAATTTGGGACACTAAGCCACCCACACGTCCATATGGACCTGGGGTTTAGTGTCCCAAATCACCCTGTTATAAAGCAATCCATGGCCGTATTATAAATATAAAAAGATTTATACTTACCCTGCCACTGTACTCCCCGCACCTGCGCAGTTCTTCAATGAAGCCAGAGCAGTACACCTCGGCTTCAGTGCGCATGCCCGGCAATTGCGCAGTGAAGCCAGGGTGTCTATCTTTGGCTTCACTGAAGAACAGCGCAGGTGCTGGGATGCGTGCCAACGAAGAAGCTCATGAATAAGATGGACTGTTCTTGCCGAACAGCATTCATAGGACCCTTCTCTAGGTAAGTATAAAGGTTTTTTTATTTTTAATGCGCCTGCGGATTGCATTACAACAGGGCGATTTGGGACACTAAACCCCAGGACTATAAGGACCTGTGGATGGTATAGTGTCCCAGATTGACCTGACAGATTCCCTTTAAAGTCTGGCAGTTTGCCCTTAAGGTAAACTGAAGTACAACTCAGGAGTTTTGAAAGACTGTGGTAATTACTAGAGATGAGCTAATTTTTAAAAAATTTGATTGGACCAATTCTCCGAAGTTTCCAAAACAATTTGATTCGATCCAAATTAATTTTCGGCGAATCGCGTTAGCCCCTTACCCACATTCGCCCTAATAGTAAGGCTCTGCCAGGAACGACTTCCCGCAAACCATGGCGGAAGCATGGTGCACACACAGAAACTGTCCTGGGCTTCCAGAGCCCCCCTGCGAGCGATGTTTTCGGGGGTGCCGCTGCTCCTATTCGGCAGCCCAGGGTCTGACCAGTGACCCCGCATCTGCCCCATCGCTGTCCCTCCGCATACTTGGTTGATCCTGCCTTGAATGGAAACTGTCAGCCTATGCGTCTGCACGGGCTGACAGCCTCCTATACACTGAAATACAAGTGTATTGCAGCGTATACCTATTGAAGCAGCGATCAGAATATCACTGCTTCAATGGGGGGGGGGGAATTGCTTTCAATCTCCACCCCCTCAGACACCAGAGGCCCGGGGAAGTGATTAAAAATAACAAACACTTATACCTTAACCTCACCTCTCCTGGGAATCCGGCTGTCTGAGTGTCCTCCTCGCTCCTCTTCTTCCTTGCAAATGAAGTCCTACTCCCCAGACGTCACTGCTGGGGCCTGTGATTGGGCCTCAGCGGTCACGTGGGGGCGTGATGACGTCATTACGCCAGCAACAACGTCATTACGTCCAATCACAGGCCCCAGCAGTAAGGCTTGGGGAGGAAGAGCTCCGGAAGCCCAGGACAGGTGAGAATCAGATTTTTATTTTTTTTTTTTTAATCACCGTGGGGGGTACCGAGGGGGACAGGTAGCATGGCGACATCCAAGGGGTTAAAACCCCCGATCGGAAATGTGTGATTCGATACATCAAAGCATGAGGAAATCCGGAATCGAAGCAAATTGAATTTCCTGAAATTCGGATCGAATTCCACTTCGTCAGCTTCTATTCGCTCATCTCTAGTAATTACGAAAGGTGGGGTTTGTCATGGAAAATATCCGAAAATTGCACGAGAATATTGATATGTAATTTTGGTGTCAGTATTAACTGCTATCTGCTTGAATTTTATTCCTGTATTCTGTTTGTAGTGCTCTGCAGATGTTCTGCAGAGAATAACCAAAACATTGTTGACTGCCAAGCAGCTTCAAGGACGTTGTATCTGATGGATCAGCACGATCAGGACACGCAGAAAATTACGAGCTGAACATGATGCTGTGTTAACCAATGATGCTGAACATCAATTATTACAAAGCGAAACTTGGCTTTGGGCAACCAGGGTCCGCAGCCTATATATGATATCTATTTGTGCCCAAATGGAAAATATTTGGATAAAAGGGTTAACCTATGGTTAACAGTGGAAGAAAAAAAAATTAATGGCAATAGCTCTAGGAGAAGTAAAATGTAATGACAATATGTATAGGAAAATATTCAAGAAAATATTCAAACATATGAAGTTATGTCTAGTACTATATTATGTGAATTTATTGTCTTGCCTGTTGTGATGGGTGATAGTCTGTTACTATGCACTAGGAACACCACACGAGAAGTCAACAGAAGGGTTGGTTTGTGTTCAGGAACGTGTAATCTTTGTATGTTATAACATACTGATAACATACACACGTGGACAAAATTGTTGGTACCCCTCATTTAATGAAAGAAAAACCCACAATGGTCACAGAAATAACTTGAATCTGACAAAAGTAATTTGCCAAACTACATGTTGGCAAACCACAAAGCTTCTGGGAGAATGTCCTATGGACAGATGAGACAAAAATCTAAATTTTTGGTAAGGCACATCAGCTCTATGTTCACAGACGGAAAAATTAAGCATATCTTGAAAAGAACAGTGTCCCTACTGTGAAACATGGAGGAGGCTCTATTATGTTCTGGGGCTGCTTTACTGCATCTGACACAGGGTGTCTTGAATCTGTGCAGGGTACAATGAAATATTAAGACTATCAAGGGATTCTAGAGAGAAATGTGCTGCCCAGTGTCAGAAAGCTTGGTCTCAGTCGAAGGTCATGGGTCTTGCAACAGGATAATGACCCAAAACACACAGCTAAAAACACCCAAGAATGAGGGGGCGTGGCTAGCGCGCGACATGGACGGTCGCATGTGAGCGGAGCTCCGGCTAGAGCCGCTCATCCATCCTGAAATCCATCCTTGCTTACCGGTGCCCGGGTTCGCTGTCCGCTGGAACGCACTTCTGAGGCCCTCCTCCTGGTTCCAGAGCTCCCGTTCTGCCGGTGTCCTTCTCCGTTGGGTGGTAGTCGGTGATCGCTACACGTGGCCGGCGGCCATACACTCCCACCGCCGCTGCCGGAGCCGCTCTGTCCCGCGCTGCTGTGGCCTGGAGCTGGGGTGGAGCTGCCGTTCTGGGGCTGCGCTCGTGGGCCGGCCTGGGCTGTGCAGGCACCGCTGGGGCCACTGGTCCTGCTGGCACCCGGACGGCGGTCTCCCCTCTCTCCACGTGGCGGGCGGCCATTTTAACCCTGACCGGTTTGGCCATCTGCTGATGAGGGGGCGCTGAGTCTGGCGTTCCTGGCGAGCTGAGCCTATCTCTGACGGTTCCTTCTATCCCTGCCTGGAAGTTTGGGAGCCGGCATTCCTCTCTCCTGCTTGCTGCTGGGCACGATAGGACCATCCCCTGGCTCCTCTGGGCAGTAGTGCAAGGCAATATCTGTGGCAGCCATCAACTGTCTCTGACCCATTGAAGGTGTGTGCCTCTGTACGATTTATCGTCCTGCTGACTGCTTCTCTGGAAGGCTTTACTTATAATCCAATGACGGTTGCTGTATGTGCTACTGGACTGTTGAGTTACCATCTGTCCTCCTCTAGTTCCTCCTAGCAATCTATCTACTCCATCACTTCGCTACTGGCCTTCTTGGAGGCCTTACTTATAATCCAGTGACTGTTGCTATCGGCACTATTGGATCGCTGAGTTGTCATCCGTTCCCTCTTAGTTCCTCCTGGCAATCTATTTATTTCATTACTCTGCTGACGGCTCTCTCTTGGAGACATCGCTCATAATCCAGAGTCTGTTGCCATCGATACTATTGGACTGTTGAGTTACTGTCTGTCCTCGGCTGGCTTATTATCCCTTGTGGCCTGACATAGAGGCTCCTACTGTGCAACTGCTATTAGCCAGAGACCTTGTCTATAATCCTCTGGGGCCGGCCCGGTCTTGCTACCATCACACCTCCTCCTCTGCCAACATATCCACCCGTACGGAACGCAGGAAGAGCGGCCGCCGACTCTCTAAAATGAGTCGCCCGCAATCAACCTCTGTCTCTGATCGCCTGAGGGGGTTCTCCAGGGCAGCATCCTCTTCTACATCACCATCGCTTGAGGCAGCCTCTCCTGCCCTTCCAGAGGAGGACCCCGAGCCCACTTTAAAGCAAGTTACTGGACAGCTACTGGAGGCGATCCATGCCGGCACTTCCTCGCTGACCGGGAAAATTGAGGAGGTAAAAATCGACCTGGGCCTGCTCCGTCAGGACTTTCAGACCTTGCGAGGCAGGGTATGTGAGGTGGAGGATCGGGTCTCTCAGGTAGAGGACACTGTTAACCCACTTCCTGCCAAACTCCAGGAGCTGGAGAGAGCTGCAAGTTTGTGGACCCAGCGTGCGGATGACTTGGAGAATAGATTGCGACGAAACAACCTCCGTATCCTGGGCCTGCCGGAGCGGGCGGAGGGTGAAGATCCTCGGGCCTTTGTGGAGGGGTGGCTGAAAAATGTCCTGCCGGAGGCTCACTTCTCACCAATATTTGCAGTGGAACGGGCCCATAGGGTTCCGGCTAAACCGCCGCCTCAGGGCGCACCTCCTCGACCCTTGTTGGCCCGTCTGATTAACAGCACGGATCGGGATACGGCGTTGCGGGCTGCGCGCCAGGCCGGCGAGCTTAAGTACAACGGAGCAGCAGTGGCCATGTTTCCAGATTTCTCGGCGGCTCTCCAGAAGACCCGAGCATCCTTCGTGGCCGTTAAGAGGCGGTTGAGAGAAAAGGCTATACAATACTCCATGATTTACCCAGCACGTCTTCGGGTCGTCCATGACGGCAGGTCCCTTTTCTTTACTTCACCGAGGGATGTGGAGGACTGGCTATCTCTTCTTCCTCGATCTCCGAGACGATGATCCTGACGGCGTGTGGTGAGAGGTCCGATCGGACCATACATAAGGACTTATGTATTACGGGATGCTCTTGTTTATTGCATAAGTAGTTTTATGAAAAGTGCGGTTCTGTTATTATAGTATCCTGTAGTCTTATAGTTACCTGGGCTGGCGACCCCCGGGGCGCCGGTGTATCTCATTTACTCATGTGAACCTGGCTCTGTTGAATAGTATATCTCCTAGCCTAGTGATTATCCATACCTTTAAGACAGTGCCCCGTATACCAACCACTTTGGGTGCACTTCTTCCCCCGTTAATTGTAGCCACGGTTAATTTAACAAATATTGTTTGTTTATGCCAGTAGTATGTCTCACACCCTTTAGGGGTGTAATGGTTCATTTCGTTTGTATATGTTTCTTAGGTTGCTGCACACCACTTTGTGTCTCACTCAGCCACGCACTACACACTCATAGGCGGGTCACTTTTGGGGTCCTGAATTGCCATGATTACATTACACTCTTAGACGACCATGGCGTCCTTTAGTGTACTATCTTGGAATGTGAGGGGCCTGGGTAGCCCACGAAAGAGGTCGTTGGTTTTCTCTCAGATTAGGAGGGCTGACCCACACCTCATATGCCTTCAGGAAACTCATTTGGTTCCAGATAATTCCAGGCGACTTCAGAAGCCATGGGTTCAGTGGGCGGCTCACTCTACACACACTTCCTATTCCAGGGGGGTGTCCATCTTGGTGCATCGTAGACTCAGGTGGGAGCCAGGCCTCATTGTAAGGGACCCTGAGGGACGATACGTTTTTGTCCAGGCCTGGGTTGACTCTGTCCTGTATGTTATCCTGGGTGTGTACTTGCCACCGGCGTCTGATCTTGCTGTGCTCCAGCAGGCTGCGCAGTTTGCGACCCGATTCCCTGGGGCTATTGCATTATGTTTGGGTGACTTTAACAAAGTTATGGATATTGCATTGGATCGGTTCTCCGCGGAGCCAGGTTCCCCCTCTCTGCCTCGCCCTACTACAATGGCCGGAGTGATCCGTGAATTGGGGTGGTTGGATTTGTGGCGGGTCCGGTTTCCGGAGGCCCGCACCTTTTCCTGTCACTCTGCCAACAGACATACTCTGTCCAGGATTGACCATGCTTTTGGAAATACTAAAGCATATTCTTTGTTGCAGACCATATCCTATTTACCCAGGGCAGTGTCTGATCATTCCCCGTTGTTGGTCCAATTAAATAGTAGTACAGCTGCTAAGCCACGACAGGGTTGGCGAATCCACCCATTTTGGTTGAAACTATTTGTACCACATGATCGAATACCTGATCAACTTCAGACGTTTTTGACCATTAATTCCCCAAACACTTCTCCGCTCCTCTTATGGGAAACTATGAAGGCATATCTTAGGGGTTGTATTAAGTCCTCCATTTCCTTTGTAAAGAGGGAATCCTCGCTGTTGGAGACCACCTTGGCGACCCAGTGTGCCTCGCTCGAAGCCGCATACGTGGCTAATCCAACTGATGAGGCTAGGTCTCAATGGTTGCAGACGGGTAGACAATATCTGCATATACTGCATGACAAGGCACGTAGGTCTATGTTTTTTAGCAAACAGAAGTTTTACGAACTCGGCAACCAGTCGAGCAGCTTTTTAGCTCAACTAATACATCAAAACACAGCCTCACCTGCCATACTACGAGTGCATTCAGAGACGGGGGAGGTACTGTCCAATAGCTTGGCCATTAGTGACAGATTTTATAGGTATTACAGTGAGTTATACCTCTCCAAGCTTAGAGTCACTGACGGAGAGCTTGCCACCTATTTGGGCTTGATCCCCCTTCCTACATTGTCAGAAGACCAACGTGAATTTTTAGATTCCCCTTTTACGCTAGAGGAGCTATCGGGTGCCCTGGCAGATATGGCAAGGGGCAAATCGCCGGGTCCGGACGGCATCCCGGTGGAGGTTTATGCCCAGTATGGGGGCCTGCTTCTCCCGGTGTTGCTTGACTGTTATAACGCTGCCTTTGTGGGTCGCAGTCTCCCGGAGTCCTTTTATGACGCCACCATTATCCTGTTACTTAAGCCCGACAAGGATCCGCTGGACTGTGGCTCATATAGGCCTATATCACTGCTTAATATAGATTATAAACTCCTTACTAAAATGTTGGCGAAAAGGCTAAATTCTGTTGTTCTCGACCTTGTCCATCCGGATCAGACAGGCTTTATGCCTGGAAAATCCACATCGGATAATCTTAGAAGGGCTCAGGTGATAACTCAGATTGGGGCATCATCCTCACATGACTGGGCGATGGCTTCTTTAGATGCAACAAAGGCGTTCGACTCTGTCGAGTGGCCTTTTCTATTGCAGGTGTTGCGAGGATACGGATTTGGAGAGGGGTTTGTTACCTGGATTTCCCTTCTATACTGTTCCCCTAGAGCGGCACTGTCCATTAATGGCGCGTTGTCTTCCTACTTTCCTTTGGGTAGGGGTACAAGACAAGGATGTCCATTGTCACCGCTACTGTTTGCTCTGGCGGTGGAACCCTTGGCAATACTGCTTCGGAATGACCCCATATATAAAGGCATAGTGATAGGCACCCGGGAGGAGAGAACAGCACTATATGCCGATGACTTACTCCTGTTTATGAGCGACCCCTCCCGGTCTCTGCCCAGAGCCATGGCTATAATTGATGAATTTGGTAATTATTCTGGCCTACGGACCAATTGGGCTAAGTCCTCATACATGCATATTGGCCGTGCGTCAAGTGTAGCTGAGGGGAATGTGGTATGTGGATTGACTACAGTCTCAACCTGCAAATATCTGGGCATCTTTATATCTAGGGACCATAGGTGTTTTTTGGAACAGAACATCTTTCCGCTCATCTCGCACTTTAGGGTTAAGTTTAATCTTTGGGCTACACTGCCTTTGTCGGTGGCTGGTAGAATCAACCTAGTTAAAATGATAGTACTACCCAAATGTCTATATGCTATAAGCCATTCTGCTGTGTCCGTGCCCCTTAGATTTTTTAAACAAATGGACTCCCTCATTATCTCCTTTATATGGGGAAACTCTAGATCTAAGCTTAGGTTGTCATCTCTACAACGACCGAAGCAGCTCGGGGGCACATCACTCCCTGATCTGTTTCTTTACTACCTAGCAGGACAGCTCCGTTTTATTAGGAAGTGGCTCTCATCTGATCCCCTACCGGGGTCCGAGGCACATCTGGCTCACCACCTGGGTCTGCATAATCTGTGGCCGGTGTTGGAACACCCGGCCTTGTTTAGGGGGAAATTGTTGCCCATCCATGCCCTGGCGGGACAGGTCTGGCGTCAGGCGAAAAAGGTGTCCACTTATTCTGATATACCTGCGGAGACCCCGCTTTGGCACAACCCTGGTCTGCCGACGTTATTTGCCCTGCCTGGCGCCCGGGCCTGGTCGCAGTATGGCGTGTCCTCTCTTAGTGACCTGTACATACAAGGGGTTTTTAAAACGTTTGACTCGCTAAGCTCCTCCTATGGCATCCCTAGAACGCAGTTCTTTAGATATCTACAGATTAGACATGCACTTTCTTCTCAGTTCCCGGATCGATTGGACAATATATCTGAGTATCCGCTTATCGGCATACTTCGCTCACAGGGCCCTGGGGGTTTGATATCTACTTTATATGCACATCTGATACAGGCCAAGGTGTCCACTTTGGACGCCCCGGCCTTGACGCGATGGAGCATAAATATCCCAACTCTCACAGATGAGATGTTTCAAGATATCCTTGAATCTCCTCAACATGTGTCACCTTCAGCTAACAACAAACTGATTCAAACGTATATTCTACACCAATGTTACTTGACACCTTCCCGTCTATACAAAATGGGACGTCTGCCCAACCCCGGATGCCTTAGGTGTCTTTGTCCACAGGCAGACTTTTGGCATATGATTTGGGAATGTCCGATCATACAATGTTTTTGGAAAGGGGTCGTGGATCTCCTGGCGGAAGTTCTGGCTAAACCTATACCATTAACCCCAGAGATATGCCTTTTCGGCGTATTAGATGAAGAAATATGGCAACACCATGTTAGAATCCTTTTGAGGGAGTCTTTATTTTATGCTAGGAAAGCTATCGCACTGCGATGGATGGCTCCGAAACCCCCATCAGTATCTCAGTGGAAGAAACTTGTTAATACTGTTCTTCCTTATAACCAGATTGTGTATAAAGGGAGAGGGTGCCCTCAGAAATTCCATAAGGTGTGGGGAACATGGTGCAATTCTCCGGTAACCCAATATACGGCTCCCTCATTGCGCTCTGCCATTAATTTACTCATGCCGTGAGGGGCGCGAGACACCAGGAGTATCCACGACCTCTCATTTTGGAGTGTATCCTTGTTGTTACCCTTGACTTATTGACTGCATGTTTTGTACATGATAACTGATGTATACAGTATTACGCATGTCCTGATTATATTCTTTCTGTACCGAGTCTACGTTATATGGTCCGGATGGGACGAGGACCTGGCGAGGTGGGATGTGGTGCGTTGAGTGAATTTACATTGAAATTCTCGTTTTTTGGTGCGCAACATGTTATGTATTTGTTTTGATTTCTTTTCCTTTGTCTGATACGCAATTTTCAATAAAACGAGTTTAAAAAAAACCCCAAGAAGGGCCAAGGAAAAAAATTTGGCTATTTTGAAGTGGCCTTCTATGAGCCCTGACCTAAATCCTATTGAGCATCTTTGGAAGGAGTCGAAACATGCACCCTTCAAACCCGAGACAACTGGAGCAGTTTGCTCATGAGGAGTGGGCCAAAATACCTGTTGAGAGGTGCAGAAGTCTCATTAACAGTTACAGGAATCGTTTGATTGCAGTTATTGCCTCAAAAGGTTGTGCAACAAAATATTAAGTTAAGGGTACCATCATTTCTGTCCAGGCCTGTTTCATGAGTTTTCTTTTTTTAAAAATTCTGTTGAAGCATGGTTGAAAAGCAATGTCTGACTTTCATTTGCTCATTTTCATAGAATTTTTATATATTATCACTTTTGTCAGATTCAAGTTATTTCTGTGATCATTGTGGGTTTTTCTTTCATTAAACGAGGGGTACCAATAATTTTGTTCACGTGTGTATGTCTATTTGTAGTTACACCTTCTAATCTGTTCTTAAATGCTTATAGAGCACAAAATACATATAATCCACATACACTGATTGTTCTGTGGACATTAGAGCAGGGGCGCACCTCTAATGAGGCGAGGTGAAGCGGCCGCTTCAGGCGGCACTGTCCTCACTGCTTGGAGGGGCGGCATTTTTACTATTTTTTTTTAACCTAAACCAGCCCAAGACAGGCCGCTCTGAAAACAAACTGAGCAGCACCTGTCCTGGGCTGGCTTAGGAGACGTCTGTATCTCGGCGAAGGAGGCGATGCTATGACATCCTTTGCTGAGACACAGATGTCCTATGCGCGGGTGAAGAAGAGAAGGCGGCGGCTTCATCAAGGGATCGCAGGTAGGTGAGGATAACTTTTTTTGTTATATATAAATAGGCCTACTTACTTACCTATCCCCCATCCTGCTCATGGCCGCGCCCCCTTCCCCTTCTGCTATAGGACGCAGAAGGGGGAGCAGAAGCAGCTGTGAGCAGGTGCTTCGATTGGTACGTGAGGCCAAATACTACTATTATTATACTCCGGAGTCTTTTCAGACCCCCAAGTATAATAATCGGAGACCCAGGGAAGGTGAGGGAACATAAAAACCAATGTTACTCACCTTTCCGGCGTTCCGACGTTACTACCAGAAGGCTTCGGCCTCCACGCGAGCCAGGCTGACGTCATTATGTCGCGACGCCGGCCTTGGAGTGCACCGGAGAGCAGAGGATAGGTAAGTAATAGTGGTTTTTATCTCCGATCATTATACTCTGGGGTCTCATGGGTGGACCACTGTGGGTCATAATAGAGTGTGCAGGGACCACTATGGGGCATAATACCATGTGCAGGGGCCGCTGTGGGGCATTATAGAGTGTGCAGGGGCCGCTGTGGGTCATAATAGAGTGACAGAAGTTCTGTCGCTTATCCATGTTGTGGAATCAAAAGCTTATAACCTGACTTTAAATTCATCCATTGGTTTTAGAAATGACTCATATGAAAGCTGAAACCCTCACAAATGATTTTTTGGTTAAGAAAATAAATTGGCTTCACTGCTGAAATATTGATCATTTAATGAACACAGAAAGTTCAGATTTTGGCAAGACAAAAGTTTTGTCGCACACATAAAGTAATGTGAAAATCAAACCAATAATTCTGTTCAAAAACAAAGATATGTTTCATAACATTGGTGAATGAAGTTGTGGTGCTATTAGAGCCATATTTAATATTTTGTGTGACTTCCATGAGCTTGAAGGACTGCATCCATGCGTTTCAACAATGATTCATACAATTTATTGATGAAGTCATCAGGAATAGCAAAGAATACAGTCTTACATGCCTCCCAGAGTTCATCAAGATTCTTTGGTTTTGTCTGCCAAGCTTCCCCTTTCATCCTACCCCAAACATGCTCAATAATGTTCATGTCTGGTGACTGGCCTGGCCAGTCCTGGAGCACCTTGCTTGATCTTCTTTGCCTTGAGGAACTTTAATGTAGAGATGGATGTATGAGTTGGAGCACCATCCTGTTGAAAAATTTGACCCCTTTTATGATTGGGAATGTAAGAGGAAGCTAATACTTCTTGATATTTTAGGCTATTGATATTGTCTTCCACCTTGCAAATGTTTCGTACACCCCCATACTGAATGTAACCCCAGACCATGATCTTTCCACCACCAAACTTAACTGTTTTCTGGGTGTATCTTGGATCCATACGGGTTCCAGTAGGTCTCCTCCAGTATTTGCGGCGGCTGTGGTGTAATTCAACTGAAGATTCATCTGAGAAATCCACCTTCTGCCACTTTTCCAGCATCCATCTGTTTAGCAGGCTGTGGGCCTTGGCAAATGCCACACGTTTTTTTAATTGCCTTTTGTTTAGTGCTGGCTTCTGGGCACTGATTCGACCATGGAGGCCATTTCGAGACAGAATCCTACAAACTGTTCTAGTTGACACAGGGACTTGGTGACCAGGCCTGTTGGAGCTCTGCTGCAGTGGAAAAGTTGTCTTGTGGGGTCTGCCGGACCTGGGCTTGTCAAAAACATCTCCAGTCTGTTCAAATCTTTTTTTAATTCTTTGTACTTGACGCAGAGACACATTAAAGGTGTCAGCCACCTCTGCAATGGATCTGGTCTTCAGCCTCTTGATAATCAAGGCTTTGGTCGCAAGGTTGATTTTTGGCATGTTGTCAGAGGTGAAGTTGCAGTTCAAGTGAAGGTCTGGGGTGCTGGAGTTCTTTTTATACACACCCACTAATCAGTTGGTGAGCACAGGTGAGGCTTTAAACTAGGATTGGGTGCATTATATGACAAGGCGACAAAACTTTTGTCTTGCCAAAATCTGACCTTTCTGTGTTCATTAAATGATCAATATTTCAGCAGTGAAGGCAATTTATTTTCTTAACCAAAAAATCATTTGGGAGGGTTTCAGCTTTCATATGAGTCATTTCTAAAACCAATGGATGAATTTAAAGTCAGGTTATAAGCTTTTGATTCCACAACATGGATAAGCGACAGAACTTCTGTCAGGGACTGTATATAAGGGGGTGGTCATTTATAAAAGCGTTCATTAGGGTACATCAATTATATAAGGGAACATCATTCATTTATATAAAGGGTCATAAGGGGAGCAGTATTTATGTCAGTGGGAATCGGGCATAATAATAGGGGGCAATTAATTAAAGGGCTTGTTCAGGATAACCACTTTATTAATATGAGACCAGGGAAAGTGATTAAAAAAAAACCCTACTCACCTGTCCCTTGTGCTATGATGTCTCCCACCACGGTCTGGTTCTGCTGCTCCGGTGTTTTCTTCTGGCACAAGTCCCCGCCGCACATGACCACTGAGGTGGCTGACATGAGACGTCACACTGCTGTGGGGAAGAAATCACCAGAACAGGAGGACTGGAACACACTGGAAGACACCGGAGAACCTTATATAGCCTAATATTAACAAAGTGGTTATCCTGGACAACCCGTTTAAGGTGGCATTTGGGCTTTAATAAAGGGACTTTTCAGCTCCCCTGGATCAGCTATGGCACCTGTTTATATCACATGCTGTCTGTTTATAGTGACTGTTTGATGTAATTACAGTCTTGTCACATAGACATGTATAGGATGAGGCTGTAGTTACATTACATGGCTGCTATGAGATGACACTATGTAAACAGAGAAGCAGTCATGGAGCTTACACAGATACCACAATTCATTCAAACAGCTGATCAGTGGGGGTCCTGAGCCCCACTGATTATTTTATTAATGACCTGGAAAACCTTTTAATTAGGAAACCTATGGGGCATTAATAAGGGGGCACTATTTGTGGACATTATTAATATAAAGATGCACTTGGGAGTAATATTCATTATGGGGGGTTATATTATATATTTTATAATTGGGGTAGCAGCAGGATGGGGGCTTTGTGTAGGTGAGGACAAGGAGGGTCAGATGCCTGGAAAAGTGAGGAGCCAAAGATATCTGTGTTGCAAACTTTATAGAGACAAGTCACAGCTGGAAGAAGTGGTCATGGCGGTCCAAAGGGAAGAGAAGGGAAATGTGACCGATTAGTCAGAAACGTTACCTGTAAGTCACAAAATGTTACTGCACTGTATTCACCTAAACGATAGAGGATAAATACCTGATTGATTGGGGTCTGTCTGCTGAGACCCCCACTGGGCCTGAAAATTGCCCTCCCTTCCCCCCACTGGGTGGGAATTCAGCCTGACCGCAGTCAGGCTGAATATAGGTGTGTTGCTTGGTGGATGGAGGAACCCGCGAGACTCTCATTCACTTCGATGGGAGTGCCAAAGAACTGTACTCAGCTATCTGCAGCGCTCCTATTATAGAGAATGGGGGCCACGTAGGCTCGTCCATCCATCAAGCAGAAGATGTGTGAAGTTATTGTCATTGTTAATGCTGTGTTGTTGATCTCTGATACTGAAGTAATGCAGGAAGAAGAATTCTTAAAAACTGTTTTATAACTTTGTGTATTGTGTATATTGTGCGACAATAGCAGAGTGTGAAGCTAATAGCATGGAAACACATTTTTTTTTTTTTTTTTTTGGGGGGGGGGGCATCTTTCTATAGTCCGCCTCAGGCAGCAAAGAGGCTAAGTTCACCACTGCATTAGAGATAATCAATGGCGCTCCACACCACTAGACCAAATTATGTTCTGTGGAACTTTGTCTATTGGATTAGAATAAACAATACAAACCAACTGAATGAACAGATGTTTAATTTATTAAGAATAA
Organism: Leptodactylus fallax; assembly: GCA_947044405.1. Taxonomy (NCBI): domain Eukaryota; kingdom Metazoa; phylum Chordata; class Amphibia; order Anura; family Leptodactylidae; genus Leptodactylus; species Leptodactylus fallax. The sequence goes on along the minus strand of CAMRHE010000007.1, from coordinate 8,498,559 downwards.
AAGATATTAAATAAATAAAAAACAGCCAATAATAATAATATAAAAAATATAAACGTACAAGGGTAACATGTTTCGGAGTATGGAGTCCCCTTTTTGAAACCAAATGTACATGCCCATGTGTTCATCAATGAAGATTATATAGACCTCCCCATAAGGAGAGGGGAAAGAAACAATCACGTGATAGCCATGGTGATAATAATGATAATAATAATAATACTAATAATAATAATAAAAGAACATCATATTATTACACATAATAAGTGAGACCATCTCAAAAAATTAATATCAAAAGTTGCTTAATGTATAATTCATATAGTTCTAATATTATTAGCCATACAGTGGGGAAAAAAAAGTATTTAGTTAGCCACCAATTGTGCAAGTTCTCCCACTTAAAAAGATGAGAGAGGCCTGTAATTGTTATCATAGGTAGACCTCAACTATGAGACAAAATGAGAAAACAAATCCAGAAAATCACATTGTCTGATTTTTAAGAATTTTTTTGCTAATTATGGTGGAAAATACGTATTTGGTCAATAACAAAAGTTGATCTCAATACTTTGTTATATATCCTTTGTTGGCAATGACAGAGGTCTAACGTATATATGGATATATAGGGATGTTTATCTTATGGATCTTAAGAACATGAAAACTAAGTGGTAGCGCTATCTAAGAGAATGATGTGAGGTACTTCATCTTAGAATAGTGAAATAATGATATGGTGTTAAATGAGCGTAAGTGTATGTACTTAAAGTCATATAAATAAAAGGAAAGGGGATAGTAGTTGCTAGGCTAGTCTGGTATAGGAATATGAATAGGAAAGTGTACCAATATAGAGAAATAAATTAATTCAAAAATGAAAAAATGGAAAATGGATGAAAATATATACTAAAATAGAAAATAGAAATTAGGCAATCAAAAAGTATAATAATATAAAATGAATTATTAATAAATCATAAATAATAATATGAATAATAATGATGATGATGAAAATAATGAATTAAATGGAAAAAATATATATAATTTTATTTAGAGGTAAACATATATGAATGTATAACTTGTGTAAATTAATCCGTAACTATCCCCAGTAATGGGGATAGAGAATTTAGATTATAGATCCAAAACATTTCTTTACGTTTTAAATTTTCAAATCTATTTGGCCTATTATTGGGAATATGATCAATTAGACATATAGTAAAATATATGAAATTGCAATCATGGTGGTTCAACACATGCCTTGACACGATATGTTTAACATATCCATTTGTCACATTAGACCTATATTTATTATTTATTGTAATTCTGACGTGTAGCAGAAGTGTGGTTCTCCCAGCATATTGGAGGTTACATTTACACTCAATTATGTTTATGACATATGAAGACTCGCATGTTAATTTATATGGAATCTTAAAATTTTCCCCTGTAATGTTACTTTTAAAAGTAGTAGCTCCATGTTTTATAGAGAAGCAACATTTACATCTTTTCTTGTTACATTTTGAAACTCCAGTATCAGATAAAATTGTGCATTTATTGAATGCTTTTGTTGCCGGGGCGAAGTCTACTGGGTGCAACGGCATTTTTTATAGATTTTGCTATTATAAAGGTTATATTAGGTGTGGTGGGGAGCAAAGGTTCTAAAAAGGGATCATTTTGTAATATGTGCCAGTATTTACTAAGGATCTTTTTAATTTTGTTGTGAGATTGATTGTATGTAGTTAGAAAGTTTAGATGTCTGTCGGTACTGAACTTTCCTCGGTTTTTGGTAAAAGGCAATCATCTTGGGTAAGATGGCTGGCCTTTTCAATATGGCTTTGTGTGACGAAGTCAGAATTTTTAGTACAATTACGCCTTAATCTTTTGTACTGACTAAAGGGAATATTTGTTTTCCATTTTTTTATAATGACAGCTTTTGAAATGTAGAAGATTGTTTCCATCGACTTTCTTACAGAAAGTCTTCGTCGTGACCTTAGTTCTGTATATCTCTAAATGCTTATAGAGATAGGGCTACAACATGTACCATCACGTCAAATAAAGTATCCACTAAAAGGACAAAAAGGTGACAGTGAAAGATTCTGAATCTCCACAGCGCGGGTGTAGCAGGACACGGAGGTAGAGAGGGCCCACTCACTCTCCGTCGCCAAAACAACCCACAGCACCAGGGTTTGAGGATCTTTATTCTTAAAGAGGACCTTTCATGTCCTCATGTACTGTATATGCGGTTTTACATACCGCTAGAAAGCTGACAGCGCGCTGAATTCAGCACGCTGTCGTTTTTCCCGTTATATGCCCCGGGGCTTGAGATATCGGAGGTCTAAATTTCACCGTTCACTGTCAGAAGGGCGTTCCTGACAGTCTAGCTGCGCTGTGAGGAACGCCCTCCCTGACAGTACTAGTCCATAGACTTGTACTGGGGGGGCGTTCCTCACAGCTCAGCGTCATCACTGGGCTGTAAGGAACGCCCTCTCTGACAGTACTCGGCTATGGACGGTGACACCGGTGACTGTCACCGTCCATAGCCTAGTACTGTCAGAGGGGGCGATCCTTACAACCCAGTGATGACGCTGAGCTGTGAGGAACGCCCCCCGCCTCTTTAAGTAAAGTCCCTAGTGCAAGAATTCAAGGCACAAAGGGATTAGCTAGATGTTTATGTGAGTATTACAGGGAATATTCCAAGTATTATTGCTGTGTTTATGTATCTAGTTCATTATAAATTTCATAATTTGGTTTGCAAGGAAATTTACTAGAAGGAGGATGCTGATACAATGGAGAGGTGCCAGAAAATTTTCAGAAAGGCTGGTAAACCTAAGACAGGATATTTGGATGTTGTTAACGTTTTGATGCTGTTTACCTCATGTTCTAAGAAGTAAATGCTGATTATCCCATATAATCTACTCTCAAGCTTCTTCTGTGATACAACTATGCAACAGGTTATGGGCCCAGGCATAGAAGACAAAAAGATCCAGTGAATGCAAAAGGATTCTTCAGAACAATTCTCTCCAAACAAGTAAGACAAGTTAAAATGACCAGCAATTCAGAACTCAGACTTACAGTAGCTAAGCTGAACAATGAGAACTATCAGTTATGGAAGTTCAAAGTGGAGATGTTATTGTCTAAAGATGATTTATGGGATGTAATCACTACAGATAGACCCAATGATAATAATGAGACATGGGATAAGAAAAACAGACAAGCAAGAGCTACTATCAGCTTATTAGTGGAAGATGATCAGTTAATCCACATAAGGAATGAGAATACAGCAAAGGGAATGTGGGAAGCATTGAGAAAGTTACATGAAAGATCAAGCTTAAATCACAAATTGTTTCTGCTAAGGAAACTTTACAAGATGAGATTAAGTGCACAGGAAGACATGCAGGAGCACATAAACTCCATGATGGAAGTGATAACACAGCTGAGATCAGTTGGTGAAGATATTAAAGAAAGTCATGTAGCAGCAATATTATTGTGTAGCTTGCCGGATTCATACACTGCTTTGATAAATGCACTAGAAACAAGACCTGAAGCAGACATTACACTAGAGTTTGTAAAAACACGACTCATAGATGAATACCAGAGAAGGAAAGAACAAACAAATGATTCCACAGAAAAGGACAGTGTAAATGCTCTTAAAATTACAGATAAGAGGACCTATAAAACAGAAACAAGAGAATGTTTCAGATGCAAGAAAAAGGGACATTTAAAGAAAGACTGTACTATATGGAAAGCAGAACAGAAGTTATACCATAAAGAAAGTAAACAGAAGGTGAAAAGCACAATATCTAACCCACATGCAGATCACTGGAATGGTACATTTAAAGTAACCGATAAAAGGTTATCAATGAGTTGGTATATTGACTCAGGAGCAACAAGTCACATGACAAGTAATAAGAGCTTCTTTACTGAACTTGATTTAAATAAGAAGGAAGCTATTTACCTTGCAGATGGGAGCAAAATAACCGCAGAAGGTACTGGACAAGGAATGCTAATCTATTCTGATAAATTTGGGCATAATTCAAAGATACTAGTAAAGGATGTGTTATATGTTCCAGGACTAGATGGAGGACTATTATCTGTAAAACGTCTAACAGCTAAAGGACTTACTGTAAAATTCAAAGATGATGAATGTACAATCCTAGCAGGAGACAAGATAATAATAAATGTAAAAACAGGTGAACAATTATATCATCTAGACACATTAAAGGAACAGATGAAGTTATGTACACATGATCACAAGAATTGTATTCACATGTGGCATAGACGCTTAGGACACAGACATCCTGAGAGTATCATGGCATTACAGAACAAAAATTTGACAAAAGATCTGTTGATATCTGATTGCTCAATTATTGTAAGATGTGAATGTTGTATAAAATCTAAAGCTACAAGAGTGTGTATACCTAAAGAGAGTGAAACAAAAGGCACAAAACCACTTGACTTGGTGCATACTGATGTATGTGGACCCATGAAAGTAACCACATCAGGAGGTAATAGATATATGGTGACTTTTATAGATGACTACTCAAGATACACAGTCACGTACTTAATAAAGAACAAAAGTGAAGTTTTCAGTAAATTAGAAGAATACGTGTCAAAGTCGTTCCTCTTCACACTGTACACTGCAGATTTTAGGTGCAACTCATCCAGCTGCTACCTACAGAAGTATTCTGACGACTCTGCAATAGTGGGTCTCATCACAGATGATGATGACAGGGAGTACAGAGAACTGAACCAGCATTTTGTGGACTGGTGCCACTGGAACCACCTGAAGATTAATGCGGGGAAGACCAAGGAGATGGTGGTGGACTTCCGTAAAGGCAGAAGCCCTCCTAAACCAGTGGACATCCTGGGGACGGGCATCGAGATTGTGAACACCTATAAGTACCTGGGTTTGCTCCTTAATAATAAGCTGGACTGGGCAGATCATATGGAGGCCCTGTACAGGAAGGGCCACAGCAGGCTCTACCTGCTTAGGAAGCTGAGAGCCTTTGGAATCCGGGGGGCACTTCTTAGAACTTTCTTCAACTCGGTAGTGGCATCAGCCATCTTCTTTGGAGTGGCCTGCTGGGGGAGCAGTATATCAACCAGGGACAGAAATAAACTTGACAAGCTGATTAGAAGGGCCAGCTCTGTCCTGGGGAGCCCACTGGACCCAGTGCAGGTGGTGGGTGACAGAAGGATACTGTCCGTGGTGAGCTCCATGCAGAAGAAGAAGTCCCATCCCATGCATGAGACTGTGATTGCGCTGAGCAGTACTGTCAGTGACCGACTGCTCCACCCTAGGTGTGAGAAGGAGCGCTATCGGAAGTCTTTCCTCCCCACCGCGGTTAGGTTGTACAACCAACACCGACCTAAGCGGAGATCATTACACACAGAGAACTGAAATATCTCTCTGCCTGTTATATCCCCCCCCCCCCCCTGCTACGTCCTACCTGTCTGCTATTAATGTAATGCCTCTTACCTTGGAACATTCCTGTACATGTTGTATTTGTATTTGTATCTGCTTATCTTTGCTGCTGTAACACACTGAATTTCCCCATTGTGGGACTATTAAAGGACTATTATTATATTATTATTATTATTATTATTAATAAGTTTCAGAGGAAGCCAATCATCATTAGAAGTGATAATGGAGGTGAATTCACAGGACACCAAATAGAGAACTATTTAAGACAGAATGGAATAGAGCATCACAAAACTGTTCCATACACACCTGAACAAAATGGCGTAGCAGAAAGGAAAAACAGAACTCTGACTGAAATGATAAGATGCATGCTAACAGATTCCAAACTACCAGAGAAATACTGGGGTGAAGCAGCAATGACAGCTACTTATCTGCAAAATAGACTTTTTTCAAGAAAACTGGAAAAAACCCCATATGAACTGTGGCATGGTAAGAAACCAAGTGTGAATCATTTAAGAGTTTTTGGTTGCAAAGCTTTTGTTTTTGTTCCAGAAGAGAAACGCTCCAAACTTCAAAACAGAGCCATAGAAGGAATATTTGTTGGATATAGTGACAACTGCAAAGGATACAGAATCCTAGATCCTAAAAAAGACAGAGTTACGGTGAGTAACAGTGTAACATTCATTGAAGATCTAAATGATAACATTATGACATCACTGGAAATGAGAAATGAGAGAGACAACAGTGATATAAGTGCAGGAACATCTGATGAAAAAGAAGTTGAAATTGATAAAGTTCAAAATACTGAAAGTGAAGAGATAGAACTACAGACAGACACAGAACCAAGACGTTCAATGAGAGAAAACAAAGGAAAACCACCTGTACGTCTTTCATACAAGGCAAGTACAAATAAAGTATATGAACCTACATCTTGGGAGGATATATCTCAACTTTCAGAAGAAGAGGCCAATAAGTGGATAAAGGCTACAGAAACAGAAATGAAATCCATGCATGATTCAAAGACATGGACACTGACAGAATTACCAAAAGGGAGAAAATCTATAGGATGTAAATGGGTTTTTAAAGTTAAATACCAAACAGATGGCACCGCTGAACAATACCGAGCAAGACTCGTAGCTAAAGGTTATTCTCAAAAATACGGAGAAGACTATGATGAAACATTTGCTCCGGTTGTCAAGCATACTACAATCAGAACTTTGCTTGCGGTTGCAGCTACTAAAGGAATGGAATTGAAACATCTGGATGTAAAGACAGAATTTCTGAATGGAGATTTAACAGAAGAAATTTACATGGAACAACCTCCAGGATTCAAAGATAAAGAGAAACCAAACATGGTTTGTAAGCTACAGAAAAGTATATACGGTTTAAAACAAGCCGCTAAAGCGTGGAATGATAAAATCACTGAAGTGCTCATAAATGAACATTTTCTAAGAAGCAAAGCGGATCCCTGTCTATACACAAAGAAACTAGATGACAGATGGATCTATGTACTGATATATGTTGATGATATTTTAGTTTGTTTTGAAAGAGAAAGGGATGAAATACGGAAAATTTTGGATCAACACTTTGAGATCAAAGATCTGGGAAATGTGAAGCATTACCTAGGGATACAGATAGAAAGAGAAGAAGATGGGAGTTTCCAACTTAACCAAAATCACATGATCAAAGATATAATAGAAACATTTGGACTGAAAGATGCGAAACCAGTATAGTCTCCAATGGAAACTAATTATCTGAAGGAAATTAAAAGTGAACAAAATATGTTACCAGATAATGAGCTATACAGAAAAGCAATGGGAAAATTACTATATTTAGCGACTGTTACAAGGCCAGACATTGCAGCAGCAGTAGGAATTTTGAGCAGAAAAGTGTCAAACCCCAATGAAATGGATTGGAAAGCTGTAAAGAGAGTAATACGTTATCTGAAAGGAACTAGCAACGTTAAACTGAAACTACCTGCAAGTGATGAATGCGTTTTAACTGGATATGTTGATGCAGACTGGGCTGGAGATCCAATTGATAGAAAATCTACCAGTGGCTATCTTTTCTTACTCTCGGGCGGACCAATTAGTTGGACTAGTAAAAAACAATCTATAGTAACACTATCGTCTACAGAAGCAGAATATGTAGACGCCGCTCATGCGAGTCAAGAAGTTCTTTGGTTAAGACAACTACTAAGAGACTTAGGACAACAACAGTTAGGACCAACAACGTTACATGAAGACAATCAAGGATGTCTTGTTCTTGCTCAGATGGAAAGAGTTAATCCCAGAACTAAACACATTGATGTGAAGTTTCATTTCTTACGGGATCATCAGGAACAAGGAATTCTGAATTTAGAATACTGCCCAACTGAAGATATGACAGCAGATATTTTCACAAAGGCGTTGAGTGCTGAAAGACACCAGAGACTGATGAAGAGATTATATTTAACTGAATAAGTTCTTACTGTTGAGAAAGGGTGTTGGTATATACTATATACATATATATGCAACAGATAGACTTATTTGTGTGCAGAAGTTTACATCTATCTGACAGTAGATGTAAACTTCTGCACACAAATAAGTCTATCTGTTGCATATATATGTATATAGTATATACCAACAGATGTTGCCTAAGTTTAGAATGTCAAAAATAAGTAACTTTGAATATTGAAATGTAGAGACATGTGATAATATGCACATAAAGGATGGTTATCAGACAAAGGTTTGACAGACAAAGCAATATGTTGGTTGAAAGTGTCCAAGAAAGTGAACAAGGGTTGATTTAAGTCAATTGAGAATGCATAAAGGATTTGGTATCAGTGTTTCAGTTATGGTAAGCAGGAGGAAGGGCGTAGCCCTAGCACTTCGGCGCCCTCTTTAGTCTAAATACCCTCACCGTATGGGTGATCAGCAGGCTAGACCTGCATTAGATGTAAACAGTAAAATCTGTTACATTTTGTGTTCTTTTGTTATGAACCATGCCCCAATAAATCAGGACTGTCCCCCATTGTAGAAAGACTGTCATGTAACAATGTTTTTAGGGGAAAAAAAAAAGAACAAATTCCTGTATTTCAGCGCTAAGTGAATTAGAAGTCACTCACATATCTGCTATGTAATGTCTTTTGTTTATAATTTTTGTTATGGTGATCAGGGGCTAGACTTGATCCCTTATTTACTCTTATTTAAGGCTTCTGCCTGCTCTGCTGATATATTTTCAGTATTTACGAAACCTCATTGAATTGTTTGTAATTCTGGATTGTGTAGAAGTTGTAGAGTACTGAATTTACTTGGGATTACTATGGAATTGTATAAATAAGCCTCTGGCACTTTAAAAAAGACCATGTGTTGCAGATTCTGCTGTGGTGAGAGAACATTGGAGTTTGAGACAGTGCAGCTATGCAGGAGCTGCTTGCATGATGAGAGAAAAAAAAACACTGTTGGATTTTCTTGTTCTGTCCTTGAGGAGTAGTCTCCAGTAATCTCTAGAGATTGTTTATAACACGGTTTAGAAAACGTAGAACATGAAGAACCATTGTTAATGCAAATTTTGAGTTCTTGTAAATACTGAACTGACAACTTAGACTATAGTGTGCCTTACATTTGGGAAGAATGGCAAATTCTACACCGTATATGCCATGGTCACTGAACACAAGGTAAAACAAGCAGAACCATTACCCCCACAGGTCTCAGCTCAAGAAACTGAACTGAAAGCACTCACTGAAACAGTGTAAAATGGCTGAGGGTAAGCCAGCTGTGCTTTTGATATAGCACACGACTATGGTCCGATCTGGAGAGAAAGAGCTTTCTGTATCAGCACACCAAGGCTGACACCAAAGAAAGTAGAGGTAACATGTGGTCAGATGCTGCCACCAAACTAGCTGCAGTGAAGCCTAGGGAACATGCCTCAAAATAGGTGGTCACCATACTGGACCAAAACTCACATCTCTCTTTTCAGGTTCTAAAAACAGTGCAGGACCAAAACGGCCTAGAAGAAAAAGAAGACTTGGGAACTGCACAGAGGAAAAAAAAAAGGATGAACAATGGTAAGAGAGTATGTTTACTGAGAGCATTGTTCCCAATGATGGCGCAAGCAGCTCAAGTGCACCACAAAAAAATAGCCATGTGTGACCTTGTGAACAGATGATGAGTAGCTGCAGGATTTAGCATCACTGTAGTCAGATACGTGTAAGCCTGCATAACATGTGTCAAACACAATGTATGCCAAAAAGTAAAAGGTTTCTTAGAAGCACACCCCAAAGCCCTTGTACCTGTTCCAGAGATTGTGGGTTAACTATATACAGTTACCAAAGGTGGGAAGGTATGAGTACATGCTTGTGTGTATTGATCTCTTTTCAGGATGGCCTGAGGCATTTCAGGTGCAGAAAGCCACCGCAAAAGGAACTGCAGATAAACTGCTGAAAGGTGTAGTGTGCAGGTATGGGATCCCCGAGACCATTGAAGTGATAATGGAACTCACTTTACAGGACAGGTAATAAGAGAAATAATGGCTAAATGGTACCCTCTAAATGAAGAATCCAAAAAGCTATGGAAGAGACAGGGAAGCCATGGACAGAGGATCTGTTACTTGTATTTGTCTTTTCCGTAATTCTGACAGAGGAATTGGCCTCTGCCCCTATCAAATTCTCTTTGGGTTAGACCCCAGTTTAGGATTGTATTTTTTACAATTGCTCCAGATGTAATATGGTGTGCTGACTGACTACAGGATGGCTTGGGAAAAACATTTGACTAATGTACACTCTCGAGTTTTCTCCTCTCTTCCAGATCCTGAGTCAGTGGAAGGAACCCATAAGCTACAGCCTAGAGATTGGTGATCGTGATAAAGAGACATGTAAGAAGGGCCTCGATTTGACGGTCCCTTCCAGGTTCTGCTGACAACCAGTACAGCTGTGAAACTGTAAGGAAAGCCTAACTGGGTGCACGCCAGCCACTGCAAGAAGGTGACAGCCCAAGAGGCGGTTGAAGACATTCTACCTGATGATGGTGGTGTCCCCACTGAATGACGTTTCTTAGGAACGAATGGGACAATAAACTGATTAAACACCACCAGGTCCCGATAAAGGATATGGACCCTGAGAAGAAACCTAAAGACTGTTGGATCTGCACCCATAGCCCTGATTTGTTTATGCTTCTATGCAACATGCAGACTGATCATGTATTGTAGGGAAATGTACTGCCTCAACGTGTGCAAGAAGTCAGAATGTTGTGATTTTTGACACAATAGTAAGTTCGCATGACCTGGAATCTGGTGAAGAGAATTAAAGTCCAGCAGTTCTAGAAACTGAAGTACAGGCATTGAACAGGATATTGTCTTAAAAATCACAAAAGGTGGGAAATGTTATGGAAATGTGATGTCTCTTTAATTTTTAGCTTGCTTTTCTAAAGCATAAAGATGAATTTAACAGAAGAAGCTTACATTCCTTAAATTCCTTGATATGGATGTACTAAAAACAAGGTCAAACAGCCTGGGTCAGCATGTTTGACCAGGAGGAGAAGAATTGTTTGTCTTTAGTTTGCCCTTCAGCTAGGAGGCTGAGATTAAAGGGGTTGTCCGGGATAAAATTCAAATTAACCCCTAAACTAAACCCCTTCCCCCGCCTAACCTCTAATTTACTTATATTAAAAAAAAATGTATAATTATGTATATAAATGTATAATGTGATAATCCGGTGATGTTCTGTTTAACCGCCTCCGAAACGGAACGTCTCCCCCCCACCAACCCCATCAATACTTATGTGCCTTCCTGTCCAGGAACGGCTTCTCACCTCTTCCTCTCTTCAAGCGCTTGCGCAGTCTGGAGGTGCCTGCGAGACATGCGCAGTAGAGATGGCACTCCATCTCTACTGCGCAGGCCTCACAGGTACTTCCAGTCTGTGCACGGACTAGGAGAGATATAGAGAAGCGCACAGTGAAAGAGAAAGGAGGAGCCGTCTCCCAGAGAGGAAGCTAGGTAAGTATGATGCGGTGGGGGGACTTAGTTACTTGTGAAGGGCTAGTAGTGGGCATGATAGCTTAGGTAGGGAGACAGGGAGGGGGTGTAATGGAGTGAGAGAGGAGGGGGAGCAGTGAGAGGGAGGTAGTGTGAAAGATACACAGGAAGATACACAGGGGGAAGCTAACACTATGTAAACAAATGTCAGGAGCTCTCACAGACACCCAGAAATCACTCAAAACACTGCTAAAAGTATATGGGTGTAATTTTAACCCATTAATAGCACTAACAGACCTTTTAAAAAACACTGCTTACAAATGTTTTGTTTTTTTTTGTTATTAGGACTAATTTGCTTCGTTATGTGTAAGACCCTATGAGAAACAGATTATAGAGATGAGTAAGGCGGGGAGTGTCAAGACACTCCTCCCGCCAATGATCAATCATAATTATCGTTTTCTGCGCATGCTTGCGCATAATTGACACGACCATTTACTTTCCTGTATAAAAATCTTATGTTATGTTCAAATAAACACAACTTGCTTTGATAACACTAATTGCGTGTGTGTCAGGCCAGTTTTTCTCTGTGAGCTCACGATATATATATGGATTACACATAATTTGGCACCACCTAACAATCAGAATATTGAACCCGGTTTGGGTTTCCATAACAAGTATAATGTCCCACAGTATAATGTGCCATTGTTGCTCCAACGGTGTTCGTTGCAAATATTGCAAAAATTTCGGGTTCTGCAGAACCTGAAATTTTGGGGGAACACCACCCATGAACTATTATTATACCCTAGGGTCTTTTGAGACCCAAGAGTAAAATGATCAGAGGCCCAGGGGAGGTGACAAACATAAAAACCAGTGGTACTCACCTCTCCTTCGTTCCGCCACGGTCCTCTTCAATGACATCACAGACGTGGGTTACACCGGCCTGACTCATATGACATCACTATAGAGGCTGAAGATTGCATGGAGTTTCGTCGGAGAGGTGAGTAACAGTGGTTTTTATGTTCACTCACCTCCCCTGGGCCTCTGATCATTATACTTGGGGGGGGAGTTGAAGAAACCCCCCCAAGTATAATAATAGCAGTATTTATTGGGGCTCACCCAACAAATAACCTTGCTGCGAGCCTGAGGCCTTACTTACAAATCCCCTGCTCCTGTCCGCCTCCGCTTTTCCTTCTTCCCTCCAGGGGGTCCCAGCGACATGATATGAGATGCACAGGGCCTCCTGGAGGGCAGAAGGGGAGACGGAGGCAGCTGTAAGCAGGAACGGGGATCAGTAAGTAAATTAAAAAAGCAGCAGGTCCCAGGCCTTGTGGCAGCTGCTATGGCTGCTACAGAGATAATTACGTCACTGTGTCCAGGTACATTATTATCTGGACCCCTGAAGATATAGATATCCTGTTACTTTGACCATTATCTTTGTGAATACCCCCAGAGATGCAGAGAGGCCAAATGGGAGAGCCTGAAATTGGAAATGTAGATTGTTTGCAGGGCAATCCTTAAAGAGATTGGCTGGGCAAAAATTTTCATAAAATATGCAGGGGGAGGTGATAAAAAACAACAAAAAAAAAAAAAACATACACACCTGTCCCCGTTGCTCCGGTGTCCTCACAGTGTGGCTGTGACGTCCCGGATCCCTTCCGTTGAAGCTGCTGATTGGACTCAGCGTTCACGTGATCGCTGTAGCCAATCAGCGGCCTCAGCTGCATCAGGAAGTGACCCCAGGACGTCATATGTAGTGATGTCACGTGTCCTTCGCTGATGCTTTGGTCCTATGCCAGAAGACAACAATGGACTGGAAGGAATGGACTGTGCAGGGAGGCACCAGAGCACCAGAGAAAGGTGAGTATGAATTTTTTACATTTTTTTCACATCCCCTGGCCTATTTAAAATATATAATTTTTGCCTGGACAACCCCATTAACAACCTCTGAGAATCCTGATGAATAGGAACATGGTAATATGTGAGATCCAAGGATACCATTAACGAATTCTGACATTAAAGATTTACAGTAGAGCGGACAGTCTCCAATTTCAAACAACTTGTATTTTTGATAATGGTTCAAATCTCTCAAATGTATTATTGCTCTATAAGAGCCATTTGGTTTCTTGATGAGGAAGACTGGGCAGTAAAATCCGAAGCCTTGATCTGGCAGAGGAACTAGTCTGAGTACATGTTTTTTGGACTAAGATCTGCACCTCTTTTTCCATCGTCAGTTGATCGATTAAAGGGAATCTATCATTGCTAAAACTACTTTTTAAATAAGCATATCTTCAAATAGCCTTTATAAAGGCTATTCCAGGCATACCTCTTTTTTTTTTTTTTTTTTTCTTCAGCCGTTTTTCCACAAATCTAGTTTTGTTAATTTTAAATCATCTTCACGGAGCAAGGGGGGCATTATTCCTGTGCTCCAAGCACAGCCGCATCATCAGGAGTTCAACACCACCGCCTCCGTTCTGCAACAACCCCTTCTTCAAAAATGCTTCTTCAACTAGCTGCGTCAAGAGCAGCTAATGATGTTGGCGCGATCCAAATCTCACGCATGTGCTGTGCGCCATCTTTTTTTCTCTTCGAGAACGAGGTATGAGGAGGTACCTTTTTCCCATCGTTTCTTGGACATACTGATAGGGGATATAGATTGTGAGCCCTATATGGGACAGTGACCACAATGTCTGTAAAGCACTGCGGAATATGATGGCGCTATACAAGTAAGCATAATAAATAATAAATAAATAGATGCACAAAAAAAGAAGTCCTGGTCATATCAACAGAAAAATGAAAAATGTATAGCTTTTAAGATGTGACAGTGAAAAAACAAAACAAAAATGGGCTAAATCCTTAACCCTTTAAGGATGCAGGGTCATTTGTATATTAATACGCAGCGACTTTTTCATATTTTCCTTCCCTGCCCTCCAAAATTCATAACTTTTTTATTTTTCTGTCGACATAGCTATCTGAGGTCTTATTCTTTGCGTTACGAGTTATACTTTCATTTTGCACAATTTTGGGGTGCATGTAATGTTTTGATTAGCATTTATTTACGTTTTTTGTGGTGTCAATGTGAAAACCCCACAATTCTTTCATAATTTTTGCATTTTGTTTTTATGACGTTCACCCTGCATTAAATATGACATGGCAACCTTGTCCAGTGAATCACTACGATTACGGCAATACTATATTTATATTGGTTTTAGTATGTTTTACAAATAAAACGTATTCTGACGCCTATAATTTTTTTTTTTTACTGTTTTGTTGAAGGAGATATGTAAGGGCTTTTTATTTACGGAATATTTTTGTCTTGGTACTAATGTTTTGTACGTATGATTTTTTGAACACTTTTTATTGCTATTTTTTGGGGAAAGCGAGGTGACCAAAATACATTAATTTGAACATTGCAGAATATTTTTGGCACTCACTATTTTTAGATATTGGGGACTTATACACACATGAGGATACCTAACATGTTTGTTTATTTTTTTGTTTGCGTTAGATGTTTTTTAAATCTAAAGGTGGGTTTTTTGAGCATTTTATTTTTGGTATATTTATATGCAGCTGTATAATAAATATGATATAAAAATCCTAATCCTGGCTGTGTTTTCAACCAGTGATATCTCTGGAAATAATTTAGATAGCTCTAATACTGCAGAGAATCTCCTCTTTCATATGACACCAAAAGCAAGTTTGTACGTTTTATAATGTCCGAGATATAACTGTTTGAAGTGACAAACCCCTACCCTCATTTTGTCTACATGTTACACAGCCCCATATTCCATAAACAGTAACATTCAGTGAGATGCAAAACAGATCTCAATATCTCAAATCTCAATACAGAAACAAGGAAAGAGTAAAAATAACTTCAGGATTTCACAGAAAGGATTCAAAATTTGGTAATATTACAAAATTTATTAATGACACAAATACTGCCAGAAAATCAAATGTCTGAAAGTTTAGTTATGCTTTAAGGAGTTCCACCGTGACAAGGAGGGGGAAAGATCGACCATTTATCTCAGAGCTATAAATTTCCTTATCAAAAAGGGACTCCCTCAGAAACATTCTAGTATGATGTTCCCACTGCTGATGATGACCATGGTTTATATTTTATGGCTATTACATATTCAAGATGAGAGTTGATACAGAGATGCTTTCAATATCTCTGTATCATGTCAGGCCATGAAACTGCCTAAAGACAGAATGTCAGAATGAACAGTAGCACTACTGGGCATTTTGAACATACAATGAAATTAATGTTGACACATTAGGGCCATTGTATAGACAAAATTTTTCAAAGCTAGCATGCAATACCTGCATAGAGATTTTTAACAATTATGCATAACATACTATATTGTTTCTAAGTTTGGCATACTCACTGGTCCTTTGCTAGCAGTAAGATTTTGTAGAGCTCCAGCACAAGCCTCCAATGTCGCGTCCTTCTTGCTATGTCCAAGAAGGGACAGGTATGTTCTAATGGCATTAGAGTGAGACAGAAGTGCAGAACCTCTGGGGTTTAGATCCTCTTCTGGAAGTGGTAACTCAAAATTATTATTCTAAAAGAGGAGAAAAAGAATAAGCTTCATTGAAGTCAAGAAATTTGATTTCAGTTGAAGTTACTATCTTTCAAAATTCACTGACAGATTGACATTGTCACAAGTGATATACTACAAGTTGGAACCCTTTTGAAGTTTATGTGTCACAGGGACATAAGATCTAGTGGCAAGAACACTATACAGATTACAAGTCATATTAGTAAAATTATAAGTTAATGGCACCTGCCAGTTTGATTTCACCCCCCAAATCACTCATAGTACCTCATAGTGCCTTGCATGTGTTGCCACAGCGCTGCCACCTTCCACTGAAAAATAGCGTATTTTTATGCAAATTTCAGGTCAAGGGGTGGAAAGCTAACAGAAGCAATCAAGCTCTCCATGCCACAACAGGGCCTGGCTGCTGTTATTGATATTCTTTAGCCCTGCTAACATCACCACAACTACCAGACTAAATCAAGCATGGCTGAGGGACATCAATAACAACTGAGGGGTGTGCTGATGCATGGAGAGCTTGACCTCTCTTAGCTCTTTACAACTAATTTGCATAAAGATTCAAATTTATTTTTTGGCAACAGTGCTCAGATATTATAAAAATACTGGGGGACAATATATGACAAACACTCTTTGCTTAGCCCCTTCCTGCACCTTGATGTAACTGTTTATTGAGGTGTAGAGTAACTCTGCAGGCTTCATTGAATTTCGGGATGGTGCAGGAAAGTTATCAGCAGTGGATGTTGAATGTAATATACAGTAATACCTCGTACATTCGCGAGGTTAGGTTACAGAGCGGGTCGCGGATCGCGAGGAATCGCAAATGTTTGGTACAAGCGCTTAGAAGCGCTTACAATGCCGATTTCTAATGTTTAACCCCTAAATATCAATAAACTTTACCCTACAGTACTGTACAGTATACTAAAGTATACTGTACAGTACTGTATATTAATACATTCATTCATTTTTCTTATACACTCACAGTAAAATGAAACTAATTACCGGGTACGTAACGAACAGGACGCTACTACCCAATAGTGAAGGTGTTTTTTTTAATTAAATTTCACAGATCTGAGAAAAAAAGAGCAAAATCTATATATGTTAGTTGCCAAAAAAATATCGCGAATCTGTGAATTCACAAATTCGGAAACGCGAGTGTACGAGGTATTACTGTACAGCTAACAGCAGTGGATGTTGAATGTAATATACAGCCAATATCTTGCTGTGATGAGCAGGATCTGAAATAATTTTAATCTCAGCAGTTTATAGTCTTTGATTCAGATGTGGACGAGGAGGGCTTCTTGTTACCTATCAGCACTTATGGGTTGGCATCGTATCCAGGGACATAATGTATCACAGAGGAGGAATTTAAAACATAATTTTTTATTTAAATTGATAAAAAAAAACAATAATAATGCATAATTAATTGCTTCTAAAACAGTGGGCCCTTTCTCTTCTTGAACGAGAACGAGGTATGAGGAGGTACCTCTTTCCCATCGTTTCTTGGACATACTGATAGGGAATATAGATTGTGAGCCCTATATGGGACAGTGACCACAATGTCTGTAAAACACTGCGGAATATGATGGCGCTATACAAGTAATCATAATAAATAATAAATAAATATATAGATGGGAACCCTCCTGGTAGTGCCATTGTGGGGGTGTTTGGGAAATATAACTCATTGCACAAAAAAAGAAGTCCTGGTCATATCAACAGAAAAATAAAAAATGTATAGCTTTTAAGATGTGACAGTGAAAAAACAAAACAAAAAAGAGCTAAATCCTTAACCCTTTAAGGATGCAGGGTCATTTGTATATTAATGCTCAGCGACTTTTTCATATTTTCCTTCCCTGCCTTCCAAAATTCATAACTTTTTTATTTTTCTGTCGACATAGTTATCTGAGGTCTTATTCTTTGCGTTACGAATTATACTTTCATTTTTCACAATTTTGGGGTGCATGTAATGTTTTCATTAGCATTTATTTACATTTTTGTGGTGTCAATGTGAAAAACCCCACAATTCTTTCATAATTGTGGGTTATCTGGAAGTGTCTAAAACACACAATAGGTCTCTGTGGCTTCAAACATTGCAGTACAGATACCACCAAATATCTTTATCTCTTTGATTTACACTGTTATAGAAAGCTGTACACTGACTTCTTTAGATTCCCCTTACGTCCGACAGCAGCACAATATGGGGTATCTCTGCCCCTGTGTGTTGTTTAGGACAGGTGGAACCTTTAATTAGCACCAAAAAGGTGCCTCCTACTAGCCCTATAAGAGGGCACAAGAGACCTCCCTCCACTGTGTTTTTTTCTGTCCTGTGTGGAACAGGTGGACGGAGGTCTCTTGTGACCTCCCGTTGCTAGGGGTTTTATTTACTCCTGGCTTACCTTTATGGGGTACCTCGGTCCCAAAGAAAAAACCTCCAGGCCTTCGCCCCGCAGCTCAGCGTTATCCGGCATCCATCTGCAGGCAGCGCGATCCCGGAAGTAAGCGGGGAACCTCCTCGGCCGGAACTTTTCTCCGGTCCCGTGTTCCCAGGGGAAGGAAGCCTTTGCGCACCACCGCGCCCTACTTCCGGTTTTCTCGGAAAAAGTGCAGTAAGTTTGGAAATTTAAAATTTAAAGGCAAAATATAGATTTGATTTTTGCTGCTTGTATTTTGAGCCTCTGGCTTAGGCTTATGTTCCATTATGGCGTTTGACTTGTTTTGGTGCTGTATAAATGTTTCTTTGTTGGCTTCCTCCCCTCGCTGCTGGATTACATTTAAAAGGTCTGATTGCAGTCCTTTATTTGTTGAGTGAGTGGTTTCTAGCTCCTTTGCTGCGGGTTGCGGTGGCTGGTTTTTCTGACGGTTTTTTTCTCTCTTCAAGTGACTGATTTAAAAAAAAAAAAAAAAAGAGGTACCCCTTGGTTTTTTATGCGATGCTTGACGATATTCTCTGTTTCAGTGTTACGTGGCTGTTTGATGTTTCAGATGTCATCTTCTGCATCATGTAATGGCGATGCGCTTAGGAGGAAAAATTCCTCTAAACTTGAACACCTAACGTGTTTGGATTGCAATACCCCTTTACCTGACGGCTATGATTTTACCCGCTGTCACCAGTGTCGCGGACCTCCGCCGGAAGTACCTTCTATAAGAGGTTGTTACTTGGGTAAAGGACTATATGAGGAGTCTCTTAAGGAGATTCGTTCTTCCATTGCCCAGATTGCCAAGAGACCGCATATTGAGACACAATCTTCCTTACGGATCTCTGATGAAGATTATCAGATAGTGGACGAGACACTCTCATCTGACAATTCCACTGAAGATCCCAGATGGCCGTGCTTCCACTCGAAAAATTAAGCCGGCTGCTGAAGTCCATCCGGTCTAAGGATCGTGATGTTGACGGGGAAGCCTCCGCGTCCACCTATAGAGGGCCTAGGGTCTTCCAAGTGGACCAGACATTACAAAAGTTAATGTCCTCAGAGTGGAGAAGTGTCAGCCAAATTATGTACTGACCTGGTCCACCTCGAAAGTGACCGACTCTGGAGTCTCCAGAGACGAGCTGCTAGGGATTCTAGGCTCAGTTTCCCTAGCAGCTGAATATTTAACGGAAGCCTCCCACCATCAATTAAGGCTGGCGGCCAAATCCCTGGCACTTACCAAGAACACTGCAGCAGGAAGACCTCTATGGTTAAAACCTTGGAGAGCTGTGTTCCCCTCAAAGTATAATTTGTGCGCATTACCCTTTGAGCTGGGTAGAGTCTTTGGCTGTGCCCTAGACGAGTTCCTAGAGGGCTTGGCCGACAAGAAGGGTAAAACTTTACCCCAGGCCTTCAGAGGTAGGTCTGGCTCTGGCCGTGGTAGAGGCTATCCGCCTCGTCGTGGAAGGCAGTCCAGAGAGGCTCTAGTTATTCCTCTAGAGGCGCCGGCCGGAGATTCCGAAGTCTGATGATAAAAAAGTCAAGCCTAGCTTTTGACATCAGAAGCAGTTTTCCTGTGGCCGAGATTCCTGTCGGAGGTCGTGTCTCCCACTTTCTCAACTGCTGGCAGGAAAAAATTCGAGACCCATGGGTCCGGTAGGTAATCCAAAGAGGTTATGCAATCAAGTTCCTCCGTCCTCCTCAGGATCGGTTTGTGTTAACTCGCAGCCTCCCTACAATGCAGCAGACTACATTGGAATGCTCCATCCGAGAGTACATTCACAAGGGAGCCCTGGTGGAAGTCCCTTCTCTAGAAGAAGGATCCCGTGTCTATTCTCCCGTCTTCCTGATGCCAAAACTGGCAGACAAGTGGAGAATGATCATAGACTTAAGGTACCTCAACCGCTTCATCAAAAAGAAGTGCTTCCATAGGAAAACCATAAAGTCTGTCACCACCTTTCTCCTCTAAGGCGGTGTTGTTTGTGACTTTGGATATAAAAGATGCCTATTTGCATATTTCTATTTACCTCCACACAGAAGGTTCTTTTCTAAGGATTGCCGTAGTATTTTCCGGCCACAGGAAGCACTTTCAATTCACAGCACTACCCTTCGGGATCTCCTCTGCTTCCCACACCTTTACAAAGGTAGTGGCCCCCATAACGGCCACCCTCAGGCTTCAGGGGATATTCTTGGTGCCTTATCTAGACGACTGGTTGATAAAGGCCCAGTCAGAGTCTGTTCTGCTCCAGTAACTACAGACAGCCTTCAGAGTCTGTGATGGCTTATAAACTGGGAGAAGTCAAAAACGATCCCTTCAACTCGAAGGAAGTTCCTCTGAGGAAGCTACTTCCTAGATTCAGTCCGCCTGCAAATCTCCTTGACACCAGCAAGGAAGGAGAAGCTGGTTGCGGCAGTCCGGCACCTCTTCAAAAAGCCGATAGCCTCCATCAGAACATTGATGAAGATCCTGGGCTTGATGTCTTCCTCAGTGGAGGCAGTCCCATGGGCCTTGTGGCACTTACGTCCCCTCCAGAAGGAGTTACTAGAGGCTTGGGATCGCTCCCTTCTTACATTCAGCAAGAAGATTCAACTCTCCCCCAGGACCCGTCTTTCCCTCAAGTGGTGGTTGCACCTGAAAGACGGAAGGTCCACGGTCCAACCTTCTTGGACCCTGTTGACTACAGATGCATCCCTCTCGGGATGGGGAGCCCATTGGACGAAAACTCCATAAAGGGAGTCTGGAGCGCTCCTGAAAAAAGGACCTCGTCCAACTGGAAGGAGCTCAGAGCCGTATATCGTGCCTTACTGTATTTCTTGCCTCTTCCCAGGGGAAGAGCAGTCTAAATCCGGTCAGACAACATGACCACAGTGCTGTACGTGAACAGACAGGGAAGCACCAGATCACCAACCCTCCTTAGGGAGGCAGATCTGATATTTACATGGGCAGAGAAAAATCTAACCCATTTATCCGCAGTTCACATCAAGGGCTCCCTGAACATAGTAGCGGATCGGTTGAGTCAGGGTGATGCCGTATCAGGAGAATGGTCACTCAATCCAGAAGTCTTTCATCAGATTACCCTGAACAGGGGTCTTCCAGAAATAGACCTCATGGCAACCCGACTCAACGCCAAGGTGGAGAAGTTCTGTTCCCTTTACCAGGAGGACAATCCCTTGGCAGTGGATGCCCTGTCCATCCCTTGGAGGTCCAGGCTGCCATACATCTTCCCTCCAATTCCAATAATACCAAAGGTATTAATGAAAATCAGACAGGACCAAGTCTCTGTGATGGCCATCATTCCATTCTGGCCAAAAAGAGCTTGGTTTTTCCCAACTCATGGAGATGAGTCGAGGGATATATTGGAGGCTTCCCCCCATCCAGAACCTGGTTTCCCAAGGATCTCTGAAGTGCCAGGATCTCTGGAGATTCAACCTGACAGCCTGGAGGTTGAGCAGTCCCTACAGCAGGATAGAGGACTGTCAGAGGCCGTCCTGAAGACCCTTTCTTCTGCAAGAGCAGAATCTACCAATAAGAACTACCAGAGGACAGCCAAGATTTTCATGGAGTGGTGCTCCAAGAAGGGTATTAATAATCTAGAACCTTCAATGGCTGATATTTTAAATTTTCTTCAGGACGGTTTGGATAAGGGCCTTGCCCCTGCCACTTTGAAAGTGCAGATTGCGGCCCTCTCCGCTTATTTGAACAGACGTCTGTCTCAGGATCCTCTGGTTGCAAGGTTCCTTAAAGGGGCAATGAGGCTAAAGCCATCAGTATCATCCCCAGTGGGACCTTGCAGTAGTCATTACAGGCCTGTGCGGTCCTCCATTTGGACCCTTGGAGACTACGGAGATACAATATTTAGCCTACAAAACCACTTTTTTGTTGGCTAGTATATCTGCCAAAGAGTAGGGGTACTCCAGGCCCTCTCTTCTAGAGAATTGTACATTTTGTTTTTGCAGATAGGGTACACCTTAGGTTTGCCTGGGTTTATCCCTAAGGTCCCCTCATACTATAATAGCAATCAGCTAATTTCGTTATCTGTGTTTTTCCCCTCTCCAACCTCTGAGGAGGAAGAAAAGCTCAACACCTTAGATGTGGTAAGGTGTCTGTGGATTTACCTATTCCACACTCAACCGCTTAAGAAGGCCGAAAGCCTACTAATTGATATGCAGGGTAAAAACAGAGGCCTCAAGGCTTCCAAGCCTACTCTATCCACATGGATCAAGGAGACAATTAAGTCTTCCTTTCTTATTCAGGAGTTATTCCCTCCAGTCTTTCTACGGCCACTCGACCT
This sequence comes from Leptodactylus fallax, assembly GCA_947044405.1. NCBI lineage: Eukaryota > Metazoa > Chordata > Amphibia > Anura > Leptodactylidae > Leptodactylus > Leptodactylus fallax. The sequence goes on along the minus strand of CAMRHE010000007.1, from coordinate 8,475,959 downwards.
GGGTTGTCGACTTCTTTGGCTGAGTATCGGTCCTTACCATTGGACCAGATTTGTGCGGCTGCATCATAGTCATCTCAGTTGACCTTTTGTTAAACATTATCATTGGACATCCGCAGTTCCCAGACAACTGCCTTTGGTCAGTCAGTCCTTGACGTAAGGCGAGGAAACCCTCCCTAGGGGAATTACTTGCTATCTCCCCATATTGTGCTGCTGTCGGACGTAAGGGGAATCGTTGATTGTAATGTCAATCTGTATTCCCTTAGTCCAGACAGCAGCACAAGGCTTCCCTCCCTAGAAGCTTGTTTCCTGTTACTTTATAATTTACACAGTGGAGGGAGGTCTCTTGTGCCCTCTTATAGGGCTAGTAGGAGGCACCTTTTTGGTGCTAATTAAAGGTTCCACCTGTCCTAAACAACACACAGGGGCAGAGATACCCCATATTGTGCTGCTGTCTGGACTAAGGGAATACAGATTGACATTACAATCAACGATTGTATCAAATAGTCAAATCTTCAGTGTTGTCCCATGAAAATATATAATGAAATAATTACAAAAATATGAGGAGTGTACTTAACTTTTGTGAGATACTCTATACTGCCCCGTATACCAAAAGACCAACAGATTTTGACCACAAAAAAAAGGAAAGCCAATTAATAAATAATACAAACAAACCAGGTCCTAACATGTTTCCCCTGCACTGTTGGTTCATCGGGTCAATCAGATAATAAAGGACACCTCGAAAAACACAAATAACTATATCATTCCACAAAAAGATCCTACCATCAGATGATTATCCAAAATATGTAAAGCTACATCAGAACTATATCTATACTGTGTTGAATGTGTTATATATGAAAGGATGGCCGAGCTGGAATAAAGTGACTGGTAACTTGAGAGCAGAGGAGAACAAAGCAGTGGTCAATAGCATGTTCCCTGGAATCAAATGACATTGACTTCCTGGAGGAATGCGGAGCACTCCTCGGCCATCCTTCTACTGCTTCTGAGCCGTGAGTGCAGGGGCGTAACTACCAGGGTAGCAGTGGTAGCGACTGCCACAGGGCCCGGAACATTACGGGGCCCAGAGCCCTGTGGCAGTCGCTACCGCGAACCCCACAAACACTGCTATCGTTATACTCCGGGGTCTTTTAATATTCAATCAGTTTTATTAAGTTTTCAAAGATTAAATAACAGTGCATACAAGAAAGATACTAGCATATATTCAAGTCGAGTAACTATAGGTTACAATATATATATACTGATCAATGGAACGACTTGCAAAGGGTTATATTCTATTACTTGGAAGCTAAAAAAGTCTCTTGACCAATGTACTGGAATGAAGGCTGTTGTAGAGTAACCTAGATTAACAAAAAAAAACAAAAAACAAAAAAAAAACATTAGAAATAGTAAAATTAATGTGATACTACAGAAGAAGGTTCAAGGCTGGGATAAATAAGGACAGTTTTACAGCGGTTGGGTGTGGGCAGTTAGTGTCCATGGAAGCCAGTTCCTCTCAAACTTGCTGTCTCCAAAGACTCCATGGGAGAGGATCTTTTCATGTTGGTACGTCTGTTCCACCATTTTCTCCAAATCTCTCCGAGACGTAATGGTAGCTGATTTCCAGTTCCGTAAAAGAGCCAATGTTGCTGCTAGTAAGGCATGACCAATCATCACTCTATAGGCTGTCGGGAAGGAATCAATCTGCAGGAATAGTAAGGCTAAGGCTGGGGAGGGAAGAATAGAGAATCCAACCAAGGATGAAATCCATCGGAAAACGTCTTGCCAGTATAGCTCCAGCTGAGGGCATGTCCACAGTATATGGAATAGAGACCCTTTCTCGCCGCATCCTCTCCAACAAGCGTCCGAGGCCTGTGAGTACATTCGGTGGAGTCGCTCTGGGGTATAGTACCAGTGTAGGAGAATTTTGGTGGTGGTTTCATAGTGGGTCACGCACCTGAAGGTCTTCTTAGTAAAAGCCAAAGCTTTCTGCCATTGCAAGGTCGAATATGTTCGTTTGAATTGAACTTCCCAGCTAAGCAGTGGTGTGGATTTGATCAAGTGGTTTTTGGAACCAATGGTGTTGTAGATAGAGCTGAGAATTTTGGTAGAGGGATTCGGAGTTTTGAGAAGATCCAATAAAGATTTATTGTAGGTCACCTGTTTATTGTGATTGGAGGATAGAAAGTGTTTGACTCTCAGATAAGGAAAGAGGCAGTTAGATGGTAAGGAGAAGGTAGATTGCAAAGACTGAAATGGGATTATCGAGTCTGCACTCCATATCTGTGAGATAGAAGTAATGCCGCATGCTCTCCACTGAGACAAGTCCAGGTCTAGGATTGCTTGTTCCAATAATTCAATCGGGGCTTGCGTGATGCTTAATATCTGTTTCTTGCCAGTCGCATGGTGAGTGTGGCGCCATCTGTCCGTGAGGTGTTGTAGAATAGGGGATGGGAGAAAAAGCGCCTCCTCCGTCAAAAGTGAATAAATGAGCCAAGATTTAAGATTGTGCTGTGGTATCATATGGGACTCAAGATATATCCAGGATTTATGAGTATTGTTGTGCCACCAGTCCTTTAAAGTAGAAAGATGGGCGGCTACGTAGTAATCGAAGATGTTGGGCACTCCTATGCCTCCTACACCCCGCTTCCTGTATAGGATAGAGGACGGTTTTTTAGAATTCCAGATGAACTTATTGAGTATAGCGTTGATCTTTTGAAGGAATACGAGAGGAGGTGCTACAGGGATAGTTCTAAATAAATATAGTAGTTTTGGGAGTAGTATCATTTGAAATGCAGAAATTCTTCCTAACCATGACAGGTTATATTTTGCGTAGGCCTGAATTTCCTTTTCCAAACCAATCAGTGGTGGGGTATAGTTGACTTTGGACACCAGTGCAATGGAGGGAGTGATCTTGATCCCCAAATAATCCAATTCAGTTGATCTCCAATCATAAGGAAAGTTCTTCCTGAGAAGCTCCAGAAGTGGCGCGGGAATGTTTAGAGGAAGTATTTGTGTTTTAGATTCATTAATTTTGTAGAAGGAGAGGGCTCCATATTGTTTAAGAGTTTCGATAGCCGCTGGTAACGATGTTTCTGGCTGAGTTAGAGATAGTATGATGTCATCCGCGTATAAGGAGATAAGATGAGAAGAGTCTGCCACTTTCACTCCCTGCACTCTCTCATGTTGCCTCAGGGTCTGTGCTAAAGGTTCCATGGTGAGTATGAATATCAGTGGGGAAAGAGGGCATCCCTGTCTTGTTCCGTTTCTGATGTTAAAGCTGTCTGATAGCGTATTGTTAACAAATACCCTAGCCGACGGAGAAGAATAGAGAAAATCTCAATTTCTGTAGGACCAAGAAGGCGAACGTCCAGTTGATCCTGTCAAACGCCTTCTCGGCGTCCAAGGCGACCATGAGGGATGGAATCTTTCTGCGCTCCAATAGTTCCACCAGATGGAGGACACGCCTGGTGTTGTCTGGGGCTTGACGACCTTTCACAAAGCCCACCTGATCCGTGCCAACTAGGTCTGGAAGGATAGGAGCCAGACGAGATGCCAGTATCTTTGCGTATAGTTTAAGGTCCGAATTCAATAACGAAATTGGTCTGAAGTTTTGTGGGACATCGGCTGTTTTGCCAGGTTTGGGAAGAGTGACAATCAGCGCTGCTAGAGACTCATACGGAAGCGGTGCGCCCGACATAGCATGGTTAAGGAACTTTAGAAGAGATGGAGCAAGTGCTTGTTGAAAGTGTTGTAGGTATTCATTGGAGAAACCGTCTGGTCCTGGGGATTTACCCTTAGGTAAAGACTTTATGGTGTTCATCACTTCTGTGAGAGTGATAGGCGCACTTAATCCCACAAGATGATCGTCTGTAAGACTTGGTAGTCTAACGTTGTTTAGGAAACTAGACTCCAAGGTGGCGTGATCTGTTGGGAGAGGGGTATGTTCCTGTAAATTGTAGAGTCGCGCGTAGTAATCCTTGAAAGAGTTGGCAATGTCTCTAGGGTCTGTGAAATGCATTCCGGTAAAAGGATGTTTAATGTATGGGATCCTTGATTTGATTGTTCTAGCTCGCAGTTGTCTTGCTAATAATCTACCAGCCTTGTTGCTTTGGGAGTAAAAACGAGCTTTGGATTTTTTCAGAGCTTTTTCGTAGTCTTGTAGAAGGAGAAGACGTAGATGTTGTCTGGCCTGAAAGATTTGTTCAGAGGTAGCCGAGTTGGGATTGGCTTTGTTTGTAGCTTCTAGGGTACGGAGTGTTACCAACGCAGCATTGACTTTTTCCTGACGTTCCTGCTTGTTTCTATGTGCAATTTTAATAAGGGTACCGCGGATGTATGCTTTATGTGCATTCTATAGAATATAGGGGTTGTCTGTAGAAGAGGAATTATTCTGGAAGTAATCCTTGAGGTCTTTTTCTATCATTGGACGATAGTTAGGATGGCTTAAGAGGTACGTGTTATTTCTCCATAATCTAGTAGCAGAGGGTGTAATCTTCTCCTCTATTGTAAGAGTGATGGATGCGTGATCGGACCAGGTGATTGATTCAATTGTTGATTGTTTCAAGCTCATGAGGGTATGGAAGTCTGCCAAGAACATGTCAATGCGGGAGTAGGAGCTGTGAGCTGCTGAGAAATATGTATAATCCCTTTCACCCGCATGTTGCGCTCTCCAGATATCGTAGAGATTTCCATGGAGCTGAAATTGGTATAGGCAGGAGGAGTCATCTCTGCAAGTGTTGGTCGAGTCCATAGAGGGGTCCATTATGTTATTGAAGTCGCCACAGATGATTAATGCACCTTGTTGGATATCTCTAAGTTGTCTTTGGACTTTGTGGAGAAATGCCAGGGTCTTACGTTGTGGGGCGTAGATATTAACTATGGTGTAAGGAACGTTGTTGATAAGACCTACAATTATGAGGAATCTGCCTTGGGGGTCTGCCCTTTGTGTCATCAGTGAGAATGCCAATGTATCCCTGAAAGCGACAAGGACTCCACGTTTCTTCGATTGATAATGGGCATGGTATATTGCCGGGAAGGAGGGGTGCCTTAGTCTGAAAGCGTCTTTTTGTACGAGGTGGGTTTCTTGGGCGCAGAATATATCTGCGGATAGTGAGACAGCTTCTTTCCAAAAGTAAGAGCGCTTCCGTGGACTATTTAGGCCTCGGACATTAAGAGATGCCAGTTTGAGCACCATGTTGCCACTTTAGGGTAAAGATATCAAGAGTATAGTGGAGTCAGCAGAGGAAGGGGGTGTAGTATCACAAGTAGTGTGGTCAATAAACAAAATATAGAAACGAATATTTCAGAGACAGATACAGGTTCACTGTATGGTTTTGGAGGGTCTTGTTCAGAGACTAGCAGGATAAGCTGTCAAAACAAGGGGAGGCATGCACCATATTAGAAGAGTAGTAGCCCTCTTGGAACATCAATTGCGACTTGGAGGAGATAGACGTCCAGGATCTGGACGGGAAGTAGGATTATCTGCATCTTGGGGGAGAGATACTGACATCTTCCATGTCGATAGCAACGCCGTTCCCTGCTTTAAGTCGCGAATAGTTAAGGTGGTCCCGTCTTTAATAATAAGCAGCTTCACAGGAAACCCCCATCTGTATTGGATTTTGTTCCGGCGGAGTGCTGTTGTAACCAGGAGCAGCTCCCTGCGAAGGCGGAGAGTTGTTGCTGAGAGATCTGAGTAAAGTTGTATATCTTGAAATTTGGGGGGCCAGGTTGACCGTTTGCGAGCGGCGTCTAGCAGTTTTTCCTTTACATGGTAGAAGTGGAATCTTGCCAACACGTCTCTCGGAACATCGTCTCCAAGATGTCTAGGTCGAGGGAGTCTGTGTACTCTATCGATGATGGTTTCCATTGTTGGAGTATCAGGGAGTAGGAGCTTGACATATTCTTGCAAGTAGGGGAGCAGCTCAGATGGTAAGACTTGTTCAGATATGCTTCTAAATTTTATGTTGTTTCTTCGGGAACGGTCCTCCATATCAGCCAATTTCGCCTTCAGGCCCTCGACATCTTCCGCTATATCGTTGTGAGCGTAGATGATTTTGTTGTGTGACGTAGCCAAGTCACCCATCTTAGTTTCGATGTGAGTTACCCTTCCGTCTAGAGCCTTAACGGATGATTGAATTGGTTGAAGTAGTTGTGACATGTCCGTTTGAAGGGAACTACGGAGAGCCAAAAGCATTTCTCTTAAGGTATGTTCAGAAGCCGGACCACTAGTAGTTTGGAAGTTATCCAGGTCAGTTGTTGGGAGAGGTAAAGGAGCACTAGGAGAAGTCTGATCTTCGGAGAGGTCTAAGTCTCCAGAGAGTTCTATACGTGGTCTTTGCTTTATCGGGCTTGTGCTTGGAGATAGTGAGTATCGTGAGGGATTTTGCTCCGCAGAGGATTGAGATGAGGCACTGGGGCATTTTTGTGCCACCGCACGTATGTCTTCAGGAGTTGGAGGAAAATGTAAAGCCGGCGTATTTACGGAGTGCGCGGGGGCTGCTTCATGCCCGGCGCCGCCATGATGGTTACTGCAGACATGGGTGTTGGTGGTGTGAGCTCCACATGGTCCGAATGCGAAGTGCCTGGGTCTCCCTCTCCGCTACGGTCCCAATCAAAATAGTTAGTCAGATTATTGTCCGGTCGTCTTATAGATTTCCTACCTTTCACCATAGTGCCAGTTATGAGTATCCTACAAGAAGCGTCTCGAAGGGAGATATTCCAATACAGGCTGTTAGTCGCTGAGTGTTGCTAGAAGGTGCACTTAATCCCCAGAGTTAAGTTGCCATAGTGTAAAGAGGAGGGTACCACTGAGAAATCGGTGTAGGGGATGCAGACTGCAGCTTACTGCTACTATAGCCAGGAAGCTATATTTCTAGACCCAGTTTCGGCCTATATGCATGCACGGTGCAATGAGGATGGAGATCCGTGCAGGGCCCGTTCCTCGCTGACCAGCAGCAGAGGAAACGGTTTCCCGTTTTGCGATGTTTGCAGAGCTACGGATGTGCGTACTACACACCTGGTTGGGGTATAGAGGAGGCCCCTTGTTATGGCAGGGAGGAGTGAGGATTCCCCCAGATGCTGGAGTAGGGTCTCCGCACTCCTTTCTCCCCACGCGTCGGTGATTCACCCCCCACCCGGGCGTCACTTCAGGGGGCTAGGATACGAGAAGCCGCCCGCAGACACAGCCACGCTACCTCCGCTTGTGGTAAGGTCTCCCGTATCCCAGGACGCATCAGCAAGGCCCCAAGATGGCGGCCTCCGCCCGGACGGGCCGTCGATTCTATGTCCCACGTAGCACTCGGTATCAACCAGAGCCACCGCCGAGCCAGATGACCGTGTCCCCGAGCCGGGAGCACCAGCGTTGGAGGCGGGTAAGGCAGCGGGGATCCGCCGCGGCTCCGACGGCCGCGCGTGCAGGTAAGATGGCGGGTGAAGAGGGGAGGTATGGATAGGCCTCAGTCCCAGATTTTCGCTGTAGTGGCTGCAGTAGGAGCGATACACCCAGAATATACTGACTCGGGCACGGGGGAATGCCCCTGGGTGTGTTTGGGTCCTAGATGGGTGAGATTCTCGTGGTTGGAAGGAGATAGCAACAGGGTCCAACAGGAGCTATGGGATACACGTCCTGTCGTTGCTCCGGCTAGCCACGCCCCCTACTTCGGGGTCTTTTGAGACCCCGGAGTATAACGATCGGGGGCCCAGGGGAGGTGGGCGAACATAAAAAACACTGTAACTCACCTATCCGCCGCTCCGCAGGCTTCGGGCCTGTTTGGTGACGACCCAGACGTCAGCCGACGTCATTATGCGTCGCGACGGCGGCCTGGATCGCGCGAGATCCGGTCCGACATTGAAGATGGCCGAAGTAGCGCACGGGAGTGCACCGGAGCGAGGAAGAGGTAAGTTGCAGTGTTTTCTATGTTTCTCTCCTCCCCTGGGTCTCTGATCATTATACTCTGGGGTCTGAAAAGACCCCAGAGTATAATAATCGTTCATGGGTGGTCCACTATGGGGCATAATACTGTGTGCAGGGGCCACTATGGGGCAAACTACTGTGTGCAAGGGCCACTATGGGGCAAACTACTGTGTGCAGGGGCTACTATGGGGCGAACTACTGTGAGCAGCGGCTACTATGGGGCAAACTACTGTGTGCAGGGGCCACTATGGGGCAAACTACTGTGTGCAGGGGCTACTATGGGGAAAACTACTGTGTGCAGGGGCCACTATGGGGCAAACTACTGTGTGCTGGGGCCACTATGGGGCAAACTACTGTGTGCAGGGGCCACTATGGGGCATAATATTGTGTGCAGGGGCCACTATGCTGCATAATACTGTGTCCAGGGGCCACTATGGGACATAATACCGTGTGCAGGGGCCACTATGGGGCATAATAGTGTGCGCAGGAATGCGGTTTGTGTGTGTGTGGGGGGTTGGGGGCGGCGGCTTGGGGGGTTGGGGGCGGCGGCTTGGGGGGGGCCCATGTCAAATGTTCGCCTTGGGGCCCAGCCATTCCTAGTTACGCCACTGCGTGAGTGTAATTGAATTTATGCAATATAGACCAGCTACTTTCATTTTCATTGTATATACCAAAGTTAGTATTGATATACTGTACCTCTGATGTAACTTTGCATATTTTGCATACTTATCTGATGGTGGGATGTGAAGGTAGATGGATGTGGCTATTTTTGCTTTTCATGTTCTCAATGCCCCTTGAAGAACCAACGATGTTGTGGAAAGAGTGGGACCTGGTTTACTTGTATAATTGAATAATTGGCCTTCCTCATACTTTGGAGACAAGTTTTGTTGGTCGTTTAGTATATGGGACAGTATAACTGGTGGTGTCTTTAGGTCATTGTTTCATGCCACATTACTCTATCATGTGTTTTAGATACTTGCGATGTAAGGGGTCCTCTGCCTGTTTTAGTAGCAATTATTTATGGGTTTTTATTGAGTTTTATTATCAATTTAAATAAAAGTTATGTCCTCCTTTAAGACACTATACTTTTTGAGGGATTGATTAATTGTTTCAATGCCATATTTTTAATAGGGGCATAACAAAGATCCCCAAGGTCTGCAACGGCTAAATGCAAAAGGCACTGCTTACTACAGTTTATTACAGATTTTGCAATAGGGACCAAGGAGCTTCAAGTTACACCTCTGTGTTGTAGATAATGTGTCTAACCTTGGATTGATTAGATTGATTACAAGTGTTTTGTAGTGTTTTTGTAGAGTTTTCTGAGATGTTCTAAAAGTTGTTTCTAAGGTTCACACTAATTTGTGTGCCTTTAGTGAGAAACACCTCTTAAGGCTAAGGCCCCACATTGCGGAAATGCAGCGTTTTTTGTAGCAGATTTTGCTGCTGTTTTTTGAGCCAAAGTCAGGACTAGATTTAACAGAAGGGAAGTGTCTAATTGCTTCCTTTATATTTTCCATTCCTTTTCAAGCCACTCTTAACTTTGGCTTAAAAAACTGCAGCAAAAATGCTGTGTTTCCACAAGGTGGGGCCTTAGCCTACCAGTCATCTAATGCTAATGGTAGCAGTTCGAGAGAAGGTTCTGACTCTCTTTGTTCATCATTGTCATCCATTCATCTCCTACAACAGCATGTTGTAGACACATTGGTCCAGATTTAACATGCCTAAAAAGTATCAATATTTTTGTGAAAAAATTGCGACTTTTTAAAATCTGCATGGTGAAGGTGTGCAGGGGTGGGACGATATTTATCATAATTAAGCTGGCGTAGGAGGTGTGCATCTTGTCAGTATTCATTAATTAAAAAACATGAACAGTATGTGCTTTATTAGGCGAGTTAGATTATGTTTGTCTATAATTGTGACTAAGACCATATTTGGTAATGAATCCAGGTACAGGTGCATCTCAATAAATTAGAATATCTTTGAAACGTTTATTTCTTTCAGTAATTAACTTACAAAAAGTGACCTCCTATATTTTCTAGATTCTTTACACACAGAGTGTTCTATTTCAAGTGTTTTATTTCTGTAAATGTTGATTATGGATTACAGGTAATGAAAACCAAAATCTAAGAAAATCTGAATATTGTAAAAATGTTCAGTATTGTAAATTCAGTGTGTCACCTGCCAAGGTTTCCTAAGCCTTTAAATGTTCCTTCAATCTGGTTCAGTAGGACACACAATCACGGAAGACTGCTGATTATGAATTGAATTACCGAATTACTGAAATGAATGAACGTTTCAAAGATATTCTAATTTATTGAGATGCACCTGTAATTCCAAAGGATTGACTCACTTTTTCTTGAAACTGTACTTAAGTTAGTCACTGAGGGATACTTCCAACTAAATAAGTTGTGTCACTAAAATAATATGGAAGTGAGTAGTATAAAACTTAAAGTTCAATGCATAACTATATAACCATGCATAACTGTGCATAACCGTGCATGACCGTGGCAGTGGTTAGCACTGCAGCCTTGCAGTGCTGGAGTCCTAGTTTTGACTCTGACCATCTGTAAGGAGTTTCAATGTTTTCCCCGTGTTTGCTTGGGTTTCCTCCGGGTACTCCAGTTTCCTCCCACACCTCAAAGACATACTGATAGGGAATGTAGATTGTGAGCCCTATATGGGACAGTGACTGTCAATGTCTGTAAAGCTCTGCGGAATATGTTGGAGCTATATAAGTAAGCAAAATAAATAAATAAACAAATAAACTAAGGTACCCGTATATAAAAACAATATGATAAAACACACTCCAAGTAACCAAACCCAGAAGGTGAAAAAAAGTTTCTGGCTGGCACTTTAGGAAAATAGCCACCAAAATTCTGAAACTTATATGTAGTTCAAAGTAATAGTGTGGACTACCTGCACTGAAATTACAGCTCATAAAGAATCTCCTACTGGTATAGGACAACATCATATGTGGAGGATATAATGATACCCTTAAATCACTATACCGTGGAGAACACATTTACTAAAGCCGATGATGTAAATATTAACAAAACTAAGGCTTGATATAGATAAATTGGTAGCAAGTCCAAGTTAATTCACAAAACAAGTTTGTTTGATGTGGCTTGTCTTTAACAAGTGAAATGCATGGTCAATTGGGTTGAGATCAGGTGACTGACTTGGCCATTCAAGAATATTCCACTTCTTTGCTTTAATAAACTCCTTAGTTGCTTTGGCTTTGTGTTTTCGGTCATTGTCCATTTGTATTATGAAACGCCAACCAATCAGTTTGGCTGCATTTCGCTGGATTTGCGCACACAGTATGTCTCTGAGTATCTCAGAATTCATCCGGCTGCTTCTGTCTTGCGTCACATCATCAATAAACACTAGTGACTCAGTGCCACTGACAGCCATGCATGCCCAAGCCATCACACTGCCTCCGCCGTGTTTTACAGATGATGTGGTATTCTTTGGATCATGAGTTGTACCATGCCTTCGCCATACTTTTTTCTTTCCATCATTCTGGTAGAGGTTGATCTTGGTTTAATCTGTCCAAAGAATGTTCTTCCAGAACTGTGCTGTTTTTTTTAGATGTTTTTTTAGCTAAGTCCAATCTAGCGTTCTTATTCTTGAGGCTTATGAGTGGCTTGCACCATGCAGTGAACCCTCTGTGTTTACTTTCATGCAGTCTTCTCTTTATGATAGATTTGGACATTGATACGCCTACATCCTGGAGAGTGTTGTTAACTTGGTTGTTTGTTATGAAGGGGTTTCTCTTCATCATGGAAATTATTCTGAGATCATCCACCACTGTTGTCTTCCGTGGGCATCCGGGTCTTTTTGCATTGATGAGTTCACCAATTGCTTTCTTTCTTTTTCAGGATGTACCAAACTGTAGATTTTGCAACTCCTAATATTGTAGCAATTTCATGGATGTTTTTTTTTCTGTTTTCACAGCTTAAAGATGGCTTGTTTCACCTACATGGAGAGCTCCTTTGAATGGATGGTTTTCTATCAAATGCAAGCACCGCACCTCAAATCAACTCCAGACCTTTTATCTGCTTAATTGAGAATGAGATAATGAAGGAATTGCCCACACCTGCCCATGAAACAGCTTTTGAGTCAATTGTCTAATTACTTTTGGTCCCTTTAAAAATAGGGTGGCACATGTTAAGGAGCTGAAACTCCTAAACCCTTCATCCAATTTTAATGTGGATACCCTCAAATGAAAGCTGAAAGTCTGGACTTTATGTCCATGTCCATTATATAACTATAACTTGTTTCAGTAAACAGGTAAAAAAAAAAACTAAATTTGTGTCAGTGTCCAAATATATAACCTAAGTGTACGTAGAAACAAAGTATCCATCTGCCTTAATTAATATGGCTTTGGGTACAATTGCTCAGATGCATAGTATCAATCTGCTAGAAAGCCTTAGATAGAATACAACTAAAAGTCTGCTTCAACGCATTTCCCCTACTTTGTATTTGGACCCAAGTCCAAAAAGGTTCATCAGGAGGAATTTTTGACATGGCAATCCTATCTCTAATATTCCCTAAATAAGGTACGTTGCAGAAAAAAAAAAACTGTATTTCCCAGCTCCATGATGGTGGAAGTCAGTACTTAGGATGATACCGCCATTGTTGGCGGCTCTCAAGCTTATATATGAGTAGCTCCACCCATCCATTAATGCACTTTACATAAAAAGAGACAATATGTATGTGCTGCAGTTATTAATGCAGATATATCAGGGCACAGCAACCATGAATAGATAATAAGGTCAAAGTGACCATGAGTAAGTGATAAATGATAAATACTCATTATCAAACCCTGGGTCTACACAAAAGAGTGGAATTGATACAGTTAAACCACTATATAGTAACAGTGGTTTAATGTAAGTAATGTAAACCATAGATAAAGTGGAATAAATGCAAATGCCCCAGACAAAAAGTATGGTGAAATTGATGTAAAAATTAACATACAAGAATTTTGGTGGCCAATTTCCAAAAGTACCAGCCAGAAACTTTTTACACCTTCTGGGTTTGGTTACTTGGAATGTGTTTTATCATATTGTTTCATATATAGTTATATATTAAAACTTACGTTTTATACTACTCGCTTCCATATTTCAGTGACAGACCTTCTGTAGTTCAGCTCAGTATAACTTGTCGTTCACTGATCTAAAACTCTGCCTATTTTGGGCTTAGGAGTCCAGTGGGAAGTTTTACTCACAGACTGACAGCTATCTCTGTAAGCAGAGTATACAAAGTAGGTTGTCAGTATCTGAGTAGGATTATGTATGTAAGAACATTTTCTTACTGAACTATACTTCATCCTTATCCTGTTCTATAACTTGCTGCCCACAGACGCTATTGCATATTTCAATGTAACAAGTTCCCTTTAAGAGATTTAAGCAAAAATTTACCTGTATCTTTTCGCTTTTGTTGCTGAAGCAGCCTGTAGATGTTTTCTCTGTTTGCTGATTACGCAACAGCTGCTCATTCAATTGTGAATATTTATTGGACACTTCTGAGTCCAAATGGTAGGACAGATTATGCAAAATGCAGGCACAGTTCTCAACTGACTAAAATAAAGCAAGTATACACAAGTATTAAATGATATAAAGAGAAGGAATTATTATTCATTCATCATTAATGATATTAGATGCAGTTATTACCTTGTCATCGGGACAATTAGCAGCCACACACTGCTGGATATAATGCATAAGTGAGTCTACTAGTCCTGGAGTATTGCGCATGGCCTGCCGTCCAACATCTGCCGAGCTAAGATTCCTGAGGTTGATAATAATCCATCAGTCAAGAAAATAAAAAAATAAAAAATAAAAAGATATAGAAAATTGTATGGAAACAGAATATGTTGACTCCTTTGATCTCCAAAGGAACTCGTTCTTCCAAAAACACAGAACCTTCAATTCAATATACACACGTGTACAAAATTGTTGGTACCCCTTGTTTAATGAAAGAAAAACCCACAATGGTCACAGAAATAACTTGAATCTGACAAAAGTAATAATATATAAAAATTCTATGAAAGTGAACAAATGAAAGTCAGACATTGCTTTTCAACCATGCTTCATCAGAATTTTTAAAAAAAGAAAACTCATGAAACAGGCCTGGACAGAAATGATGGTACCCTTAACTTAATATTTTGTTGCACAACCTTTTGAGGCAATCACTGAAATCAAACGATTCCTGTAACTGTCAATGAGACTTCTGCACCTCTCAACAGGTATTTTGGCCCACTCCTCATGAGCAAACTGCTCCAGTTGTGTCAGGTTTGAAGGGTGCCTTTTCCAGACGGCATGTTTCAGCTCCTTCGAAAGATGCTCAATAGGATTTAGGTCAGGGCTCATAGAAGGCCACTTCAGAATAGTCCAATGTTTTCCTCTTAGCCATTCTTGGGTGTTTTTATCTGTGTGTTTTGGGTCATTATCCTGTTGCACAACCCATGACCTATGACTGAGACCAAGCTTTCTGACACTGGGCAGCACATTTCTCTCTAGAATCCCTTGATAGTCTTGATATTTCATTGTACCCTGCACAGATTCAAGACACCCTGTGCCAGATGCAGCAAAGCAGCCCCAGAACATAACAGAGTCTCCTCCATGTTTCACAGTAGGGACAGTGTTCTTTTCAAGATATGCTTCATTTTTCCATCTGTGAACATAGAGATGATGTTCCTTGCCAAAAATTTCATTTTTTTGTCTCATCTGTGAATAGGACATTCTCCCAGAAGCTTTGTGGCTTGTCAACATATAATTGACTCCAGTCTGGCTTTTTTATGATTTGTTTTCATCAATGGTGTCCTCCTTGGTCATTTCCCATGAAGTCCATTTTGGCTCTAACAACGACGGATGGTGCGATCTGACACTGATGTTCCTTGAGCTTGAAGTTCACCTTTAATCTCTTTAGTTTTTCTGGGCTCTTTTGTTACCATTTGTATTATCCTTCACTTTGATTTGTCATCAATTTTCCTCCTGCGGCCACGTCCAGGGAGGTTGGCTACAGTCCCATGAATCTTAAATTTCTGAATAATATGCGCAACTGTAGTCACAGGAACATCAAGCTGCTTGGAGATGGTCTTATAACCTTTACCTTTAACATGCTTGATTATAATTTTCTTTCTAAGCTCCTGAGACAACTCTTTCCTTCGCTTCCTCTGGTCCATGTTGAGTGTGGTACTCACCATGTCACCAAACAGCACAGTGAGTATCTGAAGCCCTATATACAGGCCCACTGACTGATTACAAGATTGTAGACACCTGTGATGCTAATTAGTGGACACACCTTGATTTAACATGTCCCTTTGGTCACATTATTTTCAAAGGTACCATCATTTCTGTCCAGGCCTGTTTCATGAGTTTTCTTTTTTTTTTTTTATTCTGTTGAAGCATGGTTGAAAAGCAATGTCTGACTTTCATTTGTTCATTTCCATAGAATTTTTATATAATATTACTTTTGTCAGATTCAAGTTATTTCTGTGACCATTGTGGGTTTTTCTTTCATTAAACAAGGGGTACCAACAATTTTGTCCACATGTGTATTTGCATATGTTGTATTATTTCCATGGTATTTTACCAGTTCAAGGGGATGCGCCATTGTAACGTCTCTGCCTGTTCGGGTCTCTGCGCCACCCTCTGCTCACACGCTGCGGCGAAGGAGGCATGTTCAGTTTGATTCCTTGCGTAGGTTTCTTGTTGCTCAGTCTGAACACTGTCCTAATACCTCCTGTCTGTAATTGAATTTCAACCACACCCGTCTCTTGCATCTTTGTTTCTCTCTGCTCCTCTAATAGTTAATCTCAGCCTTGCCTGTGTGATTGACAGCTTGTCTACCAATCCAGTCTGGGGCAGGTCCTGTCTTTCTATAAACAGGTTGTTAGCCCTCACATGCTGGTTATTGATTCTTGCGTTCTGGCTATTACTCCTTGCTGTTTTTGTTATCTGTATTCCTATTCCTGACCTCTGGCCTTGACTTTTGACTATTCTCTTGGATTTTGATTCTGTACTGCATTGCTTGTCTGTTACCAAATCCTTGGCTTTCTGACCTCCCTTTTTGTTGTTTGCTCTGTCTCTGTTCTGTGTTGTCAATTATTCAGTGTAGGGAACGGCTCTGAGTTGTCGGCTGTCACCTAGGACAGTCAGGCAAGAGGCAGGGCCAGTGGGGGGTTTTCAGCTTTAGGGCTCACTGTCTTGTTGTGCCCCTCCCCCCACGGTTCTCCAGCAGCTACTGGGGAATCGCCCCTCTAGCGATTCCCTTACAGCCATTCACTATTTGTGTTTGTAATGGTTCACTGCTTCACTATGCCTTAAAACTTATTTCCAGATCATATGTATTTAACTCAGAAACCCCCACCCCGAACTTAACTCATTCAAAAAATCTTATGTTTTTCACCCAACGGCTAAGGCCCCACATTGCGGAAAAGCTGCTTTTTTGATGCAGGTTTTTTTTAGCCAAAGCAATGAGTGGATTAAACAGAAGGGAAACACATAAATGCTTCCTTTATATTTCCCATACCTTTTGAAGCCACTCCTGGCTTTAGCTCACAAAAAACAGCAACAAAATCAAAAACACAAAAGCCGCTTTTCCGCAATGTGGGTTTTTAGCCTAAAACTTGTTTTGAAATGCCTCTACTGGGCTTCTATCTTTAAAGACTGTCACTGACCCAATGTCACTATGTAAATTTCCATTTTTATCTGCAGAGAATGCGGAGAACACATACAGGAAGTAGGTGGACAGGTCCCTGGTCACAGACATTCTGCGGCAGCTCCTTGACAAGCATAATCACCTTTCACCATAAGACACCTTTCTTCTCTCAGAAAGTAAGTGAGAAATCTAGTTTATTTGGCATATTTGCTCATTATGATTTACGCTCACTGCTCACGCATGGCTCAAATTAAACTTTATATATTTGAACGTAATTATGATATATGTAAGTGATTACAATATTAGAGCAAAAGAATAAGTTTATAGGGGTATTTTTTTCAATTGAAAAGAGGCTCTAGTACCCTGCTGGACCCCCCTAGCCTGGATACAAGATGAGATACAAGATGAGTTAGGCATGGAGGCATACAGGCTCTGTATAATATCCTGTGGCACATTTACCCGCATATATTCTAGCTGGGCCTGTACATCATACACACTTGTAGATTGCCAAAGATGAGGTCTCAGCTGGTCCCATAAATGCTCAGTTGGCATTATTGGAAGCACTGCCTTAAGAGGCAATACATGTGGCTGCACGTATGGTTGAGTTGTTAGAGTCCTTCATACCCCTACTAGGGGAGACCAATTATTGTATGTGATGGCTCCCAAGATCACCATACCAGCAGTATGAATTTGTCAAAATGACCATCCTGCTTCTATCAGTCCAAAGATGAGTCCCTATATCAAAGTCTGTCAAATGGGCAAAATGTCATTGAGTTGTTGTAGAGGCATGTCTAGCACTTATAGTTAGGTCCATATATATTTTGGACACTGACACAAATTTAGTTTTTTTTACCTGTTTACTGAAACATATTCAAGTTATAGTTATATAATGGACATGGACATAACGTCCAGACTTTCAGCTTTCATTTGAGGGTATCTACATTAAAATTGGATGAATGGTTTAGGAGTTTCAGCTCCTTAACATGTGCCACCCTGTTTTTCAAGGGTCCAAAAGTAATTGCCAAAGCATACAATTACGTTATCAAACAAACTTGATGATCCAACAATCAATTATCACAAGCACAGGATCCAAGAAACTCTAAAACTTAACATTTAATATAAATCACAATAATAAATATTTAAGACGGTCAGAGAATATCACCAGTTCATGTGCACAAAACAAACCGTGCTCTAGATAAAAAAGGGAACGGTCTTACCGAGACCTAGTGAGAGACGTTGGGGACTCAACGGGACTTACAGATGAAGGGCTGGTGTGATTATACCCTATCTCTCACCTATGTCCCACAATGACTCCTGTCCTAACAAGGACAATCCCAAAACTCTCCCTGTATCTCCCTATCAAATTAAATCCATTTACCAACGAGTTTCATGTCCCAACCAGATGGAGGGGCAATCCTCAGGGGATCTGGAAATAATACACAAAACAAAAGAAAAGAACGCTTATGTGGCATCCCAGAGCTGGCTATGGCTGGGCTGAGGGTGATCTCTGTGCATTGTATTATTTCCTGTTGCTTCATAGCCTGTGTGACATAGCAGGGGGTCCTGAGTCTCACACAACACAGCGCCACCTAGTGAGCCTCACACATGCATTACACCTCCCATAGGATTGAATAGTAACCAAATGTCCAATGGGAGGACATCGCCTGGGAAAAGGGGAGGAGTCAGCTGATCACTGGGTCCCCATGGTAACACCCCTGCAGGAAGGTCCTGCGTGTGAGGAGTTAGAAGTGTGGAGTGTTAGGAGGAGGAGGTGAGGAGATAAGTGTGATGTCCTGTGAAGAAAGCAGTGAGTTTAGTGCAGGAATCTCAAGTCCTAGACAGGCCCAGGAAGGTTGGAGAGCTGACATACTCCAGCTATTCAGAAGATCCTGTCCCCTGTCTGCCTAGCCATCGCCCTGAAGGAAGTCAAGCATCATTATCTTGTCAGCATGAGACTGTGGAGAGAACATTCTGGAACACGTGCTCCATAGCAAGTATCACAGGATCCAGGGGCCAAGGCCAGACCTGTGGAATATCCTGCCACCCTGACTATTGTACCCCGAAACTCTGAGCTATCAGGACCACATAACGTGAGTGGGGAATATTATGTACTAGTATCATGGTGGGCATCCTCCTATGAGCCAAATAGGAGCCCAGACGCACCTTAGGGCTGTAACACTGAAGTATAAGGCGCTAGGAACACCTTTCATCAAGTCTACCCTGCACCCCAGGACTTTGCTGTGTCACCAGGCATACCCCGTTGTTTTGTATTGAAGAAACTGTTTAAGCATTTGTGCCTCCACACCCATGGAAGTAAAAGTTCAACTTTACAACCGTTTCTGTGTCTGACTCTGCACCGACAACATCAGGGCGCCCCAAACACCACCAGTCGGCACAGTATAGGGGAAGCGCCCCGGGGGAACAATCACCACCAACATTTGTGCAGCCCCCTCATCACCGGTACCAGTGGTGGTAACGTGGGACAGCACCAGCGCTGCGCCCTCGTGCCCAGAGACCGTGACAAGTCTGCGCTGTTTGCACCCCGCAATCCCAACTGCAGCGTTACCTTCCATCTGGTCACCGCAAGAAAAACTGGCGTCACGAACAGGATACGGGTGTGTGCCATTTTGAGAAAGTCGCCACGAAAAGTGCGCCAAATTGTCTCCAGAGCATCGGTCTTTATTGTTGACTTTGCTAAGATCAAGTTTATTCCCTGAGAGTGCTTGCCACAAAGAGGGGGAGCCCTATACCCCTGAAGCAAGCCCTAAAGACTGTCCTCTCAGTGTGTTACAGCCCTGGAAGAGTTAAAACGCCCAGGACTTGTTTGCTGCGCCACATCGCTGTGTAAGAACGCCCACAAAGGGTTAACTGTACCTTGCAAAAGTGCGGGAGATTTTTAGCACTGCCCATGAGGCCAGGAGACCCATCTGCCGCCATCTTAGGAGAGCCCAGAATGCTGAGCGCAATGCTCCAGCGCACCCATACAAGAAAGTGAAAGGCGAACGTGCCGGCGCCATTTCTGACTCTCCGGTGCCGCATCACCGTCCCTGCTGTGCACCGCTGATCTCTGGTCCACGCTGCAGTTGCTGTCAGTGAGTACTGTGCCTCCCTGTCCTTGTCTTCAGTCCTCCCACGGCCCCAGCGAGTGTTTTCCGTGTACAGTGTCCGTGGGGAGTGCCACCATTAAAGAGGGGGAGCACACCGTCAGCCTGCATCACAGTGACTCTGTTAATAGCTACAGCATTCTTAAAGGGACAGCATTCCAAGTTGTAGTCTCCATTCCCTGCCAGCAAGCAGTTGAGTTTCTTAAAGAGACGGCGACCTAATTTCAGTCATACCTGCAAACAACATGACTGAGCAAAGTGACATTATGCCATCTGTTTCTAGTGATCCAGCAGTGCCCATGGCGAGCAGCCTACCATTCTCCATGCCATTTTACCCTGGCGCACCATGGCTGCCGCGCTACAAAGGGGAGGCGCATACCCTCAGGGACTTTCGTGAGAAGATGCTGTCTCTCTTCCAGTTCTATCCTCTGAATACAGAACAGCAGATACAGATCCTGCTGGGCCAGCTTGAGGGTGCTGCAGCTAGGGAGGTCAAATCCTGGCCTGCCTCTGACAAAAGAACCCCTGGGCAAATTCTGGACAAACTCCATGTGAACTTTGACGTGCGATCTGTCTCCGAGGTAAAGATGCGCTTCTTTTCCAGACGACAACTACCTGGTGAGACCCTGCGGGACTATGCTTTATCCCTCCAAGAGGCATTCAGAGCTGTGGTGCAAGTGGATCCACGTGAAAATGTGGACTCTGATAAAATCTTGCTTGACCGCTTCATAGAAGGGGCGGGTACCACATTGCTCCAGAGTCAGTTGCGAATGCTTGCTGCACAACATCCCAGCATCACGTTTGCTAACTTCAAGGCCCTTGCCATCCAGGTCTTGGGACAGGAGCAGCCCCAGCCGAGCCCAGTCATCTGTGCTCCCTCACCTGGACCCTCAACAAGCATTGCTCCAGTTGTCCTGCCACTACCTCTGGGTACCTCACCTGCTGCCCAAACTGCGCAGACTACACTAGCAGACTCCAGAGATGACCTTCTGGCCCGAGTGGATCATCTGACCCGTGCCATGGAACAGATCACCGTCCGTCTAGATCGTCTGACCCAGCCGTCTTCATCGTCCAGTGATCCTTTGCGAAGTCTCAACATCTCACCTGAGTCGCCACCCAGACGTCCATCTTCAGTGAAACCTCCGCAGAGTGAGAGGCCATACTGTACCTATTGCCATAGATATGGACACACCAGGCCTCAGTGTTTTCAGTTAAACGGGCCACCCCCGAGGCAGCGGGCCGCCCCTCGGGAGGAAAGAAGAAGGGCCCAGGTGAATCTTCAGTGCCATTGTCACGCTTCGTCTCAGCCTGCCCACACATCACAATCCGGGTGAACGGCGTCCCTCTGACAGCGTTGGTGGACACTGGATCTCAGGTAACAACCCTGCGCAAGCAGGTGTTCCTTGAACATTGGGACTTAGGTGTGTTGAATAGAACACCTGACACATGGATAAATCTGTGTGCCAGCAATGGACAGCCCATACCACAGCAGGGTTATTGGGAACCCGCTATCCAGATTGGGGACTTGAAACTGCCTAGACAGGGTGTAATTGTCACTGATGTAGAGGATGATAGGTTTGCAGTTGTAATATTAGGCATGAATGTTTTACGCCATTGCTTTGCAGAAGTGTTGGATGCCTTGCATGCCTCTCTCCTTACAGCTTCTCCCAGTGACCAGCAGACCATTCAGCGGGCCATTCGTGTACTCAATGCCCAGCACAAGTTCGCCAACAAACAAGGTGAAATTGGTCGAGTCCGGATCCAAGATACCCGTCCAGTAACCCTACAGCCTGGAACAGAAACTATGGTGTGGTGCCGTGCCCGTCCGGGCATAGAAAATCAGGACTACGAGGCCTTGCTACAACCCATACAGATAGATGGCCAACCACTTGTCATGGCTGCCCGCAGCCTTGTCACAGTTTCCAATGGACGTGTTCCTGTCCGCTTAGTCAACTTGGGCGATGCTCCCGTGAACCTCCACAAGTTCCACTCTGTGGCCCTGCTACACCGGTTAGCACCAGAAGACATTCTCTCTGGTGATTCTACTGCCACACAGCGTTCCACCCAAGCTGCTGAGAACATTCAGAATGGAGCCACGAAGTCCTGGTGGGATGAATTGAATGTGGGAGACGCCAATACCCCTATAGAGCACATCAATGGGGTTCGCAATGTGGCCAAGCGTTACCAACAGGCATTCAGCAAACACCCATTGGACTTTGGTAAGACCACGACCATACAACATCGCATTCTGACTGGCGACCACCATCCAATCAAGGAGCGTCACCGTCCAATACCACCAGCGATGTACCAACCGGTGAAAAAGTTGATCCAAGAGATGCGAGATGCTGATGTCATCCGGGAGAGTAACAGTCCCTGGGCAGCCCCGCTAGTCCTTGTCAAGAAGAAAGACGGAACCCTACGATTTTGTGTGGACTATCGTAAACTCAACAACGTCACGCACAAAGACGCATACCCATTGCCGCGGATTGAGGAATCTCTAACGGCTTTGGGATCAGCTACCTGTTTCTCGACCCTGGACTTAACCAGTGGATACTGGCAAGTCCCTATGGCGCCTGAAGATCGTGAAAAGACTGCGTTTACGACCCCGATGGGACTCTTTGAATTTAATAGTATGCCATTTGGGCTATGTAATGCCCCAGCCACATTCCAACGGCTTATGGAGAGGTGCCTCGGCCATGAGAATTTCCAGAGTGTGCTACTGTACCTGGACGATGTTATTGTATTCTCCCGGACATACCAAGAACACCTTCGTCACCTGTCCGAGGTATTCAAGGTACTTATACAGCACGGCCTAAAGTTGAAGCCCTCCAAGTGCTACCTGTTGAAACCCCAAGTTCACTACCTTGGGCATGTCGTGAGCGCACAAGGCGTCCAACCTGATCCTGAAAAGATCACTGCAATCCAGAACTGGCGAAGACCAACTACCGTCAAAGAAGTCCGAAGCTTCCTTGGATTCGCAGGTTACTACCGGCGTTTCATACCACACTTCGCCCAAGTAGCCGAGCCTCTGAACGAGTTGTTGCGCGGTTGTCCCAGAGAAAACTACAACCGAAAGCTTCCGGTAGACTGGACAGCGCGTCAAGAGGAAGCCTTTCAAGCGCTTAAAGCACTTCTGACGCAACCACCAATTCTAGCCTATCCCAACTACAGTCAGCCATTCCGCTTGTACACAGATGCAAGTCACCAAGGTTTGGGTGCAGTGTTGTCCCAGGTTCAGGACAACAAAGAGCGAGTCATCGCCTACGCCAGCAGGAGTCTGAGAGGCGCGGAGAAGAACGACCAGAACTATAGTTCTTTCAAACTCGAACTTCTGGCGCTTGTCTGGGCCGTGACAGAGAAGTTTAAAGACTACCTGGCTGCCACACCCTTTACCGTGTACACAGATAACAATCCGTTGGCGCATCTGGACACTGCTCGACTGGGAGCCCTTGAACAACGGTGGGCCTCAAGACTTGCGAATTACAAGTTCTCTGTCAAGTATCGCAGTGGCAAGTCCAACGCTAACGCTGATGCACTCTCAAGGTTGCCTGTGGGAGAAGAACCACCCCGAGAAGACATCTGGGAAGAGGTGGAGATGCCACCATTCTACAACAAGTTTGCCCAACAGGTTGCTATTGGTGTCCCTGTAGAAGGAGAATCTCTGGCGAAAACAGCTGCCGAATCCCTCCAGGAGCCATCTCTGTGGAAAACGTTCCAAGAAGAGAGCAGAGTTTTAGGAGAATTGTCAGATTTCCTGCTTACAGGAAGAATACCAACCCGTGTAAAGAGAGGTCTTCATGACGTGGAATTAAAACGCCTTTGGCGACAGAGGAAGCGCCTGTTTGTCCAACGAGGCCTTCTACATAGAAACACTCTTGATCCTGTCACAGGTGAAAGGCTTCATCAGATCCTCGTACCAAGAAGAGACGCACAGATGATACTTGAGGCGTATCATGACAGATCTGGTCACTTCGGGGTACAAAAGACCGAAGCTACCATCCGTCGTCGCTTCTATTGGGTTGGGATGAGGAGTGACATTGAGAGTTGGTGCCGAGAGTGTCCCGCCTGTAGTATCACCAAGGAAGGTCGAAGAGATCAGAAGGCCCCTCTACATCCAATTAAGACTCAAAAGCCGTGTGAAATTGTTGCTCTGGACCATGTGAAGTTGGGTCCCACACGTTCCCGGCTACAGCTACGCTCTGACAATGGTGGATCATTACTCCAAGTTCCTTGTCATCATGCCTGTCAGAGATCTTACAGCAAGAACTACGGCTGAGACCTTCTACGCAGAGTTTGTCCGCCATTACGGTTGTCCTGAGCATATCCTCACCGACCGTGGATCGGCGTTTGAATCCCAATTGTTCCGTGAGCTGTGTCAGTTCCAAGACTGCAAAAAGTTGCGAACCACAGCGTATCACCCTCAAGGGAATGGTATGTGCGAGAAGGCAAATCAAGTGATCATCGGCATGCTAAGAACAGCCGCAGTTACACCTGGTGTTGAGTGGCCTGAGCGTATCAAGGACTTGGCCTATATTTACAACAACACACCCCAAACATCTACGGGATACACACCATTTTATCTAATGTTTGGAAGACAAGGTCAACTTCCTTCAGACTTAACCCTTGGTGTGAAGGTCCCTGACACCATCAATCCACTACCCATAACAGACTGGGTTATTGAACACCGCCGACGTATGGAGGAAGCTAAAGAGATAGTTGAAACGCGCATGGATGAGGTTCGTAGGAGACAACAGGAGGATTACAACCATCACGCCCATGCAGCGCCCCTGAAAGTTGGCGACCGTGTATGGTTAAGGAATAACCATCGGAATGGGAAATTGGATCCATTCTGGGAGAAAGAACCATACAGTATCATCTCCATACCATATCCTGAATCCGACGTGTATGAGATCTCTAAACCTGGGAGACCGCCCCAAGTAGTACACCGAAACCGTCTGAAGCTGTGCCTTAAAGAAGGACTACCCACAGAGGTGCCCCCAGCTGAGACAATGAGTACAGAGATCTTGTCACCTTCTGAAGCGAAAGAGAGACCCCCAACGTTAACTGAGCTTATGTGGGCGCCTAAACTACTACCATTTAGCTGTTATCCACCAATTGCTCTAGTGCAAGAGAACCCTTCGACAGATGATTTAATTGATTTCAGTGACTCTGTTCCTGATTCAAATCTCGTTCCACTTAGGCGTTCTGAGCGTACCACAAAAGGCATACCTCCAACACGCTATAGTGATGCCATGGCTGTCCTTGGGTAAAAGAGGTTAACTGTCTCTGCTTCTGTATATATGTTATTCCTGCTCTGATTACATTAATGTTTTTCCTGTGTGTATATACAGTATATATATAATATCTTGCCATGTAATATAGTATTTACATTTATATGCAACAATCCAAGCCATAGTGCCTGGCTCACCGAGCCAAGGAAGTTCTGTTACCCCATTGCGGTATGGACATTCGTGCGAGAGTGCCTACTCTTCCTTACAGAAAGGACTGTTTATTGTTTCTCAGAGAGACTCTCATGATAATGGACACTCACGAAATTTGTGCCAGAGAGCCTCTGGACCCATTTGCAGTACTGTTGTTTCTATATGGACTGTCTGATGGTACCGCCAAAAGGTTCCATAAGTCTGAGTTTAATTATCTCTCCGTTACCCTTCAGACTTCTCATGGACATTCCAGGACTATGCCGGGAGGTCTTACCTCAAGTTTCTAGGTATTATATTTTTCTAAACTGTTAGTGACATTTGCACTTTATTCGTATTTATTAACGTTATGTTACATTTCTCACCTTCACCCAAGCCCGTCGCCGAGGTCGGCTCAGTGAAAGAGGGGGAGTATGTGGCATCCCAGAGCTGGCTATGGCTGGGCTGAGGGTGATCTCTGTGCATTGTATTATTTCCTGTTGCTTCATAGCCTGTGTGACATAGCAGGGGGTCCTGAGTCTCACACAACACAGCGCCACCTAGTGAGCCTCACACATGCATTACACCTCCCATAGGATTGAATAGTAACCAAATGTCCAATGGGAGGACATCGCCTGGGAAAAGGGGAGGAGTCAGCTGATCACTGGGTCCCCATGGTAACACCCCTGCAGGAAGGTCCTGCGTGTGAGGAGTTAGAAGTGTGGAGTGTTAGGAGGAGGAGGTGAGGAGATAAGTGTGATGTCCTGTGAAGAAAGCAGTGAGTTTAGTGCAGGAATCTCAAGTCCTAGACAGGCCCAGGAAGGTTGGAGAGCTGACATACTCCAGCTATTCAGAAGATCCTGTCCCCTGTCTGCCTAGCCATCGCCCTGAAGGAAGTCAAGCATCATTATCTTGTCAGCATGAGACTGTGGAGAGAACATTCTGGAACACGTGCTCCATAGCAAGTATCACAGGATCCAGGGGCCAAGGCCAGACCTGTGGAATATCCTGCCACCCTGACTATTGTACCCCGAAACTCTGAGCTATCAGGACCACATAACGTGAGTGGGGAATATTATGTACTAGTATCATGGTGGGCATCCTCCTATGAGCCAAATAGGAGCCCAGACGCACCTTAGGGCTGTAACACTGAAGTATAAGGCGCTAGGAACACCTTTCATCAAGTCTACCCTGCACCCCAGGACTTTGCTGTGTCACCAGGCATACCCCGTTGTTTTGTATTGAAGAAACTGTTTAAGCATTTGTGCCTCCACACCCATGGAAGTAAAAGTTCAACTTTACAACCGTTTCTGTGTCTGACTCTGCACCGACAACATCAGGGCGCCCCAAACACCACCAGTCGGCACAGTATAGGGGAAGCGCCCCGGGGGAACAATCACCACCAACATTTGTGCAGCCCCCTCATCACCGGTACCAGTGGTGGTAACGTGGGACAGCACCAGCGCTGCGCCCTCGTGCCCAGAGACCGTGACAAGTCTGCGCTGTTTGCACCCCGCAATCCCAACTGCAGCGTTACCTTCCATCTGGTCACCGCACTTACTATACCTAACAAAAATTAATTGTTGCAATAAGTACAATTTCTAATCTATACGGTGCTTGATTGCCAATATTGACCATGGCATTCAGGATGTTAAACATAACCAAAATGTTCATTCAACTTACAACACCATATACACAGACAGTACCAAAAGTGCACACTATAAAATTGTGGCGAATTAACTTTCAAAAAGCAAAACCAATGCACTTACTTCAAAATATAAGCCCAGTGGGGAGTATAAGGTCTTCAAGCTACTCAACCGTGTAGTATCATAGCTTGTCAGTTGTAGGGCTGTGCTTGTGATAATTGATTGTTGGATCATCAAGTTTGTTCGATAACGTAATTGTATGCTTTGGCGATTTGATTATAATCTAATATATAATAATTTAGAGCATGGCAGGTTTCTTGTCAACTGGTTTAAATACAACAGACTGGCTGAATGAGGCGAAAGACGTGTTCTCTGATAAGACTTATGTTCAAAAGAAATACACACCTTCTTTTAACGCGGCTTTTAAGGAGTTAACGAGGATATATAAAGACCAAATAACCTCCTGGTGGGAAGTGCAGTCCCTTGACAACTATATTATAGTATTGTGCCCCGGGGACTGTGAATCTCCATTCTGCCTGCCCAGAGAAATAGAAACCCAGCGTTTCTGAATAAATGGGAGAAGGAGGCCACAGAGTGTTCATTAAGACTAATGCGATTGCTCCTTGAGGAGGAGAAAAACACATTGGCCTCACTTGAGGCAAAACTAAAAGAGCAAATTCAGGTTACTAAAAAATTTGAATCAGAACCTGAATTTAGTGTAAAGGAGAACCAATTGCAAAATAACTTGGAGAGATTTCAGTACCACCTCAAAGAACGGAAACACAAACAATTTAATAGAGATCTACAAGACTTTAGGGACAACAAGGTGTATAAACACGGGGTGGACACTGGTATCTCTTCCACTGATACAGAGGCTTCTGATTCTGAAAACAATCAAAGAGGCAGTCGCAGTAGATCTAGAACGCGTGGAAGGAGTCGAGATAGGGGAGGAAGAGGAGGCCCCAGTAAATTTGGTAACAGGGATTTTTTAGGTCTTGGATACCACCTAAGGATAGGGTATAATCACACCAGCCCTTCATCTGTAAGTCCCGTTGAGTCCCCAATGTCTCTCACTAGGTCTGGGTAAGACCGTTCCCTTTTTATCTAGAGCACGGTTTGTTTTGTGCACATGAACTGGTGATATTCTCTGACCGTCTTAAATATTTATTATTGTGATTTATATTAAAAGTTAAGTTTATGACCAAAAGTAATTGGACAATTGACTCAAAGGCTGTTTCATGGGCAGGTGTGGGCAGTTCCTTTATTATGTCATTCTCAATTAAGCAGATAAAAGGCCTGGAGTTGATTTGAGGTGTGGTGCTTGCATTTGGAAGATTTTGCTGTGAAGAAAACATGCGGTCAAAGGAGCTCTCCATGTAGGTGAAACAAGCCATCTTTAAGCTGTGAAAACAGAAAAAACCCATCCATGAAATTGCTACAATATTAGGAGTGGCAAAATCTACAGTTTGATACATCCTGAGAAAGAAAGAAAGCACTGGTGAACTCATCAATGCAAAAAGACCTGGACGCCCATGGAAGACAACAGTGGTGGATGATCGCAGAATAATTTCCATGATGAAGAGAATCCCTTTCACAACAGCCAACCAAGAGAACAATACTCTCCAGGATGCAGGCTTATCAATGTCCAAATCTACCATAAAGAGAAGGCTGCATGAAAGTAAACACAGAGGGTTCACTACATGGTGCAAGCCACTCATAAGCCACAAGAATAAGAAGGCTAGATTGCACTTTGCTAAAAAAAAAAACATCTAAAAAAGTCAGCATAGTTCTGGAAGAAAATTCTTTAGACAGATGAAACCAAGATCTACCTCTACCAGAATGATGGAAAGAAAAAAGTATGGCGAAAGCGTACAGCTCATGATCCAAAGCATACCACATCATCTATAAAACACGGCAGAGGCAGTGTGATGGCTTGGGCATGCATTGCTGTCAGTGGCACTGGATCACTAGTGTTTATTGATGATGTGACACAAGACAGAAGCGGCCGGATGAATTCTGAGGTATTCAGAGACATACTGTGTGCTCAAATCCAGTCAAACTGATTGGTCCGCATTTCCTAATACAGATGGACAATGACCCGAAACATAAAGCCAAAGCAACCCAGGAGTTTATTAAAGCAAAGAAGTGGAATATTCTTGAATGGCCAAGTCAGTCACCTGATCTCAACCCAATTGAGCATGCAGAAAGGCCCACAAACAAACAGCAACTGAAAACTGCTGCAGTAAAGGCCTGGCAGAGCATTAGAAAGGAGAAAACACAGTGGCATTTGGTGATGTCCATGAGTTCAAGACTTCAGGCAGTCATTGCCAACAAAGGGTTTTCAACCAAGTATTAGAAATTAACATTGTATTTACAATTATTTAATTTGTCCATTACTTTTGAGCCCCTGAAATGAAGGGATTGTGTGTAATAAATGCTTTAGTTCTTCACATTTTTATGCAATCATTTTGTTCAACCCACTAAATTAAAGCTGAAAGTCTGAACTTCAACTGCATCTGAATTGTTCAAAATTCATTGTGGTAATGTCCAGAACCAAAATTACTAAAATGTTGTCTCTGTCCAAATATTTATGGACCTAACTGTATAAATCACAGAAGATGAAAACTGGAAACTACCAATAGGCTAAAACTCAACTTTTATTATAGATTCTCATAAAAGGCTTCAATAAGTAGTGTTAATACAAAAAATAATAAAATACATATAGTGTTTGTGCAATCCTAAATCAGGTGTAGTGTAGGATAGACCTGTAGATAAATTAATCATGGGTCTCTTACATAGACTATGCACCTCTTATATGACATACTCTATTATAAGATACTGTCATTTATCCCTTGGGATTTAACACATTGGATCCTAAAAATCCACTGTGTCCCCTTCTCCAGTGTCCGATGTTTCCAGTCACCCCTTCGGCCTGCCTGAACCTCTCAAATCTCCATTGTGACATTCCCAAATATGTTGATTGATTGGTCTCTCATCTCTACGTGTAATATTCCTGATACAAGGATACATTGTCTGAATTCTCTGTAGGTCTTGCCAACATAGTTTAGGGGGCAAGGACATGTTGCGATATATGTTACACAACTCATGTGCGACAGTTGATATAGTTGCGGTTCACATAAGTGTGGCTAATTGTTACGCTCCTCAAACTAGAGCTCTTCATAACGTAATCGCATGCCTTGCAACCACTACACTTGTATGTTCCAGGATATTTACTTCTGTCAAGCCAAGTTCCCCCAGATATTCTTATGGGGAGGTGGCTATAAACTAAATGGTCCTTCAAGCTCCTCCCTTTCTGGAAAGTGAGAGCCGGGGTGATGTTAATCAGACCCTCCAGATCTGGGTCCATATTCAGGATATCCCAGTATGATTGCAGAATATACCGGATAAAGGAATGTTGATTATCAAAATTACCAATCAGTCTCAGTGATTTAACATCAGTATCTTGTTTTTTTTTGCATCAGAAGATTGGGCAGATTTTGGGATTCTGCAAATGAACATACCCTTTGTAGCACATCCCTAGGGTACCCATGTCTTCAAAATCTATCTACCAGATCTCTGGATTGATGGATAAACACAGGGTCGTCCGATCAATTCCATACTAATATGTAAGAACTGACCGTTAGGTGTGCCCTTCCTAATTGATAGGGGGTGACAACTTTCCCACTGAAGTAGGCTGTTCTTTGTATTATGTTGAGGTGGACACAGTAGCATCATGATTGATGAAAATAATCTAGATCAAGAAATGTTATCTTCTTGCTATCAATGTTAGCATTGAATTTCATATTAATGTTGTTCTGGTACAAGATGTTAGCAAAGTTCCAGAATTGATAGATGTTCCCGGTCCAATAGATCAGGACATTGTCAATATGCCTGATCCAGAGCGTTAACAAAAAAACATACTGCTGTTCCCACCCACCTAAAATTCTCATATATTTCGCCCACCTGAGTTTTCTGGCAATCAAATTCACCCAATCAAATTCACGAAAGTTCATGGTGGGAAGGAAAGACAAGCCCTTCGATAAGACCTGAGTCTCATGGACTGACAGAGTTTTTGAGGATAAACTACTTATCTGTAGATCGTCAGAACATGGGACCTCAGATTCAGGGGGCATTAAGTCTTCTTTGTATTCAGTGAAGTGGGTGTTTCTGTGTGGCTCCGTAAGAGGTATTGGATGATAAGGGGACCCTGAGATAAAAAAAAACAGTCTGTTCGCCTTGTTGTGATCTCTGGGGACCAGGATTTACTCTAGCTCCCGTTTTTACTCTTGCTCCTCTTCTAACAATAATGCAATGAGCCTAAGGGAACTATTGGTCACCTCCTTTTCACACTTTAACATTAGAGCAGGGGAGTATAATCGCTCCATTGGCAAAATTGGATTTCTAAGTTCTATACTATCTTGTATTCAAGATACTTTTGTAGTCCCTGAACTTCCCACCACGACCTAACAACATCACAGTGATTCAAGATGTGATGTTTGATTTTATCTTCATACATCACGTCTGTAATCAATGGCATCTCTATGAGATCTTCTAAAATATGTATATGTTACCATTAAAGTGCGAAATCCATGAATGTGCACATTACCTAGATAATCTGCAGATTAACTGATTTGCTCAGTTAATGTGCGGAATCAAGAGTTTTCCGCACTTTACCTTAGGTAATGTGCACATTCATGGCTTGCGTCCCGTTAAAGTTGAAAACTTAGTTTGTATCATACCGAAATTTGTGTCTGCGTGAGTACACACTATGTACCCATTGCAGCATTTATGCCACTTTGAATACCCCTTCCTATTTGCAGTGGCCATGTAAAATGTACTATAGAAGCATGCATAGATGTGGCACTGGCTCCCTTGCGTGCGCTCGTCCTAAAAGATGTCATCAGTTAAACAAGCATTCACTCATTTTTTGGCAGACTGAAAATCTTAGGAACATTTCATTCATAGCAAAACATGACCCATTGATATTCTGCACATATTCACATATAACCCAAAAATAACCTTATGTTGTGGGTCATCATTTCCTTGATTGTAATAATATTTTCAACCCCTTGATTCTTTGTATTATAGTTTTTTAATTGATTGATTCTATGAACTAATTTGTTTATTGTTTCATTGTATGAACTTGATTCTTTAGCTATCGAAAAATAAATAAATAATATTATGCCAGCAAAGATGTTTAACGAGTGCCTAGTAGGTAATGTGCAGATTACCTAGGTTTCTGCGCTTTAACGGTAACATATATATGCCCCTGTTCAAGTTTTTTGCATAGAGGGGTATTATGCATCAATGCATGCATGTATTATACAGTGGGGAAAAAAGTATTTAGTCAGCCACCAATTGTGCAAGTTCTACCACTTATAAAGGTGAGAATGGCCTGTAATTGACATCATAGGTAGACCTCAACTATGAGAGACAAAATGAGAAAACAAATCCGGAAAGTCACATTGTCTGATTTTTAAAGAATTTATTTGCAAATTATGGTGGAAAATAAGTATTTGGTCAATAACAAAAGTTCATCTCAATACCTTGCTATATATCCTTTGTTGGCAATGACAGAGGTCAAACGTTTTCTGTAAGGTGCAAAACATTACTGCTCTAGAGGAGATCTGCATGGAGGAATGGGCCAACATGCCGGTATGTTGGCCCATTCCTCCATGCAGATCTCCTCTAGAGCAGTAATGTTTTGGGGCTGTCGCTGGGCAACACGGACTTTCAACTCCCTCCAAAGGTTTTCTATGGGATTGAGATCTGGAGACTGGCTAGGTCACTCCAGGACCTTGAAATGCTTCTTACGAAGCCACTCCTTCGTTGCCCTGGCGGTGTGCTTGGGATCATTGTCATGCTGAAAGAACCAGTCACGTTTCATCTTCAATGCCCTTGCTGATGGAAGGAGGTTTGCACTCAAAATCTCACGATACATGACCCCATTCATTCCTTCATGTTCATGGATCAGTCGTTCTGGTCCCTTTGCAGAGAAACAGCCCCAAAGTATGATGTTGCCACCCCTATGCTTCACAGTAGGTATGGTGTTCTTTGAATGCAACTCAGCATTCACTCTCCTCCAAACACGACGAGTTGTGTTTCTACCAAACAGTTCTACTTTGGTTTCATCTGACCATATGATATTCTCCTAATACTCTTCTAGAACATCCAAATGCTCTGTATCAAACTTCAGACGGGCCCAGATATGTACTGGCTTAAGCAGGGGGACATGTCTGGCACTGCAGGATCTGAGTCCCTGGTGGCGTAGTGTGTTACTGACGATAGCCTTTGTTACCAGCTTTCTGCAGGTCATTCACTAGGTCCCCCTAGTGACCTAGGGTTCTGGGATTTTTGCTCACCGTTCTTGTGATCATTTTGACCCCACGAGGTGAGATCTTGCGTGGAGCCCCTGATTGAGGGAGATTATTAGTGGTCTTGTATGTCTTCCATTTTCTAATTATTGCTCCCACAGTTGATTTCTTCACACCAAACTGCTTGCCTATTGCAGAAGTCTTCCCAGCCTGGTGGGTCTACAATTTTGTTTCTGCTGTCCTTCCACAGCTCTTTGGTCTTCACCATAGTGGAGTTTGGAGTGTGACTGTTTGAGGTTGTGGACAGGTGTCTTTTATACTGATAACAATTTCAAACAGGTGCCATTACTACAGGTAATGAGTGGAGGACAGAGGAGCCTCTTAAAGAAGAAGTTACAGGTCTGTGAGAGCCAGAAATCTTGCATGTTTGTAGTTGACCAAATACTTATTTTCCACCATAATTTACAAATAAATTCTTAAAAAAAATCAGACAATGTGATTTTCTAGATATGTTTTCTCATTTTGTCTCTCATAGTTGAGGTCTAACTATGATGTCAATTACAGGCCTCTCTCATCTTTTTAAGTGGGAGAACTTGCACAATTGGTGGCTGACTAAATACTTTTTTTTCCACACTGTATGGACTGTTGTATTATTTATACTGGTTAGGGTGGGTTCACACTTGCGAAAAAAACTGGATTCGTGGCGCAGAGGGTGTAAGCGCACACCCGCGCATTGCTTTAAAAACCCATTCAAATGAATGGGTTTTTAAGCAATGTGTCGCTAACCTGTCGCTATCCAGTCCCTATACAGTTTCCCAAGATTTTCAGGCGGATTTGCGGCGGACGGACTCTGGAGCAAGTGTGAACCCACCTTTACTACATGAAGGAGTTAGGTTACCCAGTTTTTAATTTATTGCTTTGCCGATGTGATCACAGAGTATCTATAATATAGGAGCAGAAAGCTCAGAGATTTGATCACTATATGTATCTTTTTTGTATCTTTTGTCCTTTATCCACTTGCTTTGTATCTTACAATTTACTTTTACAATTTATTTTTATTGAGTGCTGATCCTACGGCAGAATACCACCTTCCTGAGTGTGCTAATTCTTTTGCAAAGCGGCTATTCTGGTTATCCTTTCTTCAGAAATTATGAGAGTCTGATGAAGGATTGTCGATAAAAAAACATTTGACATCTCTACATACGAACTGGATACCGTTATTTGTATACTTGGATTGTTGAATCCTCTCAGACTTATTGGCACATAACTGCATATCTTGGATGTTCACGATTGCGTATACAACAAATTGGTGATTAATAAACATTCATATTTGCACTTCTGAGTGTGAAATCTCTTATATGTTACTTACTATTTACACATATTGCAATCCCTGGGCTTTCAGCTCCATGTATTATGTATTAGAAGAGTGCTGGATGGGTGTGGTTTTTCAAACCAATCAAAGCACGGCATGTGAGTAGCTGATATCAGAGATATGTTGGGCCCCTGTCCCTGCCGGAAGTTGTGGCTTAACATCAAGTATTGGCCTCCACCACCAGGACCCAGAAAACACAGTTTTTACTGTGATCTTTCTATCATTTAGGGCTATATCATCTCCTATTAGAGTGCATACTATAGGGGCACTTTTGATGTGTCTCCTGACGAGCCCCAAACGTGGGTTGTCTTGGGGGGAAACACATTGAGACCTATATAAAATCGCTATATTAGCATATGAGATCTGTATAAGATCACTGTTACAGTATTTGGAATCAGTGATTTTTTATTTGCACCATGGTTCCTATTTATGAGATGTGGATGCTGGATATCAGTCTATCACACACAGAAGGTGTGTTAAAACCCTATAAGACTAATTATAGACAGGGGAATGTTTGTATGCACTAAAAGTACGTATTATATCCCCTGACATCTAATTGTGTTTGTACAAAAAGGGTGTGACAGAGTGTAAAGTTTATGCCATAGTATGAACCCTGACACTACAGCATCTGTGGCTAAGGAAGGCCTCACTTTTCGCAAAAGCTGCTTTTTTATGCAGATTTTGCTGCGGTTTTTGAGCCAAAGCCAGGAGAGGCTACAAAAGGAATGGGAAATATAAAAAAAATCACTTATATTTCTCCCTTCTATTCAATCCACTCCTGGCTTTGGCTCAAAAAACCGCAGCATAATCTGCAACAGAAAATGCTGCTTTTCTGCAACGTCGGTCCGTAGTCTTAAGGATTGGCATTAGAGTATGTCACATATGAGGTGCAGTAGTATAGTCTATGTAAGACACCCATGATTATTTCATTATCACCAAATGCCGCTGTGTTTCCTCCTATTTAATGCTCTGCCAGGCCTTTACTGCAGCAGTTTTCAGTTGCTGTTTGTTTGTGGGACTTTCTGTATGAAGTTTAGTCTTTAATAAGTGAAATGCATGCTCAATTAGGTTGAGATCAGGTGACTGACTTGGCCATTCAAGAATATTCCACTTCTTTGTTTTAATAAACTCCTGGGTTGCTGTAAGGGAATTGCCAGTTGAGCAATTCTCCAGTGCTGCTGCAAAAACCTGAGAGGAAGGGAATACAGAGACAGTGAGCCCTAAAGTTGACCCAGACTCTGTCCCTACCTACTTGTCTCACTGTCCTAATGACAGGAACAACTTGGAGCCGGTCCCTACTCTGAAGTGACAACACAGAACGCAGACAGGACGCACAAACAACAAAGGTAGGTCAGCTAGCCAAGGGGTCGGTAACAATCGAGCAATGCAGTACAGAATCAAAATCCAAGAGAATAGGCAAAGGAAAGCCAGTGGTCAGAAAATCAGAAGAGCAGGTAACAAGGAACAAGGAGTATAGCCAGTAAGCAAAATGCAATAGCAGGCGCCAATGGGAAAGTGAGCAAACAATAAATAGGGAGAAAGAACCCGCCCCAGACTTGATAGGAGGACAGGCTGTCAATCACAAAGGCAGGACTAAAGTTAACTCTTAGTGGAGCAGGGGGAGAGCAAGGTGAAGGAGAAGGGCGTGGTGGAAAATCAATTAAGGAGGTGAGGGAATAGGACAGTGTTCAGACAATACAAGAAAAACCCAAGGAAAGAATTACAACCGGGCACGCCTCCTGCGCCGCAGCATGCGCCCGGAGGACGGCGCCAAAGCCCAGACAGGCAAGGACGTTACAG
Source organism: Leptodactylus fallax (assembly GCA_947044405.1). NCBI lineage: Eukaryota > Metazoa > Chordata > Amphibia > Anura > Leptodactylidae > Leptodactylus > Leptodactylus fallax. The sequence goes on along the minus strand of CAMRHE010000007.1, from coordinate 8,439,733 downwards.
TTGCTTTGGCTTTGTGTTTGGGTTATTGTCCATCTGTATTATGAAAAGGCAACCAATCATTTTGGCTGGATTTGAGCACACAGTATGTCTCTGAATACCTCAAAATTCATCTGGCTGCTTCTGTCTTGTGTCACATCATAAATAAACACTAGTGACCCAGTGCCACTGACAGCCATGCATGTCCTAGCCATCACACTGCCTCCGCCGTATTTTACAGATGATATGGTATGCTTTGGCTCATGAGCTGTACCATGCCTTCGCCATACTTTTTGCTTTCCATCATTCTGGTAGAGGTTGATCTTGGCTTCACCTGTCCAAAGAATGTTCTTTCAGAACTGTGCTGACTTTTTTAGATGTTTTTTAGCAAAGTCCAATCTAGCCTTCTTATTCTTGAGGCTTATGAGTGGCTTGCAACGTGCAGTGAACCCTCTGTATTTATTTTCCTGCAGTCTTCTCTTTATGGTAGATTTGGATATTGATACGCCTACATCCTGGAGAGTGTTGTTCTCTTGATTTGCTGTTGTGAAGCGGATTCTCTTCACCATGGAAATTATTCTGCGATCATCCACCACTGTTGTCTTCCATGGGCGTCCAGGTCTTTTTGCATTGATGAGTTCACCAGTTCATTCTTTCTTTCTCAGGATGTACCAAACTGTAGATTTTGCTACTCCTAATATTGTAGCAATTTCTAGGATGGTTTTTTTCTGTTTTCACTTAAGGATGGCTTGTTTCACCTGCATGGAGAGACCCTTTGACTGCATGTTTTCTTCACAGCAAAATCTTCCAAATGCAAACACCACATCTCAAATCAACTCCAGGCCTTTTATCTGCTGAATTAAGAATGACATAACAAAAGGAATTGCCCATACCTGCCCATGAAACAGCCTTTGAGTCAATTGCCCAATTACTTTTGGTCCCTTTAAAAACAGGGTAGATATTTAGTTGACCGACACCAAAGACACGTGATATGATGCAAAATCATGTGATTTATTCACTTGGGTGAACAACATGCAGAGTATGTGACGTTTCGGTCCAATTGGACCTTCATCAGACTCTTAAGTAGAAAGAAAAGCTGGTTAGGCAAGTGCTCTCTAGAAATTGGGAACTTGCTTTCTCTATAGCATACCCAGCTTTTCTTTCTACTTTAGAGTCTGATGAAGGTCCAGTTGGACCGAAACGTCACTATACTCTGCATGTTGTTCACCCAAGTAAATAAATTGCATCATATCACGTGTCTCCGGAGTCTGTCAACTAAATATCTACTAAGATGTGGAACCCTACTCTGGTTAAAAAATGAACAGTGCTATCCACCCTCCTTTAAAAACAGGGTGGCACATGTTAAGGAGCTGAAATTCCTAAACCCTTCATCCAATTTTAATGCGGATACCCTTAAAAATAAAGCCATAAGTCTGGACTTTATGTATGGACATACATGGGTCCATTATATAACTATAACTTGAATATGTTGCAGCAAACAGTTAAAAAAACAAAATTGTGTCAGTGTCCAAATATATATAGACCTAACTGTATTTGATGCAGACTTGCTTGTCCCCCTACCACAGTGAGGAAACCATTGATCATAGCTGGTGGGAGGAGAAAGCCGGCATAGAATTTATCACTAGCTAAGCAGAATGTGGGTTATGGCTCTGATTGAGGGCACGTGACGGACCTTAATAGTGCATGTGTTAATGCTGCATCTTGTAGTTTAGTGCGGTGGTGCCAGTTTAACCCCTTCCCGCTGCAGCCATTTTTTGTTTATGCCTCTTTCTTTTTTTGCATTTCTTTGAGTGGTGAAACAGCAAAATAAACTTTGCTTCAGGCTTTTCAATGTTTTTTTTTTTCTGCTGCAGAGTTCACCACATTGGATAAATCAGTTTATATTTTTCTAGTTCAAGTATTTTGTGATGCACTTCTAATGTGTTTTTATGTATTTATTTTACACTTTTATGTTTTCTAGCTAAAGGGGGGGGGGGTGATTTAAATTTTTCTATGCCTACTATATTTATATTATTTATTTAAATTATTATATATTTTTTTATTTATATTTATTAAATAACTTTTAATTTCTACATTTTTTTTTTTCGCCCTCCAGAACTCAATAGTTATATTGCTATAACTGGAGGGGGGAAGTAAAAGTAATAGAACTACTCTGCTGTGAAATAGCTGAGACCCTGCAGCTATACTTAAAGTCCTGGCAACCACCATACTATTACTGTGTATCTCGGTTAAGGTAATAAACATATAATTAGACAATTCTGTTAAAAAACAGAATTATGAGACACATTAAGACCACCTGATTAAGAAGACCGTCCACATAGCCAGATCAGATTTTCCTATGGCAAATTTTTAGTTCCAACATGCATTATGCATAATGGGGAGAATTTTGAGAAGACCACCCCCTTGAAGATCACATTTGAATGCAATTTTCTGTTGTTGTCCAAAGGCTAGCCACAATCTTATAGGCTTTCCCAGCTCTCCTCTGATGGCAGATGTTGCATGGAAGAGGTGTTGGGAATGTTGCATTTCAACATGACTGATGCTAAAATATACATGCTCAGCTAAACAAAATATGCTTGTATTTGGGGGAGTTGGACTGAATAGCTGCTGGAAGAACAAGCTATTGAAAGTGTATGGCCACCTTAACACTTTCCCCTGTGCAAGCCTTGCATTGCTCCAGGTATATGATACGTCATCCAACCAATCAGCACATACTGTAACATACAGTGGGGAAAAAAGTATGTGGTCAGCCACCAATTGTGCAAGTTCTCCCACTTAAAAAGATGAGAGAGGCCTGTAGTTAACATCATAGGTAGACCTCAACTATGAGAGACAAAACGAGAAAACATATCTTGAAAATCACATTGTCTGATTTTTTACGAATTTATTTGCAAATTATGGTGGAAAATAAGTATTTGGTCACCTACAAACAAGCAAGATTTCTGGCTCTCACAGACCTGTAACTTCTTCTTTAAGAGGCTCCTCTGTCCTCCACTCATTACCTGTAGTGATGGCACCTGTTTGAAATTGTTATCAGTATAAAAGACACCTGTCCACAACCTCAAACAGTCACACTCCAAACTCCACTATGGTGAAGACCAAAGAGCTGTGGAAGGACAGCAGAAACAAAATTGTAGACCTGCACCAGGCTGGGAAGACTGAATCTGTAATAGGCAAGCAGCTTGATGTGAAGAAATCAACTGTGGGAGCAATAATTAGAAAATGGAAGACCTACAAGACCACTGATGGTCTGGCTGGGTCTTTCAGCATGACAATGATCCCAAGCACACCATCAGGGCAACGAAGGAGTGGCTTCGTAAGAAGCAGTTCAAGGTCCTGGAGTGGCCTAGCTAGTCTCCAGACCTCAACCCCATAGAAAACCTTTGGAGGGAGTTGAAAGTCTGTGTTGCCCAGCGACAGCCCGAAAACATCACTGCTCTAGAGGAGATCTGCATGGAGCAATGGGCCAACATACCAGCAACAGTGTGTGCCAACCTTGTGAAGACTTACAGAAAACGTTTGACCTCTGTTATTGCCAACAAAGGATATATAACAAAGTACTGAGATGAACTTTTGTTATTGACCAAATACTTATTTTCCACCATAATTTGCAAATAAATTCTTTGAAAATCAGTCAATGTGATTTTCTGGATTTGTTTTCTCATTTTGTCTCTCATAGTGGAGGTCTACCTATGATGTCAATTACAGGCCGGCCTCATCTTTTTAAGTGGAAGAACTTGCACAATTGGTGGCTGACTTTTTTTCCCCACTGTAGTAACTCAGTTGATAAAGTTGAATAAAGACATCTAATCCTTCCCTGTTGATCCAGAGAAAGGCAAAAGAAAACCCTATGAGGTGGTGTCAATTGCCCAATATTAGGGGATAAAAATTCTTACCAACTGCAAATATGGCAATATGACAACTTGACAGTTATCTACTTTCAAAGAATATTTAGACATAACCGTAATCTATAACATGCTCTATGTCAGAACCCCTAGAAGCTATAGGGTTCAGGACAATATATCGTATGTAAAGGTTTTTGTTTATGTAAGTAGTACATAGAACTGACTTTCTTAGGACCCGTTCACAGGGTGAATTCCACCCTGGTTCTGCTTCACCTAGTTTTCAAAGGGAAGCAGAGATCACAGCAGGGCCCTGAAAAAAAAAGAAACATCCTGCTCGATCTTGCCGTTTATTCCGCAGCTGATTCAGCCTAAAATTCCTCTTCATTTTCCGACATCTGAATGGGGCCTTACAACAGGACAATAATCTACATACACACCTTAGACTTAGCCTAAGATTTTAAGTGAAGAAGCAGAAAACTGTAATATTTGTTACCTTAAACATCCAGTTGCATTGAAGAATATTTCAGGATCCAATGAACTCTTCTGACCAGATATTAGATTGTCTGTCCATCCAGAATATGGAACTACAACACATTCATTCAATACAGGAAGAGCTTCTTTAACCAGTTCCTCCTTTAGCTGATCAGTAGAGGACAAATTCCAAAGCAAACCTGTATGAAACACAGTATGCTATTTCATTTTGCTTCCTTTTTATAAAAGGCTTAAAGCAGTGGTCATCAAATATTAACCCATAGCACCAGTGTATGGTCTGATAATGGCTCTGAGGATTTCAAGTAAGAAAAAATCTTTAGGCCAGGTACCCAAGTTTCGAAAATGCAGAGTTTTGGCTCTGGTGGAAAGGCCGCGACTAAAACGCTGTGTTTTACAGTACCTGCAAAGTGGATGGAATTCTGCCATTTGGCAAGTAATACAGTGTATCTAACAATAGCAGAAAACATTATAGGTCATCCTGGTCAGAGTTATTACATGGGATGTTGGACTGACAATGTTACAGTGTGATATTTGTTATTTTGTTTATTCAATTGATGAAGGGGTAGTGCAAAGTTTTATAATACACCCCTAAAGATTACAGCCACAAGTTGTTTGATTTGACACTGCTATGGACTAAGTAGTATACACTGTGTTATTCTGGACTATTTGGACTGAATGTATCCTGGACTAACTTATTAAGTCATTCCTAAAGGCATCACGTTTGTTTGTTTTGTTATCTTTACTAAGTGCAGGCTGTATATGTGAACAGAGCCCAAAGACAAGTGTTTCCAGTAGTGCCCAGGTACTGCTCCAGTCAACCAGAGGACTCCAGCATTAAAGTGTGCCTCGCTGACCTGCACTGTATATCCGATTATGTGTGCTGTATTGAGGGGGTGGATTCCCATCCTAAGAGTTGTGTGCTAGGTGGCTCTCTGAGTTGAGCCCGCCATCCATATTGGAAATGAAACGCCAGTGTGTTGTATTATGACCTCATGCCACAAGCCATGGGTGGCGGAGCATAGCATCTGAGTTTAATAGCTCCCACTGTGACCTGCAGAAGTGGCCCCGTATTGACCTGCCGTACCAGATCGTGTGAGAGTCAGGTGTATCGACTTCCCAGGAGGGAGTCCCGCATGGTTAATGTCCCCAGCTATGGTTTAGACCAGAGACTACAGTGCGTTTGTAAAGTAAGTCTGCCCCAGTACAAAATATCCAGGGGTGGAAGTCATCTGACATGATTTCAATTTGTAAACCAATAACCAGCATAGACAGTCAAAATAATTGGTCTCCAAGCGGGGAAAGTCGGACATCAACAGCTCTTCCCTAAAGAACAGAGCTACCAAAGTGATCTAATGGACAGTTGTGAACAACAACCACAGGAAAGGGGCTCTGTACCTGCACTTACAAGCATGGACACACCTGTATTCCCCTCACTTAGAGACAAAAAGAGAGATTAAATATTATGACAAATTGTTAAGGGGCTGATTTTCACCAGAGACTTTGTAGTTTTTAACCCCTTCCCGTCTTTAAAGATGGCAGCTGCTCTACTGCAGCACGGCCACCATAGCAACCAGGTCTCCGCTGTATTCTACAACAGAGACCTGGAGGTAATGCCCGCAATCAGAGTTCACTTGCGGGCATTGCAGTTCAGGATCCCCTCCCAAAGTGAAAATTTCACTGGCCCTGTACCTTTTCTGTTGCAGGCCGGCTCCTGCGCTCTGTTCTGCTGACAACCAGGAGCCTTATGAAGGCTCCCAGGCTTGTCATGGCAATCTTACTATTGCAGCTAGTCTACGACCAGCCTCAATAGTAACATTGTATTGCAGTCTATGGGACTTGCAATCAAATGATTGCAGGTTCAAGCCCCCTATGGGGGGCTAATAAAATAGTAAAAAAAAAACAAAAAAAACCTAAAAGTTCAAATCACCCCCCTTTCCCTAGAATACATATAATAGTAAAATATTACTGTGAAACACATTCACATTAGGTATCCCTGTGTCTGAAAATGCCCGGTCTACAAACTTATAAAAATATTTTTCGCCGTAGCAGGAAAAAAAGTGCCAAATGGTTAAAGCGGCCCTGACCTGGCAATCCCGGTCTTACTTACCAATCCCAATCCTGTAGAGGGGATCGGTAAGTCAATAGGGCCTGTTACCTGCTGAAGTTACTCCAGCAGGTAACGGCCTATTTAAAAAAAAAAAAAAAAAAAAAAAAAGCAGTCAGCGCCCGGCAGCCCAGTGGGCCCCTTCAGGAGCTTGGGGCCCCAGGACTTGCCCGGGTATGCCGTTTGCTGACCCTGGCCCTGCTGACCAATATGTCTTTATTGGGATGTGTTAGTGGATGGAAAAAGGTTTATCATCTACGCTAATGGAATATACTTTCCATGATGATGGAATGAACGTTCACAGTGGATAGATTAGAATCAGCCTATATAAAGACAGACTCTAATCAATACATTGTAAGATCAAAAGATCACAAGTGATACACAAGCAAAAAAATATATAAACATCAGTTTTGGGGATAATGAATAAATCACACTGGGGCGAATTTATTAAGATTGGCGTTTCCTACACCTGTCTCAATCAATTCCCTATTTGATGCAAGATGTGCCTGAATTGATAAGAGGCCAGAACTGAAATCTACATCAGTCAGGAGCTGTCTTAGATTTCTAATATAACTCATGCCGGTTTTCCAGCATGGGTTAAGATAAATTTGTTGGGCCTGCCTTGGTCTCCACTCTGCTGTACCCTCTCAGTTTTCTGGCATATAGGGAATAGTAACATTCCCCTTACAATTAAATTATTAGGATGCAGGGAAGTGTATTTTTGTCTAGCAGCTATAAAATGCACTACATTCACTCAGGTCTCAACAGCCACAAGATGTATAGTAATATTTCTTGTATCAATATCAGTTATATGTATAATAATATAAACATTATATAAATTATATAAATATAGAGTTATAGTATTTCTTAAAGAGAGTCTACCACCTCTCCCAATTATACACAACTGTCACCACCATGTTATAGAGCACATTACAGTGATAAACAACATACTTTTTTTTTATTTATGTCACTTTGTAGATTTGGATAAAAACAACTTTGAACTCTTTTGTTTCATACAAATGAAGCAGTTGATGCACGGCAGATGGGCCTTCAGGTCCCTAGAGCACTGCTCTTGCCATCTCCTGTCTGCAAGTTGAATTTCCCACTGCTATGACATCACTCATCCTACTTGAGCAGCTAGAGAAGTGTTCCCAGGGCTGAAGGATCCCAGTACACACAAACTGACAACAGTATAGATCGGGTACCACTGTAAATGTACTGATTCATAGAAGAAAGTTAACATGTTTCTTATGCTGTACAGTGAACGGAAAAAAAAATTAAATGTTAAAAAGGAATGCCAGAATTGATGTTTTTTTTTTTTTTATTGCCCCAGAAAAAGTTGTTATAATTTAATCAGTAAGTTACTGGAACACCACAATGTTGTCATTAGAAAATCCATGTCATCACACCAAAAACCAGGCCTCAAATGGCTTATAGGTGAACAGTCACCAGAAGTGACTCCTATCACAGTGACTCCCCAATCCTATTATTATTATTATTGTTTATTTATATAGCAAGATTAATTCCATGGTGCTTTACATTTGAGGGTTTACATACGGTACACAAGATATACAAAACAGATAATACTAACAGTGACCAACTGGCACAGAGGGCCTTGCACGCAAGGGCTTACAATCCTAGGAGCTATCACTAAAACACGGAGGAATTTGGTGTATCCAATGTACTCTGCACAGCTTACATATTTCTTTTTTACCATCTGCTGTGCATTCAGATCTGGAAAACTAATTCTCACTCCACCCCTTGATAAATATTTTGAGGGATCACTTCCTGGGGGATTCCACTTTACTGCACCTCAGGGGCTCTATATGTCAAACAGCGCTCGTCACCTTCAAAAATCAATTTATGCCCACTTATATGACATTGCTGTACTGAGATACCCCACTTAATATCATATGTGGGTAAAACAGTTTGGGAAGGAGCGCTATTTGGTTTTTGGAGCATAGTTTTAGGGTGAAGCCCCATGTTGCGGAAACGCTGCATTCTACAGTATCTGCAAAGTGAAAGGGATTCTGGTTAATCCTGCCTACACATTGCATAAAAAAATCAACAGCGGAAAAGCTGCATTTTTGAAAATTGCAGCATGTCAATTATGCCTGCGGAAACGTTGGTGTTTTCCGTATGAGTATAATAAGGACAGAAAGTTTGCAGAGGAAAACTCTGCGAAAACACAATGAAAAGCTATGCGAAAAACAAATCGGCTCCACTGCGTTTTTTTTCCACAGCGTTTTTGCTACGTGGGGCCTTAGCCTGAGGCCACCTTTATATTTAAAAAATATATAATATAAACAAAAATAAATAGACAAACATGTTAGATATTCCCACGTGCGTATAAGTCCCCACTATCCAAAACTAGTGTTATATATCCTGTCTGGTGAATGCCGTAAAAAAATATATATACCGAAATGTGCAAATTAACGTGCTTTGGTCACTTTGCTTTCCTCAATAAATAACAATAAAAAGTGATCAAAAAGTCATACATTCCAAACATTGGTACCAGTAAAAAGTACAACTTGTCCCGCAAATAAAGAGCTCTGACATATCTCTGTCAACAGTACAGTGAAAAAGTTATAGGCATCAGGATACGGTGACCCCAGGAAAATCGTTCATTTTCAAATTAACTCAAAAGTTATTACTGCATAAAGTGACACATGTCAGATTTGAAAAATAAGGACTGGTCCTTAAGGTACTTTTAGGCTGCGTCCAGTGGTTAAACATACACTGTGTTGCCATTTTCTATTATGCTTTTTAACATTTAAAATGCTCCAAAAATCAGCTTGCTTTGGGGGAAGGTGCTTGCTCTATTGTTTCATAAACAGACACAGGAAAAAGAAAAAAATGGTTGTATATCAAAATTAGCCCATTTTGAGGACCTGTAATTTCAACAGGCTTGATGTTGGTATTGGAAGAAGCAACAGTGGTTTTTTTTGTTTTATTTTATTGTTGTTATGCCAACAGTGTGGCAGTGGCAAGTGACAATTACATAATTTCAAGAGAAATTTGTGGCACACTATCAGTGTGCTTGCCAGTTGGAAAGTGATGACAAATTTATAAAGCATATATCGCACCAAAATGGCATTGGTACTAGAAGAAGAAATGGGATCGTTTTTTTTTAGCTGGGGTCCTTATTTAACCCCTTAATGACCCAGGGCGTAATAGTACGTCCTGAGTTGTATGACGATGTATGGAGAGCGCTCAGGAGCTAAGCGCTCTCCATACACCGCGGGTGCCGGCTGTATAATACAGCCAGGACCTGCTGCTAACAGCAGCGATCATGCCTGTACCAATCACGGCTGTTAACCCTTTAGATGTCGCGGTCAAACGGGACCGCGGCGTCTAAATTGCGCAGCCGCCACGGGCGCCGCCATTTTCCCTGATCGCCGCCCTCCAGAACGTCATCGGAGGGCGGCGATTGGTTGCCATGAAAGCCGGGAGCCTATTGAAGGATCCCAAGCCTGTCATTACAGTATAGCTATTACAGTATGCTATTAGGCATCGTCTAATAGCAGTGAAGGCATTTTGCTATTCACTGCGATACAGTAGTATCGCAGTGAATAGTATGATCGATCAGACTCCCTAAGTTTCAAGGTCCCTAGGGAGTCTGATCATACAAGTAAAAGTAGAAAAAAAAAAGTTTTTAAAAGTATGAAAAAAATTAAAAAAAAACACAAAAGTTCAAATCACCCCCCTTTCCCTAGATCAGATATAAAAGTAAATAAAAAAAAGTAAGCATAAACACTTTAGGTATCCCCGCGCTCCAAAATGCCCGAACTATTAAAATATTTAAATATTTATCCCATACGGTGAACGGCGTAGCGGGGAAAAAAAAAACCAAAATGGCCAAATAGCGTTTTTTTCAACACTTTGCCTCCTATAAAAAAATTGAATAAAAAGTGATCAAACCATCAGATCTTTCCCCAAATGGTATCAATAAAAACGTCATGTTGTCCCGCATAAAAAGACGCCTTACCCAGCTCAATACATGTAAATATGAAAAAGTTACAGGTGACACAATATGGCAACGCAAATTTTTTTTTCTATTTAGCAAAGTTTTTAATTTTTTAAAAGGTATCAAAACATTACAAATACTATAGAAATTTGGTATCGCCGTGTTCGTACTGACCCGCAGAATACAGGTAACATGTCATTTTTACCACACAGTGAATGCTGTAAAAATTAAACCCATATGAATTTGGCGCAAATGCAGTTTTTCTCCAATTGCACCTCATTCTGAATTTTTTTCCAGCTTCCCAGTACATTGCACAGCATATTGAATGGAGCCATTACAAAGTACAATTTGTTTCGCAAACAATAAGCCATCATGTGACTCTGAACTGAAAAATGAAAAAGCTAGGGCTCTTGGAATGTGGGGAGGGAAAAACAAAAATGTAAAAACAAAAAATGGCCCGTCATTATGGGGTTAATATATATTTTTTTATGCCAACACTGTGGCACTAACAGTATGAAATAGTAGAACATGATGGACAAGACTGCTAGAGATGTCTGACTTATTGGTGGCAGCGGTGGTAGCTGTGGCAACATGAGTGGCAGTACACTATTGAATAATGTGATGGACCAGGCCACAGGACATGTCTGGTGCAGTACAGTGGTAGTAGCTGTTGTTCTGTTAGTTGGTCCTGCTCCAGATGCTCACACACTGTACTTAGTAGCAGACTTTTTATTAGGTGTACAGTACAGACCTAAAGTTTGGACACACCTTCTCATTACAAGAGTTTTCTGTATTTTCATGACTATAAAAATTGTAGATTCACACTGAAGGCATCAAAACTAAGAATTAACACATGTGGAATTATATACTTAACAAAAAAGTGTGAACCAACTGAAAATATGTCTTATATTCTAGGTTCTTCAAAGTAGCCACCTTTTGCTTTGATTACTGCTTTGCACACGCCAGATGACCTGGCCTCCACAGTCATCAGACCTGAACCCAATCGAGATGGTTTGGGGTAAGCTGGACCACAGAGTGAAGGCAAAAGGGCCAACAAGTGCTAAGCATCTCTGGGAACTACTTCAAGACTGTTGGAAGACCATTTCAGGTGACTACCTCTTGGCATTCTCTTGATGAGCTTCAAGAGTGTGCAAAGCAGTAATCAAAGCAAAAGGTGGCTACTTTGAAGAACCTAGAATATAAGACATATTTTCAGTTGTTTCACACTTTTGTTTTCACACTTAACAAAGTATATAATTCCACATGTGTAAATTCATAGTTTTGATGCCTTCAGTGTGAATCTACAATTTTTATAGTCATGAAAATACAGAAAACTCTTGGAATGAGAAGGTGTGTCCAAACTTTTGATCTGTACTGTACATCTTAGCTGCCACTACACATGAGGCTGCATCAAGAACTCCAACAAACGAGTTGCAATAGCACAGTTGTACCAATATCTAAGTAGTGAGACCCCTAGAGGCTATACTCAGCATATAACATATTGCTACAGCTGTGGCAGTACAGTATGCAGTAATGTAATGGGATCAGCAGTATATTAATGGAACATGAACCAGGGAGATAGAGGAAGATCTGTTCAGTGACATCAACCTGAGGTCAAAGTTCTCTGCTGGATTATAGGAGGTAATCATTGAGGAGTAGCAGGAGGAAAAGATATAAATATAAAAGTAAAACTTAACTTTCAATATAGGCAAATGTAAAAATCTACACAGTGTTATATAATAAAATAACACGCTAAATAGCCCAATAGGTAGGGCACTTTGGAAATATTAGTGCCAATGTATCACATATACTCCTTTCCCTTTCAATATACAAACTATCCTCTCTCATCTAACAAAGATATAGGGCAGAAATGTACGCCATATACCAATATCCAGTAGGAGTAATAAAAGGTAAATGGCCTGTGAGACCTGAGGATATTGACCTAGTGCCACACCAACAGGCTCAGAAACCTACAAATATTTATGCTAGAACCGCATCAAAGGAAAAAAAACAGCACCTAAATAAACTGTAACAATGACCTTATGTGTTTCTTGAGACCAGTCATCAGGGGTCTGATAGATAAGAGCAGTGAAAACTGCTGTTGATAATGTGATGCTGACACCATGCAGCGGTAGAGGTATAGCGTGACCACTTTAATGTCAGCGGTAGCTTGCATGCCTTACTTCCATCTTTAAATACAAAACTAGCCACCTTCACTAGCCTAATCCGCCACCGCCCCTCACATGGCTCTTGGGACATTTTATTACGTGTGGGGCCACTGTGGGGAGCATATTATACTGTGTGGGGGCCACTGTGGAGCACATTATTCTGTGTGGTGGCCACTGTGGAGGATATTATACTGTGTGGTGGGTCACCGTGGAGCATATTATACTGTGTGGGGGCCACCGTGGAGAATATTATACTGTATGGGGATCACTTTGGAGCATATGATATAGTGTGGAGGCCACTGTGGAGCATATTATACTGTGTGGGTCCACTTCACTATTTACATCACACGCCATCTGTTTTATAGCAGCCGTGTGCTATTATTACAGGCTGAGATAACATTGCATAGTGATTATAAAACAGATACTGTGCAATGTAAATAGTGAAGGAGTCACAGCACTCGCAAAAGCACCACAATATCTTCAAACAGTTGACCCTGCAGATCAGCTGTTTCCCACAGCATGCAGCTCTCAGTATTATTTACATGCCAGGTGCTGCACTGCTCACTCACTGTATTCTTGATAACTGCAGTTGTAGGTACTAATGCTGTATCCCTTTCAAGTTTCTGAGATACCTCTGTAGCACCCGTAACCATCACTATCAAGAATTTTCTGTGGGGAGGGGGTAGGGTGCCCCAGACAAAAGTCTGCAGTGGGGCCCACAACACTTTAGCCACTGGGTGAGGCAATCTGACTCACAGACTATACGAGTTATTGGCACTTATGACTCCAAGAATCATCAGTACTAGAAGATTCTTCTGGTAGATTCGACCTTAAAGACAAACTCAGACCACCATAAGTTGCCTACTGATGTGAAAGAAATTACTGCTTGGTGCATAGTTATTTGGAACCCAAGCTTGGTCCAAGCACATGGTTGGGGAGACAGCCGATGAGGATATATAAATGTGGTAGATGTAGAGCTTGTGAATACATCAAATAAGAGTAAAGAATTTAGGAGTCTTTCGACAGGTTGACTCTTTAGGTGTAGAGGTGCCCTTGTCCTTACAATTATGTCTGCAAAACACAGAGGCAAATTCACAGATTTATCGCGATAGCCCATTTGCGCAACATTTTGTACAATAATATCAAGGGGAAATTAGTGGACTACGTTTCCAGGCAATTAAACATGCATGCCTCCCTAAATGAGATAGAGATGGGGACAACCTAATATTACATAAAGAAACACAGTGGATTTTTAGGCTAAAGACAGTACAACCTGTTGGGCCTAAGGAGCAGATTGATTTTCCATGCTTCATTTAACCATTCATTCAGGTTCCAAATCTCTACTTTATATCTGCCACCTTGTATATTCGTTTTGATAATTTTATTTTATCTTAGGGTCCCTGAGATTTGTGTGTGGGACTGTTGGTTTGTTGGTGTCCCCATGCATGGTGATTAATCGATTTATCTCCCCCTCCAATACTGTGGCTTTCCATTGTATTTTAATATATTTTATACCTTATAATGGGATCTTTAATATAGATGCTGCTGCTATAGTATTCAGAATTGCAGTATTAGTGTCCTTGTAATGGATACATGTATTCTCTCCACACTGTTTATTTGTTATCCTGCCCAGACTTCAGACTCAGGCTCAGCCTCAGGCTTATAATGTAATTATTATTTCACTCTTCTCTGTTAGTATACGTGCTCTTATAAGCGATCATTGGGATCGCTTATACTGTCCCTGTTCTCGGAGGGCTGCTGTGTCTACAGCGTCCTCCGTTCTCTTGATTACCGCCATGCCCTCTCCTCACATTGGATGGTGTGGCCATGTGATACATTGGTGCTAATATCTCCAAAGTGCACCTATGATACTCTTTCCCCCTCTCTTTCCTCCTGCTACTCCTCTGTGATTTCACAATCTTTTTCTACCTTGCACCGTCCATGCAAATATCATCCCTTACCAGTTTGTCCTTAACCCCTTAATGACCTTGGACGTACTATTAGGTCCTGGGTGCAAGGTACTTCACGCACCAGGGCGTAATACTATGCCCGAGGCCGGCCGCCCCCTTGCTATCTGGGCGGGCAGCATCGGAACCGGGTGTTAGCTGTAACTAACAGCTAAAACCCTGCTCCATAACCTTTGGTCGGAACTGAGTTCTGAATCGGAGGTTTTAACCCCTTGGATGCCGCGGTCAAACATGACCGCAGCATCCAAGGGATTCTGCCATGTTGCCGCCTCCCTCAGCACCCCCCGTGGTAAGAACGGGGGGGTGCCGATATCTATAATCTGCAGCCTGGGGTCACTGGCCTGGAGACCCCACTACCTGGTTGATCCTGCTGGGACCTCCGGAAGTCAGGCTATGCATCTGCATAGCGCTGACTTCCTCTATAGACTGCAAGACACTTGTATGCTCATGTCTTGTATAGTACTGAGCCAACGATCAAAACATCGTTGGCTCAGTTGTCCTAATGGGACACATGAAAAAGTAAAAAAAGTGCAAAATAAATAAAGTATGTGAAAAAATTAATAAAATAATAAAGCCCCAAAAATTCCCTTTTCCTATATAAAATGAATTATATAAAAAAAAACAACTAAAGATTAATAAAAACAATACATATTTGGTATTGCCACATCCGTAACAACCTGTATAATAAAACTGAAACAATATCTAATGCACACTGTAAAAGTTGGGGAAAAAAAAACGGGAAAAAAATGCCAGAAGTCATGATTTTTCGCCACCTCTCCTTACAAAATATGCCATAAAAAGAGATCAAAAAGTCATATCTACCCCAAAACAGTACCAATAAAAAGCACAGGTTGTCCCGCAAAAAAAAAGCCCTAAACTAACTCTTTAAACTGCAAAATAAAAATGTTACGCATCTCAGAAGATGGCGATGCAAAAATAATTGTTTATGACCCCAAATGGGTTTTTATTCTGCAAAATTAGTATCGCATAAAAAAACAATATAAATGAGGTATCGCTGTAATCGTACCGACCCGCAGAATAAAGGTAATATGTTACTTATGCTGTATGCTGCATAAACTCAACTCTTTAAAAATGGTCTGCATCGAGAATATGGGATCCAGAGCTTTATTTAATATGTGCATACTTTTGATGTATTTCATTTGAATTGTTTTTTATTTTCTGCTAATGCCATATTTGTTTGCTTTTTACAGACACACTAACCTGGTCCTTATATCCATTTTTTGACACTACAAGTATCCTTTTACTCCTCACATCCTTAGTTATCCTACTCTATACTAATTTTGCAGAATTTTCTTCCTCCCCCTTTATCCTTTTACATGACTTTACTTACACACACAAAACCTATACACACATACATCAAACAATTTTCCCTTTTAACCGATGTTTCCATTCACTTTTGATTTTATTTATCTTCATTATCTCCATTATCTCTCCACAACATAAACTTTTTATTTTTCCTTTCACTACCATACATCTTATATTCTTCCATCCACCATTTTTTTCCTACATTCATTACATCCGTTTTTTTCAACTCATTTCCCCTTCTGCCAGTCTTCAATGATTACTTCCTCTTTCTTTACTGACATGCATGCACAATACAAACATGCCATCATTCAGCTAGCCTCCATACCCGCCGATGCTGCTCACAGTGGGAATGCTCCCTTTCCTCCATAGTCACGGCACTATGACGTTGCTGCGTCCGGCACACACTGTCACGCTGGATGTGAATCGGTCAAGACCACGCACTTCCATTTAAACCTGCAGGACGTGGGGTCAGCTAGATGCCTTCACCTCAGCCCCCATGATTTCTCTCCTGTCATCCCTATTTCCCTCTACTGTAAAATCCTGTAAGTCTATTTTCAGCTCTATATGTTCCTTTGTGTCCACCACATACCTTGGAAATCTTTTTATTTTTATGTTGGTCTGTTGCATGCATTAATCCCCTAATTAACCCCCTAATCTGCCTATTCACTTTATCTGATGCCCCATGCTGAAGTCACCTCAATTAACATCAAACACCTGTGATTTACAGCTGCTCCTGCAATAGTGATAAGTGTGGGCATCTCCATGCTGAAATTACTGTCTGGGAGTTACACTGTGATAAGAGAAGCTTTTAGGACTTTTATCATCACTTTTATCAACAAAATTTAACCCTTTATAGCGATCGTAGTAAAGTGATAGTAGTATAATGTTGTACCGTGTTAGCCATTGACAATAGTGGAAGAGTGAAGAAATCAGACGATACCTTTTTAGAGGCTAACTGAGTATATTTGATAAGTAAGCTTTCAGAAGACTAGCTTCCTTCATCAGACATGGTGTTATACAAGAACTGAAAATTCACTGATTTTTTATACCCTATACACATGGTCTTCAAAGGATTTTAGAGTCATTAAAAAAAAACAAAACAAAATGCAATCTAAGTAATCAAAAAACAATCTGGAAAGTTGTGGTGCGTGACAGAGGGATCTGTTATCTTTTTGCTATCAGGAGGTGATTTGTGACCCTCACAGTTCATACATAGTGTGACATGAAGCTGGCATGAATATTAAGTCCCAATTGCAGAGTTTTAAAGTTTTGCATAAACTTTTACTCCCATTGTTTCCTTTCCTCCTGCTTCTTAAAATGTCCCATTAAAACCACAACCCGCAAATCTTCAATAGAGTGGTTTTCTCCGGAGAAATATGCGGCCACTGGGAGATCTGTTCTGCTGTTATTAATGTTGGATCTTTGTGAGTTAATTCGCTGACTAAGTCTCTGCCCTGTTTCCCCCACATAGAGGCCTGTGGTGGGACATTGCACGCACATTATGAGGTACACCACATTGGAAGACCTGCAGGAAAATGTCCCCCTAATTCTGTGCACCTGTTGTGACTGTGGGATAGGTACACTGTCAGTGGTGTGGATGTGTTTGCAGGTCATGCACCTTTTTTGTAGGCAAGGTGAGGTGCCATTTTCAGTTGGGGCCTTCAGGGCACTCCAACCAATAATACGCCTCAGGCTTGGTGGTTGTCGAAAGGAAAGGAGAGGGGGGACTGGAAATATGTCCTTGAGTCTGTTGTCCCTATGTAGCACAGGTTGGAGCTCCTTGGCAATCGTTCGTAGGATTTCCAGCTGTGGGTTGTAGGTGACAACTAGGGGCACTTGGGCATCTTTCTGTGTCTCTCTATATGTGAGAAGACTGTCTCTGTTAATGGCTGCCGCTTTGTTTAATTGGTTGTCCGTCACTTTTGGTTTGTATCCCAATTGGAGAAATTTCATCCTCAGATCCAGGAGGTGCTTGTTCAGGTCTACTTTGTCGGAGCAAATACGATTGTATTGTATAGCCTGGCTGTAGATAATAGATTGTCTTGTGTGCTTGGGGTGGAAGCTGTTGTTTCTCAGGTAGGCCGTTCTGTCTGTGGGTTTGTGGTATATCGTAGTGTGTTACTGACGGTATCCTTTGTTACGTTAGTCCCAGCTTTCTGCAGGTCATTCACTAGGTCCCCCCGTGTGTTTCTGGGATTTTTGCTCACCGTTCTTGTGATCATCCCCTGATTGAGGGAGATTATCAGTGGTCTTGTAGGTCTTCCATTTTCTAATTATTGCTCCCACAGTTGATTTCTTCACACCAATCTGCTTTTCTATTGCAGATTCAGTCTTCCCAGACTGGTGCAGGTCTACAATTTTGTTTCTGGTATCCTTCCACAGCTCTTTGGTTTTCACCATAGTGGAGTTTGGAGTGTGACTGTGTGACTGTTTGAGGTTGTGGACAGGTGTCTTTTATACTGATAACAATTTCAAAAAGGTGCCATTACTACAGGTAATGAGTGGAGGACAAAGGAGCCTCTTAAAGAAGAAGTTACAGTTTTGTGAGAGCCAGAAATCTTGCTTGTTTGTAGGTGACCAAATACTGTACTTATTTTCCACCAAAATTTGCAAAAAAATTCTTAAAAAATCAGACAATGTGATTTTCAAGATATGTTTTCTCATTTTATCTCTCATAGTTGAGGTCTACCTATGATGTCAATTACAGGCCTCTCTCATCTTTTTAAGTGGCAGAACTTGCACAATTGGTGGCTGACTAAATACTTTTTTTCCCCACTGTATGTGCAAATGCACATACAGCTGAAAACTGTCAGTGTTGGCCGCAGGACTGCAGCTTACACTGACAGACCTCTGTCCCAACGCAGATGCAATGGCGTAATTCATCAGCGCCTGCAGTGATAGAAGAAGGAGGATGCTACTTACCTGCTCTTCATGGGAGTGCTGGTAAGTAGCATATTATATGGTGTGGGTCCTACTATGGAGCGTATAATACTGTGTGGGGGCCCACTGTGCAGCATATAATACTGTGTGGGGGCACACTGTGGAGCGTATAATACTGTGTGGGGGCCGACTGTGGAGCATATAATACTGTGTGGGGGCACAATGTGCAGCATATAATACTGTGTGGGGGCCCACTGAGGATCACATAATACTGTGTAGGAACCCACTGAGAAGCATATTATAATGTGTGGGGGCCACTGTGGAGCATATTATACTGCGTGGGGGCCACTATGGAGCATAATTTACTGTTTGGCGGCCACAGTGGGGCATATTGTACTGTGTGGGGCCACTGTGGAGAACATTGTACCATCTGTAGGCCAATGTGGAGCAAATTGTACCGTCTGGGGGCCACTGTGGAGCACATTGTACCGTCTGGGGGCCACTGTGGAGCACATTGTACCATCTGGGGCCACTGTGGAGCACATTATACAGAGTGGGGGCCCTTCACTGTGCGATGTAAACAATGAACATTAATTGTTCAAAAGTAGAACAAATGCAAACTTTTATCTTTCAGTACAAAGTTATTTTGTATCACTGAAAGCTCTGTAATGCCCAGTATTTTGCGGGTCCATAAAATTGCGGTGTTGGTACTTTGCAATAAATTAGTGGGTTTTGGGTTGCAGTTTGGGCACTCGGTCTAAAAAGTTCGCCATCACTGCCCTAGGCTGTTCTGTCACAAAATTACTCCTCTTCTTCCTGCCCACGGTATCTTATGTCCTGATATAACATCAGCATTGTAATCTCTCCATCTACCACTCATGTTTGCCTGAGATGCTGTCAGATGATGCCAGAAGCCTGCCTAGGTCACAGAGACCATATCCTCCTCCTTTGCTCTTCTTGCTCTTCTATCTCTTGTTACATGTGGTGGCGACCATTTTAGCTTATCCAAGACGAATCACATACCACACAACTTTCAAAAGACAGAAAGAGGAACAGAATGTGTGGTGCGCTATGCACGCCAAGGCAAATTTAGCCCCACCCACTTCTATGTTGACTCCGCCCATTCTCATCCATTTTTCTTTGTGCTCCCACACAATATAATGCTACTACAGTCACCCTAACATTATATGCGCCCACATTATAATGTCCCCCTCCAATTGCCCCACAGTATGAAGTCCCTCTCCCAGTGCCCCAGTTTAACCTGGGGGAACTACAGCTCCCAGCGCCGGAGCACGCAGACACACAGTGGTGAGACAGGAGCTGTCTGTGGACAAAACGGGACATACCTCCCGCCCACCATGACTGTGGGACAGGACCCGGAATCCGGGACTGTCCCACTGAATCTGGGATGGTTGGGAGGTATGGAATCATACAAATTTTGGTTTCATTAACCCCTTAACGACGCAGGGCGTAATAGTACGTCCTGAGTCGCATGACGATGTATGGAGAGCGCTCAGGAGCTGAGCGCTCTCCATACACCGCGGGTGCCGGCTGTATAATACAGCCAGGACCCGCAGCTAACAGCAGCAATCGGTGCCTGCACCGATCACGGCTGTTAACCCTTTAGATGCCGCGGTCAAACGCGACCGCGGCGTCTAAATTGCGGGAGCCGACAAGGGCGCCGCCATTTTTACCTCATCGCCGCCCTCCGGAACGTCATCGGAGGGCGGCGCTTGGTTGCCATGACAGCCGGGAGCCTATTGAAGGCTCCCAGGCCTGTCATTTCAGTATCATCGTGTAATAGCAGTGAAGGCATTTTGCTATTCACTGCGATACAGTAGTATCGCAGTGAATAGTATGATCGATCAGACTCCCTAAGTTTCAAGGTCCCTAGGGAGTCTGATCATACAAGTAAAAGTAGAAAAAAAAAAAGTTTTTAAAAGTATGTAAAAATTAAAAAAAACACAAAAGTTCAAATCACCCCCCTTTCCCTAGATCAGATATAAAAGTAAATAAACAAAAGTAAACATAAACACATTAGGTATCCCCGCGCTCCAAAATGCCCGAACTATTAAAATATTAAAATATTTATCCCATACGGTGAACGGCGTAGCGGGGAAAAAAAAAATCAAAATGGCCAAATAGCGTTTTTTTCAACACTTTGTCTCCTATAAAAAATTGTATAAAAAGTGATCAAACCATCAGATCTTTCCCCAAGTGGTATCAATAAAAACGTCATGTTGTCCCGCATAAAAAGACGCCTTACCCAGCTCCATACATGTAAATATGAAAAAGTTACAGGTGACACAATATGGCGATGCAAAATTTTTTTTTCTATTTAGCAAAGTTTTTAATTTTTTAAAAGGTATCAAAACATTACAAATACTATATAAATTTGGTATCGCTGTGTTCGTACTGACCCACAGAATACAGGTAACATGTCATTTTTACCACACAGTGAATGCTGTAAAAATTAAACCCATATGAATTTGGCGCAAATGCAGTTTTTCTCCAATGGCACCTCATTCTGAATTTTTTTCCAGCTTCCCAGTACATTGCACAGAATATTGAATAGTGACATTACAAAGTACAATTTGTTTCGCAAACAATAAGCCATCATGTGACTCTGTGAACTGAAAAATGAAAAAGTTATGGCTCTTGGAATGTGGGGAGGGAAAAACGAAAATGCAAAAACAAAAAATGGCCCGGTCATTAAGGGGTTAAAAACCAAAACTTTTGGGAATTTTGGATCAAAATCCAATTTGTTCTGAGTCACTTCTCTCATCTCTAGCACTGAAATTGTATGGCTGGAAAAATTGCATTTTTAAGTCTTCAGGTGCACATTCATTTCTGGAAACTAAATTAATGCAAAGGTTAAAAATAAATTTGAGGGGTGTAGTTTACAAAATGGGGTTACTTCTTGGAGAATTGCACTTTACTGGCACTTCCAGGGCTTTACAAAAGCTACATGTGATCAAAAGCCAGTCCCTTTAGGTCTACACTTCAAAAGCTAAAAAGCACAGTAATCCTTTGTTTCTGAGCCCTCGTGTGTGCGTAAACAGCTGTTTACGTCAAAATATCCAACTTTGTACACAGGATAATATGCTTAAAATTTTATAAGTGTGTGCCTCTGTTGACACAATGTGGGCACAACATATTGGGAACTGAAATGGCATAGTGGCAAGTTTCATATTTCACTTTGCCCATTAGTTTTTATGAAGCACTCTTGGATTCAAAATGCCTATTCCCCTTACGTCCGACAGCAGCACAATATGGGGTATCTCTGCCCCTGTGTGTTGTTTAGGACAGTGGAACCTTTAATTAGCACCAAATTTAAGGTGCCTCCTACTAGCCCTATAAGAGGGCACCTGAGACCTCCCTCCACTTTGTTTTTTTCTGTCCTGTGTGGAACAGGTGGACGGAGGTCTCTGGTGACCTCCCGTTGCTAGGGGTTTTGTTTTTTTTTTTCCTAAAAAAAGCTCCTGGCTTACCTTTTTGGGGGTACCTCGGTCCTTTCCTACGTTCCTAAGATCCTCCGGTCCTTCGGGCCTTTTTCCGCCCCGCAGCGCAGCGTTACCCGGCTCATCGCTCTGCAGGCAGCACGATCCCGGAAGTAAGCGGGGAACCTCTTCGGCCGGAACCTTTTTTCGGTCCCGTGTTCCCCGGGGAAGGAAGCCTTTGCGCACCACCGCGGCCTACTTCCGGTTTTCTCGGAAAAGTGCGGTAAGTTTGAAAATTGGAATTTTAATGGCAAAATATAGATTTGTTTTTTGCTGCTTGTATGTGGAGCCTCTGGCTTAGGCTTATGCTCCTCTATGTTCCATTATGGCATTTGACCTTGTTTGGCGCTGTATGAATATCTTCTTTGTTTGGCTCCTCCCCTCGCTGCTGTATTACATTTAAAAGGGCTTCAGTCCTTTACTTGGTGAGCTCGTGGTTACTAGCTCCTCTGCTGCGGTTTGCGGTGTCTGGGTTTTTCCTGACGGGATCTTTTTCTCAAGTGACCGATTTAAAAAAGTAAGGTACCCCTTGGTTTTTTTCTTCTTGTAAGCGATGCTTGGCAATCTTCTATTCTACATTGTCATGTGGCTTTTGATGTTTCAGATGTCATCTTCTGCATCAGGTAATGGCGATGGGCTTAGGAGGAAAAAGTCCTCTAAACGTAAACACCTAATGTGTTTGGATTGCAATACTCCTTTACCTGACGGCTATGATTTTACCCGCTGTCGCCAATGCCGCGGACCTCCGTCAGAAGAACCTTCTATAAGAGAGGTTGTCACCTGGGTAAAGGACTATATGGAGGAGTCTCTTAAGGAGATCCGTTCTTCCATCGCCCAGATTGCCAAGAAACCGCGGGTTGAGACACAGTCCTCCCTACGCATCGCTGACGAAGATTATCAGATAGTGGACGAGACACTCTCATCTGACGATTCCACTGAAGATTACAGCAGGCCGTGCTTCCCACTCGAAAAATTAAGCCGGCTGCTGAAGTCCATCCGGTCTAAGGATCGTGATGTTGACGGGGGAAGCCTCCACGTCCACCTATAGAGGGCCTAGGGTCTTCCAAGTGGACAAGACATTACAAAGATTAATGTCTTCAGAGTGGAAATGTCCTGAAAAACCTCTTGTGGTTTCTAGGAGGTTCAAGGCTTTATTCCCAGTTGCTCAATGGGATCAATGGGGTCCTCCTCCCAAGGTGGATATGGCGGTGGCCAAACTGTCACGCCGCACTATGGTACCATCAGATGATGGATCAAATTTGCACGACGCCATGGACAGGCGCATCGACAATACCCTCAAGAAGGCGTATTCAGCTGCCTCGGCTCAGACCGCTGTGGCGGTTGCGTCTTGTGAAGTGTCAGCCAAATTACGCACTGACCTGGTTCATCTCGAGAGGGACATCGATTCTGGAGTCTCCAGAGATGAGCTGCTAGGGTTTCTAGGCTCGGTTTCCCTGGCAGCTGAATATTTAGCGGAGGCCTCCCACCATCAATTAAGGCTGGCGGCCAAATCTCTGGCACTTACCACTGCAGCAAGAAGACCTCTATGGTTAAAACCCTAGAGAGCTGATTTCCCCTCAAAATATAATTTTTGCGCATTACCCTTTGAGCCAGGTAGAGTCTTTGGCAGTGCCCTAGACGAGATCCTGGAGGGCTTGGCTGATAGGAAGGGTAAAACTTTACCCCAGGCCTTTAGAGGTAGATCTAATTCTGGCCGTGGCAGAGGCTATCCGCCTCGTCGTGGACGGCAGTCCCAAAGAGGCTCTAGATATTCCTCTAGAGGCGCCGTCCGGAGATTCCCGAAGTCTGATGATAAAAAGGAGAAGCCTAGCTTTTGACATCAGGAGCAGTCTTCCTGTGGCCGAGATTCCTGTCGGGGGTCATCTCCCCCATTTTTTCAACTGCTGGCAGGAAAAAATTCAAGACCCATGGGTCCTGCAGGTAATCCAAAAAGGATATGCAATCGAGTTCCTCCATCCTCCTCAGGATCGGTTTGTGTTAACTCGCAGCCTGCCTATAATGCAGGAGACTACATTGGAATGCCCCATCCGAGAATACATTCACAAGGGAGCCCTGGAGGAAGTCCCTTCTCTAGAAGAAGGATTCAGTGTCTATTCTCCCGTCTTCCTGGTAGCAAAACCGGCAGACAAATGGAGAATGGTCATAGACTTAAGGTACCTCAACCGCTTCATCAAAAAGAAGCACTTCCGTATGGAAACCATAAAGTCTGTCACCACTTTTCTCCTCCAAGGCGATGTTTTCGTGACTTTGGATCTAAAAGACGCCTATTTGCATATTCCTATTTATCCTCCACACAGAAGGTTTCTAAGGATTGCCGTAGTAGTTTCCGGCCACACGAAGCATTTTCAGTTCACAGCACTACCCTTCGGGATCTCCTCTGCTCCCCACACCTTTACAAAGGTAGTGGCTCCTATAGCGGCCGCCCTCAGACTTCAGGGGATATTCGTGGTGCCTTATCTAGACGACTGGTTGATAAAAGCCCAGTCAGAGTCTGTTCTGCTCCAGCATCTACAGACAGCCGTGTCCCTGTTTCAGAGTCTGGGATGGCTTATAAACTGGGAGAAGTCGGTAACGATCCCTTCAACCCGAAGGAAGTTCCTCGGCTACTTCCTGGATTCAGTCCGCCTGCAGGTCTCCTTGACACCAGCAAGGAAGGAGAAACTGGTCGGTGCAGTCCGGCACCTCTTCAAAAAGCCGATAGCCTCCATCAGAACATTGATGAAGATCCTGGGCTTGATGTCTTCCTCAGTGGAGGCAGTCCCATGGGCTTTGTGGCACTTACGTCCCCTCCAGAAGGAGTTACTAGAGGCTTGGGATCGCACCCTTCTTACATTCAGCAAGAAGATTCGACTCTCCCCCAGGACCCGCCTTTCCCTCAAGTGGTGGTTGCACCTGAAAGACGGAAGGTCCACGGTCCAACCTTCTTGGACCCTGTTGACTACAGATGCATCCCTCTTGGGATGGGGAGCCCATTTGGACGAAAACTCCATAAAGGGAGTCTGGAGCGCTCCAGAAAGAAGGACCTCGTCCAACTGGAAGGAGCTCAGAGCTGTATATCGTGCCTTACTCCATTTCTCGCCTCTTCTCAAGGGAAGAGCAGTCAAAATCCGGTCAGACAACATGACCACAGTGCTGTACGTGAACAGACAGGGAGGCACCAGATCACCAACCCTCCTCAGGGAGGCAGATCTGATATTTACATGGGCAGAGAAAAATCTAACCCATTTATCCGCAGTTCACATCAAGGGCTCCCTGAACATAGTAGCGGATCGGTTGAGTCGGGGTCATGCCGTATCAGGAGAATGGTCACTCAATCCAGAAGTCTTTCATCAGATTACCCTGAAGTGGGGTCTTCCAGAAATAGACCTCATGGCAACCCGACTCAACGCCAAGGTGGAGACGTTCTGTTCCCTTTACCAGGAGGACAATCCCTTGGCAGTGGATACCCTGTCCATCCCTTGGAGGTCCAGGCTGGCATACATCTTCCCTCCAATTCCAATAATACCAAAGGTATTGATGAAAATCAGACAGGACCAAGTCTCTGTGATAGCCATCATTCCATTCTGGCCAAAAAGAGCTTGGTTTTCCCAACTCATGGAGATGAGTCGAGGGATATATTGGAGGCTTCCCCCCATCCAGAACCTGGTTTCCCAAGGATCTCTGAAGTGCCAGGATCTCTGGAGATTCAACCTGACAGCCTGGAGGTTGAGCAGTCCCTACAGCAGGATATAGGACTGTCAGAGGCCGTCCTGAAGACCCTTTCTTCTGCAAGAGCAGACTCTACCAATAAGAACTACCAGAGGACAGCCAAGATTTTCATGGAGTGGTGCTCCAAGAAGGGTATTAATAATCTACAACCTTCAACGGCTGATATTTTAAATTTTCTTCAGGACGGTTTGGATAAGGGCCTTGCCCCTGCCACTTTGAAAGTGCAGATTGCGGCCCTCTCCGCTCATTTGAACAGACGTCTGTCTCAGGATCCTCTGGTTGCAAGGTTCCTTAAAGGGGCAATGAGGCTAAAGCCCTCAGTATCATCTCCAGTTCCCCAGTGGGACCTTGCGGTAGTCCTTACAGGCCTGTGCGGTCCTCCATTTGAACCCTTGGAGACTACGGAGCTAAAATATTTGGCATACAAAACCGTTTTTTTGTTGGCTATTACATCTGCCAAAAGAGTAGGGGAACTCCAGGCTCTCTCTTCTAGAGAACCGTACATTGTGTTTTTTGCAGATAGGGCGCACCTTAGATTTTTGCCTGGGTTTAACCCTAAGGTCCCCTCATGCTATAATAGCAATCAGCTAATTTCGCTACCAGTGTTTTTCCCCACTCCAACCTCTGAGGAGGAAGAAAAGCTCCACACCTTAGATGTGGTAAGGTGTCTGCGGATTTACCTATCCCGCACTCAACCGTTTAGGAAGGCCGAAAACCTACTAATTAATATGCAGGGTAAAAACAAAGGCCTCAAGGCTTCCAAGCCTACTCTATCCACATGGATCAAGGAGACAATTAGGTCTTCCTTCCTTATTCAGGAGTTACTTCCTCCAGTTTTTTCTACGGCCCACTCGACCAGGGCTGTGTCGACTTCTTGGGCTGAGTACCGGTCCTTACCTTTGGACCAGATTTGTGCGGCTGCATCATGGTCATCCCAGTTGACCTTTGTCAAACATTATCGTTTAGACGTCCGCAGTTCCCAGACAACTGCCTTTGGTCAGACAGTCCTTGACGTTGTAAGGCGAGGAAACCCTCCCTAGGGGAATTACTTGCTATCTCCCCATATTGTGCTGCTGTCGGATGTAAGGGGAATCGTTGATTGTAATGTCAATCTGTATTCCCTTAGTCCAGACAGCAGCACAAGGCTTCCCTCCCTAGAAGCTTGTTTCCTTTTACTTTATAATTTACACAGTGGAGGGAGGTCTCAGGTGCCCTCTTATAGGGCTAGTAGGAGGCACCTTAAATTTGGTGCTAATTAAAGGTTCCACTGTCCTAAACAACACACAGGGGCAGAGATACCCCATATTGTGCTGCTGTCTGGACTAAGGGAATACAGATTGACATTACAATCAACGATTGTAACTCTTGAATTCCTTGAGGGCTGTAGTTTCTAAAATGGGGTCATATTTGGGAGTCATTTTTTAAACTTTTATCTCAGTCTTTGCAATTTCTTGGCAATTCAGTGTAAATAACCAAATTAGGCCTCAAACACAAATGGTGCACTTTTGCTTCTGAGCCTTGTTATATTTCCAGGCAGAAGATTGAGGCTGCATGTAGAGTGTTTCTGAAATTAGGTCATAATAAATAGGGCAAAAACATAGCATACTAACTAGAGAGCTGACTTTTCACAGTGCCACAAGTTGGGCATGACATATTGGACACTGATATTTTTCAACATTCACCCTGCATTTCTTTTTGGAAAGCATATCTGGGGTCAAAATGATCACTATATCCACTGATGCATTTTTTTTGAGGGGTGCCATTTCCAAAATGAAGTAATGTCTTGGTACTCTCCACAGAACTGGTACCTTAGGGGCTCTGCAAATGTGCCATGCTAATTGAAAATGATTCTGCCCTCCAATAACTTAATTGTACCCCTCACATTCTGTACCCTGCTGTGTGCCCAAACAGCAGTTTTAATCTACATTTAGAGTATTTCAGTACGCAGGAGAAATTGCATATGAAATTGTGGTGTGCATTTTCGTCTTGTTAAACTCTTGTGAAAATTTGGGACTAAATTGAAGTTTTGTTGGAAAAAAAAGTCAGATTTCATTTTCATGTCCAAATGTTAAAAATATTTATCACTTGATAAATTCCTTGAGGGATGTAGTTTTCAAAATTTAGTCACTTTTCCATTAAAGTCTGTGAAACAGCTGTGGGGTCATAATGCTCATTTATACCCCTAGACTGCTCTGTCACAAAATGACTCTTCTTTGTGCCCACAGTATCTTATACAGTCATATGAAAAAGTTTGGGCACCCCTATTAATCTTAATCATTTTTAGTTCTAAATATTTGGGTGTTTGCAAGAGCCATTTCAATTTGATATATCTAATAACTGATGGACACAGTAATATTTCAGGATTGAAATGAGGTTTATTGTACTAACAGAAAATGTGCAATATGCATTAAATCAAAATTTGACCGGTGCAAAAATTTGGGTACCCTTATCATTTTATTGATTTGAATACTCCTAACTACTTTTTACTGACTTACTGAAGCACAAAATTGGTTTTGTAACCTCATTGAGCTTTGAACTTCATAGCCAAGTGTATCCAATCATGAGAAAAGGTATTTAAGGTGGCCAATTGCAAGTTGTTCTCCTATTTGAATCTCCTCTGAAGAGTGGCATCATGGGCTCCTCAAAACAACTCTCAAATGATCTGAAAACAAAGATTGTTCAACATAGTTGTTCAGGGGAAGGATACAAAAATCTTGTCTCAGAGATTTAACCTGTCAGTTTCCACTGTGAGGAACATAGTAAGGAAATGGAAGACCACAGGGACAGTTCTTGTTAAGCCCAGAAGTGGCAGGCCAAGAAAAATATCAGAAAGGCAGAGAAGAAGAATGGTGAGAACAGTCAAGGACAATCCACAGACCACCTCCAAAGAGCTGCAGCATCATCTTGCTGCAGATGGTGTCACTGTGCATCGGTCAACAATACAGCACACTTTGGACAAGGAGAAGCTGTATGGGAGAGTGATGCGAAAGAAGCCGTTTCTGAAAGCACGCCACAAACAGAGTCGCCTGAGGTATGCAAAAGCACATTTGGACAAGCCAGCTTCATTTTGGAAGAAGGTCCTGTGGACTGATGAAACAAAGATTGAGTTATTTGGTCATACAAAAAGGTGTTATGCATGGCGTCAAAAAAACACAGCATTCCAAGAAAAACACTTGCTACCCACTGTAAAATTTGGTGGAGGTTCCATCATGCTTTGGGGCTGTGTGGCCAATGCCAGCACCGGGAATCTTGTTAAAGTTGAGGGTCGCATGGATTCAACTCAGTATCAGCAGATTCTTGAGAATAATGTACAAGAATCAGTGACGAATTTGAAGTTACGCCGGGGATGGATATTTCAGCAAGACAATGATCCAAAACACAGCTCCAAATCTACTCAGGCATTCATGCAGAGGAACAATTACAATGTTCTGGAATGGCCATCCCAGTCCCCAGACCTGAATATCATTGAACATCTGTGGGCTAATTTGAAGCGGGCTATCCATGCTCGGCGACCATCAAACTTAACTGAACTGGAATTGTTTTGTAAAGAGGAATGGTCAAAAATACCTTCATCCAGGATCCAGGAACTGATTAAAAGCTACGGGAAGCGACTAGAGGCTGTTATTTTTGCAAAAGGAGGATCTACTAAAGATTAATGTCACTTTTCTGTTGAGGTGCCCATACTTTTGCACCGGTCAAATTTTGGTTTAATGCATATTGCACATTTTCTGTTAGTACAATAAACCTCATTTCAATCCTGAAAGATTACTGTGTCCATCAGTTATTAGATATATCAAATTGAAATGGCTTTTGCAAACACCCAAATATTTAGAACTAAAAATGATTAAGATTAATAGGGATGCCCAAACTTTTTCATATGACTGTATGTTGATTTGACCTCAGCACTGTAACTTCTCCATCTACCACTTGTAACGTAGATGGAGAAGTTATCGTGGATCGTGGATCCACTGTGCCACCTAACTGGTTTGACTTTGAGCTGCTCCTGAGGGCATTGTCTAAGTAGTTCCTTTCATACAAACTCTGTCTCTCAGAAAGAATTGAGGTCTACATTTGTCCACATGTTTATACAGGCTGAGGAAAGAAGAACTGCAGACTTAGTCCATTGCCAGAACTGAAAAAAGCTTTCATATGTGGAATTGACAGCTGGAATTTCTGAGGTGGCAGGGTAAGGTAGAGGAACACCAGGCACAATGAAGAAAGGGGCCTGAGGATTCTCCAAAATGATTACTATAAGATAATTTTGCCCTGCAAGGATACTCAGTTGTCCTATTGTGCAGACACAAAGTGACAAAAATAATTCTCAAAGATCTGGCTAATTTATTCTGGATTTTGGATGATAAGAGAAGTCCAACTTTATCGCCAACAGGCTACAAAGGACTCCCGGAAGCTTGGCGTAAACAGAACTCCTCTGTCTGAGACAATATCTTGCAGAAAAAGAATATGGGGGTGGCACCGAGCTGCCCACACTGAAGTATAGTCCAATAAAGTCCGGAGGTATATACAGTAGATGGAATCCTCCTCACTTTCTTAGGCTGTGCAATGGTTGGCAACAGCCTCTATCCGTACAGTACCTTCTCAACCAAGTCGGAGAGGGTAGAAGCAGCTAGAGTCACAACCGCACGTCACCTAGGCGACATCCGAGATGAGATAGAGGGATACCAGTAGCGGACCTGTATCCGAACCCACACCAAGGGACAAGGAACAGGAAGGCTTGTAGAAAGACACAGCGCTTCACCACAGATGGTACGTCAAAATCACTCTTTAATCCAGACACGAATAAAAAACACACATTATTTCAGTCTTTCTGTGGGAGATGTTATCACAACACTTACATTTGTTGTGTCCACACCTAAAACTGCCTGTGGTTGAACATACTTGTTTAATTTTCCTAGTGACAGTTTTAAGTCGAATTGGGGCGATCAGATTCTTTAGAGATCTAGCCCTCCTAAAAGTTATCCCAGGGTCCTTGGGTAATTCTGTTTTGAGATATTGGTCATTAAGCAAAATGTTCCAATTTTTTCTAAAGATAGATCTAATATGTCCATGCAATCCATTATATGTTGTTATAAAGTTGTGATTGAAAATGGGTATATTGGTTGTATTTTTACAGTGGGGAACGAGACATTCTGATTGGGTGAAGTTGTTAGCTTTTGTTTGTGCTGCTCTCGCTATAGATTTTGGATAATTTCTCTCATTAAATTTCTTTGATATGATTTTACTTTGATGAAGAAAATCTTCATCTCTTGTACAGTTCCTGCGTACCCTTTTGAATTGACTGAAAGGGATATTTTCCTTCCATTTGCGGTGATGTAAGCTATTAAAATCCAGGAGACTATTGCAGTCAACTTTCTTGAAAAATGTTTTCGTTTTTATGGTATTATCAATGTTCATCAATAAGAGATCCAGATATTCAAGTTCAGAGGGATTAATTTTGCCAGTAAAATCAAGGCCCCAAGTATTTGAATTAAGGTACTGTGTGAAGTTGGAAAACGAATCAGATGTGCCATCCCAAATGAAAAGGAGGTCATCAATATATCTTTTGTATAGAACTATTGATTTTGTCCATTGGTGGGGACCAAGTATAAATGATTTTTCAAAAGCCCCCATAAATAAGTTCGCGAAACTAGGGGCAAATCTAATCCCCATTGCGGTTCCCTTGGTCTGCAGATAAATCTGATTTTGAAATTCAAATGAATTATGAGTCAGAATATAACGTATGCTCTCCAGAATAAAAATCTTCTGATTGGCGGGCATTTGGGGATCTTCAGTTAGATAAGAGGATATAGCCTCTATACCCAGATCATATTGTATGTTGCTATATAGAGCTTTAACATCTAAGGTGGCCCATTGATAGTTTGGTTGCCATTCTAATTTCAGTAATATTTCAATTAAGCTAGGTGAATCTTTAAGATAAGAGGGTAAGGTGACCACATATTTTTGCAAATGTCTAAATTTCACCTCCATATTTTTTTATTCCTGTGAAATGCTTAAAGGGTTAACAAAGTTCCCAAATGCTGTTTTGAATTATCTGAGAGGTGCAGTTTTGAAAATGGGGTGATCTATGGGAATTTCAAAATAAATTCAAGAATCAAATTTAAATTCAGAATCAAAATCATGGGAGGCAGCAGAATAAGGTTTGGCGGAGGCCAGAGGGCTTCATGGTACTGGTGATTATGACAGTGGTATGGAATATGTAAATAAGTCCTCTGTGGTGGAAAAGAGAAACTTGACAGCTTTTGGAAGGCAGATCCTTGTAGATCAATGCCTAATTTTAATTAAACCTAATAGCATATTCTTGGAATATAGCCAAGCCATAACAACTACTCCAAAAGGAAGACCTAATACCCCTTCAGACAGTGGTAGAACATTTACTTTAACCCCTTAACGACCAAGGACGTACTTGGTTGCATGAGGATGTATGGAGAGGGCTCAGTAGCTGAGCTCTCCCCTACACAGTGATCTGAGCTGTTAACACTTTATATGCCATGAGTTAAACGCGACCACAGCATCTAAAATTCGTAAGCACCAGTATGAGCGATCAGACCCCCTAGGATTGAGGGTCCCTAGGGAGTCTGAATATAAAAGTAAAAGAAGAAAAAAAAAAGTTTTTAAAAGTATTTAAAAAAATACATAAAAAACACAAAAGTTTAAATAACCCCACTTTCCCTAGATCACATATAAAAATAAACAAAAGTAAACACACATTTTAGGTATCCCCATACACAAAAATTCCTGAACTATTAAAATATTAAACTATTTTTCCCACTTCTAGATGAGGACGGCGTAGCGGGGAAAAAAAAAAAAATAGACACATGGCGATTTTTTTTAAACACTTTGCCTCCTAAAAAAATTGGTATCAATAAAAACGTCATCTTGTCCCGCATAAAAAGACACCATACCCAGCTCCATACTTGTAAATATGAAAAAGTTACAAGTGTCAGAACATGGTGACACAATTTTTTTTTTCTATTTTGCAAATAATAATAATAATAAACTTTATTTATATAGCACCAACATATTCCATAGCACTTTACAAATCAGAGGACACATGAACAGACAATATGAGACATAGAAATAAACATATTGTAATGTCTCTACCTGTTCGGGTCTCTGCGCCACCCTCCGCTCGCACACTGCGGCGAAGGAGGCGTGTTCAGTTTGATTATTTGCGTAGGTTTCTTGTTGCTCAGTCTGAACACTGTCCTAGACAATGTCATTGATTTTCTGCCACACCCGTTTCCTTCACCTTGGTTTTCTCTGTTCCACTAATAGTTAATCTCTGTCTTGCCTGTGTGATTGACAGCCTTTCTACCAATCCAGTCTGGGGCTAGCCCAGACTTTCTATAAACAGGTTGTCAGCCCTCAAATGGCCGCTGGTTATTGCTTTGTGCGTTCTGGCTATTATTCTTTGCTGTTTTGTTTCTTGTATTTGTATTTCTGACCTCTGGCCTTGACTTTTGACTATTCTCTTGGATTTTTATTCTGTACTGCATTGCTCGTCTGTTACCGAACCCTTGGCTTTCTGACCTCCCTTTTGTCGTTTGTTCTGTCTGTGTTCTGTGTTGTCACTTTACTTAGTATAGGGCTTGTCTTCAGGTTGTCCTTTTACCGTTTAAGGTAAACTGAGGCAATAGGAAGGGACAGTGGCTGGGGTGAGATTAGGGCTTACTTGTCTCTGTCCTTCCTCCCAGTCTCCTGCAGTAGTGTGAGGGTATTGCTACGTCTGGCAAGACCCTAACCCTAACACATATCAAACAATAGGAGTGAGGGCGCTGCTTGCAAGAGCTTATTCTATGAGCATTCTATGAGGAGATAGGGGGACAGAAGAGGTCAGAGGCAGGGGCGTAACTACCGGGGTAGCAGCAGTAGTGGCTGCCACAGGGCCCAGTACATTATGGGGCCCTGCGGGCCCCCAATGCTTTTTTTTTTTTAATAGGCCGTTACCTGCTGGAGTAACCCCAGCAGGTAACGGGCTCTATATATTCCCGGGGTCCTGCTCATGGCCGTCTGCGCTTCGCATTCTCCGGAGGCGGCTATGAGCAGTAGCGGGGATCGGTAGGTAAGGCCGCGGGCCGAACCCCACAATCACTGCTATCGTTATACTCAGTGATTGTATAATAATCAGTATAATAATCAGAGGGCCAGGGAAGGTGAGGGAACATAAAAAAACAATGTACTCTCCTGTGCTTCTCCAGGCTTCGATCCTGTTTGGTGACATCCCAGACGTCAGCCGACGTCATTTTGCGTCGCGACGCCGGCCGGATCACGTGACGCCGGCCTGGTCCAACATTGAAGAAGGCCGAAGTAGCAGGGAGTGGACCGGAGCGAGGAACAGGTAAGTAGCATTGTTTTTTTATGTTTGTATCCTCCCCTGGATCTCCGATCATTATACTCTGAGGTCTCAAAAGACCCCAGAGTATAATAATTGTTCATGGGTGGTCCACAATGGGGCATAATACTATGTGAAGGGGCACTATGGGACATAATACTGTGTGCAGGGGCCACTATGGGGCATAATACTGTGTGCAGGGGCCAATATGGGACATAATAATGTGTGCAGGGGCAACTATGGGGCATAATACTGTGTGCAGGGGCCACTATGCTGCATAATACTGTGTAAAGGTGCCACTATGGGGCTTAATACTGTGTGCAGGGGCCACTATGCTGCATAATACTGTGTTCAGGGGCCACTATGGGGCATAATACTGTGTGCAGGGGCCACTATGGCACATAATAGTGTGTGCAGGAATGCGGTTTTTGGGGGGTTGGAGGGGGCGGTCTGGGGGGGCCCCATGTCAAATGTTCTCCTTGGGGCCAAGCCATTCCTAGCTACGCCACTGGTCAGAAGGCTTGTTTGTTACAATGGTACAGCCAACTTTTAATAGAAAAGGTTATGCAACTGAAGCTATATGAACCCGTCACCAGCCAGTATCTGTGAATAAACATATACTAACTGCAAGGAGTGCAGTGTAACTTCTAGATGAGGACAAGATCTGGGGAACAGAGGAGGAAGGATAAATGGTGTTATTGTTCTACATCTTTGCACACTACACGGTGATCAGGTCACATGATAAGCCTGACCAAACAGATGTGATTTTAGGGCAGTTTTGAAGCTGCTGTATTTGGGAATTAATCGGATTGTCCGGGGTGAAGAATTACAGAGCACCGGTGCAACTCGAGAAAAGTCTTGGAGATGGGAGTGGGATGTTCGGATAACAGAGGATGCAAGTCTAAGGTCATTGGCAGAACGGAGAGGACGATTATGCGGTAGACAGTGACGAGAGAGGAGATATAGGAGGGCGCAGCGCTATGAATGGATTTGTGGGTCAGTGTGATAATTTTATATTGTATTCTGTGATAGATGGGCAACCAATACATTGACTGACACAAGGTAGATGGGTCTGTGTACTGGTTTGACAGAAAGATGAGTCTGGCGGCTGCATTCAGGACAGACTGCAGTGGGGAGAGTTTAGTAAGAGGAAGCCCAATTAGAAGAGAATTGCAATAGTGAAGATGAGAGCGAATCTGAGCGACAATGAGGGTTTTTGATGTTTCCACGGTGAGAAAAGGGTGAATTCTAGAGATGTTTTTAAGGTGCAGGTGGCAAGAGCGTGCAAGTGTCTGAATATGTGGGGTAATGGTGAGATCTGAGTCAAATATAACCCCCAGACAGCAGGCATGCCGCCTCGGTGTTCTAGTAAGGCCACAGACAGAAATGGAGATATAAGGGTTAGGCTGGTTAGTGGATGGAGGGAACACAAGAAGTTCAGTTTTTGAAAGATTCAATTTCAGATAAAGAGAAGACATGATGTTAGAGACAGCAGAGAGACAGTCACTGGTGTTCTGTAGTAGTGCAGGGGTGATGTCACGGGATCAGGAATATAGTTGGGTATCATCAGCATAAAGATGATATTGAAAGCCAAATCTGCGAATGGTGTGTCCAACTGGGGCTGTGTACAAAGAGAAGAGGAGGGGACCTAGGACTGAGCCTTGAGGAACCCCC
The DNA here is from genome assembly GCA_947044405.1 of Leptodactylus fallax. NCBI lineage: Eukaryota > Metazoa > Chordata > Amphibia > Anura > Leptodactylidae > Leptodactylus > Leptodactylus fallax. The sequence continues at coordinate 8,403,734 of CAMRHE010000007.1, read as the reverse complement.
AACCACAATGGGCAGAAGAGAAGAAATAGCACCAGCGAATGAAACACTAAATAAGCGGTCAGAGAGATAGGAAGAGAACCAAGAGAGAGTGGTATCCCTGAGGCCAATAGGGTGCAGGGGCCACTATGGGACATAATACTATGTGCAAGAGCCACTATGGGGCATAATACTGTGTGCAGGGGCCACTATGGGGCATAATAGTGTTTGCAGGGGCCTCTATGGCGCATAATAGTGTTTGCAGGAATGCGGTTTGTGCGGGGGAGGGGGGCCATGTCAAATGTTCGACTTGGGGCCCAGCCATTCCTAGTTACGCCACTGGTCAAGGGTGATACTTTATCCAGGGTGGCTTTGAGAGTCTCATTGTAGTGTTTGGTGGCCAGGAGAGAGAAGAGATGGGAGACAGTGATGACTGTAGGGTATCTGAGAGGTGCTGAGTGTTTACAGCCCATACAGGGGCGTAACTATTGGGGTAGCAGCGGTAGCGGCTGCCACAGGGCCTGGGACATTAGGGGGCCCGGAGCCCTGTGGCAGATGCTACCACGAACCCCACAAACCAGTAATGATACCTACAGGTATGGCTAACGAGGTTTTTCATGGAAGTTTCCCCACAGTGAGGCTGCAGACAGCAACATGTGAGCACTCAGGCTGTTTCCTTGCCTACTGTAAGGGACTGTATGGTTCCTTTCTTGCTTCCATTCATAAATGGTTAGTTTAATTTGTCTGGGGACTGGAAGGTCTGGGAAAATGGGTAACTGTTTATTCCCACCCCTTCAGGCCATATCATCACAGTCGGGGCTTCACCCTTTCTTTCTTTAAGTTTTTTTACATGATTTATTCCTTTAAACCAAAATAGCATATGACAAAGAAAATATCATTAAAACTTAACTTTTACTATATAAATGTTAACAGGTAACCAATATAGGGTAACACATAACTACAATAGTAAAGTAGTAAATAAAAACAGGGTATGTATGAGCGCTACTTAATCAGCCAGACATGTGTTAAAATTAAACTTTTTTTATTGGATCACAATGTTACTCCACAAGGTGGCGATACAAAGTATAGCAACGCGTTTCGACATCTTAACTGACGTCTTCATCAGGCCAACTAGATAAGAATCAAATAAAACAATAGTATAATGTATAATAACTAATATAAGATATAATAAAAACATTGTTGTACATAAGAAACAATCTACATGTATATACATAGACACACACAAACACATGTATGCATGTATGTACACACATATCCCAGCACACATATAAATGTACACATATGGTGGCAATCAACAAATGGTTAATGTATAAATAAGTAAAATGAAAAGTGAATGGATTGGTATAAGAACAAATATGGGTTAGATAAATATGAAAAATAGTTATAGCAGCAACTTGCCAGACTCTTTCTCTCTTTTTACCATATTTAATCCCGAGGCATTACTATCCAGGTCCCCACAGGACCACCAGAGGCGCCAGTGTGGTAATAAAACCTTTTTCTTTTCATTATTTATATAACTACAATACCACAGAAAATAAGTGCACATGTCAAACCGTGCTAGTAAATAAGGAACCACCTTACCGGATCCAAGGAGAGAGAACAGGGAACTGAGATGTGATTGGTCACTTCATACCATATGGGGACAGAGTGAGATTATTCCTTATTTTGCACTGTACCCCACACATTAACTGCTGTCCTGACAAGGGCAGTCCCATATTCTCTCCCTAATATGTACTAGCAAAAAAAGACTTCTTTTCACAAAGCGTTTCATATCGGACACAGGTAAGGACAATTCTCAGGGGACTAGGCGCAAAACCGAATAAAATATATACTAAATATAACTTCATCAATTATTATGCATCACTCAACACAGGGTCTTATATGTGAAAGAACTCACAACTTACTAAGCGCCACCTAGTAGGTGGAAAAATCAAATAGGCAAGTACTCAAACTCTAAAAACTGGATGACATGAAAGTACATGTCAGGTGCTCCACCCCTGGTCCAGTGGTCAATGGGAGCTCCTATGTCAGCGGCGGTCAGATGTGACTGAAATGAGCACTCCGCTGCTACTGCTATATATAGGGCTTTCGGCCCCGCCCCCTTACGTCATGGCCAGGTGCATTCCTGGTGACATCATCAGTACACATCTGTGGACTGAAAAAATAATTATGGACCTTGAAAGGTGGGGAGGAAAAAAACAGGTACGCAAAAATGAAAGTTGATTCGATCTTTAAGGGGTTAAAGTATAAACCAGGTGCTTGGAACATGTGAAATAGAGTGCTATGTCACAATGAAAGGAACGCCAAGTTACCTTGCCATAGCATCATGTGACGGCAATCACTACACTGCAGACCTACAGGTATATAAAAATGACCACCACAAGCTTCAATCGTATCTTAATGATGCGCAATTCATGGAACGCCAAGTTATCTTGCTGTGGCATAATATAAAGGCGTCTATTACCCTGCAGACCCGCAGCATAATCTAGCGGTGTTTATTAACCTGAAGACCTATAGATAATCAATTAACCATTCATATATATACAACTAGAACTGTAGCAAGTTAGTGCCACCATATTTATTCTAGTTTAGAAAAACGATTCCTATTTGGCAATTGTCAATCCCTTAAGGTGGGCAAGGGTTCATCTATTAATGCCCCTTCTGCAGTGATCTACTTATGTATAGACTTTATAGTTCAAGAGAATCAAACCACAGAGGCAGATAAATATTTTGTCACTGTTAGGATATAACCTCAATAGATTGAACAGTAGTGAAAGGCATATAGGATTAAGTTTGCGCTCATTAAAATACTGGAATCTACTAGTCAGTGAGGGGATGCTTAGAATGACCACTTCCAAACCGTAGGTCATGGATTACAAAAATACAGTTGTTCATTTAGTCCAGCAGGATTAACGGTAACTCAAATATCCATTTAGTTTCCCTCTGCAATATTGATCTGGCCAGACTCCTCCTCTGGGATTGGGAATCATCCAATCTATCCCCATGAATTTAATTTTGGTCCAATCTCCCCATGTGTCTCATCTACATGCTTTGCAATGGGTGTCCCTCTCTTATGGGAGCTATTCCTCAGGTGATGTCCTACCCGCCTCCGTAGTTCCCCTTCTGGTTTTCCCCACATACTCCTTGCCACAGTCACAAGTCATCTTATATATGACATTAAACGGTCCTGCAGTTGATGAAATGTTTAATATCGTTATTGTATGTTTTACCCATTACTGTAGATGCAAACTTCTTGCCTAGCCGGATGAAGGGACATGCCACACAGCCACTACACCTGTAGCATCCAAAGACAGGTTTGTCCAACCATGCCTTCATCTTTTGCTCAGTGTAGTGGCTGTGGACAAGTCTGTCCCTCAAGGATTTGCCCCTCTTGAAAGGAATAGATAGACAGGAGCCCACTATACCCATGACATCAGGGTCCATTAATAAAAGGTCCCAGTGTTTAGATCTACCAGGTCACTCCTGCTCCATTATTGTACGTGTTTATTAGTCTTGTTACACCAGCCTCATCTCAGGTGTTGTTACTATTACCCAAAAGCTCACCACAGTTTTTGCTCAGAGCATTTTTATAGGTTTGTTTAAGCAGTGGATGACTGCTTTCTCACCTCAGGAGGGAATTTGTTGCTATTGGTTTTCTATAGATGTTGGTCACCAGTTCACCATTCTCATTTTTGGTGATCTTTACATCCAAGAAGGGCAAAGTCAATTTGTCACATTCACATGTGAACCTAAGGCCTATACAGTTATTGTAGTCTCTCCAGATAACGAGGATGTCATCTACAGTCATATGAAAAAGTTTGGGCACCCCTATTAATCTTAATCATTTTTAGTTCTAAATATTTGGGTGTTTGCAACAGCCATTTCATTTTGATATATCTAATAACTGATGGACACAGTAATATTTCAGGATTGAAATGAGGTTTATTGTACTAACAGAAAATGTGCAATATGCATTAAACCAAAATTTGACCGGTGCAAAAATTTGGGTACCCTTATCATTTTATTGATTTGAATACTCCTAACTACTTTTTACTGACTTACTGAAGCACAAAATTGGTTTTGTAACCTCACTGAGCTTTGAACTTCATAGCCAGGTGTATCCAATCATGAGAAAAGGTATTTAAGGTGGCCAATTGCAAGTTGTTCTCCTATTTGAATCTCCTCTGAAGAGTGGCATCATGGGCTCCTCAAAACAACTCTCAAATGATCTGAAAACAAAGATTGTTCAACATAGTTGTTCAGGGGAAGGATACAAAAAGTTGTCTCAGAGATTTAACCTGTCAGTTTCCACTGTGAGGAACATAGTAAGGAAATGGAAGACCACAGGGACAGTTCTTGTTAAGCCCAGAAGTGGCAGGCCAAGAAAAATATCAGAAAGGCAGAGAAGAAGAATGGTGAGAACAGTCAAGGACAATCCACAGACCACCTCCAAAGAGCTGCAGCATCATCTTGCTGCAGATGGTGTCACTGTGCATCGGTCAACAATACAGCACACTTTGCACAAGGAGAAGCTGTATGGGAGAGTGATGCGAAAGAAGCCGTTTCTGAAAGCACGCCACAAACAGAGTCGCCTGAGGTATGCAAAAGCACATTTGGACAAGCCAGCTTCATTTTGGAAGAAGGTCCTGTGGACTGATGAAACAAAGATTGAGTTGTTTGGTCATACAAAAAGGCGTTATGCATGGCGTCAAAAAAACACAGCATTCCAAGAAAAACACTTGCTACCCACTGTAAAATTTGGTGGAGGTTCCATCATGCTTTGGGGCTGTGTGGCCAATGCCGGCACCCGGAATCTTGTTAACGTTGAGGGTCGCATGGATTCAACTCAGTATCAGCAGATTCTTGCGAATAATGTACAAGAATCAGTGACGAATTTGAATTTACGCCGGGGATGGATATTTCAGCAAGACAATGATCCAAAACACAGCTCCAAATCTACTCAGGCATTCATGCAGAGGAACAATTACAATGTTCTGGAATGGCCATCCCAGTCCCCAGACCTGAATATCATTGAACATCTGTGGGATAATTTGAAGCGGGCTGTCCATGCTCGGCGACCATCAAACTTAACTGAACTGGAATTGTTTTGTAAAGAGGAATGGTCAAAAATACCTTCATCCAGGATCCAGGAACTGATTAAAAGCTACAGGAAGCGACTAGAGGCTGTTATTTTTGCAAAAGGAGGATCTACTAAATATTAATGTCACTTTTCTGTTGAGGTGCCCATACTTTTGCACCGGTCAAATTTTGGTTTAATGCATATTGCACATTTTCTGTTAGTACAATAAACCTCATTTCAATCCTGAAATATTACTGTGTCCATCAGTTATTAGATATATCAAATTGAAATGGCTGTTGCAAACACCCAAATATTTAGAACTAAAAATGATTAAGATTAATAGGGGTGCCCAAACTTTTTCATATGACTGTATATAATGTTCCCACAATTTTGACCTCCATTGCGTCAGGGCCTTTTTTGCCAAAAACCATAGTTGTCTCTCATCATCCCAGGAGCAAATTCGCATAGGTAGGTGTACATGTGCACCCGATAGCTGTGCCCCTAAGCTGGTGGTATAGCTTACTATTAAAATGGAAAAAAATTTCTAGTGAGCATACACCTCAATAAATTTAGAATGAGGTTATTGTGGGCAAGGTATTGACACCCCCGTGCCCACAATAGAGGAAAGTATACCCAATACTGGACTAGGTCCCTTCACAATATTAAAAAATAAAAGCACAAGCATGCCACCACAAGGTAATGTTTCCTGCATAGATGTCTTTATGGATCTCGTAATCAGGGACGCTAGAGGTCAAACATCCTTTTCCAGAATTGCAGAAAACAGGAGATGGAGGCATTGAATAATCTTGAAAGGGACAAGAACATTTTAATAAAACCCTCGGATAAAGGGGAGAATACGATTATAGTGGATACACTAACCTATAAAAAAATGTGTCGAAGCCTACTGTCAGACCATAATACGATTGAAATATCATCTGGTGAATATATGTAAGAACTCAGACAGATACTTACAGTGGCAAAATAGAGGGTTTGATTGATACATCAGAACTCAATTATCTGACACTAAAGAACCCAGTGACCTCTATGTTTTACAGCCTCCCAAAAATTCACAAAGGGTTAACCCCTTTAAAAGGGAAACCTATAGTATCGGGTATTGGTAACATCAGTGAGAAAGTTGGGATTTATGTAGACCAAGTCCTCAGACACTTTGTGACGGCATTGCTGGCATTCACATGAGTTTGGTTTGTCAGTCGTATGGTACTACCTCCAGATGCGGAGGTGTCAATACTGTGCCTACAATAACTTCACTCTAAATTTATTGAAGTTTCTGCTCACTAGAAATTTTTTGTACACTTTAATGGTAAGCTATACCACCAGCTCAGGGGCACAGTTATGGGGTGCGTCTGTGCACCAATCTATGCTAATTTGCTCCTGGGATGGTGAGAGGCAACCATGGCTTTTGGCAAAAAGGCCATGACGCACTGAAGGGCATAGAATTGTAGGCACAGTATATAGATGACATCCTCGTTATCTGGAGAGACTTTTAAAATGGTTGGGGAGCATATGAATAATAACTGTATAGGCCTCAGGTTCACATTTGAATGTGACAAATTGACTTTGCCCTCCTTGGATGTAAGAATCACCAAGAATGTGAATGGTAAACTGGTGACCAGCAGCTATACAAAACCAACAGCAACAAATTCCCTCCTGAGGTGGGTGAGCAGTCATCCACTCCCCCTCAAGAGAGGAATTCCAAGAGGGCAGTAACTGAGACTTAGAAGAAACTGCTTGTCAATAACTTAATTTGTCAGTCAGTGGAACTCAGACAAAGGTTCCATGAACGGGGATACCCAGAGTCGGTTTTGAAAGAAGCCTATAAAAATGCTCTGGGCAAAAACTGTGGTGAGCTTTTGGTAATAGTAACAACACTCGAGATGAGGCTGGTATAACAAGACTCATAACCATGTACAATAATGGAGCAGGACTGACCTCTAAAAGGTATCGCCTGATTTCTTCACTCTTCCACTACTTTCAATGGCTAACACGGTACAACATTATACTACTATCCAATCTGACAAGGCATTGTCAGCCACATGCACACAGCTGCACTCCATGTTTCCATAACAACCCAACCATTTTTCTTCACTGCTGTAGGTCAGCTTTAAAGGGGCAGGGCGCTGTGGATGACACTGTTACACAAGGTCACATACACACAGCTTTACTCCAGGTTTCCATAACAACCGATCGCAGGTCTTTCACTGATATCCAAACTGAGATACACCAACAATTTTGTCCACGTGTGTATATATATATATATATATATATATATATAACAGTATCTATGAGTGGTTAATTTATTATGTAGCCTAAGAGGTACTAAGGTAATATATAGGTAGACCAATTACATACATATATAACCAAAAATGACAGTAATAAATGTGGTGGTAACCTTTATGTATCTACAGGTCTGCAGGTTAATGAACACTGCTAGATCATGCTGTGGGTCTGCGGGGTAATAGACGCTGTTATATTATGCCACAGCAAGATAACTCTTCATTCCATGAATTGCGCATCATTAAGAACCAATCAAAGCTTGTGGTGGTCATTTTTATATACTTGTAGGTAGGTCTGTGGTGTAGTGATTGCTGTTACATGATGCTATGGCAAGGTAATCCGGTGCTCCCTTCATTGTTCAACAGCAAGGGACGATCGGAGCCTGGAATTGAAGCGATATAACCTTGTCTGTAAATTTTAACTATACCTCATCAGTAAGCTGTCCTTTCAACAGCTGTTTTGTAACACGTGACTGTAGCAACACGCAACTGTAGCAGGGATTGGCAGCACATTAAGTGTGTTACGGCTCCTCTTTGTGTACTGATGACATTGCCGAAAAAATGGGGCCGAAAAGTCCTATATAAGGCTGTATCGGCGGAGCACTTGTTTCAGTCGCATGTGAACACCACTCATATAGGAGCTCCACTGGACCAGGGGTGGAACACTTGACATGTACTTTGACCTCTGTGTTAAATGATGCATAATAATCAATGATGTTATATTCTGTATATAATTTATTCTGTTTTGCTCCTAAATCCCCTGAGGATTGACATTGGACAAGAAACGCATCGGTAAATGGAGTGTTTTTTGCTAGTGTACAGTAGAGAGTGAATGTGGGACTGTCCTCATCAGGACAAGAGTTAATGTGTGGGGTATAAAGCAAAATCTGCTGTCTCACGCCATTCTCCTGCTACTAGCTGCTGGGGATATTTCTCCAAACCCTGGTCCTCGTTCTGGTAACCTCAACTCTGTACCTGTCTCACCAAGAAACCCTTCTAACTTTATTAATTTTCGTTGTCTGCTCTCTCCTTCTCCTCCACCAGTCTCTTTCTCTTGTGCTCTCTGGAATGCCCGCTCACTCTGCAACAAACTTGACATTACTCAAGATCTCTTCATCTCAAAGTCTTTTAACCTACTGGCTGTCACTGAAACCTGGATTAAACAGTCTGACACCGCATCCCCTGCTGCTCTCTGTTATGATGGCCTCTAATTTTCACACACCCCTATACCTGAAGATAGGTAAGGTGGAGGGGTAGGTGTCCTTCTATCACCACAATGCATTTTTCAGGTCATTTCGCCAGCACCATCGCTCTCTTTCTCCTCTTTTGAGGTCCACACTATCAGACTCTTCCGCCCTTTCTCCCTGCGAGTAGCTGTCATCCACCATCCCCCTGGCACACCCTACCAGTTCCTAGATCACTTTTCTTCATGGCTTTCCAACTTCCTATCCTATGAAATTCCTACCCTCATTATGGGTGACTTTAACATTCCCATTAAAACCCCTGTTTCTCCATATGCCTCTCGCCTTCTATCACTAACCTCCTCTCTTGGTCTCTCTCAGCTTAGTTCTTCTCCCACACACAAAGATGGTAATATCCTTGATCTGGTCTTCTTACGTCTCTGTTCTTTCTCTGACTTTACTAACGCAGACCTACCAATTTCCGACCACAACCTTCTTTCCTTTAACATTAAAGCTTCTTGTCCTTCAAAAAACACACTGACCAACTGCACATGCAGAAATCTACAGGCTGTAAACACGCAGCACCTCTCAGATACCCTACAGTCATCACTTTCTTTCATCTCTTCTCTATCCTGTCCTGAACTGGCCACCAAACTACAATGAGACTGTCAAATCCACCATGGATAAAGTAGCACCCTTGACCGTCCGAAAATCCCAACACAGACACCGGCAACACTCCTCAAACACATTTTCTTCAGCGATGCTAAAGATGTGCCGAACGGCTATGGTGAAAATCTCACACATCTGCAGATTTTCTTCACTTCAAGTTTATGTTCAAAACCTATAACTCTGCCCTTCACCTCGCCAAACAAGCTTACTTCACCTCTCTCATCTCTTCTCTTTCCAATAACCCTAAACGACTCTTTGACAACATTCACTCCCTCCTCACGCCAAAGGTGCGGGTACCTGTCACAGATATCAGTATTCAAGACATGGCCACGTACTTTAAAGACAAAATCGACAACATCCGTCAGGAAATAACCCAATCTCCAAGTGGCATCAGTCTCCTTCCCTCCCTTGCTCCTCATTGTGAACTCTCATTATTTGACCTGGTAACAGAAGAAGAAGTCTCCCAGCTCCTTTCTTCTTCTCACCCCACTACTTGCACAAGCGATCCTATCCTGTCACACCTCCTCCGATCTCTGTCCCCTACTGTTACAACTCACCTTACTAAAATTTTTAACCTCTCTCTTTCTTCTGGAATCTTTCCCTCCTCCTTCAAACATGCTGTCATAACCCCACTTCTGGAAAAACCCTCCCTTGACCCATCCTGTGCTCCTTCATCTCTAAACTTCTGGAACGCTTGGTCTACTCCCCGCATAATCCACTATCTTTCTGATAACTCTCTTCTGGACCCCTTATACTCCCGCATAATCCACTATCTTTCTGATAACTCTCTTCTGGACCCCTTACAGTCAGGTTTTCGTGCACTACACTCTACAGAAACGGCCCTCACAAAGGTCTCCAACGATCTCTTGACGGCTAAATCTAAAGGGAACTATTCACTACTTATTCTTCTGGATCTCTCAGCAGCATTTGACACTATAGACCACAAACTCCTCCTATTGGCCTCAGAGATAACGCTCTCTCTTGGTTCTTTTCCTATCTCTCTGACCGCTCATTTAGTGTATCATTCGCAGGTGCTATTTTTTCTCCTCTGCCCCTTGCAGTTGGGGTTCCTCAAGGCTTGGTCCTAGGTCCCCTCCTCTTCTCTTTGTACACAGCCCCAGTTGGACAAACCATTCACAAATTTGGCTTTCAATACCATCTTTATGCAGATGATACCCAACTATATACCTCATCCCGTGACATCACCCCTGCACTACTACAGAACACCAGTGACTGTCTCTCTGCTGTCTCTAATATCATGTCTTTTCTTTACTTGAAATGGAATCTTTCAAAAACTGAACTTCTTGTGTTCCCTCCATCTACTAACCGACCTAACCCTGATATCTCCATTTCTGTCTGTCACCTTACTATTACACTGAGGTGGCATGCCCGCTGTCTGGGGGTTGTATTTGATTCAGATATCACCTTTACCCCACATATTCAGACACTTGCATGCTCTTGTCACCTGCACCTTAAAAATATCTCTAGAATTCGCCCTTTTCTCACCGTGGAAACATCTAAAACCCTCATTGTTGCTCTGATTCTCTCTCGTCTTCACTATTGCAATTCCCTTCTAATTGGGCTTCCTCTTACTAAACTCTCCCCACTACAATCTGTCCTGAATGCAGCCGCCAGACTCATCTTTCTGTCAAACCGGTACACAGACGCATCTACCTTGTGTCAGTCACTGTATTGGTTGCCCATCCATCACAGAATACATTATAAAATTATCACACTGACCCACAAATCCATCCATAGCGCTGTGCCTTCCTATATCTCCTCTCTCATTCCTGTCTACTGCCCTAACCGTCCTCTCCATTCTGCCAATGACCTTAGACTTGCATTCCCTGTTATCCGATCATCCCACTAACACTCCAAGACTTTTCTCGAGCTGCACCATTGCTTTGAAATGCTTTACCCAAGACAATCTGATTAATCCCCAACTACAGCAGCTTCAAAACTGCCCTAAAATCACATCTGTATGGTCAGGCTTATCACATGACCTGATCACAGTGTAGTGTGCAGAGGTGTAGAACAATAACACCTTTTATCCTTCCTCCTCTGTTCCTCAGATCCTGTCCTCTCCATCTAGAAGTTACACTGCACTCCTTGCACTTAGTATGTGTTTATTCACAGATACTGGCTGGTGACGGGTTCATACAGCTTTAGTTGCATAACCTTTTCTATTAAATGATGGCTGGACCATGGTAGCAAACAAGCCCTCTGACCACTTGTGTCCCCCTATCTCCTCATAGAATGTAAGCTCTTGCGAGCAGGGCCCTCACTCCTATTGTTTGATATGTTTATTTCTTTCTCACTTTATAATGTCTCATGTTGTCTGTTCATGTGTTTTCTCATGCTGTAAAAATGAAGTCTGTAAGAATGATGGACAAGCTGAGATTTTTTCTAATTCCACTCTATTCCAAATTTTTTCCCAGCTTCCCAGTACATCATATGGGATATTCAATGTTTATGAAGTACAATTTTTTCCCACAAAGATTAAGAACTCATATTGCTCAATGAATGGAAAAAAGGAGTTTTTTTTTTTTACTTGATGCTTTATACTGTGAGGGCACCAGGAGGGGGACATTATACAGTTGAAGTCACATAAATAAGGACATTATACTGTGGGGGTGGCATATTAAAGGAGACTTTATACAGTAGGGGCTATATTATGGTGGACTTTATACAGTGGGGCCACATTAAGGGGGATATGATACTGTGGGGGCCATATTAAGGAGGACATCATACTGTTGGGTCATATTAAGGGGGCATTAATGTGGGGACCATATTAAGGGGGATATTATACTGTAGGAGCCATATTAAGGGGACATTACAGTGTGGGGGTCACATTAAGGTTGAAATTATACTGTGGGGGATATCATAATGTGGGGACCACATTAAGGGATACATTATAATGTAGTCATGAGTCACAATGAAGGTGCTTTATACTATAGAGGCTACAAGGGGACATTATACGCTGTGGGTACCACAAGGGACCATGTCAGAGCAATTAAATGGCCACTCTACTGTGTGGGACACAAACGGGCATGGATGGAAATAGGCAGAACCAAAGTGGAAGTGGAGATTACAACAACTAAATAGAGTTTGCTCCGCTTACAGTCTTTTGAAAATTGGGAGGTATATTTTATGTCATATAGAGCTAACCCAACTCCATATACAGCATATATAGGCTGTATTATATGACTACAGTCTCCTTTCTCTTGCACAAGGAAAGTATTTTTATGGTGTGGTCATCTGTATTGCTGATGGGTTTGCATAGCAGCCCAGGACCTAAAAATGGCCTCCAGGCCTGCTATGTATGGAATACTATTAGGCCCTATCCTTATCACACTCCTATGTGACATGTCTGATGTTATTCTAGATTGGTCTTATTCTGTGTTGCTGTATCACCTTTAGGCCTGCTTTTTTAGATGCTTATTAGGCAAGAGGCATCACAAAACACTGCAATAAAAAAATATAAACGTGATTAAAAGATCTAAACACTCTTTAGTACAAAAGAAGTTAAAAGTCTGAACTATTAGCCTCCCAAGGATGTGGACCTTAATAAGGAATGTTTCACCGATTTTTAATTTTATTTAATAAAACCACATAGTAAAATATATCTAATCTGTAATTTTTTTTTATTGTAGATGTTTTCATTCTATTTTCTGTATGTGAGTATGCAATTTAGAGTTTAGTGCTATGCTTTACAGCATAGTCATGTCTGTAGGCAGCAATAGTATAAAGCTGACTCATTGACCTCTATGGGAGAGTTTTCTAGCCATGTTCTGTGCAGGAAAGGGGAGTAGCTAAACTGTGACATCATTTGTTGTCAGTAACACATGCAAAGACTGGTGTCATGAGATGTTACAGTATATTTAGATATATTAACTTCTATTGTAATCCTGTCTTGGCTGTAATGTAAATGAAGAGACTGCTTCAAAGAAAACCCCCTACAGAATTGGCAAATGTCAATCTATTATTAGGCTTAGTGGCTAGAGAAAAAATTGCAGGATATGGTACTTTTAAAAATATGCAAGTTAGGGTGGGTTCACACTTGCGTTCGAGTCCGTCCGCTGCCAATCCGAGTGAAAATCTCGGGAAACTGGATAGGCATAGGATAGCGACAATGCGCGGGTGTCCGATTGCACCCTTTGCGCCGCGAAGCCTTTTTTTTCGTTGGACACAATGTCCTGCATGTCCGACTTTATTTCCGATGAAAAAACTGGATTCGCAGCTCAGAGGGTGCAATCGGACACCCGCACATTACTTTAAAAGCCCATTCAAATGAATGGGTTTTTAAGCAAGACGTCGCTAACCTGTCGCTATCTGGTGCCTATCCAGTTTCCCAAGATTTTCACTTGGATTGGCAGCGGACGGACTCAAGCTCATGTGTGAACCCACCCTTACATGGAAAATTAAAAAATAAATACTAAGACTTCATAAAAAATATGTTTAACATAAAAACTTGGTTAAAAAAAACAAGTCATTGTCCGGTGACCTTTAAGGCTCAGAAACCAATTTTCAAATCTGACATATTTTAGTTCATGTGAGAATAAATAATACCCTTAATCTGCAAATTGTAGAAATGTTCCTATACGTGGTCCTAGTATGACTCAAACACAGTCGTCAGAAATGAAAGAGCACCTTATGAATTTTGGGTGCCATTTTATTAACATGTTTTTCATACACTATGTGACATCCTTAGAGCCCTAGAGTTACCAGAAAAATGGAAAACCACCAGAAGTTACCTCATTTTGGAATTAATCTATGGGAGTTATGACCATTTGGAACCCATAATTTCACAGAACTTACTTGAATTGGGCTGTGAAATAAAAAAAAAAAGTAGCAGTTTTTCAAGTAACGTAGTTTTTCCTGAAGTTTCTTCCTTATATAAAATAAAAGTGAATCATAGAATAAAAGTGAATACATTTAGAAAATACAGATTATTAGAAAAAAATTAGAATAAATTAAAGTTCCTGCATTTCAGAAGGTTGGAATGGAGTCTCAGGGGCAAAAGTGTTTACTTTGAAAAGTGTTTTCATGTCTCACTAGAAAGGTCTACTATTTTGTTTGTTTTCATAACCCGAGCCATACAAAAAAAATTTGAAAGATATGTATATATACAAAAATTAGTCAGAAGTGTAAAGACCAAAAAAAAAAAATGAATATAAGCGTATGCATTTTAATGATAACATTTTTATATAAGAAAATGAATCTGATTTGTATACTGTATATGCCAAAAAATTACACATATGTTCTTGATATGGAATTTTAATGCTCTGTATACTGCACCCAATTTGAGCCACTGGAGACATACATCCCATAAATAGTAGGTTCTTCCATAAATGTGGATTCTGCAGAGTATTGCAATACCCTACATATGGCTACATCTGCTCCAGGGCTCAGCAGGGCACAGCAGGACTCAGAAGAGAAGGACCTCTATTTGGCCTACTGGAGCACTTAGCTGGAATGTTTTTCTAATGTTTAGTCACGTGTTCAGAACTCCTGAGGTAACAGTAGAATAGAGACTTTTGGGTAGTGAACCTGTGAATGATATCACCTTGCCAAGCAGCTTGACACACCTGCGATCAACCTTCTTACCTCCCACTCACACGTCTTGAATGGACCGGGTTCATAGGTTAATATGAAACGAGCTTTATAAATTTTATATATTTATTAACCCAAGTGGGTCGGTAATAGGCACTATGACCAAGTGATAAGACATGAAAGACAAATATCTGACTGGAAATCCATAACTGGGACTCTCATCATCACACCTTCCCCTTTTAGAGCATGCTGGGAGGAAGAAGGATCCTTCTCTCATCTTCCTCACGCACCTCTGCGGCCTCACCCCGCCAGGACAGGCCTCGGTACCTGAACCGCTTCCAGGCTCACTGATACCCTCCTCCCCTTCAGACTTTGTAGAGACTCTTCTAAGGATCATGCTCTGAAGAGTTGAGGTACCCCGTCCTGGCAGTCTCTGCCCACCTGGCTACCCCTGACCTGCACTGGGTCCTCATCCTGAGTGCTGGAATCCCTCAGATCTGCACTCACAACCCCAGGTCTTTGAGGTATATGCCAAGAGACCCCATCCCAGCAGTCTCTCAGGGCCTCTCCTGCACTAGCCGCTAGCTGGGAGAGTTCTAGGGGATTCCTTACCTTTCCCTTACATGGGGTACTTGTGTGGGTGATGGTGATACATCGGACAAATGACAGAGATCATATTCCCCCAAACTATTCCCCAACAATTCATGGACAGGTACTGCATTCGACATACCCCCTTCTGGGATCCCACCCCCAGCACCCCAGGCCATATGACCCTTGGCCACAGTTACTCCTGGACTGGAACTAGACAGAAGAGACGTGCCTGTCTCATACCCACCGGACTCCAGTGCAGTGAGGCTAGTCACGGCGGTCTCAGTGATATAGAGAACGGCTCAGGGAGCAGAACGCCTTCCACCCCTTTAGCATTCTGGCTGTGTGTGACCACCGCAACACCAGCAGTCCATCCCTCTCCTGTATC
Organism: Leptodactylus fallax; assembly: GCA_947044405.1. Classification (NCBI taxonomy): domain Eukaryota; kingdom Metazoa; phylum Chordata; class Amphibia; order Anura; family Leptodactylidae; genus Leptodactylus; species Leptodactylus fallax. The sequence continues at coordinate 8,387,984 of CAMRHE010000007.1, read as the reverse complement.
GGCCCTGAGATCCCTGTGAACTACCTGACCACCTGGTACATAGTCAGCAGTTGGGTGCTGATCTGAGGTACTGTGTGACATGGTCGTGATTGCACCGAGTATCTCAGAGGAGCTACCCCATACATTTTAATAGCGAGCATTAGCAATTACATTGACAGTATATTCATTAGCAATTGTTGATTCACAGTGAGCTATAGTGGTGTCCTGCTGAGACAGGGTCACATTGAGGGGCTAGAGGCCCCTGCAGATGTGGGCGTGTCTACAGCCAAGACAGCACTAGTATCCTGCACGGGAGTAAACGAAGCATCATTAGCATTTTCACTGTTCATTTCAGTTAGACACACAGCAGAGGAGGGCAGGCAGATGACCTCACCCTCTGCCTGTGTGACAGGTCTTAGCATTACATTAAAATCATCATCCTTCACCGACAATTTATCACAGCGAGGTGGGGTTCCTCCCACTCCATACTGGGACACCAGGGGCCCCTAATCCGTCCCCAACAGGACATTAGCAGGCAGATCAGACATTAGCCCCACATCCCGCATTCCTTTTCCCATACCCCAGTCCAGATAGACACAAGCCATAGGTACAGTTAAGCATTCTTGTCCAATACCCCTCAGGGCCAGAGTTTTCCCGGGGATAATACTGTCCGGAGGGACTAAATCAGGTTGCACCAGAGTAATATCCGCCCCAGTGTCCCGAAATCCCATGACCACTTTATCCCCCACAGTGACCAGTTGGCGGTTGGCATTGGGTTGCGACCTCCCCCTCCCAACCAAATACACAGAAGAGACAGCTGCTGTGACCTGGGAAGCAGAGGGGTTCTCAGGGCGGTTTGGGCACTATGCCTTGAAATGTCCTGGCTGGTTACAGGCGTGACACTGCTGGACCTCTCCTTGGGGCTTGGAGGTGGTCGCCAGGGCACCCAGAGTTCTTGGGACAGGGGAAGGAGAAGGACCAACAGGGACAGAGTTTGTCTCACCCGACTTGAAAACAGAAGGTGGGGAACTCTTGCCTCTCCTTCCAGCTTGGGGACCTCTGCAGTGTTGCGCCTCCCTTGGTCTTGGGCATCCTGTTGGCCGCATAGGAGTCTGCGATCTGCGCTGCTTGGACTGCTGTTTTGGGCTCCCGGTCACACACAAACTGGCGGACATCCAGAGGACACACCTGGAGGAACTGAGCCTTGATCATAAGGTCCTCAAGGTCCTCCAACTTTGTAACAGTAAGTCCTCTGATCCATTGCCGGAATGTAGCCCGTAAGTTGCCCACAACATCCGCATAGCTGCCAGTGGGGTCCCACTTTATATTCCAGAACTTTTGGCGGTACACCTCAGGAGTGAGGTTGTACTTTTTGATGAGGGCCTCCTTAATAGCGTCATAGACCCCATCCAATTCAGGTGATAGGTCCACAAAGACTTCCAGGGCATTGCCCTTTAACCTTGGAGTCAAATGCTGGGTCCACTGCTCACAGGGCAAATGGTGTTGCCGGCAGGTTTTTTCAAACCCCCGCAGAAAAACGTCCAAGTCGCCATCCTTCTCCAGGACAGGGAAGCTCTCCTGGCGAGGCCTCTGTGTCTGGACATCCTGGACTTGGTTAAGGGAAGAGCTGCTAGCCCTCTCCAGCCGGGCTATCTCTAATTGATGTTCCCTCTCGGTCTGACACTCGTCAGCTTCTCTCTCCGCCTGAAGGTCTGCAGCAGCCGCGTGACGCTCTGCCTGACGCTCTGCAGCTTTTTGATATTGGGCCCAGCTGCTGCAAGGCCAGTTGCAAAGAAAACTCCATTCCCCCCACAGAGCTACGGCTGCTCATCCCGCCAGGAGAAGTTAACTCTGGGACAGGGCCAGCCGCTGAATGTTCTGGAGTGGCAATGATTCCTTGTCCCAGCACCTCAGGACTTTGCTCCACATCCTCCATATCAGCCAACTGCTCACTGCCTCTATAAGCCAGTTGTTGGAGCTCTCATGTTCTGCTCCTCAGACCCACAGCCATCCGCTGGAAGCCATTGCCAAATAAAAGATAGGACAGAAAACTAAGAAAAAAAGGCGGGAACAGCACTGTACCCAACTTTCACCATATATTTTAAGCTTGATCTAGTACTGAGCTCTATTCATAGGATTGCCACAATCCTCAGCATCTGAGTGATACCGCACCAACACGCTGTTATCCTAGGACCCACAACGCTGCCACCACTGTGAAGGATATCGCCTTGCCAAGCCACTTGACACACCTGTGATCACCCTCCTTACTTCCCACTCACACCCAGTGAGTGGACCAGGTTCGTATGATACCCCAGTCCCCTTTGGGTGATGAGCTCAGTGTCTGGACCTTTTCCCTGCTCTCAACCATACCAAGTTCAGAATTGGGCCGCTCGTCTCGGCCTGGTGCACCCGAGGAATTTATCGGTGGGACAATAGATGGTTCTGCTGGGGAAATATTGCCATAAAACCATATTCCCTTTGTACTGTGGCCTACAGACATGGAGTCTGGGTTTTGTATATTCCAAGGTCTTTCCAGCCACAGGTTTGCAGGAACCACCTGCTGGGATAATAAGATTAACAAGGGTATGCTAATTGAGCCAGGGACAGAACAACAAAGGGTCTTGGCTGCAGAGTAGAAATACCACATTCCTGGCACCAGAAAGGTTATTATGACCAAGTGATAAGACATGAAAGGCAAATATCTGACTGGAAATCCATAACTTGGGCTCTCATCATCACAGACTCAATTTTAAAAACTACACATCTTTCATTCTTCTTCATTCTGTGAGCGTTTTGACTCCACAGATATTCTCCAAAATTCAATGTGCAACAGATGGTGCAGAGTGAGAATTGCAGTTTTCTATACATATACACCATCTCAGTGCCTGATATATAGTGCCCTGCATGTGTCACCAGAGACATACACCCCATAAATTGTATTGTGAGTTTACATGTGACTTATCTGATGTCTGGGCATACATCAGGGCTTAGAAGGGCAACAGATGGCATGCAGCAGGGAATTAAGCTGTGCAGGGTTCACCAGGGTGAATTAAAAGTCAAGGGATGTATATCCTAATGCACACTCTTATAGAATCCTGGTTTGTTTGGACATGTGTCACATTGATATACAGTGTTTTTCCTTATTCCCCTGTTTGAACAGACTCTGCAACTCTTTTGACTCTCCTTTTTTTGCCAATTTAGGTAACTTCTTTTGGATATTGTTTCCTTGGGACTATGCGTGGAGCCTCGTGCCCCCTCACTTCCTGTTCCCTAACCCATTCCCGCCGGTGTTTTTGACTCCCCACCTTCCAAACTCCATAACTTTTTTATTTTTCCATTCTCATAGCCATATGATGGGCTTAATGTTTGCGGGACAAATTGTTCTTCATGATGCTACCATTTATTATTCTGTACTGGGAAGCTGGAAAAAAATTCATAATGGGTTGGATTTGAAGAAAAAATGCATTTTTGCGACTTTTTTACGGACTTCGTTTTTGCGGTGTTCTACAGGTGTATATAGGCTAATAGTGGTAAACACATGTGGCTGGGAGCACAGTATGACAGCTCCCCTATGTTACGGTTTGTGCTATATGACTTTAGTGTAGGTGTCGTCCACCGGTTAGAAACCCAGCTACAGCTGAATCAGACTTGGACAGAGCCTGTGAGTATTAAAATACTGGAGGTATCTGTGCTTTTATAAAGAGAGTATTGTACCCGGCTCTTACACCCATTGCCAAGGAGCTATCATTAACTTGAACCTAAGACTCCAATATGGACACCAAAGAGACTGTGCAAAATGACATGCTTAGTTTCAGCTTCAAAGTCCAGGATTCCATGCATCTTCAGGCTGACTCCATTAACGATGCTCTGTTGAGAGTGGAAGACGAGGAGAATAGTAGCTGCAGAAAAAACATTAGACTCCACGGTATACTGGAGACTTTTGCACATGACATTCTACCGAAAGTAGCTCAGGATGTTATTGCACTTCTCCTGGACCCTGAACGGTCATCGCAGATTAAAAAAGCGTGCATTCACAGAGCCCAGCGCTCCAAGCAGAGACCTTCTGAACCACCAGGCAATATAATTTCTGGTCTCCTATGCTATCCAGATACGGTGGTATCTTGAAAGCTGCAAGAGATCATGGAGCATTGAAATATAAAAATGTTGACATTTCCCTGTTCCAAGATTTGTCTGGCGAAGCGCTGCATACTGAAACCCTTGCCTTTTCGCTGGCTTTACTGGCCTTGCTATCAACAACAGAAGATGACAAGTTCTTATTAAGAAACCATTGTACCTGGATACAACCTGGCACTTCCTGAATATCCCCCATTTGGATATACCTTTCTGGCTACCACTCCCGCAACAGATGGACCTATTGGCACTTCCTCTGGATCACAGTGGGCAAACACCATTCTCCAGAGAAACCTGAAAGGCAACCAGACCCGAAAAGGACTGACTGCTGTACAAGCTTCATGACACTTTATGATTTCAGCAAGATTTTACTATTTGGGCCTGTTTCATGGACTCCTGCCATATCTTTAACACTTTAATCTCTACAAGTTTAGTCTAGTTTAGTTTATTCTAGTGCTTCAAATTCTTCCTGGTATAAGTACCTGACACAGGTCATTCATGTCTCACTTGGTTGGAGATCACCCCCCTACGCATTTGGGAATGTGGCACAAATCCCCAACCAATTAGCTCTCTCTACATTAGCACTGCTTACTGTTAATTCTTTGTTTTTGATACCTGTTATTACTTTACTCCCCTCCCTGGCTCTTACCTTCTGGTATTTCCTTCAAGGTCAACTTCCTCCCCCCTTTCCTTATTTGAGTTTGCATTATGGCTGAGTTAGTTGTAATATCTTTTAATGCAAGGGGACTCAATATACCACAAAAGAGGAGCCAAGTGCTCCGCTTACTTAAGAGACAACACACAGTTATTTTTTATTGCAAAAAACCCAAGTTTGCATCGGGGTCCACAAGACTTTAGTTATGCCACTGGTGTGAACCATAGCTAACCTCTACGACCCCATTAAAAGCCAGGCATACTGGGTTGCTAACACTTTGTCGAAACTAAAGCAATCTTAATGTTTCTATAAATCCTCTGCTAGATACCACCAGTACCAGTCATATCTTTTTTAAAGATCTTTCTCTTTGTTTAACAGATCTTAACATATGCTGCATTTAACTGATGCCTGGTGTTTATGGGACCTACCATATGGTGCTTTTGGCTGACAATAGCCAGATCCTGTTATATGACCACGTCCCAGTGTCTGTCACTTTGCAGCTTCAAAACATTCCAAAGGGTGGCTGGTGCTGGCGACTTAATAAGACCCTTATGTCAGACCCTGTTAACCACACCAAGATCTCTACATAACTCTCTAACCACCATTTTACTTATACACACGTGGACAAAATTGTTGGTACCCCTCGTTTAATGAAAGAAAAACCCACAATGGTCACAGAAATAACTTGAATCTGACAAAAGTAATAATATATAAAAATTCTATGAAAATGAACAAATGAAGTCAGACATTGCTCGTCAACCATGCTTCAAAAGAATTTTTTAAAAAAGAAAACTCATGAAACAGGCCTGGACAGAAATGATGGTACCCTTAACTTAATATTTTGTTGCACAACATTTTGAGACAATCACTGCAATCAAATGATTCCTGTAACTGTCAATGAGACTTCTGCACCTTTCAACAGGTATTTTGGCCCACTCCTCATGAGCAAACTGCTCCAGTTGTCTCGGGTTTGAAGGGTTCCTTTTCCAGATGGCTTGTTTCAGCTACTTCCAAAGATGCTCAATAGGTTTTGGGTCAGGGCTCAGAGAAGGCCACTTCAGAATAGTCCAATGTTTTCCTCTTAGCCATTCTTGCGTGTTTTTAGCTGTGTGTTTTGGGTCATTATCCTGTTGCAAGACCCATGACCTGCGAATGAGATCAAGCTTTCTGACACTGGGCAGCACATTTCTCTCTAGAATCCCTTGCTAGTCTTGAGATTTCATTTTACCCTGCACAGATTCAAGACACCCTGTGCCAGATGCAGCAAAGCAGCCCAAGAACATAACAGAGCCTCCACCATGTTTCACAGTAGGGACAGTGTTCTTTTCAAGACATGCTTCTTTTTTCCATCTGTGAACATAGAGGTGATGTGCCTTGCCAAAAATTTTGATTTTTGTCTCATCTGTCCATAGGACATTCTCCCAGAAGTTTTGTGGCTTTTCAACATGTAGTCTGGCAAATTCCAGTCTGTCAGATTCAAGTTATTTCTGTGACCATTGTGGGTTTTTCTTTCATTAAATGAGGGGTACCAACGATTTTGTCCTCATGTGTATCTCCAAGTCAGAAACTGTCCATAAACACTCCAGGGCAGAGGCAGTTCTCACTGAACTAGAACACTGAACACTGTAAGATATTAGGCTAAAGACCTACTAAATGTTCAATCTGTCAAGATCCTCCAATGCTCTGCTTTAACCCCTTCCTGACATCTGGCGTAATCGTATGACGGATGTTGGTATTTAAATATGGTGGCCACTCAGGCGCTGAGTAGCCATCATAGCCACTAATGGCCTGGGCGCCGCCATTTTGCCGAGGATCAGCGGCAACCAGAACGAGATGCGGGGCCGGTAATCCATAGCCATGACAGCCAGGAGCCTAGGCTTGTCTGGCATTCATTTGTATCACAGGCTGCTTTAATTTTTAGACCCTAGTGGGAAAAAAAATCTAAAGTGCCAAACCGCAGTTTTGCTTCTGATAAAAATTTGAATAAAAAGTGATCAAAGCAATAAACATTCCCCAAAATGGTATAACTAAAAAGTACACCTGGCTTCGCAAAAAAAAAGATGCCCTATGCACCTCCGTACATGAAAATATAAAAAAGTTACGGGTGTCAGAATATGGCGACTTTAAGAAAACATTTTTTGCAAAGTTTTGTATTTTTGTTAAGTCTCTTAAAATGTAAATAAAACTATAAAAATTTGTTATCCCCAGAATCGTACCGAAACATAGAATACATGTGACATGTCATTATGGCTGTGAATGCCGTAAAAACGAAGCCAGTAAGAAAGTCACACAAATGTACTTTTTCCATTCTGATTTTTTTTCCAGCTTCCCAGTACATTGTAAAGAATAATAAATTGTACCATTATGAAGAACAATTTGTCCTGCAAACATTAAGCCCTCATATGGCTCTGTGAAAGGAAAAATAAAAAAGTTATGCGGTTTGAAAGGTGGGAAGTCAAAAAACTTAAAGTTAAAAACTCCCACAGGCGGGAAGGGTTTAAATACTTTGCCCATGGAGATAAAGGGAATAAGGTTATGTCCTTGCTTGTGTACAAACAAAAAGTAAAATCATACATAATTAGGGCAGCACGGTGGCCTTGCAGCGCTAGAGTCCTGGGTTCGAATCCTGCCAAGGACAACATCTGCAAGGAGTTTGTATGTTCTCCCTGTGTTTGTGTGGGTTTCCTCCCACACTCCAAAGAGATACTGGTAGGAAATATAGATTGTGAGCCCTATATGGGACAGTGACTGTCAATGTCTGTAAAGAGCTGCGGAATATGATGGCGCTATATAAGTAAGCTTAATAAATAATAAATAATTATAATCACTTTACGTGATAATACTACCAACTCAGAGGTGGAACGCATAGCAGACACATTTCAACAGTTTTATTATGACCGATATAACTTGCCATCTGACCAAGGCTCTTCAGCCCCTCCTATAATGGAAAAATTAAAATTAAGGGCCAGTTAACATCTGCGTTTGGCTTGGTTTCCGCACAAAGCAAGCAGCACTTTTCTCTCCGCATGTTTCGTGCGGAAACCGAGCGGAAACCACGTGGACTCCATTATAGTCTATGGGGTCCGCGGGTTTCCTTAGGTAACCACTTTTCTATGCATGTAGGTTTCCGTTCGGGGGGTCCCCAAGCGGACTCCCCCGAACGGAAAGCCGAACGCAGATGTGAACCGGCCCTTATTTATTACTCGCCAGACTCACTAAGGATGATAGTGAGAGCCTTGTGCGACCTTTTACCATGGAAGAATGTGGAATACTCCTCACATCAATAGTAAATGGAAATAGTCTGGGCCCAAACTGACTATAGGGTATTACAAGACCTTCAAGGATCTCCTCTTGCTCTATTTCACAAGTTTATGGAATGCCCTCCTTCAAGATTCCCCATTGCCCAGACAGTCCCTCGAGGCTCATATACTAGTGCTACATAAAGATGGCAAGGACCCCAAAAGGTGTGAAAATTACCAACCTATCTCATTACTATCTTTACTTTAAACTCAGATTTAAAGTGGTGGGCTAAAGCTTTAGCAACTATGTTCCCTTCCATCATTATCGCTGAGCAAGCTGGATTTCTAACTGGTCGCCACAGTAAGAATAACATCTGAAGGGTCATATGACTGATCAAATTAGCTAAATAGACATGAATGCAATTGGTCCTTCTCAGCACTGACGCCGAGAAGGCCTTTGACAAGGTCTGTTGACCTTGTATGATAGCGACACTGGAGAATTTTGGCTTTCCATCCACCTATATCCAGTTCATCCTATCACTTTTCTCTGCTCCAATTGCAAGAGTCAAGGTTAATGGGATAATGTCGAAGTCCTTCAATATTGTGAATGGCACACATCAGGGGTGTCCCCTTTCACCTTTATAGTACATCTTGGTAATGGAGACATTCTTGCAAAAAATGAGACAGGACCCACTAATCCAAGGCTTTACAGTTGGTGGCCATATTCACATAACCCCTGCATTTGCTGTCAACCTTTTAGTCATTAGCACCAATCCCTCTGATTCAGTTCCCCATCTTACACAATTATTTATGAATTACGGCAAACGCAAAGTAAATTTTAATAAATCTGACATTTTGATTATATCGACCTCCTCCCACCCTATGCAATGAAACATAATTTCCCATACAAATGGCCAGACTCCGACATCACTTATCTTGGTATTAAGATCTCCCCTGATGTCAGCCAACTGTTTCAATTGAACTATATTTCCTTATTGCAGTTCATCTGCTCACAACTGAGATCTCTCTACATCCCATGTATATCTTGGCTGAGAGGTAAAAACCTGATCAGATCATTCATATTTTCTAGGCTATTATACCTCATCCAAGCCCTACTAACACATATCCCAAAATCTTATTTCTCCTCTGTGAAAAACTGCCTTATTAAATTTTTATGGCAACCTGGCAGGCCATGTCTTAAATATAACCTCCTGATTAGATCTCCCTAATTAGGATGTATAGGCTTACCTGACTGACTGTCATACTATCGAGCCAATTAATTGGCTAGATGGTTACTTCTGATTAAGAACCCCTTCCCAGTCATTCATTTCCAGACTGGAGAACCACCTGCTTTCGCTTATAGATCGACAAAAGCTATGGGGCCTAGACTCACCCTTAATACCCTTGGTCCCCCTCGTGCCACACCAGCATTCTTATCTCTGGAAAACTTTCCATGTGAAAAGAAGTAAATAAGCGACGATCACTCCTGTCACAAGGATTCCCTCTCATCCCCCACTTCTTTTGGTCCAGCCTCTGATATTATACAATCAAGGACCTACCACTAGCGACAGCAGAATGAAACTTGAGTTTTCACAATTACGCCCTGGAATATCCTTACTTAATTTTATTCATGCACAAGATTTCCTAAAGACCTGGGAAGTGTATGTACCTAGTAATCCAAATAAATCTGACCCTATGTGGATAGAGAAACAGGTACTTAAAGCAACACTAGATGGAAAACCACTTTGTAGGTTTTATAACTTTATTATCTCGGTAAATACCACAGGCCACCCTACCTTCATTTTGGGACCTTATAATCAAGGAAATTTGTTAGGTTTGCTACTTCAATGTTCCTTTTTCCCTAATGTACTCCTACTCTAGAGACCACACCCATTCTTTACTCCCGACTCTGCTTAGCATGGCAGCAAAACTACTGATCCCCTACTGGCCCCAAATTCTGACCTATTGTACCAACAACACAATCATATTAAGTCAAGGCCCTGTGCAGATAGCTACAGCATTAATTTCTAGCACTAGGGGAGTTACCAGGGTATTAAAAGATAAGGTCTGACTGCCTACTCACAAAAATATTATTTATAAGCATATATAGTTATCAAATAATAACGCTATACCAAATATTACCACCATACAGTGATTAAATATTACATCCATAATGTTATAGAACAAAACACACAATGCAGAGACTAATATTACCAATAATACCTCTATACAAGGCCCAAATAATACTGCAACACTATGACAGCAACCATTGCATAGTAGCTTAAAGAAGTTGTTTGGGCTTAAGCTATTTTAATAAATACCTGATCAGTGGGGGGCCGATAGCCAGCCCCCGGACCGATAAGCATTATGTAGTCCCTTCAAGCGCCATCCTATACACAACACAGGGCCAGAAGCAGAAAGCTCTGCCCTCAGGCCAGGCTCCTTCACTTCACTGGCCACTGATTTCAATAAGCTATACAGGGGACAGAACTTTCTGTTTCTGGCCCTGTATAGCGTATAGCATATTGGATGGGCACTGGAAACAGGTTCATACAGATGATTGGTCTGCCGAGGTCAGCTGTCGGCCCCCCACTGATCAGGGATAGGCTATAAATAGCTCTTAGCATGGACAACTCCTTTAGTAATACCACCATACTGTTACAGCCACTGTACAAAGACCAATATTAATTACCACCATACAGTGATAGATACCACTTTTTTATTGAAAACAAATAGTGCCAGATAGTGCCCAAAACATTGCCTGTCCTGCAGATGGATGGTAGTAATACCCCACACAGTAATAGTGCCACCTTGTAACATCCTTGCCCGTCTGGGCTTTCGCGCCATCCTCCGGGCGCATGCTGCGGCGCAGGAGACGTGTCCAGTTGTGATTCCTTCCTTTCGGTTTTTCTTGTATTGTCTGAACGCTGTCCTATTTCCTCACCTCCTTAATTGTTTTTCCGCCACACCCATCTCCTTCACCTTGCTTTCCCTCTGCTCCACTAATAGTTAATTTCAGCCTTACCTGTGTGATTGACAGCCTATCCTCCTATTAAGTCTGGGGTGGTTTCTTCCTCCCTATTTATTGTTTGTTCACATTCCCATTGGCGCTTGCTATTGCCTCTTGCGTTCTGGCTATTACTCTTGCTGTTTAATTACTTGTATTCTTATTCCTGACCTCTGGCTTTGACTTTGACTATTCTCTTGGATTTTGATTCTGTACTGCATTGCTTGACTGTTACCGACCCCTTGGCTAGCTGACCTCCCTTTCCTGTTGTCTGTCCTGTCTGCGTTCTGCGTTGTCACTTATATTAAGAAAGGATTGTCGACCAGTTGCTGGCTGTCGTCTAGGACAGATCAGGCAAGTTAGCCAGGGACAGTGGGGGGGGGGGTTCAGCTTAGGGTTCACTGTCTTGTTGTGTCCCTCCTCCCAGGGTTCACCAGCAGCTACTAGGGAATCGCTCCTCTAGCAATTCCCTCACACACCTTTTGTACCCCACATCCCAAGTGACCACATACTTTTATAATAATAATTTTGGATTGTTTATTTAACAATCATTTAAAATTCTTCACATGGTAATAATGCCTCACATCTCAATACTGATGCCAGTGCTTATGGGCCCCCTAAGTCTACTGGGCCCCAGTGCAACTGCACCCCCTCAAGTTACGCCCCTGGTGCTAAACATATCACTTTATGACCTTGGTTCTACATAAGAGTATTTTCTTGTATTTTGTGGAAGCAATGTTTTATCTTTATTCTTAAAAATTCAATAAAAAAAAGAGTTTGAAAACAATATTACTGGCATGGAGATAAAAGGCTCTGAATTTAACATCTATTTATGGGCATCCCCTTGCTGTGGAAGAACTGCTACCATCAGTCACAGTGGAACTCCTACTACTAACCGCTGCATTGGTTAGTTGTTGGCTAAGTAAAGCTTCAACACTTGGTTAAACTGCACTACCGCATCCTAAGTCATTCCTGTGCTTACCATCAGGGCCTTTCCAATCACCATCAGTAGGCACAGCAGTGGAGAGGATTCCTATCAACTTGAAGCGCCACCATCATCAGGTACACCAAAGGCCCTCTCAACCTTGCCCCAACTTGTTAGGCGGACTAGAGGAGTCAGTTGAGTGTCTGTGGCCTACCATTGACAACACTACAACTACTACTCCCATCCTCCAGTTCCCTCCCGTGAGTTGTATGTGGCACGTGCAATAAATTTAATTTGCAAAGGCATTAAAACCCCTTTTTCTTAACTAGATGACCTTTTTAAGGCTCAATCACACTTCTGTATTTTTGTCAGTAATTTGCCAATGCCAGCAGTAGGTCCAAAACACTGAATAGATACAAATCTTTCCATAATACTTTTTTCTCAGTTTCTGTTCCACTTCTGGTTTTGACTTGCAAATAAAGTACTGATGAAAACTGCTGACAAAACTATGCAAGTGTGAGTAAAGACCTTATTACACAAGGTGAATTAGCTGGCAATTGTCAATTGTTCCCGAAAATTTGCCTGTCTAATAGTTCCGACAATCACCTGATGAACAAGCTGATGGGCTGATTTCAGCAGAATATAAAATCACTGTCTATCAGTAGCACATTGCCCGCTAATAAGGGCTCTGCTGAAGGGCTCTGCTGCAGGCTGACAATGAAAGTATATGCCAGGAGAATGATTGCTTTAGTGATTGTTTCTCCTGCATGTCCTCTGCAACAGCCTGTGTAGAACAATAACTGCATGTTTTGTAGCCGATTGGCACTCATCAGTGTAATATACCCTAAAATTTTACTACTCATGCTATTATGTAACATTTTACATCAATTGTCTGACCTGTTATTTGTTTTTGAATCTCTTGATTTGGAGTCCTTCTCAAAAGGTTGACTGCTTCACGGACACCTCCTTGTCGGCTTGTTTCAAGTTTATTTGCATTGTTTTTGAAAACAAGATTCCTTAGAGCCCCAGCTGCTGCTAGCTGTACATTTTGATTGGAACTCTTGAAGAGACTTATTAGCTTCTGGATGCCATCATATTGATTAACCTGTGAACAAAAATCACAAGGACACAAATGAATTGTGATATGGTGTATAGGACACTCACTGACATAAAGTAACACATCCAGACAGAAATGTTGATTACTGCAAAACTCAGCATGCACTTATGTCTGATGCACTATAAAAAGGCTCTCAGAGACTACTTTTGGATATTGTACCTCTTGGTGAGAGATCGTTGACTGCTAGACATGCCTCTGCAACATACTCAAAGACATTTTCCGAGTTGACACACTTTGAGAGTGGATACATCATTGGACTGAGTAAAGCAGGGTGTTCGTTTTGACAAATGGCCCACCTTCTAGGCCATTCTGACCTAACTTTTAGGAGGGGTTGGAGCAGTGGTTATGTGAGGGCACACACACACTACGAACTGGCTCCAAACAGCCCAGACAAACCGCCAGTAGAAAGGATCATTTTGATATGCCAACAAATACAAGCAACAAGCAGCTTCCACAGTTTCCTTGTCCACCATTAAGACACAAGTGCCATCTTCATTACACACCCCTGTCTCGGCCCAGATAATTTCCAAGCTCTTAGCAGAGAGAAATTTGGCATCCAGCAACTGTCACCTTTGTTTGCAGTGGTGTTGTGAAGAACAAACCTGGGCTTCCTTGGGCTTGAACCAAATAGTCTTTAGTAATGAATGCAGGATCTGTTTGGGACCTGAAAATGGTCAGGTTCAAGTATGGAGGCATTGTGGCGAGTGCTTCAATCTTGCCTTTGCTCTGGAGCATCACACTGACTCAACTGCTGGTGTAATGATCTGGGGAGGCATCGCATATAGCAATCTGTCACCCCTAGTAGTAATAAGGGGAACACTAACAGCTCAGTGATATGTGCTCACATGTGTTGCCTTTCATGGTAAAGCTTTCAACTGCCATTTTTCAGCAGGATGATGCCCAAGTTTATGCAGTAAGGGTATCCTAGGAATGTCTCCACCAGATTCCAACACTTCCTTGACTTGCCATATTTATCGCCAATTGAGCGTTTGTGGGATCAGCTGAGACACCAGCTTTGGCAGCCTACAAGTGTGGAGAATCTACAGTTCCAGCTGCAAAGTCTGTGGGCTTGCCCAACTGTATCTTATCCTGTATCCAGACTACAGGTGGTCCATCAAGCTGTTCCTTCCAGTTCTGCAGTTTTCCCCAATAAACATATCCTACTGTAATCACTTATATATATTATAATTACATTCACATATATAAAGTTTCATATAATTCCAATAACTCCTTCTTGGTGTGTAATTTTTTTTGTCACAATGTATTGTTTGATGATTGTATAATTATATGAAAAGATTGATAAGAAATTATTGATGGTACCAGTGATCATCTTTTACTTCTCTAATAATAACAATTTGGTGGCAGAATGACCATATTTTTTTTTTTTATAAATACAGATTTTGGTATATTAGGAGTATACTGGTCTCAGTGTATGATATGTAATGCACAGACTATTCGTTAAATCTACTTATTGGGGATGCAATAAAATTATCTTTCTCTGTACATAATTCTAAATAATGTACCCATAAGCATATAGTTAGGAAAACTGAGCTCCTTCATTATAACTGTGAGACAGGAACTTTCTGCTTAGCAGGAGTTCACAGAGACGTCAACTTGGGAGAGCCCTTCACAGGGTGATTTGTGAATGGCAAATCGCAGAAAAAGTGGGAGTGGCATTTTAAGGATCGCAGTCTTTAGAAAAGGGCACAGTTACATATTTCCAGACCCTATATAATAAAATAAAACCAAAGATTGTTACAGGTTGATTAAAATAATGAAATAATTGTGGCATTTTTATTTACGTCATTTAGTGATCACTTTAAATATTTTTTGCTGATACTGAATACATATTTTCATAGTAAAAAATTGGTATTAGCAAAAAATTTTCATTAGGCATATGTCTTTTTCTCATACCAAACTTTTTCTTTCCCTGCATATGTATAATATACAGCACATCTCTCTATTTGCCAGTGCATTGAATGCTTAGAAAATATATTGTTAAGTATACAATGTACTGTCATTTACAGTTATCTCTATATTCCAATATATTATATAGGGACAGTACAATACTATTGCAGCATGATATAAGAAAAAAAACCTCCAATTGAAACTAATAGAGTCTGTGGCTCAGTCAGTAGAGTAACAGCCTAATGAATAAAATGAATATTAAAGTTAAACTTTAAATTCATAGAGAATCTACTAGGTGGCATCACAGTGCAATGAATTCTAATGAGCCGGCAGCCAGGTGAAAGAGACTGTTCACCAGGTGACTTGATGAGGGCAACTGAAAACCGGGGAAGAGTTCTGGGAATCCCAGGTGAGTTGACATGAGTTCATGACTGATTTTCTGTCTCCCTCTGTGGACAACCTGTGTAGCTGTCCATCATACAGAAAGTCATGAATCTATAAATTAAGTCCTGTACATTTTATCAGATCAGAGTGAGAGTCACATGACCTAGAGGAAGAGAAGGATTCAAATAGAACTACTTTGCTCCAAACTGCTACCCAACACATTGCTCTGATATGATGGTGCAAATGTGAGAACACAGGGACAGGTGAGATTTTAGCATAACTCTTTGCCCCAGGCACTCAAAGAAGGGAGGGGGGAAAGAGGGTGTTTTAGAGCAGTGTGGGGAATAATTTCTAATTGGCATATTCTAAAATAAATTAATTTCTTAGCCATAGACGCACAAATTCTCATGGGGAAAAAGGCGTAACATTCAGGTGAGCATAACCTATCTAACTATGTTGCTAATTTAATAAGCTTTACCCTGGAGTCAGACTGACTTTAAAAGCCTTTCCCTGCCAGCCACGTATCTATACGTCCTCCCAGGCACTTCTGTAGCCGACGTATCTAATACATCCTTACTTCTAATGCCGATATCTCAGGATCCGTTTGGACTACTATCTTCATTTTAAAGATGAGAATCTCATCTTCTGGAGCGATTCACTGTTGAAAACGCTATTCAGCATTGGGATCCCATTGCAGATCTCAATTCCCGACAGCGTTTTTAACAGCGATTCATTCCAAATTTGTAAGGGCTATCATTAAGATCTTGGTATCATTTTAAAGATGAGATTCACAGTTTCTTTAAAAT
Source organism: Leptodactylus fallax (assembly GCA_947044405.1). NCBI lineage: Eukaryota > Metazoa > Chordata > Amphibia > Anura > Leptodactylidae > Leptodactylus > Leptodactylus fallax. The sequence continues at coordinate 8,371,833 of CAMRHE010000007.1, read as the reverse complement.
GAATCCCAGATCTTCTTAGTAGTCCTAACAGATCCTAAAATGTCCCTCCCCCTCCTGCCTCAGGTAGCATCTTAAGATCTGCGGTAGGCGTGGGGAGGGTGAAGGAGCAGCCCTGCAGACTGCACAGAGATGAGATATTATCATCATCATCTGTGCATAACCTGTATGTGACCCCGGGGGGGTGGGGATAGCGGGGACTTCTGTCCATGTTATCCCCTCTCCTATCAATCAGAGAGCATACTATAATTTTGCTCTCTGATTGTCACATAGAGGGATAATGTAATACCCCTCTGAACATAACCAGGAAGTTTATTGGCCCAGATGTTCACCATTGTCCAGGTCACAGCGGCAAGAGAGTTGCACCAAACACTTACACAACACATGCACAAAATCATCAATAAAGTTTACATTTTATCCAATCCCTGTCCTGTCCATACCTGATCTTTATAGATTAAAATACGGCGCTGCAACAGTTTTGGAAATTGCAGCATTTTCGCTGCACATATTTTTCTGCAATGTGCAGTTTTTGCCATGACGTTTCTGCCGCACCCAAGCTGTGATGTTTTTACGCCATGAGGGGTCCCAGCCTGAGGCTACAGGGGCTACCCTGACAAAGCTAAGAGGGGTGAAACATGTGTTGGGGCTTGTGGTGGAAGTCGCATCTTACTTTTGGTAATGTGACTGCTGTTGATTATCATTTGGGTATTATGTGGGATGTTTGTGATAACTTATTTTCAATATCTGTTGCATTTCTAATGCTGTCTGCATAAGCAGACCTTTACTCTTTTGGGTGACTATGTTTGGCAGTCTCTTATACATTACCTTGCTGTGATTGACTGTGTTACATTATATATATATTGCATTAGCATGCAACATATATTTATATATATATATATATATTGTTTTTATAGCTACTTGTATTGATTTTTGATATAGAAATTAATTGATACTATTTGATATAGAAATTAATTGCGGCCATATCTCTGGGTTGGGTGGGACCTCTACCATGATTATTGTTTTTATGTAACATTGTTTTTAGTGTCATCTTTGTTATCTGATAAAAATATTTATGCCAATTGTTTTTGTTTATTTTTGTTCATCATATCCATATAGGTTATGTGTTTGCTTTTGTGGGATTGCTGATTCATATTCTATGCATAGTGTTTTTGGTGAAAACTGTAGGTTAAAATAGTTTTGTAGATTGTGTTTTATACTGTATTTTCTCTGCAGTGGTCTTTAGCTGTATTATGCTACATTTGATCCTAGCCTAAGCATGCATGTGTGCGATAAAACAGCTCGGATCGCACATGGATGTTATCTATGTGCTGCCTATGCCACCATGGACCCAATGATTTGCTTCAGTGAGCTCGATATGCAAAAAGAATAGGTATAGGGGTCCCCCGAGCTCACAGCCCCATACACCAAACCTGTGAAAATACACAGGCATATGTATGGGGCCACAGAAAATAATGAGTCAGTGTTCTAGGAATGAAAAACACAGCTAGTATGCATAAAACCTAAATCTAGATTCACATGACAGTTATTTTATTGGGGGCTATTCACATGACCGTTATTTTGATGGTCCATTGTCACAGACCTTCAAAATCTAGATTTTCATGGATCCCTCCATACACTGCAATTTATGTGCACTCCTCGGGTGCAAAACTGTGAACTATGGCTGTTTTGCACCACTTTCATATGCGTCTAGCCTCAAGCCTGTTTGTTTTTGTTTTTTTTAATTTTCCCATGGATATGGGAGAAAGACATACCTTTTTTAAGTGAATGTAACTGGTTTTTTTTGGCAATGGTTATATTTTTAATGGCACATTTTTAGGATGTCTATAATTTATCGACTAAATGTTGTGCCATTCACTGTATAGCATAAATAGTATATTTTTAATTATGGGTCAGTACAATACAAATGTTGACATGAAACATCTACATTTTTTTGCGCAATATGAATACTTTTTTGTGTTCTGGGAACTGTACTTTTTTATTGATACCATTCAGACCTATTTATGACTTTTTGATCACTTTTTATACAATTTTGCTGTGAGATGACCCAAAACAGTATTTCTGTCATTGTTCTTAATTAGAGATGAGCGAATTTCTGAAAAGTTTGATTCTGCAGTTCGATTCGAATTTCCAAAAAAATTTGCTTTGTTCCGAATTAATTTGCAGCAAATATCACTAAAAACACCTATTTCCTGGCTTCAGAGAGGCTACTATGGTAGTGAAACAATGCTATGAGTCAATATGACACGCACATGACAGGCGTTGCTCTTAGAACCACTGCACACTTCACTTATTTGGCCAGTTATGGGGCCAAAACTGACCAACTAATTCAAGTGTGAACTCTGCCTTACAGCTCCAGTGCCAGGTAGAAGGAACCATGCAGAGGCCCAACATCCTACTATAGCGAGAAAGTGCACACTCCTTTTACACCGTCGTCTGCTGATTCCACATAGATGTCTACAGAGTGGCAAGGCGACATAATGTGGAGGTGGCAGCAGCATGAGGAGGCCATACAATGAACCAAGGGCAGCGGCATGAGGGCATACAGTGACCCTTTGGCAGTGGCATGAGGAGGGCATACAGTGACCTAGTGGCAGCAGAATGAGGAGAACACAGAGTGACCCAGTGGAAGTGGCATGAGGAGGCCAAACAGTGACCCAGTGGCAGAAGAATGAGGAGGACATACAGTGACCCAGTGGCAGCAGTATGAGGAAGCCATACAGTGACCCAGTGGCAACAGCATGAGGAGGCCATACAGTGACCCAGTGGCAGCAGCATGAGGAGGACATACAGTAACCCAGCAGTGGCAGTGGCACGAGGAGGGCATACAACGAAGCAAGAGCATCGACATGAGGGCATACAGTGACCCAGTGGCAGCAGCATGAGGAGAACACAAAGTGACCCACTGGAAGCGGCATGAGGAGGCCATACAGTGACCCGGTGGCAGCAGTATGAGGAGGCCACACATTTAACCCAGTGGCAGCAACATGAGGAGGCCATACAGTGACCCAGTGGCAGTGGCATGAGGAGGACATAGTGAACCAAGGGCAGAGGCAGGAGTAGGGAATACTGTGACCTTGTGGCAGCGGCATGAGGAGGGCATACAGTGACTCAGTGGCAGCGGCATGAGGAGTACACAGAGTGACCCAGTGGAAGTGGCATGAGGAGGCCATACACAGGGACCTGGTGGCAGCAGAATGAGGAGGACATACAGTGACCCAGTGGCAGCGGCATGAGGAGGCCATACAGTGACCTGGTGGCAGCAGCATGAGATGGACGCAGAGTGACCCAGTGGAAACGGCATGAGTAGGCTATACAGTGACCCAGTGACATTGTGGAGGTGTCAGCAGCCTTAGGATGCCATACAGTGACCCAGTGGCAGCAACATGAGGAGGCCATACAGTGACCCAATGGAAGCAGCATGAGGAGGACATACAGTGTCCCAATTGCTCCCCTGTGTGACTTTGTTCGCCCAGGCAAATAAGCATGACACCGCTGTGCCCTGCACATGTGGTATGCTGGAGGAGCACTGTGAATTGTCCCTGCAGTGGAGGCTGAGGAAACAGTGGAGGATGAGGTGGACATTGTTGCAGGACCAACGGCGTGAGAACGTGGAAGTGGCATAATCTGGCCAAGTTGCTGGTGACAAGGTGACAATGTGGAGTTGGCAGCAGCATGAGGAGGACACAGAGTGGCAAGACAACATAATGTGAAGTTGGCAGCAGCATGAGTAGGCCATACAGTGATCCGGTGGCAACGGCATGAGGAGGGCATACAGTGACCCAGTGGCAGTGGCATGAGGAGTACACAGAGTGACCCAGTGGCAGCAGCATGAGGCGTACACAGAGTGACCCAGTGGCAGCAGCATGAGGAGCACATACAGTGACCCAGTGGCAGTGGCATGAAAAGGGCATACAGTGACCCATTGACAGCAGCATGAGGAGGGCATACAGAGACCCAGTGGCAACAGCATGAGAAGGCTATACAGTGACCCAGTGGCAGCGGCATGAGGAGGCCATACAGTGACCCAGTGGCAGCAGCATGAGGAGTACACAGAGTGACCCAGTGGCAGCAGCATGAGGAGCACATACAGTGACCCAGTGGAAGTGGCATGAGGAGGGCATACAGTGACCCAGTGGCAGCGGCATGAGGAGCACATACAGTGACCCAGTGTAAGTGGCATGAGGAGGCCATACAGTGACCCAGTCTCAGCAGCATGAGGAGGGCATACAGTGATCCAGTGTAAGCGGCACGAGGAGGCCATACTGTGACCCAGTGGCAATGGCATGAGGAGGCCATACAGTGACCCGGTGGCAGCGGCATGAGGAGGGCATACAGTGACCCAGTGGCAGCGGCATGAGGAGTACACAGAGTGACCCAGTGGAAGCAGCATGAGGGGCCATACAGTGACCCAGTGGCAGCAGTATGAGGAGATAATACAGTGACCCAGTGGCAGCAGCATGAGGAGGCCATAGAGTGACCCAGTGACATTGTGGAGGTGTCAACAGCCTTAGTAGTCCATACAGTGACCCGGTAAGAGAATGTGGAGGTGTCAGTAGCCTTAGTAGGCCATACAGTGACCCAGTGGCAGAGCAAGGAGGTGGCAGCAGCGTGAGGTGGCCATACAGTCATCCAGTGGCAGTGTGCTGAGGTGGCAGCAGAATGAGTAGGCCACCGAGTGGCAAGGTGATATAATGTCTAGGTAGCAACAGCCTTAGGAGGCCATACAGTGACCCAGTGGCAGAGTGAGGAGGTGGCAGCAGTGTGAGGAGGCCATACAGTCACCCAGTGGCAGAGTGCGGAGGTGGCAGCAGAGTGAGTAGGCCACAGAGTGATAAGGTGATATAATATGTAGGTAGCAACATCCTTAGGGGGCCATACAGTCACCCAGTGGCAGAGTGCGGAGGTGGCAGCATGGATCATTTAATCTGATGCATCAGACAATGGTGGGTGGAAATCCTGGCTGATCCACACCTGATTCATCTTCACAAAGGTCTGTCCAAATTTTGAGTGGACAGGCGAGTTCTCCTTGGGGTAACTATAGCCCCCTCTGCACTAAACACCCACTCTGATGCCACACTACTGGCCGGGCAGGACAGCTTTTCCAGGGCAAACTCGGCCAGTTACAGCCACAAATCCAGTTTGGCTGCACAGTATTCCAGCGGATCTTACAGGTGGCAGGGTGCACTCTTAAGTATGCCACCACCTGCTGGTTCAAGTTCTACTCTGTATCTAGCTGCTGATGAGCAGCTTCTTCACTATGCTGCTGAAGAAAGCTGCTCATCAGCGACTCTAGGCTCAGGCTGCTGCTGATGGAGCCGATACTGCTCCTGCCACCCCCACCCCCTCCTACAGCTGCCATGCCAGTGCAAGTGAGAGGATGGACACTGGTGCAGATAGGAAGCGGCCAACTTGCTACATAGCATGTCTCTATTTTAGTTCAGTTTGCCCTCCCTCTCAGTGGGTATAAAAAAGGCCCCCATTTTTCCCCGGTAGTGAGGGTCTAACATGGTGGAGAGCCAGTAGTCATCCCTCTGCCGAATGGTGACAATTCAGCTGTCACTGCACAAGGAAGTGAGCATGCATCGGGCCATTTGCGCAAGTGACTCCCAGGGACTCCCTGCATCCATCTCCACTGCATACTGCAATGGTGTGTCTGGGTCATCTGCCTCATCCTCCTCATCTCCCTCTGGCTGTTCTGGTTGCTCCTGCTCCTCCTCTCCACCCATTTGGCTACACATTGTTTGTGCTCCAATGTCCTCCTCATCCTCCTCCTCCTCCAGTTCAGCCCCCACAGGGCTCATGTGGCATTGAGATGTAGACGCCACATCTCCAGTCCCCTGACCAGCCAGATTGAAAAGCATCTTTTCCAGGATGTGAATCAGTGGAATGACATTGTTCATCCCATAGTCCTGGCAACTGACTAACAAAGTGCCCTTCTCAAAGGGAACTAGCAAGTGGCAGGTGTCACGCATGAGCTGCCACTGGCTAACATTAAAGTTACACAGGGGAGTACCTCCGTCTGCTTGGATCATCATGAAATCGTTTATGGCTTTTCTCTGTTCATATAGTCGATCCAACATATGGAGGGTTGAATTCCAACGGGTGGAAATATTGCATAACAGCCTCCACTACAGGGACAATTCACAGTGCTCCTTCCAGCATACCACATGTGCAAGGCACAACGGTGTCACGCTGTTCTACACCTCGTTTGCCATGTCATCAATCAAGAAATCGAATCCTGGCTTTCTCCAAGGGAACTTAAAGTCGAAACAATAGTAACCAACAATGGGAAGAACATGTGGGAGGCCATTCTGCTGCTGCGGCGCAAGGAGGGTGTGTTTGGCGTTGTACGAGTGGCTGAAGTGCATGCAAAGTTTCCTTGCCATTTTTAGGATGTCTTGCAGATGGGTGGAACACTTAAGGAAATGCTTGACAACCAGATTGAACACGTGCGCCATGCAGGGCGCATGGCTCAGCCCTCCTTGACGTATGTTCTTCCCATTGTCGGTTACTATTGTTTCGACTTTAAGTTCCCTTGGAGAAAGTCAGGATTTGATTTCTTGATTGACGACATGGCAAACGAGGTGTAGAACAGCGTGACACCGTTGTGCCTTGCACATGTGGTATGCTGGAAGGAGCACTGTGAATTGTCCCTGTAGTGGAGGCTGAGGAGACAGTGGAGGATGAGGTGGACATTATTGCAGGACCAACGGCGTGAGAAGGTGGAGGCAGAAGTTGTGACACCTGTCAAAGTTGCTGGTGTGTCTGGGCAGGCACCACATTAACCCAGTGGGCCGTATATGACATATATTGTCCTTGACCATAGTTACAGCTCCACACATCGGCACTGCCGTGAACTTTGGTAGACACCAACAGGCTCAAGGACTGGCCCACCTTCTCTTCTACATATTTGTGCTCTGCTGGTGCTGCCTTCTTGGCAAGGAAATGACGGCTTGGGACTCTCCACCTTGGCTCGGCGCAAGCCATCAGTTCTCTGAAAGGTGCAGAGTCCACCAATTGGAAAGGGAGTGACTGCAGCACCAGCAACTTGGACAGGAGCACGTTCAGCTTCTGCACTGTTGGATGAGTGAACGCATACTGTTGTCTCTTAGATGTAGATTCTGTGATCGATTGCTGACGCAATGACTGACTAGGAGGAGGAGGAGCAGGAGCATCACGATCAGCAGATGATGGGAAGGACACACAGCTTCCTTCGGCTGAGGTGGTGGAGCCTTGACTGCCTGAAATGGGGTGCATACCATTGGGTGCCGTAGCGGTTGCTGCGGCAGGCTGGACCACCACATTGGAGCCACGGCTCTCCCAGGCTAATTTTTGGTCACGCTGCATATGTTGATGCAGGGCTGTGTTGCCAACATTGGCACTCTGGCCACGCTTAACCTTCTACCCACAGATTGAACATATGGCCATGTTCACAAAAAACTGCAACACCGCCGAGTAGGTGATTTTACCCCCAACACTCTGCACTAACTGACTGCTACTGCCACTGCCTCCATGAACCCCTGCATGACTGCTTTCTGGGCAGGTAGGCTGCTGCAAAGCGGGTGGTCTAACCCGGGCACGTTTAGCTCCTGACCGCCCACTGCTGCCACCCTGCTGACTCCTCCGCTGCCTCATGTGCAAGCTGCAACCCTCTTCTTCTGATGAAGATGAAGCCCCTTCGTCACCCAACTCCCAATTACGATTGGCTACATCGTCATCCACTACTGTCTGCAGGTCACTGATGTCCTCCTCAACACCAGCTCCCATGCCACTCTTCTTATCACTACTTGCCCGCCTACTGGAGGAAGCGGCGGATGTCTCCTCCAGATCTTGACTGACCAGTAGCTGCTGACTATCCTCTAGTACCTCCTCCTCACTGTACAGTGGATCTGAGCCCACAGCATAGAGTATGTCTCTAGCTGAGGGAATAGAAAAGGACAGAGGCAGATTGAGGACAGGTGAGGACACAGGGCCTGCTGCCGGGCTATGCCAACTAAGGGTTGTGTCTGATGAACCCACTGACTCTTGGCTAGGAGTGTCTGATGTGACTTGGGATGAATTGGATGACCGAGTGAACCAGTCTACATGACTGTTGCTGGTCAAGACACGACCACTACTTGACACTGGGAGCGCAGGCCTCTGTAACTGATCCCTGCTGCCATGCCCCCTTACTCTGCTGCGACCTATGCGTGCGCCAGAAACATTTAGGCCTGTGGCCCTCCCCTGTGCATGGCCTCTCGCTTCTCTGTCTAACATACTGTTTGATGAAAAAATGCAATTGCAAAGGGCAAAAGGGCCTGTAATTTTCTACTTTGAAGAGAACTGAAAATATTCCCCTTATTTCTTTCCTCACTAATGAACACCTATAAAAAAAAAGCGTCATTAAGGCAGAGATTTGTGGCTAAGAATTATTGATTTTTGACAATACTGTATTGATAAATGGCCAGCAACTTTATACTGCGAACAGAATGGCGAATATTGTCTTTATGGGTATACACACTAATAAACACCTTTAAATAAGTGATAATAACCGCTAAGAATTATTGAATTATTGACAATACTGTATTGATAAATGGCCAGCAACTTTATACTGGGAACAAAATGGCGAATATGGTCGTTATGTCTTTCCCCACGTTAAAGGCTTTTATTACAGATAAGTGTAGATATTAGTGGATGATAATTCAGTTTTCTTTGGCACAGTAGTACTGACAAATGGCCTGTAATGTTATGCTTTGGAAGAACAGTGAATAAGCCCCTTATAATAAACGCCATTAAAAAGATGTTTTGTACAGATACGTCCAGATATTAGTGGATGATAATTCACTGTTTTTTGCTGTACTGCACTGCAAAAGGCTTGTTGTGTTTCACCTTGAAGACACAGGTATGAGTAATGAGCAGCAGTATAATGGCAGTGAGTGCTGCAATGTGTATTAAAATTCTTGCTGCAAATGACCCTGCAACCACCCCACCTCCCTATCCTTTCCCTATAGTTCTAAGGCTCAGCCTCTTTCCCTGAACTTCTATCTGTTTTCTAATTTTTTCCCTAGCGCCTGCTGACGTCTTTCCCTGCACTAAGTATGATGTGAAATGACAACCTAAAATGGCCTAGGGTTTTTATAGAACTGTGACATCACAGATCCAGCTGGCTGATGATTAGCTGCACGCTTGGCATTGTGGGTGATCCCGCGTTCCCAGCGTCTCTTGCCCCTTGTCCTAACATGTGTAGTGGCCATTTTATAAAAAAATGCGATTCAATGCATTGAAGCGTGAGGAAATCCAGAATCAAAGTGAATCGAAGATTTCCTGAAATTCAGATCAAATTCCACTGCTGGAGCTTCGATTTGCTCATCTCTATTCTTAATCTTTATTTTTTACCCTGTTTGATAACATTGGTTGATACGAACATGGTGATACTAAAAAAAAATAAAAAAAAATGCATTTTTATGTAAACAAAGCATGTTTATTATTTGTTTACATAATAAAGAATGTGAACATAAATATATAGCTAATAATTAAATAATAATAATAAATACATTTTTTATTTATGTAAGCCCAACATATTCCGCAACATTTTGCAAATCATAGTACAGACAAAATGAGACATTGCAGAGTAATAAATCAATTCACACAATTGCCTGTAAGATCCTAGAATCTATGAGGTAGAAGGCGTGACATAAGGGATAGAAGTGCCTATCTGTTCAAGCACTTCTACCCCTTATGTCACCCCTTCTACCTCATAGATTGTAGGTAGATCCAAAGTGCGCATACAGAGTTAAACTCAGATAAAAACATCCTATGGGATAAAGTGTGGGTGTGTGGGTGGGGGAGAACGTGAACAGATGAAGGTTTGTTTGGGGGGCATAAGTGCAGAAGTGTTAGATTGTGATAGGCCTGCCTGAAGAAATGTGTTTTTAAATGGGCTTGAAGATGCAGAAGTTGGAAGTTAATCTTATTGCCTGGGGTAATGTATTTCAGAAAACTGGTGCAGCTTAGAAAAAGTCTTAAAGATGGGATTTTCTGGTAATAGAGGATGTTATTCTTAGGTCATTGGCCAAATGGAGAGCACAGGTTGGGTGGTAGACAGAGATGAGGGAGAAAATGTAGGGAGGTGCAGCCTCACTGAGAGCTTTGAGTAAGAGCGTGCTTATATAGTTTATATTGTATTTTGTAGTGAACATAAAACCATTGCAGTAACTGGCACAAATCAGAGGCATTGGTATAGTGTTTAGTAGGGAGTTGACCAGTAGTCAAGTTGTGTGTGAACCAGAATGATTAAGGATTTTTGATGGTTCCACAGTAAAGTAAAGGGCAGATTCTAGAGATATTTTTGAGGTGCAATTTGTCATAAGCGTGCAAATGATTGAATATAAGGGGTTTAAGTAGGTTTAGTAAGGTTAGTAGTGCCAGCTGGCGACAAAGCCTGAATGAGGTGAGAGGGGATAAGGTCATGTAGCTAGTAGAGTGAGTAGAAGAAAGGTGCTAGGAGACGTTTTGTTCTATAATTGATGCAGAGGATGAGAGTGAATAGGATAAAGTGTAGTAGGTGAGGGAATAAATGCCTTGCAGATTATATGAATTTTATCTTTGAAGTAAGTGGCCAGGTACTCAGCACAGAGGTCTGTGATGGGTGCCTGCACCTTGGGAGTAAGTAAGGAGTGGAAAGTTTTAAATAGTCTTTTAGGGATACTGGAGAGAGAAGAGATAAGAGTGGTGAAATAGGCTTGTTTGGCACGGTGAAGAGCATAGTTATGAACTTGAAGTGGATGAAGTCTGCAGGTGTATGTGATTTTCTCCACAGACATTCAGCACACCTAGAGGTGAAGAAACTGTGTGTGTGGTTTGTGCCAGGCTTGCCACCTGAGAAAGAAAAATTAATGATGATAAAAGTAAGAAGGTTATGGTCAGAAAATGGGAGAAAAGAGTGAATTTAGAAACTGAAAGGACTTGGAAGAAGATCAATTGTATTGCCATCTTTGTGTGTGGAGAAGTATAGTTGTAAAAGACAATGAAATAGATGGACACATCTTCTTGCTGGTCTCTATGAAAAAAGATGATCAACACTGTGGCCTCTTATGAGTTCATTATATTTCTCCACCAGAACAGCCCTAAAAAGTTCCAGAAGTTCTGGGATTCTTGGTGTAACTCAACCCCAAATTCACATTCCCCTATATATCTTGGAGCCTCAATAAGAGAATTTTTAACCCTTGATCACTGATTCCAGTCTTACCCCTCTGGGCGTTTCGTCTGTGCCCTCTGCAATTCTGCCATATGTACCCTTTAAACTTATCAAGAAAATAATCTCCTCTGTATACATCTTTGGTTTTTTACCCTTCTCACATTGTGCCTTAAAATGATAACTTATATATCAGACAGTCATAAAGTTTTTAATAAAATGTTTTTTTTTTCTAAATAAAAAAATGTGGACATGTATAGTAACATTGACTCCCCTTTTCACAGTTAAACAGTTGATACTGTTTACAATAGTAAACAGTCCTTTAGACATCACGGTCATGGGTGCCACAGCTTGGTCTGAGCTGTAAGTTACAGCTGAGACCCACTGCTTTTGGTTGCCAGCTAGAAAAGGGCGAACCGCATCATAACGAGCAGGTTTTGTCCCATATATTCTGAATTGTTCGGTTTTTAACAAAACCAAATTAATGGAAATTCATCTTGGACAAACAAAAATAACCACTGTCAGACATTGTCCGTGATGTTGTTGCAAAATTGGTCCGCACTGCAAAACAATGTGAACAAGAAATGCAGGTGCAGGTGCTATGACTGCAATACAATTACAAAAACAAAAAATTTCAACAACACTCTGCTAGCACGAAGAGCATTACCTACTGTTTACAAAGATATATAAAAATGAGGTTCTTGATACTTTACATTTTGATAAAACTGTAAAAGTAAGCTGACCTGCCATAACAAGGTGACCTCTGTTAGGTGGGCCCCTACACTAAAATGACTAACCTCTCTTAGCAACACCTGAAAGCTATTAGACAGTACTAGGTGGACACCTTACAGTGCTGATGCCATATGGACTATATAATGTTGTGCACTCATGATCAGCCTTTAGTTGCTGTAATGGTGGACATACAAATGCATGAATGATCCATCTCACTACATCATACAGAGCACAGTTCAGAAAAAGCAATAGGAATTCAAGTATTAGTTAGAGGACTAGGAGAACTTAGTCAGAATCAAGCAATTACACAGGCAGATTAGTGCTAGAAATCAATAGTTAGGATAGGAGACGGAGTGAGGGGCTGAGGGCATAGCTGTGCTGCTTTAAATACAGAATTACATAGACAGAGACAGTTAACCCTTTCTTTACCAATAATCTAAATTTGCCTGTCTGCTGTGCAATATAGCAGTTTCATAATCATATATATATACATCATATATATATATATATATATATATATATATATATATATATACATATATACACAGTCTTTAAACATACTAACAAGACAATTCTGTTAGTGAAAAATTCTATGTTAACCCCTTAACGCAAAATGACATACCGGTACTTCATGGGAAGGTGTACCTAACCGCAAAATTACGTGCCGATACATCATTTTAATGTCACCTGCTCAGAAGCTTAGCGGGTGACATCGAGAGCGTGTGTCAGCTGTAAGCAACAGCTGACACCCACGTGTAACACCCGTGGCTGGAGCTGAGCTACGAATAGCAGGTGTTAATCCTTTAGATGCCATGGTCAATCATAACCGCGGCATCCTAAGGTGTTGCCCTAGCTACCAGGTACCTTTACAACCCTCATGCTCTGTGGTCACAGATCTGCGATCTGCATATCAGGTCTTCTGATCCTGTGTCCAAGATCCACTAAGCAGGCCTATCAGCCTATGCTTAGGCTGACAGACAGTATTCACTTCAATACTTCTGTATTGGAGTGTATAACACTGAACCAGCAATCAAAAGATCGCTGGTTCATATCCAGTATTAAAAAAAACAAAATATGTAAAAAAAAAAAGTAAAAAAAAAATATTTACAAGTATAAAAAAATAAAAATCCCTATTAAAACGCCCCTTTTTCCCTTATACAGGACAAAAAACACAAAATACAGTATAAAACACCAAATATTTGGTATCGATGCGTCCGTAACAATATGTACAATAAAAGTAAACCATTAGTTAATGCACATGGTAAACGTCGGGAAAAAAAATACTAGAATAAAAACGCTAGAAGTAACAATTTTTGCCATCTTACCTCAGATAATATGGAATAAAAAGTGATCAAAAAAGTCATATATAGCCCAAAATGGTACCAATAAAAAGTAGAATTTTTCCCGCAAAAAATAAGCCCTCATCCAGCTCTGTCAATAGAAAAATAAAAATGTTATGCCTCTCAGAAAATGGCAATGGAAAAATAATAGATTTTTTCCCCAAATGGATTTTTATTCTGCAAAATTAGAAACGCATAAAAACTATATAATTTTGGTATCACCGTACTGACCCATAGAATTAAGGTAACATTATTTATGTTGGGCAAAAATTTAAAATATTAAAAAAAAGACTTGATTTTTTTTAATCCACCCAGAAAGAGTTAATAAAATTTTGTTAATAGGTTATAGACACCCCAAAATGGTGTCATTGCCAAATGCATCTCATCCTGCAAAAAACAAGCCCTTATATTGCTAAATCACAAGAAAGATAAAATAATTATAGCTTGTACAATGTGACGAACAAAAAAAACAAAAATCGTCATATCTTTAGGACAAAACTGGCTGCAGCAGAAAGGAAATGTATAAGCTGTGCGAGCGTATATCAGGCTACATCAGAGATTTAGAGCTTACAATGGAAAAGACACCACAAGTGACCCCCAGAGTGACCCCCCCCAATCATAGAAGCTACTGGGGAAATTGTAGCAAATTTGGTGTTCCCAATTCACTCTGCACAGCTTGCATATTCACTTTTCACCATCTACTGTACATCCACATCTGGGATACCAATGCTCACTACACCCCTTGATAAATTGTTTGAGGGGTGAAGTTTTCAAAATGGAGTCACTACTTAGGGGATTCTACTTTAAAGGTACTTTAGAAGCTCTGCAAACATTACATAGTGTCCAGATACCAAACATCTAAATCTGCACTCCAAAAGTCACATAGCGCTCCTTCCCTTCTGCGCCCTGCTGTATACACAAACTGCAGTTTATGCCCACATGTATGACACTGGTGTACCCAGGATACCAAGCTTAATGTCATAGGAGGTATAAACTGTTGTTTGGGCACAGCCGGGCACAGAAAGGAAGGAGCGCTTATTTTGGTTTTTGGAGCACAGATTTAGACAGTTTGGTTTTTGGACATCATGACACTTTTTCAGAGCCCCTGAAATGCCGGTAAAATCAAATCCCCCGAAATGTTACCCCATATTGGAAACTATACCTCTGATGGAATTTATCAAGGGGTACGGTGAGCATTTTTAACCCCCAAACATTGCATTAACTTATGTTCCAGACATGAATGCGCAGATGATATTAAAAGGAGAAAATGGCAATTTTTCCAGGAATAAGTCATTTCGGTGCATAGTGTGTGCCCAGTTTGTATCAGAGACGAATGCTCCAAATGCTGTTATGTCCAGGATACCCGCTTACCAGTTTTTGAAGTGTGTGTCTCTGCTGACACAAGCTGGGCACAACATATCGGGTACTTAAAGAGTGTTGTTTCCAAAATGGAGTCACATGTCTGCAGATTCCACTTTACTGGCAATTCAGGGGCTCTGCAAAAGTGGCAAAACATCCAAAAACCAAAGTGTGCTCTCCTTCCCCTCTGTGCCCGGCCGTGTCCAAACAACAGTTTATACCCATATATGGCATTGTTAAGTATGTTATCCGGGGTACACCAGTGTCATACATGTGGGCATAAACTGCCGTTTTGGCACAAAGCAGGGCGCATATGTGAATGAACCCTATGTGCTTTTGGACCGCTAATTTACATTGTTGGTTTTTGGACACCATGTAACACTGCTTGGGGAATTCCAATTTACTGGCACCTCCAGGGCTCTGCAAAAACAATATGGCGTCCAGAAAGTCCCTCTAAATCTATACCCCAAAAGTTAAAAAGTGCAGGGCTCCATCCCTACTGAGCCCTGCTGTGTGCCCAAGCAGCAGTTTATGCCCACATATACAACTTCTTTGTAACCAGGATAATCCACTTAATAGTTTTAGGAGTGTGTGTCTCTGATGGCACAAAGTGGGTACAACATGCTGGGCACTGAAATGGCATATTTCTTTAAAAATTTCAATTTTCAATTTCTACATTCATTTTTCAGAAGCACTATTTGACTTAAAATGATAATACCCCTTGAGGAGGTATTTTCTAATATGGGGTTACTTTTAAGGGGTTTCCATTGTACTAGTACTTTAGGGGCTCTGCAAATGTGACATGGCATCAGAAAACTATTCCAGCAAAATCTGCCCTCCAAGAGCCAAATAGAGCTCTTTCTATTCTGAGCTCCACCATGTACCCATACAACATTTTATGACCACATACGGTGTATTCCTGTGTTCAGGAGAAATTGTGTAACAAACTGTGGGGTGCTCTTTCTTCTTTAACTCCATGTAAAAATGAAAAATTTGTGGCTAAATGGACAGTTTATTGGAAAAAAGTAATTTTTCATTTTTACGTCCCAATGCTAATAAAATCTGTGAAAAAGTTTTGGGGTCAAAATGCTCATCAAACCTCTTGAGAAATTCCTTGAGGGGTGTAGTTTCTAAAATGGGGTCACTTTTTGGGGTTTCCATAATATTGGTACTGTAGGGGCTCTACAAATATGACATGACACCTGAAAACTTTTCCAGTAAAATCCGCCTTCCAAAAGCCAAATAGCCATTCTGAGCTCCATCATGTACCCATACAGCAGATTACAACCACATATGGGCTATTCCAGTGTTCAGGAGAAATTGTGTAACTACCTGTGGGGTGCTTTTTCTCCATTAACCCTTTGGGAAAATGAAAACTTTTAATTTTTCATTTACACATCCCAATGTTAATAAAATCTGTGAAACGGCTGTAGGGTCAAAATGCTCACTATACCCCTTGATGAATTCTGTCAGGCAGGGGCGTAACTATCGGGGTAGCAGCGGTAGCGGCTGCCACAAGGCCCGGGACATTAGGGGCCCCAGAGCCCTGTGGCAGCCGCTACCGCTAACCCCACAAACCAGTAACGATCGCAGTCGCACAGGGTGCAAACAGGAATGGACCCGGCAGGGTACGGAGCCCGCGGCCAGCTGGAGATGGCCGGGCCCCGGACCACTATGATAGCGGTCGGGGAAAGCCTGGTTCCCCGACCGCTATACATACTGTTATTGGAAAGGGGCCCTGGCATATTGTAGGCCCCTTTCCAATAGATGGCAGCCCAGGGGAGGTGACTGAAAATAATAAACACATATTCTCACCTCTCCTGGGCACAGCGTTCTCTCCGGCGCTTCTCTGTCATGACTGAGACCTGTGATTAGGCCCCAGCGGTCACATGGGACGTGGCTGCGTAATGACTTCAGTGCGCCCCCATGTGACCGCTGAGGCCCAATCACAGGCCTCGGCAGCGACGTCGGAAGAGGGCCTGAAGACGCTGAAGACAGCAGGATGGAGCGAGGATGCCAAGGAAAGGTAAGGCAAGGTGAGTATGAATGTTTGTTATTTTTAATCACTTCCCCTGGGCCTCCGATTATTATACTCTGGGGTCTGAGGAGACCCCAGAGTATAATAATAGCACCGAAGCAGAGGGGGCTGATGGGAGCATATAATATTGTGTGGGGGCCACTGTGGGCATATAATACTGGGTGGGGGCCACTGTAGAGCATATACTACTGGGTGGGGGCCACTGTGGGCATATAATACTGGGTGGGGGCCACTGTAGAGCATATACTACTAGGTGGGGGCCATTGTAGAGCATATACTACTGGGTGGGGGCCACTATAGGGAGCATATAATACTGGGTGGGGGCCACTGTAGAGCATATAATACTGGGTGAGGACCACTGTAGAGCATATAATCCTGGGTGGGGACCACTGTAGAGCATATAATACTGGGTGGGGGCCACTGTAGGGAGCATATAATACTGGGTGGGGCCCACTATGGGGGGGCATATAATAATGGGTGGGTACCACTGTGGGAAGCATATAATACTGGGTGGAGCCACTGTGGGTAGCATATTATACTGTGTGTGGGGGGAGCAATGTAGAGCATATAATGCTGTATGGGGGCCACTGCGGAGCATATAATGCTGTGTGGGGGCCACTGTTGAGCATATAATACTATCTGGGGCCACTGTTGAGCATATTTTACTGTTTGGGGACCTGTAACCGGTTTGGGGGGGGGGGGCCCATGTCAAATGTTCGCCTTGGGGCCCAGCCATTCCTAGTTACGCCACTGCTGTCAGGTGTGTAGTTTCCAAAATGGTGTCACTTTTGGAGGGTTTCCATTGTATTGGTACTCTAGGGGCTTTGCAAATGAGACATGTTACCTGAAAATTATTCTTGTAAAATCTGCTATTCAGACGCCCAGTCTCACTCCTTCCCTTCCACGCTCTGCTGTGTGTCCAAACATCAGTTTACACCCACATGTGGGGTATTTCTGTGAGATGCATGTGTTAATTTTAGGACTAAATGAACACATTATTGAAAAAAAATGAAATGTCTAAATTTCACCTTCATATTGTTTTAATTCCCGTGAAATGCTTAAAGCTTAACAAACTTCCCAACTGCTGTATTGAATTATTTGAGGAGTGCAGTTCTGAAAATCAGGTAATTTATGGGGGTTTCTAATATATAGGCCTTTAAAATCTTCTTCAGAACTGAAGTGGTCCCTAACAAATGGGTTTGGGAAATTTTCTTGTAAATCTGGAAAATCGATGTTCACACTACCGTTGATGACCATCAGTAGAGTCTGTTGCTATTGTCCTTTACAAGATTTTAGCATCGGACACTAGCTGAACCGTCAAAAATCCATTAAAACTCCCGTTCATTTCAATGGGTTTTTATATTGTGTCCGTTAGTGTCCGTTTGTGTCTGTTTACACCCAATCCGTCAGAAGTCCGTTTTTTTTCTGTGGACAAAAAATTCTACATGCAGGACATTTTTGTCTGTTTGGAAAAACGGATTCTTGATGGACAGCAAGTGTCCGTTATTTTTTTAACATTAAAGTCTATGGGTAACGGACTTGCCGCTGTGACCTGGACAAGGGTGAACATCTGGGCCAATAAACTTCCTGGTTATGTTCAGAGGGGTATTATATTATCCCTCTATGTGACAATCAGAGAGCAAAATTATAGTATGCTCTCTGATTGATAGGAGAGGGGATAACATGGACAGAAGTCCCCGCTATCTCCCCCCCCCCCCCCCCGTGGTCACAAACAGGTTATGCACAGATGATGATGTTGAATTTCTCATCTCTGTGCAGTCTGCAGAGCTGCTCCTCCTCCTCCTACCACAGCTCTTAAGATGCTTCCTGAGACAGGAGGGGGGAAGAATATTAGATCCCCATATCTCAGGATCCGTTAGGAGTATTAAGAAGATCTGGGATTCATTTTAAAGATGAGAATCTTTAAAATGATACCCAGATCTTCATGATATCCCTTACAAATTCGGAGCGAATAGCTGTTAAATACGCTGTCGGGAACTGAGATCTGCAATGTGATCTCAATACCGAATAGCGTTTTCAACAGTGAATCGCTCCTAAAATATTATGAAGATATTGATATCAGCTGAGATTCTCATATTTAAAATGAATCCCAGATCTTCTTAATACACCTAATGGATCCTGAAATATCGTCATTAGAAGTAAGGACTTATTAGATACGTGCTTTGCTACAGAAATGCCACCCTGGGAGGAAGTATAAATACGTGGCTGGCAGGGAAAGGGTTAAAGGACGATTAAAAATGATGCCAATATAAAGCAGAGATATGGCAGATAATATTTATTAATGTATTTGGGTGGTATGACAATCTGTCTGAAAAGCAGAGCATTTCAAATTTTGAAAACTGCAAATTTTTCCAAATTTCACATTTCCTAAACACTCTTGAAATTTCATGGGATTTTTTTATGCTCTGGTCACCAAATACACAGTGTGATGGAATGTTGTTAATCTGAAAAAAAAAATCATATTCATTGTTTAAGCATTTTTTTTTTGCTGCACAAGTGTGCTTACATATACTGTACAGTAGATTAGCCTTCTTTCCCTACCCTTTAACCTATATCTTTCCCTGTGTTCCTGTCCCTTAGTTAGTTAGGTAACCTTTTATTATATTTCCCTGTACCATTAATAAATCCCCTTTTAGAGATCCAGTAATGTACTATTAACTGGCACGCAAAAAAACAAACTCAGCAGATTCTACACAAACAGAGTGTTGCTTTTCTAGATTGACAAATTTATTAAGAGACAGCTTTCTATCTTAGGGTAGAAGCACACAACCGTGTTTCATGTGAAACACGGTCCGTGTGTTAGGGCCGATTCACATCTGTGTTCGGTTCACTTTCGGGGAGTCCGATTGGGGACCCCCCAAACGGAAACCTATACGCATAGAAAAGCGGTTTACCTAAGGAAACCTGCGGACCTCTGAGACTATAATGGGGTCCGTGTGGTTTCCACTTGGTTTCTGCACGAAACATGCGGAAACATGCCGAGAGGAAAGTGCTGCTTACCCACTCTGAGTAAGTGAAAGCAAGCGACATGGTGTAGGCAGCAGGGGAAGGGGAGTTTCGGGGGGAGTTTCAAAGGGTTAATGCCCCTCATCAGAGCAAAATCTGATCACAGGAATTACCACTGGGTCTCCACTGTATAAAACAGTGGAGACCCAGTAGTTATGGTACCAAGCCTGTTCTTAAGTGGGCACCATATTTAACCCCTTAAAGACACAGCCTAAAAGTGCAGGTGCATCTCAATAAATTAGAATATCTTTGAAACGTTTATTTATTTCAGTAATTAAATTTAAAAAGTGACCTCCTGTATTTTCTAGTTTCTTTACACACAGTGTTCTATTTCAAGTGTTTTATTTCTGTAAATGTTGATTATGGATTACAGGTAATGAAAACGCAAATCTAAGAAAATTTGAATATTGTGAAAAAGTTCAGTATTGTAAATTCAGTGTGTCACCTGCCAAGGTTTCCTAAGCCTTTAAATGGTCCCTCAGTCTGGTTCAGTAGGACACACAATCATGGAAGGGCTGATTTTGATGGAATTTGTTTTTAAAGCACCATGTTGCCTTTGCAGAGCTCCTGAAATGCCAGACAGCGGAAGATCCCCCCCCCCAAAAAAAATGACTCCATTTTGAAAACTAGACCCCTCAAGGAATTTAACAAGGGGTATATTTGACCCTACAGTTGTTTCAAAGATTTTATTTACTATTGAAACGTGAAAATGAAAATTAGCTTTTTTTGTAATAAAGTGTCTTTAGTCCCATATTTCTTATTTTTACAAGGGGTTAAAAGAGAAATTATCAAGGGGTATAGCAAGCATTTGGACCCCTCTGGTATTACATTAATTTATTTTCCAGAAATAAATAAACCACAACTCACTGGATATGAATCATTCAACCAGTCTTCAATCCAATTACAAACTATATTTTCCAAACCAATGGGCCTGATTTTACCCATTAAACGTCTAAGAGGGACAGTGTCAAACCCCTTTGCAAAGTCCAGGAACACTATATCCACAGCCTCCCCTCTGTCCAGACTTCTACTCACTTCATCACAAAATCATAAAATAGACTATAATGGGGTCTGCCGGGTTTCCACTTGAAAAATGCGGAAAAATGTAGTGAGAAAAGTCCTCCGCATTTTTTAAGTGGGTTCAGGGACGGAAACCCCAAATGTATAGCAAGCACAAGTGTGAACCTAGCCTTATTGAGGTTTTAAGTGATAGACCAACACAAAGTAGCACATAATTGTGAAGTGGAACGAAAATGATACATGGTTATCAAAATTTTAATCAAATAAAAATCTGAAAAGTTTGACTTGCAAAAGTATTCAGCCCCATATATCAATACTTTGTAGAGCCACTTTTCGCTGCAATTACAGCTGGAAGTATTTTGCGGTATGTATCTACCACCTTTTTTTTTTTTTAATACAAAATTTTTATTGTTTTCAAGAAAGAACAGAAAAAAATTATATTTACATTAAGCATTGTCAATTCAATGAAACTGTATGCAACAATATCAAAAGACCCCAGAGCAGGGGTCGGCAACTCCCGGCACGCATGCCAAGAGTGGCACGCAAGGCTTATTTCCCTGGCATGGGAGTCCTCACCCAGCAGTTTCTATCAGACCAAACACGGCCAAAACGAAACTGCTATTATTATACTGTGGGGTCTCTTCAGACCCCAGAGTATACTAAGCGGAGCCCCGGGGAGGTGATCAAACATCAAAAACAATGTTAACTCACCTTCCCTGGATCCGCAGCCACTCTGTGCTCTTCGGGCGCTTCTGCCTGACGTAAGAGACCGCTGACAGGGCCTCAGGGGTCACGTCCGACGTCATTACGCATAATGATGCAACGTGACCCCTGAGACTCAATCAGCGGTCGCTGACATCAGGCAAAAGTGCCGAAGGGCACAGAACGGCTGCGGAGCGCAGGAAAAGGTGAGTTAACATTGTTTCTTTATGTTTTTCATCTCTCTTGGCCCTCCGCTTATTATACTCTGGGGTCTGAAGAGACCCCACAGTATAATTATAGCTAGTGAGTGGCAACAATTGGAATATTATAAAAGTTAGAATATTATACTGTGTGCAGGGGCCGCTATGGGACATATACCGTGTGCAGGGACCACTATGGGACATAATACCATGTACAGGGGCCACTATGGGACATATTACCGTGTACAGGGGCCACTATGGGACATATACTGTGTGCAGGGGCCACTATGGGACATAGTACCGTGCGCAGGGGCCACTATGGGACATAATACTGTATGCTGAGGCCACTATGGGACATAATACCGTGTGCAGGGGCTGCTATGGGACATAATACCATGTGTAGGGGCCGCTATGGGACATAATACCGTGTGTAGGGGTCATCAGACTTACAATTATTGACCGGCACTCTGAATACCTCAACTTTGATTTTTTTATTGAAATCGGCACACCAAACAAAAAAGGTTGCCTACCTCCGCCCCAGAGTATAATAATTGTTCATGGGTGGTCCACAATGGGGCATAATACTGTGTGCAGGGGCCACTATGGAGCATAATACTGTGTGCAGGGGCCACTATGGGGCATAATACTGTCTGCAGGGGCCACTATGGCACATAATAGTGTGTGCAGGAATGCGTTTTTGGGGGGGGAGGTTGGAGGGGGCAGCCCGGGGGGCGTTTGGGGGCGGCTGTTTGGGGGGCCCCATGTCAAATGCTCACCTTGGGGCCCAGCCATTCCTAGTTACGCCACTGGCTACAGACCTGTAGACATCCCACTTGATGAAGGTCTTAGAGAGATTGGTTCTCACACATCTCCACCCTCTAGTGAGCTCGGACATGGACCCTCTCCAGTTTGCCGGGCATTGGGGTGGATGATGCCATCATCCACCTTCTACACAGAGCTCTTTCTCACCTAGAGAAAGCAGGGAACACTGTGAGAATAATGTTCTTTGATCTCTCCAGTGCTTTGAACACCATACAGCCAGGGCCACTGAGAGACAAGCTGGCCCTTGTTGGAGTGGACCACCACCTCTCCAACTGGATCCTAGACTACCTCACAAACCAACCTCAGTGTGTGAGAGCCCGGGACTGTGTGTCAGACACCGTGATCTGTAATATGGGGGCACCTCAAGGTACAGTTCTTGTCCCTTTCCTCTTCACACTGTACACTGCTGATTTTAGGTGCAATTCATCTAGCTGCTACTTACAGAAGTATTCTGATGACTCTGCAATAGTAGGCCTCATCACAGTAGAAGATGACAGGGAGTACAGCGAATTGAACCGGGATTTTGTGGATTGGTGCCAGCGCAACCACTTTAGGATTATAGACCAAGGAGATGGTAGTGGACTTTCGCAAGCACAGATATCCTCCTATACCAGTGGACATCCAGGGGACAGCCATTGAGATAGTCAACACCTATGAGTACCTAGGGGTGCTCCTCAATAATAAGCTGGACTGGGCAGATCACTTGGA
This sequence comes from Leptodactylus fallax, assembly GCA_947044405.1. Classification (NCBI taxonomy): domain Eukaryota; kingdom Metazoa; phylum Chordata; class Amphibia; order Anura; family Leptodactylidae; genus Leptodactylus; species Leptodactylus fallax. Next base: position 8,348,694 of record CAMRHE010000007.1, on the reverse strand, counting down.
CGCACTGTACAGAAAGGACCACAGCAGGCTCTACCTGCTTAGGAGGCTGAGAGCCTTTGGAGTCCATGGGGCACTTCTTAGGGCCTTTTTCGACTCTGTAGTGGCATTACCATCTTCTTTGGAGTGGCCTGCTGGGGGAGTAGCATATCAACCAGGGATAGGAATGGACTCTACAAGCAGAATAGAAGGGCCAGACTGTGATAGCACTGGGTAGTACTGTCAGTGATCGACTGCTTCACCCTAAGTGTGAGAAGGAGCGCTATCAGAAGTCTATCCTCCCCGCTGCGGTTAGGCTGTACAACCAACACCGACCTAAGCGGAGATCATTCCATACAGAGAACTGAAAGATCTTAAGTTGTGATATCCCTTCTACTACTTTTTTACTTTTACCTTTTTATCTGTACCTACTGTCACTGTAATGCCTCTACCTTGGAGGTTTTGTATTTGTATTATCTATGCTGCTGTAACACCCTGAATTTCTCCATGGTGGGACTATTAAAGGATTATCTTATCTTATCTTATCTCATAATCCATCTGGATACGGAGCTTTGATCACGTTTATTTTGTTTAGCTTGCCTTGGACCATTCCTATATTTATCCAGTTTAGTATATTGGTTGATGTATCACCAGCATTGGTGACACTTACATCAACTATTCCCTGTTCTTCTGTATACGCAGAGCTAAAGAACCCATTTAGTAGATCAAGATCCCCAGTGACCCATTTAGTAGATCTTGATTTTCTTTTTCCCAAGTGACCAACTCTCCAATACCATTATTTAAGGGACCTACTTGTTCTGTCCTTGGCTTTTTTGCATTTACATATTTAATTAATTTTTGGGGGTTAGTTTTGCTTTCCTTAGCCACCTGCCTTTCATTATGTATTTTAGCTGATTTTATTTCCCTTTTACAGATTGTATTAAGCACTTTGTAATTCTCAAAGGCTAAAGACGACCTTTCGGATTTATATTTTTTAAATGCCTGTTTTTTATTGTTTATTGCCCTTTTAACCAAACCTGTAACCCATAGGGTAGTTAATTTAAGACGTTTATACTTGTTCCCTATGGGTATACATTTTGCTATATACTTGCTCAATGTAGATGTAAATGTCTACCACTTAACCTATGTTTCATTAATTCACAACAGCTGCTCCCAGTCTATATCCTGAAGGTCAGCTCTTAACCTGGGAAAATTGGCCTTTTTAAAATTAAGGGATTTTTGCCCTCCCAACCTTTGTTTCTTTTTTACAATTTAGGGTTGGTTCAAACTTACGCCTGGAGTCCGTCCGCCATGAATCCGACCTAAATATCAGAAAAAAGGATAGGGAAAGGTTTGCAAGCAGTTTGTTTAAAAACCCATTCACTTCAATGGGTTTTTAAAGCAACCCGCAGGTGTTCGATTGCAGCTTCTGAGTCGGGAAGCCGCTTTTTTTGGTTGGTCACAAAGTCCTGCATGTCCGACTGTTTCTGACTAAAAAAAGTGGCTTCGCGGCATAGAGGCTGCAATAGGACACTTGCGGTTTGCTTTAAAAACCCATTGAAGTGAATGGGTTGTTAAACAAATCGGTTGCAAACCTTTCTCTATCCTTTTTCTGATATTTAGGTCGGATTCACGGCGGACGGACTCCAGGCGCAAGTGTGAACCAGCCCTTAAGTGAAATCTGATTAGATTATGGTCACTATTACCAAGGTTTTAACAAACAGTGACATTTTCAACAAATCCCGTATTATTGATGATCAGATCAAGCAGAGTATCCCCTCTAGTTGGATCTTCTATAGTCTTCACAGTGGCGTAAATACCGGGGTAGCAGCGATAGCGGCTGCCACAGGGCCCGGGACCTTAGGGAGCCCGGCTGGCCCCTGATGTTTTTTTTTTTTATAGGCCGTTACCTGCTGGAGTAACCCCAGCAGGTAACGGGCCCTATATACTTATCTATCCCCGCTCCTGCTCATGGCCGCCTCTGCTTCCCCTTCTGTGTCCATATGATGTTGCTGGGGCCCCCTGGAGGGCAGAAGGGGAAGCGGAGGCAGCTGTGAGCAGGAGGGGGATCGGTAAGTGAGGCCTCAAACCCCGACAAATACTACTATTATTATACTCTGAGGTCTGAAAAGACCCCAGAGTATAATGATCAGAGGGCCAGGGGGGGGTGACGGAACATAAAAAACAATGTTACTCTCCTCTCCTGCACTCCGGAATTCTCAAGCAGTCTTTGGGCCTGTTTGGTGACGTCCCAGACGTCATGTGGGCCAGGCCGGCGTCATTATGCGCCGCGACGCCGGCCTGGCACACGTGACGTCTGTACCGACATTGAAGAGGGCCAAAAGCAGCAAGGAGTGCACCAGAGCCCGAGAGAAGTAAGTAACATTGGTTTTTATGTTCCCTCACCCCCCTGGCCCTCCGATCATTATACTCTGGGGTCTGAAAAGACCGCAGAGTATAATAATAATTCATGGGTGGTCCACTATGAGGCACAATACTGTGTGCAGGGGCCACTATGGGGCATAATATGGTGTGCAGGGGCCACTGTGGGGCATAATACTGTGTGCAGGGGCCATTGTGGGACATAATACTTTGTACAGGGGCCACTGTGGGGCATAATACTGTGTGCAGGAGCCACTGTGGGACATTATACTTTGTGGAGGGGCCGCTATGGGACATTATAGTGTGTGTAAATGGGGTGTTATACTGTGCGGGCCAGGAAAGGGGCGCTATGCCGTGGGGGGCCTACATCAAAAGTTTGCTGGAAGGCCCAGTCTTTTCTAGTTACTTCACTGAATCTTCACCCACATTTTCACCCACATTTTCCTCTTTCACACTCACTTTAATGCCACATCTTACATATACACATACTCCTCCTCCCTTCTTTTTAAGCCCTGTCTTTGTGACAGTGTGTAAAACCCGGAATGTTAACAGCCCAATCATGTGAGAAATCTAGCCACGTCTCAGCTACACCAACAATATCAATGTTTTCCTCCTGGACCAGGGCCTCAAGCTCCCCCAGTTTGCTTGCTAGGCTTCTGACATTTGTGAACACACACTTTAAAATGGCAATTATTATTATTACATGTAGGTTGCTAGCCTTCTTTAGACATCAGTGCTCTATGGAACCATTTGATGTACCTTTTCTTTCATCTGGATGCTGAATTGTGCTGCAACACTGGATTAAGTATACTGACATTCTGTCTTACCCTTAATCCGCTACACTGCTTTCCCCCATTTGGGATTAAAAGATTAGAGTGAACAGGAGTAGGAGACTTGTATGGGACATCAGGGTAAAGCTGTCAGCATTGTGCATTTTCTGCACCAACAAGAATCATAGAAGGAGGGAGTTTTTCAGAATTGGTGAGGATGCAGCCCATATCATGCTGCACTGAACAGCCACTGAGGTGTCAAGTATAAATGCCAACAATCTGGATTTTTCTGGACAATCCTGGAATTGTGATGCAAAAGTGGCAGGATTAATGTAAATTCCACCCAAAAGCAGCATACCAGCTGGTATTTGGGTTGTGACAAAGCTTTAACGTCCTTTTTTGGCTAATATGGTCAAGGTTAGGGAGAAATGAATAGGAAAGCATGTTGGGGACCAGAAATGAGAAAGAAGCCATACTGGGGACCTGGAATAATAAGGTCAGCTGTGCTGGGGATCAGGAATGAGAGGGGAAGCTGTGCTAGGGACCTGAAATGAGAGAGGGAACAATGCAGGTAACTAGGAATGAGAATGGAGCCACGCTGCGGAATTATTATTATTAGTTCTAATCTAAGCCTGGTTCTGTGTTATGCCAATACGATGCCAGACAGAGGAGTCATTTGCAGCCTGAACTACTTCTAAGTGAGAAAAATTACTAGCTGATAAAGCAAGTGTGTTTTCATCCTAAGTGTGCTTGGTCTTAAGTGTGTTACTTAAAGAGTACCTGAGTTTTCATTGTAGCCCTATTTGGGGGGGGGGGTATGAGTATTATCCCTCCCGCAACAGACTCTGGCGCTGACCTGTGTGTATAATGGGACCTGAAGCCTTCGCTGAAGGGAAGAGTGGGAACATATATGAAATATATCAGTGCCTCCACCCAGGATAGAGCCTCTGTATTACAGGGAGGATCTCTTCCTGGGACTTACCCATGAAATACAGTTAGTAGCCTTAACAAGGATCCCTGTACTAATCTCACAGTCTGAAGAATACATACAGATACCACATAAGGTTATAACAGTAGCTTTATAAGAATCAACAGGGTAATAATACATACAAATATACTCAGAACACAGCAATACTACAACAGCCAGCAAGTCCTCAACCGTCTTAGGTTATATACCCGGGTATATATATAAATATATATCAAGAGTCCGGTGCACAATACCTCCAGGCAACAGAAGAGATGCAGGGGCCCCTGTGGATGACTGTGGATCCTCGGATTTTTCCAGGAGATGACAGACAGCCGATCAGGAGATGATGATGATGATGGTGAGATTCTTCACAGGCAGCAAACAGGGCGACGGTGACGGCAGTAGATGCAGGCCTGACTACCCTAACACTGAGTCCTTAACCTGCCAGCTAAACTACTAGTGCCACCGGGCCTCTAACTAGCTAGTTGGCCTTCGGAAGCCTAACCTATCACTGCCCTGAACTGTATATATATATGGATCCCTAACTACGGTTACTAGCTAGGTCCTGTGAGTATATAGGGGGTAACACATACCTAACTATATACTGTGAAGTAAAGAGGAACAAGTGGCTCTTAGACTCCCCCAGACATAACATGTCTGTCCCAGCAGCTCTGCTCACATCTCTCCCCCCAGCAGCTCTGCCTCACATGTGTCTGACTCACTGTATTTACAAAACAAAACTTGCACTAAATGCCTGGGGTCTCTGAAGCCAAACTGCAGGGGCAAAGAAGCCAGATACATTATATACTAGTAGAAATGGCAGTTCCCTACACTCTCCCTCTGGTGAAATCTTTACGTCACGTCAAAGACATACAAAGTCATAGTATACAGTCAACATTACCAATGACAATATCAATATGGTTGCTTTTGCATTTACAGAGTCACAACAGGTTAATAGGTATACATGCCAGCAGGAGCGAAAATTGGTAACATATTGACCAAAGTGGACACTGCACCCACCCAAGCATGGTATAAATGAGGCTGAGTAGTAAATCTGGGGTCCCCCAAACTATCATATGTCAGCATAGGTGGAGGGTGTCTAATTCTCTCTCCTCTCCGTACCTCTCTCTGAGGTAAACTAGCATGTCCAGGCCCTAAACTAGGGTTGTCTGCCATGGGAGGGGATGGTGCTGGTGGCGTAGGAGAGCTAGATCCCTGCTCATCTGTAGACACAGATCTAGGTACGAATTCTGGAGTTTGAGGGTTCATAGGTCTCCCTGAAGGAGAAGATACTGGTGATCTAGGAACTTCAGGAGCCACAGTCCAATCACTCTCAGGAGTTTCAGGAAGGTCAGGTGGAATATCGGCTAAGGACTGTGGAGAATCGCAGGCCGAGCCATCATTGGAGATATCCATACCATCAATCTGAGGTACAGGCAACAAATGATTTCTATGCCAAGTCCTGATCCTCCCGTCCCGTCCTTTTATCTTGTAGACTGGTATTCCAGGCAACCGATCTACCACTGTAAAGAGTTCACTCCGCCATCGATCAGCCAGCTTATGTTTTGCAGATGCTCCCAAATTCCGTAGCAGAACATGGTCCCCAGGGTTCAATTCTCGGTATCTTACTCGAAGATCAAATCTCCTTTTATTTCCTTCATTCACTTTGGCCGCATTTTCCTCAGCCAGCTGATAAGCACTCTTAAGCGTTTCTTTCAAACGTGCCACGTATCGGTAATGATCTCGATGACTGATACCATCGGTAGAGACTCCCAACAAGATGTCAATAGGTAGCCTAGGCTCTCTTCCAAACATCAGAAAGTATGGTGAATATCCTGTGCTCTCGTGCCTTGTACTATTATAGGCATGCACCATAGCCTCCACTTTTCGACTCCAGGATCGCTTATCCTCAATTCGTAAGGTACCAAGCATATCAAGTAAAGTCCTGTTAAATCTTTCAGGAAGGGCATCTCCCTCTGGATGGTAAGGCGTCGTCCGACTTTTGCGGATGTTCAACAACTGAAGTAACTCTTTGATCAGGTTACTCTCAAAATCCCGGCCTTGATCAGAATGCAACCGGTGTGGTAAGCCATAATGGATAAAATACTTTTCCCAAAGCACTCTTGCAACAGTGACTGCTTTTTGATCCTTAGTCGGAAAGGCTTGAGCATATCGTGTGAAGTGATCAGTCACCACCAATACATTTCCAAATCCTCTGGAGTCGTTGTCAATACAAAGGAAGTCTATGCAGACAAGATCCATGGGGCCCGAACTCTTCAAGTGTCCCATGAAGGCCGCTCGAACCGGGACAGTCTTCCTCTGCAAACATCTGCGACAGCACCTACACAGACGAGTCACGGTATCTCTCATTTTGGGCCAGTAGAATCGGTCTTGTATTAGGCCATAAGTCTTCTCAGGTCCCAAATGACCATGATAATCATGCAGACTTCGGAAAATCATCTTCTGAAAGCAGCTTGGAATAACTAGTTGGCGCCTTCCAGGGTGATCATGATACAGCACCACACGATAAAGTAGGCCATTGTCTATTTCAAACTTCTCCCAATCTCGTAGAAGTTGACTGCATTCAGAGGGTAGGGATGTCTTTAACATTTCTCTGTCTTGAGAACTCACTGCTTGATAAAGAGGTCCAATTAAAGGATCAGTCTTTTGACTCCAGATCATTCGCTTTGAAGATATAGAACAACTCTCAAAGGATCCTAAAGCGGCAGGGTAGGCAAACATGTCTGGTACAGCTTCGGGACCTCCCCCAATAGAGTCAATAAGCCGAGTTTCAGAAAAGGCTACTCGGTCTTCAACTACAGCAGCCATGGCACACAAAGCTCCTACTCCAGGACTTGGCACTTCTTCCCATTCATCCACTACTTCCGGACTAGGTAATCCAGGCCGTCTTGATAGAGCATCTGCCCCAATGTTCTTAGGCCCCGATTTATACTTGAGTGTGAATTGGTAGTTGGATAAAGCTGCCAACCAGCGATGTCCTGTAGCATCGAGCTTAGCGGTTGACAAAACGTATGTCAGTGGATTGTTGTCTGTTCTTACTTCAAACGTGGCTCCGTATAAATAGTCATGTAATTTATCAACAATGGCCCACTTGAGCGCCAAAAACTCCAATTTATGTACTGGATAATTTTTCTCGCTGGGAGAAAGACTTCGACTTATGAAAGCTATGGGCCGTAACCCGGCCGGGTATTCTTGGTGCAGCACGCCACCTAATCCTTCAAAGCTGGCATCTACATGTAGCACATATGGCTTCTGTGCATCAGCATAAGCCAGAACGGGAGCTTCTGTCAATTTCTTCTTCAACAACTTAAATGCTTCTTCACAATCCGCAGTCCACCTATCGCCAAAAAGGCTTTTGGAAGACCCTTTCTTCTTTCCCGGATCTCCTGCATCACTCTTCAACAGGTCGAGGAGGGCTCGAGCAATTTTTGAATATCCTTCCACAAATCGTCGATAGAATCCACAAAACCCCAAGAAAGATTGCAACTCCGTAATATTTTGCGGTCGGGGCCAATTCACCACAGCTTCAATCTTACCAGGATCGGTAGCAACTCCTTCAGCAGAAACAATATGACCTACATAAGTGACCGAAGATCTACAAAATTTGCATTTGTCAGCCGACAACTTCAGCCCCTCTTCTTTTAAGCGATGGAGTACTCTCATGAGTCGTTCTTCATGTTCTTCCAGCGTCTTTCCAAACACAATAATGTCATCAAGATATACAAGGCATTCCCGGGGCACTAAATCACCTAACACTCTTTCCATCAACCTTTGGAACGTTGCTGGCGCACCTTTTGTACCTTGCGGCATACGAGTGAACTGAAAGAAACCCAAGGGGCATATGAAGGCTGTCTTTTCCTGATCCTCAGGTGCCATTGGGACTTGATAGTATCCCGATCTTAGGTCCAGCACTGTGAACCAACAGTTTCCATTCAGAGCTTCCAGAGCTTCTTCAATTCTCGGCAGTGTATACTGATCAGGTAAGGTTCTCCGGTTCAGAGTTCTGTAATCCACACATAGGCGAATTGCTCCAGATTTTTTTCTTACCACCACAATAGGTGAGGCATAGGGGCTCTTACTGTCCACAATGATCCCCTGACCTTTCATTTGCTGTAGAGTCTGTCTTAACTCATCAACATCCTTTGGAGCAACTCTCCGTGGTCGCTCCCGGAAGGGAGTAGAATCGGTCAATCGGAAAGTGTGTTGAGCACTTTTAGCACAACCTACATCCATATCATCCATGGAGAACACTTCCGATAATTCAGACAACTTCTGTGTCAGTCGCTGATTCCAGGCCTCTGGTAAATGTGGATCACTCAAGTCAAGATTGAGATTAGGGATTGCATCTCGGATTTGAATCCTGCACACTTCAGCGTATGGATTTACTCCAAGCACAGGGTAGCAGTGGGCCACATTCTGGTATGGTCCAATTACAATCGGATGCGGTGAACAGTTCCTCACTGTCACACAGATAGATAACTCCACTTTATTTCTCCAGTCCTTTCTCTCTGGGATCACCATCCAGCCATTCTGGTTAATCATTTCTTCAGGGGTTTCCATAAGGACATAACTCCCCCCTTCAAGCAAATCGGGAGCAATGCTGGAGGCTACTCTCAGAACTCTCTCCCCGCCGGCAGGAACTTCCACGGTTCTCTCACCGATATGATATACCATTCCATGTCGATAGCCAGTAGACAGGGCATCACAGAGTTCTCTAAGATCAGAAGATATATTCACCGGCTGAGCTGCAGGGTTCCAATCTCTTCCAAGAAACTTCTGAAAAGCATAATGCACTGCGGGACAATTAGTGCCAAGTGTCACAGGAGCTGCACAAGAATCCCCTGTATCAGGACAGACAAGAGCCGTAATCTTCATGGGAGCGACACTCTGATCTTCTAATTCAGGGACAGCTATAACTACTTGTAGGCTGCCAGCTACAGGATATGATCCTGAATTAAGCCCCCACAATTTCATTTGTCCTGTAGACTGAAGAGGTATATCCCTCAGATACTTTTGGTAGAACGAGCGATAAATCAGGGTCACTTGAGATCCTGTATCAAACAGGGCAGGAGCGGCATGACCATTGACAGTGACTTTGACAACGGACCTGGAGCCCGCGATAGCGCCTCTGGTCTTTACTCGGCCCGCCTTCCTTCGGTGTCTTTGATTCTGAATAGAGAAGACAGCACTGTGTCCCAATCCCTCACTGTCCTCCGTACACTGTCTGGCAGTATGGCCCATCTGACCACATTTATAACAGGTTCTAGCATCCTTCCTCCATTGAGTGGCAGTGGATGGAGTGGCGGACTGTCTAAGTTCTGACCGCTCCACTGGTTTGTCCTTGTTTGAATTAGGAACAACATCTTCTTTAGAGATGCTTTTCGCTTTCTTAGGGGTACTAAAACTAATGTCAGCTTCTTGTTTCTTCACTAACTTCATTAAGTCAGGAAATGGAAAGACTCTATCAGATAGTAAGACCTTGAGTACTTGAGCAAGAGGATGATGAGGTTGTAACCCTCTCACCAACTGACTGGTTCTCATAGCGTCTACCTCTGAAGTAGATATAGCTGCGTGGTACACCAGACGTGAAAGAAGTAGCTGTAAACGGTTAATAAAAGTAGAGACATTTTCCCCTTCTTTTTGACGAACCATTCGGTAATCAGCAACCATCTGGGCAAGGTCATAGTATGGCTCAAAGTGATCAGACAGTACTTGTATATAGTCCAATGCACTCACTCCTTCATGAGAGTCTCTGTACAAGCGGATCAATTCTGCAGCAGGAGACCGCAAACTTTCACTGATACGCTGCCGCTTGCCTTCTTCAGAGCAAGACCATTCCTTCAGGCATTGGAGAGTATGTTCTTTCCATATCTCAAAGTTTTCCTCCCCTTGTGGTACTGGGACATTACCAGAGAATACTTTTAGTTTCTTGTAGTGAGTGGCCTGCAGGCCCTGAGCTAACATTTCAGTCAGCCTGGCTAAAGTGCTAATAGCACTGTCACTAGAGGAACTGCTAGCAACGGCCATACTGGGGGGGTAACTGGCTGAGCGGGGTTCTTCCTTTACCTGAACCAGGGGAGGAACAGGCGGTCGGTAATCCCATGTAGTAGCTAGTGGGAGGTTCCCCTCTGAGCTATATCGCTTCTCCATATCAATGACTATTCCCACTTCTAAATCTCAGCAGTGCCTCCAAATGTAGCCCTATTTGGGGGGGGGTATGAGTATTATCCCTCCCGCAACAGACTCTGGCGCTGACCTGTGTGTATAATGGGACCTGAAGCCTTCGCTGAAGGGAAGAGTGGGAACATATATGAAATATATCAGTGCCTCCACCCAGGATAGAGCCTCTGTATTACAGGGAGGATCTCTTCCTGGGACTTACCCATGAAATACAGTTAGTAGCCTTAACAAGGATCCCTGTACTAATCTCACAGTCTGAAGAATACATACAGATACCACATAAGGTTATAACAGTAGCTTTATAAGAATCAACAGGGTAATAATACATACATAAAATATACTCAGAACACAGCAATACTACAACAGCCAGCAAGTCCTCAACCGTCTTAGGTTATATACCCGGGTATATATATAAATATATAGCAAGAGTCCGGTGCACAATACCTCCAGGCAACAGAAGAGATGCAGGGGCCCCTGTGGATGACTGTGGATCCTCGGATTTTTCCAGGAGATGACAGACAGCCGATCAGGAGATGATGATGATGATGGTGAGATTCTTCACAGGCAGCAAACAGGGCGACGGTGACGGCAGTAGATGCAGGCCTGACTACCCTAACACTGAGTCCTTAACCTGCCAGCTAAACTACTAGTGCCACCGGGCCTCTAACTAGCTAGTTGGCCTTCGGAAGCCTAACCTATCACTGCCCTGAACTGTATATATATATGGATCCCTAACTACGGTTACTAGCTAGGTCCTGTGAGTATATAGGGGGTAACACATACCTAACTATATACTGTGAAGTAAAGAGGAACAAGTGGCTCTTAGACTCCCCCCAGACATAACATGTCTGCCCCCCCCCCCCCCCCCCCCCCCCCCCCCCCCCCCCCCCCCCCCCCCCCCCCCCCCCCCCCCCCCAAACAAAAACAAAAAAACACCCCCACCCCCCCCCCCCCCCCCCCCCACCCCCCCGGCGCCAAAAAAACAAAAAATATTAAAAAAAACAAAAGGGCCCCCCCCCCCCCACAAAAAAAAAAAAATATACACCCCCTCCCCCCCCCCCCCCCCCCCTCCCCCCCCCCCCCCCCCCTCTCCCCCCCCCCCCTCTTTTTTTCCCCACCCCCCCCCCCCCACCCACCCACACAATTTTTTTTTTTCTCCCGGGGGGGGGGGGGACAAAAAAAAAGGGGCCCCCCCCCCCCCCCCCCCCTTAAAAACCACGTTTTTTTTTTTTTCCTATTTTTCCCCCCGAAGAAAATATAAAAAAACAAACAGAAAGCTGAGAAAAGCCCATGTGAACATAATACAGAAGATCCATGGACACTGGACTGCAAATACAGGGCGTGATGCAGATAAAAAATATCACTGACAGAGGAAAAGAGAGGTCTGAGCACAATAAAGAAAGTTGCTTTCTGTCTATGATTAATTCCAAATTATTATGCAAATCATATTTAAGTGTCATAAACATAAAATTTTTTGTTTGTAGCACTCATGGATGGTATTGTGTCTCATGGCTCTTTGGATCACTTAATCAGTCTCAAATACCTGTGATAATTAGTTTGTCAGGTGAGACCTATTAAAGGAAATCTACTTAAGAAGGACATTCCACATTATTAAGCAGGCCACAGGTTTCAAGCAATATGGGAAAGAAAAAGATCTCTCTGCTGTCGAAAATAGTGCGAAGTCTTGGACAAGATATGAAAATATTAGATATTTCCCTAAAACTTAAGTGTGATCATCATACTGTGAAGAGATTTTTCACTGATTCACAGCACACAGAAGTTTGTGCAGATAAAGGCATAATGAGGAAGGTTTCTGCCAGACAAATTCATCAGATTAAGAGAGCAGCTGCTATAATACCATTGCAAAGCAGCAAACAGGTATTTGAACCTGCTGGTGCCTCTGTAGTAAGATCCTCCATGTTATGAGTGTAGATGCAAAGCCACAATAAAAGCAATAGCAGGAGATTGGCTGATAACTTGCCTTCCGTAGCAAAATCATCTACATGCATGACAATGCACCATCTCATGCAACAAATAATACCTCTGAGTCATTGGCTGCTATGGGCATAAAACTAGATAAACTTATGGTGTTGCAACCATTCTCCCCAGATCTCAACTCTATTGAGAACCTTTGTAGTATCCACAAGCAAAAGATCTATGATGGTAGGAGTCAGTTCACATCTAAACAGCAGCTCTGGGAGGTTATTCTGACATCCTGTACTTCACTAACACTGCACTGGTCCAAAAAAATATTAAATATAATATTTAATATATTATATTTAATATTAAAAATATTAAAACCTAACTTTTCTTATTAAGCCAATAAAAATAATAAAGATGTGATATGTGCTCAAAAAGAGTGCGATAATATGACAAACAGGGCAACAATATTATGTCAGCCGATATTACTGAATCTTGCTCACTAGTGTCCAGACTAGTTCCCTTGGCTTCACACGGCAAGCCAAAGGGAGAACCTAAAGGACTACTATCTGTATAACAGGAGGCTGACAAATTAGCCCTAGAATAAGACCCTATGCGTTTCTGATGAAACAACCAGAGTGAATCAGATGTACATAATACACTATGACAGCGGCACCGCCGCGCTCATCAGCTGAAGCTAAATAGGGAGAGCCCCACCCACATCTCTGCCCTAAGAGTAGGATCGGCCAATCAGCAAATGCTACGTAATTGGACATCACCGATGACGCGGTTTACGTCACTTCCCACATCTTCCGATAATTGACCAATCAGGGTGCGGCTTGCTGGGGGCTCATTCGTAGCCAAGGCAATGGGACGCCACTCTGTGATTGGAGCACAGTAGAGGATAGATGGAAACCTACATTCCTAGTAGGGTCCAGGAAATAAATACCGCTACAGTATTGGCCATCACTACCACCAACCACCAACATCTGCATTATCCACATCCCAGAAAGCTGGATAGCAAATCGATTAAGGTAAATCATCCACGGTAGATAAAATGTGGATAAAATATCAAAAAAGCACCAACCAAAAACATCCCTTACAAGGGATATCAATGCAAAGGGTAGTTAATTTCAACATCCAAAATCAAATGGCAGAATCACACAAGCAAGCGTAGTTTTTCTTACGGCAGATGGCTATATAAATGAAACACCCAAAATGGTACCAAGGATAGAAATATGACCTACAAATAGGTGTTATGTCAAGTAAGTGGGCTGCCCATTCCATAATAACAGGTAAGGGGATATCAGAGAAAAATGTTGGAAAAACTCAGAAAAATAAATAAATAAAGGTGGAGCCACTCGAAAGGTATGCATGGCCCAGGAATGTTTAGATAAAACATGTAAAGCATATGCTATCATTAAGTCCTTCTGGAACAATGCATCTCATCCTATAAATCCAGTGGGCCTCTTTTCTGAGAATCAAATTATCCCAATCACCACCCCAAACTGGGGGGCGAACCCTTTCAATAGCCTGAAATCTGAGACCTATAAATGGATGAAGACATCAGCACTCACAACCCCAAATATCCTTCTGCTACCTATAGGAAATGCAAAGCCCAATCTCTCCGTTAATCCCTCTGTTTCTTAACCCGCTCTTTTCCCCTGGTCTCCAGAGGGGTTTGGTTATCTCACTGATTTCCTCTGTAACTTCACCAAAGAATATTTTACTAACACATACTCCCCTACTACCTCAAGGGATTCCGGACTACACAAGTTTTTCACTTCTTACACTTCCTCATCTCACTTGATCAAGACATTTCCCTCACCAGTTTTGAGAAATTATGCCTTCCATGGAAGCAACGGATAGGGGCTCTCTCTCATTCATATATGGTTTGCTTAACTCCCCTCCATCTGATTTTAAGTTGGACTTCATGGCAGCCTGGGAACAGGACCTTGATTTAATGTTAACTCCAGTCCAATGGAATGACAGTTGCACGTCCATCAACAAGAACAGTTGGCAGGCCACTCTTATGAAATCCTCTTTGAAAATTTTTTGTAGATCCTACTTGGTCCCCTATAGACTGCATATGGTCTATGGGGTCTCACCTATTTGCTTTAGAGGCTGTAATGCCTTAGGCACTACTCTCCATTCCTGGTGGTCCTGTCTACATGCCCGCCGCTTCTGGTTGGCTATTCATAGATTTAGCATAACGGCTCTTTGGCCAAACATTCCCATTTTCCCCTCCAATATTCCTCTTAGGCAAACTAGTTTTAAATATGCCGAATATAAATTGCTCCAGTACAATGTAATGGCAGCACATATTCATATTGCCTTTATTAATGAAGGGTTAAACTATAATATTATGTGAAAGACCAAATGTATATATTTGTCTGTCAAACAAGTTAACTTGACTCAGCCAAGAGGCCCTGGCTTGCTCAATGTAGACATTGCACAACCTTGAAGTTTGGTCAACGTATTGTGTTGCTTATCTGTAAAATAGTATATAAGGTGAACAGAATTAAAATAAAATGGGACACTTATACATTCCATTAGGCTGTATGACTGTTTCCTGGGACCCGTGATCTATGTTTATTAATTAGGTTTTCACAGAAGGTATTAAGCAGAATTTGGTCTGCACATCAAATTGCTACAACATCTTTAACTGGAAAAAGTCATACCTCTCCCTGACTGATGTGGTGCGGTGAGTTGATTTCATAATGTTTCATGCAAAAAATTAATGGCACTATTTCTGATTCTCACCCACTCTTTGATAAAATCTGGGCTCTTTGGATCCATAGGTCCAATATCCCAGGCCTGCCATATTGTCTCCAATTATAATTCGCCCACACGATCAAGTGGGATGTTTGTTTTGCTCTCACTCCCTTAGACAGGGTCTCTTCATTACTTAGCTGTTTAGCTCTATGTATTGCAGTGTTACTTCAACCCTCTCCCCCATGCTTGTTTTTGTTTCTTGATTCTTTTATCTCTATTTTATTTTATTCCTTATTTTATAGATGTATAATTTTTAGTTTTGTCAGAATATGTGTGCATTTTTTACATCTTCACTTAAATACTTGCACTGTTATGTGACTACTTTTATGTACAGTATACCTTATGGTTTTTTTTTTTATATCTTATAAAAAATACCTTTGTAACTAAAAACTAACACTGATTCAATGGATTCAAGATTTGTGAAGGTGTTATCAAAGAAGGGATCCTATACACATGGACAAAATTGTTGGTACCCCTCGTTTAATGAAAGAAAAACCCATAATGGTCACAGAAATAACTTGAATCTGACAAAAGTAATTTGCCGAACTACATGTTGACAAGCCACAAAGCTTCTGGGAGAATGTCCTATGGACAGATGAGACAAAAATCAAAATTTTTGGCAAGGCACATCAGCTCTATGTTCACAGACGGAAAAATGAATCATATCTTGAAAAGAACACTGTCCCTACTGTGAAACATGGAGGAGGCTCTGTTATGTTCTGGGGCTGCTTTGCTGCATCTGGCACAGGGTGTCTCGAATCTGTGCAGAAGACAATGAAATCTCAAGACTATTAAGGGATTCTAGAGAGAAATGTTCTGCCCAGTGTCAGAAAGCTTGGTCTCAGGGTATTGCAACAGGATAATGACCCAAAACACACAGCTAAAAACACCCAAGAATGGCTAAGAGGAAAACATTGGACTATTCTGAAGTGGCCTTCTATGAGCCCTGACCTAAATCCTATTGAGCATCATTGGAAGGAGCTGAAACATGCCATCTGGAAAAAGCACCCTTCAAACCCGAGACAACTGGAGCAGTTGAGGAGTGGGCCAAAATACCTGTTGAGAGGTGCAGAAGTCTCATTGACAGTTACAGGAATCGTTTGATTTCAATCAAAAGGTTGTGCAACAAAATATTAAGTTAAGGTTACCATCATTTCTGTCCAGGCCTGTTTCATGAGTTTTCTTTTATTAAAAATTCTGTTGAAGCATGGTTGAAAAGCAATGTCTGACTTTCATTTGTACATTTTCATAGAATTTTTATTTATTATTACTTTTGTCAGATTCAAGTTATTTATGTGACCATTGTGGGTTTTTCTTTCATTAAATGAAAATTTTGTTCATGTGTGTATGTTAACATGTAACTTGGCTTGTTAAGATGTTTGAATGAAGTAGCTTTTGATTTCAGTAAATGTGATCTCTTAATGCTGCAAATGACCATTTCAGTTCTTTACAACCTACAAATTGTTTAGAAACTATGTTGTGTTTAATAATTTGAAAGAGAGGATATAGATTTGTTAAATAAAATGTTACCATTGGGAGGTTTGTCCAATAAAATTTATACTCGCAACGGTCATTTGCATCGACCATTTAGGAAAATCCGAAAAAAATATAATTTGCATAATAAATTGGAACGTGGTGTATAGAAAAATAGAAATAAATATGCACACACATGCTGTTTACTCAGAGTCATATATTAAGGCCCACCGACCCTGGTGCAAAAGCTCAGCTTGGACCCTCCTATCTAACTTATCACAACCTTCAGCCGCATCCCATTCATACATTTTAGCAGAATTTATATTTCCTTTTCCTTCTCTATCTGGGCCTAGACTTCCATGAAGACTTGTTTGCAACATCTCTATGCACACAAGCTTCCTATCTTTCCTTTCCATTGACCCCCACATAGTAATTGTGCCCATCCCCTAGCTTAGCGGATTGCTAATGGTTTTCAAGAGGTGCTATCCTGGTGTATCTCACTGATAATAAAACTAACAACACAGTATCAGCATGGGCTTACCACATAAAAGGTTAGTATATAGAATATATGGTATATGAGAATACTATCACTAGGGGAAAATATGCGTAACTGGTTTAACAACTGTCTCACATGTTAACAAACTTGGGGTTGTTCAGTTTGTAAACAAGATGGTTTAGGGGTGACCTAATTACAATGTACAAATATTTGAATGGACAGTACAGAGATTTTGCCAATTTACACCTAGAGGGGCACCCTCTATGGCTAGATGAAAAAATGTTTTACCATAGTCATAGGCAGGGATTCTTTACAGTAAGCCGTGAGACTATGAAAGTCAGTAAGTTCAAAAAGGGCCTGGAGGAGTTTCTTGAAAGTAAAAATATCATAGGTTATCAGAAGTAGAAGTTATATGATAGAATGTTGATCGAGGGTCTTAGTCCAATTGCCATATTTGACCACCCCCATAATTGACAATTAACAATAACCGAATTAATGTTATTGTTTTCAAAATCACAAGTACCAAAAGAACCAAAAATGTGTCTAGTGATGAAGCAGGAAAAATGGCTTGGTCATAAAGTGATTTAAGGGCCATTCTCCAAGACTTAGTATTGATAGATCAGATCAGTGGTGGTCTGACACCCAACATTCCCACAAATCAACTGTTCTCAGTACAGTGTATAGAAAGCAGATGGCTCAGTTTACTGTGCAAGGGCCATGCCTCACTATTGCCTCTTAGCTCTAATTCATTTGAATGAAAATTAGCCCTGGCAAATCCAGTACACAATGAGGCAGATTTATTAAAAATGTCTAAAAGCAATCAATCACAATGCAGTTTTCATTTTATTATTGATTTTATATATTTTCTATGTTGTTACCTAGAAAAGAACATCTCTAACTACAATGGAAATTGAATTGTATCATCATAAATCTGCATTGTATGTACGTCCTTATTATTACCAGGTTTTAGGAGGGGTTGTACTCTATTACTTATCAGAAACTGTAATAGTCTACCAAACTTCCAAATAACTCCTATTCTGGTACAGTTCCTGTAAACTCCTGTCATAACGCACAAATCTTGTAGTACTGGATATACAATGCAGGAAGAAAATGTATCTTCAATATGGTTAACAATAAATAGTTATAAAATGTAATGGATACACAAGACATTCTTTTTAATGTGAGACATAGGTAAAATAAGCATATTATAGCATCAGCGGTGCACTGCCAACAGTGCCCTGTTCCTCCTTAAGGCAGATCCATTTCCCTGCTGTTCCCCACTCTCATCTGGAGTCTTCCTATTTCTCCTCTGCTGTTTGTGGTGACTGTGGAGTGACAACGACGTCCCTTCCTGTCTCTTAAAGGGTTGGCATGTACACCAACTAACACCTGCTGATTCTACCCTACATACGTGTGCTCCATCTTGTGCTTGGTGCCTGAGCAGTAAAGTTCTTAGTGTCCTAAATCTGTTGTAAGTTGTTGCTTTTACCTGACCCTGAAGCTTGATTTGACCCTTGCCTTGTTCCTGACTATGTATATGTCTGCTGTCCCTGTTCTGCACACTGCTCAAATATGACCTGAGCCTGATCATGACCCCTGTACCTTTACGGTCTGCCCTGACTTCCTCCTGCCTGTAACTGACCATACTCTAGCTTGATCCCTTTTTCGCACCATTGTCTTTTTGTTCACTGGGGCCACCTCAGGAGATAGCGATCTGGCAGTCTTCCTTGCATAGGGATTAAAGGATGAATACTGGGAGGCTGCTTAAGCAACACCCTTAGAGTTGACTCATAGTTAAACTGACTTAGTAGCACAGTTAGTCCACAACCCGCTGATCATAATACATACAGGGCTTAACATAAGCATCTTGACTTTACATCTTTTACAATATTCTGATCTATCTACTAACAAAATAGCACCATATTTTGAAATGGCAGACTATTCAAAATGAGGTCAATCTTTGTATCTTGCCATCTCAGTTTTACATTTGTGTAAATCTTTATACATATTTAGAACATACATTGAAGTTATATTTTGTTACAGTTCAGTTACCAGAGCCCTGTCTTATAATAAGATGAGAACCAGGACAGACTTTACCCACTGAAATGAAAACAGTAAGGGTTCCCCTTAAATGACAACAAGTGGATATATCTTGAAAATAAAATTGATACAAAAACTATCTTTGAAACTGCATAACTTTTCATTATTCCAAGCAGAACTATTTTATCCATTAAACCAGTGCAATACCATTGTATACTGCATCTGCTTAGCTAAGGGGGCGTTCACACTACCATTGGTGACCGTCAGTAGTGTCCGTTGCTATTGTCCATTACAAAATTTTTGCATCGGACACTAGCTGAACCGTCAGAAATCCGTTAAAATTTCCATTCGTTTCAATGGGTTTTTATATTGTGTCCGTTAGTGTCTGTTTACACCAAATCAGTCAGAAGTCCGTAATTTTTTTGCGGACAAAAAATCCTACATGCAGGACTTTTTGTCCGTTTCAAAAAAACGGATTCTTGACAGACAGCAAGTGTCCGTTATTTTTTTAACATTGAAGTTTATGGGTAACGGACTTATAACAGACAGTAACTGACCGTTATTTTATGTCCGTTTTTTTCCAGCGCATGCTCAGAAAGCAGAAAAAAAAAAAACGGACAGTGTTAAAAAAACGGACAGTGTTAAAAAAACGTGCACTAACTGATGCTAACTGATTCTAATGTGTCCGTTTTTTTTAACTAATCCATTAATTAGATCAGTTAAAAAAATGGACATATTAACATCAGTTAGGGTCCGTTAATGTCTGTTATGATAGGTGTCCGTTTTTTTTTTCTTTTTTTAACGGACACTATCAGAACGGACATCAACGGTAGTGTGAACCCTGCCTAAGTCAACCTGTGCGTAAGACATACCAGGCTCTTGGCATCCTCATCTTGATAGCAAGTATGTTGTATGTAATTTGCTCCAGACGTTTGACATTTATCATTTGGGCCTACAAGAAGTTCCACTGCCCGCTCTATGGTCATAGAAGCTCCATCAAAATCATCTCGGGAATCCATCCTGAAATAAAAGAAATTGAATGAGTTGTCATATAGTATAGTTATAGCAAAGTTGGTTAGCACTTCAATTTAATATCAGTTGTAGAAACCAGAATTAGTTTACATTTGTAAGTTCTTCTCATAGCATAGAATATTCTTGTTAAATCTAAAAGAAGTTGAAATATAGTGAAAAAAGGAACAGAAACAAATAAAATGCAAATTACAAGATACATTTGTAATCTGTATTGAGTATCTGTTTTTGAAAATATTAAAGAAACAAATACTACAAAAACAGATAGACAGATACAAATAGATTACATTCCGCTTGTATCCATCTCCCATTGTCCTCAATGTAAAAAAAAATAAATAAATGGATCCGATTTCTGTCGTGGAACCACTTTTTTGAAAAATGTCTTTCAGGTTGGGCTAAACAGATTGCATGCGAATGGACAACAATGGTTGTTTAAAAATCAATAGGTATTTAAATGAATCAATTTTTATAAATGTTTCTGTTCTTTGGAAGGAACAGAAAAACTGTGAACACAATGCAGATGTGAAAGTATCCTTAGAGGGAAAGTTTCAATTAAATAATTAATCTTCATTCACTAACCTGGATGGTACCTGCATGCTTCCATAGTTTTCTTGTTTCTGATTATAACACTGATCATTTCTCTGCATTGTGCTTTGATAATGCTGATGTGTCTGCCGCTGTGCAGCAGAGATTGACGATGGTGTACGTGTTGGTGGAACACTAATTTGCTTCCACTGCTGTGCACTTTGATGACTGTAGAAACTTGAGTTGTGGACACCTCCTCTTCCAGGCTTGTGCTGAGAGTACTGGTTCTGTGCATTACAGAGGTTCTGGCGTCTCAGGGTGGCTTTCATATTTGGCCCTGTGAGATCAGGCTCACTTCGACTGGTCTTCAGGGTGTGCATATGGCCATAATCATTTCCTGGACTGACTGGACTTCCCAAAGATATATACTGTTGCCGACCCCAATTGTCAAATTGACTTTGTGAGCTAAAGCGTTTGTTCTCCTTTTTTAGTGTACCATTGTTCTGAGCCTTGACAAAAGTAAGGAAACAAACAGACATGAAAGTTTATTTTCCCCATTAGAAAAAAATAAGTAACTAAAGTAAATAAAGTAAGTATTTCAGACTTTCGAACGCTAGACATTATGATATATTAGAACAAACGTTTTCTAATAAGAAAAATGGAAAGTTTGAAAAAAAGGTAATAAAAACAAAATAAGGGTCCTTTTACGTCAGTTTAACTGATCCGTTTATTTTAATCAAAAAACTGATGCAAACTGATGTCAATTAATGCATCGAAAACACGGATCCGTTAACGGATGTGCATCAGTTTGCATCAGTTTTTTTTTCTAAAAAAACGGATCAGCTTTTTAAGTTTACTTCTGCCACCCCCCACATGTGCTTCACCTAATACCATTAGGGGTATCACACGAGGGGGGGCAGCCATTAGGGATTGATTGCCTCCCCCACATGTGCTATTCCTGATGGTATTAGGTGCATCGTCACATCCGCTATACCCACACGTGCAATACCCCTAATGGTATTACTTAAAGCACATGTGGAGGGCAGGTTATTTATATAAGGGGCCATTAGGGGGCATCATTTATATTAGGAGGCATTATGTTCATGTTATGGTCATTGATATAAGGGGTCATTAGAGGTGCAGTATTTATGTCAGGGGGAATCAGGGGCATAATATGAGGGTCAATTAATTTAGTGAAAGTGGCACTTGGGCTTTATTAAGACTAAGGCCCCACGTAGCGGGCTGCAGGAAAAAAAGTGCTGGAGGAGAAACCATGGCGGTAACATTGTGGTTTTTCCCGCAGCGCATTTCACCGAAGGTCCGCAGAGGTTTTCAATACACCTATATGGAAACCGCCAGTGTTTCCATAGGTATAATTGACATGCTGAGATTTCCAAAACCGCAACGGTTTTGGAAATCGCAGTGCGTCTGCTGCACATATTTTTCTGCAATGTGTGGATGGGATTTGCTAGAATGCCACAGTTTTTTTCTGTGGGTTTTCGCCACATGGGGCCCCATCCCATCCCCACTTTGCAGTAAAATACACGCAGCGGATACGCTGCGATTTCCAAAACAGTCGCAGTTTTGGAAATCGCAGCATGTTAATTATACCTATGGAAATGCCAGCGGTTTCCTTATAGATATAATTGAAGCAGAAAGTCTATAGAGGAAACCTCTGCAAACATTCTGTGCAAAGTGCTGCAGGAAGAACCGCAATGCGTCGCCGCTAGGGTTTTTGCTGCGGGACGCCACGTGGGGCCTTGGCCTTAAGGTGTTTTCCAGCTCATTTTTATTGATGATCTATCTTCAGAATAGATCATCAATAAGAGATAAGTGATTCCCCACTGATCAGATGTAAGAAGGGGCTATGGCGCCTGTTTATATCATACGCTGTCTGTCTATAGTGACCGTGTGATGTCATTCTAGCCTTGTCACATAGATGTATATAGGATGAGGCTGTAGTTACATTAAATGGCCGCTATGAAAAGAATGACACTGTGTAAACAGAGAAGGGGTCACAGCACTTACACAGGTACCACTAGTCATTCAAACAGCTGATCCTCGGGGTCCCGGGTATTGGAACCCCAATAATTTTTTTTTCCCTTGTTTTTTTTCTTTTCTTTTTAATTAGGAAATACCTGGGGCATTATTAATACGGGGAACTATTTAAAGGGGTGCACAGGGAAGTTATTAATTTAAAGATGCATTTGGGGGTATTATTCATTATGGGGGGTATATTATATATTTTATAATTGGGGGTAGCAGTAGGATGGGGGCTTTGTGTAGGTGAGGACAATATGGGTCAGGAGCCTGGAAAAGTAAGGAGCCAAAGATGTCTGTGTTGCTAACTTTACAGAGACTGGAAGAAGTGGTCATGGCCGTCCAGATAAAAGGGGAATGTGAACGATTAGTCAGAGACGTCACCGGTAAGTCACTAAATGTTACTGCACTATATTCACCTAAATCGTCTGCAGAGCCCTGTGTAGAGCTGCTATATACCACTATATGCTCACCGTATACTCATAGTATCAGTTGGACATGTTCGCACCCCCTGTGCTGAACCCCTAGCTACTCCTCTGGCCCACACATAGCCTCCACCCCCACATCACCCTCTTGCTCACATACAGCCTGCACCCTGATCCCCCTCTCTTGCTCACACGCAGCCTTCACCCCCATTACCCCCTCTTGCTCACACGCAGCCTGCACCCCCATTCCACCCTCTTGCTCACACACAGCCTGCACCCCCATTCTCCCCTCTTGATCACAAGCAGCCTGCACCCCCATGTCCCCCTGGTCAGGCCCCTTTCCATTAACAATATGTATAGTGATCGGGGAACAAGGCTTTCCCCGACCACTATTATGGTGGTCCGGGGCCCCAGCCATTTCCAGCTGGCCGCGGGCCCTGTACCCCTCCGGGCCCGGTCGCAGTCGCACTCCCTGCGACCACGATCGTTACGCCACCGCACCTTACAGATATTGTCATCACTCACAATATGACTTTGGAGTGTGGGAAGAAATCAGAGAACCTGAAGGAAACCCAAACCAACATACAAACTCTATGCATAAGCTTTGGCTGAATTCAAACCCAGGACCCTAGTGCTGCAAGGCAACAGTGCTAACCAATGAGCCACCATTTGGGTTACCTTAGGGCTTGGTCCTAGGTCCTCCGCTTTTCTGACTCTACAGTGCCTCTATTGGGCAAATGATGAGTAGATTTGGCTTTATCAACTTTATGCAGATGACACCTAACTTTATATCTTTTCCCGTCACATCAGCTCAGTACTACTATTATAGCATCAGTGACTGTCTCTCTACTGTATCTAAGATAATGTGTTCCCTCTATCCAAAATGAAATTTTTCAGAAACTACTGGTATTTCCACCATCTACTAACCTGACCCTGATATTTCCATTTCAGTTTGTGGTCTAAACATAACACCTAGGCAGCATGCGCAATGTCTTGGAGTTATGTTTGACTCAGACCTTTCCTTTACCTCCTATATCCAAATAACACTCTTGCCACCTGCATCTCCGCCCTTTCAGCTGAGAGGTTAAAGGGGTTGTCCAGGATAAATCAACAATGTATAACTAAGTTCCCATGCCCCCCCTCCAACTTTCTAATATATGTTTTTTTTACTATCTTCTATAGTTTTTCAGTAATATATGTAGGTCATGTGACCTACATATATTACAACTTTTACTTTTTTCGCTGGTGTAACAGGTCATCGGTATAATCCATATCCTGACCTATTACATCAGTGTAAAGGCCTCACCCCCCCTAGCCCCATTCTACTTACCATTTCCTCTGGACCTGGGCTCCCCACGTACGCGCAATAGTGCCTGAAAAGCCAGCTCACAACACTTACCCAGCTTCACTTGCTTTCGGTCTGAAGCTGAGCCGTAACATGACTTCTGGAAGTGATGTCGGGCCCGGCTCCAGGCAGTGTGGAAGGCCTGCAGCGCAGAACCAACATCTCCTCCGCTCCAGGCAGACATCAAGAAGAGGAGGAGACATGAGTAAGTATTGTGTGGGGGGGGGGGCGGGGAGGGGGCTGAGTTAGTTAGTTGGGAAGGGCTAGTAGTGGGCGGGCTAGCTAGGGAGACAGGGAGGGGGTTTGAGGGAGGGAGTGAGAGAGGGAGGGGGAGGGGAGGGAGCAAAGCATTATTATAGTTGTAGAA
Organism: Leptodactylus fallax; assembly: GCA_947044405.1. Taxonomy (NCBI): domain Eukaryota; kingdom Metazoa; phylum Chordata; class Amphibia; order Anura; family Leptodactylidae; genus Leptodactylus; species Leptodactylus fallax. The sequence continues at coordinate 8,323,963 of CAMRHE010000007.1, read as the reverse complement.
GCACAGGAAGCTACACGATGTAAACAAATGCAGAAGATGCCAGGAGCTCCCTGAAAAACACAGAAATCACTCAAAACACTGCTAAAGGTATTTGGGTGCACTTATTAACCCACTAATAGCACTAGCAGACCTTTTTTAAAAAAATATTTTTTGTCCGGAAAACCCCTTTAAGTGCAGGTACGGCAGCTGGGCCTCTACAACATTTTAACCCCTCTCGCCCCAGACATTTTTTATTTTTTACTCTTTGCGTTCCAGAAGCCATACTTTTTTTTACTTTTCCATTCACAAAAGCAAAAAAATTCAGGATGGGGTGGAATTAGAAAAAAAAATGAATTTGACTGAGGCCCCACATTGCGTAACAACTGCTTTTTTTGTTGCAGATTTTGCTGCGGTTTTTGAGCCAACCTCAGGAATGGATTGAGCAGAAGGGAGAAGTATAAGAGCTTCCTATGTATTTTCCATGACTTTGGCTCAAAAAACTGCGACTTTTTTATATGCTATGTTTTTACACTGTGCATCCAAAATTACATCACCTGTATTCTGTGGGTTGGCACAATTACAGTGATACAAAATGTATATAGTTTTTTTTTTACATTTTAACCCCTTTAAAAAAAAAATCCAAAACTTTGCAAAAAAAAATAAAAAATTGTCACCATATTCTGACACCCTTTTTTATATTTCCGTGTATGTAGCTGCATAAAGTGCTTTTTTTGCAGGGCCAGATGTACTTTTTATTTATACCATTTTAGGGAATGTCTATTGTTTTGACTGCTTTTCATCCAAATTTTTATGGAAGGTAAAATAGTGAAAAAACAGCAGTTCAGCTCTTTTGATTTTTTTTCTCCTGCTATGGCATTCACTCTATGGGAAAAATATTTTTATAAGTTTGTAGACCAGATGTTTTTGGACATAGGAATACCTGATGTATTAGTGTTTTACTTTATTTTTTTTACTTTTATATTTGTTCTAGGGAAACGGGGATGATTTAATTTTTATTTTTTTTTTTACTTTTTTATATTTTTATTACTTTAAATTTTTTTTTTTTAGTTTTATTTTTAGACACCCCCCCAGGGGGTCTTGAACCCCAGGGGGTCTGATCATTAATTTAATACACTACAATGCTAATACATTGCAATATATTGAGCAATACCTGTAGTTCTTACCTGCTGCTAGGCATAGCTTGTAATAGAAGAGATAAAATGACAAGCCTGGGAGCCTTTAATAGGCTCCCAGCTATCATATTAATGGATCGCTGGGCCCAGACATCACTCCCACAGCTGGCGATCTACCCCAGAATAGTGGTGCCAGGAAAATGTGGCGCTACGGTCAGCTTTAAAAAAGGCATTGGGGGGGGTTGATCACTGCGATTATTGCCATTCTGTTGTTGGTTCTCCTTTGTATATTACAACGGAGACCTGGCAGCTATGACAGCCGCTCAGCTCCTGATAATAGTACAGTGGATGTCAGTAAAGGGTTAAAGAAAATTATGGCACAAAGTGGGAAGTGGTTAATGGCCCTTAGTCCCCCCTCCCTCATGATACTCTCAGCAGTTCTTTCCTCCCTCTCATATTTTCCCTACACCCTCTGCTTCTTGTTCATACTGATTCTATTCTACTCCCCCATTTCCCAGCAACCCCCCTGGTTCTAGGGTGGGTGGTTATGCCTCATTTTTTCCCTTATTTCTAGTTGGGTTACACGCCCTCTACTGTTCACTTTTTGTTTTTATTGTTAAAGAGGACCTTTCGCGTCCTCATGTATATGCTGTTTTACATACCGCTAGAAAGACGACAGCGCGCTGAATTCAGCGCACTGCCAGCTTTTCTGGTATGTGCCTCGGGACTGGAGATATTGGGGGTTGTAGTTTCACGGTTCACCGTCAGAAGGGCATTCCTGACAGTCTAGCTGGTCTGTGAGGAACGCCCTCCCTGACAGTACTCGTTCATAGACTTGTATAGAGAAATATCGAAACATAGGAGTAGGAGAAGTAGAACAATGTTTAGTCAGATTTAATCAATTATAGGCAGATAGTAATAGAAATAGATGGGAGTGAGAGAGAATATCTCTGCTGTACTATGAGCCTGACTGCAGTGATACAGAGACTGGAAGTTAACCTTTTCATTGCCAATAATCTAATTTTATTTTAAGTCTGTTTTGCAATAGAGAAGTTTGATTTGTGACTTTCCACAGATTGTCTTACATTGTTTTTACTGACAATGTCAGTCTAGTTATTCAAAAATCTATCATTAAGTTTTTATCATCGCTCATGACAGCACCCCTGACAGGAAACTGAAGATATAAAAGTTCACACCCCCACCACACCTCAGTTCAGGTTTCCTGTCATACTGGGCAGTTTATCTGGGAGATACTACTCACACCCAGGGCTGAGGACAGAAAGCAGATACCTGATACTTCTGATCCTGGTGGGGTATAACTCTTCTTATGATGCTGCCTGATACCTAGTCTGTCATTGTGTGTTCTGTGGTCCTCTCCTTCTCTTCCACTGCCATGACCAGGTTGGGCAGCGGACGCTTCACAGTGCCTGGGGCTTTCTCTTTGGGGCTGCTGGAGGGGCTCCAGGTGATGACCAGCAGTTTCAGATACTTTTTAGACCTCTGCTGAGGCTGCAGTACCTTACTAGTCCTCAAGGATGTTACTTTCACTAGCATCTGACGTCACTTACGATTTCTGATGATACTTCCAGTGACAACTGACGTCACTTCCGGTTGAAGTGCAGGCTGGAAGCGAGCATTCAGTGGCTGGAAATTGCTGTGTGAGCATCGTAGGTGAAGCGTCTGATGTCATTTCTGGTGCAGAAGCTTGCCGAAGGGGAGGAGCTAAGAGTGGCGGGTGCTTTAAAAATATCCACAGACCAGGCAGCTAGCCTGCAACATTGTTAGGCTACAGCAACTTAATTCCTGGAACAAGATGAAGGTGGGCATAGCTGCTGCTGTCAATATGTCTGAAGCACCAGAAACCCAGAAGAGCGCCGAGATTTTAGAAAAACCCAGATCATCCACTCTGGTATCTTACGGGTTCCAGCTTTTTTTCTGCTTCTGACTCAGGTAGGAGATCTTCTACGAGAATGTTAATTGCCAGTTTTGTTTGTTTTTTAGAATAATCTGGCCAAGAAGCAAAGTTTGGGTTCTAGAACCTGTGGCATGTGACATTTGTAAAAGATTCCTTTATTCCTCATACCCTAAACCTTTATGCCTTCATTGTTTGGAGAAGATTGTGGCGGAAGATAGCCCCAGATAGGTCTGGTTCTGAAATCTCTGATGAAGGAGAACTGGATTCTGCATTTTCAGAAGAAACTCCAGAAAAACCATCCTTTCTTCCAGAAGATGCAGAATTTTTAGTAATGGCAGTTAATGGTACAATGGGGCTCGAAGATTCCAGGGAGATTCACTTTACCTCAGACTTAATGTTTGAGTCCTGAGGAAGAAAAGAGTCTTCCCGGTTCATGATAATGTAAAATCTCTAGTAAGAAAGGAATGGAAAAATCCCAATAGAAGGGTCTTTCTCCCATCTTCACTAAAGAGGAAATACTCCTTTGATGAAAAGGACTCAGAGGAGTGGGACAAGTGTCCTAGTGTGGACAACCCAGTAGCCAAGTTTTCTAAAAAGACTGCACTGCCTTTTGAGGACATTGGTTCCCTGGACGATTCCCTAGATAGGAAGGCTGCTGACCTTCTTAGGCTTCTTCTGGGAGGCTGCGGCAGGTAGTTTTAGACCTAGTATCAGAGATCCATGCGTGGCTAGATCTATGAAGATCTGGCTAACTCAACTGGAATCTCACATTAAAGACAACACCCCTAAGGAGCAACTTTTGGTCTTTATTCCTTTGTTCATGAAGGCCTAAGACTTATTGGTTGATGCCTCAGCAGACTCTGTTAAACTTTCTGCCAGGTCTTTGGCTTTTTCTAACTCTGCATGAAGGGCCCTGTGGCTAAAAACCTGGAAAAAGGGGGTTCAGGGATCAAAAAATAGGTTGTTTGTGATAGCATGTGCTGGCAAAAAAGCCTTTGGCTCTTGTCTAGATGACCTACTTGACAAGCCTCAGACAGGAAGAAGGGTTTCCCAACTTTTTCAGCTCCTTTCTCCTTTAAGAAAAACCAGACAGCCTTTTGATGCTACAACAGTATATTTCAGGAAAACAAGAACAACCCCCCAGAATAAAATCAATAGGGGATTAATTTCTTCCCAACAGGATAAGTGTTATAAAGAACCACTGCCAAATCCCCAGTAGGAGGGAGATCGTCCCAGTTCCTTCAGGCCTGGAGGGACATTTCAGCTTACCCCAAGGTTCTAGAGGGGATAGCTCAGGGTTTCAAACTAGAATTTTCCTCTGTACTAAAAGACAGGTTTTTCCCTGCTCATTGCCCAAAGGCATCATCAGGAGACAGCTCCTTCAGGAAGAAGTGAGGTCCCTTATTCAGAAGGGGGTGTTGTCCCAGTTCCAAAGGAGTTGGGGACAGGTTTCTATTCTCCTCTATTTATGGTCAAGAAACCAAATGGAAAATTCAGGGTAAAATGGGCCAGATTACATTGTTGCCCCCTTCAGCAGGAGATCTTAAGTTTTTGGAACAGTTCTTGCTCTACCCTGAACCTTCAAAGATCCTCCTCTCCTCCAGGGTCAGAATCTCACTGGTGTGGTGGATGAGACTGGAATACCTAAGGTTGGGAATCCCCTGGTCCTATACATGGATGCCAGCCCATGGGGTTTGGGTGCACATTTTGAAGACAAATTTTTGCATGGAAGGTGGCCCATAGGGGTAAGGAGTTCCTCTTCAAACTACAAGGAGCTCCTGGCTATTCAGAAGGGCCACTTGTCAGCTCAGAACAGTTTACAGGGAAAGGACATGAGGATCCTTTCAGACAACTCTACAGACAACTCGGTCAGCATCTTTTCTATCCCTATCCAATTCAGTTTTCAACTGGGTAGAGAACTGTCTTCTAAGCCGATATGCTCTACACCTAAGAGGGAAAGAGAATGTAAAGGCGGACTTTCTCAGTAGAACTCAGATTTGCCAGGGAGAATGGTGTCTACACAGAGAGTTTTTTTTCTTCAGATAGCAGAGTTTTGGGGTCTCCCAATAGTAGACCTCTTTGTCAACAAAGCCAATAGTCAGGTGGAGAGGTTTTTTTCATTAAATCCCTCAGACAAGCCAACAGGAGGATCTAAGCTATGCTTTTCCCCACTCTCTGCTTGATTCCGAGAACCTTGAAGAAAATATTGGAGGACAGAGCAGAGGTCATCCTTGGTATTCTTGGATAATAACACTTTCGGTGTCTCTCCCCTGACCTCTATCGGGGAGGGAGGACCTTCTCCAATAGGGGCCTCTGTTCCACCTCAAAGTCAACAAGCTTCAACTAATGACATGGAATTTTAGAGGCTAATTTTATCTAGGAGGGTCTCAAAAGATAGTAGATACCTTGTTGGCTAGTATTACCTCTAAACTCTATTTAAAGATTTGGCAGGCCTTATGCAGATTCTCAGAACAAGAGCCATTGCTACCCTTTAATGCTCTTTCCTCCAAGCAGGATTAGAAAAAAAAAGCTAAGACCAAGTACTCTTAAGGTCCAGGTGGTGACTCTGAGTGCCTTTTTCTTTTTTTTTATTAAGCTGTAATTTTTATTGAAAAGTTTTTCCATAACAGAGTACCGTATATACTGGCGTATAAGACGACTTTTTAACCCCTTAAAATAATGGCTACAGTGGGGGGTCGTCTTATACGCCGGATATACGGGGGCCGCACTGTGTGAGGTGTTTTTTTCCCCGTCAGCGCGTAGAGAGCCGCTTCCTGGGACCGCCGTGCATGCGCGGCAATCCGCCTCTCACAGTCATTAGAAGAGGCTTAGTACGCGCTGACGGGGCGGCGCGCTGTATGCTAATGCAGCCGCCCCGTCACAGCGGTCGGCGTCACAGAGCTGGGGGTCACAGGCGGCACTTACAGAAGCATGTCGGATCTTCATTAATATCACAGCATGGATGCGAGGGGAAAGCTGGCGGTGCAGTAACGCCAGATTCCCCTCGCATCCATGCTGTGATATTAATGAAGAGCTTAGCTTTACCGTACATGTTTGAAACAACCTTATGTTTATAAGTGACAGTTTTGCTGCTATATACAGTACCTGCATGTCATATGCATTTGAATTAAAATTAACATGTTGAAATCAAAGCAGACTTTTTTTTCATTTGGGAGAGGGGTAGTCTTATACAGTGAGTATATACCAAATTCTATATTTTTAGGGCAGAAGTTGGGGGTCGTCTTATACGCCCAGTCGTCTTATACGCCGGCATATACGGTATATAAAACCAAACAAAATAAGGCAACAAGGAAGGGGAAGGCTATCTGCCAAACCCCATATAAGCGGAAATCAAGTACATTAATCCAATAACAAGGTAGAATAAAATAAGGGGGTGGGGGAGACAACTACAAAAGACGGGGTGGAAGCAGAAGGGATGGAGCGAGGAAAAAGAAGGAAGGAAACCAGGGATCAGAGACCTCGTAAAGTACAATACGTGTCCCAGGGATTCCAGATGGATCCGAAGACATCCAGAGTGTTATTTAAGCTAGCTGTCAGGCATTCGAGCCTCCTCACATTCTTCATTATAGCCAAAAGCTCAGGACCAGAAGGAATATTCACACTCTTCCAGTTTCTAGCAATGAGGGTCTTTGCGTCAGTACAGAGATACAAGAAGAGCCTAGATGTCTTGCTGCCCAGATAATAATATTAATAATAATAGTCCTTTAATAGTCCCACAATGGAGAAATTCAGTGTGTTACAGCAGCAAAGATAAGATAAGCAGATACAAATACAAATACAACATGTACAGGAATGTTCCAAGGTAAGAGGCATTACATTGATAGCAGACATACAGATAGGAAGTAGCAGAGGAGGGGGGGGGAATTAACAGGCAGAAAGATATTTCAGTTCTCTGTGTGTAATGATCTCCGCTTAGGTCGCTGTTGGTTGTATAGCCTAACCGCGGTGGGGAGGAAAGACTTCCGATAGCGCTCCTTCTCACACTTAGGGTGGAGCAGTCGGTCACTGACAGTACTGCCCAGCGCGATAACAGTCTCATGCATGGGATGGGACTTCTTCTTCTGCATGGAGCTCACCACAGACAGTATCCTTTTGTCACCCACCACCTGCACTGGGTCCAGTGGGCTCCCCAGGACAGAGCTGGCCCTTCTAATCAGCTTGTCAAGTTTATTTCTGTCCCTGGTTGATATACTGCTCCCCCAGCAGGCCACTCTAAAGAAGATGGCTGATGCCACTACCAAGTTGAAGAAAGTCCTAAGAAATGCCCCCTGGACTCCAAAGGCTCTCAGCCTCCTAAGCAGGTAGAGCCTGCTGCGGCCCTTCCTGTACAGGACCTCCATATGATCTGCCCAGTCCAGCTTATTATTAAGGAGCAAACCCAGGTACTTATAGGTGTTCACAATCTCGATGCCCGTCCCCAGGATGTCCACTGGTTTAGGAGGGCATCTGCCTTTACGGAAGTCCACCACCATCTCCTTGGTTTTCCCCACGTTAATCTTCAGGTGGTTCCGGTGGCACCAGTCCACAAAATTCCGTTTCAGTCCTCTGTACTCCCTGTCATCATCGTCTGTGATGAGGCCTACTATTGCAGAGTCATCAGAATACTTCTGTAGGTAGCAGCTATATGAGTTGCACCTAAAATTGCAGTGTACAGTGTGAAGAGGAAAGGGGCGAGAACCGTACCCTGAGGTGCCCCTGTATTACAGATCACGGTACCTGACACACAGTCTTGGGCTCTCACGTATTGAGGTCGATTTGTGAGGTAGTCTAGGATCCAGTTGGCGAGGTGGTGGTCCACTCCACCAAAGCCCAACTTGTCCCTCAGTAACCTGGGATGTATGGTGTTAAAAGCACTGGAGAAATCAAAGAACATTATTCTCACCGTGCTCTCTGGTTTCTCCAGGTGAGACAGAGCCCTGTGCAGAAGGTGGATGATGGCATCATCTACCCCAATTCCTGGCCGATAAGCAAACTGGAGAGGGTCCATAGCGGGGCTCACTAGAGGGCGGAGATGTGTGAGAACCAAACTCTCTAAGATCTTCATCAGGTGGGATGTCAGTGCTACAGGTCTGTAGTCGTTGAGGTCCATAGGGTGAGGTTTCTTTGGAACTGGTACAACACAAGAAGATTTCCATAATTCAGGGACTATTTCCTGCCTCAGGCTCATATTATACATATATGTAATTATACCACACAGCTGGTCCCCACAAGTCTTAATTAGCCTTGCACTGATGTCATCTGGCCCTGCGGCTTTCCTCGCCTTGATCTTTTTCATCTCCTTCCTCACCTGGGCCCGTGTGAAGGTCAGACTGTGGTCAGATAAAGACGGATTTCTGGATTTACTGGTCTGTTGGGAAGTAGCCGCATGGGGTGAAGTCATTGTGGTGGGGGGAGCTGAAGGACATGCTGGGGTGGGAGGAGCTGGTGTGTCATAAAATCTGTTGAAGAAAAGGTTTAGTTCATTAAGCCAATTAACATCTGCCTCAATCTGGCAGACAGACTGTTTATGACCCGAAATTGACTTAAGCCCCTCCCAGACCCCCTTTATGTCTTTTCTTTCCATTTGCTTTTCCATTTTTTCCTTATAACTGGCTTTTCCCTGCCTGATTTGATGCCTCAGCTCCTTTTGTACTTCCCTCAACCCCTCCTTATCTCTTGTCCTGAATGCCATCTTTTTCTCCTTAAGTAGTGTTTTTATATCAGAGTTAATCCATGGTTTGTTGTTGGAGAAGCACCTCACCACTTTCGTGGGTACTGTGTTGTCCACACAAAAAATTAATGTAGTCCGTTATGCAGTGTGTGAGTCCTTCTATATCTTCTCCATAAGAATCCTACAGAACTTCCCATGTGGTTGTGTCAAAACAATCCCTCAGAGCCTCATCACTCTCCTCGGACCATATCCTCACTGTGCGGTTGACAGCTGGTTCTCTACGAACAAGTGGCTTGTACACAGGTCGGAGATGCACTAGATTGTGATCTGATCTTCCCAGGGGCGGTAGGGCTGATGAGTTATATGCCTCCCTTGCGTTGGCAAAGAACAAGTCCAGTGTTTTGTTGTCTCTTGTGTGGCAGGTTACATACTGTGTGAAACTGGGCAGTGTGGATGATGGAGAGGCATGGTTGAAATCACCCGACACAAGAAAGAGAGCCTGGGGGTGTTTCAACTGTAAATGGCTCAGCGTGGCTTGTAGGACCTCGCAGGCAGCGTCAGCTTTCGCAGAGGGGGGGACATATGCAGCTATCACGATGACATGCGATAGTTCCCTTGGTAGATAGAAAGGTCTCATGCTCACAGCTAATAGTTCAAGTCCTTGCAGCAAGTTTGCTTCTTAATCACAATGTGCCTAGGATTGCACCATCTATCATTCACAAACATTGCCAACCCTCCACCTTTCCTCTTACCGCTCTCCCTTGTCCTGTCTGCCCGAAGGAGTTTAAAACCATCCAAGGAAACCAGAGGGTCAGGAGTAACTTCAGTGAGCCAAGTCTCTGTAAGTAGCATCATGCTACACACCCGAAACTCCTGATGATGCCTGGTGAGCGCTGTTAGTTTGTCCATCTTGTTTGCAAGAGATCTCACATTGCCCATGATGATGGAGGGGAGAGTTGGTCTGTAACGTCTCTTTTTAATCCTCTGAAGAGTTCCGGCTCTGCACCCCCTCCCCCGCTTTTTCTTTCTCCAAAGCTCTCGGGGGATGTGTGGGCAAATGGTAGGCAGCCCTGCTGTGTCTCTAAGCTGCAAAAGTTTCTCCCTGGAGTAGACAAAAGAATTGTCTGCAGGCACAAAAGTTCCCATTTCAAGCAGAACAAAAAGACAGATAAAAACAAAAAAGTATCACAAAGGTCCAATTCCAAGTCTTTGTGTGTTTCTTCATAGTGCAAAGTCCCTTAAGTAGAGAGATAAAAAACAAGACAAAGAAAGAAAAATAAGAGAGAGTCTCAGAGCTGCTGTAACAGGCTGCCACTCCAGCGGCGCCATCTTGGGAGGGAGGTCTAGGAGATAGACAAGAGGGTCAAGGAGGACCCCCTGTAGGAAAAGAGCCTCCGCCAAAGTCCTGACCTCTCTCCAGAAGCCCAGGATGAGGGGACATGTCCAGAAAATATGATACAGAGTGCCCACCACAGTCCTGCAGCGCCAGCACCACGGGGGAACCGTTGGATTCAAAGCATGAAGGAGGGCTGGGGATACCAATGCATCAACAATTTGTACTGAGCCTCCCTAAAGGTCACACACTGAGAGGATTTCTGAGCACGAGACCGCACAATCTGGCACTGTCCCAGGGAAATGGGTCTGCCCACCGCCTCCTCCCATTTGAGCATATAGCAATGACTAACAGAAGAGTCAACAGCCTGGGAGGCAAGAAGCTGGTAGATTGAGGAGATAAGGTCCCTAGTGGACATGCCTGCAGGTAAATCTTTTCAAAAGCACTGGGAAGTGATACCTTAAGGGACCCATGGAGCGAGCAAACAAAATGGACCACCTGAGAGTAGCGAAGCCACTCAGTAGCCAGCAGATTCAGGTTAGCCATAAGGCCTGGAGGAGCGCGGGGACATCAGGGAAAACTTAGTACAGCAGGCGGACCAAATAGATCTCGTGAAACGAATAGGGCTGAGTAGGTAGGGGGAAGGGGGGTCATGGGGGAGCCGACCCACAAGAGTGCATTAGGATGCAAGGGTGCCAACCAGAGCTTCTCAATCTCTACCCATTTGGTATATGCCGGCATAGCTGCCCAGAATGAGATGCAGCGCAGATGAGCTGCCCAATAATGGTGCAAAAGGTGTGGGACAGCCAGACCCCCACACCCCCTCCCCCGCCAACATGACAGAACAAGTAATACGATGTTGTTTGGCCTGCCAAATAAACTGAAAGATAGCCTTCTGTAAGTTACGTAAGTCTACCCGGGGGACTGCAACTGGGAGCGTCTCAAAATAGTATAATAGCTTTGGAAGGAGAGTCATCTTTACCGCAGCAATTCTCTCCAAATGGGAAATAGGTAAAGGCTGCCACTTATCTAGGAGGGCTCTCAATTCGCGAAATAACCATGGGTAATTAGCCAAGTAAAGAGTCACATAGGAGGGAGAGATCTGGATTCCCTGGTAGCGAATAGAGGATGTCCGCCACTGGAAGTCGTAATTTCCACGAAGAAGGAGAAGATCTTGTGGGATATTAAGAGGAAGTGCCTCAGTTTTCAAGGGATTCACCTTATATCCAGAGAAGTCGCTATAAACCTCAAGTAAGTGTAATAAGTTATGGAGTGTAGTATGGGGGGAGGTGAGAGTGAGGAGTACGTCGTCAGCAAAAAGGGAGACTAAATTCCTTGTCTTGGACATTAATTCCCCTAACATTAGGGTCCCGGCGGATCTTGGCCACCAAAGGTTCAATAGAAAGGGCGAATATAATAGGAGAGAGGGGGCAGCCCTGTCTAGTAAAATTACAAATAGAGAAGGAGGGCGAGGAGGCATGAGGGAGCCTAACCGCCGCCGAGGGATGGGAATAGAGAGCCTGAATTGCCGCAAAAAAGGATCCTGAGAACCCAAATGCCCTCAGAGTAGCGAGCATGAATGACCAATCTAGGCGATCAAAAGCCTTTTCAGCATCCAGGCTCAGAGAGAGGGCCAGGGTAGAGTGGTGGTTGGCCACTTCCACCAAGTCCACAGTCCTCCTGGTGTTGTCACAGCCCTGATGACAGGGGATGAAACTCACCTGGTCCTTATGGACGAGTAGGGGGAGCCAAGCATTCAGCCTATTAGCTAGGAATTTGGTGAAGAGTTTCAGGTCCGTGTTTAACAAGGCAATCAGGCGATAATTAGCGCAGTCCTGGAGATCCTTACTTAGTTTGGGAACCAGTGTAAGGAAGGAAAAAAGCATAGTGGGGGGATCGGAGAACCCGAGAGGAAGGAATTGAAGAGAGTCAAGAGGTGACCAGATAATTTGTTTTGGAAAACCTTATAGTAGTGATAAGTAAAACCGTCCGGTCTCGGGGATTTACCATTAGGAAGGTCCCTCAAAACCCCCTCCAACTCCTCATTGGTAATAGGAAAGTTCAGGGAGGCCAAAGCCTCCGAGGAGACACGCGGCAAACAGCAGTCAGCCAGGTAGTCCGCCAACAAAGAATGACCATCAGTGGAGCACAATGCCCGCAGGGAGGGTAAGTTATATAGTTTAGAGTAATAAGTGTGGAACGCCAGCGTTATAGTGTCGGGATGATGCTGGAGGATGCCAGAAGAATCACAGACAGAATGTGGCATGGAGGTTGCACGTTGAGCCCTAAGAGTCTTCTCTAACAAGGTGTGAGATTTATTGCCTTGCTCGAAATACCGTTGGCGAGAATACAAGACAAGAGAAGTCACTGCGCATGACGGGTCTCCAAATCATGGAGATCCGCTCGGGCCGGAACCAAGCGGCGAAGAACCCCCAGGGATGGACGCGCCGCCATTGTAGATGTAATGGAGCGGATGTGGGCTCGGAGAAGCTGCTCCTGAGCCTGCCTATCTCTCTTAAGCCTGAAGCTAACGCGATACAGTGGCCCTTCATAACCGCCTTATGGGCTTCCCAAAGGAATGCAGAAGATTCCACTGAGCCTAGATTGTCACGGACATAGTCAGTCAAGTGCGTGTGCAGGGCTGTAAGCAAGGTCGGAGACTTAAGCAGACTTAAGCATCTAAGTTGTGAGGTGGCCGATGGTGGAGTTGGACCAATGTCCATTAGGCCTAACTGTGCTAGCAGACGTTTGCCCGCTTCAAGAGTGGATGGTATGGGATGTGCCGTTGTGATGAAAAAATAAGTTTAAAAGGGAAACCCCAATTGCTTCGTATTCCAGCAGTCTTTAAGACATCAAGAAAAGGTTTTAGTTGTCTCCATCGCTCTAATGTTGGTGGAGCTATTTCCGCAAAAATCTGAATAGATATCTGTTTGAAAGCAATTGGAGAATGTTCTGTGCTGCCCTGAGAATATCCTCTTCACTGGTAAAGTAGTATTTGAGAAGAATAACTTACCTAGGACGCCTTCCAGGTTTTGGACTCAGGGCACGTTGGATTCGGTCCATTATGAATTAGGTCATGAGATCAGTGATAGATTCAGGGATGCCACATAGACAAAGATTGTTTCTTTGTGAGCAATTTTCAAAGTCTTCTAGGTGTAGGTGAATTCATTCTTGTGAAGACTAAGTTCAAGATCTAATTTAAGTTCCTCAGGTGCATTAAGTCATCATGTTTAGATTCCAGAGGATCAGAACATGTGCCTATGGCAGATGTTTCAGCAGAGATGTCAATGTTATGCTTTTTGTAGTTCCTTATGGAAGGTTGCGGTTATTTTATGGTATAAGTGCTCTATGCAGGCTGTGAGGTCTGCCTTTGTAAGATGTGGGTGCTTAGAATTATTTGCTAGGGTTACAGTAGGGCCTTTTTTAGGAGAGCGTTGAGGTAGTGGGTCTACATCCTCCATGAGGGAAGTTTGGGAGCTCAAAAAATCCGAGTCTGTTTCCAGAGGGAAAACAGATGTAGAGTTCTGCCACAACAGTGCAGGAATTGAGACTTGAGAAGTTGAGAGTTTGGGTGTATTTCCTCTCTTGGGCATGGGGATCCAAGTAATAGTGTATAATCAATATAGCCAGATGAATTTCTAGTGCCAAGGGCTGGAACATGGGCAAGTGAGAAGTCTCCCTGGTGGTAGTGTAGAGTCTCAGAATTCACTACAAATAGTTTGCAGCCTAAGATTATGTTCTGCCAAGAGGGATAACAGAAGGGTCAGGTAAATGCAGGATAATCCCCATTTATGGGTATTATCCATAGAGAGACTCTCTTCTGAGCAAATTTTATTTATTTTTTTATTTATTTATTATTTATTTATTATGCTTACTTATATAGCTCCATCATATTCCGCAGTGCTTTACAGACATTGACAGTCACTGTCCCATATAGGGCTCACAATCTATATTCCCTATCAGTATGTCTTTGGAGAGTGGGAGGAAACCAGAGTATCCGGAGGAAACCCACGCAAACACGGAGAGAACATACAAACTCCTTGCTGATGTTGTCCTTGGCAGGATTCAAACCCAGGACTCCAGTGCTGCAAAGCTGCCACTACTGAATCTTTAGATAAGCATTGAACAGGGCCATGCCAGCAAGATCAAAAGTGTGGATGAATATGCCTAGGGCTGTGTGAAAGATCCTCAGTGCGCCAACACCGCTTTGGCTCACACCTGAGTCTTCTTTCATAAAAAACCACACTCACCGCCAGAGAGTGTTAGGTTCACAAGATAAATACAAGACAAGCTTTCTAAATTTTATATATTTATTAACCCCTAAATGGGTCGGTATTAACATCTAACACATGCAGTTCAGAACAGATATGCAGATATATGCAAGCATTAACAGTTACTAGTTACAAGATACAGTGCAATGAAATAAAAGGGCTAAAAGTGAAATAGTTACTTTACCACACAGCTCTTTGATGTGGTTCAGTAGTCCAACATTCACACATGCTCTGATATGTGTGAATAACCAGTGGAGGCTCTTAGCATGTAGCATCAACACAACAATCCAGCCTGCATGCTCCTCACAGTATTCCAATAGTCTCTCACAGTGGAAGTCTGTCTGTAATCTCCTGTAGTCTGTCTGTAAAAAAACTGTCACTGGCCTCTTGCCTCATCTTTTATACCCTTGATGACACCACCCAGAATGAGGTCATCAACAACAGCAAGTCTGATTGATTAACGCACTCAAGTCCAGATTCTTTGTAAAGAGCTGAGACCAAGTGAAATGATACAATGTTATCAGCCATATCTGATCTAACAGCCCAGACTGAACAATGCATGTTTCTTTGATCACTCAGGGCTGTGTATGAATTCAATGGAGCCCTGCTGGGATGGATGCAAAGCCCTATTGTTCCAGTCCGGCCACTATTGGCAATATACCTTTGAGTAGGCTGTGCACATTATGAATAAATGTAAGTAAGAAGGGAAATACCCAGAGATCAAAATACAGCTTTGAGTTATAGCCATATTTAAGCAGAATCATCAGAGGCTGGAACATAGGCAAGTGAGGATTCTCCCTGATAATTGTGTAGAGTTTTGACATTCACTGTCAATAATTTTCTGCCCATGATTATGATCTGCCATAACAGAGGGGCTGGGTAAATTAGATCAAAACGTTCTAGATATTTCTCCTACTTATGGATGTGTAATAGGACATTTTTTTTTCACAAAATCTTAATGTCTTATTGATGTGATATGACAGGGTTGATGTCTTATTGATCAGTCTGTATGTATTTCTTGCAGTCCATCTATAGGATGATTTCTGTTACAGAGCCCCTGACAAAGCCCTGTGATGTATTCTCCTGATGAAGCTCCGTGATGAAGGAGGGAAATTAGATAGGTTCCTAGGATCCCTGAAAGTGTCATACACTATGTTTGAAGCCAATTTATGCCATGGTTCGTATCAAACTTGTTTGACTCTAAAAAAAACCCTTGGACCGATCCCAAAACAAATCTTCAAAGGCTTACCTTTCTCTAACCATGACCCAGAGTTCTTTATCCTCCTACAGTTTCTCTTGCTCCACCACAGGGTGGTGATGGTGACCAAGAGGTAGAAGTTGTTATTCTTCTTCCATCCCTCATTGCATGACTAAGTTTATCTTGTAAGATATATATTAAAGGGATGACATCACTGATGCTGTAGTTTTTACTGCTGCTGACACATTTGGTGGCCTCCTCAAAGGGCTTCAGAAGGCGACACAATCCGCTCATGAGCCTCCAATTTTAAAATAACACATTGTCCCTGTAGTTTGCTGCATGTAGTAATCAATTGCCAGCTTCTGCTCCATAAAACGCTGCAGTATGTGCAATTTCATGTGCTTTTCAAATTACATCCATGAAATGAGGGAGCAGGAGTGTAAGAATTGGCTTTCCCTGGTGAAGCTGGGGGTGGGAATTAGTCTAGTGAGGAGGAATCGTAGGAGGCAGATGGGTTCCACCTGGTATAGGTACTTGGCCTTCTCCAATGGGGTGGAATCAGTACTAGTCTCTGGCCTTGGTGCCTTTCTGAACTGTGACTACTGGTGCTCAAAACATGGACCCAGTGGACCATGAAACCATATAATGTCCTTGCCAATAAATGCTGCTCTACGTGTCAGGCTGTTCTATGACCAGATCAAACTCAGCTTTTTTTTTTTTTCAAATAAATTTTTATTGAAATTTTTCAAAGGAAAACATGCATAAAGTTCTGTAAAAGCAGACAGAAAAGAACAATATATCTGTCAAAACAGCCAATAAAACAAGCAAAGATAAGCAGAGGCATATTATGTAAGGTCTTGAGGACATGGCATAAATAACAAATTAACAAGAGGTTAGAGGAAAGTAAGGACTGACCTGTAAAATAAAATGTCAGTACAGGAAAATATATATATATATACATAGCTACAAAAGGAGTAGAAGTGGGTGTGTAACATAGGTTCAGGGAATCAGAGCCGTATTGTTAACTGTAAGGAAGTGGATGGTGAGATAGCCATGGGGACCATTGGGAGTAAAAGAAATTGAGCTTATCATTTTGACAAGCAATCATAATGTTCTTACATGCAGTTAGTAGAGATAATAGATTTAAGTTCTCCTAGGGACGGGATAGTAGATGATTTCCAAAGCAAGCAATTAGTAACCGGGCTGCATGGAGGAAGTGACATGTGAGAGTTCTAAAAGGAGTAGGAATATTATTGATCCCAAGAAGGAGGAGAGCCAGGGGGGCTGAAGAGGTAACAGTAAATCGTATGTAGCCACTAAGTAACTTGAGGGTGGCGTGCCAGAATTAAGCAATGTGCGGGCAACTCCAAAAGATGTTTAAAAGTGACCCTGTTTGGCCACAGCCTCTCCAACAATAGGAGGAAGATGATGGGTAGATTTTTGAGAGTCTCAGTGGGGTGTAATACCATAAGAGAAGTTTGTGATATTGTTCCCAATGAGAGGCACAAGAAGTAGACTTGTGAGGCCAGATCAACTCACTATTCCATTATACTTCAAAAGAGGAGGTAATTTAGTAATCTGGTGGTCGTTGGCTACTAGGAGGTAAAGAGGTTTAACACCCCTAGATTTCAAGGCAATCGAATTTTGTAGAAATTCCCCTAGGACGGCTGAAATGGAGGAGGTGAAAGAAGGTTTAGATGACAAAAAGTCTCTGATTTGGACGATCTGAACACCTCCTGCGAAGGGAGTAGGAATTTAGACTGAAGTTGTGTGAATGATGAAATGGAATGGCTGTGGAACAGGTCAGAGATGTGATGCAATCCACTAGCAATCCAAGATGATAAAGAAATATTGGGAATATGATGCATCAGGGCTTGGATTGGAATAGCCATGTGTACCCTGGGAAGAGAAGATCACCCCACCCACCAGGTCTCAAGGGAGACCTGAACTGATGGGGAAACCAATGGTGAAGACAAAGCTGAATCAGGAGGGTATAGCAAGAGAGCTCTCATGTCAGATATGTGGGGCACGAGCCTCCAGTGCCGGCCAAAGTTTGTCATGGGACTCATTCCACCAGTATTTCAAATGGTTTAGAGTGAAAGCTAAATGATAATGGTAAAGGTTAGGCAGGCCCATGCCACCATGACTCTGAAGCTTCGTCATTGTAGAGAAGGAGATGCGTGGTTTCATCTGTTGCCAAAAGAATGCATTCATTTGTTTGTGGAGAGATGAAAATGTGGAAGTGGGATTTGATCGCAAAAGCCTCGTGACATCAGGCGCCTGCAGACCCCTGGTGAAACCTACCTGGTCTCTGCCAATAATACTAGGGAGAATTGAGAGAAGTCTATTAGCAAGTGTTTTTGCATAGAGCTTTACATCGGTATTAAGAAGAGAGATGGGGCAGAAGTTACCTGGAGTGGTGGGATCTTTTCCTGGCTTAGGTAATGTTTTCTCATTTTGTCTCTCATAGTTGAGGTCTACCTATGATGTCAATTACAGGCCTCTCTCATCTTTTTAAGTGGGAGAACTTGCACTATTGGTGGCTGACTACATACTTTTTTTTCCCCACTGTATGTTGTTGTTCTAGAAATGCAATTTTATCCATAGGCAACTGTATAAAACGGATTTTTTTGTTTTTTAAATCTAGCAGCGTGTTGTATGAGAAGGCCGCTTGTGTATGCCTTGTGAGAATTCCATAGGGAGAAAGCATCTCTCGCAGCGGGGGCATTAATGGAGAAAAACTCTTTAAGGCTAGAGGAAACAGATTCTGTAACCGTAGGCAAAGACATAACGTAAATGTTGTTACACCAGCAGTATGTGTTGCGGGGATAAGAAGGAGTTTGTATAGTCATGGTAATAGGGGCGTGGTCAGACTACGTAATGTTCCCTATGGTGCATTGAGAGATGTCAGGAAGGAGCCATTTATCAGTCAAAAACATGTCGATCTGTATATATGTTTGGTGACAGGCAGATTAGAACGTAAAATCTTTTTCCGAGGCCTGTAAGCATCTCCAGACATCGTGAAGATCCTCCACAGGCGTCTAACTGTGGATGAGGTCTATTTCCTTTATAAGTGGTATCTATGGAGATGTCATGAATTATGTTAAAATCTCCACAGATAATACATTTACCTTGGATATTGCCTCTAAGCTTTTTACACAAAGTGTTTAAAAAGGCCACCTGAGAAGAATTTGGGCAATAGACAATAACTATGGTAAAAGTAACATTATTAAGGGAGTAGATCAGAGCTATAAATCTCCCTTTGTGATTTATAATAGAGTCAGTCAGTTGAAAGGTGACAGTGTTTCTTATAGCAATAATAACACTTGTTTTCTTCTTGTCAGCATTAGAGAAAAAAATCTGAGAGAAGGATTTGTTTGAAAATTTAGTAGGAGACTGTCTCTTAAAATGTGATTCTTGTATGCATAACACATCAGCATTAGAGTTAGATGCTTCCTTCCATATTAGTGACTTTTTCTAGGGACTACTAAGGCCCTTAACATTCATAGAGAGAAATTTAATGGCCATGGGCATACAAAGAAAGATGCTTCTGCGATGTGACAGGCATCAATACAGAGATTACATACTAGGTAAAGTTGGTCCAGTAGAAGAATAAGGGTGGAGTAACTAAACTGTAAAACGGCAAGTACAAAAGCACTTCAACAAAGAATAAACAGAATAACAACATACTGAGCAGTAAAGGATACCACGCAAACTCGGGGCGCAGTTTGCAAAGAGAAAAACATAAAAGTGTCGGCTATGTCGTATCTTTATAACAACCTCAAGTGACCTTAGAAGCCGACTTCCAGAGGGGTGACATCTTAGACGGGGAGTTGGTTTTGCGGGTCGGAGCTTGAGGAGGAGGAGAGTCCAGTCCCCATTGCTGGAGTAGTTTCATCCTCTGATCCAAGGAAGAAAAGATATAGGAGACTCCGTTCTGGAACACAATTACCTTTACCAGAAAGACCCACTTGTAAGGAATGGAATGGTGTCGTAGTGTTTGAGTTATCGGGACTAATTTCTTCCTTGCTGCGATGGTTGCTTGGGATAGGTCTGTGAATAATTTGATATTCTGGAATGGAGCAGGAAAGGCAGGCAGTCTCCTGAAAGCTGTCATAAGCTGATCTTTTACATGGTAAAAATTAATTTGAGCTACGGCATCGCGAGGGATAGAGTCAGGTAGATTTTTTGGCTTGGGAAGCCTATCGGCGCGGTCTAGAATTAAATCTTGTTCCGAGCAATGTAGTAAGACCGCTTTGATAAGATTTTGTAGAAATTGAGGTAAATCAGACGTTGAAACAGATTCAGGGTTACTGCGGAATTTCACATTGCTCCTGCGGTTTCTATCTTTAATATCAGCTAGTTTGAGTTTCAAAGCCTCCGCATCTTATTCCAGGTCATTATGGGCATCCACCAGGGAATTGTGTGCGCCAGCAAATTCCAAACTCAGCTTTGAGCTGGTCAGAAATCAGCGCCAGTGCTCTTTCAAGATACATATGAAAAGGCCTGGAAAATGAGCCCTCCCGCAGTCAGTCTGACAGATAAACTACAGTTTTTAATGTAGTGCTTATACATTCAAACTGAAGTAATATTTTTAATTAAACCCAATTGCAAAAATTACTTTAGTCCAAAATACATACAAAGGTGTACATACCATTTAAGTGTAGAAATGTGTTTAACTAAATTAAGAAAAAAAAAAAACATAACTTACTGTTCCATTCCCATTCTGGTGGTCTGGTAAACACTGTTGCCACATTAGTGTTGATGTCTTCTGACATGCCCTTGAGGGAAGGTGACCACTGGAGCCAACCACAGGTCTCCGTCTATACAAACTGTATGTAACTGGCCACAGCAGGTGACATAGCCATGTAAGGGATTTTTTTGTGGGATCAATTTGTATTTTTCCATGTGATAATTCTGGGGTACATATATTTCATTGCTTAACTTTTATTACCTGTTTCTGCAGGATAAAGAAAAAAACTATATTTCCAATGTTTTTACATTATAAATTTTGCAGGATGAGTTGATGGTTTTTTTGCAGCACTTAGGCTACTTTCACATGACAGTGAAAACTGGCCAAGTGACGTCCATTTTTATAACAAACGTCATACGGCAGCATTAATTTCACTGTTAGTGAAATTGTTAGCATACTCTAGTGGGGTTTTCTTGATATGGCAGAATATCTCTGCACCAATCTTTCTAGGACTATCAACTTAGAAAAAAAATCTACCATGCAAAAAAGTTGGGGGCCATTCTCATGACCGTTATTTTGATGGTTTGTGAGAACGGACCGTCAAAATATAGATCATGTCCTATTTGCACTGAAATGTATGGGGGATCCGTGAAAACAGGTGCCCCTTGGGTGCAAGATGGTCATGAAAAATGGATGTTCTTCAGGCCACAGAGTATAATAGAGGCCCAGCAAAGACGACTAAACATCAACAGTTATATTCACCTTGCCTCACCTCTCCTGGGCATTATTGCAGCATCAAGTGGTTCCATTGCATCGTCTTCCGGCCGCTGGCTGATGTCACAAGCCCTGGACTTACCACTGAGGCCTGTGAGTGGACCTCATCAGTCACATGTGGTGCGCCAATGTTATGACTCTTTGAACCAGTCGGCATGCCCCAAGTGACAACTGAGGCCCAATCAAAGGCCACAACAGTGACTCCAGGGCTTGTGACATCAGCCAGAGGCAGCCCTGAGGCACATTAGACAGAGCGTTGACCACGAGGCACTTTACATCAGCCAGAGGCCGGAATAGGATGCCAGGGGACCATCGGATGCCGCAAGTAAGCCCAGGAGATGTCTGGCAAGGTGAGTATAATTATGTGTTACTCATTTCCCTGGTTCCTGGTAAAATTTGGTTCAAACCGAATCCGTTCGCTCATACCTAAGTAACACTGCTATCCTCAGGGGGAAGTCCTAATGGAAAATAGCACCTAATATATGTGAAAAGGAAGGGCAGTGATAGGAAGCAGTTAATTTTATTTAGTGATGGCAGTGATATAGCATCTTTTGCTCATATACCATATACATATATATGCAATGTATACAGCAATTTATATGAATAGCATCTCGGGTGGTCCCTTGCAACAGAAATTGCCCAGTCCTAAGCCCAGTATGCTAGAGTCTAGTTTAGTCACACTAAGATGGACTTAAAGGTGAGTGACTTGCAGGAATGATTGGACATTCCTCTTCCTTTTACGTTTTGAGACTGAATTATTGAAATATATACTTGATTTGGAATTAGTTCACCTAGCATACTCTAGTGGGGCTTTCTTGATATGGCAAAATATCTCTGTACCAATCTTTCTAGGACTTTTAACTTAAAAAAATCTACCATGCAAGAAAGTTGGAGAAAAACTTCTAAAATTTCCAATTCCCACAATTTGTCGGGCTTACATTTCAACTGCCTTGTATTGGGTATTTTTATTCAAGGAGAAAACTTGCAGTATTAAAAACAAATTATACATAATCATACATAAACCATTACTATAACTGTCTTCCATACAGTAAAAAGCATGACTTCACCACACCTTCTGAAAATACCTGCCCCTAAGAAATGTGTGAAAACACCTGACATCTTTTTTAACAAGCTGGAGTTCATTTAACACCTTAAAGGGGTTGTCCAGTTTCAGACAAATATTGAGAAACAGATGTTATTGTTTGTATAATGAAAAGTTGTACAATTTTCCGATGTATTTTCTGCATCATTTCCTCATGGTTTTCTAGGTCTCTGTTTGTTGTCATTCATTCTGTTAACTTCCAGGGGGTAAAAATCAGTCCATGGTCATGTGATGGGCACACAGGTGCAGTCACCACACAGTCATGTGCCCATCACATGACCATGGACTGTATATCACATGGAAAAAAATCTGAATGTGGTGGAATTGCAGAAAAAGTGCATTTGTGTGACAGGTTTAGTTTTTCCGGCGTTCACTATGCAGTCAAACTGATATGTCACCATGTCACCTGTATTCTATGTTTCATTACGATTCCTGGGATAACAAATTTATATAGTTTTACTTACATTTTAACCACTTAACAAAAATCCAAAACTTGAAAAAAAAAAAAAAAATTTTCTTAAAGTCGTCATATTAACAAATAACTTTTTTAGATTTCCGCATGGATAGGGTGTACATTTTAGTTATACCATTTTGGGGAATGTCTATTGCTCTGATTACTTTGATTACTTTGCTTTTACTTTGCTTTGATTCAAATTTTTATCAGAGGCGAAACAACAGTTGGGAACATTTTTTTTCCTGCTACGGCATTCATTGTATAGCAAAAATATTTTTATAAGTTTCTAGACTGGGAATTTTTTGACATAGGGATACCTAATGTGTATGTGTTTCACAGAAGTTTTTAACTTTGTATTCTACTTTGTATTCTTTGCAATATGTATTCTAGGGAAAGGGGGTGTTTTGAATTTTTAATTCTATTTATTTTTATTTATATATTTTTTTTTCTCCTAGGAGTCTTGAACCCCAGGGAGTCTGATCACTAATGCACTGCATTACAATGCGAATGCATTGCAATGTATCAGCATTTGTGTGATAGGCTGCATAGAGCTGCCTGTACTACAAATCATTGCCAGACAAGCCTGGGAGTCTTCAATAGGCTCTCGGCTGTCATGGAAATGGATCGCCAGCTCCAGATCTTCAAACAGCTATTTCTTGGCAATGGAGGCACTGATTTATTGGTTTGTATGCTTGGTTCTGCCGACAGAATCCCTTTTAGTACAGTAGGTCACATTTAACATTTCATCATGATTTATCAACATTTTTAACTCAAAAACAAAAACTTACCTGATAACCCCATGTGCTACCACTCTGGTATTTTGCGTAATGATTGCCTGTACTGTTGCGATTCATATAGTAAGAATCTTCCAGGTTATCATACACTGAACCAACTATTAAGAAAAAAGACAAACAATGTTAACATAACTTATTACTAATAACACAATGTAAGACTGTTTGAAATCCACATTGTAGTTTCCCCTTTATAATAGAGACTACAATGCAGTTCTAGATCGATTGCATAACAGATACAAGCAGCTTGACTTATAATGGGGTTCTCAGGTTTTGTCGTTTTGATTAGAATCATGGAACCCACAGGTTTGAAACTTTTATCATATACAATTTTGCTTTCATCATCCATTCAAAAAAATTGCTTATTATATACTATATAATAGAAAGCTATATCAATTATTTTGTGTTTTAAGGATATGTACAGCTTAGTATCGATTTTTTTTAAGTATTAAATTGCATGTATTTATGAAAAAAACATTCTAATTAAGATCAATGAAAACTTTTGCTTTGTTTGGCTTCTACTACTTGCATACATATGTACTACAATACAAACTGTGGAATGCTATTTAGAAGGTAATCCATCAGACAGTTCATTTAGTCATTCTCAAGTTCCTCTCTCTCCTCTCTCTTTTAGAGAGCAAAAAAACGCTGCGGGAAAAACCGCTGCGGCAATGCTTCACGTTTTTTTTTTCCGCAGCGCTTTTGACAGAAAGTTCTCAGAGGTTTCCTCTGTGGACTTTCTGCTTCCATTATACCTATAGGGAAACCGCTGGCGTTTCCATAGGTATAATTGACATACTGCGATTTCCAAAGCCGCCACAGATTTGGAAAACACAGCATGCCCCCAGCGCATATTTTCTTGCACTGTGGCGATGGGGTTCGCTAGAATCCCATCCTCTACACATTGACTGTAAAGCTACGGTGTTTGCCCCACATGGGGACCCAGCCTTAAAGGTGTTGTCTGGTTTCAAAGAAAACCTGTCTAACTCGGACAGTTTTTCTTTTTGGCTAAAAAAACAGAAGCAAAAATGTAGCTTTACTGAAACATGTGGCCTCAATCTTAAATAGGCGCTGTCATTTCCACAAACTTTGCATAAATGAATAGTACAGGCGATTTGTAATATATCTTATCAGAGAGAAATGACTGATTTCCTGATCCCCCTCCCTCCTGATCTCCCTCCCTCTACTAAAACAACTTTAAGTCGTGGCCCCATGTGGCGTAAACGTCGCGGTTTGTCCAGGGGATAAACACCGCAGAAAAAAATGCGGTGTTTTACAGTCACTGTGTAGTGGATAGGATTCTAGCGAATCCCATCCCCACAGTGCGGTAAAATATGTGTAGCGGATGCTCTGCAATTTCTAAAACCATTGTGGTTTTGGAAATTGCAGTTTGTCAATTATACCTATGGAAACGCCAGCGGTTTCTTTTTAGATATAATTGAAGCAGATAGTCCACAGAGGAAACCTCTGTGAACTTTCTGTGAAAAGTGCTGTGGGAAAAACTGTGATGCGTTGCAGACGCGGTTTTTCCCGCAGCACTTTTTTGCTGTGGAGCACTACTGGGGCCTTAGCCTTAAGTCTTAAAATCTCTGCCCGAGACAGACTGTACAGTGCTGGCCAAAAGTATTGGCACCCCTGCAATTCTGTCAGATAATACTCAATTTCTTCCAGAAAATGATTGCAATCACAAATGCTTTGGTAATAATATCTTCATTTAATTTGTCTTCAATGGAAAACCACAAAAAGAATTGTCAAAAAGCCAAATTGGATATAATTCCACACCAAACATAAAAAAGGGGGTGGACAAAAGTATTGGCACCCTTTGAAAAATCATGTGATGCTTCTCTAATTTGTGTAATTAACAGCACCTGTTACTTACCTGTGGCACATAACAGGTGGTGGCAATAACTAAATCACACTTGCAGCCAGTTGAAATGGATTAAAGTTGACTCAACCTCTGTCCTGTGTCCTTGTGTGTACCACATTGAGCATGGAGAAAATAAAGAAGACCAAAGAACTGTCTGAGGACTTGAGAAGCAAAATTGTGAGGAAGCATGAGCAATCTCAAGGCTACAAGTCCATCTCCAAAGACCTGAATGTTCCTGTGTCTACCGTGCGCAGTGTCATCAAGAAGTTTAAAGCCCATGGCACTGTGGCTAACTTCCCTAGATGTGGACGGAAAAGAAAAATTGACGAGAGATTTCAACGAAAGATTGTGCGGATGGTGGCTAAAGAACCTCGACTAACATTCAAACAAGTTCTAGCTGCCCTGCAGTCCGAGGTTGCAACAGTGTCAACCCGTACTATCCGTCAGCGTCTGAATGAAAAGGGACTCTATGGTAGGATACCCAGGAAGACCCCACTTCTGACCCAGAGATATAAAAAAGCCAGGCTGGAGTTTGCCAAAACTTAACTGAGAAAGCCAAAAACTTTTTGGAAGAATGTTCTCTGGTCAGATGAGACAAAAGTAGAGCTTTTTGGGAAAAGGCATCAACATAGAGTTTACAGGAAAAAAAAAAAGAGGCCTTCAAAGAAAAGAACACGGTCCCTACAGTCAAACAAGGCGGAGGTTCCCTGATGTTTTGGGGTTGCTTTGCTGCCTCTGGAACTGGACTGCTTGACCGTGTGCATGGCATTATGAAGTCTGAAGACTACCAACAAATTTTGCAGCATAATGTAGGGCCCAGTGTGAGAAAGCTGGGTCTCCCTCAGAGGTCATGGGTCTTCCAGCAGGACAATGACCCAAAACACACTTCAAAAAGCACTAGAAAATGGTTTGAGAGAAAGCACTGGAGACTTCTAAAGTGGCCAGCAATGAGTCCACACCTGAATCCCATAGAACACCTGTGGAGAGATCTCAAAATGGCAGTTTGGAGAAGGCACCCTTCAAATCTCAGGGACCTGGAGAAATTTGCCAAAGAAGAATGGTCTAAAATTCCAGCAGAGCATTGTAAGAAACTCATTGATGGTTACCGGAAGCGGTTGTTCGCAGTTATTTTGTCTAAAGGTTGTGCTACCAAATATTAGGCTGAGGGTGCCAATACTTTTGTCTGGCCCATTTTTGGAGTTTTGTGTAAAATGATCAATGATTTGACTTTTTTTTTCATTCTCTTTTGTGTTTTTTCATTGCAAGCAAAATAAATGAAGATATTATTGCCAAAGCATTTGTGATTGCAATCATTTTCTGGAAGAAATTGAGTATTATCTGACAGAATTGCAGGGGTGCCAATACTTTTGGCCAGCACTGTAGGTCAAATGACTGAGATGACTCATCTCTATACAAGTCTATAAGGGGAGGAGGGGGTGGAATATGCATGAAAAGCAGGAGAAAACAGAAGAAACCCAGTCCAGAATTGAATTGAATAGAATAGAAGGGTTCTATCACAACCAAAGCACTCTCTAAACTCCTGGAACGCTTGGTCTACTCCCGCCTAATCTGCTATCTCTCTGATAACTCTCTTCTGGACCCCTTACAATCAGGTTTTCGTGCACTACACTCTACAGAAACGGCCCTCACAAAGATCTCCAACGATCTCTTCATGGCTAAATCTAAAGGGAACTATTCACTACTTATTCTTCTGGATCTCTCAGCAGCATTTGACACTGTAGACCACCAACTCCTCCTCACTATGCTCCACTCTATTGGCCTCAGGGATACAGCTCTCTTGGTTTTCTTCCTATCTCTCTGACCGCTCATTTATCTTATCATTTGCTGGTGCTATTTTATTCTCCACTGCCCCTTGCGGTTGGGGTTCCTCAAGGTTCAGTTCTAGGTCCCCTCCTCTTCTCTCTGTACACAGCCCCAGTTGGACAAAGCATTCGCAAATTTGGCTTTCAATACCATCTTTACTGTAGTAGTATAATGTTGTACCGTATTAGCCATAGAAAGTGGAAGAGTGAAGAAATCAGGCGATACCTTTTAGAGGCTAACAGTATATTTGATAGTGAGCTTTCAAGAGTGCTAGCTCTCTTCTTCAGACATGGTGTAATGCTAGAAACTGAAAATTCACACTCTTTATATACACACAAGACATGGATCTTCAAAAGGATCTTGGAATAACAAAATGCAATATAAGTAGGGAAGTTATTTACAACAGGTCAGGAAATTAACAGTCTGGGAAACTTTGTTATCTGTTTGCTGTCAGGTGGTGATTTATGACCCTCACAGTTCTTACAGAGTGTGACATGAAACTGGCATGAATATTAAGTCCAAATTGCAGAGTTTGAAATTTTTTTCATGAACTTGTATTGAATACAAGTTATGTCAGTCGCTGTATTGGTTGCCCATCCATCACAGAATACAATATAAAATTATCACACTGACCCACAAATCCATCCATAGCGCTGAACCCCCCTATATCTAGTCTCTCGTCACTGTCTACCGCCCTAACCGTCCTCTCCGTTCTGCCAATGACCTTAGACTTGCATCCTCTGTTATCCGATCATCCCACTCCCGTCTACAAGACTTTTCTCGTGCGGCACCATTGCTCTGGAATGCTTTACCCCAGACAATCTGATTAATCCCCAACTACAGCAGCTTCAACACTGCCCTAAATCACATCTGTATGGTCAGGTTTATCACGTGACCTGATCACAGTGTAGTGTGCGGAGGTGCAGAACAATAACACATTTTCCTTTCTCCTCTGATCCTCAGATTCTGACCCCTCTATCTAGAAGTTACACTGCATTCCTTGCACTTAGTATATGTTTATTCACAGATACTGGCTGGTGACGGGTTCATACAGCTTTAGTTACACAACCTTTTCTATTAAAAGATGGCTGGACCATGGTAGCAAACAAGCCCTCTGACCTCTTGTGTCTCCCAACTCCTCATAGAATGCAAGCTCTTGTGAGCAGGGCCCTCACTCCTATTGTATGGTATGTTTATTTCTTTGTCACATCGTAATGTCTCATGTGTCCTCTGATTTGTAAAGTGCTACGGAATATGTTGGCGCTATATAAATAAAGTTATTATTATTATTATTATTATTAGTAAACTAGGTTCACATAGCAAATTTAATGAGGAATTTGAGGTGATCTTCTGATTCTAGACTGAGACACAATGGGGGGAATTTATCAATGCCTCTACACCAGCCAGAGTCTCTTTATAAATGAGCTGTGCCCTGTGTCTATCAGTGCCTTTATTAAGACTGGCGTATGAAATTCCAGTCTTAGTAAATCTGCCCCAGTGGGGATAATCAGCATGAGACTCTACATCTGCTGAGGAATCTATAAAATGATTGAGCAGGATGACTCTTTTTTTTCAGTGTGCTTAAAAAAAAAAAAGAAGTCTTGGTCACTACCTCTCATTGAAAACAATGGACTGTAATTTGGAGCTGATTATAAGGACAAAATACTTGAGGTCAAAATTACCAGATAGTGCTGCTCCTTAGGTACACGCATGACAGTTTATTTTGAAAAGTTGTAAGAAACAGGTACTCTTTAAGTTTATTTATGATCACATCAAACTTTAACAGACAGGAGGGGTTGTGAATGATAAGTGCATGTCATAGTAAAGAGCAGCCTTAGTTGGAGTGACGCCTGCTGGAATAATAGTTTTCTTCACATTACTGCTAATAATAAACGCATGTCCAAAGGTATGTTTAGACATCTTTCCATGGCTCCTACTTAGTGCTGTCAGCAGTTTTGCATTGTCACAACTGCAAATAGGCTACTCCTAAAAGGGAAATTCAGTTCGGAGATAGAAAGACACACAGATTTTAGGTACCCTGGATTTAGTTAGTATATTGAAAGCATATGGCAAAAATCCTCTGCCTCTCACTCACTTCAGATCTCACAGCCCACCTCCTCAGGCTGTCTCTTGTACACTTGATAAAGGGGATCTGATTTCCCCGAAACGCATTGTGTTATTTGAGTATAATAAAGCATCTTTGGTGAAGCGCGGTCCCCACACCTAATTTTTTGGGAGATTCTCCTACCAATCCACTACCTATAAAAACCCTTGGCCATTTTAGGTTCAGTCATTTCACATCGTACTTAGTGCAGGGAGAGACGTCAGCAGGCGCTAGGGAAAGTGGCACAAAACAATTCAAAACTGCTAAAAGTTCAAGGAAAGGGCCTTAGAACTATTGGGAAAGGATAGGGAGGAATTTATAGAAGAGTATTGAAGCAGAACAGGATTCATTTGGAGTGGCTGCAAGGTCAGTAATAGCAACTACACATTGCAACACTCACTGCCATTATACTGCTGGTCATTGCAGATTTGCAATAGATCATACCCGTGTGTTCAAGGTTACAATCCTTTTGCAGTACAGTAGTGGCAAAAAAACTGAATTCTTATACGGTAATCTGTGCATTAATCTGTTATAACGTCTTTTCAAGGCGTTTATTATTGGGGAAAATAGTAAAGGGGCTTATTCGCCGTTGTGTGTTGTAGGTAGAAAATTACAGGCCTTTTTGCCCTGTATTATTTTCCTTTTCATTTACTTATTTGATATAACAGTATGTCAGACAGAGAAGCGACAGGCCCTGCACAAGGGAGGGGCACAGACCTAAATGTTTCTGGCGCAAGCACAGGTCGCAGCAGAGTAAGGGGGTGTGGCAGCTGGGGTCACTTACAGAGGACTGAGCTACCAGTGTCAGCTAGCGGTCGTGTCTTGACCAGTGGTAGAATGGTTGATTCGGTCATCCACTTCATCCCAAGTCACATCAGACACGCCCAGCCAAGTCAGAGGGTTCGTCAGACACAACCCTTAGTTGGCATGGCCAGGTAACAGGCCCTGTGCCTTCACCTGTCCTCAACCTGCCTCTGTCCTTTTCTGTTCCCTCAGCCAGAGAAGTACTCTATGCTGTGGGCTCAGATACACTATACAGTGAGGAATAGCTACTAGAGGACAGTCAACAGCTAGTGCCCAGCCAAGATGTGGAGGAGACATCTGCCGCTTCCTCCAGTATGCGGGCAAGTAGTGATGAGGAGAGTGGCGTGGTAGCTGGTGTTGCAAGCGGACAGGCTCCTGGCTCTGAGACCGTTGAGGAGGACATCAGTGACCTGCAGACAGTAGTGGATGACGATATAGCCGATCGCAATTGGGAGCTGGGTGACAAAGAGGCTTCATCATCATCTGGAGAAGAGGGTTACAGCTTGCGCACAAGGCAGCTGCGGAGTCATCAGGGTGGCAGCAGTGGGAGGTCGGGAGCCAAATGTACCCGGGGTAGACCACCCGCTTCACAGGAGACTACCTGCCCGGAAAGCAGTGGTTCAGGGGTTCACGGAGGCAGTAGCGGCAGCAGTCAGTTAGTGCGGAGTGTTGGGGGTAAAATCACCTACTCCTGGTGTGGCAGTTTTTTGTTAAGCCGCCGGGGGAGGTGAACATGACCATATGTATAATCTGTGGGCAGAAGGTGAAGCGTGGCCAGGGTGCCAATGTTGGCACCACAGCCCTGTGTCAACATATGCAGCGTCACCATAAAGTGGCCTGGGAGAACTGTGGCTCCAATGTGGTAGTCCAGCCTGCTGCAGAAACCACTGCATCACCCAGTGGCACGCACCCCATTTCAGCCTGTCAAGGCTCCACCACCTCAGCCAATGGAAGCTGTGTGTCCTTCCCATCATCTGCTGGTCCTGATGCTCCTGCTCCTCCTCCTACTCAGTCATTGCATCAGCAATCCATCACTGCAGCGATTTCGAAGAGCAAACAGTATGCGTGCACTCATCCAATGGTGCAGAAGCTGAACGTGCTCCTGTCCAAGTTGCTGGTGCTGCAGTCCCTCCCTTTCAAAGTGGTCGACTCTGCACCTTTCAGAGAACTGATAGCTTGTGCCGAGCCTAGGTGGAGAGTCCCAAGCCATCATTTCTTTGCCAAAAAGGCAGTACCAGCCCTGCACAAATATGTAGAACAGAAGGTGGGCCAGCCCTTGAGCCTGTTAGTGTCTGCCAAAGTGCATGGCAGCGCCAACGTGTGGAGCTGTAACTACGGTCAAGGACAATATATGTCCTTTACGGCTTACTGTGTGAATGTGCTTCCTGCCCAGACACACCAGCAACTTGGCCAGGTGACGCCGCTTCCGCCTCCATGTTCTCACACTGTTGGTCCTGCAACAATGTCCGCCTCATCCTTCACTGTGTCCTCCGCCTCCACTGCAGGGACAATTCACAGTGCTCCTCCATCATACCACATGTGCAGGGCACAGTGGTATCACGCTGTTCTACACCTCGTTTGCCTGGGTGAACAGGGGGGGAACTGCTCCGCTCCTGTCCTCAATCAAGAAATCGAATCCTGGCTTTCTCCAAGACTACTTAAAATCGGAACCATGGT
Organism: Leptodactylus fallax; assembly: GCA_947044405.1. Taxonomy (NCBI): domain Eukaryota; kingdom Metazoa; phylum Chordata; class Amphibia; order Anura; family Leptodactylidae; genus Leptodactylus; species Leptodactylus fallax. The sequence goes on along the minus strand of CAMRHE010000007.1, from coordinate 8,292,373 downwards.
GACTGACAACGGGAAGAACATGGTGTCAGCGCAGCATCAAGGAGGGTTGAGCCATGCGCCCTGCAATCTGGTTGTCAAGCATTTCCTTAAGTGTTCTACCCATCTGCAAGACATCCTAAAAATGGCAAGGATACTTTGCATGCACTTCAGCCACTCGTACACCACCAAGCACACCCTCCTTGAGCTGCAGCGGTTGATATTCAATGTTTCCACCCCTTGGAATTCAACCCTCCATATGTTGGACCGACTGTAAGAACAGAGAAAGGCCATAAATGATTTATTGATGATCCAAGTGGACAGAGGTACTCCCCTGTGTAACTTCAATGTTAGCCAGTGGCAGCTCATGCATGACACCTGCCATTTGCTCATTCCCTTTGAGGAGGCCACTTTATTAGTCAGTCGCCAGGACTACGGGATGAACAACGTCATTCTGCTGATTCATATCCTGGAAAAGATGCTTGTAAATCTTGCTGGTAAGGGGACTGGAGATGTGGCGCCTACATCTCAAGGCCATATGAACCCTGTGGGGGCTGAACTGGAGGAGGAGGAGGAGGAGGCAGCCATTGGAGCAAAAGCAATGTGTAGCGAAATGGGTGGTTTTTCCACATGGGTGACAGGAGAGGAGGAGCAGGAGAAGCCAGAAGAGCAAGAGGGAGATGAGACAGATGACCCAGACACACTGTGGCAGTATGGAGTGGAGATGGATGCAGAGAGTCCCTCCGAGTCACTTGCGCAAATGGGCCGATGCATGCTCACTTGCTTGCGTAGTGACAGCCAAATTGTCACCATTCGGCAGAGGGATGATTACTGACTCTCCACCATGTTAGACCCTTGCTACAGGTAAACAATGTGGGCCTTTTTTAACACCTGCTGAGAGGAAGGACAAACAGAACTACTAGAGACATCCTATGTAGTCAGTTGGCCGCTGCCTATCTGCGCCATTGTCCATTCTCTCACAGGTCCAACCGAGGGGGCCCTGGGCACTCACCTTGCACTGCCATGGTAGCTGTGGGGGGGGGGGGGTGGCAGGAGCAGTATCAGCTCCATGAGCAGAAGCTTGAGCCTAGAGTCGCTGATGAGCAGCTTTCTTCACCCGGATAGTGAAGAAACTGCTCATCAGCAGCTAGACATAGAGCAGAACCTGAAACAGGAGGTGGTGGCATACTTGGAGTGCAGCCTGCCACCCATCATTGAAGATCCGCTGGACTACTGGGCAGCCAAACTGGATTTGTGGCCGCAACTGGCTGAGTTTGCCCTGGAAAAGCTGTCCTGCCCGGCCAGTAGTGTGGCATCAGAGCGGGTATTTAGTGTAGCGGGGGCCATAGTTACCCCAAGGAGAACTCACCTGTCCACCCAAAATGTGGAGAGACTGACCTTTGTCAAGATGAATCAGGCATGGATCAGCCAGGATTTCTAACCACCAATACCTGATGACTGATGCTTGATGCCTCATGCTGCTGCCACCTCCACATTATATCACCTTGTCACTCTTTGGCTTCCCCATCCTTCTGCCACCGGGTCACTCCATGGCCTCCTCATGCTGCTGCCAACTCCACATTATGTCGCCTTGCCACTCTGTGGCCTACTGATTCTGCTGCCACTAGGTCACTGTATGGCCTCCTCATCCTGCTGCCACCGAGTCACTGTATGGCCTCGTTTTGCTGCTGCCAACTACACATTATGTCGCCTTGCTACTCTGTGTCCTACTCATGCTGCTGCCACCGGGTCACTCTATGGCCTCCTCATGCTGCTGCCAACTCCACATTATGTCGCCTTGCCACTCTGTGGCCTACTCATTCTGCTGCCACTGGGTCACTGTATGGCCTCCTCATCCTGCTGCCACCAGGTCACTGTATGGCCTCGTTTTGCTGCTGCCAACTACACATTATGTCGTCTTGCTACTCTGTGTCCTACTCATGCTTCTGCCACCGGGTCACTGTATGCCCTCCTCATGCCGCTGCCACTGGGTCACTGTATGTCCTCCTCATGCCGCTGCCACTGAGTCACTGTATATCCTCCTCATGCCACTGCCACTGGGTCACTGTATGATCTCATCATGCTGCTGCCATTGGGTCACTGTATGCCCTCCTCATGCTGCTGCTACCGGGTCACTGTATGGCCTCCTCATGCCGCTGACACTGGGTCACTCTATGGCCTCCTCATCCTGCTGCCACCGGGTCATTGTATGGCCTCGTTTTGCTGCTGCCAACTACACATTATGTCGCCTTGCTACTCTGTGTCCTCCTCATGCTGCTGCCACTGGGTCACTGTATGCCCTCCTCATGCTGCTGCCACTGGGTCACTGTATATCCTCCTCAAGCCACTGCCACTGGGTCACTGTATGACCTCATCATGCTGCTGCCATTGGGTCACTGTATGCCCTCCTCATGCTGTGCTACCAGGTCACTCTATGGCCTCCTCATTCTGCTGCCACCGAGTCACTGTATGGCCTCCTCATGCTGCTGCCAACAACACATTATGTTGCTTTGCCACTCTGTGGCCTCCTCATGCCACTGCCACCGGGTCACTGTATTCCCTCCTGTGAAAGATCCTCAGTGCGCCAACACCGCTGTGGCCACACCTGAGTCTTCTTTCATATAAAAACCACACTCACCGCCAGTGAGTGCCGGGTTCACAAGATAAATACAAGACAAGCTTTCTAAATTTTATATATTTATTAACCCCTAAATGGGTCGGCATTAACATCTAACACATGCAGTTCAGAACAGATATGCAGATGTATGCAAGCATTAACAGTTACTAGTTACAATATACAGTACAATAAAAATAAAAAGGGAATAACATTGAAATAATTACTGTACCACACATCTCCTTGATGTGGTTCTGTAGTCCAACACTCACACATGCTCTGGTATGTGTGAGTAACCCAGTGGAGGCTTCTTGGCATGTGGCATTAACTCGCATGTGGCACCGACCCTAGCATGTGGCTTCACAGTCTCTCAGTAAACTCTAGTAATCTCAGCCCAATCTCCTCCCATTGCCTCTTACCTCATCTTTTATACCCTTTATGCCACCTCCCAGAATGAGGTCATCGGCGGCAGCAAGTCTGATTGAATCATGCACTCAAGTCCAGATTCTTTGTAAAGCTGAGACCAAGTGGAATGATACAATGTTATCAGCCATATCTGATCAACCAGTGCAGACTGAACAATGCATGTTTCTTTGATCACTCAGGACTGTATAGGAATACAATGGAGCCCTGCTGTGATGGATACAAAGCCCCATTGTTCCAGTGCTGCTACTACTGCCAATATACACCTAGGCTTATAGCTGCGCACATTATAAGTAAATGGAACTAGAGAGAAATACGCTACCCAGAGACCAAAATACAGCTCTGAATTATAGCCATATTTAAGCAGAATCATCACACCTCCCCCTTTAGATGGGGCTTGTAGGAAGTAGGGGCCTGTGCCCCTCTTCTGAGAGCACCTCTGCCGCTTCACCACGCCGGGTTAGGCCGTCTGCATTGCCATGGACCCGGCCGGGCTTGTGCCGAATGTCGAAATTGTATTGCTGGAGCACCAGGCTCCAGCGCAACAATCGCCCATTCTGACCTGCGATACGCTTTATCCAGATCAGAGGGTTGTGGTCCGTCACCACGGTGAAGTGGCGCCCATACAAGTAAGGCTGCAGATGCTGCAGGGCCCAAACAATTGCCAGGCATTCCTTCTCCACTGTGGCGTTGGCCACCTCCCGTGGCAGAAGCTTTCTACTGAGGTACTGCACTGGGTGCTCTTGCCCCGCGGAGTCAATCTGGTTCAGCACGGCACCGAGACCATAGGTGCTGGCGTCGGTCTGTAATACAAGTGGACGAGATTCATCGTACGCTTGAAGTACAGGACCGCTTGCCAGGGCTGCCTTCAGGGCCTGGAAGGAGTGCTCACAGGTATCCGTCCATTGGACGGTTTGCGGCAACTTCTTCTTGGTGAGGTCTGTCAGAGGAGCAGCAAGGGCACTATAGTTCGGGACGAACTTCCTGTAGTACCCTGCTGTGCCCAGGAAAGACATCACCTGTCGCTTGGTCCGGGGGGTTGGCCATGTGGTGATTGCCTCCAGCTTCTCAGGCTCTGGCCTCAAGGTTCCCCCACCCACCCGGTGTCCAAGGTACTGGACCTCACGCATGCCCAGCTGACACTTCTCTGGTTTGATGGTCAAGCCCGCGTGGTGAACCCGCCTCAACACCTGCGCCAGGTGTTGTAGGTGTTCTTCCCAAATGGAGCTGAAGACAGCGATATCATCCAGGTATGCAGCTGCAAACCCTTCACATCCCGACAGCAGGGAATTGACCATCCTTTGAAAAGTGGCAGGGGCATTTTTCATGCCGAACGGCATGACAGTGAACTCATACAGTCCGAAGGGAGTGGTAAAGGCTGACCGTTCCCGTGCCTCTGGGGATAGGGGAATTTGCCAGTATCCCCGGCTCAAGTCCATGATGGACAAATACTGGGCCTTACCTAACGAGTCTAGTAAATCGTCGATGCGTGGCATGGGATACGCATCATCAACTGTAACAGCATTGAACTCCCTGTAGTCCACACAGAACCGGGTGGTCCGATCTTTTTTAGGTACCAGGACTACAGGCGAGGCCCATGCACTGTGGGAGGGCTGAATCACCCCCATTTCCAACATCTCGCCGATCTCCTTATGTATTTGGGCCCGTACTTCCGAGGAGACGCGATATGGCGGTTGCCGGATAGGGGCATGATTCCCGGTATCCACGTGGTGGATGGCCCGGTCAGTTCTCCCTGGCTTTCCGGAAAACAGACCGGGGAGGGCACACCGAACACTGTTAAGTTGTGACCTTTGGGTCTCAGTCAGTAGGGGGTTTAACTGCGCTTCCTGGGGTGACCTTCCCTCCCCCAACTGAGTGAGCATGTCCACAAGGTCCTCCTCTTCGCCCTCCTCTAGCAGACTACATACGGGAAAGGCAGTGGCTTCCCTGTCATGATGATCTTTCATCATGTTAACATGGAAGACCTTGTGCTTGTTCCGGCCTGGGTCAATGGTAACCAGATAGTTGACGCACGGTTGACCTGCCGGTGCAGCGACGGGTATGGACCAGACCATTTGGCCTGAAGCTTATCCTCAGGTAAGCAAACAACAAGTGCGGGAGATAAGGCTCCCAGTCACTCCCATGGGACTCGACTAACATCAGAAGCATCTGCTTCAGTGTGCCATTGAACCGTTCACACAGACCATTGGTCTGCGGGTGATACGGGCTGGACACCAGATGTTGCACCTCAGTTATCTTACACAGGCCTTGCATCAGGGCAGACATGAACTGGGTACCTTGGTCTGTGAGCATCTCTCTGGGAAACCCAACACGGGAGAAGATGCCTACCAGAGCCTTGGCCACTACATCAGCCCAGGTAGAGGACAGTGCGACGGCTTCTGGGTATCGAGTAGCGTAGTCTACTACCGTTAAGATGAAGCGTTTACCGGAGCGGCTGGGGATGGACAGGGGTCCAATAAGGTCCACAGCCACTCGCTGGAAAGGTTCGACTATGATGGGCATAGGCACCAGCGGAGCTTTGGCGCTTTGCCCCGCCTTGCCCATCCTTTGACACGCGTCACATGACCGGCAGTATCTAGCTACGTCCTTCCCCAGATTAGGCCAGTAGAATAAGTGGCTAAGGCGAGATTTGGTCTTGGCAATCCCTAAGTGACCGGCCAATGGAATGTCATGAGCGATCCGCAACAACTCTCTCCGGTAAGGTTGGGGTACCACTAACTGTCTCTCATTTAGCTGACCTTCCTCCCCCTGGGTGGGTATCATTTCCCAATATAGCCTCCCTTGATCCCAGTAGACTCGGGCCTTGTCAGACTCCGAGGGTGGTTGAGCGGCACGCTCCCTCAATATGGCCAGACTAGGGTCAGCTTGGACAGCTTCTCTGAACTCTTGGCTGGAGTGAGACAAAAGAGAGGTGCATGTTACATAGCTGCCGGACCTTTCCGGCTCCAGGGTGGGGGAATTTCTCAAGGTGGTCTCAGTAATGCGTCCGAGCGACGGAGGGACCGGTGCAGAGGCTGGAAGGCTTTCCACCCCTTTGGCACTTTGACTGCGGGTAACCACTGCAATACCAGCAGTCCGTCCTACATCCGGACCGTCACTGAGAGCCCAGAGAGACACCGAACCACCTGGTACAACATCCACAGTTTCAAGGCCGACATTTGCAATATCATTAACAGCATCCCTATCAGCATTGGTTCTATCACACTGAGCTGGATGGAGGACTGGCGGACATGGAGACACAGACTGGGGGGGGGTGAGGCCCCCGCAGATGTGGGCGGGTCTACAGCCCAGTCCTCACTCAGCTCCTTTACACCTACATTAATCCCAGATACATTAGAAGTAGCATTTTCACAGAATGTATGAGGAGACATTTCAGGGGGAGGGTTACCAGCCCCCTCTGCAGGTATTCCCACAGGTACAATAAAATTAGCATCTTCACAAACTGTATGAGGAGACATTTCAGAGGGAGGGTGATTAGCCCCCGCTGCATATTGGCACACCATAGGCCCCAAATCTGTCCCCAACAGTACATTGGCAGGCAACTCAGACATCCCGCATTCCTTTCCCTGCACCCCAGTCTAAATGAACACAAGCCATGGGTACAGTAAAACGTTCCAATCCAATACCCCGTAGGGTCAGAGTTTTCCCGGGAATAAGACTGTCTGGGGAGACCAACTCTGGTTGTACCAGCGTGACATCTGCCCCAGTGTCCCGGAATCCCATCACCACTTTGTCCCCCACAGTGACCTGTTGACGGTTAGCATTAAGCTGGGGCCCCTCACTCGCAACTAGATACACCGATGGGCCGGCCGTTGTAGTTTGGGGAGCAGGGGGGTTCCTAGGGCGGTTGGGGCAGTCTCGTTGAAAATGTCCTGTTTGATTACAGGCGTGGCACCACCTGATCTCTCCCTGGGGTATGAGAGAGGTCGCCGGGGAGCTCAGAGCTCGAGGGGCAGGGGACGTATAGGAACCACCCGGGACAGAGTTTGGCCTACCCCACCTGGAAGCAGAGGGCTGTGGTGACCTCCAGCTTGGTTCAGGATCCCCCGGGACAGATTGTGTCTTACCCCTCCTCCAGCCGTCGCTGGCAGGTTTCCACGGCAACTGGCTGGCAACATAACGATCCGCCATTGCTGCGGCTGTTTCAAGGTCCTTGGGCTCTCGGTCCAAGAGGTATTTTTGCACTTCCTCGGTACAAATGTTCAAGAACTGCTCTTGAAGCATGAGGTCTGCAAGGCTTTCTTGCGAGGTGACGGACTTGCCCTCCGTCCACTTCCGGAACCACAAGCGCAGCTGGGCCGCTGTATCCTCATGGCTCTCTGAAGGCTTTTTCTGCAGTCTTCGGAACCTTCGACGGTATAGCTCTGGCGTGAGTTGGTACCTCCGGATCAGCGCTGCTTTAACAGACTCATAGTCCTGGTCAACTGGCAAATTGGCGTAAGTGTCCAGGGCTTTTCCCCTCAACCGGGGAGCCAGGTAACGGACCCAATCCGTCTGTGGTAGCTGATACTGCTTACACACTTTCTCAAAGGCCCGTAAGAACGAGTCCAAATCCCCGTTTGTTTCAAGGATTGGAAAGTCCTCGGATCGGAGCCTTGGTACTCGGGCTTCTGGAGTGTGTGCAGTGACAGACGGTGCCTGCTGGGAGAGCTCCATTCTTTTGAGCTCAAGCTGATACTGCCGCTCTCGTTCTACAGCTTCACGATCGGCCTGCCGTTCTCGTTCTGCAGCTTCACGATCGGCCTGCCGTTCTGCGGCCTGCCGTTCTCGTTCTGCAGCGTCACGATCGGCCTGCCGTTCTTGTTCTGCAGCTTCCTGAAAGCGGCACAACACCTGCAGGTATGTGTTAGGGTCACTGGTGCTTACTTGCTGCAGGGCCGTTTGCCAGTATGAAGCCATTCCCATAGCAAGGCTGGGGCTACTGGTCCCTCCTGGTGAAGTAATCCTTGGGACCGGGCTGCTTGCCGCACTTCCTGGCCTAGCCCCAAAATCCGGACTCTGCTCGATTCTCTGCATGGCTGCCTCCATTTCAGCCATACGCTCAGGATCTCCAAAAGCCTGGTTCAGCAGTTCTGGAGATCTGCTTCTGAGCCCACTAGCCATCCACTGGTATTTGCCAAATAAAAGATAGGATAGAATACAAAGAGTAAGGGAGGGGAACAGCAAAGTATCAAACTTTCACTGTATCTTAATGCTTGCTTTAATACCGAGCTTGTCTCATAGGATTACTATAATCCCCAGCATGTGAGTGATAAAGGTCACCAACACACGCCGATTATCCTAAGATGCCACTACGCTGCCACCATCACACCTCCTCATGCCGCTGACATCTCCACATTCTGTTGCCTTGCCACTCTGTCGCTTCCTCATCTTGCTGCCAACGGGTCACTCTGTGGCCTCCTCTTGCTGCTGCCACTGGATCACTGTATGGCCTCCTCATGCCACTGCCACCGGGTCACCGTATGTCCTCCTCATTCCGCTGTCAACTTGTTACATCATGCAGGGGACATTGTGGATCATATTATACTGTGCAAGGGCCACTGTGTAGCATATTATACTGTGCAGGGGCCATTGTGGAGCATTATATCATGCAGGGGCCACTGTGGATCATTTTATAATGTGTAGGGGCAACTATAGAGCATTATACCATGCAAGGGCCACTGTGGAGCACTATACCATGCAGGGGCCACTGTGGAGTATATTATACTGTGCAGGGCCATTGTGCAGCTTTATAATGTGCAGTGGCCACTGTGGAGCATATTATTCTGTGTAGGGTCCACTGTGGAGCATTATACCATGTAGGGGTCACTGTGTAGCATATTATACTGTGAAGGGGCCACTGTGGAGCATATTATACTGTGGAGGGGCCACTGTGTATCATATTTTATTTTACAGGGGCTACTGTGGAGCATTACACCATGCAGGGGCCACTGTGGAGAATAATATACAATGCAGGGGCCACTGTGTAGCATATTATACTGTGCAGAGGCCACTGAGGAGCATATTATACCATGCAGGGGCCATTGTGGAGCATTATACTATTTAGGGGCCACTGCGGATCTTATACTGTATAGGGGCCACTGTGGAGCATATTATACTGTGCAGGAGCCACTATGGAGCATTATACTGTGTAGGGGCCATTGTTGAGCCTTATACCATGCAGGGGCCACTTTGGAGCATATTATACTGTACAGGGGACACTGTGAAGCATTATACTCAGCAGGAGCCACTAGGGAGCATTGTACTGTGAAGGGGCCTCGGCCACTGTGGATCTTATTATACTGTGCAGGGACCACTGTGGAGCATTATACTGTGCAGTGGCCACTGTGGAGCATATTGTACTGTGCAGAGGTCACTCTGGAGCATTATAATGTGGGGGCTACTGTGGAGCATTATACTGAGGAGGGGCCACTGTGAAGCATTATACTGTTTATGTATGTATGTGCCTGTGTGTGTGTGTATATATATGTATGTATATATATATATATACAGTGCTGGCCAAAAGTATTGGCACCCCTGCAATTCTGTTAGATAATACTAAATTTCTTCCAGAAAATGATTGCAATCACAAATGCTTTGGTAATAATATCTTCATTTATTTTGCTTGCAATGAAAAAACACAAAAGAAAATGAAAAAAAAAGTCAAATCATTGATCATTTTACACAAAACTCCAAAAATGGGCCAGACAATAGTATTGGCACCCTCAGCCTAATACTTGGTAGCACAACCTTTAGACAAAATAACTGCAAACAACCGCATCCGGTAACCATCAATGAGTTTCTTACAATGCTCTGCTGGAATTTTAGACCATTCTTCTTTGGCAAATTTCTCCAGGTCCCTGAGATTTGAAGGGTGCATTCTCCAAACTGCCATTTTGAGATCTCTCCACAGGTGTTCTATGGGATTCAGGTCTGGACTCATTGCTGACCACTTTAGAAGTCTCCAGTGCTTTTTCTCAAACCATTTTCTAGTGCTTTTTGAAGTGTGTTTTGGGTCATTGTCCTCTGAGGGAGACCCAGCTTTCTCACACTGGGCCCTACATTATGCTGCAAAATTTGTTGGTAGTCTTCAGACTTCATAATGCCATGCACACGGTGAAGCAGTCCAGTGCCAGAGGCAGCAAAGCAACCCCAAAACATCAGGGAACCTCCGTCATGTTTGACTGTAGGGACCGTGTTCTTTTCTTAGAAGGCCTCTTTTTTTTCCTGTAAACTCTATGTTGATGCCTTTTCCCAAAAAGCTCTACTTTTGTCTCATCTGACCAGAGAACATTATTCCAAAAAGTTTTTGGCTTTCTCAAGTAAGTTTTGGCTAACTCCAGCCTGGCTTTTTTATGTCTCTGGGTCAGAAGTGGGGTCTTCCTGGGTATCCTACCATAGAGTCCCTTTTCATTCAGACGCCGACGGATAGTACGGGTTGACACTGTTGTACCCTCGGACTGCAGGGCAGCTAGAACTTGTTTGGATGTTAGTCGAGGTTCTTTAGCCACAATCCGCACAATCTTTCGTTGAAATCTCTCGTCAATTTTTCTTTTCCGTCCACATCTAGGGAGGTTAGCCACAGTGCCATGGGCTTTAAACTTCTTGATGACACCGCGCACGGTAGACATAGGAACACTCAGGTCTTTGGAGATGGACTTGTAGCCTTGAGATTGCTCATGCTTCCTCACAATTTTGCTTCTCAAGTCCTCAGACAGTTCTTTGGTCTTCTTTCTTTTCTCCATGCTCAATGTGGTACACACAAGGACACAGGACAGAGGTTGAGTCAACTTTAATCCATTTCCACTGGCTGCAAGTGTGATTTAGTTATTGTCACCACCTGTTATGTGCCACAGGTAAGTAACAGGTGCTGTTAATTACACAAATTAGAGAAGCATCACATGATTTTTCAAAGGGTGCTAATACTTTTGTCCACCCCCTTTTTTATGTTTGGTGTGGAATTATATCCAATTTGGCTTTTTGACAATTCTTTTTGTGGTTTTCCATTGACGACAGATTAAATAAAGATATTATTACCAAAGCATTTGTGATTGCAATCATTTTCTGGAAGAAATTGAGTATTATCTGACAGAATTGCAGGGGTGCCAATACTTTTGGCCAGCACTGTATATAAAAATTTTATGTAAGTGTTGTATTACTTGGCATGTAAGAGGACTATAAATACATATACATTGTGCACTGGCTGATAACTAGGAATGCCTTGGTGGTGGATAAAGGACATTGGAATAATATAGAAAGAGACGGGCACCGTTAATAACTGTTTGAGCTACCAGTTTGCCTGTGTTCCTGTTAATAAAGAGGCTGAATCAGATATCTGTACTGAAACACTTGCTGAAGAAGTTCTTGAGTAAAATATCCAGTTGTATCATACTCCATTGTGGTCTCTCTCTCAAGCTGGTGCGAACTTGAAAGGGATTACTATTATACACCTAACAAACGTGGGATCACCCACAATACCATGCGTGCAGCCAGTCAACAGTCAGTCCTGTGATTTCACAGCCCTATAAATACCATATTGGATTCAGGCATTTTCCAGTGTACTTAGTGCAGGGAGAGACGGCAGCAGGAGCTAGGGAAATTGGTAGAAAACCTACACAATCCTCTGCTAGTAGTGTAAAAAATGCATTAAATGCAACAGATTCTCCTAAAGAAACCTTATACCTACATAGAATCTATGCAAACTAATAAAAAATGCACTATAACAACAATTGCCAAAAATATAAATATATTTTTATTGATCAAAGAAAAAGACATATAAAAACATGTACAAAAGAAAGGTGGAGGTCGTGGTATCATCACACAATATTAATTTGTTATGCAGGTAACCAGAGTCTACACCTGCATATAGGAGCGGATAAATAGTAGCAAAATGTTTTTGGGAACATATAGTATGGTCACATTATAGATATCTCATAAGCCACAGGTAATATGTATATATATGGGTGACAAATCATAAACTGTTAGACAAGGTATACAAGTAAACACACCATGGTGAAATATATTACCATATAAAACATTTCATGCTACACCATGCCAATAGATAAAGATATAATGCAAATAGTATACCAACCAACCAACACAAAGGACAAGTAGGGATGAATACCACGACCTCCACCTTGAACCCCAAAAGCCCCACAGGGGAGGGGCACAGGCTTAAATGTTTCTGGCGCAGGTACAAGTCGCAGCAGAGTAAGGAGGCTTGGCATCAGGGTCACTTCCAGAGGCCTGAACTCCCAGTGTCAGCTAGCGGTCGTGTCTTGACCAGCAACCCAGCGGTTCTAGAATGGTTGACTCGGTCATCCATTTCATCCCAAGTCATATCAGACACCCCCAGCCAAGAGTCGGTGGGTTCGTCAGACACAACCGTTAGTTGGCATGGCCCGGGAGCAGGCCCTGTGCCCTGACCTGTCCTCAACCTGCCTTTATCGCTTTCTGTTCCCTCAGCCAGAGAAGTACTCTATGCTGGGCTCAGCTCCACTATACAGCAAGGACGAGCTACTAGAGGACAGTCAGCAGCTAGTGCCCAGCCAAGATCTGGAGGAGACATAAGCCGTTTCCTCCAGTATGCGGGCAAGTAGTGATGAGGAGAGTGGTGTGGGAGCTGGTGTTGCGAGCGGTCAGGCTCCTGGCTCCGAGACCGTTGAGGAGGACAGCAGTGACGTGCAGACAGTACTTGATGATAATGTAGCCGATCGCAATTAGGAGGTGGGTGATGAAAGGGCTTCATCATCATCGGGAAAAGAGGGTGGCAGCTTGCACATAAGGCAGCGGAGGACCCAGCAAGTCAGTAGCGTGGCTAGGAGTTAGCAGGGTGGCAGCAGTGGGAGGTCGGGAGCCAAACATGCCCGGGGTAGACCACCCTCTTTGCAGGAGCCTACCTACCCGGAAAGCAGTGGTGCAGGGGTTCACGGAGGCAGTGGCGATAGCAGTCAGTCAGTGTGGAGTGTTGGGAGTAAAATCACCTACTCGGCGGTGTGGCAGTTTTTTGTAAAGCCGCCAGGGTAGTAGAACATGGCCATATGTCGAATCTGTTTACAGAAGGTGAAGCGTGGCCAGGGTGCCAATGTTGGCCCCACAGCCCTGCATGAGCATATGCAGTGTCACCATAAAGTGGCCTGGGAGAACCATGGCTCCAATGTGGTGGTCCAGCCTGCTGCATGACCGAGTGGCACGCACCCCATTTCAGCCTGTCAAGGCTCCACCAACTCAGCCGAAGGAAGCTGTGTGTCCTTCCCATCATCTGCTTGTCCTGATGCTCCTGATCCTCCTCCTCCTAGTCAGTCATTGCGTCAGCAATCCATCACTGCAGCGATTTCGAAGAGCAAACAGTATGTGTGCACTCATCCAATGGTGCAGAAGCTGAACGTGCTCCTGTCCAAGTTGCTGGTGCTGCAGTCCCTCCCTTTCAAAGTGGTCGACTCTGCACCTTTCAGAGAACTGATAGCTTGTGCCGAGCCTAGGTGGAAAGTCCCAAGTCGTCATTTCTTTGCCAAAAAAGCAGTACTAGCCCTGCACAAATATGTAGAACAGAAGGTGGACCAGTCCTTGAGCCTGTTGGTGTCTGCCAAAGTGCACGGCAGTGCCGATGTGTGGAGCTGTAACTACAGTCAAAGACAATATATATCCTTTACGGACCACTGGGTGAATGTGGTTCCTGCCCAGACACACCAGCAACTTGGCCAGGTGACGCCGCTTCCACCTCCACGTTCTCACGCCCTTGCTCCTGCAACAATGTCCGCCTCATCTTCCACTGTGTCCTCAGCCTCCATTGCAGGGACGATTCACAGTGCTCCTGCAGCATACCACATGTGCAGGGCACAGCGGTGTCATGCTGTTCTACACTTTGTTTCCCTGGGCGAACAGAGTCAAACAGGGGAGGAACTTCTCCTTGTCCTTCATCAAGAAATCGAATCCTGGCTTTCTCCGTGACAACTCAAAATCGGAACCATGGTGACCGACAACGGGAAGAACATGGTGTCGGTGCTGCGTCAAGGAGGGCTGAGCCATGCGCCCTGCATGGCGCACATGTTCAATCTACTGTAGTTGTCAAGCGTTTCCTTAAGTATTCCACCCATCTGCAAGACATCCTAAAAATGGGCAGGAAACTTTGCATGCACTTCAACCACTCATACACCACCAAGCACACCCTCCTTGAGATGCAGCGGCAGAATGATGTCTCCCAACATAGGCTGATATGCGACGTTTCCACCCATTGGAATTTCACCCTCCATATGTTGGACCGACTGTACGAACAGAGAAAGGCCATAAATGATTTCTTGATGATCCAAGCGGACAGAGGTACTCCCCTGTGTAACTTCAATGTTAGCCAGTGGCACCTACATTTTCTATAATGGAAGGATAATGTACCTTTCGGGCAATTCAAACGTATCCGGCGTAACTGTACGATTGACTCAGATTTTAAAATCCAGAGCAAAATTCTAACCCAACATTTCCAGGAAAAATACTATCCTAAACAGATTATTCAAGCAGCAGAATCAAAAGCACAGTTTCTCACTCAATCTGAATGCCTTATCTCCTCTCGAAAAAATACCAGTAGGGAATTTGGACATAATTTCATAACCACTTATAGCAATGCACATAACAGGATCAGGATGATCCTGGACAAACACTGGACGATACTCCTGAATGATCCACTACTTAATAAGAATATCCCCCATAAGCCATCAATCACTTTTAGAAGAGCAAAAACCCTGAAAAATCTATTGGCCCCTAGCAAACTGAGGTCTCTCACCAAACCTGTAGACCGGAATATGTTATATCCACAACCAAATGGTATTTATAAATGTGAACACAAAAAATGTAAATGTTGTCACACAATTAACCATTCAGCCAAAACCATTACGAGCTTTTCAACGGGCGATACTTTTCAGATCAATATTTTCCTTTGTCATCTATGTCCTGGAGTGCCCTTGTGGCCTCCAGTATGTAGGAAGGACCATCAGACCATTAAGGGAGAGGCTAAATAAGCACAGATCTAATGTGACAAATGGCTACCTCAAACATAGTGTATCAAAACATGCCCTGATGTTGCATAGATCTTGTTGTGATGCGTTCAAAATCACACCAATAGATCACATTCCTGTCCATGCCAACAATAGATTTGAAAAGCTTAAGAGAAAGGAAATGTATTGGATTTTCAAATTTAACTCTCTAACACCAGCTGGGCTTAATGAAGCACTTGAGTCTGTATATGACTAGGTATTTGAAGGCGTGTGTATACATATGTATATGTACACACCGCCGGCATCATCTTCTTCCCTCCAGTACATTTGTTTTAGCCCATATGCATATGTATTGTTATTCATTTTTGTCCAATGCCTACCACTTATAATTATTATGTATTTATATGTATATACAGTGCTGGCCAAAAGTATTGGCACCCCTGCAATTCTGTCAGATAATACTCAATTTCTTCCAGAAAATGATTGCAATCACAAATGCTTTGGTAATAATATCTTTATTTAATCTGTCGTCAATGGAAAACCACAAAAAGAATTGTCAAAAAGCCAAATTGGATATAATTCCACACCAAACATAAAAAAGGGGGTGGACAAAAGTATTGGCACCCTTTGAAAAATCATGTGATGCTTCTCTAATTTGTGTAATTAACAGCACCTGTTACTTACCTGTGGCACATAACAGGTGGTGGCAATAACTAAATCAAACTTGCAGCTAGTTGAAATGGATTAAAGTTGACTCAACCTCTGTCCTGTGTCCTTGTGTGTACCACATTGAGCATGGAGAAAAGAAAGAAGACCAAAGAACTGTCTGAGGACTTGAGAAGCAAAATTGTGAGGAAGCATGAGCAATCTCAAGGCTACAAGTCCATCTCCAAAGACCTGAATGTTCCTGTGTCTACCGTGCGCAGTGTCATCAAGAAGTTTAAAGCCCATGGCACTGTGGCTAACTTCCCTAGATGTGGACGGAAAAGAAAAATTGACGAGAGATTTCAACGAAAGATTGTGCGGATGGTGGCTAAAGAACCTCGACTAACATCCAAACAAGTTCTAGCTGCCCTGCAGTCCGAGGGTACAACAGTGTCAACCCGTACTATCCGTCGGCGTCTGAATGAAAAGGGACTCTATGGTAGGATACCCAGGAAGACCCCACTTCTGACCCAGAGACATAAAAAAGCCAGGCTGGAGTTTGCCAAAACTTAACTGAGAAAGCCAAAAACTTTTTGGAAGAATGTTCTCTGGTCAGATGAGACAAAAGTAGAGCTTTTTGGGAAAAGGCATCAACATAGAGTTTACAGGAAAAAAAAGAGGCCTTCTAAGAAAAGAACACGGTCCCTACAGTCAAACATGGCGGAGGTTCCCTGATGTTTTGGGGTTGCTTTGCTGCCTCTGGCACTGGACTGCTTGACCGTGTGCATGGCATTATGAAGTCTGAAGACTACCAACAAATTTTGCAGCATAATGTAGGGCCCAGTGTGAGAAAGCTGGGTTTCCCTCAGAGATCATGGGTCTTCCAGCAGGACAATGACCCAAAACACACTTCAAAAAGCACTAGAAAATGGTTTGAGAGAAAGCACTGGAGACTTCTAAAGTGGCCAGCAATGAGTCCAGACCTGAATCCCATAGAACACATGTGGAGAGATCTCAAAATGGCAGTTTGGAGAATGCACCCTTCAAATCTCAGGGACCTGGAGAAATTTGCCAAAGAAGAATGGTCTAAAATTCCAGCAGAGCATTGTAAGAAACTCATTGATGGTTACCGGAAGCGGTTGTTCGCAGTTATTTTGTCTAAAGGTTGTGCTACCAAGTATTAGGCTGAGGATGCCAATACTTTTGTCCTGCCCATTTTTGGAGTTTTGAGTAAAATGATCAATGATTTGACTTTTTTTTTTCATTCTCTTTTGTGTTTTTTCATTGCAAGCAAAATAAATGAAGATATTATTACCAAAGCATTTGTGATTGCAATCATTTTCTGGAAGAAATTGAGTATTATCTGACAGAATTGCAGGGGTGCCAATACTTTTGGCCAGCACTGTAGAGAGATACATTTCTTAGCTATAATCATATGTTTATTATCCATTTCTATTTTACTCCTACCACTTTTATTTATATTATCCATTATATGTTCATATTTTGAGATATATTCTGTAGCCACAGTCATTTGAGCATGCTGTCATTTTCTCTTTTTAGTGCTATTTTTTTATCTCATGACTCATTAATATCATTTCTTCTTTTTAGTGCTATTTTATATCTTATACCATTCATAGTCTTGATCAGGAAAATATCTACACATGGGTTCCTTCAAATGTATGCAATCCATTTTAGTTTCACCCTCACTCCTTCCATATCTTTTTATCCACACCTTTTCCCTCAATTACATGCATCATATTCAATTGTCAACCTTCTTCCATATTTTTCTATTTACCCAGAAATTCTTGTACATTTCTTATTCATGTGCTTCTCATTAACATAAACAATTAACAGCTGATCGCTGGATACTCATCTATCCAGCGCAGACGATTGTAACATTCCCCCACTAGTGTTGACAGAAGCGCCGGCTTGCCGGCGCTCACTAGGTTCCGTGCGTCATCAAGCACGCATCCAGCTACATAGCGCGCATGCGCACTATATTAAAACTACGTCCCTACACAGACATATTACTTAGAGCGGGAGAGCGCTACACGCATGCGCAGTAGCGATTACCGGACGCCAATGGAACTTTTAGCGCTACCAACTCATAATTCACTTTTTTTCTTCATCCCATTGCTGTATACCCTATTATAAGCTTATTCTAAACCTTCCAGTTTTCTTCTCAACTAGAACTTTATCTTTCAAACTGAATTTTTAACCACAAGTGGCCCTATTTCATCCTACCTTTATAAGCCCTTCTGAAAGTGGTCTCTATATTCACTTCAGCTCTCACAGTCTACTTCCTCAGGCTGGTAAGTACTAAAAATCATTGGTTTAAACTTTTTTCATGTATATTTTTATTCCTATGTGCATTTTGATTTTATATTGCTTTTATTAGCTTTTTAGCTTTATTTATTATTTATTTTTTCAGTACATTTATTACCACTATTTATTTAATTATTTATCTATTCATGACAATATTATCCGGTGGGATACTTTTCTTTTACCCCATTGAATGGTATCATTATTTTCACTGGTTTTAAATTGCAATTACTGACTCTTTACATGTGTATTCTTTTATTGTTTGTTTTTATGTTTAGTCTCTTGTACACTTGATAAAGGGGATCTGAATTCCCCGAAACGCGTTATGTTACTTGAGTATAAAGCATCTTTGGTGAAGCGCGGTCCCCATACCTCATTTTTTGGGAGATTCTCCTACCAATCCATTACCTGTATACCGTCTGGATCCAGGAGATTCTGACGCCTAGAGGTTCCGCAGCTCACATATACCAAAACATACACTGGATCTATCCACTGTGACAGTTGTGGGTCAACACAACCTAAAAAGGTGAGAACCCACCTATACAAACTTCCATATTTTTTAACTATCCTGGTTGTGAGCTCACCAATTGAAGGGGTACTGTTTACCATCAGACCCAGTCAGTTGAACACTCACTATAATATGGACCAGTGACTTTGTATCACTTAATAGTTTCCCACCATACCTTTAGTGGATGATCCTAGTTGTTTCACGCCTTTAGAGCCTAGTCACTTGACTACCTCCTGTTCTCAACACAATTCTCTATGTACAACCTATTTATTATTTTTTAAGCAATATTACGCTATGTGCCGCTCGTCGTTGTAGTTTTTATATTTGTTTTAAAGTACACTCCATGACTGGGCCACTATTTTGCCTTTTTGCCTAGTTGATATCATCATTTATTTGACCCTTCTTCTGATCTGTCAGAAGGAAGGTAAAATGAGACACACAACGGATCCTGTCTGTGTAGCAGCTGTAAGGCCTGTATGGTCCCATCAGAATTGGCTTATGATTTGGTAGCCAAAAGCAGGAGTGAGTACAAAACACAGAAGACATACAAATATTCCATTCACGTGTCATCTGTGTTTTGGAACCACTCCTGTTTTCTTGGCATCAGCAATACTGATGGATTACTGACCAAATCCTGACCGAGTGAAGGAGGATGCTCAACAGACAGGATCGTTTTTTGGGGGGGGGTTATTGTTCTGACGGATCAGAGGAAGGTCAAAATAATCGGTGATGTCAACACAAACTAACTGTTGACACCCTCTCCACTCTGTCAGGGGGGCTCTACTTGTATAAATGTTTAATAGAACAGGTTCTGTAGACATCTATGTGGAATCAGCAGACGACGGTGTAAAAGGAGTGCGCTCTTTCATGCTACAGTAGGATCTTGGGCCTCTACACGGTTCTTTATACCTGGCACTGAGTTCACACGAGTTAGTTGGTCAGTTTTGGCCCCATAACTGGCCAAATAAGTGAAGTGTGCAGTGGTTCAAAGAGCAACGCCTGTCATGTGCGTGTCATACTGCCTCACAGTATTGTTTCACTACCACAGCAGACTTCCTATGTGTGTTACTGAAAGGCACAATTTTCTATACCACTATACAGGCTCTCTTCAGAAAGGAAATAGCTGTTTTTTTAACGCGATTCAAATCGAATCGTTTTGGAAAATTCGGTGAACCGGCCGAATAGAATACAAGATGATTACCTCTTTTACTCAGGAAATACTGCACAGCCCCACACCCCAATTCATTGGGTATGGAGCTGTACAGGGCCTCCACATCCAGGCTGGCCACCATGGTGTTGGGAGGGAGGGTAATCTCCTCCAGGTGCCTTAGGACGTCCATTGTGTCCCGGACATAGGAAGGTAAGGTCAGTACAAACGGTCTCAAGATGATATCAACGTATGTACTGATACCTTGTTTAACACTTCCTATGCCCAAGACTATTGGACCCCCCTTCAGGGGTAACACTCCCTTGTGCACTTTTGGTAGTGCGTAGAAAGTGGCCACCTGTGGATGCTTAGGTCTCATGAATTGATATTCATTATTGTCAATTAGGCACATGTATCTGGACTCTTCGTAGTACTTCACAGCACCTAAGTGTTTTGCACACATGATAAAGGGGTACTGAACAACCAGAAACGCGTTGTGTGTTTTTATCTGTTTAACTCAGAATAAAAGAGATTGGTTAACAACTAGCACTAGAACTGCGCAGTCCCTTGGTTGTTCCTTTCTGTTGATATTTCCTCCGCATCTATCAATAGGTGCTTATTGGTTCCTGCTGCAATCCTGCTCTCTGATTGTGATCTGATTACTGCATTCTGTGTCTGTTGTGCCATACACAACCCCACAAGGTGAGGAGCCACTACTACATATGTGATCTTGTTATATTATAAGTGGTAATACACCATGCACTGCTCGGTGCTTCTGTTTTTTTATTTTAATTTTATGTATCTGGGATTTTAATATTATCTAATAAAAGTTGAGTTTATTTTTTTATTGGGAATATCTAGCCACCTCATATATTCTATAAGCATACATGCACATTTCTAAAATTATCCACAATTGAAAGCACTGCTTCATATATAGTATAAAACATGAAGTATAAAACTCAGTACATGAAAGATGTGGCTTTCTGCAACACCAGAAAACACTGGGCAGATTCACTAAGCTAAATACATCAGAATTCTAGCTTAATTTGGGCCAGAAAACTGGCCTGTGCACCACATTTAAGCAAATGGGCTTAGTGGTAAAGGGGCAGGAATAGGACTGTATTTAGCGGTTAGGCTGTCAGAGGCGAAAATTAAAAATCATAACTCATGAGTAAGTAATCCAGGTAGTCAACTGGCATTGGATTGTATACGCAGTGTACATTAATACACAGTGCTTAGCAACCACAGTCCATTGTTCTACTCTTTTCTAATAAGATGTTAAGACTGAAGAGGAAAGACACAGGGGCAGGTTTATTTTTACGGCATTTATTGTTAACTGTATTTTATAGGCCTCTACGAGTTCAGCAATACCAAATTTATATAGTTTAAAAAAAATTATGTGTTGTCATATTCTGAAACCTGAAATTCAACATCAAATATCCACACAAAACTCAAAAGTAAAATAATCAGTGCAACTTTATTATATCAGTATGTTAAAATAAAATGAGATAAAATCATAAGATTGAGTAAGGGGTTTCAAGAATGAAAAAGTGCTGAAATAGGCCCTATATTGCCAGTAATCTCAATATGTTAAAAATACAAAAAAGTAATGTACTAACTCAGGGGTCGGCAACCCCCGGCACTGGTGCCAAGAGTGGCACGCAAGGCTTATTGCCCTGGCAGGGCAGCGATGTGTTCACATATGTCCGGCACAGCTATCTGTTTCCCTCCGGCGTGGTGCACACAAGCTGGAGGGAAACTGATGCCAGGACGGAGGACAGGCACAAGAGGCATCAGTTCTGGCGCCGTATTTGTGCCTCAGCCAGATGGAAAAACGTTACCTGCAGCGTTTTTCCATCCCGGTTACTTAAAATTTCATTAGCGGGGGGTGAAGATGGGTGCAGCATCACCCTGCCTCTGCACAGTCTGTGTACAGTAGTGAAGCTGGTAATTGCCGGATTCACTACTGTACCTGATCGAATTGCTCAGGATTGGTTAAAGCTATAAAGAAACACTTGGATTCATTTTAAAGATGAGAATCTCATCTTTAAAATGATACCAAGATCACCATGATCGTCCTTAAACATCCTGAGCGATTGGCTAGTGAAAACGATGTTCGGCATTGAAATCCCAATGCAGATCTCAATTCCCGACATCGTTTTAACAGTGAATCGCTCTGAATGTGTAAGGTCAATCATGGAGATCTTGGTATCTTTTTAAAGATGAGATTCTCATCTTTAAAATGAATCCAGTTGCATCTTTGTGGCCCTAATAGATCCTTAGAAATGGGGCTCTAAAAGTGTCCCCCCTCCTGTGTCAGGCAGCATCTTAGAGCTAAGGAAGGAGGGGGAGGAGGAGCTGCAGAGACAATGTTAACTCATCATTGTCTGTGCATAAGCTGCAGATGACGGGGTAGCAGAGACTTCCATCCTTAAACCCTCTCCTATCAATCAGAGAGCATACTGTACTTTTGCTCTCTGATAGTCACATAGAGGGATAATGTAATACCCCTCTGAGCCTAATCACATAACCAGGAAGTTATTGGCGCTGTGACCCAGACATTTACCATCGTCCAGGTCGCAGCACCAGAAGTGTCGCACCAAACACTTACACAACACATGCACAAAGTCACCAATAAAGTTTACATTTTTTCACTGTCTCTGTCCTGTCCATACCTGATCTTTATAGAGTAAAATACGCTGCCCGCCTCTCTAGTTATATCTGTTACACGCTAAAATAATAGTAATAGCAATTATCCCTAGTATTATCACCATAATACCGTGTGCAGGGGCCGCTATGTGACATAATACCATGTGCAGGGTCATCAGACTTACAATTATTGACCGGCACTCCGAGTACCTCAACTTTGATTTTTTTAATCGAAATCGGCACGCCGAACAAAAAAGGTTGCCTACCCCTGTACTAACTACTAACTAACTTACTAACCATACACATATACAGTAAAGACCAAAAGTTTGGACACACCTTCTCATTCCAAGAGTTTTCTGTATTTTCATTACTATAAAAATTGTAGATTCACACTGAAGGCATCAAAACTATGAATTAACACATGTGGAATTATATACTTAATAAAAAAGTGTGAAACAACTGAAAATATGTCTTATATTCTAGGTTCTTCAAAGTAGCCACCTTTTGCTTTGATTACTGCTTTGCACACTCTTGGCATTCTCTTGATGAGCTTCAAGAGGTAGTCACCTGAAATGGTTTTCACTTCACAGGTGTGCCCTGTCAGGTTTAATAAGTGGGATTTCTTTCCTTATAAATGGGGTTGGGACCATCAGTTGTGTTGTTCAGAAGTCAGGTGGATACACAGCTGATAGTCCTACTGAATGGAGTGTTAGAATTTGTATTATGGCAAGAAAAAAAGCCGCTAAGTAAAAAAAAACGAGTGGCCATCATTACTTTAAGAAATGAATGTCAGTCAGTCCGAAAAATTGGGAAAACTTTGAAAGTGTCCCCAAGTGCAGTGGCCAAAACCATCAAGCGCTACAAAGAAACTGGCTGACATGAGGACCGCCCCAGGAAAGGAAGACCAAGAGTCACCTCTGCTGCGGAGGATAAGTTCATCCGAGTCACCAGCCTCAGAAATCGCAGGTTAACAGCAGCTCAGATTAGAGACCAGCTCAATGCCACACAGAGTTCTATAGCAGCAGACACATCTCTACAACACCTGTTAAGAGGAGACTGTGTGCAGCAGGCCTTCATGGTAAAATAGCTGCTAGGAAACCACTGCTAAGGACAGGCAACAAGCAGAAGAGACTTGTTTGGGCTAAAGAACACAAGGAATGGACATTAGACATGTGGAAAGCTGTGCTTTGGTCTGATGAGTCCAAATTTGAGATCTTTGGTTCCAACCACTGTGTCTTTGTGCGACGCAGAAAAGGTGAACGAATGGACTCTACATGTCTGGTTCCCACCGTGAAGCATGGAGGAGGAGGTGTGATGGTGTGGGGGTGCTTTGCTGGTGACACTGTTGGGGATTTATTCAAAATTGAAGGAATACTGAACCAGCATGGTTACCACAGCATCTTGCAGCGGCATGCTATTCCATCCGGTTTGCGTTTAGTTGGACCAACATTTATTTTTCAACAGGACAATGACACCAAACACACCTCCAGACTGTGTAAGGGCTATTTGACCAAGAAGGAGAGTGATGGGGTGCTACGCCAGATGACCTGGCCTCCACAGTCACCAGACCTGAACCCAATCGAGATGGTTTGGGGTGAGCTGGACCGCAGAGTGAAGGCAAAAGGGCCAACAAGTGCTAAGCATCTCTGGGATCTCCTTCAAGACTGTTGGAAGACCATTTCAGGTGACTACCTCTTGAAGCTCATCAAGAGAATGCCAAGAGTGTGAAAAGCAGTAATCAAAGCAAAAGGTGGCTACTTTGAAGAACCTAGAATATAAGACATATTTTCAGTTGTTTCACACTTTTTTGTTAAGTATATAATTCCACATGTGTTAATTCATAGTTTTGATGCCTTCAGTGTGAATCTACAATTTTTATAGTCATGAAAATACAGAAAACTCTTGGAATGAGAAGGTGTGTCCAAACTTTTGGTCTGTACTGTATATATATATATATGTATAGCATATTAACAATCAGCAAGTAATGTGAGCCATTACCAACACAATGGCATATACAGATCAATTAGCACCAATCTCAACATGCCTTTCACTAGGCACTTCTGGGGACCACACAGGACCACAAACAAGCTCCACTACTTTGCAGTCTTTTGCATGAAAAACAATAGATGGAGTGAGTCTACTCCTGCTCTGCCTGTTGTTATGAACAGAAGAGGATTCTGTGACAGAATGAGATCGCTCCTGCTTTGCCTTTGTTACATTTATCTGCAATTGTCAGTAACATGACATGAGGCAGAGCAAAATTGTGTGGTAGAAGGAGAACCAGCAGGAGCCAGACAGAAGTAAAAAAGAGGTGCCGATCTCCCTTTTCCACCTTGGAACAAAGCTTACCCCAAGTTTTAACTTAAAGACACCTTGCTTCCTATAGACAGAAAGAACATACATGAATTTCTGCTGTCCGGCAGATACATACATCTTCTACTTTTCGAATGGGCACAAAAAAATACACACTGTAGAAGGGGACTCATTATTTACAATGATGGTTTCAGAATAGGATGTTTCATAAATTTATGTAAATTTATGATGATCCGATGTCCACATAGTTTTAACCATATAGTGTATACTGGCAATATCAGATACATTATAACAGGATAGAAAGCAAAAAATGCATATGTACCCATATGTATCTATGAGTTGAAAGTATGTCAAACACTTGGCATCTACTGTATGGCATAAAATAATCTGGATTTTTTAAGCTGTATTGAAAAGAATATCCCTCTATGCTAGCCATAGCCACAAAAGATACACTCCAGCGTACTTTTTTAAGAATGAAAGTCAATGTCATATGCGTCTATATCCCAATAAATTTGTATGCAATTAGGAGTGCTGACCTCAAAGAATGTATATGACAATAATGCTTTCCTTTCCTTGAACAAAAGTTTTTACAAGTCCCTAAAAATCACTTCTTTAAATTCCTCCTACTATGGCATGTTCTCACTTCTCTATTCCTAGACTCCCAATGCTCTACTCGACTTATCACCTTACAGGAATCATGAGATCCCTGGGACTAAACAGGGTGGTGGAAGGCACTTGTAGTCAAAACCACACCCGACAGCACCCAACAATAATCTCATGATTATACAGTATAATCATATGATTGACTAATGCATTTGGGCAGGGTTTCTAATGTATGCTGCAACTGCAATGTCAGCATGCACCTTTATACTCTGTTATCTACTATGCTCTACAATCCCTGCTTTTGGAGATTGACATTGTTGATTTTCTGAATGCAATGTTACACGTCTCTTCCCTGCAAACCAGAGATCTGTTTATTTGGTATCCTGGATAAAGAATCCTAGACTGAGCATATACAGATTTCCCACAGAGAAACTCTCTCTGAACACAGTAGTGTCGTTTGAGTGAATCATATTTAAACAAGAGAATGCCTGAACAAGTTTCAAAAAGTCTGGGGAACATAGGGTGAATTACCAGTGGCTGCCCACTCATCAAACAATCTTAGTCCTACCCGGGGGTGGACATAGACAACTGAGTGTCCCTGTGCATGAACAGTTATGGACTCTTTCTTTTCCAATATTTCAGCATAGAACATTCCCCTCACATCCCTAACAATCCATAAGTACATTTTAGCCATAAAGTTCATTAGTTTAGGTGTTTACCAATAATCTAATAGACCATGGAAAGGTGATGTTTAGATTATAGAATCCCTGTTCTATTGGACCCCTGTGCAGCTGCACAGGTTACACCAATAGTATGTCTGCCCTTGGTTCTACAATTTGGGATCTCATTGCCCTAGGAAAATAGCTCCACTGGCTTTCTTCTTGTTCCAGTGGGAAGTGTGCCTATAACATAGATACTTTTAGATTGACAACCTGATGTGCCACAATGTGATGTCTACACCTTGTTCTCAACAATATAGACTCTTCACATGGACACCATTGCAAATCAAATTAAAATGCTACCATTTAATTTTTCAAGTGCTATAATGTTTTGTTTTCTCCTTTCTCAATAAAATGAGTTAAAAAAAAGTTTATGAAGCACTCATGGTCACACTGCAGTCTCTTCAAAAAACTGATCAGACAAGGGTCCAAGTGTCAGACTTTTGCAGATTTTTAATTGATGACCTATCCCATATTTAGTCCCAGGAAACCAGTTTAATCCAGAAAAGATGGTATTGCATACATAAGAAAATACATGTATATATTTATTTTAAAGATATTTAATAAAGGTTAAGTTTTATTATTATTATTATTATTATTATTAATAAGACATTTCACCAAAAAGCCAAAAGGTGTGCATGATGGAAAAAAAAAGTCTTAAGGCTTAGCAACAAATCCCCATAATAAAACTTAACATTTATTAAATATCTTTAAAAGAAATATATACACCATCTTTTCTGGATTAAACAGTTTTTCTGGGACTAAATATGGAATAGGTCATCAATTAAAAATCTGCAAAAGTCTAACACCTGGACCCCTGTCTGATCAGCTTTTTGAAGAGACTGAAGTGTGACCATGACTGCTGCAGCCTCTTCAATACTTACCAAACATAGTTTTGTACATTTGTAAAGTGGCTGTGCTTGGTATTGCAAATCAACCAATTTAGTTGACTATGATCAGGCCATGTGACCGATGAATGTGATGTCACATGGTCTAAGAAGCAGAAGCAGTGCTCAGGGAGCCCTGCTGGTACTTCAATCAGTTTATTCATGTGGGGCCTAGGAGTTGAACCTCCACAAGTCTTCAATTAATGACCGATCCTAATTAAAAAGTACTGGAAAAACCCTTTAATAAACCCAATCAGAAAAATACCCTATAGTGCACAAGAGAAAAATTTCAAACTATTGACCCTTTGGTACTGCTGCCCAAATCTCCTCCACAAGATTTATCTGGCTGTGTCGGATTGGTGTTGGCATTACTTGGCATCAGTTGGCATTATTAATGGTTATTCCAAGCAAGATCTCAACTGTGAAAAAGAATCTCCTGAGGCACTGCCAGATTCCTAAGCACTGGTGCAGATTCAGGAGCTTAACCACATTTCGGAGAATGAAGAGTTTGGTGGCAGACTCCTACTCTTTGGATCCAGGACTATGATAAATTTATCAATATACTGTCTTAGATGCACCTTTAGGGAGTGAAACTTGGGTTTTCACACCGACTACTTTCTCCTCTGGCTGATGTTGTGCTGTTCTCCTTTCCCTCTCCCCTTCTCTCAATCCCTCTTTCCCCTTCCTTCTTCTTTCCCATTTCTCCCTTCTTCTCTCCTTTGATCATTGTTGGTCCTTTTCTGTAGTTTATAGGTCCCTTAGTAACGCGAGTGTGGCTGTTGGCCCTCGCCTTACTTGTTATGTAATTTTCCTACTCAATTATATAGTCTCTGGTTTAGCCCATTAGTGTAATGGAGCCCATGGAGTTGCCTTATTGCTTATACATATGTGTTTATGGCACTGTGATGTCTTCACCTATTTCTTTCTGTCTTGTATACTCTTGTTTTTTTATATAGTCTTTGTTGTTCATATTACTGAAATATTCCCAGCATAAAATGTAACTTTTATTATAATAAAAAGTAAAACGACAACAATTCGGTGCAGCCGAAGCAAATGTGATAGTCGGAGATAGACGTATCTGGGTAACCATGTGGCATCTACCTCTCTTCTTCTGCTTTAGTTATTGATATATTAATTTAGACTGATTTCTACTTTCTCTTCTTTAGTCCCTTAGTTCCCACTGATTGTCTTCACATCATGGGATCAAATAATTCTAAATAACTTTCTCTCTATTGTACTCAACATATAGCTACTGTCTATCCACCTATATACAAAAAGATGGTGCATGCATACTGAGCTAAAAAGTGTACACTAGTTCCCCTGACATGTTTTTCCACCTTATGGGTTTTATCAGCAGATGTCATATACAGTACAGTTTTTTGTGGCAGTTTTTGCTGCATTTTTTTTTACATGAAAGCCAAAAGCAGATCCAACAGGATGAAGTATAAATTCTTTACATTTTCAATTCATTTTGAATTTACAAATGATGTGGCCTGAAAAACTGTTGCAAAAACTGCCACAAAAAACTGTGTGACATCAGCCTTGAGACTTTTTCTTTTTTTTTTTTTGTTCATGTACCCCTTTGATGATTGATATAAATGGAAAGTATTCCGTGTATATCTGTAAATCTATCAAATGTAATGGTGTTAGTTCTGAAGAATATCATGGCATTTCTTCAAGCCCAAAAAAGTGACAAAAAGACAAAAAGTAGGTGTAGAAAGTTGGCTGGATTCACGCATAGCATTTACAAGGAACAAAATGACACTTCTGTTTTTGTTGCATTTTTTCAGCAGTACAGAAGTGGATACAATGATATATGATATTAGATTTTAGGGTATGTTCACACTGCATTTTTTGGAACGGATTTTGAGTCATTTTCAATGGGAGTTGATGACCAACGCTTCTGTTTTTTTTAGCGCGCTGAAAAAAGAAGCAATTCTGCCTTATCTCACCTCGGCTTCAGCTGTGGTATCTCTGCGTGTGCAAACTTGAAAGCACCTTGGATTTTCTGCCATGGGTTCCACAGGCAAAATACCACTCATATTAGTGAATATTTTGCAGCAAATGCTGTGTGAACATACCCTTTAAATTTCTTCATTCTGACTCTACTTCCGGCTTTGGCTTAAAAAATGTATCAGAAATTGTGGTAGTGTTTTTCCACAAAAATGTATTTGTCAAAGTGTCCTATACACTATCCTATTGCCTCATTTCAGAACATGCAGACATTTAAAAACAAACAAACAACAAACAAACAAGGCGCATTTTTAAGAATCACTTTGCAGCAACATAACGCAGATCACTGGTTATCAAGAATATTACATAAGTACAATATTTACCTCTACTGCTGCAATTCAAGGTATAGGACTGAGAATTCTTTGGCTTCTGCCTTCTTACTGTCATCATTACTTGCTCTTTAACTCGCTGGTCTCCACTTGCTCCGCTCCTGAGCAGATTATCTGAAGGGACGGCTAAAGAAGATTCATTTTGCCACAAAAAGACTTCTGATGCCAAGGCAGTTTTTAGAGGGGAAGGTGAGGACAACATGGCAGACTTTGTGAGTTAATGTACACAGAGTTTGTGTATATAGGTTTGTGGTGCTGGGAAGAAATCCCTAGGTAATGGACAAGTACAAAATATACCACACAGCTCAACAGATGTGTCTCTCTGTGATGGTTTCTTTGACAGTAAAGTCTGTACAGGTCTAGCTGTGTACAGGCGTGTCAGCATTTACGTGACACGCCTTTATCTTTTCAACCGCTCCTTAGTTGTGTCTTCAAATCTGTTTATGACCAATCGATTTAGTCACTGAAGTTCAGGACTGCACATATCCTCCGCATGTGTGAAAAGACAGGGCTACTAGTCAGGAGAATATTGACCAGCTTTTCACTGTCCTATGCATGTTAATATGACAGCTGAAATGACAAGGACAGATTATAGTTCTCTGCTACTATTTAATAGATAAGGGTGTGTCTTTCTGCAACTGTCTAATAGACAGATACTCTACAGATGTGCATCATCTCTGTACAAGACAAGCTATTATGCAACACATGGGTGTTAGCAACTATTACCCAGAGATTACCAAGATTAACATAGCTTGTTATACCTGCTGTGTTATACGCACCTAGATGAAATACACGCACAACCACTCTGATATACAGTGGGGGAAAAAAAGTATTTAGTCAGCCACCAAGTGTGCAAGTTCTCCAACTTAAAAAGGAGAGAATGGCCTGTAATTGACATCATAGGTAGACCTCAACTATGAGAGACAAAATGAGAAAACTTATCTAGAAAATCACATTGTCTGATTTTTTAAGAATTTATTTGCAAATTATGGTGGAAAATAAGTATTTGGTCAATAACAAAAGTTCATCTCAATACTTTGTTATATATCCTTTGTTGGCAATGACAGAGGTCAAACGTTTTCTGTAAGTCTTCACAAGGTTGGCACACACTGTTGCTGGTATGTTGGCCCATTCCTCCATGCAGATCTCCTCTAGAGCAATGATGTTTTGGGGCAGTCGCTGGGCAACACGGACTTTCAACTCCCTCCGAAGGTTTTCTATGGGGTTGAGATCTGGAGACTGGCTAGGCCACACCAGGACCTTGAAATGCTTCTTACAAAGCCACTCCTTCATTGCCCTGGCAGTGTGCTTGGGATCATCTTCAATGCCCTTGCTGATGGAAGGAGGTTTGCACTCAAAATCTCACAATACATGGCCCCATTCATTCCTTCATGTACACGGATCAGTCGTCCTGGTCCCTTTGCAGAGAAACAGCCCCAAAGCATGATGTTGCCACCCCCATGCTTCGCAGTTTTGTATGGTGTTCTTTGGATGTAACTCATCATTCACTCTCCTCCAAACACGACGAGTTGTGTTTCTACCAAACAGTTCTACTTTGGTTTCATCTGACCATATGACATTCTCCTAATACTCTTCTGGAACATCCAAATGCTCTCTAGCAAACTTCAGACGGGCCCGGATATGTACTGGCTTAAGCAGGAGGACACATCTGGCACTGCAAGATCTGAGTCCCTGGCGGCGTAGTGTGTTACTGACAGTAGCCTTTGTTACGTTAGTCCCAGCTTTCTGCAGGTCATTCTGGGATTTTTGCTCACCGTTCTTGTGATCATTTTGACCCCACGGGGTGAGATCTTGCGTGGAGCCCCTGATCGAGGGAGATTATCAGTGGTCTTGTATGTCTTCTATTTTCTAATTATTGCTCCCACAGTTGATTTCTTCACACCGAGTTGCTTGCCTATTGCAGATTCAGTCTTCCCAGCCTGGTGCAGGTTTACAATTTTGTTTCTGGTGTCCTTCCACAGCTCTTTGGTCTTCACCATAGTGGAGTCTTTTATACTGATAACAATTTCAAACAGGTGCCATTACTACAGGTAATGAGTGGAGGACAGAGGAGCCTCTTAAAGAAGAAGTTACAGGTCTGTGGGAGCCAGAAATCTTGCTTGTTTGTAGGTGACCAAATATTTATTTTCCACCATAATTTGTAAATAAATTCTTAAAAAAATCAATGTGATTTTCTACATATGTTTTCTCATTTTGTCTCTCATAGTTGAGGTCTACCTATGATGTCAATTACAGGCCTCTCTCATCTTTTTAAGTGGGAGAACTTGCACAATTGGTGGCTAACTAAATACTTTTTTCCCCCAATGTACATACTAAGTTTATAGCAAAAGAACCACACCTTAAACATCAGACATGTTTAAAATGAACATGTATAAGACCTGCACCATATTATGTGGCTCTGTTCAATGGCCCAAACACACAGATGCAAAAACTACGGATGTGTGTATGGGCCCATATAATTTAATGGGCCAATGCATTATCCACAATTGTGGACCTGTAATTGCAGATAATATGTGTGTGATAATATGGCTGTGTGCATGAGGGCTAAAGCTGTTGGAAATGTGCATTTCCATGCTCATTCTTCAGTGGCAATCAGTATCTGTTGAGCTCCCCCATAGTGACCTTAATTTCTGTACCTAAAATTAACCCAAAAACCTGATCTGGATTAAAATTTAGTTTTAATATCCCCCCTTCTAATATTCTCTATATGTTTACGGTTAGTTTTTTATCTCACTCTAGCAATCTATTACAGAACTAAAAAAAAAAGTCATATGAACTATATAAACCTGAATTGATATAAAGTGTTACATCCCACCCATGCACTCTGTACTGTATATTAGTGTCAGTCTTCACTGTGACTATGGCATTCTATTCCCCTCCCCCCCCCCCCCCCCCAAAAAAAAAAAAAAGCAAAAAGGAAGGGAGAAAAGGTTCTGCCCGAGGGCATATCCACATGCTGGTATAAAGCCTGACAGAGGATCCCCCATGTTGTCAACCATGTTAATTTTGTGCTTGTCAACCACCTTCTAATGTTATATTTTTATGGCACTGAGCACAAACAAGGGTATATCTAGTGCTCAAAGGGCAACATAAACAAAAAATAGCACCAAAATAAAATATAACTTTTATTGATATTTTAAAACCTACCTCGGTGTAGATTACAACATATAGGCGTATGTACGCATTAAAATGTAGGTAACTGACCGCACAAACCAACTGTCATCCTATCATAAGTTAAATCAAATCCACTGATCCTTATATGTAACTAGGATTACCGTGGAGTTATCAATAATACACTTCTAGTAGATGTAGACAGAATAGTGCATCTAT
The DNA here is from genome assembly GCA_947044405.1 of Leptodactylus fallax. Classification (NCBI taxonomy): domain Eukaryota; kingdom Metazoa; phylum Chordata; class Amphibia; order Anura; family Leptodactylidae; genus Leptodactylus; species Leptodactylus fallax. The sequence goes on along the minus strand of CAMRHE010000007.1, from coordinate 8,259,890 downwards.
GATTTAAGGAGTTCGTTCCATAGATTGTAATATTAGTAAAGGGCACAAAATATATCTGTGCCCCTAAAGAATGGGTGTTGCTCCTTTAACTCAAAGATCCAAGGTTTAAAAGAATGTCATATGTGTGAGTCCAATTGTCACTACAAAACAATGAAATATCGGCTCTTGTGATAAAGTCACCTGCTGCATGTAACAGGGATTTGAAGTCATATAGGATATTTATTATAGCAAAGGCAGGTGTCAATAATAAAACCACCTCGCTTTCACATATGCATATCTGGATAGCAGAATAGTGAGTGATAATGAATCATTGCCTGCTGCAGCTAGCTAGCACTCCCATAATTCACCTGCAGTATAACCTGTGTGAGAGTGTGAACCTAGAGGGCGCTGGTGAGCGACCCAAAGCCAGGCTTAAAAAGGTCCTCAGCCACACCCATAGGTGGGGCCCAACTCCAGCGGGGAGTGTATGCAGCAGGAGAGCTGCTAGAGACCTGCAGGGAACAGGTAGATGCTGGAACCAGTGGGAGACAGACAGTCTGGGTTCCAAAGAGGACTTTGTTGAGCTAAGTGTGAGCCAGACTGCTGAGGAGATGCCTCAGTAGAACTTCTTGCTCCAGAGGTTAGTCAGGACTCAAGTCGTAAGGTAGTGCCCTGTGTGTGGGCTAGGCTGTTTGTTATTTTTGTTCCTGTTCCATTTGTTAAGTAAAGCCATTTATTTTGGTTTACCACGGCCTGATATGCTGCTTGTTTGGCACCCAGTACCACCAGCACCTCTGTGGAGTCCAGGAAGCTGCCGCCTTTGAGGCTAATTTCCCCCAAATTACCACACCTGTTAATTACAAAGTTATCCCAGGGTTTGATAATCCAGTAGGCATTAGTAGCATTGGTGAATGTTCACACCATGCTATCAGTAGCAAAGTTCTAACTATATCCCTCTACGCGTTTCCCCCTACATTGGTGGGATCATCAGGAGGATAGTCACAGATAGGGTGAACCAGATAAAGTAGTTGCAGTGAAAACTACAGTTACTGGTGTCCTAAAGGTGGACACCAGTGAGATAATAGCCAACACCGATCGCTATGAACAGCAGGGTTTAAATATCACTGTCTCAGCATTTAAGCCACGCCCCCGGCCGTGACGTCATCTGACCCATCCAATCATAACAAAGGAACCGCCCTCCTAGTCAGGAGGCTCGTCTAAGCTAATGTTATGGAAACCGAGAAGCTTACTGCTGTCATCTGAGTTATTTAAACAGCAGAGGAAACCTTGATCAGATAGTGGCTTCATATATACCAGATCCAAGCTGATAGATTCTTAAATTTGGCAGCCATTCATCTCCACAGTAGTTATCAGAGACTGTACACTTGAGCATAGAAAGATTCTAATGCACATGATAGGAATAAACTTCTGATGTATATAAATATTTATTCCATAACATTACTCCTGGATTAGACGAGCCTCCTGAATAGGAGGGCAGTTCCTTTGTTATGGTTGGACGGGTGCGATGATGTCACGGACGGGGGCGTGGCTTAAATGTTGAGACAGTGATATTTAAACCCTGATGTTCACAGCGATTGGCGTTGGCTATTATCTCACTGGTGTCCGCCTTTAGGCAGGGCCGGCGTTAGGGGGGGCAAACTGGGCAATTGCCCAGGGCCCCGTCCCCAAAGGGGGCCCCCGGAGTCAGGCCCGGCCATATCAATATCAAATGGGACCCAGCGTCATGTGCCGCAGGGCTCCTTTCAGAGGTGAGTGAAAATAACAAACATTTTTACTCACCTGTCCTGGCGTCCGACGTCATCTTCTGGCGTTGCGGACATCACCGCTGAGGCCAGGCCTCAGCCGTAGCGATCACGTGGGGCGTGCTGACAGCGTGCCTCACGTAATCACTGAGGCCCAATCACAGGCCTCAGCGGTGACGTCCTCAATGCGTGACGTCAGCCGCAGAGAAGAGGAAGTGGTCGCCGGCGGGGACAGCGGAGCAGCGCGAGGAGGCCCAGGAGAGGTAAGACAAGGTGAGTATAACTGTTTGTTATTTTACCTTACCTCCCCCGGGCCTTCGATAATTATACTCTGGGGTCTCTTCAGGAAAGCATATTATACTGTTTGGGGCCACTGTGGAGCATTATACTTGGGGGCCCCTCTGGATAACATATATATTGTTTTGGGCCACTGTGGAGCATTATACTGGGGAGGGAACCCTCTATATGGGCCCCCCAGTATAATGCTCCAAAGTGGCCCCACAGAATATAACATGCTCTCCAGAGGACCCCCTCCCCAGTATAATGCTCCACAGTGGCTCCACACAGTATAATATGCTATCCAGAGGGCCCCCCAGTATAATGCTCCACAGTGGCCCAAAACAGTATAATATGCTCTCCAGATCTCTCACCCCCCAGTATAATGCTCCGTGGTGGCCCCAAACAGTATAATATGCTTTCCTGAGGGGGCCATCCAGTATATTATACTGTGTGGGGCCACCGTGGAGCATTATACTGGGGGGGGGGGCTCTGGAGAGCATATTATACTGTTTTGGGCCACCATCGAGCATTATACTGGGGGGGGGGGGCTGGAGAGCATATTATACTGTTTTGAGCCACTGTGGAGAATTATACTGGGGTAACCTCTCTGGGCAGTATATTATACTGTGTGGAGGCCATTCTGGAGTATGTTATACTGAGTGGGGTCGCTGTGGAGCATTATTCTGGAGGGGGGGGCATCAGCAGAGCATATTATATTGCGTGGCGCCACTGTGGAAAATTATACTTGGGGGACACTCTGGGGAGCATAATATATTGTGTGGGGCCACTGTGTAGCAAAATACTGGGGGGGGGGCACTGTGGAGCATTATACTAGCGGGGGCCCTCTGGGGAGCATATTATACTATGGGCCACTCTGGAGCTTTATATTGGGGGAAAGGGGCAGTGTGGGGAGCTTGTTATACTGGGTGGGGCCACTGTGGAGTGTATTATATTGTGTGGGGCTTTTCGGGATTATATTATACTATGTGGGGCCATTGTAGAGCATTATACTGGGGGGACTGTGGGCAGCATATTATACTGGGGGGAATGTGGGCAGCATATTATACTGTGGGGGACCACTGTGGAGCATTATACTGGGGGAACCCCTCTGGGGAGTATATTATACTGTGTGAAGGCCATTGTGGAGCATGTTATACTGTGTTAGGCCACTGTGAAGCATTATACTGGGGTGCATATTATACTGTATGGAGCATATTATATTGTGTGAGGCTGCTGGAGAACATATTGTACTATCTGAGGCCACTAAGGGGTAGTATACTGTGTGGGCCACTGTGGAGTATTATACTGTGTGGAGCCTTATATACCATGTGGGGCCACTATGGGGGGGCTCAGGGGAGCATTTTATACTATGTGGGGCTACTGTGGAGCATTATATACCATGTGGAGCATTATACTGTGGGGGAGGGGCTTAAAATTCCTGCTGGCAGCCCTGTGTGCTATGTCTGCATCACAGCTCCCTCACTATAATCTTGCACATACGTGTAGTGCCCCATGGCCATGTCATTCCCCCTTCAGTCCGACACTGTATAACGGAGAACTATTATATATAGGGGTGGGTTACTATATATAATTGGGAAACTTAAATATGAGGGGGCTATTTTAAAAAGGGGAACTATTATTCATAAGGCGGGCTATTATTTATAAGGGGGGAACTATTATATATAAGGCATCCATTATAAGGGGGAGCTATTATTTATAAGAGGGGAACTATTTATAAGGGGGGTATAATTAAGTGGGCTTATTTATAAAGGGGGCTATTAGTGATAATGGGGACTATTATTTATAAGGGTAACTATTATTTATGAGGGGGCTATTATTAATAAGAGAGCAGTATTATTTTTACGGGGTGACTGTTACTGATAAGGTGGAATATTATTGATACAGGGCACTATTTATCATTTGTAAGGGCACTATTACTGATAAGGTGTATTATTTATAAGCAGGGACTATTATTTATAAGCAGGCGCTATAATAACTGATGAATGGGTGCAAAAATCTATTAGGTGGTACAAAGGTGCTCATTTGAATTGTGTGTGGTAAATGGGGCATGTTATTACTTTTTTGTTGACAGAAAGGAGGCGTTATTATAGGGGTTGCCACTGCAAGACGATGGTGTTGTTTGCATATCAGCATTTGGGGCCCCACTTTTAATTTTGCCCAGGGCCCCACTTTGTCTAAAACCGGCCCTGCCTTTAGGACACCAGTAACTGTAGTTTTCACTGCAACTACTTTATCTGGCTCACCCTATCTGTGACTATCCTCCTGATGATCCCACCATTGTAGGGGGAAATGCATATAGGGATATAGTTAGAACTTTGCTACTGATAGTATGGTGTGATCATTCACCAATGCTACTAATGCCTACTGGATTATCAAACCCTGGGATAACCTTGTAATTAACAGGTTATACTGAAGATGAACTATGGGAGTGCTAGCTAGATGCAGCAGGCAATGACTCATTAGCACTACACTGATAGTGTAGTGTGAACACTCACCAATGCTACTAATGCTTACTAGATTATCAAACCCTGGGATAACTTTGTAATTAACAGGCTATACTGCAGGTGAATTATGGGAGTGCTAGCTAGCTGCAACAGGCAATGATTCATTATCACTCACTATTCTGCTATCTAGAAATGCATATGTGAAAGCGAGGTGGTTTTATTATTGACACCTGCCTTTGCTATAATAAATATCCTATATGACTTCAAATCCCTGTTACATGCAGCAGGTGACTTTATCACAAGAGCCGATATTTCATTGTTTTGTAGTGACAATTGGACTCACACATATGACATTCTTTTAAACCTTGGATCTTTGAGTTAAAGGAGCAACACCCATTCTTTAGGGGCACAGATATATTTTGTGCCCTTTACTAATATTACAATCTATGGAAAGAACTCCTTAAATCATAGATGCACTATTCTGTCTACATCTACTAGAAGTGTATTATTGATAACTCCACGGTAATCCTAGTTACATATAAGGATCAGTGGATTTGATTTCACTTATGATAGAATAACAGTTTGTTTATTTGTTCAATTACCTACATTTTAATGCTTACATACGCCTATATGTTGTAGTCTACACCGAGATAGGTTTTAAAATATCAATAAAAGTTATATTTTATTTTGGTGCTATTTTTTGTTTATTTTTATGTCAATGTAGCATTCTATTCCCCAAACAAAAATATATGAACTGTATAAACTTACTAAAAAAAACTAAATTGTTATAATTTATATATGATGTGACAACTTGGGGGGATTAGTCTCAAAATGGCGGCAGACTCCTGGTCCGGACAGCAGTGGTTCGTGGTACTGGGCGCCGGATAGATAGCGTTCAGACGGTCCAAGTGTAAAAAATAAACGGGCTTTATTCAGCTTACTTGCAACATAACAAAACAACAAAAATCTAGGCCACAGTTAGGGCACTAACTGACTCCTTGAGCTCCTAACTAGCCTGACTACTGCTCAGCTCCAGCAACAGTCCCATGTTGACCCCAGCCCTTCTGGGACAGACCGTCTCTCTTTGTCCTTGGCTGGTCCACCATCTCCTGCTCCCTGCAGGATACTCCAGCCTTCTGGAGTTACGCGCCCCTCAGCCAAGGCGTGGCTGAGAACCTTATCTGGCCTGGGCCTGGGTCGCTCAACAGCGCCCTCTGGTTCACATACTCACAATGAGTAATACCCCACTTTCTGATGTTTTCAGTATATTAGTGTCAGACTTTACTGGCATGTAACATCTTTTCAGACAGGCCTATCAAAATTCCTAATCAAAACCCTTTCACAGTTAGAATCCCTAAAACTAACCCTCCACTGTTCACTCTCCCTCATTATCTCACAGGATATGATGCAGTATCGGACTGTAATCTTATATGTCCTGACACTATCTGCACATAAAAAGACACTGACTGGTGATGGCTCATACAGCTTTATTTATGTGTAATAAAAATAACCTTTATCACAAAAACGGCTGGACCACTGTATGAGCAATGCTACCTCCTATCCTTCCCTTGCTACCTCTTGTGTCAACCCCTCTACCTCATAGATGGTAAACTCTTGCAAGCATGTCACCAGCTTAATGTCCCCCTTTATCTGCCACCAGCTTAATGTCCCCCTTTATTTGCCACCAGTTTAATTGCACCCTTAATCTGCCTTCAGTTTAACTGCCCCCTACATCTGCCCCCAGTTCCCCCTCTTGCTCACACATGCTCTCTTCTCTCCTACTTATCTTTGATCCCTCTGTTTCCAGCTTTCTGCGTAACATCACAGTGTGTCCCGCAGTATCCAGAATAGCTCCGCCCACACAAGAGTCTGATCACATGTTCATGACGTCATCAAAGGTCCTTTAGCCATTACAATTTAGCATCTACCATTTAGCCTTTACCCTACCCCAGGGGTCAGCAACCCCCGCCACTGGTGCCGGAGTCGGCACCCAAGGCACATCTACCTGGCACAGGACTCTCTCTGCTGTTTTAAACAAATAGCAGTGCTGCTCTAGGTGGCAATCTCTCTCTAATCGTTCATGTTAATGCAGTCAGATGGGAGGATGCACTGGGAGGTGGTGGGAACATGAGGCACAAAGTCTAAGTGTCCATAGTCAAAGGACAGCAATTACCTGTGCAAAGTATAATATGGCAGCTAAATTAGCCCTCATTCATTTCAATAAGACTGTAAAAATTTGTTTGGATTTCTTCAACAAAAAGACTAGTCTGTGTGATGGGCACCCTCTGCCCCCACAAAGCAGGCTTACTGCAGATTACACTGAGCCCCATGTCCAGTCCAAATATGAATCATTTTTCTAAAGGATCACATTGAAATATAAACTCAATTGACTAACTGGTTGCAGTTATGCTTTGCGTTATACGACTTTCATGTAGGACAGTGTTTCCCAACCTCTTCAGACTCAGGGTCCCCCTGAAAAAAGAAAATTCCTTGGAGCACCCCTATCAAATAATTTTTACCTAAACTCAAAAAACATCCTAAGAACGCAAATAACATCGCATGAAGGCCTGGGATCATCCTTCTAAATACTTCTAGAGTGTTGAGGCCCCCTGTTGGTAATCACCGATGTAGGAGAGCGACACCCTTACAATTATTACATGGCACACTGAGGACTTCAACTTTTGATTTTTTTTTCCCAAATTGGCACCCCAGACTAAAAAGGTTGCTGACCCCTGCCCTACCCTAATAAAGTTTGTTAACAGCAAAACACTTCAGGGGCATAGCGGGACAAACTGTAAGCTATGAAGGACTGTGGGACAGCAGTGTAAAAGCAGGACTGTCCCGCCAGATGTGGGACGGTTGGGAGCTATGACATATCTGACCCAGTCAGAGGGGGGAGGGAGAAGAACTGTTTGCCCTTCAGCTTGGAAGCTGAGATTAACACTGTTTATAAATGATTTCCTTTTCTTAGGACTAATATGTTTTGTTAAGTATAAGACCCTATGAGATACAGAGTAAGGGGGGGGGGGTGTCAAGACTCTCCTCCCACCAATGATCAATCTAATTACCGGTTTCTACGAATGCTGTATTATAATTGACACGACCATTTAGTTTCCTGTATAAAATCTTATGTTATGTTTAAATAAACACAACTTGCTTCAATAACACCAACTACGTGTGTGTCAGGCCAGTTCTTCCTTTGTGAGCTCACAATATATATATACAGTCATATGAAAAAGTTTGGGCACCCCTATTAATCTTAATCATTTTTAGTTCTAAATATTTGGGTGTTTGCAACAGCCATTTCAATTTGATATATCTAATAACTGATGGACACAGTAATATTTCAGGATTGAAATGAGGTTTATTGTACTAACAGAAAATGTGCAATATGCATTAAACCAAAATTTGACCGGTGCAAAAGTATGGGCACCTCAACAGAAAAGTGACATTAATATTTAGTAGATCCTCCTTTTGCAAAAATAACAGCCTCTATTCGCTTCCTATAGCTTTTAATCAGTTCCTGGATCCTGGATGAAGATATTTGTGACCATTCCTCTTTACAAAACAATTCCAGTTCAGTTAAGTTTGATGGTTGCTGAGCATGGACAGCCCGCTTCAAATTATCCCACAGATGTTCAATGATATTCAGGTCTGGGGACTGGGATGGCCATTCCAGAACATTGTAATTGTTCCTCTGCATGAATGCCTGAGTAGATTTGGAGCTGTGTTTTGGATCATTGTCTTGCTGAAATATCCATCCCCGGCGTAACTTCAAATTCGTCACTGATTCTTGTACATTATTCTCAAGAATCTGCTGATACTGAGTTGAATCCATGCAACCCTCATCTTTAACAAGATTCCCGGTGCCGGCATTGGCCACACAGCCCCAAAGCATGATGGAACCTCCACCAAATTTTACAGTGGGTAGCAAGTGTTTTTCTTGGAATGCTGTGTTTTTTGGACGCCATGCATAACGCCTTTTTGTATGACGAAACAACTCAATCTTTGTTTCATCAGTCCACAGGACCTTCTTCCAAAATGAAGCTGGCTTGTCCAAATGTGCTTTTGCATACCTCAGGCGACTCTGTTTGTGGCGTGCTTTCAGAAACGGCTTCTTTCGCATCACTCTCCCATACAGCTTCTCCTTGTGCAAAGTGTGCTGTATTGTTGACCGATGCACAGTGACACCATCTGCAGCAAGATGATACTGCAGCTCTTTGGAGGTGGTCTGTGGATTGTCCTCGACTGTTCTCACCATTCTTCTTCTCTGCCTTTCTGATATTTTTATTGGCCTGCCACTTCTGGGCTTAACAAGAACTGTCCCTGTGGTCTTCCATTTCCTTACTATGTTCCTCACAGTGGATACTGACAGGTTAAATCTCTGAGACAACTTTTTGTATCCTTCCCCTGAACAACTATGTTGAACAATCTTTATTTTCAGATCATTTGAGAGTTGTTTTGAGGAGCCCATGATGCCACTCTTCAGAGGAGATTCAAATAGGAGAACAACTTGCAATTGGCCACCTTAAATACCTTTTCTCATGATTGGATACACCTGGCTATGAAGTTCAAAGCTCAGTGAGGTTACAAAACCAATTTTGTGCTTCAGTAAGTCAGTAAAAAGTAGTTAGGAGTATTCAAATCAATAAAATGATAAGGGTACCCAAATTTTTGCATCGGTCAAATTTTGGTTTAATGCATATTGCACATTTTCTGTTAGTACAATAAACCTCATTTCAATCCTGAAATATTACTGTGTCCATCAGTTATTAGATATATCAAATTGAAATGGCTGTTGCAAACACCCAAATATTTAGAACTAAAAATGATTAAGATCAATAGGGGTGCCCAAACTTTTTCATATGACTGTATATATGTATATATGAATTACAAATTATTTGGCATTACTTGGCAATCAGAATATTGAACCTGGTTTGGGTTTCGATAACACCATACAATATAATGTCCTCCTCCAGCTGCCCCCACAGTTTAATGTCCCCCTCCAGCTGCCCCATAGCATAATGTCCCCCTCCAAGTGCACCCACAGTATAATATCCCCCTCCAGCTATCCCCACAGTTTAATGTCCCCGTCCATCTGCCCTCACAGCATAATGTCCTCCTCCAGCTGCCCTGACAGTTTAATATCCCCTTCCAGCTGTCCCCTCAGTTTAATGTCCCCCCATTTAGAATGCTATGACTCTCTCAGTAGAGAACAGGGGTCATTCATCCTCACATGTAGTGAGTATATACTCACTCGCAACTATTTTTATTTTAATTTAGACTACTAACAGAAATTTGGGGTTATGGGCACCAGGTTTACAACCATGTCAATATTTTTATAGCATATTGGGAGCTAGGCACGGGCCTGGTGCTCTTGCGTCTTGACAATGTACTATGGATTTAGACAAGCACAGCCTTGATTTGTTGGCCTTTATTAATGATCTTAAAGTGTAACATTTTGTAATATTATTATCCTAGCTAATGTAATTTTTATTATAAAACAGCCTGGAACATTCTACTCAGCAGCCCTCTAACTGAGCTGTTACTAGGGAAAGTCCATACACATTTGTATTGTATATATGCAGAGCTGAAGCATTTACCAAAGGGGAGATGGCCACTTCAAATGGCTGTATCAACAGTTTTATACCACCTAGAAAAATGGTATCACAAGACAGCTGAGATTTTCATCTTTCATATACTTAAAAAAGAACACAGGTCGTAATACATGCTCCACAGTGGACGCCACACAGTATTACGTGCTCCACAGTGGACCCCAAACAGTATTACGTGCTCCACAGTGGCCCCAAAACAGTATTACGTGCTCCACAGTGGCCCCAAAACAGTATTACGTGCTCCATAGTGGCCCCCAAACAGTATTACATGCTCCACAGTGGCCCCCAAACAGTATTACGTACTCCATAGTGGCCCCCAAACAGTATTACATGCTCCGCAGTGGACCCCACAATACTGTGCCAGTATTGTTTACATGCCAGGTGCTGCGCTGCTCACTCACGATATTCTTGATAACTGCAGTTGTGGGTGTTAAAGCTGTACCCCTTTCAAGTATCTGAGATATCGCTTCAGCGCCCGTAACCGCCACTATCAAGAATTCGCTCTAGGAAGGGGGTAGGGGGGCCCCGGACAAAAGTTTGCACCCAGGTCCACAAGACTTTAGTTACGCTACTGCCTCTTGCGTTATTCGTTTGCAAAGCATCCTTACCAATTTTATTTCGAATGGATGTAAACAGGGTCAACTGGCCCACCAGGGAATCGGTAAATCTCCAGGTAGATCCCATGCATTTATTGGGCCTTACCGAACCCCCCACTGCTTTTTTTCATAGATTGTAAGCTCTTGCGAGCAGGGCTCTCAGTCCCATTGTGTGAATTGACTATTTCTCTGTAATGTATCTTTTTGTCTGTACTTGAACCCCACATTTTGTAAAGTGCTGCGGAATATAAATAAAATGTATTATCATTATTATTATTATTATTATTATTAATAGGCAGGTAACGAGCTGCGTATTGTGACCGGAGTGGTACGGGGCCCACTGAAGATGGTCATTGCCCCGCAGTATTGTAATAGCAATTGGGGAAAGCCTGGTTCCCCGACCGCTATACATTTTGTTTATGGAAAGGGGCCCGGCGTTATGTCGGCCCCTTTCCAATAGTGCTATTATTATACACTGGGGTTATCTCAGTCCCCAGAGTATAATAATCGGAGGCCAAGGGGAGGTGATTAAATATAACAAACACTTATACTCACCTCTCCTGGGACTCTGCCTGTGATTGGGGCGCATCGGTGTAATGACGTCAGCGCACCCTACGTGGTGTGAACTCAGTCGCAGCCAGAGGATGCTGAAGACAACCGGATGGAGTGAGGATGCCAAGGAGAGGTTAGGTAAGGTGAGTATAAGTGTTTGTTATTTTCCATCACCTCCCCTAGGCCTCCCCTGGGATTAGTATACTCTGGGAATGAAAGTGATAGGAGAATACCGAGCAACTTAAAGTCCTGCGCTGGAAGCAGTAATTATTAATCCGATAGAGAAAAGTAAACGTCCCACCTTACTTTGTTGTGGTGGTCCGCACTGTGATTTTCACAAGAGGGGTGTTTTATTGCTGCTGGAGCCTCATCGCCCTCTGAAAAGGATGACCATATATAGAGATCAAGGTGACCAGGTGGTATTCCTCCTACCGTGGTGGAGTACAATCGAGAGAGAGGCATTGCGCACACCCGAGGTTTAATTCACATCACACAATTCTTTATTCAACAGATAACAACCATCACACTTTCTCAAGTGAGATCTGGTGTTAGAGTCCTCTTTTTTTCAGAGAGTGATGTATGCCCACTGTGCTCCATGAAGATCATTTGCATATGCAGGAAAACTGGATATTTTAAAAAACCACTGGGAGGAAAAAGAAAATAGAGGTATGCCTGGAATAGGCTTTATAAAGGCTATTTGAATACAATGTATATAATTACTTAAGAAGTAATGATAGACTCCCTTTTGTAGCCGACGCTGAATACTCACTCAGCTCAGGTTTATATAGGGCATCATCAGACCTTAGTCCCGTCACCTTGCCAGGTATAAATAACCGTGCAGAGGCCCAAGATCCTACTGTAGCGTGAAAGAGCGCACTCCTTTTACACCGTCGTCTACCGATTCCACATAGATGTCTACAGAGTGGCAAGGCAACATAATGTGGAGTTGGCAGCAGCATGAAGAGGCCATATAGTGACCCAGCAGTGGCAGCAGCATGAGGAGGGCATACAGTGACCCAGTGGCAGCGGGATGAAGACGCCATACAGTGACCCGGTGGTAGTGGCATGAAGAGGCCATACAGTGACCCAGTGGCAGTGGCATGAGGAGGTCATACAGTGGCCCAGTGGCAGCGGCATGAGGAGGACATACAGTGACTCAGTGGCAGCGGCATGAGGAGGCCATACAGTGACCCAGTGGCAGCAGCATGAGGAGGACATACAGTGACCCAGTGGCAGCGGCATGCGTAGGCCATACAATGACCCAGTGGCAGCGGCATGAGGAGTACACAGAGTGACCCAGTGGAAGCAGTATGAGGAGGCCATACAGTGACCAGGTGGCAGCGGCATAAGGAGGCCATACAGTAACCCGGTGGCAGCGGCATGAGGAGGCCATATAGTAACCCAGTGGAAGCAGCATGAGGAGGACATTCAGTGACCCAGTGACATTGTGGAGGTGTCAGCAGCCTTAGGAGGCCATACAGTGACCCTGTAACAGAGTGTGGAGGTGTCAGCAGCCTTAGGATGCCATACAGTGACTCAGTGTTAGAGTGACCTAGTGGAAGTAGCATGAGGAGGACAGTGACCCAGTTCCTTCCCTAAGTGACTTTGTTTTCCCAGGCAAAAGAGGTGTAGAACAGCGTGACACCGCAGTCCCCTGCACATGTGGTAAGCTGGAGGAGCACTGTGAATTGTTCCTGCAGTAGAGGCTGAGGAAACAGGGGAGCATGAGGTGGACATTGTTGCAGGACCAACGGCGTGAGAACGTGGAGGCGGAAGCGGCGTCACCTGGCCAAGTTGCTGGTGACAAGGCAACAATGTGGAGTTGGCAGCAGCATGAGTATGCTATACAGTGACTCAGTGGCAGAGGTGAAGGTAGTGCAGCCTTAGGAGGACATACAGTGACCCGGTAACAGTGTGTGGAGGTGGCAGCAGCGTGAGTAGGCCACAGAGTGGCAAGGTGATATAATGTGCCTTAGGAGGCCATACAGTGAACCAGTGGAAGTGAGGAGGTGGCAGCATGGATCATTTAATCTGCAGCATCAGGCATTGGTGGGTGGAAATCCTGGCTGATCCACGCCTGATTCATCTTTACAAAGGTCATTCTCTCCAAATCTTGGCCCCCCCAATGCACTAAACACCCGCTCTGATTCCACTCTACTGGCCGGGCAGGACAGCTTTTCCAGGGCAAACTCGACCATTTGCGGCCACAAACCCAGTTTGTCTGCCCAGTAGTCCAGCGGATCTTCGATGACGGGTGACAGGCTGCACTCTAAGTACATTATGCCACCACCTGCTGGTTCAAGTTCTGCTCTGTATCTAGCTGCTGATGAGCAGTTTCTTCACTATGAAGAAAGCTGCTCATCAGCGACTCTAGCCTCAGGCTGCTGCTGATGGAGTCGATACTCCTCCTGTCTCCCCCACCCCCTCCCACAGCTGCCATGCCAGTGCAAGGTGAGCGCTCAGGGCCCCCCCGGTCGGACATGCGAGAGGATGCACGATGGCACAGATAGGCAGCGGCCAACTTGATGCATAGCATGTCTCTATAGTAGTTCAGTTTGTCCTCCCTCTCAGCAGGTGTAAAAAAGGCCCCCCTTTTTCCCCGGTAGCAAGGGTCTAACATGGTGAAGAGCCAGTAGTCATCCCTCTGTCGAATGGTAACAATTTGTCTGTCACTGCGCAAAGGAAGTGAGCATGCATCTGGACACTTGCGCAAGTGACTCTGAGGGATTCTCTGCATCCATCTCCATTGCATACTGCCACGGTATGTCTGTGTCATCTGCCTCATCTCCCTCTGGCTGTTGTGGTTGCTCCACCTATTTCACTACACATTGTTTGTGCTCCAATATCCTCCTCCACTTCAGCCCCCACAAGGCTCATGTGGCCATGAGATGTTGACGCCACATCTTCAGTCCCCTGACCAGCCAGATTGAAAAGCATCTTTTCCAGGATGTGAATCAGTGGAATGACATTCATCCCATAGTCCTGGAGACTGACTAACAAAGTGGCCTCCTCAAAGGGAAAGAGCAAACATTAGGTATCACGCATGAGCTGCCACTGGCTAACGTTAAAGTTACACAGGGAAGTACCTCTGTCTGCTTGGATCATCAAGAAATTGGTTATGGCTTTTCTCTGTTCATATAGTCGATCCAACATATGGAGGGTTGAATTCCAATGGGTGGAAACATTGCATATCAGCCTATGTTGTGGGAGGCCGTTCTGCAGCTGCAGCTCAAGGAGGGTGTGCTTGGCTTTGAACGAGTGGCTGAAGTGCATGCAAGGTTTCCTTGACTTTTTAGGATGTCTTGCAGATAGGTGGAAACGCTTGACAACCAGATTGAACATGTGCGACATGCAAGGCGCATGGCTCAGCCCTCCTTGACGCAGCGCCGACACCATGTTCTTCCCGTTGTCGGTCACCATTGTTCCTATTTTAAGTTGTCTTGGAGAAAGCCAGGATTCAATTTCTTGATTGAGGACACGGAGCAGTTCCTCCCCTGTGTGTCTCCGTTCGCCCAGGCAAACAAGGTGTAGAACAGCATGACACCACTGTGCCCTGCACATGTGGTATGCTGGAGGAGCACTGTGAATTGTCCCTGCAATGGAGGCTGAGGAGACAGTGGAGGATGAGGTGGACATTGTTGCAGGACCAACGGCGTCACCTGTCCAACTTGCTGGTGTGTCTGGGCAGGTACCACATTAACCCAGTGGGCCGTAAAGAACATATATTGTCCTTGACCATAGTTACAGCTCCACACCGACAGGCTCAAGGAGTGGCCCACCTTCTCTTCCACATATTTGTGCAGGGCTGGTACTGCCTTCTTGGCAAAGAAATGACAGCGTGGGACTCTCCACCTCGTCTCGGCGCAAGCCATCAGTTCTCTGAAAGGTGAAGAGTCCACACTTGGAAAGGGAGTGACTGCAGCACCAGCAACTTGGACAGGAGCACGTTCAGCTTCTGCACTGTTGGATGATTGCACGCATTCTGTTATCTCTTAGATATAGATTCTGTGATAGACTGCTGACGTAATGACTGAATAGGAGGAGGAGGAGCAGGAGCGTCACAACCAGCAGATGATGGGAAGGACACACAGCTTCCTTCGGTTGGGGTGGTGGAGCCTTAACTGCCTGAAAAACTAATAAACGCCTTGAAAAAGGTGTTACAACAAATAACTGCAGATATTAGTGGATGATAATTCAGTTTTCATTGGCACAGTAGTACTGACAAATGGCCTATAATGTTATGCTTTGGAAGAACATGAATAAGCCCCGTATAATAAACGCCTTGAAAAAGGTGTTTATTACAGATAAGTGCAGATATTAGTCTATGATTCACTGTTTTTTGCTATACTGCACTGCGAAAGGCCTGTTGTGTTCCACCTTGAAGACACAGGTATGAGTAATGAGCAGCAGTATAATGGCAGTGAGTGCTGCAATGTGTATTACAATTCTTGCTATTAATGACCCTGCAACCACCCCAAATTCTTCTTTCAATTCCTCCCTATCCTTTCCCTACAGTTCCAAGTTTCTTTCCCTGAACTTCTATCTGTTTTCTAAGTCTTTCCCTAGCTCCTGCTGACGTCTGTCTCTACACTAAGAGCGATGTGAAATGACTGTACCTAAAATGGCCGAGGGTGGTTTTTATAGGGCTGTGACATCACAGGGAAGGCTGGCTGCTGATTACTACATTATCCGCATCCAGTGTCGGACTAGGATGTCTAGGACCCACCAGTGGAATTGCTTGTAGGGGCCCACCGCCAGGACCCCTACAGACCAGCTGTACCAACACAGTGTGGCTACAGGTAATAACAATGCCATGCTACTCACCTGCCATACGATGTGCACCACTATGTATGGGAAGTGAGCAGCATGGCTCCTGAAATTGTTAACATTAACATGGCCCATACAACTACAGTACCCATAACTGTGGTTATTAAAAATATGGTGATTGAGCAGCGCCCAGCATGGAAACAATACTGGAAGCTGCGTGCTTTGGTAAACATCCGATCTGCAGTCTAAGAGATCTAATGTTTGAAGGGATCTTGGTGCTTTTGCAAGCACCCTCAACCCTTTGCTTTTTACATTGCACAAATCTGTTTTATAGTGACTATGCCATGTAATTACAGCCTGTGATAATATCACATGTCTGCTACAGTGAGGAAAAAAAAGTATTTATTCAGCCACCAACTGTGCAAGTTCTCCCACTTAAAAAGATGAGAGAGGCCTGTAACTGACATCATAGATAGACCTCAACTATGAGAGACAAAATGAGAAAACATATCTAGAAAATCACATTGTCTTATTTTTTAAAGAATGTATTTGCAAATTATGGTGGAAAATAAGTATTTGGTCACCTATAAACAAGCAAGATTTCTGGCTCTCACAGACCTGTAACTTCTTCTTTAAGAGGCTCCTCTGTCCTCCACTCATTACCTGTAGTAATGGCACTTGTTTTGAATTGTTATCAGTATAAAAGACACCTGTCCACAACCTCAAACAGTCACACTCCAAACTCCACTATGGTGAAGACCAAAGAGCTGTGGAAGGACACCAGAAACAAAATTATAGACCTGCACTAGGCTGAGAAGACTGAATCTGCAATAGGAAAGCATCTTGGTGTGAAGAAATCAACTGTGGGAGCAATAATTAGAAAATGGAAGACACAAGACCACTGATAATCTCCCTAGATCAGGGGCTCCACGCAAGATCTCATCCCATGGGTTCAAAATGATCACAAGAACGGTGAGCAAAAATCCCGGAACCACACAGGGGAACGTAGTGAATGACCTGCAGAAAGCTGGGACTAATGTAAAAAAGGCTACCGTCATTAACATGCTACGCCACCAGGGACTCAGATCCTGCAGTGCCATACGTGTCCCCCTGCTTAAGCCAGTATATATTAGGGCCCGTCTGAAGTTTGCTAGAGAGCATTTGGATGTTCCAGAAGAGTAGTGGGAGAATGTCATATGGTCAGATGAAACCAAAGTAGGACTGTTTGGTAGAAACACAACTCGTCGTGTTTGGAGGAGAGTGAATGCTGAGTTGCATCCAAAGAACACCATACCTACTGCAAAGCATGGGGGTGTCAACATCATGCTTTGGGGCTGTTACGCTGCAAAGGGACCAGGATGACTGATACGTGGCCTCTCTCATCTTTTTAAGTGTGATATAAATAATGAAGGGGCCCCACACAGTGTAAAATGCTTCACTGTAGCCCCCACACAGGATAATATGCTTCACACTGGCCCCCACACAGTATAATGTTCCACAGTGGCACCCACACTGTACAATATGATCCACAGGAAAATATGCTCCACGGTGGCCCACACACAGGATAATGCTCCTCTGTGGCCCCCACACTGTACAATATGATTCACAGTGGCCCCCACACAGTATAATATGCTGCACAGTGGCCCCCACACAGTATAATATGCAGCACAGTGGCCCCTACACAGTATAATGTGCTCTGCAGTGCCCCCACACAGAATATGCTCCACAGTGGGCCCCACACAGTATAATATGCTCCACAGTGGCCCCCACATAGTATAATATGCTCCACAGTGGCCCCACACAGTATAAAATGCCCCCCTTAAGCTGCTTCAGGCGAACCCCACGAAATTCGACTAATATTTGTGAGGTTTGGCACTCTGATTATTTTTAGTGCTATTATTATACACTGGGGTCGCCTCAGACCCCAGAGTATAGTAATTGAAGGCCCAGGGGAGGTGATGGAAAATAACAAACACTTATACTTACCTTACCTCACCTCTCCTGGGCATCCTCACTCCATCCTGCTGTCTTATGCGGTTTTCTTCTGTGCGCAACTAAGGTCATGCGCCTCAGACGTCACTGCTGGGGCCTGTGATTGGGTCTCAGCTGTCATGTCGGGCGTACTGATGTGATTACGCCGATGCGCCCCATGTGACTGCTGGGGCCCAATCGCAGGCCCCAGTAGGATGTCCGGGGTGCATGACCTCAGTCACAGGATGGAAGAGCCCCAAAGAAGAAGCTGGGAGCCGTCAGAGTCCCAAGAGAGGTGAGTATAAGTATTTGTTATATTTAATCATCTCCCCTGGGCCTCCGATTATTATACTCCAGGGTCTGAGGGGACCACAATGTATAATAATAGCACTATTGCAAAGGGGCCGACATAATGCCGGGCTCCTTTCCATTATCAATATGTATAGCAGTCAGGGAATCAGGCTTTCCCTGATTGCTATTACTCTGCTGCGCCGCGCCCATCTCGAGCGGGCCCCGTACCACTCTGGTCGCTGTCGCGGGCTGCCCGTTACCAGACCTCCACTGCCTATTAAGAAAAGCAGTGGGGGTCCAGTAGGACCCACTAAAGGCACGGGGGGATTCACCGATTCGTAGGACCAGTCTGATCCTGCTCTCATCGGCTTTATTTACTGATATATATCACTTTCCTGATGATGGTCCTGATAGACTTGTACCCAACAGTCTAACACTAGGTTAGCTAGCGCTGATATGTAGCAAACTGAGTTAGAGTCTAGCAAACTGAGTGAGTCTAGCACCGTGAGATATAAGTCTCAGAGGATTCCATCTGATAATTCACTACTGGACTCTGAGTAAATTGTGTTTTGTGATTTCTATTATACCTGTGAGTGTCTAACTGTTTAGTAGGAGAATTAGAATAGACTGAAACCTGTGCTCCAATGGTGACCTATGCTGCAATATTCAGGTCCAAGTATTTATGGGGCCAAACCAGTAATTTGGAGCCCTCACTTACTCACAGGGTTATGGACTTTATTTATTGTATAGCCAGTTAAACCCTCTCCAAGGACACCAGCAGTGTGGACTTATACAGCAAAACACTCTACCTAAGTGGGGGAGAGTATCTTTTATTGTCAACACCTAGGCATACCTGTTTCAGACATTACCCCTTCTGTAAACAAATAGTTATCAGGAGGATACCTGTTTGGGTGTTAATTCACTTGTAAAAAGTGTGAGCTATTATTTTAGCCTCTGGCAGCACACATCTACTTACTCTAGTTTAACCTACTCAATTTAGATACTGAACAGTGTGACTCTCAGGCTGAGAACGGCCATTTCTAATGAGCAAGGAAGAAATTTCACCTTGCCGTGCCATTACAAAGATTTGATGGTAATGAGAAATGACTCATGGTGTGTGACTCACCATTCAGAACTCTGTATCTTATGGTAAAAGTCTGACTCTATCTGACCTCTATACAAGAAGGTCGATATCAGATTGAGTTTTAATTACACAGTGGCACTTTATTCCACTTTTTTTCATAAGTGCACTTTTGTGAAGGATTGGAGTTTATTCCTAACGGTCCCTATATCTATGTGACCATAATATGACTTTCCTATTTGTCCTACGGCAGAAGGGTCTTTATCCCCAAGTTTGACTCCTCCCAGGAACGGCTAAGCTGGTTAGTAGTAGTGGCTATGTTTTCTGCTGCCCATACGCAGTGAATGCATTCTCCATGAGATGAAAACACAAATTTCTCTACATCTTTCCTCCAGTCCAGATCAGAAACTCCAGCAGAAGATCTTGTTGGAAGGTCCATCACTAATAGCACCTTTTTGGTCCCGGAGGGCTTGGTTTCCTCTATTATTTAAAATTTCGAACAACGAGCATAGGCCTCTTCCTCAGCATCCAGACCTGTTAATTCCAAAAAGTCTGTGTTATGTCTCTGCCTGTTCGGGTCTCTGCGCCACCCTCTGCTCGCACGCTGCGGCGTAGGAGGTGTCTTCAGTTTGATTCTTTGCTTAGGATTCTGGATGCTTAGTCTGAACACAGTCCTAGTTTCCTTGCTGTGTAATGGATTTCCAGCCACACCCGTGTTCTGAGCATTGTTTCTCTCTGGAACGCATCGAGTTAATCTTTACCTTGCCTGTGTGACTGACAGCCAGACTTTTTATATACGGGATGTCACTTTCACAGCAAGTTGCCGGTTATTGCTCTGTCCTTGCCTGCTTTCTTTGTACCTTTGATTTTTACCTAGCTATAATCTCTGACCTTTGGCTTGCCTTGTGACTACTCTATTGGATTTCGATTTGGTACCACCTTTGCTTCTCTGGTTGTGACCCCTGGCTTGTTTACCATTCTTCTATGTTGTTTGTCGTGTTCTGTGTGTCACTTTACTCGGTATAGGGCTTGTCTTCAAGTTGTCCTTTTACCGTTTAGGGTAAACTGAGGCAATAGGAAGGGACAGTGGCTGGGGTGAGATTAGGGCTCACTTGTCTCTGTCCTTCCTTCCAGACCCCTGCAGTAGTGAGGGTATTGCTACGTCTGGCAAGACCCTAACAGAATAACTGGCCCATAACCTTCTGCCATTGCTTCCCCCAGGATCAGTATGGATCCTATTCAGGGCCTTGCGGCCAAGTTGGAAGGTTTGGCAGGCCTGGTAGCTGAGCTTGCTAAACAGGTGCAGACCCTTACTGATGCTGCTGCAGCATCCTCAGTTGTTTCTGCCCCTTTTAGGGTTAAGATGCTACTCCCCGACCGTTTCTCGGGGGACCGAGAAAAATTTGAGACTTTCCGGGAGTCTTGTCGCTTGTATTTCCGGATTAATCCACACGTATCCCAGGCTCACATGGTGGGAGTAGTTATATCCCTCCTACAGGGGGATCCACAAGCTTGGGCCCTCAAACTCACTCCTGGGGATGAGGAGTGGATTGACTTTGAAAATTTTTTTTATCCCTGGGGTCTATCTATGCTGAGCCAGACCACATTGGGCTTGCGGAATCGCAACTCCTCTCGATGCAGCAAGGCAAACGTTCTGCCAAGGAATATTGTGCAGAATTCCGCAAGTGCAGTGTGACTGCAGGTTGGTGTGAGTAAGCTCTTAAGGCTCACTTTAATCAAGGCCTGTGTGACCATGTTAAGGAGGTTTGGGTGGGTCACCCAGATCCTCCCACTCTTGAGCAGGCCATGACTTTGGCTATCCGTATTGACCGTAGGATCCGAGAAAAGGTTAAAGAGAGAATAGGGTCTGCTTCTTCCAAGTTTTCTGTCTCTCCCTCCCTCTCTCCGGAAAAACCTGTTATTTCTCCCATGACTCCTGGTGAGAAACCCATGCAACTGGGATTTATGGACGCCAAGACGCGACAAGAGCATCGTCTCAGGAACAACCTCTGCCTGTACTGTGGTGCTTCTGGTCATTTCATCCGTGACTGCTCGATCAGACCTCGCAGACCAGCAGAAAAGCTTCAGTGCCTGAGTGGTAATCAGAAGAACCACTCAGGCAACCAGGTATTTCCTCTGCACAATTTAAATTGTGTTACTGAGGAGACTGTCTCGGCTGCTAAAAGTGGGAAACACCAGGTGAATAAAAAATGTTTGCCTGGTCCACCAGTGTCTGTGGTTGTGCAAAAAGATCCTGAATTTAAGGCAGAGAAAATACTGAAGCCCTTGAAAACCAGTTCGTCTGGTGAGGGTCTGGCGGCCCCTCATAAAAGGGGGGGTACTGTTATGTCTCTGCCTGTTCGGGTCTCTGCGCCACCCTCTGCTCGCACGCTGCGGCGTAGAAGGCATCTTCAGTTTGATTCTTTGCTTAGGATTCTGGATGCTTAGTCTGAACACGGTCCTAGTTTCCTTGCTGTGTAATGGATCTCCAGCCACACCCGTGTTCTGAGCATTGTTTCTCTCTGGAACGCATAGAGTTAATCTTTACCTTGCCTGTGTGATTGACAGCCTGTGTACCTATCAGGTCTGGGGCTGGGCCCAGGCTTTCTATATACGGGATGTCACTTTCACAGCAAGTTGCCGGTTATTGCTCTGTCCTTGCCTGCTTTCTTTGTACCTTTGATTTTTATCTAGCTATTATCTCTGACCTTTGGCTTGCCTTGTGACTACTCTATTGGATTTCGATTTGGTACCACCTTTGCTTCTCTGGTTGTGACTGGCTTGTTTACCATTCTTCTATGTTGTTTGTCGTGTTCTGTGTGTCACTTTACTCGGTATAGGGCTTGTCTTCAAGTTGTCCTTTTACCGTTTAGGGTAAACTGAGGCAATAGGAAGGGACAGTGGCTGGGGTGAGATTAGGGCTCACTTGTCTCTGTCCTTCCTTCCAGACCCCTGCAGTAGTGAGGGTATTGCTACGTCTGGCAAGACCCTAACAGTCTGTTTCATCTGAATCTGAGAAAACTCCATCTTTCAGCTTGGTTTGTGAAGGGTCAAGATTGAAGGACACACAGTAATTAATATGCTACTTGCAGCCCATAAAGATTCTATGAATAAAACCTATAATAAAATTTGGTCCAAATTCTCTTTTTGACTCAGCAATTCAGAATGTCGTTCAGTAGAAATTCTTAGTTTCCTTCAGTTCCTACAAGATGGCTTTCAGAAAGGCCTTAAAATTAATACTCTCAAGGTACATATGACAGCCATCAATGCCATGACTGATGGTAAATTCTCTGGTCATCCTTTGGTGTCAAGATTTTTCAAAAGGAATTAGGAACCTGAGACCAGAAATAAAACCTCCAGTGCCTGTCTGGGAGTTATAAGTTGTTCTCAACATCTCATCTGTTCAAACCGATTCAGGAGGTAGAATTGAAGTGGCTATCCTGTAAAGTGGTTTTTCTAGTAGCCATTACACCTGCTAAAAGACTAGGGGAATTACAGGCCCTATCCTCTAGATGTCTGTATTTAAGACTCTTGCTTAATGGGGTCCTCCTCAGAACTCTACCTATTCCTTATTAACAGCTTTCTCCCATGAAACGGTAGAGCAGATACGTTTTCATACTCTAGATGTAAAAAGAGCTATTCTTACCTTATCTGGACAGAACTAAAGAATTCAGGAAAGAGGAAAACTTGTTTGTGCTTTTTTCAGGCGCCAGGAAGGGGATGAAATCTTTTAAAGATACATTGGCCAGATGATTAAGTCCACTATTCTGGAAGCCTATAAATCAGTAGCTTCTCTAAGAGCACATTCTACACGTTCCACTGCAACTTCATGGGCTGAGGATGCCCCGGTTTCTATCCTGGATATCTGTATTGCTGCTTCCTGGAGCTCTTCTTCTACTTTCATCAAACATTATTGTCTGGACATCCACTCTGAGGGTCCAGCTTTTGGCACAGCGATGCTTAATTCATTTTCCAACTGCCACAGGACAAATAGGAAAGAGAAAATTGGCTTTACCTGGAATTTTACTTTCCTTGAGATCGAAGGCAGCACTGCATACCTGCCCAATTTAATTCAAGAAATAAAAAACTTGTCCATTAAACACAAAGGGACAGAGGAGATGGGGGGTTCTTATACTATTAATTATGCTGATTAACTGTTTGATTGCTACATAGGTGGGCCAGTCCTGGGAGTAATCAAAGGCGGGGATAAAGACCCTTCTGTGCTGCCTTTGGACTCAAGGAAAGTAAAATTCCAGGTAAATCCAATTTTCTCTATATGCTTATAAATACTATACTATACAGTGCCTTGCGAAAGTATTCGGCCCCCTAGAAATTTTCAACCTTTTGCCACATTTCAGGCTTCAAACATAAGGATATAAAATTTTAATTTTTTGGTGAAGATTCAACAACAAGCGGGACACAATCGTGAAGTGGAACGAAATTTATTGGATATTTTAAACTTTTATAAACAATAAAAAACTGAAAAGTGGGGCGTGCCAAATTATTCGGCCCCCTTAAGTTAATACTTTGTAGCGCCACCTTTTGCTGCGATTACAGCTGCAAGTCGCTTGGGATATGTCTCTATCAGTTTTGCACATCGAGAGACTGAAATTCTTGCCTATTCTTTCTTGGTAAACAGCTCAAGCTCAGTGAGGTTGGATGGAGAGCGTTTGTGAACAGCAGTTTTCAGCTCTTTCCACAGATTCTCAATTGGATTCAGGTCTGGACTTTGACTTGGCCATTCTAACACCTGGATACATTTATTTGTGAACCATTCCATTGTAGATTTTGCTTTATGTTTGGGATCATTGTCTTATTGGAAGATAAATCTCCGTCCCAGTCTCAGGTCTTTTGCAGACTCCAACAGGTTTTCTTCCAGAATGGTCCTGTATTTGGCTCCATCCATCTTCCCATCAATTTTAACCATCTTCCCTGTACCTGCTGAAGAAAAGCAGGCCCAAACCATGATGCTGCCACCACCATGTTTGACAGTGGGGATCGTGTGTTCAGGGTGATGAGCTGTGTTGCTTTTATGCCAAACATATCGTTTTGCATTGTGGCCAAAAAGTTTGATTTTGGTTTCATCTGACCAGAGCACCTTCCACATGTTTGGTGTGTCTCCCAGGTGGCTTGTGGCAAACTTTAAACGAGACTTTTTATGGATATCTTTGAGAAATGGCTTTCTTGTTGCCACTCTTCCATAAAGGCCAGATTTGTGCAGTGTACGACTGATTGTTGTCCTATGGGCAGACTCTCCCACCTTAGCTGTAGATTTCTGCATCCTCTTGGCTGCATCTCTGATCAGTCTTCTCCTTGTTTGAGATGAAAGTTTAGAGGGATGGTCGGGTCTTGGTAGATTTGCAGTGGTCTGATACTCCTTCCATTTCAATATGATCGCTTGCACAGTGCTCCTTGGGATGTTTAAAGTTTGGGAAATCTTTTTGTATCCAAATCCGGCTTTAAACTTCTCCACAACAGTATCACGGACCTGCCTGGTGTGTTCCTTGGTCTTCATGATGCTCTCTGCGCTTTAAACAGAACCCTGAGACTATCACAGAGCAGGTGCATTTATACGGAGACTTGATTACACACAGGTGGATTATAGGACATTTAGGACAACACTGGATCATTCAGAGATTCTCACTGAACTTCTGGAGTGAGTTTGCTGCACTGAAAGTAAAGGGGCCGAATAATATTGCACACCCCACTTTTCAGTTTTTTTATTTTTTACAAAAGTTTAAAATAACCAATTAATTTCATTCCACTTCACAATTGTGTCCCACTTGTTGTTAATTCTTCACCAAAAAATTAAAATTTTATATCCTTATGTTTGAAGCCTAAAATGTGGCAAAAGGTTGAAAAGTTCAAGGGGGCCAAATACTTTCGTAAGGCACTGTATATATACATACACACAGTAGTGCATTCTCTGCAAATGTAAAGAAATAGTCTCCATTATTTCAGCAGTTTTTTGGTGTGTTCACTCAAAATACAGTCTAGCCTGCGCTAATCTTAAAAATGACATTTTGTAATTTCATGTTTTGTTTTTTTCTGCTTTGGTGACTAACCATACACAGTATGACGGATCATTGTTATTAATCTGATCAAAATATTAATTACTTAGAAACTACCACTAGTCCTTCGCTGAGAAGGCTTTCGATAGAGTTAGCTGGAGTTATATGACTACTGTACTGACGACCTTTGGCATACCGGAGGGCTTTGTGAAAGCAATAATGTCACTGTACTCCGAGCCTCATGCTAAACTTAAAGTAAATGGCTCCCTATCCCCCTTCTTTCACATAACGAATGGGACGCGTCAGGGGTGTCCGCTCTCCCCCACTCTCTTCATCCTCACCTTAGAGATGCTACAGCAGGCAGTACGTCAGCACCCGTCCATCCGAGGACTAGAGGTGGGAAAGAACTTTCTCCATTCTGTGGACTTCGTGGATGACGTCCTATTCCTGGTGACCAACCCTGTAGAGGGCCTACCACAACTCACTAATCTATTCGAGAAGTTTGGCGAGATTTCGAACTACAAGGTTAATCTCAAAAAATCGGAAGCCTTGTGCATATACCTTCCCCAGTCACTCCTGAGACAGGCGAAGAGAGACTCCCCATACTCCTGGAAGTCAGATAATATTTCTTACCTAGGCATCAAACTTACTCCGACAGCCTCCACTCTCTATGCGTCTAACTATGTGCCTCTCCTACGAGACTATGCGGACCTTCTTCGATCATACAATCTGCCATTCATCTCATGGTTCGGGAGGAAGAACCTTCTCCAGGTCTATGTAATCCCGAGGCTGCTATATGTTCTCCAGATGTTACCTATCCATCTGCCATTGACCTTCCTCCAATCTCTCCGGTTACTGTTTGGTCGATTCCTCTGCAAGGGGAAATCAGCACGAATCGCGCAAAGACTTCTCATCCAACGTAGAGAGAGAGAGAGGGAGGCATTGCATTACCAGATGTGACACAGATATATAAGGCAAACCTTTTGCATACTTGTCTATCTCTTGTGTCCCCAACGAAATGTGAAATCACTAGTCAGATGGCGGAACTACTGCACGGCCAAAGCATACGGAGATTACTGTGGCTCCCAGACAACACTCGAAATGCCCCACCACTCGACAGCCCACTACTGAAGGGACCTTGAATGATTTGGAAGGAGATGCGACACGTACTCATGCCCATGCCTTCTAAAGTATTCACAGCTGATCTAATCCCCTATCTTAACTCCTCCTACAGATCAACATATGACAACTTCTGGAAACACAGCTCCACCAGTAGCCGCAGTGTTGTCGTACTTCCTGAGAATAAAAACCTATTTTAAAGCAGTGAACCACAAATATTGTGTGATAGTTCTATGTGTTCCTCCGCAACATGTAATTTTCTATGCTGTCTTTCTGTACTGTCAAACATGTATTCTCCTTTATCTTCACTGACATAAATCCCATTCTCTTGTAGTCATGTGGCATCTGATGACAGAGATATTCCTCATAGCCCAAGACTTCCTAATTTTCCTCTTTTTGATTAGTAACTGGCACTGATTAGTAACAAGTTACTGGTGGTTCAGTTACCACTTCGTGGATTCCACTGTGTTTTGCCAACTGATGGCAGAGCACAGTCTTCATGGAGAATACCTAGCTGCCATTATTTCTCGAGAGCTTCATGTCACACTATGTATGACCTGTGAGGGTCACAAATCACCTCCTGATAGCAAACAGATAACAGCAAGAATTACTGATCCCTCCGTCACGCACCACAAGTTTCCAGACTGTTTTTTTGACCTGTTGTAAATAACTTCTCTACTTAGATTGCATTTTTTTTAAGGACTCTAAAATGCTTTGAAAACCATGTGTATAAAAATCTGTGAATTTTCAGTTCTTGTATCACACCATGTCTGATGAAGGGAGCTAGCTAGTACTCCTGAAAGCTTACTTATAAATATACTCAGTTAGCCTCTAAAAGGTATCGCCTGATTTCTTCACTCTTCTATTATTTCTCGAGGACAGCTGTCCCTGCTTGATGGCCAAGTGGTCCTCTCCTTGTAAATGTCCATGTGGGGAAAGGTGCACGCCACCCTCAATGCATGAAGCATTAATTTTGGACATGGTACAATACATTATCTGTCATGGCCCACTGGGTCAATTGAGTAGCACTTTTGCACATGCTGAAGCATCAGTTTGAGCAGCAGTATATGATTACTACATGCAGGAAACCACAGACACAATGATCAGTTTTGGAAGATAGTCCAGCTTTTTCAGCTTCCAGCCAGGCCAGGCACGTTAATAGTGCGCCACAATTTTTTCTGGAACATCTTCCACCAACTCATTTTCATGTATGAAAAGTTGTTTATAACTGGAGGTACGCTTTAAATTAAAAGGTGTTTTTTTTTTTTAACGTTTAATTATTTTTTTTTTTATATATATATATATATATATATATATTTTTTTTTTTTACTTTTTTCCTGTCCCACAAGGGGACTTGAACTTGGGCTCTATATCATATTGCAGTACATCGCAGACATAGGCTCCCTATGTTCAATAGTGATAGGCAGTCAGGAGGCCATTGCTTGGCTTCCTGGCTGCAATAGCAACCCCTCGGATGCCGTGGGGGGCAATCTTGGCCCTGAACCACCTAGATGCACTGATTGCTATCGATTATGGAATCTGAGGGGTTAAGCATTACATAGCCAAGACCCGGAAGTCATGCCGCAAGCACAGCTCCTGTGCCTGTGGCAGGAATGTGCCATGCTATTATGGTTCTAAATGTTACCAATGCACTCAGTGCAACATTATAGTATGGCATGGGGGCAAGAGGTTAAGCAAAATCATGCAAACCTTAAATAGTTTGTGTTACATAACTTTCAGATAAAAACACAACCTTATAATTATTGCATGGCATACTTAGCACCTCTTCTTTGATTTTTTGATTTTTATTTAAATCACCACCCCATACAAAAATGGTTGACTAACCCATCATATAGCATACTGCAGCACTCTTAAAAGCAATTGTGTACTCGCAAAAGGTCATTTATGTGAAATACTAATGAATGAAGAAATAAAATAAACACATAATACATGAATACAAAAAATTAACACTAATATCAATTTATAAAAATATAAAGGTATAATGCGTTTTTTATGTTTCTTAGAGATGGAATAAACATGATATATGTATACTATGAAGGAGGGCGTATCTCCAGCAACAGTAACAATGGGGTATATTTATGAAGACTGGTGTATTGAACGCCAGTCTTTATATCCCTTTTGCCAGCTGAGGAGTCACCTCATTTATGCGGAGGCACATTCCTCTTCCATAAATATGATAGCTCCTCCTCTAGGTCGTAGTTGTAAGTGATGATTTGCGCCAGTAAACTGGTATAAATTACCACCCACAGGTCCTTATAGACTGAGGGCTTATTGTCCAAAAAAAATAAACCTTTATACTTAAAAAGAGATGAGTCCGATGAGCCTCATTGGACTCATCTCTGATGCTTCCAGCGCCTGCAAAGTTCTTCAGTGAAGCCGAGGACGTACACTCCGGCTTCACTGCACAAGTGGCAGAAGTACAAGGCATGTACATTAAAGCCGAGGTGTACTCCTTTGGCTTCAGTGAAGAACTACGACTGTATGCGGAGTACAGCAGCAGGGTAACTATTTCTATTTTTACTCCTCCAGCTCATGGACACATTTGCCTAACCATTAAACCTGGGAACAGAGCAGATTCTACTTGGCTGGGGGATTCACACTGCAGCAGTGGAAAGGGTTTGACTAGTAGTAAAGGTAAACTCTACATCAGGGGTAGACAACCTTTTACAGTGCCTTTTGGAGTGCCGTGCAATAATTGTAAGATTGACTACCCCTATACTAAAGTCATATACCACAAAGTATAACACAGAAGTGCTGCCACGAGATGCTTCTGGACGCATGCATTTACTGCTATTTCCCGGAACACACCCGTGCTTTCCCATTACAAGCAATGAAAGTACATATGCAGCCCTCAATTAGTGGTAAATGTATGTATCCAGGAGCACTGTGTGGCAGCACTCTTAGGGTGGTGACACACTATGTATTTGGATGCAGCTATATATACAGTGGGGTAAAAAAGTATTTTGTCAACCACCAATTGTACAAGTTCTCCCACTTAAAAAGATGAGAGAGGTCTGTAATTGACATCATAGGTAGACCTCAACTATGAGAGACAAAAATGAGAAAACAAATCCAGAAAATCACATTGTCTGATTTTTAAAGAATTTATTTGCAAATTATGGTGAAAAATAAGTATTTGGTCAATAACAAAAGTTCACCTCAATATCCTTTGTTGGCAATGACAGAAGTCAAACGTTTTCTGTAAGTCTTCACAAGGTTGGCACACACTGTTGCTGGTATGTTGGTCCATTCCTCCATGCAGATCTGTTCTAGAGCAGTGATGTTTGGGGCTGTCGCTGGGCAACACGGACTTTCAAATCCCTCCAAAGGTTTTCTATGGGGTTGAGATCTGGAGACTGGCTAGGCCACTCCAGGACCTTGAAATGCTTCTTACGAAGCCACTCCTTCGTTGCCCTGGTGGTGTGCTTGGGATCACTGTCATGCTGAAAGACCCAGCCACATTTCATCTTCAATGCCCTTGCTGATGGAAGGAGGTTTGCACTCAAAATCTCACGATACATGGCCCCATTCATTCTTTCATGTATACGGATCAGTCGTCCTGGTCCCTTTGCAGAGAAACAGCCCCAAAGCATGATGTTGCCACCCCCATGCTTCACAGTAGGTATGGTGTTCTTTGGATGCAACTCAGCATTCACTCTCCTCCAAACACGATGAGTTGTGTTTCTACCAAACTTTGGTTTCATCTGACCATATGACATTCTCCCAATACTCTTCTGGAACATCCAAATGCTCTCTAGCAAACTTCAGAGGGGCCCGGATATGTACTGGCTTAATCAGGGGGACACGTCTGGCACTGCAGGATCTGAGTCCTTGGCAGCGTAGTGTGTTACTGACGGTGGCCTTTGTTACGTTAATTCCAGCTTTCTGCAGGTCATTCACTAGGTCACCCCGTGTGGTTCTGGGATTTTTGCTCACTGTTCTTGTGATCGTTTTGACCCCACGGGGTGAGATCTTGCATGGAGCCCCTGATCGAAGGAGATTATCAGTGGTCTTGTATGTCTTCCATTTTCTAATTATTGCTCCCACAGTTGATTTCTTCACACCAAGCTGCTTGCCTATCGCAGATTCAGTCTTCCCAGCCTGGTGTAGGTCTACAATTTTGTTTTTGGTATCCTTCCACAGCTCTTTGGTCTTCACCATAGTGGAGTTTGGAGTGTGACTGTTTGAGGTTGTGGACAGGTGTCTTTTATACTGATAATAATGTCAAACAGGTGCCATTACTACAGGTAATGAGTGGAGGACAGAGGAGCCTCTTAAAGAAGAAGTTACAGGTCTGTGAGAGCCAGAAATCTTGCTTGTTTGTAGGTGACCAAATACTTATTTTCCACCATAATTTGCAAATAAATTCTTTACAAATCAGACAATGTGATTTTCTGGATTTGTTTTCTCATTTTGTCTCTCATAGTTGAGGTCTACCTATGATGTCAATTACAGGCCTCTCTCATCTTTTTAAGTGGGAGAACTTGCACAATTGGTGGCTGACTAAATACTTTTTTTCCCCATTGTATGTGGCTGATCCACACAGTATTATGATCCATAGTGGACCGTTCATACAGTATAATATCTCATAGCAGCTCCTATGCATGGTATAATGTGGGATACCGGCCCCTCCACACAGTATAATGTCCCATACTGGCCCCAAAAAATTTTTGCCATCCACCACTCATGAGCTATTATAATACTCACCCCCAGAGTATAATAAATGGAGGCCTGACGTCAGCGATCGCTGATTGGGTCTCAGGTGTCACGTCAGCATAATAATGTATCATGATGCCGACGTAACCCCTGAGGCCCTATCAGTGGTCTCTGATGTCAGTCAGAAGCGCCAAAGAGAACAGAGAGCCACATCCGAGTCCAGGGAAGGTGATTACCTCTCCTGGACCTCCACTTATTATACTCTAGGGTTTGAAGAGACTAAGCATGGGCCTGATTTCCTGCATCTACAGGATGGGGAATTGAGACAATGAAGAGATTGAACAACTATTCAGCCCTTCAGTCCTGTGATCAGTCATACACTATTCTGAGACTAAATGAGGAAGATTGTCAATTGAGAAAATTAGTGTTAGAAGAGAAATTGGCACTGGATTTAGTTTTTGCCAAAGGATGTTTGTGTGCTGTCATAGGAGAGGAATGTTGTACATGGATAGAGGGCTCTTTTGAAATTGTGCAAGACCGTGTAACAAAGGTTAGGGAGCTTCAAGAAGAGATTCGCAAAATAGCTGGAATCCATTCAAAGCTTTAGGAAGAAATATAGGAAGATGGGTCTTAGGGCTCCTGTTGCTATTAGTGCAGATTATTGTAGGCATTATTAACCGGTTAAGGACCAGGCCTAAAAGTGCCTTATGGACCAAGCCTCATTTTTCAAAACTAACATGTGTCACTTTATATGGCAATACCTTTGAGATGCTATAACTTACACAAGTGATTTTGAGTTAGTTTTTTCATGACACATTGTACTTCATGTTAGTGGTAAACATTGATCAATATTTTTGTATTCATTTATAAAAAATTAGGAAATTTGAGGAAAATTTGGAAAAAAATTGCAATTTTCAAAAAGTAAAATTCTCTGCTTTTCAGACAGATAGTCATACCACCCAAATACATGAATAAATATAATATACCATATCTCTGCTTTATATCGGCATCATCTTTTAATCATCCTTTAATTTATTTTGGATGTTAGAAGGTTTACAAGTGTAACAGCGATTTTCCAGATTTACAAGAAAATTTCCCAAACTCATTTCTTAGGGACCACTTCAGTTCTGAAGGGGATTATAAAGGCCTGTATATTAGAAACCCCCATAAATCACCCCATTTTCAAAACTGCACTCCTCAAATAATTCAAAACAGCATTTGGGAAGTTTGTTAACCCTTTAAGCATTTCACAAGAATTAAGACAATATGGAGGTGAAATTTAGACATTTCATTTTTATCCAATAATACATTAATTTATCCCTAAAATTAACACATTCACAAAGGGTTAAAGGAGAAAATGCATCTCACAGTTTGTTGTGCAATTTCTCCCGAGCACAGAAATACCCCACATGTTGGTGTAAAATGATTTTTGGGCACACGGCAGTGTACGGAAAAGAAAGAGTGACACTTGGCATTTGAAAAGCAGATTTTGCTGGAATAGTTTTCAGGTACCATGTCTCATTTGCAGAGCCCCTAGAGTACCAAAACAATGGAAACCCCTAAAAGTGACCCCATTTTGGAAACTACACCCCTGACAGAATTTATCAAGGGGTATACTGAGCATTTTGACCCCACAGCCGTTTCACAGATTTTATTAACATTGGGATGTGTAAATGAAAAATTACTAAAACATCACTTTATCCCCAAAGTTTTCATTTTCACAAGGGGTTAAAGGGGAAAAAGCCACCCACAGTTTGTTACACAATTGCTCCTGAACACAGCAATACCCCATATGCGGTCGTAATTTGCTTCATGGGTACATGGCGGGGCTCGAAATGGAAAGAGCGCTATTTGGCTTTTGAAGGGCAGATTTTGCTGGAATAGTTTTCAGGTGCCATGTCCCATTTGCAGAGCCCCTAGAGTACCAATATAATGGAAACCCCCAAAAGTGACCCCATTTTGGAAACTACACCCCTCACATAACATATCAAGG
This sequence comes from Leptodactylus fallax, assembly GCA_947044405.1. Classification (NCBI taxonomy): domain Eukaryota; kingdom Metazoa; phylum Chordata; class Amphibia; order Anura; family Leptodactylidae; genus Leptodactylus; species Leptodactylus fallax. Next base: position 8,226,731 of record CAMRHE010000007.1, on the reverse strand, counting down.
GGTATAGTGAGCATTTTGACCCCACAGCCGTTTCACAGATTTTATTAACATTGGGACATGAAAATGAAAAATTACTTTCTTTCCAATAAACCATCAATTTAGCCCCAAATTTTTCATTTTCACAAGAGGATAAAGGAGAAAAAGCTCTCCAAAGTTTGTTACACAATTTCTCCTGAATACAGGAATACTCCCCATGTGGTTGTAATCTGCTGTATGGGTACATGGTGGGGCTCAGAATAGAAAGAGCGCTATTTAGCTTGCAAGGTTACTAGATGTGGTAAAGAGGACCCAAGACAGGATACTCAGAAGGAAAGTAAGAAAAAGGAAGTAACAGAGCACAATCTGAAATGTTTTTACACAAACGCACAAAGCATGGGAAACAAACAGGGAGAATTAGAGCTGGTAATACAGAAGGAAAATTATGATGTCATTGGTATTACAGAAACTTGGTGGAACGATAAGCATGATTGGAACATACAGATGGAAGGATACAACTTATTCAAAAAGAATAGAACTAATAAAAGAGGGGGAGGAGTTGCATTGTATGTTAGAAAAGAACACATCTCCACAGAAATTACAGTTTCACAGAATGATAATTTATTGGAAAATATTTGGGTAGCAATTCAAGGGAAAAACAATGATAAGGACATCATAATAGGTGTTTATTATAGACCACCAGGACAGACGGAAGACATGGATGAGATTTTTTCACAGCAAATGACCACGCTTTCGAAGAAATATGAAATAGTTATCATGGGAGACTTCAATTACCCAGACATTCAGTGGGAAACTCACACAGCTACGAGTAAAGGCTCTATCAAATTTTTATCCTCTCTAGCAGACAACTTCATTGCCCAGCTAGTAGAAGAAAACACGAGAGGAACATCCATTTTGGACCTAGTTTTAACTAACAAGGAGGATATGGTTAAGGAAGTAAGGGTAGCAGGGACATTGGGATTCAGCGATCATGCTATACTCGAGTTTGGGGTTGTAAGAAGAAGAAGACCTGAGAAGACAAAAACTACAAGGCTTGATTTTAGTAGGGCAGATTTTAGGGGCCTAAAGGTAAGGGTTAGTAGAATTCCATGGCGAAAAATTCTTAAGCACAAAAATGCACATGAAGGGTGGGAAATTTTCCGTAGGGAAATCATGAATGCACAGGAACTAACAATACCTAGAAGGAAGAAAAATGGGAAGCACCTAAAAATACCAGGATGGATGACTAAAAAATTACATAACCTGCTAAAAAAGAAAAAGGAAACATACAACAAGTGGAAGATGGGAACTATATCTAAGGGAGAGTATACAGCAGTTTGCAGACTCTGCAAGATAAGCATTAAAGGAGCTAAGGCTGAACACGAATTGAAGCTTGCAAAAGAGGTTAAGAGTAAGGTAAAAGGTTTTTGGGGATATGTTAAAAGCAAAAGAAAAGTGAAGGAAACCATTGGAGTCCTGAGGAATGATAAGGGTGAAAAAGTTAACATGGTGGAACAGCAGGTGGAGTTACTAAATTCATATTTTGTATCCGTTTTCTCCCAAGAAATTGATGGAAATATCAACATTAATGGTGATAGTGATGAGGGGAAAGAGGACTCCAAGCTGATTATAAGTGAAGGTTTGGTAATTGAGCACTTAGCTAAGATTAAGGAAACCAAGTCCCCAGGACCGGATGAGTTACACCCTAGAGTCTTGAAAGAGTTAGCAGAGGAAATAACAGAACCCCTTGCTATAATCTTCAATAAGTCATGGGAAACAGGAGTGGTCCCTCTAGATTGGAAAAGGGCAAATGTGGTCCCCATCTACAAAAAGGGGAAAAGGGACGACCCAGGAAATTATAGGCCGGTAAGTCTGACCTCGATAGTAGGAAAAATCTTTGAGCAAATTGTTAAAGTACATTTAATTAGGTACCTGGATGGGAAGGCTTTAATTAATCAGAGCCAGCACGGCTTTATGACCAATAAATCTTGTCAGCCTAACCTGATTTCCTTCTACAACAAAATCACTGAATGGTTGGACCAGGGGAATGCAGTGGACATAGTATATCTTGACTTTAGTAAGGCATTTGATAAAGTATCACATAACATTCTTATTGAAAAAATGATTAAGTATGGCTTTGATAAAAAATCAGTGAGGTGGATTCATAATTGGCTTAAAGATCGGGCACAACGAGTAATACTAAATGGCTATACATCAAACTGGAAGAAAGTAAAAGCGGGGTGCCGCAGGGCTCTGTCCTGGGCCCAGTTCTTTTTAATATTTCTATAAATGATCTGGACAATGGGATTATTGGGGAACTCATAAAATTTGCAGATGATACCAAGATAGGAGGAATAGCCAACACTAGAGAGGAGAGAGAGTGTATTCAAAAGGACTTAGACACACTGGAACAATGGGCTGAGGTGAACAAAATGGTATTTAACAGGGACAAATGCAAAGTCCTACATCTAGGTAACAGAAATGCAAGAAGCATATATAGCATGGGAGGAATAGAACTAAGTGATAGTACAGGGGAAAAGGATTTGGGTATAATAGTAGATCACAAATTTAACATGAGTCAACAGTGCGGTGCTGTGGCAAAAAAGGCTAACAAAATTCTGGGATGTATCAAGACGAGCATTGAATCTAGATCAAGAGAGGTAATTATTCCACTGTACTCTGCCCTGGTCAGACCCCACTTGGAATATTGTGTACAGTTCTGGGTGCCTCAATTTAAGAAAGACATCGATTTTATTGGAGCAGGTCCAGAGAAGAGCAACCAAAATGGTGGAAGGTCTGCAAACCATGTCCTACGAGGAACGGCTAAAAGAACTGGGATTGTTTAGTTTGCAGAAGAGAAGGCTAAGGGGAGACTTAATAGCGGTCTTTAAATATCTGAAAGGTAGTCACAGTGCAGAGGGATCTAACCTTTTCTCATTAGCGGAAGGAATTACGAGAAGTAATGGGATGAAACTAAAGGGAAGGAGATACAGATTAGACATTAGGAAAAACTTTTTTACAGCGAGGGTAGTGAGGGAGTGGAATAGGCTGCCACGGGAGGTGGTGAGTTCTTCATCAATTGAAATCTTCAAGTGGAAACTGGATAAATATATAGCTGGGATGATCTAGGAAAACCTGCTTTTGCAGGGGGTTGGACTCGATGGCCCTTGAGGTCCCTTCTAACTCAAATAGAAATAGAAAATAGCTTTTGGAGGGCAGATTTTGCTGGAATAGTTTTCAGGTGCCATGTCGCATTTGCAGAGCCCCTAAAGTACCAATACAATGGAAACCCCTCAAAAGTGACCCCATTTTGGAAACTACACCCCTCAAGGAATTTCTCAAGGGGTATGGTGAGCATTTTGACCCTACAGTTGTTTCACAGATTCTATTAACATTGGAATGTAAAAATTTAAAATTACTTTTTTTTTCCAATAAACTGTCCATTTAGCGACATATTTTTTAATTTTTACAAGGGGATAAAGAAGAAAAAACCCCATAGTTTGTTACACAATTTCTCCTGAACACAGAAATGCCCCATATCTGGTCGTAAACTGCTGTATGGGTACATGGTGGGGCTCAGAATGGAAAGAGCGCTATTTGGCTTTTGGAGGGCAGATTTTGCTGGAATAGTTTTCAGGTGCCATGTCGCATTTGCAGAGCCCCTAAAGTACCAATACAATGTAAACCCCTCAAAAGTGACACCATTTTAGAAACTACACCCCTCAAGGAATGTATCAAGGGATATTATCATTTTGAGCCTAAAAATGCTTCCCAAAAATTAATATACAAAGTGAAAATTGACAATTTTAAATAAATATGCCATTTTGGTGCCCAATACGTTGTACCCACTTTGTGGCATCAGAGACATGCACTCCTAAAACTATTATGTGGGCTATCTCGGGGGAAAAAAAAATTATATATGTGGGTTTAACCTGCTACTTGGGCAAACAGCAGGGCTCAGACAGGAAGGAGCACTGCACTTTTTAGCTTTTGGAGTACAGATCTAGAGGGACTTTCTGGACGCCATGTTGGAGGTGGAGGTGCCAGTAAATTGGAATTCCCCAAGAAGTGACCCCATTTTGTAGAGGCAATTTTAGGGTTTTTGCCAATTTGACATGGTGTCCAAAATCTAACAATCTAAATCTATGCTCCAAAAGCCACATAGCTTTCCTTCACCTCTGCCCCCTGCTGTGTACCCAAACTGCAGTTTACGCCCACATGTATGACACTGGTGTACCCAGGATAACGTACTTGGTATAAACTGCTGCTTGGGCACAGCAGGGCACAGAAGGGAAGGAGCGCTATTTTGGTTTTTGAAGCACAGTTTGGTTTTTGGACACCATGCCACTTATGCAGAGCCCCTGGATTGCCAGTAAAATGGAATCCGCAGACTTGTGACTCCATTTTGGGAACTACACCCCTGAAGGGATTTATAAAGTGGGGTAGCGAGTATTCTTAACCCTTAAGTTTTGCATTCATTTAATTTCAATAAATGAATGCGCAGCTGATAATGAAAAGGGAACATTGCAATTTTTACAGAGATACGCCATTTCAGTGCCCAATATTTTGTGCCCAGCTTATGTCAGCAGGCACAAACACTCTAAAAACTGTTAAATGGGTATCCCGGGCACAACATCTTTTGGAGCGTTTACATCTGATACAAGCCGGACACAACGTATTATGCATTGAAATAAAATATTCCTGGAAAAATTGTCATTTTCACCTTTCACAATCATCTGCGTATTCATTTCTGGAAAATAAATTATAGCAACACTTGGAGGTAAAAAATGCTCACTGTACCCCTGGATAAATTCCTTCAGGGGTGCAGTTTCTAAAATAGGGTCACGTATCAGGGGATTCTACTTTACTGGCATTTCAGGAGCTCTGCAAAAGTGTCATGGTGTCCAAAAGCTAAACTGTCTAAACTGTGCTCCAAAAACCTAATAGCGCTCCTTCCCTTCTGTGCCCGGCTGTGCCCAAACAGCAGTTTATACCCACATATGACATTATGTACGTTATTCTGGGTACACCAGTGTCATACATGTGGGTATAATCTGCAGTTTGGGTACATAGCAGGGCACAAAAGGGAAAGAGCGCTATGTGGCTTTTGGAGTACAGATTCAGATGTTTGGTATCTGGACGCCATGTCATGTTTGCAGAGCCTCTAATGTACCAGAAAAGTGGAATCTCCTAGGGAGTGACCCCATTTTGAAAACTGCACCCCTCAAAGAATTTATCAGAGGGTATAATAAGCATTAGTATACCAGACGTGAATGCACAGCAGATGGTGAAGAATGAATAGGTAAGCTGTGTGGAGTACATGGGGAACACGAAATTCCCTACTATATCCCCAGTAGCTCCTATGATTGGGGGAGGGGGTCACTCTGGGGGTCACTTCTGGTTTATTATCCCTTGTAAGCTCTAAATCTGGTTTGTACCCTGATATACTCTCGCACAGCTTATACATTCCATCCCTGCCGCAGCCAGTTGTGTTCTAATGATTTGGTGATTTTTGGGGTTTTTGTCTTCACATTGTACTAGCTATATTCTTTATTTTTCGGATGATGTAGCCATATGAGGGCTGATTTTTTGCGGTATGATATGCATTTTTTAATGACACCATTTTTTGAGGTGTCTATAGCTTATTGAATAAATTATATTAACTCTTTCTGGGTGGATTAAAAAAAATATCAATTCTGGAATTGGTTTTTACCTTTTAATTTTTTTTGCCGTGTGGCGTACAGCATAAGTCACATGTTACCTTTATTCTGCAGGTCGATACAATTATGGCGATACCTCATTTATATTGTTTTTTTATGCGTTACTAATTCTGCAGAACAAAAACCCATTTGTGGACATAAATCAATTGTTTTTGCATCACCATCTCCTGAGAGGCGTAACATTTTTATTTTTCGGTTGACAGACTTGGTTTAGGGCTTATTTTTTGTGGGAGGACATGTGCTTTTTATTGGTATTGTTTTGAGGTACAGTACAGACCAAAAGTTTGGACACACCTTCTCATTCCAAGAGTTTTCTGTATTTTCATGACTATAAAAATTGTAGATTCACACTGAAGGCATCAAAACTATGAATTAACACATGTGGAATTATATACTTAACAAAAAAGTGTGAAACAACTGAAATTATGTCTTATATTCTAGGTTCTTCAAAGTAGCCACCTTTTGCTTTGATTACTGCTTTGCATACTCTTGGCATTCTCTTGATGAGCTTCAAGAGGTAGACACCTGAAATGGTCTTCCAACAGTCTTGAAGGAGTTCCCAGAGATGCTTAGCACTTGTTGGCCCTTTTGCCTTCACTCTGCGGTCCAGCTCACCCCAAACCATCTCGATTGGGTTCAGGTCTGGTGACTGTGGAGGCCAGGTCATCTGGCGTAGCACCCCATCACTCTCCTTCTTGGTCAAATAGCCCTTACACAGTCTGGAGGTGTGTTTGGGGTCATTGTCCTGTTGAAAAATAAATGATGGTCCAACTAAACGCAAACCGGATGGAATAGCATGCCGCTGCAAGATGCTGTGGTAACCATGCTGGTTCAGTATTCCTTCAATTTTGAATAAATCCCCAACAGTGTCACCAGCAAAGCACCCCCACACCATCACACCTCCTCCTCCATGCTTCACGGTGGGAACCAGGCATTTGTATTTGTATCTGCTTATCTTTGCTGCTGTAACACACTGAATTTCCCCATTGTGGGACTATTAAAGGACTATTATTATTATTATTATTATTATTATGTAGAGTCCATTCGTTCACCTTTTCTGTGTCGCACAAAGACACGGTGATTGGAACCAAAGATCTCAAATTTGGACTCATCAGACCAAAGCACAGATTTCCACAGGTCTAATGTCCATTCCTTGTGTTCTTTAGCCCAAACAAGTCTCTTCTGCTTGTTGCCTGTCCTTAGCAGTGATTTCCTAGCAGCTATTTTACCATGAAGGCCTGCTGCACAGTCTCCTCTTAACAGTTGTCGTAGAGATGTGTCTGCTGCTAGAACTCTGTGTGGCATTGAGCTGGTTTCTAATCTGAGCTGCTGTTAACCTGCGATTTCTGAGGCTGGTGACTTGGATGAACTTATCCTCCGCAGCAGAGGTGACTCTTGGTCTTCCTTTCCTGGGGCGGTCCTCATGTGAGCCAGTTTCTATGTAGCGCTTGATGGTTTTGGCCACTGTACTTGGGGACATTTTCAAAGTTTTCCCAATTTTTCGGACTGACTGACCTTCATTTCTTAAAGTAATGATGGCCACTCGTTTTTCTTTACTTAGCTGCTTTTTTTCTTGCCATAATACAAATTCTAACACTCCATTCAGTAGGACTATCAGCTGTGTATCCACCTGACTTCTGAACAACACAACTGATGGTCCCAACCCCATTTATAAGGCAAGAAATCCCACTTATTAAACCTGACAGGGCACACCTGTGAAGTGAAAACCATTTCAGGTGACTACCTCTTGAAGCTCATCAAGAGAATGCCAAGAGTGTGCAAAGCAGTAATCAAAGCAAAAGGTGGCTACTTTGAAGAACCTAGAATATAAGACATATTTTCAGTTGTTTCACACTTTTTTGTTAAGTATATAATTCCACATGTGTTAATTCATAGTTTTGATGCCTTCAGTGTGAATCTACAATTTTTATAGTCATGAAAATACAGAAAACTCTTGGAATGAGAAGGTGTGTCCAAACTTTTGGTCTGTACTGTACATATGAGTTTTTGATCACTTTTTATAGTATTTTTTATTACTTCCAGCGTTTTTTTTTTTTCGACGTTCACCGTGTATGTTAAATATTGTTTCAGCTTTATTGTACAGGTTGTTATGGACGCGGCGATACCAAATATGTGTTGTTTTTATTAATTTTTTTTTTTTTTTTTTTTTTTTTATATATAATTCATTTTATATAGGAAAAGGGATTTTTGGGGGCTTTATAACTTTATAAATTTTTTTTTTTACACACTTTATTATTTTTTTTAACTTTTTTTTTACATTTTTAACTTGTCCTATGAGGACACCAGAGCCAGCGATGCTCTGATCCTGGCTCAGTATTATAGACTGCAATACACTAGCATACTCTTGTATTGCAGTCTATACAAGAATGTCAGCCGATGTAGACGCATCGGCTGATTTCTTCACATCCCGGCAGGATCAGCCAGGTAGTGGGGGCTTCAGGTAGCCTGGGGTCACTGGCCAGACCCCGGGCTACAGAAAATAGACATCGGCAACCCCCGATCTCGCCGCGGGGGTTACCGGTGGGGGCGGTAACATGGCGACATGGTGGATCCCCTTGGATGCCGCGGTCATGTTTGACCGCGGCATCCAAGGGGTTAAAACCTCCGATCGGAACTAAATTCGACCGGGGGTTATGGAGCAGGGTGTTAGCTGTTAGTTACAGCTTACACCCGCTCCTGATCCCGGTCACAGGGTCTCTGAAGTGCAGGCCGTAAATTTACTATTGGCCGGACTTCTGAGACCAGGTCCGCAGGCCGTAAATTTACGGCCAGTGGTCATCAACCGGTTAATCATTGTATTACTTGTTAAGATTATCATTGCTTGTGTGCCTAAATTACTCATGACATGCTCTTTTACTCCCAAGGCTCAAAAAATAAAATAAACCAGAAGACATCTGTACCCCTGATGACTGCTAAATTCCTGAAGCCGCAACAGTGCAAGTGTTCCAATAAGAATATGAGTAATATGAAATGAATTTGTGTCTACTGTGGTGATGCAAGGAAATGGAAAGGATAGGAGTGATAGGAGGTAGGAGAGGACAACACTTCCCACCTTGTTGTTGAACTTGCTGTTGAAGAGGGAAGTAATACTAATGCTTCACTAGTGTTAAGGATAGAACAGGTATAGACATAAAATTGAACAAAAGAGGGGACTGATGGCGTTGTTGTAAATGATTGAATAACTGGTTAAGTTAAATAGGACCTTTCCCGTCCATGTACATGTGGTTTTATATACCGCTAGAAAGCTGACAGTGCGCTGAATTCAGCGCACTGTTGGGTTTCCCGTTATGTGCCCCGGGGCTGGAGATATCAGTGCCGTTAGTCAGTGCCGACACCGATCTCTGCCCACTGTCAGAAGGGCGTTCCTGACAGTCTAGCTGGGCGGTAAGGAAGGCCCCCTCTGACACCAGTATCTCCAGCCCCGGGGCACATAACGAGAAAGCCGACAGTGCGCTGAATTCAACACACTCAGCTTTCTAGCGGTATATAAAACCGCATGTGCATGAGGATGTGAAAGGTTCTCTTTAATACCTGTTAAGATAGAATCAGTGGAGAGAGTATGCACGGGATTTGGATCCCGAACAGACACGATGAGTGGGTGCTGACGCTGCGGAAAGTCGGCGCTGGATCTTCCAAAGAGCGTGTGACGTGAGCACAGAGGATGCCCCCTGTGCTTTTTGAGCATGGGGGGAACGCCCCCTGTGGTTTCTAAAGACTAATTTGCATAAAGAAGAAAGAAGAAAATTCTCCAAAACGGTGGCGCGGAGCAGAAAAATAAAGGTAGGAGAAGAATAGTCTTTCTAAAGGCTATTCCGACGTGCTGTTAGTGAAATTAGGGTTTCCCAATGATAGAATACCTTTAAAGTTGCCTCAGCTTCATATCCCTTGTATACACAGAAGCCCCTTCAGCTTCATTCTTTTTGACATTAATGTCCAATGTTGCACCAATTGACCCCTTTTGTCACCCCCCCCCCCCGTTATCTCTGTTGTTATGTGTTCATGTCTAATTATGCTCCACTTAAACCTCTTGTGTCACCTCTCCCTCTTTGTTGTCACTGATCCCTTATGTTCCAGTTCCTGGCGTTGTTGTGAGGTGTCCTGTCTCCGTAGCAACGCGTCATCCACTCCCCTGGCAACCAGATGTCACTTCCGGTTTCAAGAAAGGAAGGGGCGATGAAAATATCGCATTCGCCCATGGCTGCTCGTGAGTACATGGCTGTGACTCCTTCAGTAGAACAATCTGAGGGGTGACAGGGATCTTTGCTGCAGCTGCCTGATACTTCTCCAGAACCATCACGGGGTTAGGACTACATTTCCTCGTCTATTTTAGATGCGGACCCTTTGTCCTAACTGCTATCCTCTGGGTGACTGGTCACCCTTCCTTTATACTTCTATGCTGTGCATATCCTAGCTAACTCTTGCTCTATAGCACGGGTCAGCAACCTTTTTAGTCTGGGGTGCCAATTTGGAAAAAAAAAATCAAAAGATGAAGTACTCAGTGTGTCATGTAATAATTGTAAGGGTGTCGCCCTCCTACATTGGTGATTACCAACAGGGGGCCTCAACACTCTAGAATTATTTAGAAGGATGATCCCATGCCTTTATGTAATGTTATCTGCGTCCTTAGGATGTTTTTTGACTTTTTTTAAAAATGATTTGGTACCAAGGAATTTTTTTTCCAGGGGGACCCTGAGTCTGAAAAGGTTGGGAAACACTGTCCTACATGAAAGTCATATAACACAAGCCATAATTGCAACCATTAATTGATCTTACATTTCAATATGATCCTTTAGCAAAATGATTGATATTTGGACATGGGGCTAAGTGTAATCTGCAGTAAGCCTGCTTTGTGGGGGCAGAGGATGCCCATCACACAGCCTAGTCTTTTTGTTGAAGAAATCCAAACAAATTTTTACAGTCTTATTGAAATGAATGAAGGCAAATTTAGCTGCCATATTATATTTTGCACAGGTAATTGCTGACCTTTGACTAGGCTACTGGTCTGGACACTTAGACATTGTGCCTCATTTTCCCATCACCTCCCAGTGCATCCTCCTGTCCGACTGCATTTACATGGACGATTAGAGAGAGATTGCTACCTGGAGCAGCACTGCAGAGAGAGTCCTGTGCCAGGAAGATATGCCTTGAGTGCCGACTCCGGCACCAGTGCCAGGGGTTGCTGACCCCTGCTCTATAGTATAACATGGCTAACTCTCTCTTTATATATGTATATAATAGAAGAAAGTCCACAGCAGCACAAATAAGAACAAGGATACATCTTGAGTTCCTGATACAAAAAACTCACTTCAATATCCAAAGAAAAGGCAGCACTCCAAATAACCAAGAAAGTGAAAAAAATTGGATTCATTTCATGTTGTAAGACTATATTATGAAATCCTAGACTGTTTATTATTATATTCTGAGTAGATCGATTCAAGTTTTGTGTAATACTGGCATTTGCCAGTTTGCACATGCACAGTTGATCCTTACCATACCCAAGATGGCGAAGATGCGAGACTCGGTTCTACAGCCCATGTGCGGTATCGCAGCTCTGGACATGCACAGTTTGACTGTATGCACACCACTATAGACATGCATTATTAATTATCAAGTTTATGAGACGCACATTTGTTTGGAATATATTAATTAAGGCTATTTGTTGTATATTTGGCACCTGAATTTAAATATTTATATATGAAATATCTTGGTGGCACTTTTGCACTTTATTTTTGACTATGCACTTATATGTGGAATGATTTCTAATATGAATTTTATATTAATTATGATATTGTATCAATTATGTACACTTGTGATATATATACAAATTTTTTATGCACTTTTGACACTGCTTGATAAAGGCTTACTGGAGCTGAAACTTTGCAGCATGGAATAAATCCACTTTTTTCACTTTCTTGGATATCTGGAGTGCTGCCTTTTCTTTTGATATGTATGTATATAGACACGCAGACTAACTATATATGCCTCTTGATATTCTACTTCTGCTCCGTATATCCTGGCTAACTATATAGCTATACAGCTGCAAGTCTTTTGGGGTATGTCTCTATCAGCTTTGCGCATCTAGAGACTGAGATTTTTGCCCATTCTTCTTTGCAAAATAGCTCAAGCTCAGCCAGATTGGATACAGAGCATCTGGGAACAGTAATTTTCATATCTTGAACAGGAGATGCTCAATGACATTTAGGTCTGGACTTTAAATCAGCTATTCTAACACGTGAATATTCTTTTATCTAAACCATTCCACTGTTGCTCTGGCTGTATGTTTAGGATCATTATCTTACTGGAAGGTGAATCTCCTTCCCAGTTGTGATGATACGAGACTCAGATATGGATTTATTGTATTAATATTCACTCACATATTATGGTTCCTGACTGTTATCAGCAATTTGGTTACAAGTGTGGGGGGTGTGGTTCTTGGGATCTGTGAACAACAACACTTTGATCCCCAGAGTCACTGACACAAGCCTGTATCTGCACCAGACTGCTACCCTCATTAACCCAGCGGGAGGTCCTGCAGATAGTATGTGCTTGGGAAACTCCCCGCATATTAATAGTAGACAGACCGGAGCCACCTCTACTTCAAAGGGAATACAGTTTTATGACAATATCTGGTCTGGGGGACATCTTACAGTCGCCCCAATAAATTCCACAGATGTGTCAGGTCAAGGCGCACGCTCCAAATACACACAGGTCACTGTTCAAAGTCCGGCAAAGGTCCAGGCACAGATCTCCTTACCCAAAGTGAGTTGGGGTTTCAACCCTGGAGTCTACATGCTGGGGATCTTGACACGAACCCTATCATACCACCGGCCCGACTCTATAGTCATCGGGCAAAGAATTATACAGAAAAATGATTCTAAGAGATGTAGAGAGGGGATGGTCCAACTAAACGCAAACTGGATGGAATAGCATGCCGCTGCAAGATGCTCTGGTAACCATGCTGGTTCGGTATTCCTTCAATTTTGAATAAATCCCCAACAGTGTCACCAGCAAAGCACCCCCACACCATCACACCTCCTCCTTGCTTCACGGTGGGAACCAGGCATGTAGAGTCCATTCGTTCACCTTTTCTGTGCCGCACAAAGACACGGTGGTTGGAACCAAAGATCTCAAATTTGGACTCATCAGAAACAAAGCACAGATTTCCACAGGTCTAATGTCCATTCCTTGTGTTCTTTAGCCCAAACAAGTCTCTTCTGCTTGTTGCCTGTCCTTAGCAGTGGTTTCCTAGCAGCTATTTTACCATGAAGGCCTGCTGCACACAGTCTCCTCTTAACAGTTGTCGTAGAGATGTGTCTGCTGCTAGAACTCTGTGTGGCATTGACCTGGTCTCTAATCTGAGCAGCTGTTAACCTGCGATTTCTGAGGCTGGTGACTCGGATGAAATTATCCTCCGCAGCAGAGGTGACTCTTGGTCTTCCTTTCCTGGGGCGGTCCTCATGTGAGCCAGCTTCTTTGTAGCGCTTGATGGTTTTGGCCACTGCACTTGGGGACACTTTCAAAGTTTTCCCTATTTTTCGGACTGACTGACCTTCATTTCTTCAAGTAATGATGGCCACTCGTTTTTCTTTACTTAGCTGCTTTTTTCTTGCCATAATACAAATTCTAACACTCCATTCAGTAGGACTATCAGCTGTGTATCCACCTGACTTCTGAACAACACAACTGATGGTCCCAACCCCATTTATAAGGCAAGAAATCCCACTTATTAAACCTGACAGGGCACACCTGTGAAGTGAAAATCATTTCAGGTGACTACCTCTTGAAGCTCATCAAGAGAATGCCAAGAGTGTGCAAAGCAGTAATCAAAGTAAAAGGTGGCTAACTATATATAATATAGTTATACTGTTCATACTGATGCTAACTTTATGTAAGTATGTATGTATGGATATGTGTGTATACAGTATATAGAGTGGGTGAAATAAGTATTGAAGACGTCACCCATTTTCTAAGTAAATATATTACTAAAGGTGCTATTGACATGAAATTCTCACCAGATGTTGGTAACAACCTATCCAATTCACACAGGCAAAGAAATCAAACCATAGATGTACAAAAAGTTATGTGTAATAATGAGAAATGACACAGTGAAAAAGTATTGAACACATGAAGAAAGAGAGGTGTAAAAATACCATGGAAAGTCATGACACCAAATGAAATCTATCAGTAATCAGAAAGCAATCCTTCCACTTGAAAAAATAATGAAAAATAGTGATAAATAATTTTAGATGGTTCAACTGAAGGCCTATAAAAAGGTGTCACGCAAGAAACATCTGAAACCAAACCTCAAACAAACCAGTGAGTTGTCTCAAGACCATTGCAACCTTATTGCTGCAAAACATAAATGATGACATTGGTTACAGAAGAATTTCTAAACTACTGAAGGTTCTAGTGAGCTCTGTTGGGGCCATAATCCGGAAGTGGAAAGAACATAGTTTCATCATAAACCGGCCTCAACCAGGTGCTCCCCGCAAGATTTTAGAGGAGTGTAATGAATTATCAGAAGAGTTGTCCAAGAGCTAAGGACCACCATTGGCGAGCTACAGAAAGACCTGGTACAATTGTTTCAAAGAAAACAATAAATAATGCACTCAACCTCCATGGTCTTTATACATGCTCACCACACAAGACTCCATTGCTGACCAAAAAGCATGTTCAAGCTTGTATAAAGTTTGTGAATCTGAAGATTACCAAAGGATTTTGGGTCTGAATGCAGGGCCCTGTGTCAGAAAGCTGGGTTTGCATCCTAGGTCATGGGTCTTTCAGCAGGAAAATGATCCCAAACATACTTCAAAAAGCACCCAGAAACGGATGGAAACAAAGCGCTGGAGAGTTCTGAAGTGGCCAGCAATGAGTCCAGATCTAAATCCCATTGAACACCTGTGAAGAGATCTTAAAATTGCTGTTGATGGAAGGCACCCTTCAAAGTGGCCTAAGGAAGAGACCCTGGGATGTCATAGCTCATATGTCCTTCTCTGATTGGCCTCAGTGGTCACATGCTGCAGGGACTTTCCCGGGAAGACAACGAACTAGGAGGACTGGACCGTGCTGGGAGGCACCGGGGCACCATGGAAAGGTGAGTATGATTTTTTTTCACCGCCCCTGGCCGATTTAAAAATAATTTTGGTGACCATTTTTGCCTGGACAACCCCTTTAAGTCACAAAGGCCTATGGGCTGCAGTAAACAGTGCCATTGCTTTTGAGGACAGCTTAAGCTGTTGAAGAGTGGCACCATAGAGGAAACCAGCAAACAATAAGTCGTCTTTGGGGACTCCACAGTCTATATCCTCCAGGATTTCAGAGAGATCTGCACATAACTTCATTGGAGTCTAGTTCAACTGAAAATGGCAGAAGCAGCGGAATAGGATCTTTTGAGCAAGCACTCTGCCCATCTATCCATCCTGTAGATTGGATTCATCTTCAGAAAGTACTATAGTGTGGCGAGATAGTTTGGCAACCTGTTAGGGTCTAGCCAGATTTAACAATACCTTACACTACTACAGCGGTCTGGGAGGAAGGACAGAGACAAGTGAGCCCTAATCTCACCCCAGCCACTGTCCCTTCCTATTGCCTCAGTTACCCTAAACGGTAAAAGGACAACCTGAAGACGAGCCCTATACTGAGTAAGTGACAACACAGAACAGGACAAGACAAAACAACACTGAAGCAGAGTGAGCAAGCCAAGGGGTCGGTAACAATCGAGCAATGCAGTACAGAATCAAAATCCAAGAGAATAGTCACAAGGCAAGCCAACGGTCAGAGAATCAGGTAACAAAGTAGCAAGGGATCTAACAAGGAGATCAGGCAAAGACAGTGCAATAACCGGCAACTTGCTGAGAAAGTGACATCCCGTATATAGAAAGTCTGGGCCTAGCCCCAGACCTGATAGGTACACAGGCTGTCAATTACACAGGCCAGGAAGAGATTAACTCTATGTAGTCCAGAGAGAAATGCTCAGAACACGGGTGTGGCCGGAAATCCATTACATTGTCTAGGACCATGTTCAGACTGAGCAACAAGAAACCTACACAAGGAACCAAACTGAACACGCCTCCTTCACCGCAGCGTGCGAGCGGAGGGTGGCGCAGAGACCCGAACAGGCAGAGACGTTACACAACTGCCATATCCATTTTTGGCAGTGGACTCCATTCTTCATATTTATTCTCAGAAATAGGGAATAAGGTTTTAAATCTCTGAGAGAGGACAAAGGCTCTCTCTGTATGTTTCCATCATTGATTTCTGAAGCATAGTATCCACTTTGAAGGCCCTAGACCCCCTAGAGGTGGAGTCTAGAACTTTGCCAGGATTAACATCATTGTCGCCTGACTGGATAGATTTAATAAGTTTCTGAACTTTTTCAATGGAAAAGAGCACCTTCCCAAGATACAGATCTGAGTCCTCAGAAGAGGAATTGGTGTAGTCTATAATATGGACCTCCTCATGCGATAACACCATTGATCTAGATGTGTCACCACTTACTCACCCCTAAGGTGCAGGCGCCATTCACAGACCTTAGTGCAGATGATCTGGCCACTTATTTCCATTACAAAATTGATAAGTTCCGTCAGGAAATAACTGCCCAATCCCCAGGTGACATTGATCCCCTCACCAACCACACTTCAGACTGTTCATTCTCATCTTTTGAACCTGTTACAGAAGAGGAAGTCTCTCAGCTACGTTCTTCTTCTCGACCTACGACCTGCAGTAGTGACCCTTTCCCCTCACACCTTCTCCAGTCTCTCTCTCCTGCTGTCACGACTTACCTTACTAAAATATTTAACCTCTCTCTCACTTCTGAAATTTTCCCATCCACTTTCAAACATGCTGTCATAACCCTGCTACTGAAGAAATCCTCCCTTGACCCGTCCTGTGCTGCTATCGACCTGTCTTTAACCTCCCCTTCATCTCCAAAATCTTGGACCGCTTGGTCTATTCTCATTTAACTCGCTATCTTTCTGCTAACTCTCTTCTTGACCCCTTACAATCTGGCTTCCGCACTCTGCACTCTACTGAAACGGCCCTCACAAAAGTCTCCAATGATCTCCTGACGGCTAAATCCAAAGGTGACTTTGACACGGTTGACCATCAACTCCTCCTCACTATGCTCCGCTCTGTCGGCGTCACGGACACCACACTCTCCTGGTTCTCCTCTTATCTCTCTGACCGCAACTTCTGTGTATCATTTGCGGGCTCTGTTTCTTCCCCCCTTCCTCTTGCTGTCGGGGTTCCTCAGGGCTCGGTCCTAGGCCCCCTGCACTTCTCCCTCTACACAGTCCCCATTGGACAAACCATCACTAGATTTGGCTTCCGGTACCATCTTTATGCCGATGACACCCAATTATATACGTCATCCCGTGACATCACCCCTGCACTAATACAGAACACCAGTTCCTGTCTCTCTGCTGTCTCAAATATCATGTCTTCGCTCTATCTGAAACTGAATCTCTCAAAGACTGAACTACTGCTGTTTCCACCATCCAATAGATCTGTCCCTGATATCTCCATTGCAGTCTCCGGCCTCACCTTATCTCCTAGGCAGTATGCCCACTGCCTCGGGGTTATGTATGACTCAGACCTTTCCTTCACCCTCCATATCCAATCACTCGCACGTTCATGTCATCTCCACCTCAAAAACATCTCCAGAATATGCCCTTTCTTTACCAGAGATACAGTAAAGACACTTATTGTTGCCCTGATGCACTATCACCTTGAGTACTGTAACTCCTTACTAATCGGTCTTCCCCTTACTAAACTCTCCCCTCCACAATCTATTCTGAATGCGGCGGCCAGGCTCATCTATCAGTCTAGATGCTACAGCGATGCCTCTGGTCTGGTGCCAGTCACTACACTGGCTGCCTATTCAATACAGAATACAATATAAACTTATCGCCCTCATCCACAAGGCTCTCCATAATGCTGCACCTCCCTACATCTCCTCCCTCATCTCTGACTATCGCCCAACCCGTGCTCTCCGTTCACTCAATGACCTTAAACTAACATCCTCTATTATCAGAACTTTCCATGATCGTATACAAGATTTCTCCCATGTTGCACCACTTCTCTGGAATGCTCTATCCCGGACTATCAGATTAACCCCCAATTTCTACAGCTTCAAGGGCAAACTAAAGACATATCTTTTCAGACAGGCCTACCACAACTCCTAATGTAAACCCTTCCGTAGTTAGATTCCCTAAAACATACCCTCTGTTCACGCTCCCACATTACCCCACAGGATATGATGCCATTTCAGACTAACTTTATATGTCCAGGCACCATCTGCACGTTAAAGGACACGACTGGTGACGGCTCATACAGCTTTATGTATGTGTAATGACAGTAAGCTCTATTACAAAAATGTCTGACCATTGTATAAGCAATGCTACCTCCGATGACGCCCCTGCTACCTTTTGTGTCACCCCCTCTAACTCATAGATTGTAAGCTCTTGCGAGCAGGGACCTCAGTCCCAGTGTGTGAATTGACTATTTCTTTGTAATGTATCTTTTTGTCTGTACTTGAACCCTACAAATTGTACAGTGCTGCGGAATATGTTGGCGTTATATAAATAAAATGTATTATTATTATTATTATTATTATTATTATTATTATTATTCTTATTATTATTATCTAGGCTTCTTAGATAGCTTAGAGATGGAATCTTTTCACTCTTTCATAGGGTCCTGGTTGTACACTTTCACCCAAATTACAACATCACCGATAATTGGCTCTTCAGAGGGTTCAGGTCGGCACTGGCGGCAAGTGTTAAACTCATAGCTGTCTGGAAGGGGACTCTCACAGACTTTTCAAGATACAAGCTTGCGTTTAGAAGAGGATTTTCTTCTAAAAGACTTACAGTTCCCAGAAGCCGAAGACAACTTTTATAACAAGAAAAAAAATTATATACATTTTTCTGTGCTTATAAGCATATTGAAACAAACAAAATTGGATCCATACTACCTTATTAATCAAAGTAAGGATTTTTTAAGAAACTGCAGGCAAAATGCAAAGGAACTGTAGGGGAAAGCAAAGCTGCAGACACCACAATAAGGCTCTCTGAATAAACAAAGAGGCCATCTGATCATAACAGACCTCCCCAGAGAAGGAGGAGAAAAGGTGACAAGGGAAGCAATAATAGCTAATAAAATAAGAAGCTAATAAGCCTGTTTACAAAAGGTTTTAATGGTCATAATAGTTATAATATGAGTTATAATAAAAAAAAACCTTGCAGAGGGATCCAGTGAACAGGGGCTGCATCGGAAGCGATAAGACTGCGGGAAAACAGAAAAAGCTGCAATACCTCAGGAGTGTGAAAGGCACACTGTCCCACCACACAGAACAGAAAAAAACACATACTTATACTTATTAAAAATTCCATCAGGCCTGCCAGTACACAGGGGCAGAAAATACCAATTATTGTGCTACTGGTGGGACGTAAGGGAAGCACAGATTCACCAAGTCACTCACTAGCACTACTATGTCTATGAGGACTCTCTCTCTATTGAATTCTAGCAGTAATCTGCCCTGTGCAATTGCCTGATGAGTATGCTCTGTATTTTCTGGTCAAATACATGGTGGTGCCCATTTTCTCGTAGCACGGCCATTTTTGTCAGTCCGAAGCCAATCGTCATTTTTTCAGTTATGATAAAAAGTTGAATTCAGGTTGAATTCAGTCTGTCATGAATTTACTGGTTAGTGGATGTTCAGATCCCTGACAATTCATCAAGGAAAGAAACATAAATTTTTTTTTTTAACCAAAGTCAGGAGTGGATTGGGTGCTCAGCCTAAAGGAGTTTTCCAGGCCAAAACTAAAATTTCACAATGTAATTAATATGTTTATCAAATACTTGTTTTTTTGTATTTTGCAATGTTTGCTGGGTTTGCTCATGGTCACATGATGCCTCCCAAACACAAGTCTGTCACTCCTACCTGCTTAACTCTCAGAGTTTCCACACAGAGTACCGGCACTTGGGAAAATCACTGCATAACTATAGAGGTCTACCACAGGCAATCTCAGCCATCAATTGTGCAAGTTTGTACAAAATTGTACACCTGCACCAGGCTGGGAAGACTGAATCTGCAATAGGAAAGCAGCTTGGTGTGAAGAAATCAACTGTGGGAGAAATAATTAGAAAATGGAAGACATACAAGACCACTGATAATTCTCCCTCGATCAGGGGCTCCACGCAAGATCTCACCCCGTGGGGTCAAAATGATCACAAGAACGGTGAGCAAAAATCCCAGAATCACACAGTGGGACCTAGTGAATGACCTGCAGAAAGCTAGGACTAACGTAACAAAGGCTACCGCCAGTAACACACTACGCCGCCAGGGACTCAGATCCTGCAGTGCCAGACGTGTCCCCCTGCTTAAGCCAGTACATATTAGGGCCCGTCTGAAGTTTGCTAGAGAGCATTTGGATGTTCCAGAAGAATACTGGGAGAATGTCATATGGTCAGATGAAACCAAAGTAGGACTGTTTGGTAGAAACACAACTCGTTGTGTTTGGAGGAGAGTGAATGTTTAGTTGCATCCAAAGAACACCATACTTACTATAAAGCATGGGGGTGGCAACATCATGCTTTGGGGCTGTTTCTGTTTAAAAGGGACCAGGACGAATGATCCGTGTACATGAAAGAATGAAGGGGGGGGTCATGTATCGTGAGATTTTGAGAGCAAACCTCCTTCCATCAGCAAGGGCATTGAAGGTGAAACGTGGCTGGGTCTTTCAGCATGACAATGATCCCAAGCACACCGCCAGGGCAACAAAGGAGTGGCTTCGTAAGAAGCATTTCAAGGTCCTGGAGTGGCCTAGCCAGTCTCCAGATCTCAACCCCATAGAAAACCTTTGGAGGGAGTTGAAAGTCCGTGTTGCCCAGCGACATCCCCAAAACATCATTGCTCTAGAGGAGATCTGCATGGAGGAATGGGCCAACACACGAGCAACAGTGTGTACCAACCTTGTGAAGACTTACAGAAAACGTTTGACCTCTGTCATTGCCAACAAAGGATATATAACAAAGTATTGAGATGAACTTTTGTTATTGACCAAATACTTATTTTCTGCCATAATTTCCAAATAAATTCTTTAAAAATCAGACAATGTAATTTTCTGGATTTGTTTTCTAATTTTGTCTCTCATAGTTGAGGTCTATCTATGATGTCAATTACAGGCTTCTCTCATCTTTTTAAGTGGGAGAACTTGCTCAATTGGTGGCTGACTAAATACTTTTTTCCCCACTGTAGTGTTAGGTGCCATTAATAGTGTCCATTTTAAATTATTTTATGGTCACTGGTTACTCTGTTTACATAATGGTATAATTAGGCAGTGGCACACATTTTAAGCGAGGGCCTTGTTTGATGTGTGTTTTTATTGCTCCCATATCTTGAACTTTGCTTCTTGTCATTATTAATATATTTTGTGTATTTTTATATTTGTTATATTTTATTTTTAATTATTATACTTTTATAATAATTAAATAATACTATATAATGATTGTGTAAGAAGCCCACTGATAGATCTTGAGAGGAGGATGAATTGTGAGTATTCTTTCTAGACGATATTTCTCTGTGGATACCAGGGTGACTTGGCCATTACCACTCGGTCTATTTGGGTCCAATAAGTTTGCAGTGGTTCAGCCCTTAACTAGCTAATAAAATTAGCATGTTGCATTTTTCAAAAATTGCTGCATTTTCAGTTTATTTTTTTTTCCTGCAATTTGTACATAAAATTAAATTAAATCTCATTCACTTTACTGGGACTATAAAATGCAGTTTGTTTTTCAGCTGCATTTTCACTATGGCCAAAAACACTGCGTTTCCACAAGATGTGGGCAAAAAAAAAAAAAATGGACATAAAAATAACCAGCATATCACACCCTAATATATGACAAACAGTACCAAAAATCGTGGGGGGAATCAAAAAAGAAGCATGTTTAACAATATGCAACCATTCAAAACTTTTCAAAGTTGCTTAATTTATTTTAATATATTCAAACAATAAACATGGTTGCAAAGGCCACATTCTTCAAACAAATTATGTCAACAGATTCTGTTCAGAAGTCTGTGCAGTTGTAACACTCTGCACTGAGTCTGCACAAGAGTAAGGGTGTAGCAACACAAAGCGAGTCCAGTTGCACGCCCAGGCCCCTGGTGATTTTACTTAACAAGGTTAAACAATGATTATCAGCTGCTCTTTATTGCTGGTAATGTTGTTTTGTGTGCTATGCACAGCCAGTAACAAGGAACAGGCATTGATTAATGTTTCACTTTCAGTGAAGTCACTGATGGCGAGGTGTGCAGCCGAAGTTACTGTGTGTAGTTGCACTGTAATAGTGCAACACTATAGTGCATCTGCATTCATTACTTTGAGAAAAAACTGCCCATGATAATGAGTAAAACTGAAACTCTGTATGTCTATAGCAGGGGTCAGCAACCCCCGGCACTTATTTCCCTGGCATGGGCAGCCCGAGTCCTCGCCCAGCTGTTTTGATCGGCTGAAACAAAACTGCTATTATTATACTGTGGGGTCTCTTTAGAGGCTCAGGAGAGGTTATGAAGCATAAAAAACAATGTTACTCACCTTCCCTGTGCTCTGCGACGGCCTAGTGCTCTTCAGGCGCTTCTGCCTGAAGTCAGCGAATGCTGATAGGGCCTTAGGGGTCACGTCGGCGTCATTACGCATAATGACGCCAACGTAACCCCTGAGACCCACTCAGCGGTCGCTAACTTCAGACAGGAGCTACGAAGAGAACAGAGCCGCTCAGAAGCGCAGGGAAGGTGAATAACATTGTTTTTTATGTTTGTCACCTCTCTTGGCTCTCCACTTATTATACTCTGGGGGTCTGAAGAGACCCCACAGTATAATAATAGATAGTGGCAAAAATTGGAATATTATACTGTTTGGAGGGGCTGCTATGGGAGATATTACCGTGTGCAGGGGCCGCTATGAGACATAATACCGAGTGCAGGGTCCGCTTTGAGACATAATTCCGTGTGCAGGGGCCGCTATGAGACATAATACCGTGTGCAGGGGCCGCTGTGGGACATAATACCTTGTTCAGGGGCCACTATAGGATATAATACCGTGTGCATAGGACGCTATGAGACATAATACCATGTACAGGGGCCGCTATGGGACATTATTCTGTATAATGGTATGTTTTTGCACAGAAAACACAGGCATTTTTTTTTTTTTTTTTTTTTTTTGAATGCAGTTTTACATCGAGGTAAAAGTTCCAGTGGCCTAAGAATAAGCTGCATCCAGATACATATTGTGTTTTCACCATAAGGCTGCTGTCACACGGTGCTCCTGTACACATAGATTTACCACTTATTGCGGGATGCACATGTACTTTCATTGCTTCTAATCAGAAAGTACAAGTGCGTCCTAGGAAATAGCAGTAAACGCATCTTGTGGCAGCACTTCTGTGTTATGGTTTGTGGTATATGACTTTAGTTTAGGGGTCATCAGACTTACAATTATTGACCGGCACTCCGAGTACCTCATCTTTGATTTTTTTTTTTATTAAAATCGGCACACCGAACAAAAAAAGGTTGCCTACCCCTGGACTATAGTAACGTTACAGCTGATATATTACCTAGTAATATTAGATATTACTGCAAAGTGAGTGATGACAAGGACAACATAATATGAAATAATTAAAAAAAAGTTATTGCTGTTTGAATATAGTAGTCAAAGAGCAGATCCACAGAAAGTCTTGGATACAATGGTGTATACACTGATTATGCTGAAGTTTAGCTTCAGTAACACAGGGCGAGGTCCAGTGACACAGGAAGGCTGGGTTGTTTTTATTGTGTGAGAATCATCTAACTCAACAAGAATGAGCATGTTTCTGAGAGGGATGAATGATGCTGATTCTTTAACAATTTCTTATGCCCAACACAGTAAACGCTGTGGTTTTGCCACAGCAGAAACGCTGCAGAAAAAAAACGCAGTATTTTACAGTCCCTGCAAAGTGTGTGGGATTTCAGTGAATCCTCCACACATTGCAGAAAAATACGTGCAGCAGAAATGCTGCAATTTCCAATACTGTCGTGAAGCCGAAAGTCCGCAGAGGAAAACTCTGTGAATTTTCTGTGAAAAGTGCTGCAGGAAAAAACACAATGAGTTTCTGCTGAGGTTTTTCCCACAGCACTTTTTGGCTGTGATTCGCAACGTGGGGCTTTAGCCAAAAGGGTATTTCCATCTTGGCATCTATGGCTATATTCATAGTCTATTCCATAAATGCCTGATAGATGTGGACCCCAACCACTAAGACTATGCAAGTCTTAGTGGTGGGGTCCACATCTATCAGGCATTTAGAACAGTGTCCAATGAACAGCTGCAAGTGAGAGGAAAGGGGCCACACATGCTCAAGTCTCTCCACTTTTATAGGAGTAATGAAATTACTGGAGAGACCTGCTCATGCATGGCCCCATTCTCAAGATAGATGCGGGTCCCAGAGAACCTGCATTTATAAGGCATTTATGGCATATCCTATGGCTATAGCTGTAAATGAAAAGATTTGAATAACCATTTAATAATATATATATTTTCCCCCTGCAATAGTTAGCTTGAGTTTAAGAACACACATTCCGGTTTTACATAAGAAAGAAAAAAAGGGAGAGGGCGCCACAAGTATCAAAAAAGAGAATGGGTGCAGGTCATGTGCTCATAAGTAGAAAATTTGTACAGACTTTTTACACATAACATGACACATAACAATATTGAAAATATTAAAAGCATTATAAAATTATGGATCAAAGCTATGGAACATTGTACCCTCTGCAATCCTATAGTATAGCAATCCTAAAGAATAGTAATAGTAATCCTGGGTCCCAGGATGTGTGAAGTATTCAAAATAGGGATAAGCGAACAGGTTCAAAACGAGCCAGGTTTGTTAGAAATCTTCCAACCTAAAAGTTTGGGAATTTTCCTCACATGAACCACTAAGAGACCACAGAGTATAATTAATAGTGAACCCACAAATATTCGGCAAAAGGAAACTTGCAAGGTTTGCCCAACACTAATTATATATACAAGGAAAAATTAAAAATCTTCTGAAATGTGCCAATTTAAAGGTCCTACCACCAAACCTATCCTTTGACATGGAATACCCACATGTCTGTGTAAAAAACAGACAAAAATGAAGAGTAAGTAAAACAAAATATGAAGTATCATAGCAAGACAAACAGTGGTGCATGAAAAATATATGAATAAAATGGCAAAATAAATAATATGTGAGCAATAATTACCAATAGACACCAGGAAAACAATAATGGTACAGTGTGGAAATTGAGCCCCAAGCATTGTCAATTCTCTCAAAGGCACATTTTGGAAGGTTTTTATTTTCCCTTGTAATTATAATGCTTCACTTAATTTTGCACCTGAGATTACTATTGCTATTCATTAGTCCCATATGATTACAGTACATTGTTCCATGGTTTTGATCCATGATTTATTAATGGTTATAATTAGAGATGGACGAAAAAATTTGTTACAAGATGAATTCGATCCAAATAGTCCAATTTTTTTGTTTAAGGAAACCAAATACTTTGCAATTCATCTTAGGCTAACTAAAATTGTAGCCGAGATATACATTGCACAATGAAAATACAGAAGAAACACTTGTGTCGTCCTGACATCACCTGACAGCCTCTCAGCCAATAGTGAGTGGTAGATGCTGATGTGGGCAGGAATAAGAGGCATTTCAGTGATGCTGAAACTAGGGAATGGGTATGTTATTCATCCCCGCATGATCCAAAGCAATTACTCTTCTGCAATACACAGCAGCAAAACCTGGAAAAGAGAATCATAGGAGTTGGAGAAATAGAACAAAGTTTAGTTAGATTTAATCAATTGCAGGCAGATAGTGATAGAAATCATAGACAGGAGTGAGGGAGAATAGATGTAGATACACTATCTGTGCTTTATTGACAAAGTCAGTCTTATTAAGTGACAAATCTTTTGTTAAGGGGTTTTTTTTTGGGGGGGGGCAAGAGTTTAATTTTTTTCATTAAATACATACAAACTTGCGTTCTAAACAGGAAAATACTGACTTTGCATGTGCTAATCTGAAAAAAAAATGTTTCTTAAGGGGTTTTTTGGTTACTCCAAAAAAAAAACAGTGTGACTCAGCCTCCCAATCTGAAAAATATCCATTTGTTAAGGGCTTTTTTTTTTTGCTCACCCAATAAACAGTCTTGCAGCCTGTGCCAATCTGAAAAATCTTTGTTTATTAAGGGATATTACTTTTGGTTACCCAATATACATACATACTGCTGCAATTGTAACGGGAAAAAAAAAAAAGTTGAGCTGACTGAGCAAATTCTAGTCTGATACTCACTGACCAGGTCACTGTTTTAGAGCTTTTAGTGCGTTGCTATTTTTCTTGAAATAGGTTTTTTTTGTAAAAGAAAAAGAAAAAACAAAAAACATACACAGTGTCAGAATTGTTGCCAATCAGTATTATAATTAAGCAGTGTTGTAAGGGAATAGGCCAGTAAGTTTGACTTCTGTAGTGGGTAAGATATTTGAGAGCTTTCTAAGAGATGCTATCCTGCAGTACCTTAATATAAATAATCTTATAACACCCAATCAGCATGGGTTTATGAGGAATTGATCCTGTCAGACTAATCTGATCAGATTCTATGAAGAGGTCAGTTCAAGACTGGATATGGGTAATGCAGTAGACGTGGTATATCTGGACTTTTCCAAAGGTTTTGATACTGTACCACATAAAAGGTTGGTATGCAAAATGAGAATGTTGGGACTGGAGGAAAACATATGCATTTGGGTTCGCAACTGGCTCACTGATAGGAAACAGAGGGTGCTTATTAATGGTAAATATTCAGATTGGGTCACAGTCACCAGTGGGGTGCCACAGGGGTCAGTATTGGGCTCTCTCCTGTTTAATATCTTTATTAATGACCTGGTAGACGGTTTGAAAAGCAGGGTGTCCATATTTGCAGATGATACTAAACTTTGCAAGGTAATCAAAAATGAGGAGGATAATAGAAGGGGATCTAAGGAAGCTGGAAGCATGGGCCGAGACTTGGCAAATGAAGTTTAATATTGACAAATGTAAGGTTATGCATTTTGGTTGACGAAATAAAATGTATGATTATGTACTTAATAGTAAATTACTGGGTAAGACTGCCAATGAAAAAGACTTGGGGATTTTGGTGGACAGTAAGCTTACCTTTAGTGACCAGTGCCAGGCAGCTTCTGCTGCCAAGGCAAATAAAATTATGGGATGCATCAAAAGAGGTATAGATTCTCATGACAAGAACATAGTTATGCCTCTATACAAATCACTGGTACGGCCACACTTAGAATATTGTGCACAATTCTGGGCCCCAGTATACAAGAAACACATAATCGAACTAGAAAGAGTGCAAAGAAGGGCAAACAAAATTATTAGAGGAATGGGTGGATTGGAGTACAACGATAGATTAACAAACTTGGGGTTATTCAGTTTAGAGAAAAGACATCTACGGAGAGATCTAATTACAATAAACAAATACATGAAGGGACAGCACAAAGAACTTTCTAATGATCTTTTTACCCCTAGGCCAGTGACAGTGACAAGGGGACATCCTCTACGACTGGAGAAGAGAAAGTTTCACCAGCAACATAGAAGGGGTTTCTTTACAGTAAGAACAGCGAGGCTATGGAATTCTCTGCCTCAGGAAGTGGTGATGATGGATTCATAGAACAAGTTCAGAGAGGGCCTGGATACCTTTCTCGAACAGAACAACATTACGGATTATGGGTTCTAGATTTTAAGGGCACTTTGTTTGCCAGGTTGGAGTCGGGAAGGAATTTTTTCCCATGAAATGGGGCAATTGGCATAAACCTCATGGGTTTTTTTTGCCTTCCTC
This sequence comes from Leptodactylus fallax, assembly GCA_947044405.1. Classification (NCBI taxonomy): domain Eukaryota; kingdom Metazoa; phylum Chordata; class Amphibia; order Anura; family Leptodactylidae; genus Leptodactylus; species Leptodactylus fallax. Next base: position 8,199,116 of record CAMRHE010000007.1, on the reverse strand, counting down.
TGGATCAACACTGTAGGGGACTGTAGGGTTATAGGTTGGACTTGATGGACTGATGTCTTCATCCAACCTCATCTACTATGTAACTATCTATGGAATTGCTAGTTGAGCAATTCCCCAATGCTGGTGCAGAAACCTGGAAGGAAGGGAAAGACAGAAACAGTGAGCCCTAAACTCAACCCAGCCCCTGTCCTTACCTAATTGCCACGACTGTCCTAATGACAGAGACAACTTGGCAGTGATCCCTTCTATGAATAAGTGACAACACAAAACACAGACAAGACAAACAACACAGAAGGAGTCAGCAAGCCAAGGGTTAAAGCCAGAGAGACAAAACAGTACGAAATCGCAATCCAAAAGAGTAGTCACAAGTAAAGTCAGAGGTCAGAATTACAAATAAGCAGAAAGAGAAGCTAGCGAGGAACAATACACTGTCACAGGACAGTGTAACAATAGCCAGCAACCATGCGTGAACACATGACCTGTTTATAGGAAGTCCAGAATTTGCCCCAGATTTGATTGGCAGACAGGCTGTCAATCACACGGGCAAGGCTAAGATTAACTGTTTGAGGAGCGGAGAGAAACAAAGGTGAAGAAGATGGGTGTAGCTGAAATTCAATTACAGAGAAGAAGTACTAGGACAATGTTCAGACTGAGCAACAAGTACCTTAAGCAAGAAATCAAACTGAACACTCCTGCGTCACAGCGTGATAGCGGAGGTTTGCACAGAGACCCGAACAGGCAGAGATGTTACAAGTGTGCAGTAAAATGATTTGAAAAAAAAAGGTCAGGGGAAAGGTATAAGGAGGGGGGAGTATGAAACACTTGTGCAACTACTACTACTAACAATAAGAATGTGGTTGGCAACATCAACACTACTTCTGGTCTTGACGTCCCCGCCAGCAGCTGCAGTGTTGTCGTACTTCCTGAGAGTAAAAACATACAAATGTCAGGGTTCAGTTCCTACTATTCTTTTGGAACACGTAATTTACCATGCTGTCTTTCTGTACTGTAATGCATGCTTTGTCTTTCCTCTGCTGTATTTGAGCTAACATGAATTTAGTGGGTTTGTCCCCTTATGCATAGTGCTTAAATTGGGATCTCAAATAAATTTTTGCAGTCTAAGCTCATAAGATTTTTAACTTGGGACTGCAGAGTTGACAGCTCTGCTTGTACAGATTCGCTGTGGGATCTTTTACTTTCCAGAGAACTGATTTTGGCTAGTAAAGTGTTTAGAGTTTTATTATACCCCCTTTTTTATGTGCACGAAGTGCAATTAATTCACCTCTGATAAAAGCTTTATCAGATTCCCGTAGAATTTGTGTTGAAATTTCAGCGGTGTCATTTATCGCAAAGAATTCAACCGTAGTATGAAAATAAACTGTGGCATCAAATTCCTAGAATGCACATAAAATCTGCACGCTGATTAACAATAGTGGAAAAAGCTAAGGATATAAGATGATGCAAGGGAATTCTATACCCAGGTCTTTTTTTCCCTTTGTCAGAAGGGGCTTGCTACAGTGGCGTAACGATCGTGGTCACAGGGGATGCGACTGGGCCCGGAGGGATAAGGGGCCCGTGGCTCTAGGAGGGGGGGCTCTTGGGAGCTCATAATACTCTGTCGGGGCCACTGTGGGCATATAATACTCTGTGGAGGTCACTGTGGCGTACATAATACTGTGTGGGGACCACATAATGCTGTGTGGGGGCCGCTGTGGAGCACATAATACTGTGTGGGTGCCACTGTGGGGTACATAATGCTATGTGGGGGCTACTGTGGAGCACATAATGCTGTTTGGGGGCAGCTGTGGAGCGCTTAATGCTGTATGGGAGCCGCTGTGGAGCACATAATGCTGTGTGTGGGCCGCTGTGGAGCACATAATGCTGTTTGGGGATGCTGTGGAGCACATAATGCTGTGTGAGGGGCTGCTGTGGAGCACATAATGCTGTTGTGTGTGTGTGGGGGGCCACTGTGGAGCACATAATGCTGTTTGGGGCCGCTGTGGAGCACATAATGCTGTGTGGGGGGCTGCTGTGGAGCACATAATGCTGTGTGGGGCCACTGTGGAGCACATAATGCTATGTGGGGGGGCCGCTGTGGAGCACATAATGCTGCGTGGGGGGCCGCTGTGGAGCACATAATGCTGTGTGGGAGGCCGCTGTGGAGCACATAATGCTATGTGGGGGGCCACTGTGGAGCACATAGGGCTATGTGGGGGCCGCTGTGGTGCACATAATACTGTCCCAATATTGTTTACATGCCAGGCGCTGCGCTGCTTACTCGCCGTATTCTTGATAACTGCGGTTGTGGGTACTAAAGCTGTATCCCTTTCAAGTATCAGAGATATCACTGCAGCACCCGTAACCACCACTATCAAGATTTCGCTCTAGGGAGGGGGTTCCATACAAAAGTTTGCACCAGAGCCCAGAAGACTTTAGTTACGCCACTGGCTTGCCAGGTCCACGGAGTTGGCGGTGGTATCATTGGGAGTGGACTGAAGGCTGGAATCGGGAACCAATCTGTAATTTCTAAATCTAGTTGTTCCAGAAAATCTCATAGGTCTGTTTTGTGTCGCATATTGTACCATTTCCCTTCCAAGGTTGTCAATAAAACAAAGGAGAATAACCACCTATAAGGGAGTTTGTTTGCTCATAGTGTAACAGTTTAAGCATTCTTCTTTTGGTGAGAGTTAGAGGAGCTAAGTCCTAAAAATATAGCAAGGGTCTACCCTCATCTAATATCGAACTCTTGGGGGTTCTGAAGGTTTTGGATGTGCCCTTGAAGCCTTATATATTCTCTCAATCGTGACAGGTTTGCCATAGTCTGAACCCAGGAGGTCAATGGAGATCAGTTTTACTGTGGATGATAGGGATTCAGGGGGGACGTCTTCTGTTAAACCTCTGATTCCAAGGTTGTTTCGGCTATGGTTATCCTGGTCTTCCAGGTAGTTGTACCTCATCCAGGTGGTTTTATCAATGTATAAATTTTCTGTCATTGCAGACACATGTTCATTTAAAGTGTTTTTTTTTTTTCACTATTGTGTATGGTGATCATTTTTTTAATATGCTTTATTACCTTATCTAACTGAGCTGTTACTTGGGAAAGGGGGGAATAGTCACCTCAAATGTCTTTACAGACAGCTGTACTTCCCACCTATCAATGGAAAAGGTGCTGCCCAGAGTCTGGGGCCTTCTTGAGGCAAGTATATACTTGTGGCTATTGAGTCTTCCTGTGCCTGGAGGTGTAGGAGAAGCTCGGCAATACTGTTTTGGCCGTCGAATCACCTGGGCTCTCCACAGTTTCTCTCTGCCCAGAGTCCGGAGTGATAGGGTCAAGCAGAATCTCAGCAGAGCCCGTTCTTATCTGGAGTCGTTTAGTTGGTTGAGGGAGGTAAAGTTGCCACCTCTTCCAGGTTTTAGGTAATTCCTGATGTAAATTACAAAGTGTAGGTTCGAGGCAGGATGGAAAAAAGCTATCTTGGTCAAGGCTGATTGTGAAGGGCCTCCTAATCTCCAGAAACAGGACAAGTTCTCCAGAGGGCCAAGTTCTCCAGAGGAGAGGATCAACGGAGCAGGTATTGTCTGTAAAAAAAAAAAACATGGAGGGTTAGCTGTAAGGATGGGGAAAGACCACACCGGGAGCCTATGCAGGAGAGTGAATGACAGGCAGTAAGGAGTGGAGTCTGCGGCTGCCTTTACTATTGCATTTGGGGCTCCTGTAGTACTTCCTGGAGTCCAGAGCTTTGCCTTAGCTGAACTCCAGCTTCAGTAAGGTGCAGGGGTAGGCGGGAGGAAATGCCCCTGTCCCTTGTTGTCACCAGGTGCCTTCCTCAAGTTGTTTCAAACACACTAGAAGATGGTACTTTGACTTGGGTATTCTGGTGTAATTAAGTCACTACTAACTTTTGAATTTCAAAGTTATATCGGGAACAGTGCAGGAGCTCTGCTTTCACATGTCCTCTCAGTTTGCTGGCAGACTACACCCCCCTACATGTTGTTCTTGAGAAAAATATATCCATATCCAAAATCTGACAAACTTCATGGCAGTACCACAAGGCTATACAGTTGTGCTAAAAAGTTTACATACCCTGGCAGATTTTCAGGTTTTTTTGGCCTTTTTTCAGAGAATATGAATGATAACACAAAAACTTTTTCTCCACTCATGGTTAGTGGTTGGTTGAAGCCATTTATTGTCAAACTTCTGTGTTTTCTCTTTTTAAATCATATTGACAACCAAAAATATCAAAATGACCCTGTTCAAAAGTTCACATACCCCAGTTCTTAATACCGTATAGTGCCTCCTCTAACATTAATGACAGCTTGAAGTCTTTCATGGTAGTTGTGGATGAGGCTCTTTATTTTCTCAGATGGTAAAACTGCCCATTCTTCTTGGCAAAAAGTCTCCAGATCCTGTAAATTCCTGGGCTGTCTTGTATGTACTGTGCGCTTGAGATCTCCCCAGAGTGGCTCAATGATATTGAGGTCAGGAGACTGAGATGGCCGCTCCAGAACCTTCACTTTCTTCAGCTGTAGCCAATGACAGGTCGACTTGGCCTGTGTTCTGGATCGTTGTCATGTTGGAACGTCCAAGTACGTCCCATGCGCAGCTTCCTGGCTGATGAGTGCAAATTTGCCTCCAGTATTTGCTGATAACATGCTGCATTCATCTTTCCTTCAACTTTGACCAAGTTTCCTGTGTCTTTGAAGCTCACACATCCCCACATCATCAGTGATCCACCTCTGTGCTTTACAATAGGAATGGTGTTCCTTTCATCATAGGCCTTTTTGACACCTCTCCAAATGTAACAATGGTTGTGGCCAAAAGTTCGATTTTTGTCTCATCACTCCAAATTACCTTGTTCCAGACGTTTTGAGGCTTGTCTCTGTGCTGTTTGGAGTATTGAAGGCGAGATTCTTTGTGGCATTTGTGCAGTAATGGCTATCTTCTGGCAACTCGACCATGCAGCCCATTTTTCTTCAAGTGCCTCCTTATTGTGCATCTTGAAACAGCCACACCGATAGTTTTTAGAGAGTCCTGTATTTCAGCTGATGTTATGTGTGGGTTTTTCTTTGCATCCCGAACAATTTTCCGGGGAGTTGTGGCCAAAATTTTGGTTGGTCTACCTGACCGTGGTTTGGTTTCTGGGCATGTTATCAGGCCAAAATCACCAGGGTATGTGAACTTTTGAACACGGTCATTTTGATGTTTTTGGTTGTCATTATGATTTTAAAAGAGAAAACACAGACGTTTGACAATAAATGGCTTCAACCAACCACTAACCTTGAGTGGAGAAAAAGTTTTTGTTTTATCATATTCTCTGAAAAAAGGCCAAAAAAACAAAAAATCTGCCTGGATATGTAAACTTTTTAGCACAACTGTATAACTACATCCCCAGATCCAGAACGCCAGTAAACTAACAAGATAATTAAAATTATATTTCCTGTTGATCACATGGAATAAAAGCCACAAAGCTCAGAACTGTATTAGCCTATGAGTTGTGTGGTTTTTATTCCATTTGATCAATAAAGGAATATCATTTAAGAATCTTCTTGTAGTACTGACATGCAAGACTTGGAAATCTTTGGTGATGTTCTCATGCTGCCAGTCACACAGTTGGGGAAGGAAAGTCTGCATTTGTGGTGAGTTGAAAATCTTTTTTTTATAGCTAAGAAGACAAAATATGCTCTGTACATAGCCTACTACTGCTCATTTGAGCTGTAGCGATTAACCCATTCCCAAAGGTGTAGCCTCAAAAAAGTACCAGGGCTCTAAGGTTTGAGGTAGTGGAGGCAGGCTTAGAAAAAGCGGTGGAGCTTTCAGCAAAGGCACAGCATTCTAATTAGCATTGTATTTGTGGGTGTGCTCATAAAAATGAGAGGTGTAGTTATGTAAATATGGTCTGTGGTAAGCAGTAGTGAATACCAGTTCTGGTAGTGCAAATCAAAAATTTTGCGATTGATCTTGGGAAAATTAAAATGGCCGTTGCCACATGTAAGGCTGACCCTTATTTGTTTCAAGATGATGATGATGATTACACACATTATTATTATTATTATTATTTCAAGATGATGATGATTACACACATTATTAGCATAAAGAAGAGGCAGGGGTACTGGATCTCCAGGCTTTTACACCCTCACTATAAGTCAAAATGTGAATATACTTATCTGTCTCTCAAAAATTTGTGGAAGAGTGAAGAAATAAGGCAATACCTTTTAGAGGCTGACTGAGTATATTTGATAGTAAGCTTTCAAGAGTACTAGCTCTCTTCTTCAGACATGGTGTAATACAAGAAACTGAAAATTCACAGACTTTTTATACACATACAAGACATGGATCTTCAAAGGATCTTGGAATCACAAAATGCAATATAAGTAGAGAAGTTACTTACAACAGGTCAGGAAATAAACAGTCTGGAAAACTTGTGGGGCTTGACGGAGGGATCTGTTATCTGTTTGCAATCAGGTGGTGATTTGTGACCCTCACAGTTCATTATACTACTAGCATCTCAAAAATTTGTCACAGCAATCAGGGAGACCATTGGAAGTGCCAGATACATGTCTGTCCAGATAGCCTCTGCCCGCTCCCAGTCCACCTCTCTGTCAGCATTCCACTACCTCTGCCAATGCCATCATTACAAGTAGCATGAGGAAACGAAGCAGCAGGCAGTACAATAACAGATGAACCAGACATTTTTAGTCTTGCAGCACAAAAAAGAACCACAACTGCTGAATGAGCAGGTACAGCCGTATCTAGAATACTCCTATATTCTAGGAGATAACTTTGACCCATGGAATTCTAGACCCAACTCTATGAAAAAATCACTGAAGAAATTATCATAAAATCTATTTTATTTTATTGTTAAATACAAAAATAGATAGACACCAATAATATAGGAGAGACATACAGAGTAAAGTTGCGATAAAAAAACCCTGACGAAGCCTGCGCGATGAAACATGCGTTGGGGCATGTTCATCCCTGTGGTTTGTAGTTCCTGTTATTAATTATGTGTAGCTATTGGGGTTTATTACTTGTTGGGATTTTGTTTAATTAAGTTGATTCTTTGATCATATGTGCATAGAGCCAAGTACTGCACTTTCATTGAATGACATGTGGTCTTTTTCATGTATATGGTATTATGTATGTATAATTGTGCATTATTTTACATGACCTGTTTTTTGCAATTACTTATGGGGCTGATTGTTCCACACTGCAATTCAACATGCTGTTAATACTAAATGTATATGTATACAGCTTTATATTGTGATGTGTTACATATATTTTGTGTCTGTATCCTTATAAGCATCTCCCTTCATCCTTACATTGCTGCTTACCATTCTGTGGATGTTTTTTTTTATTGTAACTTTACTCTGTATGTCTCTCCTATATTATACTTCAGTGAGTTTTTCATAGAGTTGTGTTTAGGTATTTACTCACTATAAACCTTTTTTTTTATATCTTTATTATTTTGCCTATGTTTGAGTGTTGGTTTACATTCCATTGAATTCTAAGCCAAAACGTTAGAGCAATGGAAAGAGCTGGCTCAGTTTGCCATGGTAGTTTTATCTTGTCCAGCCTCAAGTGTAATGGCTGAGAGGATATTCAATACTGTTGGTGGCGTTGTGTGGAAAAAATTATTTTTGTCAAAATGAATCAGGCATAGATCCATGAGGATTTTCACACACCTCCGACTGATGTCACTGAATAGATCTGCCATTGCCTCTGTCTCCCTGTATCATGTCCCATTTACTGTAATGCTGATCCTGCCTGCTATTCCTAAACAGCCAGACATCATCTCCTATACCCTGGTCTCTCACATTATTCTGTACTGCCACTCATGTTTCCACAGTTACCACCACTTAGCAAGGCTTGTCCTGTGGCCTGGTCCATCACATTCTATTATTCCACACTGTTGGTGCCACAGTGTTGGTATAAAAACCAAAATTATATTAAAAATGGTTCTCACCTCAAAAAACTTGTGCCGTTGCTTCTTCCAATACCAGCAGAATGTTGGTGTGGCTCTCTGCTTCCATAAAGAAACAGCACAGATACTCACAGTGGATTCGATAGGATATCTCATATAAGCAGAGTAATTAAATAGAAAAACAAATAGACAGGACTAGATCAATATTTATATATGTCCGGGAGGCCAATGCTACCGCTGCTGCGATGTTGACACCATAGTAGGGAAGATCTTTCAAATATCGTGCAGAGACCAAAAAAACTGTATATATCTCTATCAGACAATCGAAGTAATCAATACTTAGTAGAGTATAGGATAGAGTTCAAAAATATTAATAAAAATAAAACCACTTTTATTTCAAAAATTAAAATAAAAAATCTTCAGTTGAGGAGACAGAACACACAAAACATAGAGTGCTAAAGTCTGTTAGTGAGGGTATGGTTGGGGAGAAGATAATTTTCTCAACATTTTGGTGTTAGAGACATATACACAGCATCTCTACAGCAACAAGCATAGTCCATATAGCAAGCACTGCTGATTGTACAGAGCCCCAGAGTATATTGCAAGCATGGGGCACTATAAAGTGTTTTTTTGTAATGGCACTAAATTATGTGCATTGGAGGTCTCTAGATGGGAAATTGTAGATTTGGAGTCAAGGGGCGTTAATTTGGCTGCATTATCCTTCCCTTCTCTGCCATGTATGAATCTAGATTGTCCATTGTGTATCAAGGAAGCATTTTCAGTCATAGAGCTAGGATTTTCAAACAGATCTTAACATCCAAATTCAACAAGGAGATGGGTCTGTAGCTGCCACAAGAAGAATGGTCTTTCCCTTCATTTGCAATGAGGGTAATATTCGTCTCCCGTGTCTGTTTAGGGAGAGATACTCCTTGTAATAGAGCATTGCATGCCAAGGACAGTTGTGGCACGAGGACTAGTTGAAACTTCTTATAGTAGAGAAGGGATGGACCATCAGGTTCCTCTTCCCCATTGGAAAACTGTTGATAGCGTCTGTAAGCTCCTTCAATGTAATTGGGGAGATCAGACTTTCTACGGAAGCAGCTGACAAGAATGGCAGTGAAAGTTTGTTCAGGAACTCTGGTTAAAGTACTTCTTTCATCTTGTGGAATCGCTGATGGGTTGGAATTGAAGTTATATACACACACGTGGACAAAATTGTTGGTACCCCTCGTTTAATGAAAGAAAAACCCACAATGGTCACAGAAATAACTTGAATCTGACAAAAGTAATTTGCCAAACTACATGTTGACAAGCCACAAAGCTTCTGGGAGAATGTCCTATGGACATATTGGACAAAAATCGAAATTTTTGGCAAGGCACATCAGCTCTATGTTCATAGATGGAAAAATGAAGCATATCTTGAAAAGAACACTGTCTCTACTGTGAAACATGGAGGAGGCTCTTATGCTCTGTAGCTGCTTTGCTGCATCTGGCACAGGGTGTCTTGAATCTGTGCAGGGTACAATGAAATCTCAAGACTATCAAGGAATATTAGAGAAAAATGTGCTGCCCAGTTTCAGAAAGCTTGGTCTCAGTCGCAGGTCATGGGTCTTGCAACAGGATAATGACCCAAAACACACAGCTAAAAACACCCAAGAATGGCTAAGAGGAAAATATTGGACTATTCTGAAGTGGCCTTCTATGAGCTCTGACCTAAATCCTATTGAGCATCTTTGGAAGAAGCTGAAACATGTCGTCTGGAAAAGGCACCCTTCAAACCTGAGACAATTGGAGCAGTTTGCTCATGAGGACTGGGCCAAAATACCTGTTGAGAGGTGCAGAAGTCTCATTGACAGTTACAGGAATCGTTTGGTTGCAGTGATTGCCTCAAAAGGTTGTGCAACAAAATATTAACTTAAGGGTACCATCATTTCTGTCCAGGCCTGTTTCATGAGTTTTCTTTTTTAAAAAATTCTGTTGAAGCATGGTTGAAAAGCAAAGTCTGACTTTCATTTGTTTATTTTCATAGAATTTTATATATTATTACTTTTGTCAGATTCAAGTTATTTCTGTGACCATTGTGGGTTTTTCTTTCATTAAAGGAGGAGTACCAACAATTTTATCCACGTGTGTAGATCTGTATGAAAGGATACAAAGGCAGTCGCTATGTTGGGAGTAGAGGTATGAGACTTGCCTGTGGCTTCTTTAATTGAAGAAATAAAGGTTCTAGCTTTCGCTTTGCGGATCAGGTTCAGGATCATGAGACGACCTTCTTTATCGCCGTGTGCATACAACATTTGTTGGAATCTTAAATGATGTTAAGCAGTCTTGTTAATTCCACTTGGGCTTGAGTAGCTAATGATTTTTTTATGAGTGTGTTCCAATGTGGGTAAGAATATTATTGTCCAGTGACTTCTGTGCCTCCTTTTTAGCTTTGAAAGCTAGAGCGATGAGTATTCCTCTGATATAGGATTTGTGGGATTCCCATATAATGGTCGAGCACATACCAAGAGTAGTGTTAAAGGCAAAGAATTCAAACAAATGTTTTTGCAGCAATTGAACTTCTTTCCTATCTAGAAGCGATTCATTTAATCTCCAGTTCCATTCTCTAGCAGGTATTTGACATAATTCAATTGTAACAGACACAGGAGCATGGTCGGAGACCTCAATGGAATCAACTTGAAAGTTGGTCGTGTTGTCTAAAAAGGCTGTCGGCAGAAATATGTAATCTGTGGTGAGCAGAGGGAGTAAGGTGAGTTAACATGTGTTAACCCCACTTACAAACTAGCAGCCCTTGCGGACAACATGTTAGCAATCATCACCAATCCAGCTACAGAGTTTACTTTCCTACAAAACTTATTTGATCGATTTGGCTTCATATCCAACTTTAAAATCAATGAAAGTAAATTCCAGGTCCTCAACATCTCCCTCGCACATGCTGAGAAATCCAAGTTATCCAAAACATCCCATTTCAATTGGTTGCAGCCACATGCCAGATACTTTGAGGTCAATATCAGCGCGAACTGGGAAGACATTTCAGGTTGAACTACATGCCATTATTATGCGAACTCTCAAATATCATAAAAGCTTTTAAAGTCCCATTCTTTTGGGTAGGAAGGAAAGATCTGGTAAAATGCACAATAATGCCAAAGATCCTGCATCTTCTCTCAGCCCTTTCCTCCTATCAATGTGCCAACTTCTTCCAATCTATTAATAGGATTATATCTACACTTATCTGGTGTTCAAAACGCCCTAGAATCGCGCACAAAACCCTGATCTGAATGGATATAGAAGGGGGCATCAGCTTACCCAATACGGGCCCATACCCCAGAGCAATACAAATTCGCATGGGAAATAGACTGGGTTAGGCAGCCACTGTTCAAACTCTAGGCTGCTATAGAAGAAAATAAATATTTTCCTCTTCAACTGATCACTCTCTCACGTGACCAAGCTCATGTAGTACATATCCCAACAGCATCTCTGGCAGGAGCGAGATGGGCAGCATAGAAACTCAACTATCACTATTCTTAATGACTTTCCCATCCCCGGTCATGCAAATTAGGGACCTGCTACCTGACAAAGCACAAAGGATATACATATGGCTCCACGCTGCTTATTAACTGACATCTGCCCTATTGACTTGCTCCTTGATAGGGGTACCATACCCTCAAGAAATTACATAACGATGACCCAATAGTTGCCTCTACACCACTTTCTAATCTGTAAGCACATCAAAATCCAGCTTAAATGCATTGCCCAACATGCAAAACATGACAGAGATCCCACATAATTCAAGCTATTTATTTTAACCCCTTCCTGCCGCAGCCAGTATTTGACTTCCTGACAGTTCGATTTCTTAAATCTGACAGGTGTCACTTCAGGCGGTATTAACTTTGGAACACTTTAACTCGCCAAAATGATTTTGAGATTGTTTTTTAGTGACACATTGTACTTTGTCTTAGGGATAAATTTTGGTCGATATGTTCTACAGTGGGGAAAAAAAAGTATTTAGTCAGCCATCAATTGTGCAAGTTCTCCCACTTAAAAAGATGAGAGAGGCCTGTAATTGACATCATAGGTAGACCTCAACTATGAGAGACAAAATTAGAAAACATATCTAGAAAATCACATTGTCTGATTTTTTAAGAATTTATTTGCACATTATGGTGGAAAATAAGTATTTGGTCACCTACAAACAAGCAAGATTTCTGGCTCTCACAGACCTGTAACTTCTTCTTTAAGAGGCTCCTCTGTCCTCCACTCATTACCTGTAGTAATGGTACCTGTTTGAAATTGTTATCAGTATAAAAGACACCTGTCCACAACCTCAAACAGTCACACTCCAAACTCCACTATGGTGAAGACCAAAGAGCTGTGGAAGGACACCAGAAACAAAATTGTACACCTGCACCAGGCTGGGAAGACTGAATCTGCAATAGGCAAGCAGCTTGGTGTGAAGAAATCAACTGTGGAAACTGTAGAAAATGGAAGACATACAAGACCACTGATAATCTCCCTCGATCAGGGTCTCCACGCAAGATCTCACCCCGTGGGGTCAAAATGATCACAAGAACAGTGAGCAAAAATCCCAGAACCACACGGGGGGACCTAGTGAATGACCTGCAGAATGCTGGGACTAACGTAACCAAGGCTACCTTCAGTAACACACTACGCCGCCAGGGCACTTAGATCCTGCAGTGCCAGACATGTCCCCCTGCTTAAGCCAGTACATATCCGGGCCCATCTGAAGTTTGCTAGAGAGCATTTTGATGTTCCAAAAGAGTATTGGGAGAATGTCATATGGTCAGATGAAACCAAAGTAGAACTGTTTGGTAGAAGCACAACTCATCGTGTTTGGAGGAGAGTGAATGCTGAGTTGAATCCAAAGAACACCATATCGTGTAGCCCAGCGACAGCTCCAAATCATCACTGCTGTAGAGCAGATCAGCATGGAGGAATGGGCCAACATACTAGCAACAGTGTGTGCCAACCTTATGAAGACTTTTTTGTCAGTACTTGAACCCTATAAATTGTACAGTGCTGCGGAATATGTTGGCACTATATAAATAAAATTTATTATTATTATTATTACTTACAGAAAACGTTTGACCTCTGTCATTGCCAACAAAGGATTTAAAACAAAGTATTGAGATGAACTTTTGTTATTGACCAAATACTTATTTTGTGCCATAATTTCCAAATAAATTCTTTAAAAATCAGACAATGTGATTTTCTGGATTTGTTTTCTCATTTTGTCTCTCATAGTTGAGGTCTACCTATGATGTCAATTACAGGCCTCTCTCATCTTTTTAAGTGGGAGAACTTGCACAATTGGTGGCTGACTAAATACTTTTTTCCCCACTGTATGTTTAATTATGAAAAAATAGGAAATTTGGTGGAAATTTTGAAACATGCAATTTTAAAAGTTTGAAAGAGCATATACGAAGTATCTTAACATTATAAGGAAGTAAGAGAAAATGGAGGTGAAATTTACACATTTCTATTTCTTTTACTATTATGTTCATTTAGACCTAGAAATTACACATTCAGAAGGAGTTAAAGGAGAAAATGCATCACACAATTTTTATGCAAGTTCTCCTGACTACCAAAATATCCCACATGTGGATTGTAAACTGATATATGGGCAAACAGCAAGACATAGAAGGGAATGAGCTTTTGGAGGGCAGATTTTGTTTTGATCAGTTTCAGACACCATGTCGCATTTGCATGAGGTGCCAAAACAGTGGAAACCCCCAGAAAGTGACCCCATTTGGAAACTAGACCGCTCAAGGAATTCATCAAGGGATATAGTGAATATTTTGACCCACAGAATTTATTACTATTGGGATGTGAAAATTAAAAATTACTTTTTTTCTGATAAAATGTTGCTTTAGCCCCAAATTTTTTAACTTCACAAAGGATTAAAAAAGAATAAGCAACAAATATTTTTCTCCGGAATACAGCAATACCCCACATGTGGTAGTACGCTGGTGTACGGGCACATGGCAGTGCTTGAAATGGAAAGAGTGCTAATTGGCTTATGGAGGAAAGATTTTAGTAGAATTGTAAACCCCCCAAAAGTGACCACATTTTGGAAACTAGACGCCTCAATGAATTTATTAGGGGGTTTAGTGAGTACTTTGACCTTATAGGTCTTTCACAGACTTGGGTCATGAAAATGAAAAATTACATTCTTATCAATAAAATGTTGCTTTAAACCAAAATCTTTCATTTTTACATGGGGTTAAATGAGATAATGCATCCAACAATTTGTTACTCAATTTGTCCTGAACGCGGTAATATCTCTTATGTGGTCATAAACTGCTGAATGGGTATATGGCGAATCTTGGAACGAAAGTTTGCGAGGCCAAATTTTGCTGGAATAGTTTTCGGGTGCCATGTCTCATTTGCAGATCCCTAAAATACCAGTACAACAGAAAACATTAAAACATGACCCCATTTGGGAAACTACAGCCCTCAAGGAATTTATTAAGGGCTGTACTGAGCATTTTGATCCCACAGCTGTTTCATAGATTTTATTAACATTGGGCAGTGAAAATGAAATATTATATTTTTTTGCAATAAAATGTTTGTTTCGCCACAAATTTTTAATTTTTACAAGGGGTTAAAGGAGAAAATGTATCCCATAATTTGTTATGCAATTTCTCCTGACTACGCAAACCTCACACTTGGAGGAAAACTTTTATTTTGGCACAGCACAGGGCATAGCGAGCATTATTACCCCTTGAGAATTGCATTATTTTAATTTCCAGATATAAGTGAAAAGTTAAAATTACAATTTTTCCAGAGGTATATTTCAGTGCCCGATATGTTGTGCCTAGCTTGTGCCAGCAGAAACATAGCCTTCAAAAAACTATTAAGAGACTGATCCTTGGAGCTTTTGGAGTGTTTGTCTCTGACACAAGCTGGGTGCAACATATTGTGCACTAAAATTAAGTATTTCTGAAAAAATTGTCATTTTCACTTTTTGCAGCTTTGTGCTGGCACATTCATTTCTGGAAAATAAATTAATGCAACACTTGAGGGTAAAAATGCTCACTTGAGGGGTGTAGTTTCCAAACTTGGGTCATGTGTAAGGGGATTCCACTTTACTGGCATTTCAGGAACTCTGCAAAAGTGGCATGGTGTCCAAAAACCAAATTATTTAAATCTGTGCTCCAAAACCCAAATAGTGCTGCTTCTCTTCTACACTGTGCTGTGTGCCCAAATAGCAGTTTATATCCACATGTGATAGTTAAGTAGGGTATCCTGGGTACAACAGTGTCACATAAGTGGGCATAAACTGAAGTTTTGGCACATAGCAGGGAAGTAAAGTGGAATCCTCCAGAAAGTGACCCCATTTTATGTACCCGTTAAAGAATTTATCAAGTGGTGTACTGAGTATTAATTTCCCAGAAGTGAATTTGTAAGGTGTGCGGAGTGCATAGCTACTATGATATGGGTGGGGGCGGTTTGGGCTTGGGCAGCGTTCTGGGGGGACAATGCAGGTGTATTTTGTCTCGTATACTCTAATCATATGATGTACCCTGATGTACGTTTGCACAGCTTATGCATTTGCCTTTCACCCAGTCTTCAGCAGCAAGATGAGTTTTTTTTTGTCATTGCATTATACAAGCTATATTTTTTTTCTGGTGATGTATGAGGGCTTAATTTTTGCAGAATGAGATGTACTTTCTAATTACACCATTTTGCGGTGCCTATAGCTTATTGACTAAATTTTATTAACTCTTTTTTTAACATTTAATTTTTTTTCTCCTTATCAGACCCCAGGCAGCCAAATCTGAACACTGGTACCCCCCGAACACGTCGCGCATGGTTATGTTTGACTCCAGCATCTCAGAGGTTAACGTCCATGATCGGAGCTCAGCTCCAACCACAGGTGTTAGAGAACAGTGTCAGGCATATGTATGGGCTGACACTCGCTAGACAAGTAATCTCCTCCATTTATAAACATCTAATTATGGCTTAAAGTTCAAATTCCTAGCCAGATAATACTTAACCCCTATCAGGCTAAATCAGCTAGACAATAATTATCTCACTGAATACTGGAAATGCCAGGAGGAATCTGACACTTATGTACACATGTGGTGTCTGTGTAAATTTGTAGCCCCTTTCTAAAAGGAGGTAATTTAAGATGTTAATAAATTTGCTCTGTTACACCTGAAACTATCCTCCTTCATGTGCTACCTCCTGGACTTCAGACCACTGTAGCCCATATAATTAGACATCTCCTAGCAACAGTACAAGTATTACTCCATTACAAATACTGGAAAAGTACCATCACCCCATTCATCCGAGAGTGGGTTCACAAAGTAGACCACATTTACCGTCTAGAAGATCTAGCCCACTGGGAAAATAGATCTCACTTTAAATTCACTAAAACCTGGGACCCTTGGACAAAGCACAGGAATATGACCAAACAAGATTAGATAACTTGCCAACCTTTGTTCTTTCAATTTTATTTATTAATTTTTTTTTTTTACTTTTTCCAAAAAGTGAATCCATAAAAAACAGACATTGGCTCAATGGAGTCAGGATAATACATGTAGAGCAAAAATACACAATTGCTTATTTAAGCTGGGATACAATGTGGTAGATAAAAAAAAAAAACAACATAAATGACTTAAGTCAACCTAAACAAAGGCAGGGATACTAACCAGAATGACAAGATGTTGGGAAGGCTGGACGATGGGGGGTACAATGGGCTAGTGGGTATTAGTCAGAGAGGACGGCAGGTAGAAAGGTTGGCCTGGCACTAGAGTGTGTGTGTTGGGGGCAAAAGTGTGGGAGGTGAGGATCAGGTCAGGGTCTTGTAGTCCCAGATACATTATGCAGGGGAATGGGATTTGTGCCATGGTTCCCAGGTAGTGAGAAAGCTAGTTCTAGATACAAGTCCCCAACTACAGAGTTATTCAAACCTGTGGAGTTTATTAACCTTTCCCTCTCCACTAGTGAATGGAGGAGGCTCTGTCTCATGCGACTTTCATGGGATTAGCAATTTAGCTGCCTGAATGAGCCAAGTAACCAGGCAATATTTCCTGGGTTTGTAATCTGGAGTAGTAGCCCAAAGTAAAATGGTCTAAGGGCAGAGTTTTATGTTAATGTGGCAGACTGCCTTGATTTCCTTTTCTATAGCCTCCCAAAAGTGTTTAATTTTGGGAAAGGTTACCCAGAGGTGCGAGAGAGAGCCTGCAGATGAGTCATATGTCCAACACAGGTCTGGTATGGACAGGTTAATGCTGTTCAGGAAATCTGAACCATCTAGTATATAGCTTTCTCTTGGATTTCAACACACCTAGAGAAGCCATGGGAGCACAACAAATTATTTTTAATGTTGGATGGGGAGAACAAGAGTCCAAGCTCCCTTTCCAACTCACTAATATAGTAAGGTTTGGGGGGGAGCGGGGATGATACCAGACATGTATATATGTGGGAGATAGATTTAGCACAGGGTTTGTTTGGATTGGGGCAGTTTGACAAGTCAGGGTTCCTGAAGGGCAAAATACCTGAGCGAAAGAAGGATCTGCAGGAGAGGTGAAAGAAGAGGGTGTGCATGAAGGATATACTGTATGGGGGTGGTCCTCTATAGGAGGTACAGTTAGCAGATCAGGTGGGTTCGGAGTTGTCAATGAGGGGCGGGACCATCGGAAATGAAGATCTGGAGGTGCTGTTCAGCACTATCTGGGGTTGAGGCCTAGCAGAAGAAGGGGGGAGGGCTGATCTCATTGGGAGAGAGAGGAGGTAAATTCCTGCCATATACGAATAGTGCTCCTGGTAATATCACTTAAAACCATGTTTTTGTCTGGTTTAAGTTGCAGGGACCAGAGAAACCAATGGTAGGTAGCAGGTAGTAAGTTTCTCTCTAGTGTGACATGGATAAGGGGGAACTGTTGGACACTAAGTCTAGCCAATGTGCAAGGTGGATAGCTTTATAATAGTTATAGGGGTCAGGGAGAGCAAAGCCTCGGTATTCTTTGTGACGAGTGAGTAAGGAAAAAGCTAGGCGTGGGTCGGGAGCCTTGCAATATGTATGAGACAAAAAGGCTGCAAAACTATTTCAAGAAGGAGGCAGAGAGAGAAATGGGAACGATTTGCATTACATAGAGTAACTTGAAGAGTGAAGAAATCCGGCGATACCTTTTAGAGGCTAACTTAGTATATTTGATGGTCCATCAAATATACTCAGTTAGCCTCTAAAAGGTATCACCTGATTTCTTCACTCTTCCGCTACTTTCAATGGCTAACACGGTACAACAGTATACTACTACTATACAGTAACTTGGGAAGGAAGTACATTTTTAAGATGTTTCGTTGTACCCTTCCAGGAAATGTAAGGGATATGTTGTGTTAGACAATTTGTGTTTAATATCTGCTAGAGCGGAGAGCGAAGTAATTGAGTGAGAAAAGTTGGTCGGGGTTAGCAGGTATTTTAATTCCCAGGACCTTAACCCCTTCAAGACAGAGCCTAAAAGTACCTTCGTGACCAGGCCTCATTTTTCAAAACTGACATGTGTCACTTTATGTGGCAATAACTTTAAGACGCTTTAACTTACACAAGTGATTTTGAGACTGTTTTTTCGTGAGACATTGTACTTCATTTTATTGGTAAATATTGATCAATATTTTTGTATTTATGTATAAAAAAATAGGAAATTTGATGGAAATTTGGAAAAAAAAATCGCAATTTTCAAAATGTGAAATGCTCTGCTTTTCAAACAGATAGTCATACCACCCAAATACATTAATAAATATTATCTACCATATCTCTGCTATATATTGGCATCATCTTTTAATCGTCCTTTCATTTATTTTGGACATTAGAAAGCTTACAAGTGTAACAGCGATTTTCCAGATTTACAAGAAAATTTCCCAAACTAATTTCTCAGGGACCACTTAGGTTCTGAAGAGGATAAAAAAGGCCTATATATTAGAAACTCCCTATAAATCACTCCATTTTCAAAATGGCACCCCTCAAATAATTCAAAACAGCATTTGGGAAGTTTGTTAACCCTTTAAGCATTTCACGGAAATTAAAACAATATATAGGTGAAATTTAGACATTTCATTTTTTTTCAACAATACATTCATTTAGCCCTAAATTTAACACACTCACAAAGGGTTAAAGGAGAAAATGCATCTCACAGTTTGTTATACAATTTCTCCACAGCACAGAAATACCCCACATGTGGGTGTAAACTGATGTTTGGGCACACAGCAGTGCACAGAAGGGAAGGAGCGACACTGGAAGTTTGAAAAGCAGATTTTGCTGGAATAGTTTTCGGGTGCCATGTCTCATTTGCAGAGCCCCTAGAGTACCAATACAAAGGAAACCCTCAAAAAGTGACCCCATTTTAGAAACTACACCCCTTTCAGAATTTATCAAGGCATATAGTGAGCATTTTGACCCAACAGCCTTTTCACAGATTTTATTAACATTTGGATGTGTAAATGAAAAATTATTAAAATGTCACTTTATCGCTGAAGATTTCATTTTCACAAGGGGATAAAGGAGAAAAAGCACCACACATGTTGTTAAACAATTCCACATGAACGTGGCAATACCCCATATGTGGTTGTAATCTGATGTATGGGTACATGGTGGGGCTTGGAATGGAAAGAGCGCTATTTGGCTTTTGGAGGGCAGATTTTGCTGGAATAGTTTTCAGGTGTCATGTCACATTTGCAGAGCCCCTAGAGCAACAATACAGTGGAGACCTCCAAAAGTGACCCCGTTTTGGAAACTACACTCCTTACAGAACATATCAAGGGGTATAGTGAGCAGTTTGACCCTACAATTGTTTCACAGATTTTATTAACATTGGGACGTGAAAATGAAAAATCACTTTTTTTCCAATAAACCATCAATTTAGTCCAAATTTTTTATTTTCACAAGAGAATGAAGGAGAAAAAGCTCCCCAAAGTTTTTTACATAATTTCTACTAAACACGGCAATATCCCATATGTGGTCATAATCTGCTGTATGGGTACATGGTGGGGCTCAGAACGGAAATAGCGCTATTTGGCTTTTGGAGGGCAGATTTTGCCGGAATAGTTTTTAGGTGCCATGTTGCATTTGCAGATCCCCTAAAGTATCAATACAATGGAAACTCCCAAATAGTGACCCCATTTTAGAAACTACACCCCTCAAGGAATTTATCAAAAGGTATTGTCATTTTGAGTCCAAGAGTGCTTCCCTAAAATTAATGTACCAAGTGAAAATTTTAATTTTTAAAGAAATATGCCATTTCAGTGCCCAATACATTGCGCCCAGTTTGTGTCATCAGAGACATACACTCATAAAACTATTAAGTGGGCTATCCCAGGTAGACAAAAGTTGTATGTGTGGGTGTAAACTGCTGCTCGGGCACACAGCAGGGCTCAGAAGGAAAGGAGCAGTGTGCTTTTTAGCTTTTGGAGTACAGATTTAGAGGAATTTTCTGGACGCCATGTTGTTTTTGCAGAGCCCTGGCAGTGCCAGTAAACTGGAATTCCCCAAGAAGTGACCCCATTTTGTCTCTACAAATGTGACATGGTGTCCAAAAAAACTACAGTTGAGTCAGTGATCCAAAAGCATATAGCGCTCCTTGACATCTGCGCCCTGTGTGTCAAAGCGGCAATTTATACCCACATGTATGACACTGGTGTACCCAGGATAACGTACTTAGCAACGCCATATGTGGGTATAAACTGCAGTTTAGGCACACAGCTGGGCACAGAAGGGAAGGAGCGCTATTTTGGTTTTTGGAACACAGTTTGGTTTATGGAAGTCATGCTACTTTTGCAGAGCCCCTGAATTGGCAGTAAAGTAGAACCCGCAGACACATAAATCCCTTGTGGGGTGTACCTTCCAAAGTGGGATTATCAAGTGGCATAGCGAGCATTTTTAACCCTTGAATATTGCATTAATTTAATTTCCAGAAAGGAATGCGCAGCTAATGAAAAATGAAAATTGCAATTTTTCCAGAGATACGTCATTTCAGTGCCCAATATGTTGTACCCAACTTGTCAGCAGACACAAACACTCCAAAAACTGGTAAGTGGGTATCCCGGGCACAACAGCTTTTGGAGCATTCATCTCTGATACAAACTGGTCAGAACATATTACGCACTGAATTGATGCATTACTGGAAAAGTTGTCATTTTCACCTTTCACCATCAGCTGCGTATTCTTTTCTGGAAAATAAATTAATGCAACACTTGGGGGTTAAAAATGCTCACTGTACCCCTGGATAAATTCCTTAAGGGGTGTAGTTTCAAAAATGGGGTCACGTGTCCTGGGATTCCACTTTACTGGCATTTAAGGGCTCTGCAAAAATGTCATGGCGTCCAAAAACCAAACCATCTAAATCTGTGCTCCAAAAATCACATAGCGCTCCTTCCCTTCTGTGCCCAGTTGTGCCCAAACAGCAGTTTATACCACATATGACATTAAGAACATTATCCTGGATACAGCAGTGTCATACATGTGGACATAAACTGCAGTTTGGGCACACAGCTGGGCACAGAAGGAAAGGAGCGCTATTTTGGTTTTTGGAGCACAGTTTGGTTTATGGAAGTCATGCCACTTTTGCAGAGCCCCTGAATTGGCAGTAAAGTAGAACCCGCAGACACATAAATCCCTTGTAGGGTGTACCTTCCAAAGTGGGATTATCAAGTGGCATAGCGAGCATTTTTAACCCTTCAATATTGCATTAATTTAATTTCCAGAAAGGAACGCGCAGCTGATAATGAAAAGTGAAAATTGCAATTTTTCCAGAGATACGCCATTTCAGTGCCCAATATGTTGTGCCCAACTTGTCAGCAGACACAAACACTCCAAAAACTGGCAAGTGGGTATCCCGGGCACAACAGCTTTTGGAGCATTCATTTCTGATACAAGACGGTCAGAACATATTACGCACTGAATTGATGCATTTCTGGAAAATAAATTATATATATATAACACTTGGGGGTTAAAAATGCTCACTGTACTCCTGGATAAATTCCTTCAGGGGTGTAGTTTCAAAAATGGGGTCACATGTCAGGGGATTCCACTTTACTGGCATTTAAGGGCTCTGCAAAAATGTCATGGCGTCCAAAAACCAAACCATCTAAATCTGTGCTCCAAAAACCACATAGCGCTCCTTCCCTTCTGTGCCCAGCTGTGCCCAAACAGCAGTTTATACCACATATGACATTAAGAACATTATCCTGGTACAGCAGTGTCATACATGTGGGCATAAACTGCAGTTTGGGCACACAGCAGGGCGCAGAAGGGAAGGAGCGCTATGTGGCTTTTGGAGCGCAGATTTAGATGTTTGGTATCTGGACGCCATGTCATGTTTGCAGAGCCTCTAAGTACCAATAAAGTGGAATCCCTTAGGGAATGAAAAGTGCACCCCTCAAAGAATTTATCAAGGGGTGTAGTGGGCATTAGTATCCCAGACGTGACTGCACAGCGGATGGTGAACAGCGATTGTGTAAGTTGTGCAGAGCACATTGGGAACACCAAATTCCCTACTATTTCCCCAGTTGCTCCTATGATGGGGGGTGGTCACTTCTGGTGTCTTTTCCCTTGTAAGCTCTAAATTTGGGGTGTCTCAGCTTATACATTCCCTTCCTGCCGCAACCAGTTTTGTTCTAATGATTTGACGATTTTTGGGGTTTTTGTCTTCACATTGTACAAGCTATATTTTCTTTATTTTTCAGGTGATGTAGCCATATGAGGGCTTGCGGGGTGAGATGTATTTTGTAACTATATCATTTCAGGGTGCCTATAACTTATTGATTCAATTTTATTAACTCTTTCTTGGTGGATTAAAAAAAACTCCATCCATTGTGGTATTGCTTTTTACCTTTCAATGTTTTTCTCCGCGCAGCGTACAACATCAGTAACATGTTACCTTTATTCTGCGGGTTGCTACAATTACGGCGATACCTCATTTATAATTTTTTTTATGCGTTACTAGTTTTGCAGAACAAAAACCCATTTGGGGAAAGAAATCAATTATTTTTACATTGCTGTGTTCTGAGATGTGTATCAATTTTTTTTTTTGGTTGACAGAGTTGGTTGAGAGTTTATTTTTTGCGAGACGATTTGTGCTTTTTATTGGTACTGTTTTGGGGTACATATGACTTTTTGTTCACTTTTTATAGCATTTTTTTTAAGGCAAGATGGTGAAAAATCATTAATTTCCTTGCTTTATTAATTATTATTATTTTTTTTTTCATATACTTCACTTTTTTTTTTACCTTTTTACTGATGTCCCACTAGGAGACCTGAGCCAGTGATGCTCTGATCACTGGTTCAGCACTATAGACTGCAATACACGTGTATTGCAGTCTATAGAGGAAGTCAGCACTATGCAGACGCATAGCCTGACTTTCTCACTTCCCACAAGGATCAACCAGGTACTGGGTGCTCCAGGCAGCCTGGAGTCACTGGACAGACCCCGGGCTGCAAAAAATACATATCGGCACCCCCCCGATCTCGCCGCGGAAGTGCCGGGGGGGTACATTTGGCATGGCAAAACCCCTTGGATGCCACAGTCAAACATGACATCCAAGGGGTTAATACCCCCCGATCGGAGCTTAGCTCCGATGGGGGTTAAGAGGCAGGGTGTTAGCTATCAGTTACAGCTAACACCCACTCCCCATACCGCCCACGGGCGGGCGGGCGGTCGGGTAATTTCAGGGAAAGTTTGTTACTTCAACAAACTTTCCCTAATATGGCGGCTACATGATCGGGACCTGATCGTATCAGGTCCTGATCATGTCTCCGTGGACACCAGCAGCTATTAGCGCTGTGTTCATGGAGTTCCTGACCCTTGGGGAGACCCGATCCCCAATTTTGCAGGGTCCGTTTATAAACGTCGGCGCTGCACAAAGCCCAGCAAGAGCCGACGTTTATATACAGTGGGTGGTCGCAAAGCGGTTAATGGAATGGAGGGGCCCGAGGAAGGGGGTCATAGATTTCAGTGTCTGAAGACAACTGGCTGGGACATTTATGTCAAATATCTCGGATTTATCAAAGTTAATTTTAAAATTGGAGACTTTGGAGACTCACCGAATTGGGTGAAGATACTGAGGACTTCAAGGATGGCAGTAGAGGGATTCAACATAATAACCACCAGGTCATCAGCAAATGCGACTGTTAAGAGATGGAAGTCACCTGAGGTAATGCTGTGTATAAAAGGGGATTGCAGTGTTTCTTGGATCAATGTTTCCATCACTAAGATGACAAAGGCAGGGGAGAGGGGGCATCCCTGTCTAGTACCATTTACAATGTAAAAGGGTTCAGACAGAGAACCATTGACTTGGAATTGGGCATGTGTACAGTGAAAAAATAGCTGTGAGAAAAGCAGGGGAAAACAAAATTTTTCCAGGATTGCTCTCATGTGTGCCCAACCATCCCTGTCAAATACTTTTTCAGTGCCAAGTAGAGCTATTTTCTTAGCTAAGTAGATGAGGCACATCAATCTAGAAGTATTAAGCTTCCCCTCCCGGCCTGGCACAAACTTCATTTGCTCTGGTCCAATCAAGTACTGGAAGGTTTTAGATATTCTGTTGGCGAGTAACTTGGCCCACCACTTCAGATCAGGGATGCTTTAACCATAGGGCCAACGGTGCACTTGCACTGGGCCCTATGGTAGCAGGGCCCTGTTGGGACAGCAGGACAGTTCTGCCTCTGCTGCCCCAACTCTGGGCTGTCCAGCTCCAGGTCATCGATGCCAATGATGAAGCAGATAGCCATCCACTTCCTGCTTCATCAGTTATCCCCTCTCTTACCTGGGAGCTGCAGGCGGGATGTGATGACGTCACTTACATTGCGCCTTCAGCTCCCTGAAGACTCTGGGCCCAGACAGCAGGGGAGAGAGAAAAGATGAGTATTAAGAGTTTTTTTTTGTTTTGTTTTTTTTTGCTATTAATGCCAATTTCTCAGGATCGGTTAGAATCTCATCTTTAAATTGATACCAAGATCATCATGATAGCTCTTACAGATCTGGAGTGATTCACTGGTGAATATGCTAAACAGCATTGAGATCCCAATGCAGAGCTCAATTCCCGATAGACTTTTTAACAGTAAATCACTCTGTAAGGGCTATCTTGATGTATCAATTTAAAGATGAGTTTAAAATGAATCCAAGCACACCTTTATAGCCCTAACCGATCCTGAGATATGGGGCTCTAAAGTGTCCACCCCAATCCAGCCATCTTAGCCAGCTGCATGAAGAAGGAAGGAAGGGGAAGGAGCAGAGATGCAGACTGCAGACACACATCGTTTTAGCATAACCTGTTTGTGTCCCTGGTGGTGGGGGATGGTAGCAGGGACTTCTGTCCATGTTATCCCCTCTCCAATCAATCAGAGAGCATGCTATTCTTTTGCTCTCTGAATGTCACATAGGGGGATAATGTAATACCCCTCTGAGCCTAATCAAAGGAGTATTCTTCTGTGATACCCCTCTGAACATAACATAACCGGGAAGTTTATTGACGCTGTTACCCAGACGTTTACCATCATCGAGGTGGCAGCACCACGAGAGTTGCACCAAACACTTACACAGCACATACACAAAGTCATCAATAAAGATTACATTTGACCCTGTCCCTGTCATGTCCATACCTGATCTTTAAAGAGTAAAATACAGCGACCGCCTCTCTAGCAATATCAGTTACACGCTAAAATAATAGCAATAACGATTATTACTAGAGATGAACGTATAAAACATTTCTGACAGGTGGAAAAGTTCCATCAGATAACACATTTTCACTCATTGAATGCCACAATATAAAATCCCAGTTCTTGGCAGCTTTCAGATGGGTATAATAGTGGGTGGTGATGGGGGGGCCCACTTATGAGACCTTTGCACTGCACCCACCAATGTGTTAAAACGGCCCTGCTTCAGATCTGTGTTAAGCAATGAAATTGGTCTATAACTTGAACATAATTCCCTTCCTTAGAGATGATAGAAACGTGCTTCCAGAGATTGTTTGGGCAAAGGCATTCCCAACAGGAGGGAATTACAGATGCCTAAAAATCGGAGAAGAAGCATGTCCTGGACTTTTTTGTAATATCAGATTGGGAAACCATCTACACCAGGGCTTTTAGCAGATGGGATGGAATAGAGCACCTTGTAGTTCCGTGAACGGAGGAGAGAGAGCATCTCTGTGGGCGTCTGAGAGGCACGGGAAATTTAAAGAATCAAGGTAGTCTCGGATAAGTTTATGGCCTTCAACACTAGAGCTGGGGGAATCCAAATTATATAGGAAGCGGTAGTAGTCATGGAATTTTTTTAGCAATAGCTGCAGTAGTACAAGCTTTACTCCCCTTAGGAGTCTGAATAGAGAAGATAAATGACTTCTCTTTTTACTTTTTTATCAGCAGGGATGTGAGTTTAAAACCTTTGTCTCCTTGGACATAGTGTTTATGACGATAGGATTGGAGGACTTTTGCTACCTTTAAGTTGAGATTTCTAAATTGTTCCCTCAGGGCAATTAATTCTTTTTGTTTGGGTTTCAAATTTATAAGTTTAGCCAGATTCTCAAGTTTACCTATACCGGAGAGCAGATGGAACATCTGGGTTTCTCTCTTTTCTTGAGACCGGAGCAAATGCTTATTAATATCCCACTCAAAACTGCTTTGTGAGATTCCCATACAATGGGCATGGACACGTCAGGGGTGGTATTGAGGGAGAAGAAATCAGAGATGAAGGTCCTAATTTTAGGCAGAGGTTCTGCTTTATGGAGAACCGTCTCATTTAGGGACCAGGTAAAGGGGCTATGGGGGAGGGAGACTGAGGGTAACTGAGGACGGGGCATGATCTGAAATAGTGATGTTGCCAATGTCATTTTCATTCCACTTGACAATTATGTGCTACTTTGTGTTGGTCTATCACATAAAATCTCATAAAAAATACATTTAAGTTTGTGGTTGTAAGGTGACAAAATGTGAAAAAGTTCAAGGGATATGAATACTTTTGCAAGCCACTGTAAGTAAACACAGAATAATCAAGACCAATTGCAAACAGTAGAACCTGTATACTGATAGTCGTCCTAAGTGAGTCAGGTAGTGTTCATCAGTATTCTTTTAGGGTTCAGTTTACACAATTTTTTGTGGATCTAGGAGCTTTTACTTGTTCCTGCCACCTCCAAGAAGGCAGGGTAGTAAGAACGTGGACGGACGACCAATACAGAATGAAAAGGTCAAGGTGGCCATGAGCAATCAAGGGTTCTGGAAGATCCGAGTGGTGGCGGATGACGTAACACTTAGAGTCCAGCTGGAAGGTTATTCCAAATGGAAAGAGCCACCTATATGAGATTTTCTGTTGTCGAAGGGCGTCAGTAAGTGGATTCATCATTTGTCATTTGGTGAGAGTGACAGGGAAAAGGTCTTGGAAGAAATCGAGTAAAGCGTCCTGCAAGGTATATGAGTCACTCTCCCTGGCTTTTTTGAGAATGGCATCACGGGTTCTAGAGCAGAAAAGGCGACAAATAATGTTTGCAAGGTGGTTCAGATGCTCTAGTTTTAGCTCTGAGGGCTATTTGAGCACGTTCGATCAGAATCTCGTCGGGTTAATTTGGGCCCAGTGTGTCAGAGAAGATCTGTTTGACAGTAGGGAGTAGAGTCTCTGGGGAGAATGATGTGGAAGTTGTTTCGTCTTCCCCTGTTGTCTTGGTCCTCCATCCAATTGGCCAAGTCGTTAAGATGTTTCTGACATGTGTGAAGCGATGAAGTGACGGCCTCAGTGAATGTTATAAACTGTGCCTGTGTGGTTTTGAGGTTGTCTACTCTCCCACCAATTTGTCTGACATCAGATTTGATCTCCTAAAGATTTTTAACAATGGGTTCCAAGGCACTTGTAAAGGTACAACTGAAGAAGGAACGAGAGATAGGCATATCTCTGTTAATTAAGGATTCCTCGATGTTGCTGTGATTGTCTGAAGTGATAGCCCGAGGGGTTGTTTTTGCAGGCACCACTTTAGAGGTGGTGTCTGGTGCTAAAACTGGTTTGGTAGAATTATGTTGAGAAAAAGTATTGAGGTTGCCGCTTCTGACTACAGAGGTAGAGTCTCTCGGTTTTGCCTGACCAATCTTTAGTACATAAAACAAAAGTAAATGGTAATTATCTAATGAAAATTAGAGAATTTCTGCTTGATATAGACAATATTAAAAACTTGCGTTTATTGTTTGTTAAAACAATAATTCATCCACCCTATATGTGCAAAAGTAGGGGGTATGTCAGGCTACCTTCCTGCACTCTGTTCCACTTGCTCTCTTCTCATATACGAGGCTGGGTAACTCTAGTCAAAAAGGTAACCACTACTGAACGTGAGGAAGGGTTATATACCATCCAGGACAAGATACAGCCCACACCTGGCTTATCTTATAAAATGGATGTCTCACAAGCCATAATGATCATAGAAGTTATTGTGATACTGCATATGAGACACAACCTCTTGGGACTAACCTTCACTATTAAGTTAGTCACTTTCAGTATAAGTGATGTATGTACATTGATGAAAGGTAGATGGTGTAGATCAGGGGTCGGCAACCCCTGGCACACGTGCCAAGAGTGGCACGCGAGGCTTATTTCACTGGCACGGCAGCCCGAGTCCTCACCCAGCAGATTCAATCGGACCAAACACGGCCGAAATGAAAATGCTATTATTATACTGTGGGGTCTCTTCAGACCCCGAGTATAATAAGCGGAGACTTAGGAGAAGTGATGAAACATAAAAAACAATAATACTCACCTTGCTCCCTGCGCTACACGGCGGCTGTGCGATCTGCCGGCACAGCTGACAGGGCCTCAGAGGTCACGTCTGCGTCTGACGTCATTACGCATAATGACGCGACGTGACCCCTGAGACTCAATCAGCGGTCTCTGACTACAGACAGAAGCGCTGAAGAGAAGAGAGCGGCTGCGGAGCGTGGAATGGTGAGTACATTGTTTTTTTATGTTTGTCACCTCTGAAGAGAACTATGGGACCTAATACCGTGTGCAGGGACCACTATGTGACAGAATAACGTGTGCAGGGAACGCTTTGTGACATAATACCGTGTGCAGGGACTGCTATGGGACCTAATACCGTGTGCAGGGACCGCTATGGGACCTAATACCGTGTGCAGGGGCCGCTATGGGACCTAATACCGTGTGCAGGGGCCGCATGGGACCTAATACCGCGTGCAGGGGCCGCTATGGGACCTAATACCGCGTGCAGGGACCGCTATGGGACCTAATACCGCGTGCAGGGACCGCTATGGGACCTAATACCGCGTGCAGGGACCGCTATGGGACCTAATACCGCGTGCAGGGGCCGCTATGGGACCTAATACCGCGTGCAGGGGCCGCTATGGGACCTAATACCGCGTGCAGGGGCCGCTATGGGACCTAATACCGCGTGCAGGGGCCGCTATGGGACCTAATACCGTGTGCAGGGGCCACTATGTGACATAATACTGTGTGCAGAGGCTGTTATGGGATACAATACCTTGTGCAGAGGCTGCTATGGGACATTATTCTGTATAACTGTGTGTTTTCTGCATTAAGGATGTGTTTTTGCACAGAAAACACAGGCATTTTTTTTTTTTTTTTTGTGCAAAAATGCACCATGTGAACACAGTTTTACATTGAAGTATAAAAGTTCCAGTGGCCTAAGACTATATCTGCATGCAGATACATAGTGTGTCACCACCCTGAGGGTGCTGCCATACGGTGCTCCTGGACACATTTACCACTAATTGGGGGCTGCACATGGACTTTCATTGCTTCTAATCGGAAAGTACAGGAGTGCCCCAGGAAATAGCAGTAAACGCATACGTCCTAAAGCATCTGGTGGCAGCACTTCTGTGTTATGGTTTGTGGTGTATAACTTTAGTTTAGGGGTCGTCAGACTTACAATTATTGACCGGCACTCCGAGTACCTCATCTTTGATTTTTTAATTAAAACCGGCACGCCGAACAAAAAAGGTTGCCTACCCCTGGTGTAGATTGTATTAATTGCCCCAACATCAATGTATATCACTTTATTTAGCCAAAAGAAATCCAAATAGTGTCTTAGCACGTAATATATGTCTGCTTTGATACTCTATGATACTCTATGATACTTAAACACACGTTTCCCCAAAGTGTAATTAATTCACCTTGGTTCATCAGAGTGTTTATATCGTGTGATTTACATATAATGCTTGTGAGCAGAATACACTCTGGTTGTAATACGGCTAAATTTATCCACAGAGCAAGGGAATGAACTATGCTCTATAAAAAATTTGCTCTATAAAAATGCTCTAGTAGTTATTTACACATAGTTGGGTAAATCTGAGCACTGTTATGACAGTAAATGTCCATCTGTCAGTCACAACCCCTTTGTTAAATAAGCAAATAACTGGGTATACGGAGTGCTGTAGTAGCAGTTTATGATCATCTCCTAATCACTTCCCAGTGATTGTTTCTGCCTCCTGTTAGTTGTAATAATGCAGTAGGCATACATCTAACACAAAGTTGGGTGTGTCAGATTGCTATAATGACAGCATATATCCAATTATAAATAGCAACCCATATGTTGAACTAGCAGATGGGTGGGCATCAGGAGCACTGTAAAAACAGTGTACAGGTATCTTCTAGGTTGCCCAGTTCCTATCTGCTAAGTGTTAGTTGTATCTTAGATCCCTGACTCTTATGGATCGCTGTGAAAACAGCGTAGATATTATATCCATCAATTTTTTTTGGATTGAATAAAGCTTTTATTACATCCAAGTCTCAAGCAAGCATAACAAAGGTACTGCGACGCAGTGCAACTGAGTTACAATACCACAATTCAGACTAAATCTTTCATCCTTAAGGGATGTGGCGCAGCATACGGCAAGAGGAAATACATCCTAACACTACATGCTGCACTACAAACCTATCTGACATACATTTTGGTCAAATCAACAAAGACAGTCAAGTGACAATACAGAGGGGGAGGGGAGGGGGAGTCACAGGCCCGGAGCTTTATTGATTGACCACAACACACATGAGGGGAGGACAGGTACAATACAGGAAATAATATACTCCCTATACTACCACTACTTCCTACCAGTGGTAGGCTATCCAAAATGGCATAGTCCCGCTGCAAGCTGCAACAATCCTGGTAAGTGATGTTCTCTCTTCGCAAAGTGAGTCTCTTTCTGGCGAACCAGATAGCGTCCTTGAAACAGTTCACAAGTCGCCAGGCCTCCAGAATGTCGCTCTCTCTGTGTGTTCCCTGAAAGAGCCCATACAATACCGCGTGGTATGTCAGGCCCCTCCTGGGTACACAGTCCTCAAAGTCATCGTCCAGCTCCTCCAACAGGCCTTGAGCAAAAGGGCACTCCCAGAAGACGTGCAAAGATGTTTCCTCCTTGTAGGGGCACCGGGGACAGTACCTCGTCTTGCTCAAGTTGCGGGCATGCATGAACGACCTAAGGGGCAGACCCCCTCGGATGGCCATCCACGACAAATCCTTATGCCCGTTGGTCAGCAGATTTGAAGATACATTCTCCCAAACGACCTTCGTGGCATCCGCTGTGAGTCCTGGAACTTCCTCCATGACATCCCTAGCTCGGCTGAGCTTGTGGATGGTCTTTGGCTTCCACAGATCCGGTTTCAGACCCTCCAGTTGGAACTCCCTCACAAACTTGGGTACATCCTTGTAGAACCAGGGGACGGTGCAGTTGTAAGGGACGGAGCTGTCCCACTTCTCCCAGCCGAGCCCTCTCCAGAGGGGGAGCAGGAACAAACGAGACATGGCCTTCCCCGCAGATCCGTTGACTGTTCTGAGGGTTCTGCGAACACAATCACAAACAAAAGCCGATCTTAGAAGGGTTGGAATATCAGGTATTCCCTTACCTCCTTTGAGCCGGTCCTTGTACATGACGGTCCGCTTCACCCTGTCCATCTTGGAGCCCCACACGAAGTAGAAGACGGTCCTGGTGATGGCCCGCGCCACCATTGCCAGTGGGGGCCAAGCCTGTGCGGTGTACTGGAGCACTGGCAGGATCTCATTCCTCAGGACGAGCGCCTTCCCCTCAATGGTAAGCTGACGTAGGCTCCATAGCCCGATTCTCTGCTTGATCTTCTTAAGTCTTTCGTCCCAAGACTTCAGGGAGGCGCCTTCCTTTCCAAACCAGACTCCCAAGATCTTGATGAAGTCCGGGTGCACTGTGAAAGGAAAGAAAGCAGGGGAGGCCAGGTGCCATTCTCCGAAGAGCATGGCCTCTGACTTTCCACAGTTCACCTTAGCTCCTGAGGATTGGCGGAAGCATTCACAGGTCTGGACGAGCATTGACACCGACGACTGGTCAGCACAGAAGACGGTCACATCATCCATGTACAGCGAACACTTGACTTGCAGACTTCCTGGGCCCGGTGCGATGATCCCTCTGATCTCTCGATTCTGCTGGATAGACTCTGCGAATAGTTCTATAACACAAACAAAAAGGAGAGGTGACAGAGGACAGCCTTGTCTGACCCCGGAGCAAACCGGAAAGGGGTCAGTCTTCCAGCCGTTCACCATCACCGAGCTGTGGATGTCAAAGTACATCAGGTTAACCATACGACAAAACCACTCACCTATACCAAGTTGGCGGAGAGCTTTCGCCATGAAAGCATGAGATTCACGATCGAAGGCCTTCTCCTGATCCAAACTGATCAGGGCCGCGTGTGCACGGCGGTCTCCGATGTAGTGCAATGTGTCTCTCATCAGGGCTAAACTATCCGCTATCCTCCGACCAGGAATGGCGCAGGTCTGGTCCGGGTGGATGACTCTGCCGATGACAGCCTTCAGTCTCGTTGACATTACCTTAGCCAGGATCTTGTAGTCCACGTTGAGGAGGGAGATGGGACGCCAATTCTTCAGGTCGCATCTTTCCCCCTTCTGCTTGTACAAGATCGTGATCAATCCTTCCCTCAACGACGGCGGCATCGTCCCCTCCGCCACCATCTCCTCATAGAGATCTTTCAGATCCGAACAGATCAGGTCCCCCAGAGCTACATATAGCTCGGCCGGGAGACCGTCACTGCCTGGTGTCCTTCCGACCTTAAAGGATTTGGCGGCAGTGAGGACTTCAGCTGCCGTCAGAGGGGTGTTCAGAGTCTCAGCGCCTGCAGGATCAAGAGTGTTAGTGATACCTGACAGGAACTCTTCCGCTGCATCTTCATCGGTGGGTTTCAGGGAGTAGAGGTCGCGGTAGAAGTCGTGGACGACGCCCATCACTTCCGTCTTCCCCCTTCTCATGTTGCCGTCTCCATCCCTCAGCTCTGTAACAGGCGTGTGGCCTGAGTGGACCTTTCTGAAAAAGAAAGAGTTACATTTCTCACCCTTTTCCAGATGCTCCACCTTGGAACGGAAGATGATCTGCCGTGATTCCTCCTCAAAGTGCCTCTTAAGACCCCTCTTGGTATCCTCCAGCATATCCCTGACGTCCCAGCCACAGCGCTCGAGATCTTGAACGGAACGCAGCTCGCGCTGCATCTCTATCAGGTCACCCTTGCGCCGGGCCGCCTGCTGGCGGCCTCTCGCCTGAAAGAAACAACGGATGTTAACTTTAACATATACCCACCAATCTGACAACCTGCTAAAGGAAAATTTGTCGTTACGAAGGCACACGTAAACATCTCTAATCTCCTCCAACAACTCCTCATTTTCCAACAAAGAGCAATTCAACTTCCAGGAACCGGGGCCGGGAGGAAAACCGTTGCCCACAGTACCCTCAAAGAGAATGCCCCTGTGGTCAGAGAAGAAGCAGGGGATCATAGAGTGGCTTACCTGTGCTACTGACCGAGAGGTGAACACGAAATCAATCCTGGAACACAATGAGCCATCGGGTCGACACCAGGTATAGTTGACTGATGCCGGCCCCATGGAACCCACCGCGTCCCTAAGAGAGGCCTCGGTCACCATCTCGATCAGCAGTTTAGATGTTATATCCAGCTTCGCTGCTGCAGAAGAACTTCTTCCATCTCCCTCCACAGGACAGTTGAAGTCCCCGGCCAGAAAAACTGCTCTGGTGGTAGCGAGCTGAGTGCACAGGATCTGGAAAAGCTCCAGTCGCTCGTTCTTCATGGGGGAAGCGTACACGTTGATGAGCCTAATGGGCTCTCCTGCCCAGGAACCGTCTATGACCAGTAGGCGGCCACAGACGAGCTCCTGGTAGGTTTCAAGCGTGAAGGCGTTCCCCCTAATGAGAACAGCAATACCTGCGGACTTACAGTCGCCACCACCCGACCAGTAAGACGGACCGTGGCTCCACTCCCTGCAGAGGTGGCCGTAGGACCGAAGAGAGGGGAGGCCGCACTCCTGCATCATAACGACATTCGCATTAGCAATGCGTTCTGCAAAAAACAAAACGGTCTGACGTCTGCTCTTCTCCTTGATGCTCCGCACATTCATGGTAAGAATAGAGATCCTAGCCATAGTGAGAGAAAAAAGAAAAGATTAAAACCTCAAGACAGGTTTGCCTAGTTACCGCTCCCGTCGGGGGGTTCCTCTTCTTTCTTCCCTGCAGGCAGAGTCTTCTATTGCTTGCAGGGCGTGGGTATCGAAAGCCTCCACCATCTCCACCGCCTCACCAAGGATCTCGTTGATGACAGAAGTAGGGGGTTCAGCTAACAGATTATCCACATACTGTTCCAGCTCCTCATCCACTGGGATAGCATCCTCAGCGGCTTCGACAGCTATCTTCTTGGCCACCTCGTCTTCCTCACGAGGGCCCTCGCTGGTCTTCCTCTTTCTCTGTTGGACATCTGAAACAAGACAAGCAGGAGAGGGGAGGGGGGGAATTCCTCCAGAGAAGGGCCCTCAGTAGCTGGAGGGGGAGGTGTTAGTGCTGCTGGGGGGAGGGGAGACCGGGGGGGGAGGGGTGAGGGGGGGCAGGGGTGGCCACTGAGGTAATGGGGGGGAGGAGTGAGATAACCTCAGTGGAGGGGACACAAGGAGGGGGGGGCCGTCCTCTTACCCTGTTCAGATGTCTTCTTCTTTGGCTGCTGCTGTGGCTGCTGCTTCAGCGGCTGCTGCTGCTGTTGATTTCTTTTGTTCTGCTCCGGTTTCTGTGGATTCCGGGGCCTCTGTGGCTCTTTGGGCTTGGTCGCCGGCTTCTTCTTGGCCAGCGCGGCAGGCGCGCTGACCGTGAAATCCGCTACCACCTTCGCCCATGACCGCTTCGGACACCCCTTGTAGGCGTGGGTCCGCCTCCCCACACAGATTACAGGTCTTCCGTGTGGGGCAATCCTTGGTCTCGTGCCCTACCACCCGGCAGTTCTTACAGGCGTTCTCTCTACAGTCCTTCCCTTCGTGCCCATCCTTACCGCACTTGCTACAGCGGCGCGGCATATCAGGGTAGAAGATCAGGCCATAGGAGTTCCCCAGTGAGAACACCGCTGGCAGGTGCATGAGGCCGTCTGGATTGTGGGGGTCCCTGTGGAGGTGCACGACAGCCGACCACTTGCTGTTCCAAAAGCCTAAACTGTTCAGGATCTTGGATGGCTCCTTGATCACTGTACAATATCGGCTCAGGAACGTGGCCACGTCGCTGCCTGGGGTGTGCGGGTTCCTCATAGCTACCGTGATCCGCCTCTCATTCTGTTGCACTGGGCAGCTGCCCACGAACATCCTGAAAGGCGAATATGGCAGCGCCGATTTCACCGCCTCCCAATACCTCCTGCATATGTCCACGGAGGCAAAGGTCACAAAGAAGATCCCGGTCAAGAAAGCGTGGACTGCCAGGGTCTCAGCCTTAGTGAACCCTTGCTCCAGCACCATCTTCTGACAGAAAATTTTTTTCCGTCATGTTTGGACGCTTTCCGTCCACCTCCTTCAACCTTAGGGTCACCGTCTGCCTCATCCAGGGCTCCAAGGTAGGAGGTCCCTGGGTGGGCTTCTGGCCACCCGTCTGGCTGGAGGAAGCGGCCGGAGAGACGTCCAAGATGGCCGCTGGAGCTTGGGCCGCCTTGGCTGCGCCCCCAGCTGGTCTCCCCACCTTCTTGGGGATGGCTCCTCCTGTAGCCATTGCCTCCGGACACCGAGCTGTCCCACAAAGTCTCTGGGCAAAGATCTGTCCCTCGGCGCCTCCCGAAGTCTTCTCCTGAAGTCTCAGTTAGGCTCCGCCTCCTAATCTGAATACTCCCGAAGTCTCCTCCTCCTGAAGTCTCCCGAAGTGGATCTCTCTCCCTGAGCTTCTTGGGCTGCGTTCTCGGCGTTACTCTCAGCTGCTTCTCCCTTGCTGGCATCGGTCTTCGATGGCATAGCTCTCGAAGGCGCTAGGGGGGCTCGCCTTCCCAGCCTATGGCGTCCGATTCAAGTGAGTACTTGTATCCGGTAGCTCACGGGATACCCTGTTCTGATAAGAACAGATACTACACTTGATATTAGCCAAAAGGCCGTTTACAGCAGTTTACACCCACATATGCAACTGCATGCAGATATAGTCTTAGGCCACTGGAACTTTTATACTTCAATGTAAAACTGTGTTCACATGGTGCATTTTTGTACAAAAAAAAAAAAATGCCTGTGTTTTCTGTACAAAAACACATCCTTAATGCAGAAAACACACAGTTATACAGAATAATGTCCCATAGCGGCCTCTGCACAAGGTATTGTATCCCATAACAGCCTCTGCACACAGTATTATGTCACATAGTGGCCCCTGCACACGGTATTATGTCCCATAGCAGCCCCTGCACACGGTATTAGGTCCCATAGCGGCCCCTGCACACGGTATTAGGTCCCATAGCGGCCCCTGCACACGGTATTAGGTCCATAGCAGTCCCTGCACACGGTATTAGGTCCCATAGCGGTCCCTGCGCACGGTATTAGGTCCCATAGCGGTCCCTGCACACGGTATGCACATGGACCACTATGTGTGCTGCTCCTATCTGTCAATATATTATAAAAGATCACAATAACGTGTTATATGTCACCACAATGCATCCTATACTGAATTGAAACGTGAATTGAAGGCAGTATAGTAGGACTGACAAGAGGCATGTAATGTTGAATGATATAGCTAGAGCTAATATTATCTTCCACATTATAGTGTAATACACTCAGAGATCCCTATGAGACTAATTGTATACACAGATGAACTTCAGTGCAGTGTCACGTGTTTGAAATAGCCTGGTTCAGTCCATGGGGGCTCACGGTCTGTAAAGTATATATCCATCTGGCTCCCCACTGTAATGGTTTGACATCACAATCATGTTTTTCATTAACATGTCTCAATGTGGTGTATCCTCGCTCTGTGTAATATCTCTCACATGCTCCCTGATCCTCCTTCTAAACTGTGTGATGGTTTTACCAGTATATTGGAGGCCATAGGAGCATGTGATAAGGTGAACTACACCAGTGGAACTTTTCAACCTTTTGCCACATTTCAGGCTTCAAACATAAGGATATAAAATTTTAATTTTTTGGTGAAGAATCAACAACAAGTGGGACACAATCGTGAAGTGGAACGAAATTTATTGAATATTTTAAACTTTTGTAAAAAATAAAAAACTGAAAAGTGGGGCGTGCAATATTATTCGGCCCCCTTAAGTTAATACTTTGTAGCGCCACCTTTTGCTGCGATTACAGCTGCAAGTCGCTTGGGGTATGTCTCTATCAGTTTTTCACATCAAGAGACTGAAATTCTTGCCTATTCTTTCTTGGAAAACAGCTCGAGCTCAGTGAGGTTGGATGGAGAGCGTTTGTGAAAAGCAGTTTTCAGCTCTTTCCACAGATTCTCGATTGGATTCAGGTCTGGACTTTGACTTGGCCATTCTAACACCTGGATACGTTTATTTGTGAACCATTCCATTGTAGATTTTGCTTTATGTTTGGGATCATTGTCTTGTTGGAAGATAAATCTCCGTCCCAGTCTCAGGTCTTTTGCAGACTCCAACAGGTTTTCTTCCAGAATGGTCCTGTATTTGGCTCCATCCATCTTCCCATCAATTTTAACCATCTTCCCTGTCCCTGCTGAAGAAAAGCAGGCCCAAACCATGATGCTGCCACCATCATGTTTGACAGTGGGGATGGTGTGTTCAGGGTTTATGAGCTGTGTTGCTTTTATGCCAAACTTAACGTTTTGCATTGTGGCCAAAAAGTTTGATTTTGGTTTCATCTGACCAGAGCACCTTCTTCCACATGTTTGGTGTGTCTCCCAGGTGGCTTGTGGCAAACTTTAAACAAGACTTTTTATGGATATCTTTGAGAAATGGCCACTTCTTGCCACTCTTCCATAGAGGCCAGATTTGTGCAGTGTATGACTAATTGTTGTCCTATGGACAGACTCTTCCAGCATTTAGGTCGGATTCGCAGCAGACGGAGTGCTGCTGCAAGTGTGAACCCACCCTCAGACTGATTTATGATATCGGGTGTGTAGTACTGATATAGCTTAACAATGCATGTGCACCTAATACCCCATACTGGCATGATGCCGCTATTACCTGTTTTCTATATCTCCCCTTTTGTTCACCTATTTTTAGTGAATATACAGGGTCAACGTTTGTCCTTCAGTTTAAATAGGATGTCTCTCCTGGGTTACATTGAGCCAGTAGAACTCCTTTTATCCTGATAATCATTAAATGATCATCTATCACTGAGAAGTCATCTGACACCTATATTTACTCCTGTTGCATCTGGTGGGATGAGATGACAGCCACTCGTTGGTTCCCATGGTAACGTTTACATGCAATACAATGACGTGCATGTGAGGGGTGGGTCCATATCACATGATCAGTGTGAAGGATATTGCGTTGCCACGCCACCTGACACACTTGCGATCAACCTTCTTTACCTCCCACTCACACACCGTGAGCGGACCAGATTCATAGGATGATATGAAATGAGCTTTATAATTTTTATATATTTATTAACCCCAGTGGGTCGGTACTAAGCACTAATATATACAGAATTACATATCAATTATCAAGCAAATACGGGTAAAAGCAAAATACAGTACAGAAAATAAAATGGGAAATAAAAGATAGGAAAGTACCAGAGCAAGTTTGTAGTCAGTTTCTCTGGGCCCCAATGTGGCAGGCCTAAGGGTTCTTCCTTAAGCAAGTTACAGAGCATGCGTCTCCTACATGCTGTCCAGAACAAAGGAAAAGGCTTCAGGCCGCATGACTAGGCCTCATGGCCCATGCTTCAGTCCACAGCATCACATGCCCTCACATCCTCTCCAAGATAGGAACTCCCCTTGTTCCCTCTAGGTGAGACTGTCTAACTATCCCCAGTCTCCTCCCTGCATGATGTCACTAGGAGGAGGAGCCACACCCTCCATCTTCAAATCCCTATAACCATGTTTCGTTATATTTCCTCACCTGGTGACTGTAGAGTCAGGCAAGGGGTATGATAGAGTTCATGGTAAGATCCCCATCGTCTAGACACCAAGAATGACACCCCAATCCCCTTTGGGTAAGGAGATCAGTGTCTGGACCTTTTCCGGGCTTTGAACAGTACCTTGTGTGGACTTCAAACGTGTGCCTTGGCCGGGCTCACCTGAGGAATTTATCGGTATGATGATAGGTGGTTCTACTGGGGAAATAAGGCCATAAAACCATATCTCCTTTATTCTGTAGGCTGCAGACAAGAAGTCTGTGTTAAGTTTGCTTATAGCCTTCCAATACACATCTGTAGGATGTACCCCCTGTGGTGATAACGAGATTAGCACAGGTATGCTAAATGAGCCATGGCCAGAACAACAGAGTGACTTGGTTATAGGGTAGAATGACCGCATTCCTGCAGCCACCCTAGTTTTGATAACAGGCACCAACCCCCACTGTGTAATAGTAATATGGATAAGTAGTAATACATCACAGCAGAAATACTTAACTGGAGGTCTCTCATCAACACAATCAGTATCACTAGAGGTGTATACAAGGAAGCCCCCTGTGATTGGTCCAGCTATGCCTGACTGTGCCCCCTGAGGGTGAAGTCTTCTATTTATATACCAGTGGTATTGGTGGCGTTTGGAAGGGAATATGTGAGCAGAGGAGTATGCACATGGACCACTATGTGTGCTGCTCCTACCTGCTGCTTAGATTTTGTACAAAAGCTCTAGTTAGTTAGACATTGATGGATGTAATATCTACGCTGTTTTCACAGCGATCCATAAGAGTCAGGGATCTAAGATACAACTAACACTTAGCAGATAGGAACTGGACAACCTAGAAGATATCTGTACACTGTTTTTACAGTGCTCCTGATGCCCACCCATCTGCTAGTTCAACATATGGGTTGCTATTTATAATTGGATATATGCTGTCATTATAGCAATCTGACACACCCAACTTTGTATTAGATGTATGCCTACTGCATTAATACAACTAACAGGAGGCAGAAACAATCACTGGGAAGTGATTAGGAGATAATCAAACTGCTACAACAGCGCTCCTCAGATTTACCCAACCATGTGTTAATAACTACTAGAGCATTTTTATAGAGCAAATTTTTTATAGAGCGTAGTTCATTCTCTTGCTCTGGATAAATTTAGCCAGATAAATTTACAATCAGAGGGTATTTTGCTCACATGCGTTATATGTAAATCCCTCACGAGATATAAACACTTAAATACCTCTGATGAACCAAGGTGAATTAATTACACTTTGGGGAAACGTGTGTTTAAGTATCATAGAGTGTCAAAGCAGACATATATTACATGCTAAGACACTATTTGGATTTCTTTTGGCTAAATAACTTTATTTAGCCAAAAAAACATAGACATTGATGTTGGGGCAATTAATACAATCTACACCATCTACCTTTCATCAGTGTACATACATCACTTATACTGAAAGTGACTAACTTAATAGTGAAGGTTAGTCCCAAGAGGTTGTGTCTCACATACAGTATCACAATAACTTCTATGGTCATTATGGCTTGTGAGACATCCAGTTTATAAGATAAGCCAGGTGTGGGCTGTGTCTTGTCCTGGATGTTATATAACATACATACATACATACATACATACATCACTTATACTGAAATATCCAAGTGACTAATTTACAGTGTGGAAAGAAATTATTTAGTCAGCCACCAATTGTGCACGTTCTCCCACTTAAAGAGATGAGAGATTATCTGAGCGGGCGGCATCGGAACCGCGTGTTAGCTGTAACAGCTAACACCCTGTTCCATAACCTCCTGTCAGAACTGAGTTCCAATCGGAGGTTTTAACCCCTTGAATGCCGTGGTCAAACATGACCGCAGCATCCAAGGGGTTCCGCCATCTTGCCGGGGGGAGGGGGGGTTGGCAGCCCGGGGTCTGCCCAGTGACCTCAGGCTGCCTGGAGACCCCACTACCTGGTTGATCCTGCCAAGACCTCCAGAAATCAGCGCTATGCGTCCCCA
Source organism: Leptodactylus fallax (assembly GCA_947044405.1). NCBI lineage: Eukaryota > Metazoa > Chordata > Amphibia > Anura > Leptodactylidae > Leptodactylus > Leptodactylus fallax. The sequence continues at coordinate 8,157,843 of CAMRHE010000007.1, read as the reverse complement.
TAGCACTGACTTCCTGTATAAATTGCAAGACACATGTATGCTTCTGTCTTGCAGTCTATAGTACTGAGCCAGAGATCAAAGCATCTCTGGCTCAGGTGTCCTAATGGGACACATGAAAAAGTAAAAAAAAAGTGAAAAAAAAAAAAAAGTATGTGAAAAAAATTAATAAAAGAATAAATCCCCAAAAATTCACTTTTCCTATATAAAATGAATTATATAAAAAATAAACCTAAAAATTAATAACAATACATATTTGGTATCGCCGTGTCCGTAATGACTTGTACAATGAAACTGAAACCATATTTAACGTACACGGTGAACGTCGGGAAAAAAAGACGGAAAAAAAAACGCCGGAAGTAATGATTTTTCGCCATCTGTACCAATAAAAAGCACAGATTGTCCCGCAAAAAGAAAGCCCTAAACCAACTCTGTAAACCGAAAAATGAAAATGCTACGCATCTCAGAAGATGGCGATTCAAAAAAAAAAAATTGATTTATGTCCCCAAATGGGTTTTTGTTCTGCAAAATTAGTATCGCATAAAAAAACAGTATAAATGAGGTATCGCCATAATCGTACCAACCCGCAGAATAAAGGTAACATGTTACTTACGATCTACGCTGCATGTCGTAAAATTTAAACGGTAAGACGCAGTGCCAGAATTGATGAAGTTTTTTTTTTAAAAATTTATTTAATAAGTTGTAGGCACCTAAAACTGATGTCATTACAAAATACATCTCATACCGCAAACAACAAGCCCTCATATGGCTACATCACCAGAAAAATAATGAAAATATAGCTCGTACAATGTGAAGACAAAAACCCCAAAAATCGCCAAATCATTAGAACATAACTGGCTGTGGCAGAAAGGGAATGTATAAGCTGTGCAAGCGTATATTAGGGTACAAACCAGATTTAGAGCTTACGAGGGATAATAAACCAGAAGTAACTCTCAGAGTGACTCCTCCAATAATAGGAGCTACTGGGGAAATAGTACAGCTTACATATTTTCCCCATCTGCTTTGCAGTCACGTCTGGGATACTAATGATCACTACACCCCTTGATAAATTCTTTGAGGGGTGCACTTTTCAAAATGGGGTCATTCCCTAAGGGATTCCACTTTATTGGTACTTAAAGGCTCTGCAAACATGACATGGCATCCAGATCCCAAACATCTAAATCTGCGCTCCAAAAGCCACATAGCGCTACTTCCCTTCTGCATCCTACTGTGTGCCCAAACTGCAGTTTATACCCACATGTATGACACTGGTGTACCCAGGATAACGTACTTAATGTCATATGTGGGTATAAACTGCTGTTTGGGCACAGCCAGGCACAGGAGGGAAGGAGCGCTATTTGGTTTTTGGAGCACAGATTGGACGGTTTGATTTTTAGACACCATGACACTTTTGCAGAGCTGAAATGCCAGTAATGTGGAACCCCCTGACATGTCATCCCATTTTGGAAACTACACCCCTGAAGGAATTTATCCAGGAGTACAGTGAGCATTTTTAAGCCCCAAGTGCTGCTATAATTTATTATCCTTAAATGAATACGCAGCTGATTGTGAAAATGGCAATTTTTCCAGGAATACATCATTTCAGTGCGTAATATGTTGTGCCCGGCTTGTATCAGAGATGAACGCTCCAAAAGTTGTTGTGCCCGGGATCCCCGCTCAACAGTTTTTGGAGTGTGTGTCTGTGCAGACATAAGCTGGGCACAACATATTGGGCACTGAAATGGCGTATCTATGGAAAAATTTCATTTTTAACTTTTTATTATCAGCTGCGCATTCATTTCTGGAAATTAAAAGAATGCAACACTTAAGGGTTAATAATGCTCGCTACCCCACTTGATAAATCCCTTGAAGGGTGTAATTTCCAAAATGGGGTGACCTGTCTGCGGATTCCACTTTACTGGCAATTCATGGGCTCTGCAAAAGTGGCATGGTGTCCAAAAAGCAAACTGTGCTCCAAAAACCAAAATAGTGCTCCTTCCCTTTTGTGCCCAAATAGTAGTTAATACCCACATATGGCGTTCTTAAGTACGTTATCCTGGGTACACCCGTGTCATACATGTGGGCATAAACTGCCATTTGGGCACACAGCAGGGCGCAGATGTGAAGGAGCGCTATGTGCTTTTGGAGCGCGTATTTAGATTGTTGTTTTTTGGACGCCATGTCACATTTGCAGAGACCCTAAAATTGCCCCTACAAAATGGGGGCCACTTCTTGGGGAATTGCAATTTACTGGAACCTCCAGGGCTCTGCAAAAATAACATGGCGACCAGAAAGTCCCTCTAAATCTATACTCCAAAAGCTAAAAAAACACAGTGCTCCTTCCCTACTGAGCCCTGCTGTGTGCCCAAGCTGCAGTTTATACCCACATATATAATTTTTTTGTCCCCGGGATAGCCCAATTAAATGTTTTAGGAGTGCATGTCTCTGATGCCACAAAGTGGCCGCAACATATTAGGCACTGAAATTGGATATTTCTTTAAAAACTTCAATTTTCACTTTGTACATTAATTTTTGGGAAGCATTTTTAGGCTCAAAATGATAATACCCCTTGATACATTCCTTGAAGGGTGTAGTTTCTAAAATGGGGTCACTTTTGAGAGGTTTCCACTGTATTGGTACTTTAGGGGCTCTGCAAATGAGACATGGCACTCAAAAACTATTCCAGCCACATCTGCCCTCAAAAAGTCAAATAGCGCTCTTTCCATTCTGAGCCCCACCATTTCTGTGTTCAGAAGAAATTGTGTAACAAACTGTGGGGTGTTTTTTCTTCTTTAACCACTTGCAAAAATTAAAAATATGTCGCTAAATGGACGGTTTATTGGAAAAAAAATAAATTTTTCATTTTTACGTCCCAATGTTAATAAAATCTGTGAAACAGCTGTGAGGTCAAAATGCTCACTATACACCTAGACAAATTCTATGAGGGGTGTAGTTTCCAAAATGGGGTCACTTTTTGGGGGTTTGCATTGTATTGGTACTTTAGGGGCTCTTCCAATGCAACATGGCACCCAAAAACTATTCCAGCAAAATCTGCCCTCCAAAAGCTAAATAGCACTCTTTCCATTTTGAGCACTGCCATGTACCCATGCAGCAGATTACAACCACATATGGGGCATTTCTGTGTTCAGGAGAAAGTGTGTAACGAACTTTGGGGAGCTTTTACTCCTTTGTTCTCTTGTGAAAATGAAAAATTTTGGGCTAAATTGACAGTTTATTGGAAAAAAAGTAATTTTTCATTTTAATGTCCCAATGTTAATAAAATCTGTGAAACAGCTGTAGCGCCAAAATGCTGACTATACCCCTTAATATGTTCTGTGAGAGGTGTAGTTTCCAAAATGGGGTCATTTTTAGGGGGTTTCCACTGTATTGGTACTTTGGGGGTTCTGCAATTGTGACATGGTACCTGAAAACTATTCCTGCAAAATCTGCCCTCCAAAAGCCAAATAGCAATCATTCCATTCTGAGCCCTGCCATGTACCCATACAGCAGATTACGACCACATATGGGGTATTGCCGTGTTCAGGAGCAATTGTTTTGCAAACTGTGGGGTGCTTTTTCTCCTTTAACCCCTTGTGAAAATGAAAACTTTGGGGATAAAGTGACATTTTAGTAATTTTTCATTTATACATCCCAGTGTTAGTAAAATCTGTGAAACGGCTGTAAGGTAAAAATGCTCATTATACGCCTTGATGAATTCTGTGAGGGGTGTAGTTTCCAAAATGGGGTCTCTTCTGGGTGGTTTCCAATGTACTGGTACTCTAGGGGCTCTGCAAATGAGACATGGCACCTGAAAACTATTCTAGCAAAATCTGCTTTTCAGATGCCAAGTTTCGCTCCTTCCCTTCCATTCGCCCAAACATCAGTTTACACCCACATGTTGGGTATTTCCATGCTCGGGAGAAATTGCATAACAAACTGTGAGACGCATTTTTTCCTTTAATCCTTTGTGAATGTGTTAATTTTAGGGCTAAATTAAGGAATTAGTGGAAAAAAATTAAATGTCTAAATTTCACCTCCATATTGTTTTAATTCCAGTGAAATGCTTAAAGGGTTAACAAACTTCCCAAATGCTATTTTGAATTATTTGAGGGGTGCAGTTTTGAAAATGGGGTGATTTATGGGGGTTTCTAATATATAGGCCTTTATAATCCTCTTCAGAACTGAAGTGGTCCCTAATAAATTAGTTTGGGAAATTTTCTTGTAAATCTGCAAAATCGATGTTACACTTTGCATTCCATTCTGCAGAAGCGGAGGCAGCTGTGAGCAGGAGTGGGGATCGGTAAGTAAGGCCACGGGCCACGAACCCCACAAACACTGCTATCATTATACTCTGGGGTCTTTTCAGATCCCGGAGAATAATGATCAGAGGCCCAGAGGAAGTGAGGAAACATAAAAAATAACATTACTTAGCTCTCCTGCGCTCCGGCAGTATTCGGTCCTTCTTGGTGACGTCCCAGACGTCACGTGGGCCAGGCTGACATCATTATGCGTAGCGACACCGGAATGACTCACGCGACGTCTGGTTCAACATTGAAGAATGGAGAGGTAAGTAACACAGTTTTTTATGTTTGTATCCTCCCCTGGGTCCCCAATCATTATACTCTGGGGTCTGAAAAGACCCCAGAGTATAATAATTGTTCATGGGTGGTACACAACGTGACATAATACTATGTGAAGGGGCCACTATGGGGCATAATACTGTGTGCAGGGGCCACTATGGGGCATAATACTGTGTGCAGGGGCCACTATGGGGCATAATATTGTATGCAGGGGCCACTATGGGGCATAATAGTGTGTGCAGGAATGCCGTTTGTGTGGGTGGTGGGGGGGGGGGTCGGGCGGTTGCCCGGGGGGGGGGGGGGGGGTCCATGTCAAATGTTCGCCTTGGGGCCCAGCCATTCCTAGTTACGCCACTGCACTCAGAGTTCTCCAGGGATGGATGCCAATACGTTCTCAGGATCAATTTGATGTCGTGGAACAGTTTAGAGGTGGCCATGCAGGGAGTCAGGAAGCCCGGCAGGAGAGTGCAACGTTGCAACCACAATACACCAGGGATAAATGTAAGATAAATGTAATCTGGCCCAAGGGGTCTGTACGGTAGGAGAGGTAAGCAGCGTTACCAGGGTGCTCACAGGTAGCAGGAGACAAAAGATGTAGCACCCGGTATTGGCGGTAGGACTGCTGAGATGCTGAGTCTGCAGGTGGAACTTAGAGGCTCCCACTTGAGTGACAGGGTGCGAGTGCTCCTTAAACAAGATGGCTGTGGGCTGCAACAGCAGAGCGGCCTACCAGGATGGCAGGAGGACTCAGATGAGGAACGATGTGGTGCTCCAGCACCAAGTCGCAGAAGGAGGGTGCCACGGGACCTAGGACCTAGCAATGGAAATCCCACATCCACTGCTGACATGCAGCTGTAGAGCAGCGGCAGCCTGCCAGAGAGTTCCCTTATGCAGGGCACACCGGTAGAGGCAAGATGGCCACGGTTGGGGATGTGATTCTGAACTCATAATAACCTTCCAACCTGACTTTCCATGTTTGTCCCCCCTCCAATATAACACTTCAACTCAAGCTCCACACCTGTCTTCTCTCCCATGCATCACCTCTCTCTGCCACCCTCCCTCCTCCCTTCTCCTGGTTTCCACCCCCCCCATCTCTTTTTCTTACCACCCCATACAAGTTAAAGGGGTTTTCCCATCTCCCTGTTTCAGCAGCTTTGCCTGCTGTCTCTTCTTCTCACTTTCTGTATCCCCCCTCAGAATACTGAACAGGACACTATGAAGTATCACAATACTTATAATGATTACTACAAATCTAATATAAATTCAGCTCAAGTAATATGCACATGCTTCTAGAGACTGGACTCAGTCTTATCTATGTATTTACATAGAGAGATAACAGACAGGGCTTTATCAGCAAACTGCAATTAGCTGAAGGCATAGCTATATATAACAGTGAGAGCAGTGAGTGATGTCACTTGTCCTGCTTATCACAGGTCCAACGTTATGGAAACGTTGTGTAAACAATGGGAGGAATAATTTCACATAGCAGGCAAACAAAGCAGTATGGTTAAAGTAATATATTTAGGAAAAGTCTTCAATTTACATATGCTACCAGTATAGATAGGATCCTTAATATGGGAATACCCCTTTAACATGTTAGCTTTACCTTTAGATCAACAGGCACAATTTGAAGGCCATTCAGATTGCTCACCCCTTAGGTCCAGTCAAAAATATGCCTTGTCGTCCCAGACCCTTCATGACCATTCTGCTGCCTCCTCCAGTTCCTAATAGCACATAATAGAGAAACGATTTTCTCCTTACCATATTGTTTCTACTTTATATCCCTCGTGTGACGTGTATTGGTCTATGCCAGTTGTATATGCTAATGTAACACTGTTTTCTATTGTGACACTTTTACATGTTACTTTCTTTTTCTGTAAACACCTAAAACCAATAAAAAAAATTTTAAAAAGAAAAGAAGCAATATTTAATCCGAGGAAGTTACAATCTTTTTTCTGTCAGATTTACATAGAATTTGACAGAAAAAAAAAAAAAACTTTGTATGCCTCTGTACAGAAAAGAGTCCATGGACCTTCATAGAAGTTGTATCATTTATCTGTACAAAATATAGTAAGTAATACATATGTGTGCACTATAGCTTTTATGTAATGTTCAGTGTTATGAAAAATAGGTCCTGATACATAGAACAAAAAGAATTTGTGATGACATAGAACCAGCCAGGCCAGTATTGTTCTAGAACAAAACTAGTAATAACAGGGGTGTGAGGGACGCTGGGACTCACCCAAGACGCTTGTATAAGTACTTAAGTGTACACAGTGTATAATTCTCAGGTTGTCATAATATTAACATGTTAATCACCAGAAGGAAATTTACTGTGTGGGATGTGTATATGCTGTACATACAGTACAGACCAAAAGTTTGGACACACCTTCTCATTTCAAGAGTTTTCTGTATTTTCATGACTATAAAAATTGTAGATTCACACTGAAGGCATCAAAACTATGAATTAACACATGTGGAACTATATACTTAACAAAAAAGTGTGAAACAACTGAAAATATGTCTTATATTCTAGGTTCTTCAAAGTAGCCACCTTTTGCTTTGATTACTGCTTTGCACACTCTTGGCATTCTCTTGATGAGCTTCAAGAGCTAGTCACCTGAAATGGTTTTCACTTCACAGGTGTGCCCTGTCAGGTTTAATAAGTGGGATTTCTTGCCTTATAAATGGGGTTGGGACCATCACTTGTGTTGTTCACAAGTCAGGTGGATACACAGCTGATAGTCCTACTGAATGCAGTGTTAGAATTTGTATTATGGCAAGAAAAAAGCAGCTAAGTAAAGAAAAATGAGTAGCCATCATTACTTTAAGAAATGAAGGTCAGTCAGTCCGAAAAATTGGGAAAACTTTGAAAGTGTCCCCAAGTGCAGTGGCCAAAACCATCAAGCGCTACAAAGAAACTGGCTCACATGAGGACCACCCCAGGAAAGGAAGACCAAGAGTCACCTCTGCTGCGGAGGATAAGTTCATCCGAGTCACCAGCCTCAGAAATCGCAGGTTAACAGCAGCTCAGATTAGAGACCAGGTCAATGCCACACAGAGTTCTAGCAGCAGACACATCTCTACAACAACTGTTAAGAGGAGACTGTGTGCAGCAGACAGGTTTTCGGGGGACCGGAAGATGTTCACTAATTTTCGGGAAGCTAGAAATCTATATTTCCGCCTCAAGCCATATTCTTCTGGTAATCAACAACAAGTGGCGATGGTGATATCCCTTTTACAAGGAGATCCGCAGGCCTGGGTTTTTTCTTTGGACCCATAAGCACCGGAATTAACCTCAGTAGATAACTTTTTCGTGGCCTTGGATTTATTATATGATGAACCAGACCAAAAAGCTCTTGCTGAGGCCAAGCTCTCATCCATCTGCCAGGGTACTCGGGCAGCAGAGGACTATTGTACAGTGTTTAGAAGGTAGTTGGTCCAGTCCCAGTGGAATAATTCTGACCTCTGTCATCAGTTCCATAAATGACTGTCTGATCCTATTAAGGACATTTTGGTTAATTTCCCACCACCATCTACTCTGGAAGAGAGCATGAATCTTGCTATTAAACTGGACTGGCGTTTATGTGAGCGTAAAAGAGAGGGCGTTTCATCTGAACCTTTTTTCTCTGCTCCTGTCCTGCCGCTAGAGTCTGGCCCTGAACCCATGCAACTCGGGGCTTTCAAGACTGCAGAGGATCGCAAGAAATTCAAAAGGCAAAAGGGGTTGTGCTGCTTCTGTGTCGAGGTGGGTCATATGCTGAACAGGTGTCACAAAAGACCTAGACCAGAAGGGCCTCAAGGCCTAGGGGTTTCTCAGAAAGACCGTCTGGACGAACAGGTATTCCCGTCTATGTCTTTTCATAAATTTGTATTATTCATTGAAATCGCTGTTTCTGGTAAGGTTCTTCAGGTTAGTGCATTTGTTGACTGTGGCTCCATGGCCAATTTCATTGATGTAAGGGTGGCTCGGTCTTTGTGTGTATCACTAATTCCACTGGGGAAGCCTGTCTTAATCACTGTCATTGATTCTACTCCCTTAGCCCAAACTTCAGTTAAATTTATTACTCCGTCCTAGAATATTAAGGTGGGAACCGTTCATTCTGAAGCACTACCCTTCTTTGTACTAGAGAATTTGCCCTCTGAGATAGTCCTGGGATTACCTTGGTTGCAAGTGCATAACCCTGTGTTAGATTGGAGACTGGGGGACGTGGTTAAATGGAATTCCGAGTGTATGAACTCTTCTATGGCTCTCACTGTCTCTACTGTTGCTTCGCCTTTGCCAGGTTATATCTCAGACTTTGAGGATGTATTTGCTGAGTCTGGGGCAGAGCTACTACCTCCTCAAAAGCAGTATAACTGTGCTATTGAGTTAGTTCCTAATTCTAAACTTACTAAAGGACGGTTATTTAATTTACCTGAACCTGAAAGACAGGCTATGAGAGAGTATGTGAAAGACGCTCTTTGCAAAGGGCATATTTGTCCTTCCACCTCCCCTGCAGGGGCAGGGTTCTTTTTTGTTAAAAAGAAGGATGGCTGTTTAAGGCCTTATATTGACTTTTGTGGTTTAAACAAAATTACTGTAAAGAACCAGTATCCACTGCCTCTCATCCCTGATTTGTTGAACCAAATTACTGGGGCTAAGTTTTTCTCTAAATTGGATTTACGAGGGGCCTATAATCTTATCCATATTCCGGAGGGGAATGAGTGGAAGATGGCCTTTAACACACCAGAAGGGCATTAAGAGCACTTGGTAATGCCCTTTGGGTTGAGTAACGCACCTGCAGTGTTTCATTGCTTTGCAAATGACATTTTCCGGAATTTTGATTTTTTTCTCGTGACTGGGAGACTTATGTCAGACATGTTAGGTCTGTTCTGGAAGTCCTGAGAGAGAACAAGTTATTTGGAAGAATGCCTTTTTGGAGTTCAGCAATTGTCCTTCCTGGGTTATGTTCTGTCTTCCTCTGCCATCAGCATGGACCCAGCCAAGGTTCAGGCTGTGCTTGAGTGGACTCGACCTACCTCCTTAAAGAATTTTTGGGCTTTGCAAACTACCATCGGAAACTTGTTGGTAATTTTCCACTATAACAAAGCCGCTGACTGACCTTACTTCAGAAAGGAGCGGATTTGATAAACTGGAAACAGGAGGCTATTGATGCATTTCAGTTTTTAAAGCAAGCTTTTACTTAAAGCTCCGATTCTGATTCAACCTGATCTTAGTAAGCCCTTTGTCGTTGAAGTTGACGCCTCAGAAGTAGGGGTAGGGGCTGTCTTTTCCCAAGGTACCACCGCACTCACTAAACTGATACCTTGTGCCTTCTTCTCCAGGAACTTTTCCTCTTCGAAAAGAAATTATGATATTGGTAACCGGGAACTGTTGGCCATCAAATGGGCATTTGAGGAGTGGCGACATTTCCTGGAGGGGACTAGACACAAAATAACTGTGTTAACTGACCATAAGAATTTGGTTTTTCTGAAGTCTGCTAAAAGATTGAACCCCAGACAGGCCAGGTGGGCGTTATTTTTTACCAGGTTCAACTCAGCCTTTTGTTCTTCTCAGCCTGATAATTCTCAGCCTGAATCAATTCTCCCCTAGGGTATTGTAGTCTCTGGAGGTTTAGCATCTGAGATCAGGGAGAATCAGCAGTTGGCTCCTCCAGAGACACCGAGGGGAAGTTGTTTATTCCACCTCAGTTTAGACTAAGGGTCTTAAGAGAACTCCATGACTCAGCGTTATGCGGTCATCCAGGCATTTCTGGCACTAAGAAGCTAGTGTCTCGACATTATGGGTGGCCTTCAAAGTCTCGGGATATTGTGGCCTATGTATCTGCATATGTGGTATGTGCTAAAGCTAAGGTTCCGAGGACTAGACCCTCAGGGGAATTACTCCTTTTACTGGTGCCCAAGAGACCTTGGTCACATATCTCAATGGACTTTATTACAGATTTGCCTGTATCTGGGGGGAAGACTGTTCTGTGGACAGTGGTGGACAGGTTCAGTAAGATGTGTCATTTTGTTCTTCTCTCCCAACTGCCCAATGCTAAGACGTTGTCCCGTTTGTTTTTGTATCATGTGGTCAGGATTCATGGTATTCCAGATAACATTATATCTGACAGCGGCATTCAGTTTGTGGCTAAGTTTTGGAGATCTTTTTGTGGTCTACTATGGATTCAGTTATCTTTTTCCTCTGCTTTCCACCCTGAAACCAACGGACAAACTGAAGGCTTTGGAGCAGTATTTGAGATGCTATGTCTCTGTTAATCAGATTGGGTTAATTACTTGCCTATGGTGGAATTTGCAATTAATAATCACCACCATGCTGCCTTAAAGTCTTTGCCCTTTTTCTGTAATTATGCTTTCCATCCCCGCTTTTCTTCCCTTTCTCCTACAACTGCCATTACAGATGTAAATGCGGAGGCTGAGAGGTTACGTACTGTCTGGCGTCAGGTGCAGTGTAATTTGAGGAACGCTCAGGTAGCTACTAAGAGCTAGCTGATAGAGCCCGTTCAGCAGGTCCTACGTTTGCCCTGGGGGAGAAGGTTTGGCTCTCTTCCAGGAACCTGAAGTTAAAAGTTCCTTCTCACAAGACCCTATGAGATTACTTAAGTAATTAACCCAGTGTCTTTCCGTCTGGCTCTCCCCACTTCTTTCAATATCCACAATGTTTTTCATAAATCTCTGTTGAAAAAGTATCTTCCACCTGTTCTCCCATCTGACAATCCACCTCCACCTATCCTAGTTGAAGGGAATCAGGAATATGAGGTGGCCAAGGTTTTGGACTCACGAAGGGTCAGAGGTGTCTTACAATATTTGATACACTGGAAGGGTTACGGTCCAGAGGATCATTCCTGGGAGCCATACCAGGTCGGTCCATGTGCAGACTTTAGTTAGAAATTTCCATTGAAAATTTCCTCTTAAGCCTGGTCCAGCCTTTAGAGGCCTGATGAGCCCTTGTAGAATGGGGGTACTGTTAGGAGTAGTGTCGGAACCTCTGCAGCGGAACCTCTCTTCTTCCGGTGAAGGGTTAATGTGGGTGCCTGTCGGAAACTATTTATTCCTCACTTCCGCTCCCGTTCACCGCTGGCTATTCAGTCTGTACTGGATGTTAGCTCTCTTCTCCTGTGTTGTGTGTGTGACCTGCCTGACTTCTTGGTTCTGTCCCGGGCTCTGCTCTTGTCTCCTGACTTTGTACCTCCGCTCTCCTGCTACGACCTCAGCTTGCCTTCAGACTCCTGCTCCTTGATTACGACTTGGTACCGCTCTGCTCTCCTGTTACTGACCTGGCTTGTTTGACCTCACTCCTGGATTGCCCTTCTGTACTGCGCTGACCTCTTGTTGATGACTAGGATTGGACGACTACTCTATTGGTGTACTGCTGCCACCTTCTGGTTACCACCATCTGCTGCTTTCTGCATCTTCGGCCATTCATCCTGTTTCTGGAAGTTTTACGGTAAGTGATTTCAGTTTCTGGGTATGTTGAGACTAGTGGTGCGCTGTGCGTCCTGCACTCTCTAACCTGTAACCGCCCTGCCCAATAGTAGTTTCCAAGTCCAACCCCACCATCAGGGGCTCTGGTGAACACCTCTGGAGGTCAGGCGTGGTGCGGCTTGGAGTGCGCTGGATGCTCAGCGCTGTTTTGACATTTGATCAGTGTGTCTGGTGCTGCATTTGATTCATAACAGCTGTAAGGCCTCTATTTACTTACCTCTCCCCGATCCTGGCCAGGGGGCCCCCCTGTATGCCGCATCCAAGGGGTTCCGCCATGACAGATGTCCCCCTGCGAACCCCCTGCAGTGAGATCGGGGGGTGCCCATATGTAACTTCTTCAGCCTGGGGTCTGGGGCAGTACCTGGTTGATCCTGCCGGGACCTCTAGAAGTCAGTCTATGCGTCTACATAGACTGACTTACTCTATAGACTGCAATACACATGTATTGCAGTCTATAGTGCTGAATAAGAGCATCACTGGTTCAGGTGTCCTAGTAGGACATATAAAAAAGTAAAAACAAAAAAAAAAAAAAAAAGTAAAGTGTATGATAAAAAAATGAAGTGTATGAAAAAAAAAAACTAATTAATTAAGCAAGGAAATAATGATTTTTCGCCATTTTGCCTTTAAAAAAATGCTATAAAAAGTGATCAAAAAGTCATATGTACCCCAAAACAGTACCAATAAAAAGCACAGATAGTCCCGCAAAAAATAAGCCCTCAACCAACTCTGTCAACCGAAAAAAAAAAATTGCTACACATCTCAGAAGATGGCGATACAAGAATAATTGATTTCTTTCCCCAAATGGGTTTTTGTTCTGTAACGCATAAAAAAAAAACAATATAAATGAGGTATCGCCGTAATCGTACCAACCCGCAGAATAAAGGTAACATGTTACTTATGTTGTATGCTGCATGGAAAAAAAAAAATTAGAAGGTAAAAAGCATTACCAGAATTAATCCACCAAGAAAGAGTTAATAAAATTTATTCTATAAGTTATAGGCACACAAAAATGGTGTCTTTACAAAATGCATCTCATACCGCAAACAACAAACCCTCATACGGCTACATCACCAGAAAAAAAAAATATATATATAGCTTGTAAAATGTGAAGACAAAAACCCCAAGAATCGCCAAATCATTAAAACAAAACTGGCTTCGGCAGGAAGGGAACGTTTAAGCTGTGCGAGTGTATATCAGGAGACACCCCACATTTACAGCTTACAAGGGAAAAGACACCAGAAGTGACCCCCAGAGTGACCCCCCCAATCATAGGAGCTGCTGGGGATATAGTAGGGAATTTGGTGTTCCTAATGTACTCCGCATCATTCCATAGGGGATTCCACTTTACTGGTACTTTAGAGGCTCTGCAAAGATGAAATAGCATCCAGATACTAAACATCTAAGTATACACTTCAAAAGCCACATAGCGTTCCTTCACATCTGCACCCTGCTGTGCGCCCAAACTGCCATTTATGCCAACATGAATGATACTAGTGTACCCAGAACATACTTAATGTCATATGTGGGTATAAACTGCTGTTTGGGCACAGAAGGGAAGGAGCGCTATTTTGGTTTTTGGAGCACAGATTTAGACGGTTTGTTTTTTGGACGCCATGACACTTTTGCAGAGTTGCTGAAACACCAGTAAAGTGGAATAACCTGACAAGTGACCCCATTTTGGAAACTACACCCCGGAAGGAATTTATCCAGGGGTACAGTGAACATTTTTAACCCCCAAGTATTGCATTAATTAACTTTCCAGAAATGAATACGCAGCTGATGGTGATAGGAGAAAATGACAATTTTTCCAGGAATATGTCATTTCAGTGTGTAATATGTTGTGCCCGGATTGTATCAGAGACGAATGCTCGAAAAGCTGTTGTGCAAGGGATACCCGCTTAACAGTTTTTGTAGTGTGTGTCTCTACTGACATAAGCTGGGTACAACATATTGGGCACTGAAATGGCGTATCTATGGAAAAATTGCAATTATCAGCTGCGCATTCATTTCTGGAAATTAAATTAATGCAACATTCAAGGGTTAAAAATGCTTGCACCCCACTTGATAAATCCCTTGGGTGGTGTAGTTTTCAAAGTGGGGTTATGTGTCTGCGGGTTCTACTTTACTGCCAATTCATGGGCTCTGCAAAAGTGGCATGACGTCCAAAGATCAAACTGTGCTCCAAAAACCAAAATAGCGCTCCTTACCTTCTGTGCCCAAACAGCAGTTTATACCCACATATGACATTAAGTATGCTATCCTGGATACAATAGTGTCATACATGTGGGCATAAACTGCCGTTTGGGCACACACAGGGGGGCGCAGATGTCAAGGAGCACTATGTGTTCTGGACTGCTGATTTAGATGTTGGTTTTTGGACACCGTGTCACATTTGTAGAGACTCTAAAAATACCCCTACAAAATGGGGTCACTTCTTGGGGAATTCCAATTTGCTGGCACCTTCAGGGCTCTGCAAAAACAGCTTGGCGTCCAGAAAATCTCTCTAAATCTATACTCCAAAAGCTAAAAAGCGCAGTGCTCCTTTCCTTCTGAGCCCTGCTGTGTGCCCAATCAGCAGTTTACACCCACATATGCAACTACTTTCTACCTGGGATAGCCCACTTAATAGTTTTAGGAGTGCGTGTCTATGATGACACAAACTGAGCGCAACTTATTGGGCACTGAAATGGCATATTTATTTAAAAATTTCAATTTTCACTTTGTACATTAATTTTCGAGAAGCACTCTTGGGCTCAAAATGCTAATACCCCTTGATAAATTCCTTGAGGGGTGTAGTTTCTAAAATGTGGTCACTTTTGGGAGCTTCCGTTGTATTGGTACTTTAGGGGCTCTGCAAATGCGACATGGCACCTGAAAACTATTCCAGCAAAATCTGCCCTCCAAAAGCCAAATAGCGCTCTTTTCTTTCCAAGCCCCACCATGTACCCATACAGCAGGTTACAACCACATATGGGGTATTGTCGTGTTCAGGAAAAATTGTTTAACAAACTTTGGAGAGCTTTTTCGCCTTTATCCTCTTGGGAAAAAAAAAATTTGGGACTAAATTGACGGTTTATTAGAAAAAAAAGTAATTTTTCATTTTCACGTCCTAATGTTAATAAAATCTGTGAAACAGCTGTAGGGTCAAACTGCTCATTATATCCCTTGATATGTTCTGTGAGGGGTGTAGATTCCAAAATGGGGTCACTTTTTGGGGTTTCCTTTGTATTGGTACTTTAGGAGCTCTATAAATGTGACATGGCACCCAAAAACTATGCCAGCAAAATCTGCCCATCAAAAGCCAAATTGCGCTCTTTCCCTTTCAAGCCCCCCTATGTACCCATACAGCAGAATATGTCAACATATGGGGTATTGCCATGTTCAGGAGAAATTGTTTAACAAACTATATGGTGCTTTTTCTCTTTTAACCCCTTGTGAAAATGAAAATTTTGGGGATAAAGTGACATTTTAGTAATTTTTTATTTACACATCCCAATGTTAATAAAATCTGTGAAAAGTCTGCAGGCTCAAAATGCTCACTATACCTCTTGATAAATTTTGAGAGGGGTGTAGTTTCTAAAATGGGGTCACTTTTAGGGGATTTCCATTGTCTTGGTACTCTAGGGGCTCTGCAAATGAGACATGGCACTGAAAACTATTCCAACAAAATCTGCTTTTCAAACATCCAGTGTCGCTCCTTCCCTTCTGTGAACTGCCAAATGCCCAAAGATCAGTTTACACCCACATGTTGGGTATTTCTGTGCTCGGAAGAAATTGCAAAACAAACTGTGAGATGCATTTTCTCCTTTAACCCTTTGTGAATGTGTTAATTTTAGGGCTAAATGAAGGTATCATTGAAAGAAAATGAAATGTCTGAATATCACCTCTATATTGTTTTAATCCCCTTGAAATTCTTAAAGTGTTAACAAAATTCCCAAATTCTGTTTTGAATTATATGAGGGGTGCAGTTTTGAAAACTGTGCGATTCATGGGGGTTTCTAATATATAGGCCTTTATAAACCCCTTAAGAACTGAAGTGGTCCCTAAAAATTAGTTTGGGAAATTTTCTTAGAAATCTGGAAAAATCGCTGCTACACTTGTAAGCTTTATAATGTCCAAAATAAATTAAATGACAATTAAAAGATGATGCCAATATATAGCAGAGATATGGTAGATAATATTTATTAATGTATTTGGGTGGTATGACTATCTGTTTGAAAAGCAGAGCATTTCACATTTTGAAAACTGCGATTTTTTTTTCCAAATTTCCATTAAACTTCCTATTTTTTTTATAAATAAATACAAAAATATTGACCAATGTTTACCACTAACATGAAGTACAATGACTCACGAAAAAACATTCTCAAAATCACTTGTGTAAGTTAAGATTTCTTAAAGTTATTGCCATATAAAGTGACATATGTCAGTTTTGAAAAATGAGGCCTGGTCCTTAACGTACTTTTGGGCTCAGACCTGAAGGGGTTAAAGGACTTATCCATCTTTCTAATATTGATGGCCTGTCCTTAGGATAGGCCATCAAAATTACATCTGAGGGGGAACAACAGTCAGGACCTCTGCAGATCAGCTTTTCCAAGACAATGCAGCTACAGGTTATGGTAACAATTCCAGGAGCCACGCTGATCACTTGCCATACATGGTGTAGCAATGGATTTAGGTAGTGCACATCATATGGCAGAGTGAGCTCTGCTTTGGGGTTGGGAACAATATATACAGTGTGGGAAAAAAGTATTTAGTCAGCCACCAATTGTGCAAGTTCTCCCACTTAAAAAAATGAGAGAGGCCTGTAATTGACATCATAGGTAGACCTCAACTATGAGAGTCAAAATGAGAAAACATATCTAGAAAATCACATTGTCTGATTTTTTAATAATTTATTTGCAAATTATGGTGGAAAATAAGTATTTGGTCACCTACAAACAAGCAAGATTTCTGGCTCTCACAGACCTGTAACTTCTAGCATATACTACTGGGTGGGGCCACTGTAGAGCATATAATACTGGGTGGGGGCCACTGTAGAGCATATAATACTGGGTGGGGCCACTGTAGAGCATATAATACTGGGTGGGTACCACTGTGGGAAGCATAAAATACTGGGTGGGGACCAATGTGTGGAGCATATTATACTGTGTGGGGCCACTGTGGGTAGCATATTATACTGTGTGTGGGGGGAGCAATGTAGAGCATATAATGCTGTATGGGGGCCACTGTGGAGCATATAATACTATCTGGGGCCACTGTTGAGCATATTTTACTGTTTGGGGACCTGTATCCGGTTCGGGGGGGGGGGGGGCATGTCAAATGTTCGCCTTGGGGCCCAGCCATTCCTAGTTACGCCACTGCTTTGGAGGGAGTTGAAAGTCCGTGTTGCCCAGCGACAACCCCAAAACATCACTGCTCTAGAGGAGATCTGCATGGAGGAATGGGCCAACATACCAGCAACAATGTGTGCCAACCTTGTGAAGACTTACAGAAAACGTTTGACCTCATTTGTCATTGCCAACAAAGGATATATAACAAAGTATTGAGATGAACTTTTGTTATTGACCAAATACTTATTTTCCACCATAATTTGCAAATAAATTCTTAAAAAAAAAAAAATCAGACAATGTGATAATAATAATAATAATAATAAATTTTATTTATATAGCGCCAACATATTCCGCAGCACTGTACAATTTGAAGGGTTCAAGTACTGACAAAAGAGATACATTACAAAAAAATATTAAATTCACACACTGGGACAGAGGGCCCTGCTCGCAAGAGCTTACAATCTATGAGGTAGAGGGGGTGACACAGGAGGTAGCAGTGGCAGCAACAGACGTAGCATTGTTTGTACAATGGTCAGACAATTCTGTAATAGGGGTTACTGTCATTACACATATATAAAGCTGTATGAGCCGTCATCAGTCGTGTCCTTTAACGTGCAGACGGTGCCTAGACATATAACGTTATCCTGTGAGGTAATGCGGGAGCGTGAACAGAGGAGGGTATGTTTTAGGGATTCTAACTACAGAAGGGTTTACATTAGGAGTTGTGATAGGCCTGTCTGAAAAGATATGTCTTTAGTTTACGCTTGAAGCTGTGGAAATTGGGGGTTAATCTAATAGTCCGGTATAGAGCATTCCAGAGAAGTGGTGCAACTCGGGAGAAGTCTTGTATACGAGCGTGGGAGGTTCTGATAATAGAGGATGTTAGTCTTAGGTCATTGAGTGAACGGAGAGCACGGGTTGGGCGATAGACAGAGATCAGGGAGTAAATGTAGGGCGGTGCAGCATTATGGAGAGCCTTGTGAATGAGGGTGATAAGTTTATATTGTATTCTGTATTGAATAGGCAGCCAATGTAGTGACCAGCACAGACCGGAGGCATCACTGTAGCGTCTAGACTGATAGATGAGCCTGGCTGCTGCATTCAGAATAGATTGTAGAGGGGAGAGTTTAGTAAGGGGAAGACCAATTAGTAAGGAGTTACAGTAGTCAAGGCGAGAGTGAATCAGCGCAACAATAAGTGTCTTTAGTGTATTTGTGGTAAGGAAAGGGCGGATTCTGGAGATGTTTTTGAGGTGGAGATGACATGAGCGTGCGAGTGATTGGATATGGGGGGGGGGGGTGAAGGAAAGGTCTGAGTCAAACAAAACCCCGAGGCAGCGGGCATAATGCCTAGGAGTTATGGTAAGGCCAGAGACTACAATCGAGATATCAGGAACAGATCTATTAGATGGTGGAAACAGCAGTAATTCAGTCTTTGAGAGATTCAGTTTCAGATAAAGCGAAGACATGATATTTGAGACAGCAGAGAGGCAGTCACTGGTGTTCTGTATATGTGATTTTTCTGGATTTGTTTTCTCATTTTGTCTCTCATAGTTGAGGTTTACCTATGATGTCAATTACAGGCTGGCCTCATAATTTTAAGTGGGAGATCTTGCACACTTGGTGGCTGACTAAATAGTTTTTTCCCCACTGCATGTCAGCAAAGTAGAAATCAATACAAAAGGTATAGAGATAACCAAATGGTTATGTAGAAGTCATATATTGCAGGGAATAGTGATAGTAGGCATATTGCATGGTGTAACATCACATTAGTGTTGAAATGATGGTAGTTGAAGTGTAAGGGTTGATAGGTATATGGTAAAGGTAGGCTTACCAAAATGGAGGTGCAGTTCAGCGTGACAGCTACTGTCCAGATGATAAGCGCTGGTTTTAATAGAGGAGTAAAAATGTTAGCAGTTATGCTCTGCAGAGGAATGCTGTTGTAGGCTCGCAAACCAAGCACGTGGAGCGGTGGGAATGGGTACAAAGATTGGGCATGCGCGAAGGTCACCGCAGCCGTAGATAGTGCGCAGTCAGCTGGAGTAACGATGTGCTAGAACACAGGTGTCAAACACAAGGCCCATGGGCCGAATCCGGCCCGCTGCCTTCTGTTATCCGGCCCGGCACTTATCTGGCCCGCAGGGGCGCGACATTTTTTTTGTCTATGTAATATATAAACCAGCCCAGGACAGGCCGCTTAAAAAAAAACAAAAAAAAAAAACCAAAGCTGCGCGATACCTGTCCTGGGCTGGTTTACGAGACCTCTGCAGGTCAGCGCAGGCGGCGATACAATGACATCATCGTGCCTCCTACGCTGACAAGAAGAGGAGTCGTCGGCGGCTGCAATCAAGGCATTGGAGGTAGGTGAAATAAGTTTTTTTTTATATACAGTAATACCTCGTACATTCGCGAGGTTAGGGTCCAGAACCGGTCGCGGATCGCGAGGAATCGCGAATGTTTGGTACAAGCGCTTAGAAACGCTTACAATGCCTATTTCTAATGTTTAACCCCTAAATATCAATAAACTTTACCCTACAGTACTGTACAGTATACTAAAGTATACTGTACTGTATATTAATACATTCATTCATTTTTCTTATACACTCAAAAGTAAAATGAAACTAATTACCGGGTACGTAACGAACAGGACGCTACTACCCAATAGCGAAGGTGTTTTTTTTTAATTAAATTTCACAGATCTGAGAAAAAAGAGCAAAATCTATATATGTTAGTTGCCAAAAAAATATCGCGAATCTGTGAATTCGCAAATTCGGAAACGCGAGTGTACGAGGTATTACTGTATATATAAATAGGCCGTTGCCTGCTGGAGTATCCCCGGCACGTAACGGCCTATTTACTTATTGATCCCCGCTGCTGGTCATGGCTGCCCCCGCTTCCCCTTCTGCTATGGGACGCAGAAGCGGCTGTGTGCAGGAGCGGGGATGGTAAGTGAGGCCGCAGCCGGCGAACCCCATCAAATACTACTATTATTATACTCCGGGGTCTTTTCAGACCCCGGAGTATAATAATCGGAGACCCAGGGGAGGTGATAAACATAAAAACCAGAGTTACTCACCTCTCCGGCGATCCGATGTTACTCCCAGCAGGCTTCGGCCTTCTTTGGTGACGTCGCAGGCGTCACGTGAGCCGGGCCGACATCATTATGTCGCGACGCCGTTCTGTGCGACATTGAAGAAGGCCGAACGCAGGACGAGACCCCAGAGTATAATAATAGTTCATGGGTGGGGGGTCACTATGGGACATAATACCATGTGCAGGGGCCACTATGAAGCATAATACCGTGTGCAGGGGTAAACGGTATTTGTATATTGCTTAATTTTTGATATATTCAGAAAAGGATGAGTATGTAACATGCCAATGTCTTAGGTTTTAACAATACATTATGTTCTTCCTGGTTGCCCTCAAAGGGCTGATTGTAATAGTAGTAATGTACAAATGTAACTACTCCTTAATAGCTCGCTTAACTGTTAAGGAGAAGTTACTTTTATACATGTGTAAAATAATCTTGGCCCTTCAAGGTACCCCGTGAGGCTGAAGTGGCCCCCGGTGAAAATGAGTGTGACACCCCTGTGCTACAATCTCCTAGCTGAAGTGCTTGAAAGTGAAACTAGACTAAGCGCAGGGAGAGAGCGCTTGTCCAGGAATGCTAGTTATGTGAAGGAGGTAAGAACTGTGAGAAAGAACTGTGAAACAATAAAAAATGGAATGTTATATTGAATGAGGAGTAATTGTCATGAATGAGTAGTAAAAGATAGGGGTAGCGGAAGGTATGTGTGACACCATGTTGAGGGGGTATGACAATAAGTAATTACCATAATGTGTAAGTAACATATATGGGGGAAACAGTGAATGATTAGTAGATTGGACAAAATATGTGTATAGGAGAATAGCAGTGCATGTATATGTCAGTGTAAATAAATGATAATAATAAAAATGAATCAATGGTAACTGATTGATTGATTCAACCGTATCGTTCAGTCCAATTGGAATTAGAGTTCTAAGTTTATATATCCAATAGGATTCGCGTTGTCTCAATTTTAGATAGCGGTTGGGATCAGATGTAGAGATTTGTTCAATGAGCAGGATAGCTATACAGTTGAAATTCTGTTGATGATCTATAGAGAAGTGTAAAGATAGGTTGTGTTTCTTAAAACCTTTGTTTACGTTGGATTGGTGGTTGTTTATTCTTTCATGAAGGGGTTGGATGGTGCGACCTACGTATTGTAATTTGCAGGGGCATGTTAATACATATATCACGTAGTCAGAGTGGCAATTTAGGAAGGACTGTATGGGAAATACCTAATTTGTGATAGTGGATGTGAAGGACTTTTCTCTATGTAGAATGTTGAAACAACATGCGCAACGTGAGTGACCACATTTGTAGACACACTTGGTTGTTGTTAACAGTACAGATGAGGGATTAGTCACCTTTCTGGGGCGGAGATGACTTGGGGCTAGGTGGGTACGAAGTGAGATGGCTCTACAGAAAGTGAGGGCTGGTCGGTCTGGGAGGTGTTTCTGTAAATGAGAGTCACTGAGGAGAACATTGCAGTGTTGGGATATAATGGATCGTATTCGTTTATGGCTTGAGTTGAAAGTAGTGATAAAGTTGGTCCTGGTTTTAACATTGTTGGGGTCATGGTGATTGGGGGAGAATTGTTTTTTGTTAGTTAGGCATACTTCCTGCGACAGTTTGGAGGTTTATGTATTGCATTGTTTATGATGGATTTTGGATTATGTTTTTCATTGAATCTGCGTCTAAGTATTGCTGATTGGGCCTTGAACGTTTGGTCATTGTCCCAATTTTTCCTAACCCTTTTAAATTGACTGAAGGAGGTGTTATTTAACCAGGGTAAGTAGTGTGCACTGTGATAATCTAGGTAACTGTTGACATCTACTGCCTTGAAGTATGTTTCGGTGGAGAAACGGCCATTGGTGATTTTTGATATCATGAGATCTAAAAACTCAATTTTCTCTTCAGAATAATGAAACGTAAATGTGAGACCAAAATCATTTTTATTGAGAAAAGATAAGAAATCTGACGCTGACTGTTCATCCCCGTCCCAAATAAAGAACAAATCATCTATGTATCTTTTGTAGAGTATTATGTGGTTATTGATTAAGTGTGGTGATTGAATGAACTGGTTTTCAAAGAAGCCCATGTACAAGTTAGCATAGGATGGGGCGAAACGCCTTTGGTCTGACGGAAAATTTTATTTTGGAATGAGAAAATATTGTATTCGAGGATAAATTGGATACTGTTTAGTATGAATTCTTTTTGCAATGGTGGCATCATGGGGTTATGGGAAAGGAAATGGTCAATTGCGGACAGGCAATGGGTATGTGGAATATTCTAATAGAGTGCTGATACATGAGCTGTTAATAAGGACCAGTGGTTTTTGGATGATTGTGTTGCATTGATAATTTTCAGATGGTTAATTATTTGAGTGGAATCCTTGAGATAGGATGGTAACTTAAGAACTAGTTCCTGTAGATGAAGGTCGATGAAATGGGAAAGGTTGCTAGTCAGAGACCCAATCCCAGAAATTATGTGGCAACCCGGTGGGTTGATAAGGGATTTGTGCACTTTTGGGAGATAATAAAAGAATGCAAGAGGAGGTTCAATGATTTGTAAGAATTTTTTTCTTTTTTATTTAGTAAGTTTATTGGAAGTGGCTTTATTAATAAGTTCCCTATATTCGGAAATGTAGAGAGATAGGGGGTTGTTAGGGAGTAACTCATAAAATTCGTGGTCATCTAAGAGTCGATGTGCTTTGTTAATGTAATCATGACGATTCTGGATAACTATACCTCCACCTTTGTCAGCGGGGCGTATAACTATATTCATGTTGTCTTTAAGGTTTTTTTAATGCTGTAAATTCAGGCCTGGAGAGATTGTCTGGTGGTTTTTTTTGAGGATTCATGTTTACGGAACTCTTCATTTACAAGGGAGAAGAAGGTCTCAATGGCAGGGCCATTATGAAAGTCTGGGTTGAAGTTAGAAGACGGATATACTTCAACTGGGATAGGTGTGGGAATGAAGTCATTAACAGTATTGGTGGGTGGGTTGGAGTTAACAGTAGTTGTGGTTATGGAAAAATGTCAAATTAATGTTAATTGTCTAGTGAATTTATTAAGGTCAAGAAACAGTTGAAATCCATTTGGTGAGGCAGTTGGACAGAAGGCTAGTCCTTTGTTAAGAGGCTAGTTTCAACTGGGTTGAGTTGGTAGCTGGAGAGATTGAATATTTTATTCAATGTTGGTGTGGATACATTTATTTTTGTGGTGGAAGATTCTTTTTGGATTTTGATTTATTGATTCCACCTCAAGATCCTCTGGGTCGGTTTTTCTTTTTGTTTTGATAGAAATGCGGTGACTGGTAGGGAAGAACTGTGTGATTGTGGTTGAACTGGTTATCAGAGGTAGTATTGTAATAGTGGATTGCTGTGTTGACAGAGGTGGTGGGATGGGAGGCATGGTAAGTTGGGAGGGAAGGGCTAAAAAAGAGAGTCTATGGAAAGACTGAATGAAGAGGCAGTTGAGGTCCCCAGAGGCGGATGGTGTCTGACACTGCTTGGTTCGGTGTTTGAGGGTGCAATGGAGTAAGATACAGGGATTGATTGGTTATTTGGCGTGGGTGAGGGTGGGTCCTTATATGCTGATAATTGTGATGTCTTGAGAGTGGCAGTAGGAGATGGAAGGCAGGACAGATGGGCTTCAAGTTCACAAGCTTTGAAAGCTTGGTTGGGAATGAGGCCTACTTGTAGGGGTATGTAGGATAATGTAGGAATGGAGGGTGAAGAGGATGGTTCTACAGTGGTGGTATGTGGAGTTTTGAGTAAATTGGGCAGTGATAGTTCAGAGGGGTGGTTGGTGGTAAGGCTGGAGGATTCAGAAGAAAGGCTATTGTTGGAGGATGCTATTGGAGACGAAATATGTGTAATGAGTGTGGTAGAATTGGAGGAAGAACGGGGGGCTAGTCCCTCGAGATCTATTGAATGCCCTTGTGTGACTGTATTTGTTGTGAGTAGTGTTGGGTTTAGATGGAAGTCTCCCCCTTCTGGTGGAAATAGGGGTGGCTGAGAAGCTAAGTTGTGCAATCAGATGTGGCATCATGTTGATATCGTTATGTTATGGTCGTCTTCTGGATTTGTCTCAGAGGGCAGGTGAGTGTAATTGACCCTACCTTGTATCTTATGATCATCTGGGGGTCTACAGTCACGTTTCAATCTCGGGGCTTTTTTGCCCGTGATTTGCACTTCCAAATTCTCGATCCTTGATTGATATTGCTGATATGGTGGGAAATTCCGGGTGTTTTTCAAAATCCCCTAATTGTATATGGAGATCTTGGATTTGTGCTTCCGCCTCTTCGTAGAATGATTTTCTTTTCTGTGTTAGGCATTTTAGGAGGTTTTCAGAGCAGGATAACAGGACGGCTTCCCATTCCTGGTTAAATAGGTGGTCATTAGAAAAAGGGGGTTTAAGTGACCATTTTAGGCCTTTAGGAAATATTTTTCCCTGCTTGTACAACTGGAGGTATTGATAATCCAGATAATGGATAGTTTCCATTCTTAGGCAGTCCTCTAAATGAACAAAGAGGTTCCTCATATGTCGAGTTTGGTCCAATGTATAGTTTAGGGAATAGCTTGGTCCTTGGTTGAAATTGTCTCTTTGGGATCAGGAGATGAATGATGCTTTCCGATTGGCTAAGACTTGCAACATTCTCCGATGGGTTTTTTGGATAAAGGTATTAATTCCAAGTGGAGTAATAGTGAGATCACAAACACACGCAATGCAAGCAAACATATGTTACAGAAGTCTGGAATGGTGGCCTGAAAACAGATGAAGACCCCTCGACTTCAATATCGTCATAAGAAGCATTGGCTCGAGTTTACAAAAAAAGGAAAAAAAAAATTGGACAGTAGAAGATTGGAAACGGGTGATTTGGAGCGATGAGACGAAAGTCAATAGACTGGATTTTGATGGGTGCATAGGCGTCTGGAAGAAACAAGGGAAAAGAGGGCTAACGGATTGAGCAATTGAAAGAACTGTGAAGTTTGGTGGAGGATTATGGGGTTGTTTCATAGCCAAGGGCATTGGATACTTGACCAGGATCGATGGTGGTCTCAATGCTGATACAAGACGAGTTACTTCATACTATGGGTTCCAGCAGGACAACGACCTGAAGCATACTACAAGATTAGTGAATTAATGGTTCAATGACAATGAAGCAGAAGTGCAAGTGCTGGACTGGCCCCCTCAGACCTCAACCCAATCGAACTTTTGTGTGTAGAGTTGAAGAAAAAGTTGTATTCGTACCCAAGTGAGTCGACCAGTATGCGGCAACATTTAGAAAGTGTAGAGAGAGAAAGAGACCTGGAATCATATTTGGGTCAAGGCATGCTTGAATCTGATTGAGAGCATGCGCAGATTCAAACAGTGTTAAAAGCCAAAAGGTGGATTTCCAAAATACAAAAAAATTAAATTTTGATTTTTAGGAGTAAAACAGTAACAATGCAGTTACATGACAAGAGTCTTCATATCTAATCATATGCTAAATAGTTGCAAGTCAAATTTATGTATGAGATATCCAAGATCATTGTCTATAAAATGATGGCAGTCCCACGTTCAAAGCTGTAGTGGATGGTGAGATATGGAGCATTGTTACCCTTTTGCTCATCAGTGTATATATATTGTGACAATTGGGGGGTAATTTAGCATCAAAGGTGGCAGCTTCCTGGACTTCACAGAGGTGTTGGTGGTACTGGGTGCCAAATAAACAGCATATCAGGCAGTGGCAATCCAAAATAAATGGCTTTATTCAGCTAGTAAGTGATAACAGGTACAAAAACAACAAAACAGCCTAGCCCACACACAGGGCAATAACTCTTGAGCCCTGACTAACTTCTGGGGGCAAGAAGCTTTACTGAGGTTTCTCCTCATCAGTCTGGCTCACACTGAGCTTAACCAGTCCTTTCTGGAATCCAATCCTCTTGGAACAGACCACCTGTCTGTCTCTAACTGGTCCACCATCCACCTGCTCCTTGGAGGTCACCAGCAGCACTCTCCTGCTGTGTGCACTCTCTCTGGAGTGAAGCCCCCGGTATGTGTGTGGTCAAGGACCTTTTCAACCCTGTTTTTGGGTCCCTCACCAGCGCCCTCTAGGTTCACACTCTCACTATATAAAAATCCAAATCACCCCCTTTCTGTTTTGTTTTGTTTGTTTGAGTTGGAAGGGACCTCAAGGGCCATCGAGTCCAACCCCCTGCAAAAGCATTTATTCCTAGATCATCCCAGCTATATACCTATCCAGATTCCGCTTGAAGATTTCAATTGATGAAGAACTCACCACCTCCCGTGGCAGCCTATTCCACTCCCTCACTACCCTTACTGTTAGAAAGTTTTTCCTAATGTCTAATCTGAATCTCCTTCCCCTTAGTTTCATCCCATTACTTCTCGTGCTTCCTTCTGCTAATGAGAAAAGGGTAGATCCCTCTGCACTGTGACAACCTTTCAGATATTTAAATACCGCTATTAAGTCTCCCCTTAGCCTTCTCTTCTGCAAACTAAGCAGTCCCAATTCTTTTAGCCTTTCTTCGTAGGACATGGTTTGTAGACCTTCCACCATTTTGGTTGCTCTTCTCTGGACCTGCTCCAATAAATCGATGTCTTTCTTAAACTGGGGCGCCCAGAACTGTACACAGTATTCCAGATGGGGTCTGACCAGGGCAGAGTACAGCGGAATAATTACCTCTCTTGATCTAGCTTCAATGCTCGTCTTGATACATCCTAGAATTTGGTTAGCCGTTTTAGCCACCGCACCGTTGACTCATGTTGAATTTGTGATCTATTATTATGCCCAGATCCTTTTCCCCTGTACTCTCACTTAGTTCTATTCCTCCCATACTATATATGCTTCTTGCATTTCTGTTACCCAGATGTAGGACTTTGCATTTGTCCCTGTTGAATACCATTTTGTTCACCTCAGCCCATTGTTCCAGTGTGTCTAAGCCCTTTTGGATGCACTCTCTCTCCTCTCTAGTGTTGGCCATTCCTCCTATCTTTGTATCATCTGCAAATTTTATTAGTTCCCCATTAATCCCATCATCCAGATCATTTATAAAAATATTAAAAAGTACTGGGCCCAGGACGGAGCCCTGCGGCACCCCGCTTTTTACTTTCTTCCAGTTTGATGTATAGCCATTTAGAATTACTCGTTGTGCCCGATCATTAAGCCAATTGTGAACCCACCTCACTGATATTTTATCAAAGCCATACTTGATCATTTTTTCAATAAGAATGTTATGTGATACTTTATCAAAGGCCTTACTAAAGTCAAGATATACTATGTCCACTACATTCCCCTGGTCCAACCATTCAGTGACTTTATTATAGAAGGAAATAAGATTAGTCTGACAAGATTTATTAGGCATAAAGCCGTGCTGGCTCTGATTAATTAAAGCCTTCCCATCCAGGTACCTAATTAAATGTTCTTTAACGATTTGTTCAAAGATTTTTCCTACTATCGAGGTCAGACTTACCGGCCTATAATTTCCTGGGTCGTCCCTATTCCCTTTTTGTAGATGGGGACCACATTTGCCCTTTTCCAATCTAGAGGGACCACTCCTGTTTCCCATGACTTATTAAAGATTATTGCAAGGGGTTCTGTTATTTCCTCTGCTAGATCACAAACAAAATAAATAGACATAAACACATTAGGCATCCTGGCGTCTGAAAATTCCCAAACTATAAACATTTAAAAACATGTTTTCAAAATGGTGAATGCCATAGTGAGAAAAAAATATCACCTTAAACAGCTGTAAACAAAGAAATGTCGCAATTTTTATTTATTTATTTATTTTTGTAAGTTTTGGATTTTTATAAAACTATTAAGACATAAGAATAATTTATATATAAATTTTGTATCGCGGTGATCGTATCAACCCATAGAATATAGGTAACATCATTTTGGCTGCCCAGTAAATGCAATAAAACAAGACCCATAGGAAAATGGCACAAGTGAATTTTTTATTGTAATTCTACCCTATTCTGAACTTTTTCTCCACCTTCCCAGCACCATGTACAGATGTATAAAAATAAATGGTACCATTATGAAGATCAATTTGTCCTGCAAAAAAATAATTCCTCATGCAGTTCTATGAATGGAAAAATAAAATTATAACTTATGGAAAGTGGGGAATAAGAAACAAAAACACAAAATATAAAAAAACGACTGCAGCAGAAATGTAGCTAATTTAACTAATATTTCAGATGTTAGAGATTTTTGGATGCTGTTAAGGCATTTGACAGTGTTGCGTAGCGATTCCTGTGGGTATTTAACCCCTTAAGGATGCAGGGGAGATTGGTCTTTAATGCTCAGACTTACTTTATGTGAGAATAGCTTCATAATGCATATACCTATCCAGATGATTCCAAGAATGTTTTTTTATGACACATTGTATTTTATGTTGGTGGTAAATTTTGGTTATTATACTTCGTGTTTGTTTAAAAAAAAAAAAGGACAGGAAATTTACAGAAAATTTCATAAAATTATCAATTTTAAAAGTTTCAGCTATTATGGTAAAAACAGTCATAAAACACACAATTGTTAATTATTAACATTTTACATTTTAGGATGTTTGAAGGCTTATAAATTTAGTACCAAATTCAAGAAAATTTCAAGATTCTGTTTTCTAGGGACCTATTCAGTTCTGAAGTGACTTTGAGGGGTCTATATAATAGAAAACACCCAAAAATGACCCCCATTTTAGAAACAATACCCCTCAAATTATTCAATTCAGTGTATATGAACTTTGTTAATCCTTTAGG
The DNA here is from genome assembly GCA_947044405.1 of Leptodactylus fallax. NCBI lineage: Eukaryota > Metazoa > Chordata > Amphibia > Anura > Leptodactylidae > Leptodactylus > Leptodactylus fallax. Next base: position 8,128,599 of record CAMRHE010000007.1, on the reverse strand, counting down.
TGTTCCACAGGAATTAATTCAAAATGGTGAAATTTCCAAATGTCATTTTTTAAGCACATTTTCCATTTTAAACCTGTCCTTCCTATAACAAAGACTACGTTAACATATACCATAATACTTACTCTGATTCTGCAGTTTGTAGAAATATCCCATAGGTGGCCCTACTGTGCAACTTGACTCAAACACAGTTCTCAGAAATGAAAGACCAACTCTATGGATTTTGGTGCAGTGATTTCATTCTGATAGTTTTTAGACACCATGCTGCATTTGCAGAGCCCCATTGGTACGACAACAGTGTAAAATCCACAAAAGTGACCCCATTTTGGGGACTAGACCCTTTAAGGAATTCATGTGTGGGTGATTTGACCATTTTCAAGCTTTTTACTGAATGTATTTGCATTTGGCCATCAATTAGAAAAAAATGATAATTTGTACAGTTATACATACGTGGACAAAATTGTTGGTACCCCTCGTTTAATGAATGAAAAACCCACAATGGTCACAGAAATAACTTGAATTTGACAAACATACATAAATGTCATATGTGGTTACAGCCGGGCACAAAAGGGAAGGAGCGCTATTTTGGTTTTTGGACGTCATGCCACTGTTGCAGAGCTCCTAAATTGCCAGTAAAGTGGAATCATATCCGCAGACACGTGACCCCACTAAAAACCTACTACACCCCTCAAGGGATTTATCAAGTGGTACAGCAAGCATTTTTAACCCTTGAGCATTGCATTAATTTAATTTCCAGAAATTAATGCACAGTGAAAATTGCAATTTTTCCACAGATACGCCATTTCAGTGCCCAATATGTTGTACCCAGCTTGTGTCAGCAGAGACACGCACTCCAAAAATTGCTAAGCAGGTAACCGGTCACAACACCTTTTGGAACATTCATCTCTGACACAAGATGGGCACGACATATTGTGCGCTGAAATGACGTACTTGGTGAACCATTTTCACCTTTCACCATATGCATATTAATTTCTGGGAAATTATAGCAACACGTAGGGGTTAAAAATGCTCACTGTACCCCTGGATAAATTCCTTTAGGGTTGTAGTTTCTAAAATGGGGTCACATGTCAGGGGATTCCACTTTACTGGCATTTCAGAAACTCTGCAAAAGTGTCATGGTCTCCAAAAAGCAAATAGTGCTCCTTCGCTTCTTTGCCTGGTTGTGTGCCCAAATATCACAAAATCAGATTGATTGAAGCAAAAGTATACCCAGCAACAACTAGACAAACTAAGTGTGGATAGTCAGTGACCACTGATAGGGGTACAGTGGGGAAAAAAAAAGTATTTAGTCAGCCACCAATTGTGCAAGTTCTCCCACTTAAAAAGATGAAAGAGGCCTGTAATTGACATCATCGGTAGACCTCAACTGTGAAAAACAAAATGAGAAAACAAATCCAGAAAATCACGGTCTGATTTTTTAAGAATTTATTTGCAAATTATGGTGGAAAATAAGTATTTGGTCACCTACAAACAAGCAAGATATCTGGCTCTCACAGACCTGTAACTTCTTTAAGAGCCTCCTCTGCCCTCCACTCATTACTTGTAGTAATGGCACCCGTTTGAAATTGTTATCAGTATAAAAGACACCTGTCCACAACCTCAAACAGTCACACTCCAAACTCCCCTATGGTGAAGACCAAAGAGCTGTGGAAGGACACCAGAAACAAAATTGTAGACCTGTACCAGGCTGGGAAGACTGAATCTGCAATAGGAAAGGAGCTTGGTGTGAAGAAATCAACTGTGGGAGCAATAATTAGAAAATGGAAGACATACAAGACCACTGAATCTCCCTCAATCAGGGGTTCCACACAAGATCTCACCCCATGGGGTCAAAATGATCACAAGAACGGTGAGCAAAAATCCCAGAACCACACGGGGGACCTAGTGAATGACCTGCAAAAAGCTGGGACTAATGTAACAAAGGCTACCGTCAGTAACACACTACGCCGCCAGGGACTCAGATCTTGCAGTGCCAAACGTGTCCCCCGCTTAAGCCAGTACATATCCAGCCCCATCTGAAGTTTGCTAGAGAGCATTTGGAGGTTCCAGAAGAGTATTGGGAGAATGTCATATGGTCAACTGAAACCAAAGTAGAACCGTTTGGTAGAAATACAACTCATCGTGTTTGGAGGAGAGTGAATGCTGAGTTGCATTCAAAGAACACCATACCTACTGTGAATCATGGGGGTGGCAACATCATGCTTTGGGGCTGTTTGCTCTGCAAAGGGACCAGGACGACTGATCCGTGTATATGAAAGAATGAATGGGGCCATGTATCGTGAGATTTTGAGTGCAAACCTCCTTCAATCAGCAAGGTCATTGAAGATGAAACGTGGCTGTGTCTTTCACCATGACAATGATCCCAAGCACACCGCCAGGGCAACAAAGGAGTGGCTTCATAAGAAGCATTTCAAGGTCCTGGAGTGGCCTAGCCAGTCTCCAGATCTCAACCCCATAGAAAACCTTTGGAAAGAGATGAAAGTCCGTGTTGCCGAGGAATGGGCCAACATACCAGCAACAGTGTGTGCCAACCTTGTGAAGACTTACAGAAAACGTTTGACCTCAGTCATTGCCAACAAAGGATATATAACAAAAGTATTGAGATGAACTTTTGTTATTGACCAAATACTTATTTTCCACCATAAATTTGCAAATAAATTCTTTCAAAATCAGGCAGTGTGATTTTCTGGATTTGTTTTCTCATTTTGTCTCTCATAGTTGAGGTCTACCTATGATGTCAATTACAGGCCTCTCTAATCTTTTTAAGTGGGAGAACTTGCACAATCGGTGGCTGACTAAATACTTTTTTTTCCCCACTGTATATTAAAATAGTACAACTTTATTATATCAAAAGTTAAAAAACAAAAAGAAAACTCTCCATAAATTAACCCATTAACGCATTTTCACCTACATGTACATCAGGGAATGTGGTTAGTTACCACATTCCCACGTACATGTACATGACGGTGATCTAGCGGGCTCAGAAGCATAGCCCATGCGATCACCGCGGGAGCCCAGCTGTATCTGATAGCCAGTCTCCCGCTGCAAAAGTGGTAACACCGATTCCCGCTATTTAACCCTTATGATGCTGCGGTCAATAGCACAGAGAGGGGAGCAGGGGGAAATTATAGCTCTTCAAATCTATATGCTTTTGACACCTCTGATGAATAGTTGGAGTTATAGCAGCTTAGAAACGTGTTAGATGTTATTTATTATATTATTGCAACTGAGGGGGACGATTTCTGTCATTATGAGAATGTCTGAAAGTTTATTTAGAGCTTGCTCTGGCTCTATTCCTTATCAGAGCAGTGAAGGTCTAGAAATAGGCACTTCTCAGCAATCCCTATTTCAAGGGGTGTCCTGTGTTGAGATGTGGAGATCAACAAAAAAGAGATTCAGTTAGCACCACTTGATTCTATAACATTGATACTGATCTCTACACTTGCTGACCTTTTTAAAGGTAGATTGACACCAGTTTTATTTTGGGGAAATTTATTCCACCGGTTATGGGCTACTTGATATAATAGAGAATCCCATATGATCTATATAATATAATAGGGATCTCTAGTTTGAGTTATATTTACCTCTGATGTGATACCTGCTAGCTCGCCTTTACAATACGTTTTTAACGTGTGGAGAGTTTTATTTATTTGTTTTTTAACTTTTGATATAGTAAAGTTGTACTATTTTACTATACCCCTATCAGTGTGCCCAAATATCAGTTTATACCCACATATGAAATTAAGCACATTATCCTTGATACAACAGTGTCATACATGTGAGCATAAACTGCAGTTTGGGCACACAGCAGGGAGCAGAAGGGAAGATGCGCTATGTGGCTTTTGGAGTGCAGATTTAGACGTTTGGTATCTGGATGCTATGTCATGTTTGGAGAGCCTTTAAGGTACCAGAAAAGTGCAATTCCCTAGGGAGTGACCACATCGTGAAAACTGTACCCCTCAAAGAATTTATCAAGGGGTGTAGTAAGCATTAGTATCCCAGACGTGAATGCACAGCAGGTGGTGAAAAGTGAATATGTAAGCTGTGCGGAGTACATTGGGAACATCAAATTCCCTCCTATTTTCCCAGTAACTCCTTATTATTGGGCGGGGGGGGGGGGGGGTCACTTCTGGTGTATTTTCCCCTAAAACGCTAAATCTGAGGTGTACCCTGATATACACTCCCGCAGCCAGTTGGAGATTTTATGAATTTTTGTCTTCACATTGTACAAGCTATATTTTTTTTATTTTACTGGTGATGTAGCCATATGAGTTTCTTTGCGGGATGAGATGCATTTTGTAATGACACAATTTTTGGGCGCCTATAACTTATTTATTTTTATTTAACTCTTTTTTTTGGTGGATTAAAAAAAAACCATCAATTCTGGTATTGTGTTTTACCTTTTAAATTGTTTTGCCATGTAGCGTACAGCATAAACAACATGTTACCTTTATTCTGTCAGTCGGTACAATTTTGGCGATACCCAATTTATATTGTTTTTTTTTTTATGCGTTACTAATTTTGCAGAACAAAAGCCCACTTGGGGATATGAATCAATTATTCTTGCATTGCCATCTTCTGAGATGCGTAATATTTTTATTGTTTGGTTGACAGAGTTGGTTGAGGGATTATTTTTTGCGGGACAACCTGTGTTTTTTATTGGTACTTTTTTTTGCTTTTTTCCCCTTTTATTTTCCAACGTTCACTGTGTAGGTTAAGTAATGTTTCAGTTTTATTGTACAGGTTGTTAAGGACACGACAATACCAAATCTGTATTGTTTTTATTAAATTTTAGGGGTTTTTGTTATATAATACACATGTATATGTGTATTGCAGTGTGTAGAGGAAGTCTCGGCAGGATCAATCAGGTATTGGGGGCTCCAAGCAGTCTGTGGTCACTGGCCAGACCCCAGGCTGCAGAAAAAAACATAAATACGGGACCCCCCCAAATCTCACCATGGGGTGTGCCAATGGGGGGTCAATATTATTGCACAACCCCTTGGGTGCTATGGTCATGTTTGACCCTGGCATCCAAGGGATTAAAACCCCTGATCAGAGAAAAGTTCCAACCGGGGGTTAATGGAGCGGCTGTGTAACAGTGTAGCAGCATTACAGCACCATACTATTACAGTGGTGAGCGTTAACTATATGCTCTGCGTGACGTAATAGTATTGCGCAGAGAGGGAAAGGGTTAGTTAGTTTTCCAGAGTACTTCCTTATAAGGCTCTTGTAGCTTATTTTTCAGTTAATTCAATGTCTGGTGCCAGCAAAATACAACAAAGGTACTGCACGCTCTGTATATAAATTTCATGGTGCTCAAAGTGGTAGAGTTCTCCAACCCCGTATTAGTGCAAGGCAAAACCACGGCATACTGATGGCTGCTCAGGAGGGTTAACTAATGCCGCCAGCTTGGTCCCTACCACCATTTTTCCTTAACACACGTTTTACAGATTTGGATTGAAAAAAAAAAAACAAAAAAAAAAAAAAAAAACATTGTCTCATTCTGTGGATATTTGTACGACCGATTTATGTTCATTGGTGGATGATCACTCATCATATATTGATATGATATAAAATAACCAATAAACTTTGTTATACATGCAAATATATACTTCTAGTGTGTGCCTTGGTTTTTCCTTGCTCTACTCTGTTATAGAAATTAAACGTCTGTCTCTAACTTCTCATTAGCTTGCTATTCTTAAAAAAAATATAGAAATGCATTTAGTAGAAGAAGCTTACAGCCTTCGATGATACGGATATACACTGAGAGCAATGCCAGACACCCAGTTGTAGGGCAGCATGTCCAAGTGGACTTATTTGTTTATAAACTCTGTGAGCTGTCCTTCGAAGAGTCTGGAGATTAACACTGCTTACGCAAACAGCCCCCAGCGCGTAGCTGCACAATTTCTCCCCTCAGATGTGCAATGTAGAACAGGTCCCAGCCATGCTTTGCATTACGTAGTTTGTAGTACTAATATACTTTGATTATTGAGATGAGTGTGGTGGGGGGGGGGGGGGGTGTCAAAACCCTCCTCCCGCCAATGGTCAAACAGGTTTACCAGTTTTCACACATGCTCTGATTATTTACTGTTCTGTATAAAATCTATGCTATGTTTTTAATAAACACACAACTTGCTTAACACCGACTGCGTTGTGTCAGGCTGGTTCTCTCTGTGAGCTCGTATATGTATGTATGTATGTATGTATGTATACATATATATATATATATATATATATATACACACATATATATATATACACACACACACACACACACACACACACAGTCATATGAAAAAGTTTGGCCACCCCTATTAATCTTAATTATTTTTAGTTCTAAATATTTGGGTGTTTGCAACAGCCATTTCAATTTGCTATATCTAATAACTGATGGACACAGTAATATTTCAGGATTGAAATGAGGTTTATTGTACTAACAGAAAATGTGCAATATGCATTAAACCAAAATTTGACCGGTGCAAAAGTATGGGCACCTCAACAGAAAAGTGACAATATTTAGTAGATCCTCCTTTTGCAAAAATAACAGCCTCTAGTCGCTTCCTGTAGCTTTTAATCCGTTCCTGGATTAAGGTATTTTTGACCATTCCTCTTTACAAAACAATTCCAGTTCAGTTAAGTTTGATGGTCGCCGAGCATGGACAGCCCGCTTCAAATTATCCCACAGATGTTCAATGATATTCAGGTCTAGGGACTGGGATGGCCATTCCAGAACATTGTAATTGTTCCTCTGCATGAATGCCTGAGTAGATTTGGAGCTGTGTTTTGGATCATTGTCTTGCTGAAATATCCATCCCCGGCGTAACTTCAAATTCGTCACTGATTCTTGTACATTATTCTCAAGAATCTGCTGATACTGAGTTGAATCCATGCGACCCTCAACTTTAACAAGATTCCCGGTGCCGGCATTGGCCACACAGCCCCAAAGCATGATGGAACCTCCACCAAATTTTACAGTGGGTAGCAAGTGTTTTTCTTGGAATGCTGTGTTTTTTGGACGCCATGCATAACGCCGTTTTGTATGACCAAACAACTCAATCTTTGTTTCATCAGTCCACAGGACCTTCTTCCAAAATGAAGCTGGCTTGTCCAAATGTGCTTTTGCATACCTCAGGCGACTGTTTGTGGCGTGCTTTCAGAAACGGCTTCTTTCGCATCACTCTCCCATACAGCTTCTCCTTGTGCAAAGTGTGCTGTATTGTTGACCGATGCACAGTGACACCATCTGCAGCAAGATGATGCTGCAACTCTTTGGAGGTGGTCTGTGGATTGTCCTTGACTGTTCTCACCATTCTTCTTCTCTGCCTTTGATATTTTTCTTGGCCTGCCACTTCTGGGCTTAACAAGAACTGTCCCTGTGGTCTTCCATTTCCTTACTATGTTCCTCACAGTGGAAACTGACAGGTTAAATCTCTGAGACAACTTTTTGTATCCTTCCCCTGAACAACTATGTTGAACAATCTTTGTTTTCAGATCATTTGAGAGTTGTTTTGAGGAGCCCATGATGCCACTCTTCAGAGGAGATTCAAATAGGAGAACAACTTGCAATTGGCCACCTTAAATACCTTTTCTCATGATTGGATACACCTGGCTATGAAGTTCAAAGCTCAGTGAGGTTACAAAACCAATTTTGTGCTTCAGTAAGTCAGTAAAAAGTAGTTAGGAGTATTCAAATCAATAAAATGATAAGGGTACCCACATTTTTGCACCGGTCAAATTTTGGTTTAATGCATATTGCACATTTTCTGTTAGTACAATAAACCTCATTTCAATCCTGAAATATTACTGTGGCCATCAGTTAGATATATCAAATTGAAATGGCTGTTGCAAACACCCAAATATTTAGAACTAAAAATGATTAAGATTAATAGGGGTGCCCAAACTTTTTCATATATATATATATATATATATATATATATATATATATATATATACATACATATACACACATACATACTAAGGATTATTAATTATTATTATTATTATTATTATTATTATTATTATTCACACACGTGGATTGTAAATAATTCGGCACCACTTGACGATCAGGATTTTGAACCCAGTTTGGGTGTCGATAACTCCAACAAGGCAGGGCTGTCTGCTGTCTCCCCTTCTGTTCTCCTTGGTCATGCAACCATTGCCTACAGCAGGGGTAGGCAGCCTCCAACACTCCAGCTGTTGAAAAACTACAACTCCCAGCATGCATACTTGCTTTGCTGTTCATGGAACTCCTATGGAAGTAAATGGAGCATGTTGGGAGTTGGAGTTTCACAGCAGCTGGAGTGCCGAAGGTTGCTGTTCCCTGCCCTACAGTTATTAACTAGACAGATAAAATAAGAGGCTTCAAGGTTATTGTCAGATGTTGGATTGCTGCATAAGTCTGCATATACTTACAGTACAGACCAAAAGTTTGGACACACCTTCTCATTCCAAGAGTTTTCTGTATTTTCATGACTATAAAAATTGTAGATTCACACTGAAGGCATCAAAACTATGAATTAACACATGTGGAATTATATACTTAACAAAAAAGTGTGAAACAACTGAAAATATGTCTTATATTCTAGGTTCTTCAAAGTAGCCACCTTTTGCTTTGATTACTGCTTTGCACACTCTTGGCATTCTCTTGATGAGCTTCAAGAGGTAGTCACCTGAAATGGTCTTCCAACAGTCTTGAAGGAGTTCCCAGAGATGCTTAGCACTTGTTGGCCCTTTTGCCTTCACTCTGCAGTCCAGCTCACCCCAAACCATCTCGATTGGGTTCAGGTCTGGTAACTTTGGAGGCCAGGTCATCTGACGTAGGACCCCATCACTCTCCTTCTTGGTCAAATAGCCCTTACACAGTCTGGAGGTGTGTTTGGGGTCATTGTCCTGTTGAAAAATAAATGATGGTCCAACTAAACGCAAACCGGATGGAATAGCATGCCGCTGCAAGATGCTGTAGTAACCATGCTGGTTCAGTATTCCTTCAATTTTGAATAAATCCCCAACAGTGTCAACAGCAAAGCACCCCCACACCATCACATCTCCTCCTCCATGCTTCACGGTGGGAACCAGGCATGTAGAGTCCATTCGTTCACCTTTTCTGTGTCGCACAAAGACACGGTGGTTGGAACCAAAGATCTCAAATTTGGACTCAGACCAAAGCACAGATTTCCACAGGTCTAATGTCCATTCCTTGTGTTCTATAGCCCAAACAAGTCTCTTCTGCTTGTTGCCTGTCCTTAGCAGTGGTTTCCTAGCAGCTATTTTACCATGAAGGCCTGCTGCACACAGTCTCCTCTTAATAGTTGTTGTAGAGATGTGTCTGCTGCTAGAACTCTGTGTGGCATTGACCTGGTCTCTAATCTGAGCTGCTGTTAACCTGAGATTTCTGAGGCTGGTGACTCGGATGAACTTATCCTCCGCAGCAGAGGTGACTCTTGGTCTTCCTTTCCTGGGGCGGTCCTCATGTGAGCCAGTTTCTTTGTAGCGCTTGATGGTTTTGGCCACTGCACTTGGGGACACTTTCAAAGTTTTCCCAATTTTTCGGACTGACTGACCTTCATTTCTTAAAGTAATGATGGCCACTCGTTTTTCTTTACTTAGAATTTGTATTATGGCAAGAAAAAAGCAGCTAACACTCCATTCAGTAGGATTATCAGCTGTGTATCCACCTGACTTCTGAACACCACAACTGATGGTCCCAACCCCATTTATAAGGCAAGAAATCCCACTTATTAAACCTGACAGGGCACACCTGTGAAGAGAAAACCATTTCAGGTGACTACCTCTTGAAGCTCATCAAGAGAATGCCAAGAGTGTGCAAAGCAGTAATCTAAGCAAAAGGTGGCTACTTTGAAGAACCTAGAATATAAGACATATTTTCAGTTGTTTCACACTTTTTGGTTAAGTATATAATTCCACATGTGTTAATTCATAGTTTTGATGCCTTCAGTGTGAATCTACAATTTTTATAGTCATGAAAATACAGAAAACTCTCGGAATGAGAAGGTGTGTTCAAACTTTTGGTCTGTACTGTATGTCTCAGGCATGTACTGTATGTAAATAATTATAGGTGTGGTATGCAGGGCCGGCGTTGGGGGGGCAAACTGGGCAATTGCCCAGGGCCCCTTCCCCAAAGGGGCCCCCGGGATCCGGAGCCTGATGACTCCGGATCTCGGAGTCAGGCCCGGCCATATCAATAACAGAAAGGGACCCAGTGTTATGTGCCGCAGGGCCCCTTTCCGAAGTGAGTAAAAACAACAAACATTTTTACTCCCCTGTCCTTGCGTCTGACATCTTCTGGCGTTCCGGACATCACCGCTGAGGTCTGGCCACAGCGGTCACGTGGGGCGTACTGACAGCATTATACTGGAGGGCCCCTCTGAATAGCATATTATAAAGTGTAGGGCCACTGTGCAGCATTATACAGGGAGGCCCCCTCTGGATAGCATATATATTGTTTTGGGCCACTGTGGAGTATTATACTGGGGAGGGGGCGCTCTGGAGAGCATGTTATATTCTGTGGGGTTACTTTTGAGCATTATGCTCTCCAGAGGGCCCCCCAGTATAATACTCCAAAGTGGCCCCACAGAATATAGCATGCTCTCCAGAGAGCCCCCTCCCCAGTATAATGCTCCACAGTGTCCCCACAAAGTATAATATGCTATCCAGAGGGGCCCCCCAGTATAATGCTCCACAGTGGCCCTAAACAGTATAATATGCTCTCCAGAGCCACCATGGAGCATTATACTGGGGGGGGGGGGGGCTCTGGAGAGCATATTATTCTGTTTTGGGCCACTGTGGAGCATTATACTTGGGGGGCCTTCTGGAGAGCATATTATACTGTTTTGGGCCACTGTGGAGAATTATACTGGGGTAACCTCTCTGGGCAGTATATTATACTGTGTGGAGGCCATTCTGGAGTATGTTATACTGAGTGGGGTCACTGTGGAGCATTATTCTGGGGGGGGCCCCCATCAGCAGAGCATATTATATTGCATGGCGCCACTGTGGAGCATTATACTAGCGGGGGCCCTCTGGGGAGCATATTATACTATTGGCCACTCTGGATCTTTATACTTTGGGGAAGGGGCAGTATGGGGAGCCTGTTATACTGTGTGGGGCCACTGTGGAGTGTATTATATTGTGTGGGGCTTTTCGGGATTATATACTCTGTGGGGCCATTGTAGAGCATTAAACTGGGGGGGGACTGTGGGCACTGTGGGGTGCATATTATACTGTATGGAGCATATTATATTGTGTGGGGCAGCTGGGGAGCATATTGTACTATCTGGGGCCACTAAGGGGTAGTATACTGTGTGGGCCACTGTGGAGTATTATACTGTGTGGAGCCTTATATACCATGTGGGGCCACTATGGGGGGCTCAGGGGAGCATTTTATACTGTGTGGGGCCACTGTGGAGTATTATATACCATGTGGGGAAACTGTGGAGGGCTCAGGGGAGCATTTTATACTGTGGAGCATTATATACCATGTGGAGCATTATACTGTGGGGGAGGGGCTCAAAATTCCTGCTGGCAGCCCTGTGTGCTATGTCTGCATCACAACTACCTCACTATAATCTTGCACATACGTGCAGTGCTCCATGGCCATGTCATTCCCCATACAGTACTGTGCATGAACTAGCCATGGAGTTATTGGGGCCTGCACAGTACTATAGGGGCTGACTGTACTGGGAACATACTCAGTAACACCAGATAGTCAGCACATACACACATTGACAAAATTGTTGGTACCCCTCGTTTAATGAAAGAAAAACCCACAATGGTCACAGAAATAACTTGAATCTGACAAAAATAATAATATATAAAAATTCTATGACAAGCCACAAAGCTTCTGGGAGAATGTCCTATGGACAGATGAGACAAAAATAGAAATTTTTGACAAGGCACCTCAGCTCTGTGTTCACAGATGGAAAAATGAAGCATATCTTGAAAAGAACACTGGCCCTACTGTGAAACATGGAGGAGGCTCTGTTATGTTCTGGGGCTGCTTTGCTGCATCTGGCACAGGGTGTCTTGAATCTGTGCAGGGTACAATGAAATCTCAAGACTATCAAGGGATTCTAGATAGAAATGTGCTGCCCTGTGTCAGAAAGCTTGATCTCAGTCGCAGGTCATGGGTCTTGCAACAGGATAGTGACCCAAAACGCACAGCTAAAAGCACCCAAGAATGGCTAAGAGGAAAACATTGGACTATTCTGAAGTGGCCTTCTATGAGCCCTGAACTAAATCCTATTGAGCATCTTTGGAAGGAGCTGAAACATGCCATCTGGAAAAGGCACCCTTCAAACCCGAGACAACTGGAGCAGTTTGCTCATGAGGAGTGGGCCAAAATACCTGTTGAGAGGTGCAGAAGTCTCATTGACAGTTACAGGAATTGTTTGATTGCAGGGATTGCCTCAAAAGGTTGTGCAACAAAATATTAAGTTAAGGGAACCATCATTTCTGTCCAGGACTGTTTCATGAGTTTTCTTTTTTAAACAATTCTGTTGAAACATGGTTGAAAAGCAATGTCTGACTTTCATTTGTTCATTTTCATAGAATTTTTATATAGTATTACTTGTCAGATTCAAGTTATTTCTGTGTCCATTGTGCGTTTTTCTTTCATTAAACGAGGGGTACCAACAATTTTGTCCACGTGTGTAAGACTTCAATGACGGAGCCGTGGTGTAGGCTATCAGCAGGAAGCTGCTGGGTGGGGCCCCAAAACAAGTACCTCTGGTGGGCCTAAGGCCCTTCAGTCCGACACTGTATAACGGAGAACTATTATATATAAGGGGGCTCTTATTTATAAGGGAGGAGTTATATATAAGGGTAGGTTACTATATATAATTGGAAAACATATATGAGGGGGCTATTATAAGGGGGAACTATTATTTATAAGACGGGCTATTATTTATAAGGGGGGAACTATTATATCTAAGGCATCCATTATAAGGGGGAGCTATTATTTATAAGAGGGGAACTGTTTTTTTTTTTTTTAAGGGGGGTATAATTGTTAAGTGGGCTTATTTATAAAGGGGGCCATTAGTGATAATGGGGACTATCTATAAGGGTAACTATTATTTATGAGAGGGCTATTAATAAGGGAGCAGTATTATTTTTACGGGGTGACTTACTGATAAGGGGAGATATTACTGATACAGGACACTATCATTTATAAGGGCGCTATTACTGATAAAGGTGTTTATTATTTATAAGCAGGGACTATTATTTATAAGGAGGCGCTATAATAACTGATGACTGCGTGCAAAAATCTATTAGGCGGTACAAAGGTGCTCTTTTGAATTGTGTGTGGTAAAATGGGGCTTGTTATTACTTTTTTGTTGGCAGAAAGGAGGAGTTATTATAGGGGTTGCCACTAGAAGACGATGGTGTTTGCATATCAGCATTTGGGGCCCCACTTAATTTTGCCCAGAGCCCCACTTTGTCTAAAACCGGCCTTGGTGGTATGATTAGACACTGGTTTTAGCACAAGAGGGCATAAAATAGCTTCTCCCAGTGATGTATAAAAAGGCTCTCAGAGGCTACTTTTGGATAGTTCACTTCTTGGTGAGAGATCTTGCTCATATGACACCCTCCAAGACATTTTGCCCAGTTGACAGACTTTGATGTACCACTGGACTGAGAGAGGCAGGATAATCGTTTTGATGAATTGTCCACCATCTAGGCAATTCTGACCTAGCCGTTAAGACATATTGAGGGCTGTGGTGATGTGAGGGCACACACAGATAACAGGATCTGGATGCCCCAGACAGACCAGCAGTAGAAAAGATAATTTAATTAGCAGTTTCCACCACAAAGGTGGTAACTTCATTACACACCCGCTCTCTACCTGCACCATTTCCAGGCACTTGGGAGAAGGAAATTTGGTGTCAAACACCCATTTCGATAACTGCTATTGACCGCCAGCATCTCCTTCTTTTGCAGCAGTGACGTAAATTAAAAACCTGGACAGCTATAGACTGGAACCATATTGTCTTTAGCAACAAATACAGGTTCTGTTCTTGGGATCTTATGACAATATAGTCTTGTGGTAAGTGCCTTAAAACTTGCCTTTGCTGGAGTCAGTCAAGCCAAGAGATGACTGAACAGGTTTGCTATGAATTTTCCAAAAATCTTGAATTCAGATGAACTTGAGATATTTGGGGTATTCCATCCCACAAATCATTTTTATACTCTGGAGCCTTTTCAGACCCCTAATACATTTATTTAGCCCTAGGAAAATGCATGTCACAGTTTGTTATGCAATTTTCCCTGAGCACAGAAATACCACACATGTAAACAGTGCACGGAAGGGAAGAAGCGTCACTGGACGTTTGAAAAGTAGATTTTGATGGAAAAGTTTTCAGGTGCCATGTCTCATTTGCAGAGCCCCTAGAGTACCAATACAATGGACACCCCCAAAAGTGACCCCGTTTTGGAAACTAGACCCCTCACAGAACATATCAAGGGGTATAGTGAGAATTTTGACCCTACAGCTGTTTTAACAGATCTTATTTAACATTAGGACTTACTTTTTTTTTCCAATAAACCGTCCATTTAGCCCCAAATTTGTAATTTTTAGAAGGGGTTAAAGGAAGAAAAAAAAAAAAAAAAAAAAAACAACCCATGGCGGGCTCAGAATTAAAAGAGCGCTATTTGGCTTTTGGAGGAATAGTTTTCAGGTGCCATGTTGCATTTGCAGAGCCCCTAAAGTACCAGTACAATGGAAACTCCCAAAAAGTGACCCCATTTCAGAAACTACAACCCTCAAGAATTTCTGAAGAGGTATCATCATTTTGAGCCTGAGTGTTTCCAAAAAATTAACGTACAAAGTGAAAACAAATTTATAAAGAAATATGCCTTTTCAGTGCCCAATACGTTGTGCCCACTTTGTGTGATCAAAGACATGCCCTCCTAAAACTAAGTGGGCTATACCAGGCACACAGCAGGGCTCAGAAGGGAAAGAGCACTATACTTTTTAGCTTTTGGAGTATAGATGTATAGAGACTTTCTGGATGCCATGTTGTTTTTGCAGAGCCCTGGAAGTGCCAGTAAACTGGAATTCCCCACGAAATGACCCCATTTTGTAGGGGCAATTTTAGGCTTTCTGCAAATGTGACTGTTGTTTTTTGGAAGCAATCTAAATCTGAGCTCCAAAAGCACATAGCGCTCCTTCACATCTGCACCCTGCTGTGTGCCCAAACTGCAGTTTATGCCCACATGTAATGTATGACACTTTGTACACAGGATATGGTACTTAATGTCATATGTGGGTATAAACTGCTGTTTGGGCACAGCCAAGCACAGAAGGAAAGTAGTGCCATTTTGTTTTTTGGAGCACAGTTTGGTTTTTGGACGTCATGTCACTTTTGCAGAGCCCCTGAATTTCCAGTAAAGTCGAACCAGCAGACATGTGACCCCATTTTGGAAACTACACCACTGAAGGGATTTATCAAGCGGTGTAGCAAGCTTTTTTCAACCCTTGAGTGTTGCATGAATTTAATTTCCAGAAATGAATGTGCAGCTGATAATGAAAAGTGAAAATTACAATTTTTCCAGAGATATGCCAATTTAGTCTCTGATATGTTGTGTCCAGCTTGTGTCAGCAAAGACACACTCCAAAAACTGTTAAGTGGGTATCCTGGGCACAACAGCTTTTGGAGCACTGAAATTACATATTCCTGGATAAATTGCCATTTTCACCTTTCACCATCAGCTGCGTATTTAGATAAATAAATGCAACATTTGGTGGTTAAAAATACTCACTGTACCCCTGGATAAAAACCTTCAGGGGTGTAGTTTCCAAAACTGGGTCACACGTCAGAGGTCCTTTAATGGCATTTCAGGAGCTCCGCAAATGTGTCATGACGTCCAAAAACCAAACCGTCAAAGTCTGTGCTCCAAAAACTACATGGCGCTTCTTCCCGTATATGCCCAGCTGTGCCCAAACATCAATTTATACCCCCATATGCAGTAGCGTAATAAGGAATGGCTGGGCCCCAAGGCGAACATTTCATATGGGCCAATTCCCCCCTCCCTGCACAAACCGCACCCCCCCCCCCCCATCTTGGACAACGCCCCGGTGAAACCAGTCGTCGCCAGACCACTAAATTACTAGATTAAGAATAAGGTAACAAACATCTTTACCATTTAATTATGCTATATCATATTTATATTAGTTAAAGTAAGAAAATGCTTATTTGACCATAAATACCTGATCAGTAGGGGGCCAACAACCAGCCACCCTCCCCCACTAGCTGTATGGAGCCGCTTCCAGTGTCCATCCTATATATAATACAGTATAGTGGTTGGGCTCCATCATTGCAGCCCAGTTCCAATTGACATCATGGACTGCTAAGCTACAGTGATGGCATCCGCCCGCCCCTACAGCTGAATGGTCCAGGCCAGGGCTGCCTCTCAGGCCCCTACTGATCAGGTATTTATAGCCTATCATGAGGATACGCCATAAACTGCTTAAAGTGGACTTTATGTCCTTATGAATGTGTGGTTTTATATACTGCTAGAAAGCTGGATTTAGCACACTGTCGGCTTTCTAGGGGTGTATAAAACCACACATGCAAGAAGACATGAAAGGTCCACTTTAAGCAATTTATGGCCTACCCTCATGATAGGCTATAAAGGTCCCCTGAACAACCCCTTTAAAAACTGTAATAAGTTCACTGCCTGGGGAAAAGGGGGACAAGTGCCACATTCAGTGTCAGTGAAAATTGTTCTTCTCACAGTTCTCACTTAAAATAAGAACACTCTTCACAGACACGGTTTCCCCCTTCCCAGGCAGCAAACTTATTTTTGGAACTAACTGAACGCCCAGATCAGTTGCAAGCACAGTATCATCACTGCTGCACAGCCTGCCCTGCATGCATAGGTGATCCACATTCACCTTACCAGTCACCACAGTGAACTTCCTCGCTGCTCCGAATCCACTGCTGTCTCCTGCGCTTCTCCACAGTCACTTTATGTGGTAATAACTATGAAACGCCTTAAGTTAACAAGATTCTGAGATTGTTTTTTCATTTCACATTGTGCTTCGCGTCAGTGGTAAAATTTGGTTGATATGTTTTGTCTTTCATTATGAATAGGAATTTTGGTTAAAATTTGAAAAAAAAAAAAATTGAAATTGCATGCCTTTCATAGACAGACTACCGAAGTTACTTATCTCTCTAATTTATCTCTGCTTTATATTGCAATCAATCTTTAATCATCCTTTAATTTTTTTTCAGATATTATAAGGCTTACAATTCAAGCAGTAATTTTCAAGAATATTTCCAAAATACATTTTTCAAGGGACCAGTTCAATTCTGAAGGGGTCTTGAAAGGCATCTCTAATAGAAACCCCCATAAAATCACCCCATTCTCAAAACTGCATGCGTAAAGGAATTCAAAACAGCATTTAGAAAGTTTCTTACATTTTTCAGCATTTCACAGCAATTAACACAAAATGGAGGTCAAATTTACACTTTAGTTTGTCACTAATATATTCATTTAGTCCTAGAATTTACACATTCATAAGGGGTTAACGGAGAAAATGCATTCCATAATCTGCTATGCAATTTCTCCTGAGCATGAAATTATCCCACGAGGATGTAAACTGATGTAGGGTAAAAAACTGAAGGAGCACTATGGGGATTTTAGAGGCCAGATTTTGCTGGAATCTGTTTCAGGCACCATGTTGCATTTGTAGAGCCTCTGAAGTGCCAGAACAGTGGAACCCCCCCAAGACCCCATTTTGGAAACTAGACCGCTCAAAGAATTTATCAAGGGGTATAGTTAGCACTTTGAACCTACAGGTGTTTCACAGATTTTTTTTACCATTGAGATGTGAACATGAAAAATTACTTTTTTTTTTTTACAAAGGAGAAATTCCACCCCACATTTTGTTACACAATTTCTCCTGAACATGACAATACCCCATATGTGCTGGTACACTGAAGTACGGGCACATGGCAGTGCTCGGAACGGAAAGAGTGCTAATTGGGTTTTGGAGGACAGATTTTGATGGAATAGTTTTCAAGCACTATGTCCCATTTGCAGAGCCCCCACGGTGGAAACCCCCAAAATGGGACCCTATTTTGGAAACTAGACCCCTTAAGGAATTTATCAAGGAGTGTAGTAGGTACTTTGAACTTTCATGTCTAACGCAGAATTAGGCCAGGAAAAAGGAAAGCAACATTTTTTTTTCTATAAAATGTTGCTTTAACCCCAATTTTTGCATTTCCACAAGGGGTTAAAAAATGCACCACAAAATTTGTTAAGCATTTTCTCCCAACTACAAAATCATCCCACATGTGGATGTAAACTGATGTACAGTGGGGAAAAAAAAAAGTATTTAGTCAATTTTTTGTGTGCAAGTTCTCCCACTTGAAAAGATGAGAGGCCTGTAATTGACATCATAGGTAGACCTCAACTGTGAGAGACAAAATGAGAAAAATCCAGAAAATCACAATGTCTGATTTTTAAAGAATTTGCAAATTATGGTGGAAAATAAGCATTTGGTCAATAACAAAAGTTCATCTCAGTACTTTGTTATATATCCTTTGTTGGCAATGACAGAGGTCAAACGTTTTCTGTAAGTCTTCACAAAGTTGGCACACACTGTCGCTGGTATGTTGGCCCATTCCTCCCTGCAGATCTCCTCTAGAGCAGTGATGTTATGGGGTTGTCGCTGGGCAACACGGACTTTCAACTCCCTCCAAAAGTTTTCTATGGGGTTGAGATCTGGAGACTGGCTAGGCCATTCCAGGACCTTGAAATGCTTCTTACGAAGCCAGTCCTTCGTTGCCCTGGCGGTGTGCATGGGATCATTGTCATGCTGAAAGACCCAGCCACGTTTCATCTTCAATGCCCTTGCTGATGGAAGGAGGTTTGCACTCAAAATTTCACGATACATGGCCCCATTCATTCTATTCACATACACGGATCAGTTGTCCTGGTCCCTTTGCAGAGAAACAGCCCCAAAGCATGATGTTGCCACCCCCATGCTTCACAGTAGGTATGGTGTTCTTTGGATTCAACTCAGCATTCACTCTCCTCCAAACACGACAAGTTGTGCTTCTACCAAACAATTCTAGTTTGGTTTCATCTGACCATATGACATTCTCCCAATACTCTTCTGGAACATCCAAATGCTCTCTAGCAAACCAGATGGACCCTGATATGTACTGGCTTAAGCAGGGGGTGCTTGCCATCATTGTTTCTCTTCTGTTAACCATGGTTATCTCTAAAGAAACACGTGCAGTCATCATTGCACTGCACAAAAATGGCCTAACTGGGAAGAGTATTGCAGCTAGAAAGATTGCACCTCAGTCAACAATCTATCGCATCAAGAACTTCAAGGAGAGAGGTTCCATTGGTGCCAAAAAGGGCTCCAGGGCGCCCAAGAAAGACCAGCAAGCGGCAGGACCATCTCTTAAAAGTGTTTCAGCTGCGGGATCGGACTAACAGCAGTGCAGAGCTTGCAGCAGGCAGGTGTGAGTGCATCTGCACGCACTGTGAGGCGGAGACTCTTGGAGCAAGGCCTGGTCTCAAGGAGGGCAGCAAAGCAGCCACTTCTCTCCAGAAAAAACATCAGGGACAGACTGATATTCTGCAAAAGGTACAGGGAGTGGACTGCTGAGGACTGGGGTAAAGTCATTTTCTCTGATGAATCCCCTTTTCGATTGTTTGGAACATCTGGAAAACAGCTTATTCGGAGAAGAGGTGAGCGCTACCACCAGTCTTGTCTAATGCCAACTGTAAAGCATCCTGAAACCATTCATGTGTGGGGTTGCTTCTCAGCCAAGGGAAACTGCTCTCTCACAGTCTTGCCTAAAAACACAGCCATGAATAAAGAATGGTACCAGAATGTCCTCCAAGAGCAACTTCTCCCAACCGTCCAAGAGCAGTTTGGCGCTCAACAATGCCTTTTCCAGCATGATGGAGCACCTTGCCATAAAGCAAAGGTGATAACTAAATGGCTCAGGGAACAAAACAGAGATTTTGGGTCCATGGCCTGGAAACTCCCCAGATCTTAATCCCATTGAGAACTTGTGGTCAATCATCAAGAGACGGGTGGACAAACAAAAACCAACAAATTCAAACAAAATTAAAGCATTGATTCTGCAAGAATGGACTGCTATCAGTCAGGATTTGGTCCAGAAGTTGATTGAGAGCATGCCAGGGAGAATTGCAGAGGTCCTGAAGAAGAAGGGTCAACACTGCAAATATTGACTTGCTGCATTAACTCATTCTAACTGTCAATATAAGCTTCTGTTACTCATAATATGAATACAATTATATTTCTGTATGTGATAAAAACATCTGACAAACACATAAAAACCAGAGGGCAGCAGATCATGTGAATATAATATTTGTGTCACTCAAAACTTTTGGCCATGACTGTATATGTCACACACAGTAGTACAGTAGTAGTGGTGGCCATGTAGTGCATCCTTCGCTAATGTAAAAAAAAAAAAAATATAATAATTTTGGTGTTTTGTTTTGTGTGTTTCACCCAATATATTCCAGCCTGCTTTTAATCATTTAGGAATTTTATTGTGTTTTTTTTTTTTCCAATAAAATCTGGTCTGACCCATACACAGTGTAAATAGTTCCACCTAACATGCGGCCTCAACAACCAAGCTCGGGAGGTAGCGGCACTGGCAGAAATGTTTCTGGTACATGCGGTCATCAGGAACTTTCACATTTTGTCACCTTACAACCACAAACTTAAATGTATTTTATTTTGATTTTAAGTGATAGACCAACACAAAGTAGCACATAATTGTGAAGTGGAATGAAAACGATACATGGTTTTCAAAATTTTAATCAAATAAAAATCTGAAACGTGTGACGTGCAAAAGTATTCAGCCTCCTGTACTCTGATACCCCTAAATAAAATCCAGTGCAAACAGTTGCCTTCAGAAGTGACTTAATTAGTTCATAGTCCAGCTGTGTGTAATTTAGTCTCAGTATAAATACACCTGTTCTGTGAAGGCCTCAGTGGTTTATTAGAGAACACTAGTGAACAAACAGCATCATGAAGACCAAGGAACACACCAGACAGGTCAGACATTAAAGGGAATCTGTCAGGGCAATTTGGGACACGAAACCACCCACACGTTCATATGGACCTGGGGTTTAGTGTCCCAAATTACCCTGTAATAACGCAATCCATGGCCGCATTAAAAATACATACATACCAATTTCCTAACATACCAATCGATTAAAGCACTGTACCTGAGAGCTCTGAAGCAGGAGCCTGACCATCACACAACTACATGGCTAGAAAAGCTCCTACTCTGGAAGCAAAATATACCAAAACCTCTACTCTCTACTCCAACCTTTTGAGCGAATTAGGCACAGAGCTCCCCTCATATGTGTGGAAATGGGAGGTAGACCTTCAAATGTCCCTAACTCCTGGAGAAATTTCGTCTATGCTCAAGTGATCTACAGGGCCTTCCAGATGTGTGCGCTTGCAGGAGTCAAGCTCTAAATTGGTTACCAGATGGTATAGAACGCCAACTGTAGTACATAAGTTCTCTCCAGATGTATCCCCATTGTGTTGGCGCTGCCATAAGTCCACAGGTACATACCTGCATATATGGTGGGAATGCGAAAAAATATCCCCTTACTGGTCACTCATTCAGCAGATACTGAGCCAGGTTTGTGGATTTACCGAACCTCTGACCCCTGTGGGACTTTTCTTGAATCTGTGGCCCACTTCCCCGCCCAGGTCCCATAGACGTCTGGCTTCAGCTGGTAGCTATTGCCAAATCTATGATCCCTCTATACTGGGCATCTGACTCCCACGCACGCCCGCGATCAACCTTCTTTCTTAACCTCCCACTTACACACCGTGAGTAGACCGGGTCATAGGATAGAATGAAACGAGCTGTATAAATTTTATATATTTAATAACCCAAGTGGGTCGGTACGAATTAATAGCATATACAGAAATATACAATATTAATACGATCAAGCAAACATACAAGCAAAAGGGCGATGATACAATACAAAAACAAAACGGGAAGATAAAATATAGAATGATACCTGAGCACAGCTCTGCTCTTAGCTGTCTCCCTTTCAGCTTCCACACAAAAGACAAAGAGAAAACTCACTCTACCTCAGTGTCAGACCCCCTTCAGCCCCACACTTCACCTCCCCCCAGCCAGGGATGAAAACCAGTGAGACAGTGTCCAGCGGTGTAACCTCACTTAAGCACCACATTCCAACAAGTGGGGGGGGGGAAGGACTGACATGAGCAAGTAAAAACACACTTCCAAGAAAGATACATAAATTGAGGGTCTCATCACCACACTTACCCAGCCGCTGTACTCCCCGCAGTTCTTCAATGAAGCCAGAGGAGTACACCTCGGCTTCATTGTAAATGCCCTGCAAATACGTAGTGAAGCCGGGGTGTCCATCTTTGGCTTCACTTAAGAACAGCGCAGGCGTCGGAATGCGTTCCTCATGAATAATCTCACCAAACAGCATCGATCGGACCCTTAGCTAGGTAACTATAAAGGTTTTTTTTATTTTTAATGCGCCTGCGGATTGCATTACAACAGGGCAATCTGGGACACTAAACCCCAGGTCTATAAGGACCTGTGGGTGGTTTAGTGTCCCAGATTGACCTCACAGATTCCCTTTAAGTTGTGGAGATGTTTAAAGCAGGGTTAGTGTAACGTCTGCACCCGTTCGGACTTCTGTGCCATCCTCCAGCCGCATGCCACAGGAGGCGTATTCACTTATGATTCCCTGCTCCTGGGCCTCTTGTCGTATTCTGTTGTAGCACAGTTGAGAGTTCGTGGTAATGTGTCAGTTAAGCCTGTACTCTGAGTTCCTCTGGTGTGCTAAGAGTTAACGTTTGTCGCTCCATGATTGACAACTTGCCTTCTTATGTCTGGGGCGGGTTCCAGGCTTTCTGTATTCAGCCCATTAGCCCTCTCATGGGTGCTTGCTATTAGTCTCTCTGGGCATTTTAAGCTGTTTCTCTGCTTATGTGTATTCTGACCTTGGATTTTCCCTTTGATTATTCTTATGGTTCTGATTTTGTACTTCGTTCCCCATCTGGTTCCAATCCCTTGGCTAGCTTGAACACCCATTTGTTGTTGTTTGCCTTGTCTGCATGCTGTGTATTCTCTTATTATAGGAAGGGTCTGTCGCCCAGCTGTCCTCTACTGTCTAGGGTAGTTGAGTCAATTAGGTAGGGACTTGGGGGTGGGCCAAGCATCAGGGCTCATTGTCTCCATCGTTTCCTTCCTCCCAGGTTCTAGCAGCTAGTGGGAAATTGCTTAATGGAAAATTCAATAACAGGTTATAAAATCATATGCCAGGCTTTGAGCATCCCAAGGAGCACTTGGGATCCAAAAATCATCATCATCCAAAAATGGAAAAAGTATTCTACAACTGTAAACCTACCAAGAAATGACCGTCTACCTAAACTAACAGATCGACTAACTGGTCAGAGAAACAGCCAAGAGGCCCATGATCCCTCTGGAGGAGCTGCAGAAATCCCCAGCTCAAGTGGGAGAATCTGTCCACAGGACAACTATAAGTAATAATACATTTTATTTATATAGCGCCAACATATTCCGCAGCACTGTACAACTTTTAGGGTTCAAGTACTGAAAAAAAAAAAAAAAAAAAAAAAGATACATTACAAAGAAATAGTCGATTCACACACACTGGGACTGAGGGCCCTGCTCGCAAGAGCTTACAATCTATGATAAGTCATGCACTCCACAAATCTGGCCTTTATGGAAGAGTAGCAAGAAAAAAAAAAATATTTTTGAAAGAAAGACATAAGTGTCATTTGCAGTTTGCCACAAGGGGACACAGCAAACATGTGGAAGAAGGTGCTCTGGTCAAATGAGACCAAACTAACTTTTTGGCCTAAATGCAAAGAGCTGTGTGTTGCAGAAAAGTAACACTGCTGATCACCCTGAACACGCCAACACCACTATAATACATGGTGGTGGCAGCAGCATCATGCTGTGGGGATGCTTTTCTTCAGCAGGAACAGGGAAGCTGGTCAGAGTTGATTCGAAGATGGACGGAGCTAAATACAGGGAAATCTCGGAAGAAAACCTGTTTAGGGCTGCAAAAGACTTGAGACTGGGAAGGAGATTCACCTTCCAGCAAGACAATGACCCTAAACATACAGCCAGATCTACAGTGGAATGGTTTAGATCAAAGAATATTCATGTGTTAGATTAGCCCAGTTAAAGTCCAGACCTAAATCCCATTGTGGCATCTGTGGCAAGACATGAAAATTGCTGTTCACAGACGCTCTCCATCCAATCTGGCTGAGCTTGAGCTATTTTGCAAAGGGGCAGAAATCTCAGTCTCTAGCTGCGCAAAGCTGGTAGAGACATACCCCCAAAAGACTTGCAGCGAAAGGTGACTCTACAAAGTATTGATATGGGGATCTGAATACTTTTGCACGTCACACTTTTCATATTTTTATTTGAATAAAATTTTGAAAACCATGTATTTTTGTTCCACTTCACAATTATGTGCTACTTTGTGTTGATCACTTAAAATCTCAATAAAATACATTTAAGTTTGTGGTTGTAAGGTGATGAAATATGAAAAGTTCAAGAAGTATGAATACTTTTGCAAGCCACTGTATGGGAGATTTTTTGTACATTACCAAATGACAAATTGACGATAATGCGCAAGATCTTCAAATAGATAATTAGCCATGGGCTTAAAGACACATGTAGGAACTAGGTCTCTGTACTCATGAATTGGCGTCACAGGCATTTTTTGGCAAAGTTGAATTAGCAGTGGCAACAAGTGAGCAAGAAGAGCATTCTATTCCTTTTCCCCATGACAGTCTCTCGGCAGGCCGCATCCATTCCAAACCTACAACATTACATTTTCCTCCTCCAAGCACTCTTCACTCAGTTGTCTGGTCTGCAAGTTTAACCTGGCCAAGTTACTGGTGTCGCTGTCCTGCTACTTAGTGGAATCTACTGCATTTTGTTAACTGATGACAGCACACAGTCTCCATAGAGAATATCTAGCTGCCATTTATCGAGGAACGTTGTCCCTGCTAGGTGGCCATGTGGGCCTTTTGTAAATGTCCTTGTGGGGAAAGGTGCACACCACCCTCAATATGCGGAGCATAAATTATGGGCAGGGTACAATACATAAGCTGTCATGGCTCACTGGGTCAATGTTTTGAGTATCAGAGGCTACAATCTAGAAATGCAGCAAGTCCTGGTGCTTTCTAGTACTGCCATCACCTCACAGGTGTAGGGCAGGCACAGTTTAAACACCAGGCAGAACCTGTCCACCTCCTCCAGTTCCTACACACTGGACCATTTCCCACCCTAACTTCTCTAGGGCAAGCAATTGGTTTCATTCCCCCCCTTCCTTGTTTCATGGTTGTAAGGTGAAATGTACAATGACTTTTAATAATGTGCCACATTTTTTACTTTTCACTCAGCTACACTACACCAGTTGCTCCATGGGCACCCACAGTAGCTGCAAGCCAGAGACAATGATCACTTTTGGAAGATAATCCATCTTTTTCAGCTGGTAAACTAAACAGTAGGTACACTGATAGTGTGTCCCTAATTTTTCAGGAAATTTTGTTAATTGTCATTCGGCCAACATGATATTAATTTGGCATTTTTTCCCTTATAGGTATAACAGGCAGAATCATTCAGGTTTTTTTCTGCCTCCCAAGTGTTGTTTTCAGGGTCATAGAATACTTTCCATTTTAGAAGATAATCTATCTTTTTCAGCTGCCAGGAAAGGCATCATCTTTATCATCTTTCATTTACTGTACTGCTGATGTTGAAAAATAGCTACCACCACTCAGAGATGTCCTGTGGCCTGCTCCATCATATTATGCCCTGTTGCCACAGCTGCCTAGTGCCTACCACCACTGCGTCAGACATGTACTGCGACCTGATCCACCATCACATTACACTATAGTACACTGTTTGTGCCACTACTACAGTAGTACTTTAACCACTTCAGTAACGGGGCAATTTCTCTAGTTCAGGACCAGACAATAAATTTTATTTATATAGCGCCAACATATTTCGCAGCACTGCACAATTTGTAGGGCTCAAGTAGACAAAAAAGGATACATTACAAAGAAATAGTCAATTCATACAATGGGACTGTGGGCCCTGCTTGCAAGAGCTTACAATCTATGAGGTAGAGGGGGTGACACAAGAGGTAGCATTGCTTATACAATGGTCAGACAATTTTGTAATAGAGGTTACTGTCATTACACATATATAAAGCTGTATGAGCAGTCAGTCGTGTCCTTTAACGTGCAGATGGTGCCTGGACATATAAAGTTAGTCTGATACGGGATCATATCCTGTGAGGTAATGTGGGAGCGTGAGCAGATGGTACGTTTTAGGGAATCTAACTATGGAAGGGTTTACATTAGGAGTTGTGATAGGCCTGTCTGAAAAGATGTGCCTTTTGTTTGCGCTTGAAGCTGTAGAAATTGGGGGTTAATCTAATAGTCTGGGATAGAGCATTCCAGAGAAGTGGTGCAACTCGGGAGAAGTCTTCTATACGAGCGTGGGAGGTTCTGATAGAGGATGTTAGTCTTAGGTCATTGAGTGAACAGAGAGCACAGGTTGGGCGATAGATGAGGGAGGAAATGTAGGGAGGTGCAGCATTATGGAGAGCCTTGTGGATGAGGTTGATAAGTTTATATTGTATTCTGTATTGAATAGGCAGCCAATGTAGTGACCGACATAGATCTGAGGCATCACTGTAGCGTCTACACTGATGATGAGCCTGGCTGCTGCATTCAGAATAGACTGTAAAGGGGAGAGTTTAGTAAGGGGAAGACCGATTAGTAAGGAGTTACAGTACTCAAGGCGAGAGTGAATCAAGGCAACAATAAGTGTCTTTAGTGTATCTCCGTTAAGGAAAGGGCATATTCTGGAGATGTTTTTGAGGTGGAGATGACATGAGCGTGCGAGTGTTTGGATATGGGGGGGGGGGGGTGAAGGAAAGGTCTGAGCCAAACATAACCTCAAGGCAGCGGGCATACTGCCTAGGAGTTATGGTATAGCCGGAGACTGCAATGGAGATATCAGGGACAGATCTATTAGATGGTGGAAATAGCAGTAGTTCAGTCATTGAGAGATTCAGTTTCAGATAGAGTGAAGACATGATATTTGAGACAGCATAGAGACTGTCACATGTGTTCTGTATTAGTGCAGGGGTGATGTCACGGGATGACGTATATAATTGGGTGTCATCAGCATAAAGATGGTACCAAAAGCCAAATCTGGTGATGGTTTGTCCAATGGGGGCTGTGTAGAGGGAGAAGAGCAGGGGGCCTAGGACCAAGCCCTGTGGAGCCCCTACGGCAAGAGGAAGAGGGGAAGAAAGAGCCTGTAAATTATACACAGAAAGTGCAGTCAGAGAGATAAGAGGTGAACCAGGAGAGTGTGATGTCCGTGAGGCCAACTGAGCGGAGCATAGTGAGGAGGAGTTGATGGTCAATAGTGTCAAACCCTGCTGAGATATCTAGAAGAATAAGAAGAGAGAAGTCACCTTTTGATTTAGCCATCAGGAGATCATTGGAGACTTTTGTGAGGGCCGTTTCAGTAGAGTGCAGAGTGCGGAAGTCAGATTGTAAGGGTTCAAGAAGAGAGTTAGCAGAAAGATAGCAGATTAAACAAGAATAGACCAAGCATTCCAAGATTTAGGAGATAAAGAGGAGGTTAGAGACAGGTAGTTAGCAGCACAGGACGGGTCAAAGGAGGATTTCTTCAATAGTGGGGTTATGTTTGAAAGAGGTTAAATATTTTAGTAAGGTAAGTCGTGACAGCAGGAGACAGACTAGAGAAGGTGTGAAGGGAAAGGGTCACTACTGCAGATCGTAGGGTGAGAAGAAGAAAGTAGCTGAGAGACTTCCTCTTCTGTAACAGGTTCAAAAGATGAGAATGAACAGTCTGAAGCACGGTTGGTGAGGGGAATCAATGCCACCTGGGGACAGGGCAGTTATTTCCTAACGGACCTTATCAATTTTGTCATGGAAATAAGTGGCCAGGTCATCTGCGCTAAGGTCTTTGAATGGCACCTGCACCTAGTGGGTGAGTAAGGAGTGAAATGTTTCAAAGCGCCTTTTAGGGTTAAAGGAGAGAGAAGAGATGAGAGTGGTGAAATAGGCTTGTTTGGCGGGGTGAAGGGCAGAGCTATAGGTTTTAAGCATAAATTTGAAGTGAAGGACACTTTTTTTTTTTGTATGTGCAGTTTTGAGGGCTAGAACATTTTTATCATTTGGGTTATTCAACTAATTTTTGCATTTTTTTTTCGGTGAGACATAAGGCTTTATTTTTATGTTTTTATTTTTGCATGTTTTTTAATTTGTTTTTATGTCCGGGAAAAAATAAACAAAAGAGGAGGGAAAACTTGTCTGGTTTTCACTTTTTTTTTTTTATAATTTTTTTTGTGTGTCCCCATAAGGTCATTTTAGACCTTTCATTTTAGATTTCTCCTGTAACACGGGCTGATACATTTAGCCCCAGTTACAGGAGGAATACAGCCTCCTGCCCATGACTGCTGAGCTGATCTGGGTCTTCTAGTTCCCAGCAGCTCTAACAGTCTCTGATACCCGGTGGATCACGTGGCCACCGAGTCAGAGGGGAGATGTATTATGGCAGCTCCCATAGCTGTATATACAGCGCTCATTGAGCACTGTGTACACAGCGATCAGAAAGGCAGGGACGGTAATAAACCGTCTGTCTCCACTAGGGGAGCTCTGGCTGTAGTAACTGTAAAACTGCAAGGACATACCGGTACATCTTTGCAGAACAAGAGAGGAACCACCCAGATGTATAAAGTCTATGGGCTGTCCGGAAGAGATAAAGATAAACACGGGTTTATTTTTTTTTTTTTTTTAAAAGCCAATTCACCACTTTTCAAATGTCTTACAGCCACAAATTTGTCTCCCAACTAACAATAAGCTCCTGTAGCATTTACAAGCCATGAAAACAGGCTAATTTTTCTACAAAACTGCTTTTTGCAAAATATCCACTGTGTGTCTAAAAAATCCACAGGCAAGCACCTTTACCTAATAATTGGAAAATTTTGTAACATTTTAAATGTTAAATATGTAAAAGTGCGCATCAGTTCCTTTTATAGTTAAACTTGGAGTTGGTCTCATCTACTTACCATCTGTTTTTCCATAGACATACATGTCACATTCACTTTGACATATCTTTGGCTGTGTTTGCATTAGAGAATCAGAGATTTGATAGCTTCAGTGGTGTTAATGCCATAGTAGCAGCTTTAGCGGCTGCCACAGGGTCCGGCTGGCACCTACTGCCTTTTATAATAGGCCGTTACCTGCTGGAATAACCCCAGCAAGTAATGGGTCTTTACTTACCAATCTCAGTTCCTGTTCACTGGCCACCTCCGCTTCCCTTTCTGCCCGTGCGTCTCATAACATGTTGCTGTGGCCCCCTGGAGGGAAGTAGGGAAAGCGGGGGCGCCATGAGCAGGAATGAGGATTGGCAAGTAAGGCCACGCGCACATGGCAAGAGTGTTTGTTATTATACATTGGGGTCTGACCCCAGAGTATAATGATCGGAGGCCCAGTGGAGGTGAGTTAAAATAAAGTCAGTGTTACTCACCTCTCCGGCGCAACTCCATGCAGTCTTCAGCCTCTGTAGTGACGTCACGTGGGTCAGGCCAGTGTTGTGACGCATAATGACGCCAGCGTAACCCATGTCTGTGAAGTCATTGAAGAGAACTGTGGCAGAGCCCAGGAGAGGTAAGTACCACTGATTTTTATGTTAGTTACCTCCTCTGGCCCTTCACTCTGGGGTCTGAAAATTTTCAGTATTGCAACAAACACTGTTGGGGCCATGATGGGACATAATACTTTGTGGAGGTTCCACTAAGACATTATACTGTATGGAGGCTGCTATGGGACATTACACTGTGTACAGGGGCCACTATTGAACAATAATGCTGTGTGCAGGGACCGCTATGAGTCACCCCACCCCCCCCCCCCAAGTTAAAAGTTTGCTAGTTATGTTGGAGCCTAGCTTTCTATACTGTGATTATTTTTATTTATTTTTTAAAGCCAATTTAAAGTGTGGGTCGTACCGAACTTGTTTGACATGAAACAAACTGGGGCCCGAGCCACCCAAATCCAAAACGAAACTAATTTTGAAAGGTTCACTTATTTCTAGTGCCAGTAAAAGGGGTGTTATACAGTATGGGACATGGAAAGTGGTTTTACATGGTGGGGGCCAGGAAAAGGGATATTATACAGCATGGGCTAGAGGGGGGCCAGTCAAAAGTTTACAATGGGGCCCAGTCTTTGCTAGTTATGCCATTGATCTGAAAAATGTAAGTAAAGCAAAAATATTTCATGACAGTAGTTTTATTTTTCTGAAACATCTCTGTTCTATGATTGAATAAGACACCTTATTGTGTATCTCATACTGAAATGCATGAAAGCATCAAAGAAGAAAAATTAATGAGGCAGAAACTACAGCATCAACCCCTTAGCCACACAGGATATAATAGTGTGTCCTGGCCACCAGTGCCTTAATGATCAAGGACTTAATACTTCCTGTGTAACTGACAGCTAACACCCTGCGACATTACTCTCGGTCAGAACTGAGCTCCAGTTGGGGGATTTTAACTCCTTGGATGCCGTGGTCAAGCATAACAGTTTGTGTAAGGTCTTCATCGGCCCCACACGTCAAGATTGGGGGGTGCAGATATGTATTTTTGGCTGGTCAGACCCCAGGCTGCCAGGGCACCAGATACCTAGTTGATCATGCCACAATGGGAGGAAGTCAGCTTATACCTCTGCATAGGCTGACTTCCTGATGCAATGCACGTCCCTAATGGGACATAAAAAAAAAAAAAAAACCACCATAAAGCTCCAAAAATGCCCCTTTCCTATATAAAAATTAATTTTTTATAAAAGAAAACCCTAAAAAATTAATAACAACAAGTTTTTGCCATCTCGTCTGAGAAAAAGAATGCCAATAAAAAGCTCAGGTTGTCCCACAAAAAATTAAAATGTTTTGTGTCTCAGAAGATGGTGATGCAAAAATAATGGGTTTTTGTTCTGCAAAATTAGTAACGCATTTAAAAAAAAAATAAAAAAAATTTAAAAAAACACACACTATAAATTAGGTATTGCCATAATTGTACCGATCCACAGAATAAAGGTAACATGTTACTTATACTGTACACTTTGCAGAATAAAAGTTGAAAGGTAAAAAACTAAGCCAGAATTGATTTTTTTTTTTTTTAATCCACCAAGAAAGAGTTAATAAAATTTATAATTTAAGTTATAGGCAGCCAAACATGGTGTCATTACAAAATTAAATACCACAAAAAACAAGCCCTCACATGGCTACATCACCAGAAAAAAAACAAAAACACAAAACAAAACATACGACTGGCTGCGTCAGAAGGGAAAATATAAGCTGTGCGAGCATTTATTAGGGTACATCCCAAGTTTAGATCTTACAAGGGAGAAGAAACCAGAAGTGACCACCCCCACCCCCAATCATAGAAGCTACTGGGGAAATAGGGAATTTGGTGTTCCCAAGGTACACTGCACAGCTTGCGTAGTCACATTTTACCATCCACTGTACATTCACATATGGAATACTAATGCTCAGTACACCCCTTGATAAATTCTTTGAGGGGTGCAATTTTAAAAATGCTGTCACTTCCTAAGGCAGTGATGGTGAACCTTTAGGAGACTGAATGCGCAAACTGCAACCCAAAACCCACTAATTTATTGCAAAGTGCCAACACAGCAATGTAACCTTAACCCCTTAAGGACCGAGCCCAAAAGTGCATTAAGGACCAGGCATCGTTTTTCAAAACTGACATATGTCACTTTATATAGATCTTTGAGATGTCTTAACTTACACAAGTGATTTTGAGATTGTTTTTTTTAATGACACATTGTACTTCATGTTAATGGTAAACACTAATGAATATTTTTGTATTTATAAAAAAAAAAAATATATATATTTATCACAATTTTCAAAATGTGAAATGCTCTGCTTTTCAGACAGATAGTCATACCACCCAAATACATTAATACATATCTACCATATCTCTGCTATATATCGGCATCATCTTTTAATCATCCTGTAGTTTATTTTGGATGTTAGAAGGCTTACAAGTGTAACAGCGATTTTGCAGATTAAGAAAATTTCCCAAACTAATTTTTAGGGACCACTTCAGTTCTGAAGAGGATTATAAAGGCCTATATATTAGAAACCCCCATAAATCATCCCATTTTCAAAACTGCACCCCTGAAATACAAAACAGCATTTGGGAAGTTTGTTAACCCTTTAAGCATTTGACTGGAATTAAAACAATATGGAGGTGAAATTTAGACATTTAATTTTTTTTCCACTAATTCCTTAATTTAGCCCTAAAATTAAACACATTCATAAAGGGTTAAAAGGAGAAAATGCGTCTCACAGTTTGTTATGCAATTACTCCCGAGCACGAAGATACCCAACATGTGGGTGTAAACTGATGTTTGGGCGAATAGCAGGAGTGACACTGGGCGTCTGAAAAGCATAGCGCTGACTTCGGGAGGTCTCGGCAGGATCAACCAGGTAGTGGGGTCTCCCGGCAGCCTGGGGGTCACTGGGCAGACTCCGGGCTGCAGATTATAGATATCGGCACCCACCGATCTCACCGCAGGGGGTGCTGGGGGGTGGCAAGATGGTGGAACCCCTTGGATGCCACGGTCATGTTTGACCGTGGCATCCAAGGGGTTAAAACCTCCGATCGGAACTCAGTTCCGACAGGAGGTTATGGAGCAGGGTGTTAGCTGTCAGTTACCAAAAAGTGTATACTCACCTGACCCCAGCGCTCTGTTGTCCGCTGCCAGTCCATTCAGTCTTGTGCCGGCGCCTCCTTGCTGGGAGTCCTGCACCTCATGTGACCGCTGAAACCAATTAGGTACATGATTTCTAGAAATGAGGCGCGGCAATAGAACCGAACAGACACAGGGGACAACGGGGTGCTGGGGACAGGTGAGTATTTTTTTTTTTTTCTTTTTACACCTCCCTGGCAGCCACCACTGTGGTCGGTGCAGTATATGGACAACCTCTTTTAAGGGGTTGTCTGAGCCAAATTTTTTATGGCCACTTTACTGGTCCCCCCAGAAAGTGGCCTCTTCACTGTTCCCCCATATAATGATCGGAGACCCAGGGGAGGATACAAACAAAAAACATTGTTACTTACCTCTTTCTGGCTCCGATGCACTCCATGCTGTTTTCGGCCATCTTTATGTTGGTATAGACGTCACTGAGCCAGGCCTGCGTCGTGACCCATAATGACGCAAGCCCGGACCACGTGATGTCACCGAATAGGCCCAAAGCCTGCCGGAGCACAGGTGTGGTAAGTAACTTTTTTTTTTTTTTTTTTTTTTTTTTATGTTCCCTAACCTCCCCTGGTCCTCCGATCATTATACTTGGGGGTCTGAAAAGACCCCCCTCCCCGCGTAAAATGATAGTAGTGCTTGTGGGGTTCGCGGGCCCACAGCCTCAGTTAATCCCCACTCCTGCTCACAGCTGCTTTCGCTTCCACAGGATGGGAAGCGCAGGCGGCCCTGAACAGGAGCGGGTATTGGTCAGTAAGTAGGGACCGTTACTCCAGCAGGTCACGTCCTAACACACACACACCAGGGGCCCACCAGGACCCATAATGTTCCAGGCCCTGTTAGCAGCTGCTACCCCGGTAGCTACACCCCTGTCCACTGTCTTCTTTTGCCGAAGTCCTCACTGGCTGTGATGTCCCAGGTCTCTTCCTTTAGGCCAGGGGTCAAGTGACATCACAGGCAGTCACGTGCAGAGGGAACTTCCGCTGGAAGAAAACAACAGAGCTGCAGGGACAAACCGCACTGGGAGACATTGGGGACAGGAGAGAAAGTTTTGGGTTCTCACCTGCCCCAGTGTAATAAAAAAAAAAAAATATAACTATATAATATATATATATATATATATATATATATATATATATATATATAAATTTTATCCTGGACAACCCCTTTAGTGTCCCCCAGGCAATTGACCATCATTGCCCCCCCCACAATATAATGGCCCCATCAATGGTCCCCACACAGTATAGGGGGACCAGTGAAGGAACCACTGTATGGGGGGGGGGGGAATAATGAAGGGGCCACTATATACCCTGACAGTGGCCCCTTCACTGGTCCACCCTATAGTAGATTGGGTGATTACTTACCTGTCTTCTCCCCAGTCCCGTTCCTTCTTGCTCCGAGCATACTGATGTAACACGTGCACCCCAAGAAGGAAGAAGCAGGAGGCGCCGGAGATCAGATATGTATCGGTACTTAGCTTGTAGGCCACAGGCTAAATGGGGCCTGTGGCCTACAAGTCTGAGTGGTACAGCAGGAAGCCAGTGTGTGATGATACGAGCCACAGATGTGTATTTATTGTACTAATATTCGCTCATATAGTGTGGTTCCTGTCTTATCAGCCATTTGGTCATAGGCTTAGGGGATGTGGTTTGTGGGATCTGTAATCAACAACCCTTTGATCCCCAGTGAGTCACAGACACAGGCTTTTATTTAAATAACACTGCTACACTCATTAACCGGGCAGGGGGGTCCTTCAGAAAGGATGTTCTGGGCGGGCCCTCTGCACACCATCCACAGACAGCCTTACTTCAAAATAATTATGGTTTTATGACAATATCTGCCCTGGGGAACCTCTTAGTCGCCCCAATAAATAATAAATTCCCCAGATGCGTCAGGTCAAGGCACATGCTCAGAATATACACGTGTCACAGTTCAAAGCCCGAAAAAAGTCCAGACACTGATCTCCCCAAAAGGGAGGCGTCATCCTTGGGGTCTACGCGTTGGAGATCTTGCCACGAACCCCATCATACTGCTGGCCCAACTCTACAGTCATCGGTCAAGGAATCATAAGGTAATACGATTCTGAGAGATGTAGAAAGGAGGGTGGGGCTCCTCCTGGTGACCTCACTTACCAGGTTAAGTAAAAGGTTTCAGACCAGGTAAAGGCAGGTCTTTGCCTTCTGTCTTTTGTTGTTCCCGAAGCGGATGTGTGGGGAGGTCAAGATGGAGACTTCTACCATGCAGCCTAGCATTGAGCCCTGAGACCCTTCTGTTAACCTGGAAGAGATGTAACAGCATGTAGGAAACACATGCTCTGCAACTTGCTTAAGAAAGAACCCTGAGGCCTACCACATGGGCTCAGAGAAACAGACTATCTACTTGTTCTGGAAATTGTCTTGGATCTGCTGAAAGCCACCTGGATAGCAATGCCCAGATTTAGGGGGGTGCTACCACTGGAATAGCATGCCCGGATGCTTGTTTTTGGACTGAATCTAAGTCGTGCCCTGAGCCCATCATCTGGAGCCCAGAGAACCAATCACAGGCTTGTGTTAGTAATATTTCCTTTTCTGTTTAATCTCCTTTTTATTTTGTGCACCATGCCATGTTGCTTTCTACTTGTATTTGCTTGCTAATCGCTGCATGTATTCTCTGTATGTGTTAAGTGTCTAGTGCCGACCCGTTTAGGGGTTAATATATAAAATTTAGAAAGCCCGGTTTGTATTATCCTATCGGTCCAGAACATTTGCTGGAGGTGGGTGTGAGGTAATTTAAGCGCTCAGGTGTGCTGAATGCGGGTTCGGCAGGACGAGATCCTTCACAGTGGCTTTCTGCTCTTCTAGTAACAGGACCGGGTTAGTGGTGCCACTTCTCCCCCAGTTTTGTCATCCTGGCTGCATCACTTACCTCTCCCCGCTCCACTTAAACCTGTGTGTAAGTGATTAGGGGCCTTAATGCACCTCCTCTGCCTATTATAAAAAAGCAGTGGGGGTCCAGTAGAGCCCCTTATTGGCACAGGGCCCACTGGAGGATTCACCGGTCCCCCGATGGGCCAGTCTGACCCTGCTTATATAGCCCATATGACATCAGCACTGGAAGGTCCACCTACAACTGTATATTGGCAGAGAGGCTGTCAGATGTTGCCATCATGTGAGGCACTGCATACATGACAATGTCTGCTCTATCTCCTGGTCTAACACGTTGGAAACTATTTTCTCGTACCGTGGCCATTTTTTGTTCATTGACCAGGGGAATGCAGTGGACATAGTATATCTTGACTTTAGTAAGGCCTTTGATAAAGTATCACATAACATTCTTATTGAAAAAAATGATCAAGTATGGCTTTGATAAAATATCAGTGAGGTGGGTTCACAATTGGCTTAATGATCGGGCACAACGAGTAATTCTAAATGGCTATACATCAAACTGGAAGAAAGTAAAAAGCGGGGTGCCGCAGGGCTCTGTCCTGGGCCCAGTACTTTTTAATATTTTTATAAATGATCTGGATGATGGGATTAATGGGGAACTAATAAAATTTGCAGATGATACAAAGATAGGAGGAATGGCCAACACTAGAGAGGAGAGAGAGTGCATCCAAAAGGACTTAGACACACTGGAACAATGGGCTGAGGTGAACAAAATGGTATTCAACAGGGACAAATGCAAAGTCCTACATCTGGGTAACAGAAATGCAAGAAGCATATATAGCATGGGAGGAATAGAACTAAGTGAGAGTACAGGGGAAAAGGATCTGGGCATAATAGATCACAAATTCAACATGAGTCAGTGCGGTGGCTAAAAAGGCTAATAAAATTCTAGGATGTATCAAGACGAGCATTGTAGCTAGATCAAGAGAGATAATTATTCCACTGTACTCTGCCCTGGTCAGACCCCACCTGGAATACTGTGTACAGTTCTGGGCGCCCGAGTTTAAGAAAGACATCGATTTATTGGAGCAGGTCCAGAGAAGAGCAACCAAAATGGTGGAAGGTCTACAAACCATGTCCTACGAGGAAAAGCTAAAAGAATTGGGATTGCTTAGTTTGCAGAAGAGAAGGCTAAGGGGAGACTTAATAGCGGTATTTAAATATCTGAAAGGTTGTCACAGTGCAGAGGGATCTACCCTATTCTCATTAGCAGAAGGAAGCACGAGAAGTAATGGGATGAAACTAAGGGGAAGGAGATTCAGATTAGAAATTAGGAAAAACTTTCTAACAGTAAGGGTAGTGAGGGAGTGGAATAGGCTGCCACGGGAGGTGGTGAGTTCTTCATCAATTGAAATCTTCAAGCGGAATCTGGATAGGTATATAGCTTGGATGATTTAGGAATTCCTGCTTTTGCAGGGGGTTGGACTTGATGGCCCTTGAGGTCCCTTCCAACTCAAACAAACAAAGAAACAAAGAAAGAAACAAAGAAACAACAATTTGGAATAGTGAGGACAAATTGATTTTCCCTATCTCTAATTATGGCATGCAACAAACCACAGACACAGTGATCACTTTTGGAAGATAGTCCAGCTTTTTCAGCAGGCAGCCAAACACGCTGATAACGTGCTCCAAATTTTTCTGTAAATTTTGTCAATTGTCACTCTGCCAACATGATGTTAGTGTAACGGATGCCTCCCAAGTGTTGTTCTCAGTCTCATACAATCCTTTTCATTTCAGAAGATAGTCTTGCTTTTTCAGCTGCCAGGCTAGACACATCTCCTTTTGTCATCTTCCATTAATATTGTACTACAGCTGATGCTGACTACTACCACTACTCATACAGAAATGTCCTGTGGCCTGGTCCATCATATTATGCCCTGCCACACATATTGCTACCACTGCCTAGTGCCTATCACCACTGCCAGCACTCAGGAAGACATGTCCTGCAGCCATCATATTATATACGCTGTCACACATCACAGCGGTCTAGTGGGTAAGTTTTAGAGCATGAAAGCGAGTGTCAGCACAGTGTATGTTTAAAAGCGTTAGCCACCATTAAGCTGAAAAAAAAAAAATCAAAGTGCCCCAGACAACTCAGAAAGACAGTTATAGGACATATGCTGTAAAAATGAAATTTATCTTACCTGTTCACCAATAAAATGAGATTTTGCAGTGTAAACTGAAAGTGAAACTCCTGGCACGCATTCCAGCGCTGAAGCTGAGGCACATCACAGCTCTTCCTCTTTCCACACATACCATGTGATCACACAGTTTCAATCACCTCAACTTTTCATTGATTGGTCCATTGGAAGATAATGTTAAAGCAGGAGATTTGTTGCTAGATTCAAGGGCCAATTCATAACAAAATGCACCACTCAATGGCACAGCTTAGAAATGTTTTTTTTTTTTTTTTTTTAAACCATTGATCACTAATGATTTACTGTAACATCCTTGTACCATAGATCCCAACCGTTCCGCATCTAGCGGGACAGTCCCGATTTCACACTGGTGTCCTGCATAGCTTAGTTTGTCCCGCTATGCCCCTGAAGTGTTTTGCTGTTAAACTTTATTAGGGTGGGTAAAGGCTAAATGTAGATGCTAAATCCTAGTGGGCTAAAGGACCTTTGATCACATGATCTTGACATCAGACTTGTGTGGGCGGAGCTATTCTGGATACTGTGGGACAGACTGATGTTACACAGAAAGCTAGGAACAAGAGTGATCGAAGAGAGCATGTGTGAACAGATGTAGGGGACAGTTAAACTGAAGGCAGATTAAGGAGCGACATTAAGATGGTGGCAGATGAAGGGGACATTAAACTGAGGGCAACTGTAGGAGGACATTAAACTGTGGGGGGGTAGTTGGAGGGGGGGGGCAGTTGGAAGGGGGGCATACATGTCTGCCTCTATTTGCCCCCAGCTTAATTTCCCCCTCCAACTACCCCCACTGTTTAATGTCCCCCTCTAGTTTCTGCCAGTTTAAACTGGGGCATGAGGAGAGGGACTTAGTACTGTGGGGCAATTAAAGGGGAACAGTGTGGGGGCATATAATGTTAGGGTGACTGTAGGAGCATTATATTGTGTGGGGGCACATGGAAAAATAGATGAGAATGGGTAGAGTCAATGTAGAAGTGGGTGGAGCTAAACTTGCATATTTTGTCCCTCTTTTCTCTTTTGAAAGTTGGGAGGTATGCTGTACTGTGACATCACAGGGCTAAATCCTAGGGGGGCCGGCGCTGCTAATAGCCAGCGTTGGGATTTATTTCACAATATGCAAATGAGAAGTCTGGAGCACTGAGGGTGGTTCTTTTGCTCCAAATTGTTACACCCCACACTCCTCTAATACTCCCTCCTTTCCCACCCCCTCCCTTTTCTGGAAGCTATGCTGAACTCTTCCCTGGCCCTGTATTGCATTCGCTCCACAAGCATGAAGCATAGCTTTTTTTGTTTAAATGGGGCCCACCATGGCTTGTAGCATCGGCAGCAGTTTTGTGAGTGAATCCACTGTTTTTTGGTAAGATCAGGCATTCACTATACAATTGTTTAGTAAACTGTGCTGAATGTATCTTGATCAGTCCTACTTTGTGTGGCCTTAGCCTAGAGTTACATGAAGGTGCTAATTAAAGGTATTATCAATATTGATTGCTGCGGTCTCTTCACTAGTTACCAAGCACAGCACCAAACATGCTATAAAGGATATGCTTAGTATTGCAGCTCAGCCCAATTCATTTGAAATAGATTGAGCTGCAGCATGGCCCTGTGACGTATTGACGTGATGTGTCTGCCTGAGTAGAAGTGGTGCTCAACAGCATATTCCGATAATACCCCTTTAAGGACCATAGTGGAGTTACTTGATTACTGCCTCCAAGCACCTCACATTAATAACCCTTTATTCCAGTTTCACACAGACACTCCACAAACGGAAACACCACCTTCTTCTTTAAGAGGCTCCTCTGTCCTCCACTCATTACCTGTAGTAATGGCACCTGTTCAAAATTGTTATCAGTATAAAAGACACCTGTCCACAACCTCAAACAGTCACACTCCAAACTCCACTATGGTGAAGACCAAAGAGCTGTGGAAGGACACCACGCAAGATCTCACCCCGTGGGGGCAAAATGATCACAAGAACAGTGAGCAAAAATCCCAGAACCACTCGGGGGGACCTAGTGAATGACCTGCAAAAAGCTGGGACTAACATAACAAAGGCTACCGTCAGTA
Source organism: Leptodactylus fallax (assembly GCA_947044405.1). Classification (NCBI taxonomy): domain Eukaryota; kingdom Metazoa; phylum Chordata; class Amphibia; order Anura; family Leptodactylidae; genus Leptodactylus; species Leptodactylus fallax. The sequence goes on along the minus strand of CAMRHE010000007.1, from coordinate 8,088,547 downwards.
ACACACTATGCCGCCAGGGACTCAGATCCTGCAGTGCCAGACGTGTACCTCTGCTTAAGCCAGTACATATCTGGGCCAGTCTGAAGTTTGCTAGACAGCATTTTGATGTTCCAGAAAAGAATTGGGAGAATGCCATATGGTCAGATGAAACAAAAGTAGAACTGTTTGGTAGAAACACAACTCGTCATGTTTGGAGGAGAGTGAATGCTGAGTTGCATCCAAAGAACACCATACCTACTGTGAAACATGGGGGTGGCAACATCATGCTTTGTGGCTGTTTCTCTGCAAAGGGACCAGGACGACTGATCCGTGTACATGAAAGAATGAATGGGGCCATGTATCGTGAGATTTTGAGTGCAAACCTCCTTCCATCAGCAAGGGCATTGAAGATGAAACATGGCTGGGTCTTTCAGCATGACAATGATCCCAAGCACACTGCCAGGGCAACAAAGGAGTGGCTTTGTAAGAAGTATTTTAAGGTCCTGGAGTGGCCTAACCAGTCTCCAGATCTCAACCCCATAGAAAACCTTTGGAGGGAGTTGAAAGTCTGTGTTGCCCAACGACAGCCCCAAAACATCACTGCTCTAGAGGAGATCTGCATGGAGGAATGGGCCAACATACCAGCAACAATGTGTGCCAACCTTGTGAAGACTTACAGAAAACATTTGACCTCTGTCATTGCCAACAAAGGATATAATAAAGTATTGAGATGAATTTTTGTTATTGACCAATTTGCAAATAAATTCTTTAAAAAAAAAAAAAAAAAACCTTGTGATTTTCTGGATTTGTTTTCTCATTTTGTCTCATAGTTGAAGTCTACCTATGTTGTCAATTACAGGCCTCTCATCTTTTTAAGTGGTAGAACTTGCATAATTGTTGGCTGGCTTTTTTTCCCCCACTGTATATGTTTATTAACAGATACAGGCTGGTGACGGGTTCATACAGCTTCAGTTACATAACCTTTTCTATTAAAAGATGGCTGGACCATGGTAGCAAACACGTCCTCTAACCTCTTGTGTCCCCCCAGCTCCTCATAGAATGTAAGCTCTTGCGAGCAGGGCCCTCACTCCTATTGTTTGATATGTTAATTTCTTTGTCACATTGTAATGTCTCATATTGTCTGTTCATGTGTCCTCTGATTTGTAATGTGCTATGGAATATGTTGGTGCTATGTAAATAAAGTTAATAATAATAATAATAATAATAATAATAATAATAATAACAGTGGTTTTTATGTTTGTCACCACCTGGGTCTCCAATTGTTATACTCTGGGGTCTGAAAAGACCCAATAATTCATGGGTGGGCCACTATGGCGCAAAATACCGTGTGCAGGGTCCGCTGCGGGCCATAATACCGTGTGTGTAAATGGGGTGTTATACTGTGTGGGGGCCAGGAAAGGGAGTGCTATGTGGCATCCAGTCTCTACTAAGGGACTCTATGAACTTAAGAGGTGTTATTTTTATAAGGGCATTATTAATACAAGGGGGGATATTTATATAAGGGGCCATTAGGGAGTATATAAATATGTCAAGTGGTGGTCATTTATATAAGCGTTTATTAGGGGACATCAATTATATAAGGGCTCATTATGAATAGAAGGAGGCATCATTTATATAAAGGGTCATTAGGGGAGCAGTATTTATGTCAGGGGGGAATCAGGAGTATAATATAAGGGGGCAGTTAATTAAAGGTGTTGTCCATGATAGCCACTTTCTTAATATGAGACTGGGGAAAGTGATAAAAAAAAAAAACCCAAAACAAAAACACCACACACACACACGTTCCTTGTGCTCTGATGTCTCCCACCGTGGTCTGGTTCTGCTGCTCTGGTGTTTTCTTCTGGCGGAAGTCCCCATCACACATGACCGCTGAGGTCGCTGTGGGGGAAGAAAACACCGGAGGTGCAGGTCTGAAACACGCTGGGAGACACCGGAGCACCTTCCCCAGCCGCATATTAAAAAAATGGTTATCCTAGACAACCCCTTTAGTGTATGGGGATGCATAGGACGTCTTTTGCGGGACAAGGTGTACTTTTTAGATATGGTTTTAGGAAATTGCTATTGCTTTGATCACTTTTTGTTAAAAAATTTTTTGTCAGAGGTGAAAAAGTTAAAAAATGGCAGCACTTTTGATTCCCCCCCCCCCCCCGCTACAGGGTTTATATTTTTATAGAGGTGTAGACCTGGTGTTTTTGGACACAGGGATACCTAATGTGTATGTGTTTCACAGTATTTAAGTACTTTTATATGTGTTCTAGGGAAAGGGGGGGTGATTTGATAATTTAATATTTTTTATATATATTTTTTTTTTTTCACTTAATTTTTTTATTATTTTTTTTTTGCATTTATTAGACCCCCTAGGGGTCTTGAACCCCAGGGGGTCTGATCACTAATGCAATGCATTACAATGCTAATGCATTGCAAAAAAAAAAACAGTGCTTCTATTGCAGGCTACATAGAGTAGCCTGCAATAGAAGTTAGTGAGAGACAGGCCTGTGAGCCTTCACAAGGCTCCCGGCTGTCATACCAACGGGACGCCAGCCCTGGAGCTTGCTCTGGGTGCTGGTGATTCCCGGTAAAATGGCGCCTCGGTCAGCTTTGACTGAGGCACCAGAAGGGTTAATGTCAGTGATCAATGCGGGTACCGATTGCAGGCATTAGCGTCAGGTCTTTGCTGTATAAGACAGCAGAGACCCGGCGGCTATGGCGGCCGCACGACTCCTGAGCGGCCGCCATCTTTAAACACCTGGCATCCGCCGTACTATTGTACGCATGGGACGTACTTGGACGTTCCGACATCACAACGATCCAAAACACAAGGCCAGTTCGACCTGTCATTGGCTACAGCAGAAGAAAGTGAAGGTTCTGGAGTGGCCATCTCAGTCTCCTGACCTCAATGTCATTGAGCCACTCTGGGGAGATCTCAAGCGCACAATACATGCAAGACAGCCCAGGAATTTACAGGAAGAATGGATAGTTTTATCTGAAAAAATTAAGAGCCTCATCCACAACTACCACAAAAGACTTCAAGCTGTCATTGATGTTAGAGGGGGCAATACATGGTATTAAGAACTGGGGTATGTGAACTTTTGAACAGGGTCATTATGATTTAAAAAAAAAAAGAGAAAACACAGTTTGACAACAAATGGCTTCAACCACTAACCATGAGTGGAGAAAAAGTTTGTGTTATCATTCATATTCTCGGAAAAAAGGCCAAAAAAAAAAAAAAAATCTGCCAGGGTATGTAAACTTTTTACCACAACTGTATAAGCATGTAGCTTGGTGGATTGATGAACCCGTGTTGCTCATTCACTTCGATGGAAGTGCCAAAGATAGCCGAAGTACAGTACTCAGCTATCTGCGGCGCTCCTATTATAGAGAATGGGGGCCACGTGGACTCGTCCACCCACCAAGCAGAAGATGTGTGAAGTCATTGTCAAGGTTAATGCCGTGTTATTGATCTCTGATACTGAAGTAATACAGTAAGAAGAATTCTTAACTGTTTCATAAGTTAGTGTATGTTTATTGGGCAATGATAACAGCATGTGAAGCTAGCAGCATGTAAACTCAATTTTATTTTATTTTATTTTTTTTGGGGGGGGGCACCTTTCTATAGTCCACCTCAGGCAGCAAAGAGGCTAGGTTCACCACTGGATCCCCCCTATCCCCCCCCCCTCATGTCCCTCCAGTATACCCCCACATTACTAACAAGCATCCCACTATTTCCCATGTCTCTCCTGTGCACCCTCACACTGCTACTATCCCCCCCATGAGCTTTAAAGGGGTTGCCCAGTCACAACAAGCATTACCTGGTATTCACAGTTTTGTACTTTGGCCATCTCCGGTACTCTGAAAACACTCAAATTGATGGAACAGCGGCAAGCATTTAAGACCAGCCATTGCATTCAGACTGGGGTGCAAAACACCCAAATTCTTATGACTCCCTTGCAAGATACCCACAGGGGAGGGGATAACTTGTGGAGACCAGATAGCCCCTGTAAGTCTACCACCGCAATGCTAGCAATTATTTCACCAATAGCCATACATTTCCTGTGCACCCCCAAACAAGCATTCTACATCTCTAGTGCACCCCCATAGTATTAATAAGCACTCCACAGCTCCCCAAAGAAGTTTCACACAGCTCCCCATGTGTCTTAAGGCTGAAGCCCAGCATGGTGGAAACACCACAGCAAAAACTACAGCGTTTTACAGTCCCTGCAAAGTGGATAGGATTCTAGTGAATTCCATCCACGCATTGCAGAAATATACCCACAGTGGAAATTTTGCGGTTTCCAAAACAGTTGCATTTTGGGAAATTTCAGCATGTCAATTATACCTATATAATTATACCAGCATGTCAATTATACCTATAGTGAAAACACCAGAGTTTTCACTATAGGTATAATGGAAGAAGAAAGTCTGCAGAGGAAAACTCTGCAAACTGTGTGAAAAGCACTAAATGACTGTTTCCACAGTGTTTTTTCATGCAAGGCTTTTTGGCTGTGTCCAGCTACTTGGGGCCTTAGCCTAAAGCACACACAATCGCCCATGCACCGCCAATGGAGGAGTTTCTTTGCATCTCTTATGCTAACCTAACAGATATTACAATCATGTTACATTTATTCCAAAATAGACAAAAGCTCCCAAATTATGTAATGAATAAACCCATTTCACTTTTAAACGTGAATGTAAAGTGGTGGGCCAAAGCCCTAGCGCAACATTTGGGACTTCTCCCAAAAGTTTAATACAGCATGCCTCCCCCACCCCCCTTCACACATTTCCTTAGCACAGATGTCGAGAAGGCGTTTGATAGGGCAAGCTGTATGTATGCCTCCCTTCTAGAATTTTGTATATCCCATTAGTTCATCACAGCTATCCAGTAGTAAATGACATCCTGTCTGACACCTTTGCTATAACAAATGGGATGTGGTAGGGATGCCATTTGTCACCATCCCAGTTTTTGTTAGTCATAGAAACATTTTTCCCAGAAGATCAGGCAGGACAACATCCATAAGAGGGAATTATACATAACGGCTGTGTTTTTTGGACAATCTCTAATCTTAACCACTAGCCCTACCCTCAAATCATTTTACTTTTCCAAGAATTTGGCCCACTCTCCAATATTAAAATAAATTACAAATCAGAAACTCTAAATACATCAGATCCTGCTTAAGTCAAAATGAAGCTTAACACCATTTCTCCTTTAACTTGGCCAGAAAACCTAAATCCATAGGTCTCATTTCTATCTTGGACAGGTAGGAAGAACCTTTAAAAACCATGTATTGTTCCTAAAATCTTATTTCTTATACAAACCCTTCACATTTGGTTTCCCAAAACCTTCTTTTTGCACTTGAGGACTATTTTTCTGTAAACCCAGGAGTTGCAACAAAAGGAATGGGAAATACAAAGGGAACGCTCATACTTCTCCCTTCTGCTCTATCCATATCTGGCTTTTCTGAAAAGTGGGTCCTTAGCCTTAGGAGGCTTTGGTCTTCCCAATGTAGAGACATTATAAAGCAAGATTGCATTATACTGCCCACCCAATCCCAGTTTATATGTCGAACTGGAAACTCATTTATTGTCTAAAAAAAAGAATGCAAGGCACTCATGGGCCTTTCTAAGCACTGCCCTTCTATTACATACTCCTACAGCTGTATCCGTACAATTGTCTGTTCAACACAACCTTAACTCGCATAACCTGCTACTTTCAAACCTTAACTTTTTTTTGCTCCTAAATTTATTGCCATATTTCATCCACTGCAAAAGAGTAACATACTGTTCCATACTCATTATAGCACAGGACAGTATGTCACTGGGAGGCAATGACTAATAGCAGCATAGATCACTATACTGGTAGGAATCCCTCTCCCGGGAATACTGTTCAGTCTGGTAACTCCGACCAACACATGAAACGAATTTCATGCATTTCAGCAAAGGAACAGGAGATAAGGTAGCCACACATTAAACAAATCATCTCATAAATTTTGGACAGCCATCCAATGTGTATGGGAATGTCCTGACTTTCCGCACATGGCAGACGATGCTGAAAGAATTGTGTTTGTTAGATTTCATAATACTTTTCTTCCACCAGGAGATAAGCAACTGCCAGAATACCCATCTAGCTAGGTATCTTGTGTTTAGGAATCTACAGCTACTAATTCTATCTAATCTATCTATTTAGTTTATTTATTCTATGAAAACCTGTTGTCTAACATTTATATCTGGGTGCCTCTATAATCAGTTTTCAATGTGATTTTTACATTTACACAGCTTAAACACATGCTTTTCACTTGTTCGACAAGTAAAAAGCATGTGCTCAAAACATCCCTCTAATTGTTAGACATAAGACAGCTAATCAATCTGTACTGTGTCTACTAATGACATCTAATTCTATTAAATTTCAAATCTATCCTCCCCATATCTTATCTTTACAGAAAAGAGGAATAACAGTGCACATTACAGAAGTTGGCCATGATTTCTCTCCTCCCCCATGCAGTGTGAATTTGAGCTGTGCAGCTGTTGTGGGATGTTTCTAGGTCTAAATTTATTTGTGGTTTGTGTGCACAAATGTCACTCTACAGCCAACAGGAATAACGTCCACCTGTTCCCACTTTTCAAATATCTACTTTTCCAAACTTTGCCTATCTCCTTTGAATCATTACAATGCAGTAAATCCTAAGACTGGACGGGATATTTTTTACTGTAACAGAGCTTCTAACACAGGACGACTGGAAAAGAGGGACACCTTATAGAATACAAGGTAAAGGTCCAACTGTTATATTATATTTTTTTTTTTTTTCTTTGTAATGTATTTCATTTCATTATAAAGAGCAAAGTTGAGGCCACACATGCGCTTTTTTTGTTTTGTTTTTTTTTGAGCCAAAAAGCAAGGAGTGTCTCCTGATGGAATGGAAAATATAAACTACTTGTACTTGTACTTTTGCTAAATTCTCCTGGCTTTAGCTAAAAAAAATTATGCTGAAAAAATCTGCACCCAAAAAATTTCAGGTTCTCCACAGCATGTAGCCTCAATTTAATACATACAGATTATAGAGGTGTTTTTTGTGAGTGTTTCAAATTGTACAAATGCTATTTGACAGTATAACATGCAGGTTACAATTTGCCATTTTTTAGATATATTAGATCCCTGTATGTTTAGAATCTTCTAAATCTAAAAGGCGCACTGTAACTCAATTTCTAGAGATAGTATGTAAGTCACACTATTAGTTCTAGCATAGCCAGTCAACCAGGAGTGTTTAAATCAAACTGGGGTATATTTGTGATGACTGGCTTCATAACCCCAGTGGAAAAACCACCTCCTTTATAAGGAGATGCACACCTCTGAATAAATGAAGTGGCTCCTCTGCCAGGCTATAATTTAGCTTTATAAATATATTATAATTTAGATTTCAGCGATCATTTGCACATTGTTTTATGTATTTACTGTAGGTTCTATAATGAATCAGTTTATGGGAAGAGAGTGTGGGTATTACTGTCTCAGGATATCACGCAAAAGGTAGTTTTTAAGCAGTTAGCAGAGGATCTTTGCTCTTCACCATCAAGGCTGCTCGACTATACCATTCACCGAAAACATTCTTTCCTCAAGGATGAAAAAAACATTGTGCTGCACATTAAATGAACAGGATGACAACACTATGTATATCCCTAAAAGGGGTTGTCCAACTATAGACATTTTCCCTATCCCCTTTCTGTAAACTCCACCAATCCCATAGAAGTAAATGGATGAATAGTTAGTGTGAAAAACCTTTTAAACCAGTTTCTGCAAGGTATGTGATTCTGGTTAATCACATATACACTGTGGGGAACCGCTCAGGAAGATGCTTGGCAGCAGTGCAGGAAACAGGGACACAGAGGCTGGATCACACTCAAGTCTGGTGTTTATTTGGTTTCAGGTGCATAACAGTTTGCCTTTACAAAGACATGAAAAAAACAAAAACCTTCTCAGCTGAGAAATAACTAATACAAAAACAGACCCTATCTATACAGGGGTCTGGCTGCCAGATACACAGGTCAGTTTTCCTCAGTGTAGTACCACACCTCCTAGTTCTGACACTCAGCCTATATCAGACCTTAATTAGTCAGGTGACCTCCCTGCTGTGGGCTTCTACCACACACCCTTTAACTGCCTGGCTGGAAAATACCTGTTCTCCCAAACCACACCCTTCACTTTCTCACAACACATTGCAGAAAAAAAAAAAAAAAAAAAATTTGCAGTGGAAAAGCTGGGTTTTTGAAAATTGCAGCATGTCAATTATACCTGCAGAAATGCTGGCATTTTCCATACAGGTATAATAGGGTTAAAAAGTCTGCAGAGGAAAAACTCTGCAAAATCATAATGAAAAATGCTGCAGAAGAAACGTGATGCGTTTCTGCCACATTTTTTTTGCAGCGTTATTTTTGTTGCGCTTTGCTACGTTCCCATGTTGTGGAAAAGCTGCTTTTTAAGTTACAGATTTTGCTGAAGTTTTCTGAGCCAAAGCCAGGTGTATAAGTACTTTATATTTCCCATTTTGTTTTGTAAACTCTTATTGCTTTGGCTCAAAAAACGCAGCAAATTCTGAAACAAAAAAGCCGATTTTCTGCAACATGGGGCCTTAGGCTAAGGCCAGGGCCCCATGTTGCGGAAATACACGCAGCGATTTCCAATACAGTCGCAGTTTTGGAAATTGCAGCATGTCAGTTATACCTATGGAAACGCCAGCAGTTTCCCTCTAGGTATAATGGAGGCAAAAAGTCCACACAGGAAACCTCTGCAAACTTTCTATGAAAAGCGCAGCAGGAAAACCGTAATGTGTTGCCGCTGTGGTTTTTCTCGCAGTGCTTTTTTGCTGCTTCCCGCTACGTGGGGCCTTAGCCTAAAGGAGTTTTCAAGTTTAACACTGATCCAACACAGAGGCCATTAATAATAGATCTTCGGAAGTCTGATACCCGGGACCTCCACAGATCACCCTTATCTCTGACCGCACTTTCTGTGTATCATTTGCATGCTCTGTTTCTTCCCCTTGCCGTTGGGGTTCCTCAGGGCTTGATCCTAGTTCCCCTGCTCTTCTCCCTCTACACAGCCCCCATTGGACATACAATCACTAGATTTGGCTTCCGATACCATCTTTATGCTGATGACACCCAATTATATACGTCATCCTGTGACATCACCCCTGCACTAATACAGAACACCAGTGACTGTCTCTCTGCTGTCTCAAATATCATGTCTTCGCTCTATCTGAAACTGAATCTCTCAAAGACTGAACTACTGCTGTTTCCACCATCTAATAGATCTGTCCCTGATATCTCCATTGCAGTCTCCTGCCTTACCATAACTCCTAGGCAGTATGCCTGCTGCCTTGGGGTTATGTTTGACTCAGACCTTTCCTTCACCCCCCATAGCCAATCACTCGCATGCTCATGTCATCTCCACCTCAAAAACATCTCCAAAATACGCCCTTTCCTTACCACAAATACACTTATTGTTGCCCTGATTCACACTCGCCTTGACTACTGTAACTCCTTACTAATCGGTCTTCCCCTTACTAAACTCTCCCTTCTACAATCTATTCTGAATGCAGCAGTCAGGCTCATCTATCAGTCTAGACGCTACAGCGATGCCTCCGGTCTGTGACGGTCACTACATTGGCTGCCTATTCAATACAGAATACAATATAAACTTATCACCCTCATTCACAAGGCTCTCCATAATGCTGCACCTCCCTACATTTCCTCCCTCATCTCTATCGCCCAACCCGTACTCTCCGTTCACTCAATGACCTAAGACTAACATCCTCCATTATCAGGACCTCCCACGCTTATATACAAGACTTCTCCCGAGTTGCACCACTTCTCTGGAATGCTCTATCCTGGACTATTAGATTAACCCCCAATTTCCACAACTTCAAGCGTAAACTAAAGACATCTTTTCAGACAGGCCTATCACAACTCCTAGTGTAAACCCTTCCATAGTTAGAATCCCTAAAATGTACCCTCTGTTTATGCTCCAACATTACCTCACAGGATATGATGCCGTATCAGACTAACTTTATATGTCCAGGCACCATCTGCACATTAAAGGACTCGACTGGTGACGGCTCATACAGCTTTATATATGTGTAATGACACTAACCTATTACAAAATTGTCTGATCATTGTACAAGCAATGCTACGTCTGTTGCCACCCCTGCTACCTCTTGTGTCACCCCCTCTACCTCAGATTGTAAGCTATTTGGTATTGTTTACATGGGTATTGCAGCACTGCCCCATAGATTTGAATGGGACAGCACTGCAGTACCCATACTCGCCACTAGTTTGTACAGTGTCGGGCACCCACAGATCTAATATTGATAATCTATCCTAAGGTTAGGGCATCAATGTTAGAAATTGGATAACCTCTTTAAACCTTTGCAGTCCTTTGTACCTGATTTACAGGGCTGACATTTTTAAGAGAAAGCTCTGGGCCTAATAAAGCTTCTGTCAGAGTTAGCCTTTGTAATGCCCTGTAGGCTTTTACATGCATAGGTAGTAATGTATTTGCATATACACAGTAAGTATTTAAATGCAGTACGTACCGTGTTTCTCCAAAAATAAGACCTACCCTGAAAATAAGCCAGGTTTTTTGAGTAGACTTGAAATATAAGCCCTACTCCAAAAATAAGCCCTAGCTAATTTAACCCCTTCCCGACATCTGCCGTGCGATTACAGAGGATGCCGGGTCCTTAAAGTTGGCAGTCACTCTGCTGCAGAGCTGCTGTCATATCTGCCGTACAGGGTTAATGCCCGCGGTCAGTGTCTATCCTGATTGCGGGCATTGTTCAGCGTGACCCCCCCTCCTTCTTACCAAAGTAGTGCAACCCGGAGTTAATGCCCGCGATCAGAGTGGACTCTGACCGCGGGCATTGCAAAGTGTGAACTCCGCGCTCCCCCCCCCCCCCACAGTCCCCACGGCCGGTCTCAACCTCCTAAAGCTACTATAACGGATCACCTTGTACAGCGGAGACCTGCAGTTAATGCCTGCGATCAGAGTCCACTGATTGCGGCACAGGCATTGTTGAGTGTGCCAGTCCGTGAACCCCCTCCCCCCCTAAATCCACCCCCCCAAAGCAGAGGAACTATCCCCGGGGCCGGTCCCCACACCTTTCATGTTGCAGGTCAGCTCCCGCGTGGCGAGATCGCAGGAACCAACCTGTTCCTTTGACAGCTGTTTGAAAGAGTTATGAAGACTCCCAGGCCTGTCATAGGAATATTACTATTGAGGCTGGTCTATGACCAGCCTCATTTGTAATGTAGATAATCTCCCATAGACTGCAATACGTTGTATTGCAGTCTATGGGGTGATTGCAGGTTCAAGCCCCCTAGGATAGGTTAATAGTAAAAAAAAATAAATAAAAGTTCAAGCCCCTCCCCCCCTACTTTCACTAGAATACATATAAAAATAAAATATTACTGTGAAACACATACACATTAGGTATCCCTGTGTCAATATGTAAGAGACAGCCAATGTTGTCTTAAGCTTCATTTGTCTGTATAAACTGTTAATGTTGAATGTATTTCTGTGATTCTGTTCCTTTAAGACAGCAGCCATTGTAATTGTGACATGATGCTGGAGTGAGACCCCCCCCCCCCTTTTATATCAGCCTGTCTGTTCTGCAGACAGCGTGTGAGCAGAGAAGCAGGAAGTGACGAGACAGAGAGCAGCAGCCATCTTGGCAAGTGTTGTATTGAACTGGTGTGGAGATTTTTCTGTACAGCTAAGCTGTATCTTGGTCCAGAGACAAACAGAGTGTAAAGAGACAACAGGACTAGTGAGTCCACGTGAAAGGAACTGTGCTCAGTGGCTGATCAGTGAGACTGACATTGTGACTGTGTATATGGATACCACAGATAGAGACTCGCAGTGCTGTTGATGTACTGGACGGCACCTGCTAAATCCCGCTTTACATCCCAGCTCAGTGTATGGATTCGGCAGGACTGTCAGTGTGCTGAGTGGAATCTGCTGTTGGATTACATTGCATTCAGTTGGTTTCCCTGTCTGTTAAAGAGGACTTCATTTCTCCCAAGATCCTGATAACCGTGAGGAGAGGACGCTTCACTATAAAAGAAAGGACCGACTTTGGGCCCCACCGCGCGCTTCTACGGACTGTAAGCGGTCCACCTGGACCACTGGGGAAAAGGGGGTGCACCCAAATGTGAAGTCAGGGTCAGTTAGGGATAGTTTTGAGTATATTGTTCATTCAGTGTCCATACTGCAGAAGTGGACAGAGTAAAAGTAGAAACCATTGCAGAATTTGCCTTGAAATTGTTCATGCTATATTGTATATTTTGCTTGTCTTTAGCCCTGTCATTTTACCTTTAACTAGCCTTTATTAACTTATAGTAAATATATATTTTTTTTCTTGAACTACCGCGTGTGCGTTCATTTCTGGTTGCGGAGTCCAAACCACCTGCCTTGCTCTCGGTTCACAAATTGGCGTAGCCGGCAGGATCCGCTTACCAGAATGGACGGTGACGCACCCGTTCGGGAGAATGGTGCTGGAGGAAGAATGCCAGCAGGGGCTATAATGAGTCAGTTAGCTAAATTTGATGGCAATAATATGTCAGTGAGTATGTGGGTGGAACAGATACGAATGATACAGCGAATGTACCAGACCGCACCAGAGGTACTAGTAGAGCTAGCAATATTGACATTACAAGGGGATGCTAAGACCACGGTGATACTGAGGCCATTTGAACAAAGGCAGACATTTGAGCAAGTAGTCCAGATTCTAGAAACCATCTATGGAGAAACTGCATTGCTGGGGTCTCTGCAGGCTCGGTTCTTCCAGAGGGTACAACAGGAGAATGAAAGCCTTCCCCAATATGCAAATGCCCTACAAGAACTGCTCCGAGATATTCAAAGGAAGGAAAGAGGGGGCTCGCCAGCCTTCTGTAACCCTGATCGGACTCTCCGTGACCAGTTTGTCCTGGGGATACGTGACGGCAGTTTAACTGTGACTATGCTGGATTTTATACGACGAGAGACTGATGCTAAATTCCATGATGTACAGGTAGAGGCCATCTCCCGTGCCAATAGTATGGTCCCGAGGCCGCAGACCGCAGTTGGAGTTACTTTGTCACAGGGGGCTAGTTCTGGCTCAGAGACAGTAGAAAAAGGGACGGGTAAAGAAATTCTCACAGTAATGCAGAAACTGCAAGAACAAATGGAACACTTGCACACTCGTTGTGATGAGCAGTCTATGAAAATTGCAGACTTCCAGAAGACTGGAGATGAAAGGGTGAGCCATCCACACCCAGCAAGTCAGAATCACCCACCACCCCGCTGGAGGGGTGAGGATAGGACCTACCGAAGGGGTCCAAATCATTTAGTGCAGTGCTCAGGAGAAATCGAAGGGGCTTACCGAAGGGGCCCAAACAGATGGCCAGAACGACGGGGGATACGCTGCTGGGAGTGTGGACGGATGGGCCACGTTGCTGCTAGATGTCCAGAGCAGCGACAAACTTATGAGAGACCGCCGTTAAACTGAAGTCCCCTGCTGCTGAAGGGCGTGTAGTAGGGGAGACTGACAAGGAGACTATGTGGGGAGAATGCCCTGATGATGACCTGATCGCTGCAAGTCCTGTCATACAGGTGGAAATGGAGGGTATTCCGGTTACCGGGATGATTGACACGGGTTCCCAAGTAACGACCTTGAGTAGAGACTGTTATGAACGGTACTTCCGGCAACATGTGAAATATGATCCCCATACATTCGTACGAGTGGTCGCAGCTAACCAGTTACCAGTTCCGGTCGTGGGAGTGGCCTGGATGAATGTCCGGGTATGTGGCCAAGATCTAGGTAGGAAAGGCATTGTGGTGGTACAGGAGTCACATGAAGTAAAGGTCCCTGTCATTTTGGGGATGAATGTGTTAAAAGAATTAGATCAGATCCTTTTTGAAAAGAAAGGTCACGGTTATTGGAAAGAAACCACCACCCATCGGCCTACTCAAACAGCTTTCCAGCGGCTGATCCGGACATGTGGCTTACAGAAAAGTTCAGATGCACAGCGTCCTCTGGCTCGAATTTCAGTTCCTTTGCATACAAAAGTTACACTGCCACCCAGTCGGGAGACAATAGTGTCCATGCCCGTAGGCACCTGTCGGAAACTAGAGGGCATAGCTGTGTTGGTAGAACCACTGCAGGCAGCCGAAGGAGGTGTTGATCCGCTAGTGGCCCGTTCCTTGGCAATAGTTCGCAATGGAAGAGTACCACTTCGATGTGTAAACACTCAGGACCAGAGTGTGGACCTGACCCCAGGGAGGCTGCTGGCTAACATCTATGTGACTCCGGAGGAAGTAAGGAAAGTAACTCCAATGCAGCTGAAGCCGACTGAAAGGGATGAGTGGACCGTAACTGTGTCCATGGGAGAAGATGAGGAACCCACCTCTGAATGGAATGGCTGTGCAATTCGAGAACAGATGAAGATGGATGTAAGTTCATGTTCTCTGGAATGGGTGCAGAAGGTAGATGAGCTGTTGTGGGAGAACCAAGCCACCTTTGCACGGTATGCTGAAGATTTTGGATGTACCACAGGGATCTACCATGAGATTCCCACAGGAGACACCCCTCCAATTAGAGAGCGCTACCGACAAATTCCTCCACAGTTGTATCAGGAAGTGAAAGAACTGTTAGCTAAGATGCTACAGGGTGGGATCATCCAAGAAAGCCAGAGTCCCTGGGCGGCTCCTGTGGTGTTAGTAAGAAAAAAAGATGGGTCCATCCGATTTTGCGTAGACTATCGGAAGTTAAACGCTTGCACCGTACGAGATTCCTACCCCTTGCCACGGATTGAGGAGTCCCTCTCAGCGCTAGGGAGAGCCCGGTACTTCTCCTCACTAGATCTGGCTAGTGGGTATTGGCAGGTGCCGATGGCCACAAAAGACAAGGAGAAGACGGCATTCATCTTGCCCATGGGACTATACGAATTTAACCGGATGCCCTTCGGGTTGACAAATGCACCCGGAACGTTTCAGCGGTTGATGGAGAAATGTCTCGGTGACTTCAACTTTGAGTTCACTCTCATCTACTTGGATGACATTATAGTGTATTCTGCGACCTTTGAAGACCATCTCCACCAGTTGGGGCAAGTATTTCGAAGATTGCGGGAACATGGGCTCAAATTGAAACCCAGTAAATGTCGGTTGTTCCAATCTGAAATTGATTACTTGGGTCACCGCGTATCAGGAGAAGGGGTGAGACCATCAAGAGACAAGATAGCGGCTGTTCAAGATTGGCCGATACCGACTACCCTGCGAGAAGTGAGGGCGTTCCTTGGAGTAGCCGGTTACTATCGACGGTTTATTAAGGATTTCGCCAAGGTAGCAGCACCACTTAATGCTCTCCTACGAGGCACATCCGGTGGTCCAAAGAACCGGTCCGTGAAGTGGGGACCTGAACAGGAACAAGCCTTCCAGGCATTGAAGGATGCACTGACAACAGCCCCAATCTTGGCATATGCTGATTACCACTTGCCGTTCCAGCTATATACAGATGCAAGCCTGTATGGTCTTGGAGCAGTGCTTTCCCAGCTTCAGGATGGCCAGGAGAGGGTCATAGCGTACGGCAGCCGGTCTTTGAGAGATTCTGAAAGAAACCCCGAGAATTATAGTTCATTTAAATTGGAGCTGTTGGCACTGGTATGGGCCATGACCGAGAAATTCTCTGAATATTTGACCGGTGCTGAAGTTTTAGTACTGACTGACAACAACCCACTAGCTCACCTGGAAAATGCCAAGCTCGGGGCGTTAGAGCAGAGGTGGATAGCCCGAATGTCTACATTCAATTACCGCATTAAGTATCGGTCCAAGACAGAGAACCAGAATGCTGACGGACTTTCTAGGGTAACTGCCCAGACCCCCACAGAAGACGTGGATCATGAGTTGGAGCATGTGGAGGTGCCCGATTTCAGCAGATTTTCACAGGCCTTGACCGCCACTAATCAGTTTGAGATGGAGGGGACTGAAATGGCTCCTTTCTTTGGTCCCTCACGGCAGGAATGGGCACAGATACAACAGACCCATGAGGGGCTGGCGCAGATGATCAAGTGTGTTGAGAAAGGCCAGAAGCCCTGTAGAGAGGAAAGAGAACGACTGACACGTGAGATATTATCTGTTTTGAGTCAGTGGGAAAAGTTGGAGATGAAAAATGGAGTGCTATGCCGAAAGGTCTATTTACCTTCTGAGATCGACATTCGATACCAAATTGTGGTGCCTAGTGAACTGGCTCGCTCCTTGGCAGTTGAGGCTCATAATAAGAATGGACATTTTGGTCATGAGAAGACCTTTCGTTGGTTACAGCGACTGATTTACTGCCCTGGTCTTCGTCAAATGGTCGAAGAAGTATGCCGCAGCTGTCGAACTTGTGAGATCCATAAGGCAATAGAACAGAGAGCTCCCCTGCAAACCATCGTGACCCAGGAACCTTTAGAAATCGTCATGATAGACTATCTAATGGTGGGCCCATCCAATAGCGGACACCAGTATTGCCTCGTAATGGTGGATCACTTCACCAAATTTGCGGTGGTAACCGCCACCAAGGACCAGACAGCTGAGTCAGCAGCTCGTGCTCTGTGCCAAGATTTCATTCGAGTATATGGGTGCCCCCAACGCATCCACTCCGACCAGGGCGCCTGCTTTGAGGGACACGTAATGAAAGAAGTTCAACGTATCTACGGGATAAAGAAGTCGCACACGACTCCATACCACCCTCAGGGAAATGGGGCCTGTGAAAGATTCAACAGAACTCTGCTACAGATGCTGCGGACTCTGGAGGAAGACAAGAAGTTACAGTGGCCTCAGTTCTTGTCTGAAATGGTGTGGGCCTATAACAATCAGGTCCATTCTACAACGGGGTACTCTCCTTATACACTTCTCTTTGGGCGGTCTGGGCGAAGTATAGGAGAATTACAGTTGAATGATGTGGATGGGTTCCCTCCGAGGGATCCAACCTCTTGGGTGCGGGCGCATCGGCAGAGACTTGAGACGATCCATCGATTGGTGCGGCAGCGCCTGCAAGAACATCCCCATCCTGATAAGACCCCAGTGCAAGAAGCACCATTGCAACCAGGCGACCTGGTGCTAGTTCGTGTCAAGAAACCCCAAGGGAAATTGGAAAGCAGATGGGAGGCTTTGCCGTATCGTGTTGTTGGCCGCAAGTATGCGAATGGGCCAGTGTACCAGGTCCAGAAAGAAGGAACTGATTGTGTTCGAGTACTTCACCGAAATATGTTGCACCTGTGTCATTCTGAAGGGACAAATCACAATGGGCCTGCCAATGTGAATGAGCTCCCACAGTTAGAGAATGGAGGTGCGGAATGGGCCTCCGACGAGGAGGATGATTGTTGGCCGATCCCTGCTCCTGGGGATGTTCCACCTGTGACTACTGTATCTCCGGCCTGTGCCCCCTCTGGTGCGGAATCCGCTGGTCCTTCTCAGCCCATAGCTGCAGCACCCCATAATATACCACCGGTCCTCAGACGGACCACTAGGCCAAATGCTGGTATTCCCCCTGTTCGGTATGCGCAGGATGAGTTTGTTTGGCCTGCCATACATCGGTATACTACCACCCTGTGCATAAAAGTACAACCCTCTGGATATACAGTCATAGGCAGGGACTGCCAATCTTAAAGTGGGGGGGAATATGTAAGAGACAGCCAATGTTGTCTTAAGCTTCATTTGTCTGTATAAACTGTTAATGTTGAATGTATTTCTGTGATTCTGTTCCTTTAAGACAGCAGCCATTGTAATTGTGACATGATGCTGGAGTGAGACCCCCCCCCCCCCTTTTATATCAGCCTGTCTGTTCTGCAGACAGCGTGTGAGCAGAGAAGCAGGAAGTGACGAGACAGAGAGCAGCAGCCATCTTGGCAAGTGTTGTATTGAACTGGTGTGGAGATTTTTCTGTACAGCTAAGCTGTATCTTGGTCCAGAGACAAACAGAGTGTAAAGAGACAACAGGACTAGTGAGTCCACGTGAAAGGAACTGTGCTCAGTGGCTGATCAGTGAGACTGACATTGTGACTGTGTATATGGATACCACAGATAGAGACTCGCAGTGCTGTTGATGTACTGGACGGCACCTGCTAAATCCCGCTTTACATCCCAGCTCAGTGTATGGATTCGGCAGGACTGTCAGTGTGCTGAGTGGAATCTGCTGTTGGATTACATTGCATTCAGTTGGTTTCCCTGTCTGTTAAAGAGGACTTCATTTCTCCCAAGATCCTGATAACCGTGAGGAGAGGACGCTTCACTATAAAAGAAAGGACCGACTTTGGGCCCCACCGCGCGCTTCTACGGACTGTAAGCGGTCCACCTGGACCACTGGGGAAAAGGGGGGTGCACCCAAATGTGAAGTCAGGGTCAGTTAGGGATAGTTTTGAGTATATTGTTCATTCAGTGTCCATACTGCAGAAGTGGACAGAGTAAAAGTAGAAACCATTGCAGAATTTGCCTTGAAATTGTTCATGCTATATTGTATATTTTGCTTGTCTTTAGCCCTGTCATTTTACCTTTAACTAGCCTTTATTAACTTATAGTAAATATATATTTTTTTTCTTGAACTACCGCGTGTGCGTTCATTTCTGGTTGCGGAGTCCAAACCACCTGCCTTGCTCTCGGTTCACACCTAAACGTCCGCTCTACAAACTTATAAATCCTTTACCTCTATAGTGTTGCCACAGCTACCACCATTCAGCCAGACATGTCCTGCAGCCTGGTCCATTACATCCTGCTATAGCACGTGTTGGTGCCAGTGTGTTGAAATTTAAAAAACAAGAAAAACAAACAACATTTTGACTTCACATCATTTGTGTTTTGTTTTTGTTTTTTAAACCCAGTTAATCTCTTTTCTTTTTGATATATATTTATTTTATTTTTTTTATTAAGGTTTTGTACAATAAATGGAACATGTATGTTATAGTAGTATCAATAGATCACATGATAATGTTTGTCCCTTAATGAGCATGTTGTGGACACCAACAATATTGCAATGAATAAAGAACATGAATTTACAGAAAAAAAACAAATAAAAAAAACAAAAAAAAAAAAACAAACAGACCTGGGCCCACATGGCCTAAATGCCACAGCAAAAAACATAGAATCCCATCCACACATTGCAGAAAAATATGTGCAGCAGAAATGTTGCTATTTCCAAAACCGTCACGTTTTGGAAATCACAGCATGTCAATTATACCTACGGAAATGCCAGCGGTTTCTGTATAGGTATAATGGAAACAGAAAGTCCACAGAGGAAACCTCTGTGGACTTTGTGAAAAACTATGTATTTCCGCAGCGGTTTTTCCCCGCATTGCTTTTTCACTGTGGCTTGCTACGTGGGGCCTTAGCCATAAGGAGATGAAAAACAGCAATTTGTATCTGATAGTAGTTGACATCAGGGTCTCAAACAAGTAGTGTCTAACGCTAATTGGAGGGGAATAGGTTTGTGGCTCACAGTCACAAATTTGTCTGCCAAATAACAAGCCTGTAACAATTTACAAGTAATCAAAACGGCTGATTTTTCTACAAACAACATTATTTTTTGTAACATAACTGCCATGTATGTCTAAAAATGATAGGCAAGCACCCTTCCCCCCCAAAAAGGGTAATTTTTGGAGCATTTTATAGGTTAAAATGTGTAAAAGAGTGGCAGTGCAGTGTATGATGTTTGTATCCATTACATACCATCCATTTTTTCATAGACATACATGTCACTTTCACATAACTTCAGCTGGGTTTGCCTAGAGCCCCTTGCAGACGACCGTGGGCGAGATCCATGTGCTATCTGTGTTTTTCGTGGATAGCACACTGACCCATTTATTTCTATGGGCACGTGCACATGACCTTGTAAGTCACTGATCAGTGTGTGAGCCATGATTCCACACCACATCAGATAGAACAGATCCTATTCTGTTCAGTTTTTGCAGAACGGACTCGCCCATAGAAGCCTATGGGAGACTAAAAACCTAGGATGGCACACTGATATACTCATTGTGTTAGTGTGCCATCTGATTTCGCAGACAAGCTAGGGATATAATTAGATGTAAGGCCCGGTTCACATCTGCGCATGGGTTTCTGTTTGGGAAGACCCCCGAACGGAAACCTAATCCACATAAAAAAATTGGTCACCTTAGTAAACCAGCGGACCCCATAGACTATAATGGGGTCCGTGTGATTTCTGCACGAAAAATGCAGAGAGAAAAATGCTGCTTGCAGGAGCGAATGGCCCAAACGCAGATGTGAACTTTTTTTATTTTTCATTTGATATGACTATATAAAGATAGCCTAAACACATCACAGCTTAGAACCAGAGGAAGAGCAGGGCTGAGGAGCAGAGGGGCGAGTAATAAACTGATGCTAACCATTCTTGTCCAGTAGTGGAGGGGCTTGAGTTAGACTAGGTTCACATCTGCATTTGGGTTTCCATTCAGGGTGTCCGCTTGAGGACCCCCCAAACGGAAACCTAATCCACTTAAAAAAAGCAGTTACCCACGGAAGCTATAATGGGTCCGAAAAGGGCAAAAAATGCTTGCAGCGCTTTTCTCTCCACATTTTTCATGCGGAGAGGGGAACAGAATCCCCATACAGAGAGCCAACGTTGGTGTGAACCCAGCATTAGAGAGCTAGAGAAGTAGTTTGTTATTGCTAATGTGAATTAGCACTTTAAGATATGCTTACATGATGTTGTGCTATGAATATTTTTGTCGGACTGCTCTTTTAGGGTTTAGACTGCTAGTCCAGCGTTATCTGTATATGTGTCAGTGGGTATCACAGAGGGGGCTTTCT
The DNA here is from genome assembly GCA_947044405.1 of Leptodactylus fallax. Classification (NCBI taxonomy): domain Eukaryota; kingdom Metazoa; phylum Chordata; class Amphibia; order Anura; family Leptodactylidae; genus Leptodactylus; species Leptodactylus fallax. Next base: position 8,067,726 of record CAMRHE010000007.1, on the reverse strand, counting down.
GCAAACATATGGCCCTGTGAGGTGTTCACCCTAGGATGCATGCTGGTACTTTCTAGAGCAGTAACAACCCTAACTTTGTTATATGCATGAGACTGAACCTGCACACAAATATGTGGATCATTCCCAATTAAAAAATTTTTATGGGCATTTATTTCCCTTTTCTTTGTATTATACACTGTCTCAGGATCTGGGGGGCCTGACATGAACACAGACTCCAAGGTAATATTCCCAGTATTGAGTTTTATTCACTCAAAACACTCCTTGGTACATACAGCATAACCAAAAACATAAAATAAATACCTGCCCATCTGGGCTCTAACTAAACAGAAATGGGTTACCTCACCTAGAATAGGAACAAGTTCAGTTCAGTCAGTAACTCTCTTTGTTGTTTTCCAGCCAAGCTCTGCCACAGTCTGCTCTCCTAGCAGCCTTCTTATATCTCCCTAAAGAGGACAATCAGAGTCAGCTGGGTTTCTCCAGGAATGTCCACAAGGTGTGGACCGGAAGTGATGGGAATGGCAGGTCCCACTACCAGCCTACCTGCCATTCCATAAAAATCCAGCCCAGTGCACAGCACTTAAATAATGCTCAGCAAACATAGTTTTCTACTGAGAAACAAACTCTCTGGATTTCCCTCATCTCACCCATCTGAGCAATCTGGGTGAGATGTATATCCAGGGGCGCATCGACTAATGAGGCGGTCGCCTCAGGCGGCACTATCCGTCACTGTCTGGGGGGCGGCATTTTTAATATTTTTTAAATGTAAACCAGGACAGGACGCTTTAAAAAAAACAAAGCTGAGATGCAAACGTCGTATGCGCGGACAAGAAGAGGAGGCGGCGTCGGCTCCATCAAGGGATCGCAGGTAGGTGAGGATAACTTTTTTTTTTATATATATAAATAGGTTGTAACCTACTGGAGTATCCCCGGCAGGGGCCGCTGCGAGGCATAATACAGTGTGCAGGAGCCGCTGTGGGCCGTAATTTTGTGTGCAGGGGCTGCTGGGGAACATTATAGTGTGTGAAAATGGGGCGTTATAAACAGGAACTATGACATCTGTTTATATCATATGCTGTCTGTTTATAGTGACCGTGTGATGTAATTACAGCTTTGTCACATGGACGTGTAATAGGACGAGGCTGTAGTTACATTACATGGCCGCTATGAGATGAATGACACTATGTAAACAGAGAAGCGGTCATGGCGCTTACACAGGTACCATTCAAACTGCTGATCAGTAGGGGTCCTGGGTTTTTGAGCCCCACTGATTAGTTTATTAATGACTTGGAAAACTTTTTAATTAGTTAACACCTGGGGTATTATTAATAAGGGGCACTATTTATACAGGGTACACACGGACATTATTAATATAAAGATGCTCTTGAGAGTGTTATTCATTATGGGGGGTTATATCATATATTTTATAATTGGGGTAGCAGCAGGATGGATGTACAGGTGAGGACAATGTGGGTTCGGTGCCTGGAAAAGTGAGGAGCCAAAGATGTCTGTGTTGCAAACTTTACAGAGACAAGTCACAGCTGGAAGAAGTGGTCATGGCGGTCCAAAGGGAAAAGAAGGGAAATGTGAAGGATTAGTCAGAGAAGTCACCTGTAAGTCACAAAATGTTACTGCACTGTATTCTCCTAAATGATAGAGGATAAATACCTGATTGATGGGGGTCTGTCTGCTGAGTCCCCCACTGAGCCTGAGAATTGGGTTTTTTCCCCCACTGGGTGAGAATTCAGCCTGACCGCAGCCAGGCTGAATATAGGTGTGTCTCTTGGTGGATGGACGAACCCACGTGGCTCTCATTCACTTCAATGGGAGTACAGCCGAAGTACAGTACTCAGCTATCTGCGGCGCTCCTATCATAGAGAATGGGGGCCATGTGGGCTCATCCATCCACCAAGCAGAAGATGTGTGAAGTTATTGTCATTGTTAATACCGTGTTGTTGATCTGATACTGAAGTAATGCAGTAAGAAGAATTCTTAAAAACTGTTTTATAACTTTGTGTATATTGTGCAACGATAACAGCATGTGAAGCTAGTAGCATGGAAACTCAATTTTTTTTTTTTTTTTTTTTTTTTTTGGGGGGGCGTCTTTCTATAGTCCGCCTCAGGCAGCAAAGAGGCTAGGTTCACCACTGTGTACTTCCCTTCCAATATCTTACCAGCCATCAGCTTACATTGCCCCTCCTCTTTTCCAGATCGGAGGGCTGGGCATTTGTGGCCATCATACAATGTATCCTTGACAGGGCATCAGCATTTCCCAACAACTTGGGAAATAAAATTTTGCAAGGACAGAAACCATCTGGTAACCCCAGCATTTCTATCCTTATTCATTTTCATCCAAGTGAGAGGGGCATGGTCAATTAACAACTTAAATTTTCTGCCTAGGAGGTAATATTTTAGGGCATCCAGTGCCCACTTAATAGCTAAGCAGTCCCTTTCCACGATGGCATAGTTTTTCTAAGCAGGGGACAGCTTCCAGCTCATGTACATCACTGGATGCTCCTCTCCATTTATAACCTGGGACAGCACCGCTCCCAGACCTGCATCCAAGGCATCTGTCTGCACCAGGAACTCCTTCCTAAAATCAGGGGTTATCAGGACTGGCTGTTGACATAGAGCTAACTTTAGCCTCTGGAATGCCTCCTCTGCTTCTGGTGTCCAGTGGATCATCACTGACTTCCCACTTTTCGTCAGGTCAGTGAGAGGAGCTACAATAGAGGCAAAATTTGGCACAAACCTACGATAGTAGCCAGCAATTCCAAGAAACGCCCTGACTTGTTTTTTGGTTAGCGGCCTTGGCCAGTTCTGTATTGCCTCCAACTTATTGATTTGGGGCTTTATTACTCCTTTGCCAATTACGTAGCCCAGGAACTTGGCTTCTTCTAGCCCTAAAGCACATTTCTCAGGGTTAATAGTAAGGCCTGCCTCGCTTATGGAGTCTAGTACTGCCTGTACCTTACAGAGGTGACTTCCCCAGTCTGGGCTATGAATGACCTCATCGTCCAAGTAAGCCGCTGCGTAGTCACGATGTAGCCGCAAGATTTGGTCCATCAACCTCTGAAAGGTAGCAGGAGCTCCATGCAACCCAAATGGCATAACCTTGTACTGGAACAATCCTTCTGGTACGGCAAAGGCAGTTTTTTTCTTTGGCTTCCTCAAACCAAGGTATTTGCCAGTAACCTTTTGTGAGATCCAATGTGGTTATGTATCTCGCATTACCCATCTTCTCAATAAGCTCATCTACTCTGGGTATTGGATAAGCATCAAACTTTGAAATTTCATTTAATTTTCTAAAATCATTACAGAACTGCCAGGTACCATTGGGCTTTGGTATCAAGACAATTGGGTTAGACCAGTCACTTTTAGATTCCTCAATCACACCTTACTCAAGCATGAGTTTAACCTCGGCTGACAATACCTCCCTATGTGCCTCTGGTATTTTATAGGGTTTGAGGTTTATTTTCCACCCAGGTTCTGTCTCCACACAGTGCTCTATTAGATGTGTATGCCCTGGAAGATCAGAGAACTTACGTTTATTTCTCTGCAGGAACTCTTTTGCCTCTTGTTGTTGGGACGTTGACAGAGTTTCATTTATACGGACTGGAGGAATTGGTGGCAACGAATCAGTCATTTCTGCATTTGAGGCCACCAAGGTTTCTTTCTGGTTCCAGGGCTTGATCAAATTTACATGGTAAATTTGAAATGGCTTCCTTTTCCCTGGTTGGTGCACCTTATAGTTCACTGGCCCTATTTTTCCACAATTTCATATGGGCCTTGCCACTTCGCTAAGAATTTAGTTCCCACCGTCGGCACCAATATAAGTACTCTATCCCCTGGGCTAATTTCTTGGATTCTGGAAGAACGATTGTAAATTCTGCTTTGGGCCTCTTGTGCTTTTTGCAGATGTTCTTTTACCACTGGCTTGACTGTTGCAATATGGTCTTGCATTTGAGCTACATGCTCTATGACACTTTTGTATGGGGAAGCCTAAGTTTCACATGTTTCCTTAGCTATATCTAGTAAGCCTCAGGGTTGTCTACCATAGACTAATTCAAAAGCGGAAAAACCTGTAGAAGCTTGTGGAACTTCTCTAATAGAGAACATCAGATATGGCATCAGGCAGTTCCAATCACGACCATCTTTTTTCTACCACTAAGCATGTGTTTAAGAGTTTTGTTAAAGTGTTCCACTAACCCATCTGTCTGGGAGTGATACACAGAGGTCCGTATGTGGGTAATTTTAAACAGCTTGCACAGCTCTTTCATCACCTTTGACATGAATGGTGTGCCCTGGTCGGTCAGTAATTCTTTAGGTATGCCTGTTCTTGAAAACATATAGAATAACTCACAGGCAATACTCTTTGATGCAGTATTACGCAAAGGAACCATCTCAGGATAGCGAGTAGCATAATCTAAAACAACCAGGATATATTGGTGACCTCTAGGTGACTTGACTATTGGACCGACCAAGTCCATAGCAATCATTTCAAAAGGTACTTCAATGATGGGCATTGGAACCAAGGGACTAGGAAAATATGGGGTTGGGGCATGTACCTGACATGTAGGACAGGATGCACAGTAGTCCTTCACTTCCTTATACACGCCCGGCAAATAAAACCTTTGGAGAATCCTCTCCTGTGTTTACTCAGACCCTAGGTGTCCCCCAAGTACATGATTACGGCCATATCAAGTACCATATGTGGTATGGCTTAGGTACGAGAAGCTGCTCCACAATTTCCCCATTACTTTTTGCAACTCGATACAAGAGGTCATTATTCATGGTAAAATGGGGAAATCGGTGGTCAGCATCCGGTTCCTGAGGCACATTATTTACGACTGTCACACTTTCACGAGCATTAGCAAGAGTGGGGTTTCTCAACTGTGACGTACCAAAATTATCACGGGAGACCTGTAATTCAGGTATATCATGCTCAGGAGCTGGGGAAGGAGTATCATCCTCCTCTCCAGCTAGGACCTCTAACGAAAAAGGGTCACACTCATCATGCACTTTGGGCGAAGGCTTATAGGTTTTACCTTTTCCCCACAAATCCCAGAACAAAAGGAAATCATGTCCCAAAAGCACACTATGCATAAGGTTTTTCACAATACCCACTTCATAATCGACAAGTCCTAATATAGTCTCTATTTTGATATTGGCCATGGGGTAGTCCTTAGTATCCCCATAGATGCAAAGTACATTCATGTGCTTGCCCGGGATACAGTCCTCAGCTATCAAGCTGGCATGTACTAAAGTTACCAAGCTTCCGAAGTCAAGCAACGCATGGACAGGATAACCATTCACCACAATATTGCAGACCTGAGGCTCAGTCTCTAGACAGGTTCTGCGAACAAAGATGTATGCCAACCAGCGTCACACTCCATCAGCTCAGAGCTAAGAGGGCAATGGGCAGCAATATGTCCCCACTCATGGCATCTCCAGCACTGTACTAGGCCTGGTTTCTCCAGCAGAGAGTCCCATTTGGGACTAGTGGACTGCTTGGGAGACATTTCAGTCTTTCGCCCATGAGACCGCTCTAAAACTCTTTTCACTCTGCCTTCAATAAATGGAACAGTCTTACCAGGAGGTGCACTCCACCTGGTGTTCCTAGGGGGTGATCGAGCTGCAGGGACTTCACGGAGTTCAGCCTCAGTCACAAGGAACCTTTCTACAAGTTGACAAGTTGGTTGGCATCTTTGGGGTCTCCATGTCCAACCCAGCGCTGCAACACAGGAGGAAGAGATCTGACGAACAGGTCTAGGACCACCTTCTCCACAATCTGTGCAGGGGTACAGGAGTCTAGTTCCAGCCATTTATTTACCAGGTGAATAATGTCGTACATCTGGGACCTGGCAGGCTTGTCCAGATGGTAACTCCAGGTATGCACCTGCCGGGCATGAGCAAGAATTTCTGCTTTCAGTTTATCATAGTCTCTGACATCCTGCTGGCAGAGGTCATAATATTTTTTCTGGGGTTCACCTTTCAGATAAGGTGCGATGACATCTGCCTAGTCAGTAGCTGGCAGTCTCCCTCGTTCAGCCACCTTTTCAAACACGGTAAGGTAGGCCTCTATATCATCATCTGGAGAGAATGGGAATGGCAGGTCCCACTACCAGCCTACCTGCCATTCCATAAAAATCCAGCCCAGTGCACAGCACTTAAATAATGCTCAGCAAACATAGTTTTCTGCTGAGAAACAAACTCTCTGGATTTCCCTCATCTCACCCATCTGAACAATCTGGGTTAGATGTACATCCCTTCCAATATCTTACCAGCCATCGACTTACAACTGTTTAGTTGATAGTAGTATAATGTTGTACCGTGTTAGCCATTGAAAGTAGTGGAAGAGTGAAGAAATCAGGCGATACCTTTTAGAGAGCGAGTACTCCTGAAAGCTTACTTATAAATATACTCAGTTAGCCTCTAAAAGGTATCGCCTGATTTCTTCACTCTTCCACAACTGTTTAGTTGCACATTTATATATTAGTTGAGTTTATTTTATCGGCTACTTTTAATAAAAGTGAAATATCACTAACAAATCAAATTTATTGGAAGTTTCAATTAAAAACAAGGCATCTAAGATTATTAGATGTATTGGTACATTTGATGCAAATAATGCATTAGCAATATTTTTCAAAAATATTGGCTGACTTTGACTTTGGATTACAAAGTAAGTGAAATCTTTCCCTGGTTTCCAAGCATTACTTAACATATCTAATCTTCATGACTTTTTGTTTCACAGCTATATCTCTCAAAATAGGGCCCCTAATACTATATGGCTGAAAAGCTCAATTGTCTGCTTCTTTCCATGTAGTATGATGCCTAAGAGGAAGACCTTTGTGAACCCTGTAAATAGCGAGTTTATAACATATGACAATTAACCAATTTAATTAATTAATTAAAGAGTGATTAATTTAGTTAAAGAGTGATCTATTGTGCACAATGCACCTTTCTAAAAAAATATATATTGGAAAAACTGTTTAACAATTCAGGAGAATTTACAAACATATCAGTTATATTAATACAGGGGATGCCATCCCTTTGATGAGCCATATGCTACTCTATAGTGGTGACATTAAACATTTACAATTCTGGGATATAATTCAAATATGGATATGTGCTAGTCAGTATGATTTAAATAATAAAACTTCTACAGGAGGCCAGATGGATTCAGAGATTTAAAGATACCATGTATACTGCTTACTAGGAGTGTTTAAATTAGGGACTGGGGGAGGGTAATAACAAATGTAGAGGACAAGATAGTGCTATCATGGATTGAAAGATAAATATTGTAACTGGGGTTGGGGTGAGAACAGCCAGTAGGCAGAGGAAGAGTAGGGATAAGGATAAACACATTAAATACTAACGCCAGAAGTCTCATCTCAACAAGATGGAGGAACTAGAAGTGATAATGTTTTAAGAGAAATATGACATACTGGGGATAAGTGAGACATGGTTGGGCTGAGTACAGTTTGTTTAGAAAGCACCATATATAGGAAAGGAAAGAGGAAAGGGTTTGCTTCAAAGGCATAGCTAGGCACGGGGGGCAAACATATCCAAGTGGGCCCCCAAACAGTTACACCAATATTATCACTATACAGTGACCATATAGTGGTAGATATTGGCTCTACAGATCATTTAGGTGTATACAGTGCAGTTACATTTAGTGATTTACAGGTGACATCTCTGACTAATCGTTCACATTTCTCGTCTCTTCCCTCTGGACCGTCATGGCTACTTCTTCAAGCAGTGACTTGTCTCTGTAAAGTTTGCAGCACAGATATCTTTGGCTCCTCACTTTTCCAGACACCTGACCCACATTATCCTCACCTACATAAAGGTCTTGCTACTCCCCCAATTATAAAATATATAGTACGAAAATCCCCTGTAAATGAATAATGCCCCTGTGTGCCCTCTCAGTTAATAATACCTCCTGTATGCCCTCTTAGAGGTTGTCCGGGATCAGACATTTTAATACATGCAGCAGGGGAGGCTTAAAAATAAAAATGCACTGACACTTACCTGCATCCTCCCCTCTGTTTCTGTGCTGGGCCGCCTGTCACCTTCACTGCTCTGTATACGGAGAGGCTGCAGCAATGACGTCAAGCTAATGGGATCTCTACAGCCAATCCCTGCGCTCAGCAGTATACAGTGTTTGGCTGCCCATGGTCTTGTCGACATCACCACTGCAGCTGTTCTGTATACATACAAGGTGCATTAAAAGTTATGATCTGGGAAGACACCTTTAAATTAAGAGTGCCCATCAATTAAAATTGTGCCCTGTGTTCTCCCTAATTAATAATACTCCTGACCAGGATAAACAGTTTTTGGCAAGGAGGCCAGGGAAGGTCCGGTCCTGCTTTTCTTGGGGTCAGGTTCCAGTTAAGTCCCTGCCGCACGTGACCGCTGAGGCCTAATTAGCAGCCTAAGGAAAGGACATGGGACGTTACAGGTGACGTATGCAAGTGATGTTCCGGTTCCTTTCCTTAGGTCGCTGATCGACTTCAGTGGTCACGTGTGGCAAGGACTTCCACTGGAAGAAGCATTGCGGCACCACTGGACTGGACTCCGACTGGACACCGGAGGCAGGCAAGTATGTTTTTTTTTTTCACCTTGCAAAAACCGTTTATCCTCGACATCCCGTTTAATGTGCAGCAGTAATGTGCAGCACAAGACTATCACCTGGCAAAGGTAAAACGCACACTGGTTAATACTACCTTACATAAATGCAGCTTCCCAATGCCTCCCTTATATTAATAATACCCACTAATGACCTATTTGTATTACCGCTGTTTGCCCCAATGACCCCTTATATTAATAATACTCCCTTATATTGTTATTTCCCCCTAATATTATGCTACTCCCCCCAACCAAAAAAAGAAATAAATAAAAAAAAGAAATACCTGCCTTCAATCCCCTGATGCACGGACTTGCCATCGTCACTTCTTTGCTACCCGCTCCAGGTCAATTATACCTACAGAAACACTGGTTGTGTCCATATAGGTATAATGGAAGCAGAAAGTCTGCAGAAGAAAACTCTGTAGACTTTCTGTGAAAAGCGGGAAAAAAAGCAATGTGTTTCCGCCACAGTTTTTCCAGCAGCACTTTTTGCCTGCGGCCTGTTATGTGGGGCCTTAGCCTTAAGCTGTTTCTACATGATAATATCTGGGAAGAGAATGAACAGGTGGTTTCCTTATGGGTGGAGCGAAACAGATTTTTGTCAGTGATAAAAGACATACAACTAGTTCAGGACCTAAGAGGTGAGGCACTCTAACACCTAATTTTTAAAATGAATCTGACTTTGACAGGGTGCCATCTAGGTAATAGTGAAAAGATGTTTAGTAGAGGGGTACAAAAACACTAAACTTCAGAAAGGACAATTTCACTGGCTGAGAGAAGAGCTCAGCAGCATAAACTGGGACAATGTCCTCAAAGTGAAGGGAACACAAACAGTATGGGACATTTTTAAAAGCATACTAAATAGGGCCAGTGAAAAACATATACTTTATGGGAATAAGCGGGCCAGAAATTATAGAAAACCAATATGGCTAACTAAAACGGTAAGGAGTACAATAAGAGACAACAATTTATTAACATTGGGGCGTGAAAATGAAAAATTACTTTTTTTTTTCCCCAATAAACCGTCAATTTAACCCCACATTTTCCATTTTCACAATATGATAAAGGAGAAAAATCTTCCCAAAGTTCGTTACACAATTTCTCCTGAATACGGCAATACCCCACATATAATTTGTAAACTGCTGTATTGGTACATGGCGGGGAAAAAGTGCTATTTGGCTTTTGGAGGGCAGATTTTGCTGGAATAATTTTCGGGTGCTATGTCGCATTTGCAGAGTCACTAAAGTATCAGTTCAATGGAACCCAAAAAAAGTGACCCCTCAAGGATTGCTAAATTAAGGGAAAAAAAAAAACAAAACAGAGAGGCGCGCACCTTGTGTAGAACCGATGATGCAATATGAGGCAAAAAACCCGCTTAACCCCTAGTAACTGGATGTTCACCTGGGTCAGTTGTGTCACAACATCTGTATAGGCATTAAAACTCTGTAGGAGGGCGGTGTGTACTGGCTAACAGCACTATGGAGGCTCCAACGCTGTAGGACAGAATTGGTGAACGTTTTCAAACCCCAAAAGAAAATATCATGTTCCGCGCTCCTTCCACTGGATTTGGACATCAGGCAGAAAGGTTGGGTAAACCAATGAATAAATTAGCTGTAGGCTGCAATTTATCTAAAACAATTCATAAAATATTTATATAAATAAATGGGTAAATAAAAATATATAAGAATATAAACATGTATATGAAAACCTAGAGAGAAGAAAAACAATCTAATTCATAACAGGATGCATTATAACTTAATATTGCTTTATGGCAGTTTTTACTTTAATCAGTCAACAGCTTAAAATGTATCAAACATGTTTTATAACCGAGGTATGATGTAACTACAGATGCAGGGACAGGGAGTAGCTGCACGAGCACGCCCGCACATGCGCTCTTGGAATTAGAGCTCGCGAGTAACTCATCCCCTTTCTAAGTTTCACGCTGTGGCAGGGACAAAACTAGCGCCTGCGTCATAGTCAAATGACGCGTGCGCAGTAGCTACATAGAGAGGATCGTGAGGTTTTCAAGTAAACCTAGCAATCTGTAAATGTCTTTGTACGGAATGTGTAAATAGCAAATACACAGAACACAGAAATGCCATGTATGTGGTCATAAACTTCTGTATGGGTACATGGTGGGCTCAGAATGGAAAGAGGGCTATTTGGCTTTTGGAGGGCAGATTTTGCTGGAATAGTTTTCGGGTGCCATGACGCATTTTCAGAGCCCCTAAAGTGCCGGAACAATAATTTTGAGCCCAAAATTGCTTCTCAAAAATTAATGTACAAAGTGAAAATTGAAATTTTTAAAGAAATATGCCATTTCAGTGCCCAATCCGTTGTGCCCACTTTATGTCATCAGAGACATGCACTCCTAAAACTATTAAGTGGGCTATCCTCGGTACAAAAAAGTTATCTATGTGGGTGTAAACTGCTGCTTGGGCACATAGCAGGGCTCAGAAGAGAAGGAGCACTGCACTTTTTCACTTTTGTAGTATAGATTTAGAGGGACTTTATGAATGACATGCTGTTTTTGCAGAGCCCTGGAGGTGCCAGTAAATTGGAATTCCTCAAGAAGTGACCCTATTTTGTAGGGGAAATTTTAGGGTTTCTGCAAATATGACATGGTGTCCAAAAAAATCGAAATCTGCACTCCAAAAGCCACATAGCGCTCCTTCACATCTGCACCCTGCTGTGTGCACAAACGGCAGATTATGTCTACATGTATTCAAAACTTGGGGGTTAAAAATGCTCACTGTGCCTCTGGATAAATACCTTCAGCGGTGTATTTTCCAAAATGGGGTCACATGTCAGGGGATTCCATTTTTCTGGCATTTCAGAACTCTGCAAAAGTGTCATGATGTCCAAAAACCAAACCGTCTAAATCTATGCTCCAAAAACCAAAATAGCGCTCCTTCCATCAGTGCCCGGCTGTGCCAAAATAGCAGTGACCACATATGACATTAAGTACAACAGTGTTATACATGTGGGCATATACTGCCGTTTGGACACACAAACAGGGCACAGAACGGATGGAGTGCTATGTGGCTTTTGGAGCGTAAATTTAGATGTTTGGCATCTGGACGCCATGTCATGTTGGCTGAGTCTCTATGGTACCAGTATAGAGGAACCCCCTAGGGAGCGACCCAGTTTTGAAAACTGCACTACTCAAATAAATTATCAAGGGATGTAGTGAGTAGAGATGAGCGAATTTTTCAAAAATTCGATTTGGCCGATTCGCCGAATTTTCTGAAACTATTTGATTCGCTCCAATTAATTTGTGGCAAATCACGTTAAATAACAGCTATTTCCTGGCTGCAGAGAGCCTTGTGTAGAGGTGTAGAACACTGTGCCTTGCAGTAACACGCATAGGGAGTCTGCTGTGGTAGTGAAACACTACTGTGAGTCAGTATGACACGCACATGACAGGCATCTCTCTTAGAACCACTGCACATTTCACTTATTTGTCCAGTTTCAGGGCCAAAATTGACCAACTAACTCAAGTGTGAACTCAACCTTACAGGTATAAAGAACCGTGCAGAAGCTCAAGATCCTACTGTAGCATGAAAGAGTGCACTCCTTTTACACCATTGTATGCTGATTCTGCTGAGTGGAGAGGGCGTCAGCAGTAAGTTTGTGATGACGTCACTGGTTATTTTGCCCTTCCTCTGATCTGTCAGAACAATAACTCCAAAAAAACGGATCCTGCCTGTTGAGCATCCACCTTCACTCAGTCAGGATTTGGTCAGTAATCCCATGAGTATTGCTGATGCCAAAAAAAAACAAAAAAAAAAAACAGGATTGGATCCAAAACAGAGATGACACGTATTTGCATGTCTTCTGTGTTTTGTACCCACTCCTGCTTTTGGCTACCAAATCATAAGGCAATTCTGATGGGACCATACAGACCATACAGCTGCTGCACAGACAGGATCCATTGTGCGTCTCATTTTTCCTTCCTTCTGAGAGATCAGAAGAAAGGTCAAATAAATGATGATGTCAACCAAGCCAAAAAGGCAAAATAGTGGCCGGTAACAAAGTGGGGAGGTGGGTGGCACAAACAGTACCCTCTGACGATGGTGGCTGTAAGAAGGAGCACTTTGCATCAGATGTGTGGCATCAGGCGGGTGGCAGCATCAGAATAGTAGCTGAGGCAGGTAGCCAGAAGAAACTGGTCTCTTGTCAAGGTTTGGGTGAGGCAGCATGGATCTGATGCATCAGGCATTGGTGGGTGAAAATCCTGGCTGATTCACGCCTGATTCATCTTGACAAAGGTCAGTCTCTCCACATTTTGGGTGGACAGGCGAGTTCTCCTTGGGGTAACTATGGCCCCCGATGCACTAAACACCCGCTCTGATGCCACACTACTGGCTGGGCAGGACAGCTTTTCCAGGGCAAACTCGGCCAGTTGCGGCCACAAATCCAGTTTGGCTGCCCAGTAGTCCAGCGGATCTTCGATGACAGGTGGCAGGGTGCACTCTAAGTATGCCACCACCTGCTGGTTCAGGTCTAGCTGCTGGTGAGTAGTTTCTTCATTATGCGGGTGAAGAAAGCTGCTCATCAGCGACTCTAGGCTCATGCTGCTGCTGATGGAGCTGATACTGCTTCTGCCCCCCCACAGCAGCCATGGCAGTGCAAAGTGAGCGCCCATGGCCTCCCCGGTCAGACATGCGAGAGGATGGACGATAGCACAGATAGGCAGTGGTCGACTACATAGGATGTCTCTATAGTAGTTCAGTTTGTTCTCCCTCTCAGCGGGTGTACATTTTTGACCTGTAGCGAGGGTCTAATATGGTGGAGAGCCAGTAGTCATCCCTCTGCCGAATGGTGATAATTCGGCTGTCACTACGCAAGCAAGTTCGCATGCATTGGGCCATTTGCGCAAGTGACTCGGAGGGACTCTCTGCATCCATCACCACTGCATACTGCTACGGTGTGTCTGAGTCATCTGCCTCATCTTCCTCTTGCTCTTCTGGCTTCTCCTGCTCCTCCTCTCCTGTCACCTGTATAGAAAAACCACCCATTTCGCTACACATTGCTTGTGCTCCAATGTCCTCTTCCTCCTCTAGTTCAGACCCCATAGGGGTTATATGGCCGTGAGATGTAGTCGCCACGTCTCCAGTCCCCTGACCAGCCAGATTTACCAGCATCTTTTCCAGTATATGAATCAGTGGAATGACGTTGTTTATCCCATGGTCCTGGTGACTGACAAATAAAGTGGCCTCCTCAAAGGGCACGAGCAAACAGCAGGTGTTACGCATGAACTGCCACTGGCTAACATCGACGTTTCACGGGGGAGTACCTCAGTCCGCTTGGATCACCACAAAATCATTTATGGCCTTTTTCTATTCGTACAGTCGGTCCAACATATGAAGGGTGGAATTCCAACGGGTGGAAACGTCGCATATCAGCCTATGTTGGGGGATGCTGTTCTGCCACTGCAGCTCAAGGAGGGTGTGCTTGGCGGTGTACAAGTGGCTGAAATGCATGAAAAGTTTCCTGGCCATTTTTAGGATGTCTTGCAGATGTTGGAAGACTTAAGGAAATACTTGACAACCAGATTGAACATGTGTGCCATGCAGGGTGCATGGCTCAGCCCTCCTTGACACAGTGCCGGCACTATATTCTTCCCATTGTCGGTCACCATGGTTCCGATTTTGAGTTGTCGTGGAGAAAGCCAGGATTCGATTTCTTGATGAAGGACACAGAGCAGTTCCTCCCCTGTGTGACTCCATTCGCCCAGGGAAACAAGGTGTAGAACAATGTGACACCGCCGTGCCCTGCACATGTGGTATGCTGGAGGAGCACTGTGAATTGTCCCTGCAGTGGAGGCTGAGAACACAGTGGAGGATGAAGCAGACATTGTTGCAGGACTAACGGCATGAGAACGTGGAGGCAGAAGCGGCGTCACCTGGCAAAGTTGCTGGTGTTTCTGGACAGGAACCACATTCACCCAGTGGGCCGTAAAGGACATACAGTGGGGAAAAAAAGTCAGCCACCAATTGTGCAAGTTCTACCACTTAAAAAGATGAGAGAGGCCTGTAATTGACATCATAGGTAGACCTCAACTATGAGAGACAAAATGAGAAAAGAAATCCAGAAAATCACATTGTCTGATTTTTAAAAAATTTATTGGCAAATTATGGTGGAAAATAAGTATTTGGTCAATAACAAAAGTTCATCTCAATACTTTGTTATATATCCTTTGTTGGCTATGACAGAGGTCAAATGTTTTCTGTAAGTCTTCACAAGGTTGGCATACACTGTTGCTGGTATGTTGGCCCATTCCTCCATGCAGATCTCCTCTAGAGCAGTGATGTTTTGGGGCTTGTCGCTGGGCAACACGGACTTTCAACTCCCTCCAAAGGTTTTCTATGGGGTTGAGATCTGGAGACTGGCTAGGCCACTCCAGGACCTTGAAATGCTTCTTACGAAGCCACTCCTTCGTTGTCCTGACGGTGTGCTTGGGATCATTGTCATGCTGAAAGACCCAGCCACGTTTCATCTTCAATGCCCTTACTGATGGAAGGAGGTTTGCACTCAAAATCTCACGATACATGGCCCCATTCATTCTTTCATGTACACGGATCAGTCATCCTGGTCCCTTTGCAGAGAAACAGCCCCAAAGCATGATGTTGCCACCCCCATGCTTCACAGTAGGTATGGTATTCTTTGGATGCAACTCAGCATTCACTCTCCTCCAAACAAGACGAGTTGTGTTTCTACCAAACAGTTCTACTTTGACTTCATCTGACCATATGACATTCTCCCAATACTCTTCTGGAACATCCAAATGCTCTCTAGCAAACCAGACGGGCCCGGATATGTACTAACTTAAGCAGGGGGACACGTCTGGCACTGCAGGATCTGAGTCCCTGGCGGCGTAGTGTGTAACTGACGGTAGCCTTTGTTACGTTAGTCCCAGCTTTCTGCAGGTCATTCACTAGGTCCCCCCGTGTGGTTCTGGGATTTTTGCTCACCATTCTTATGATCATTTTGACCCCACGGGGTGAGATCTTGTGTGGAGCCCCTGATCGAGGGAGATTATCAGTGGTCTTGTATGTCTTCCATTTTCTAATTATTGCTCCCACAGTTGATTTATTCACACCAAGCTGCTTTCCTATTGCAGATTCAGTCTTCCCAGCCTGGTGCAGGTCTACAATTTTGTTTCTGGTGTCCTTCCACAGCTCTTTGGTCTTCATTATAGTGGAGTTTGGAGTGTGACTGTTTGCGGTTGTGGACAGGTGTCTGTTATACTTATAACAATTTCAAACAGGTGCCATTTCTATAGGTAATGAGTGGAGGACAGAGGAGCCTCTTAAAGAAGAAGTTACAGGTGTGTAAGAGCCAGGAATCTTGCATGTTCTTAGGTGACCAAATACTTATTTTCCACCATAATTTGCAAATAAATTCTTAAAAAAATCAGACAATGTGATTTTCTAGATATGTTTTCTCATTTTGTCTCTCATAGTTGAGGTCTACCTATGATGTCAATTACAGGCCTCTTTCATCTTTTTAAGTGGGAGAACTTGCACAATTGGTGGCTGACTAAATACTTTTTTTCCCCACTGTATATTGTCCTTGACTGTAGTTACAGCTCCACATGTCGGCCCTGTCATGCACTTTGGCAGACACCGACAGGCTCAAAGGCTGACCCACCTTCTGTTCTACATATTTGTGCAGTGCTGGAACTGCCTTTTTGGTAAAGAAATGACGGCTTGGGACTCTCCCCCTTGGCTTGGCACAAGCCATCAGTTCTCTGAAAGGTGCAGAGTCCTCCACTTGGAAAGGGACGGACTGCAGCTCCAACAACTTGGACAGGAGCACGTTCACCTTCTGCAATATTGGATGAGTGCACGCATGCTGTTGTCGCTTCTAAATCGCTTCGGTGATCAATTACTGACGCAATGACTGACTAGGAGGAGGAGGAGCAGGAGCATCAGGACCAGCAGATGATGGGAAGGACACACAGCTTCCTTCGGCTGAGGTGGAGGAGCGTTGACTCCCTGAAATGGGGTGCATGCCACTGGGTGATGCAGCGGTTGCTACGCCAGGCTGGACCACCACATTGGAGCCACAGTTCTCCCAGGCCACTTTATGGTGACGCTGCATATGTTGATGCAGGGCTGTGGTGCCAACATTGGCACCCTGGCCACGCTTCACCTTCTGCCCACAGATTTGACATATGGCCATGTTCAACTCCCCCGGTGGCTTAACAAAAAACTGCTCTTTCCCTGAACTTTGATTGAGCAAAATATCAGTTTTGAAGTCTTTTCTATCACTTTAGTTTGCATAGATTCTATGTAGGTATAATCAAAAAAATACACTACAACAATTACCAAAAATATAAATATATTTTTATTGATCAAAGAAAAAGACATATAAAAACACATAAAAACATGTACAAAACAAAGGCAGAAGTCGTGGTATCCTTACACAATATTAATTTGTTATGCAGGTAACCAGAGTCTACACCTGCATATAGGATTGGCTAAATAGTGACAAAACCACAGATAATATGTAGATATATATATTGGTGACAAATAATCATAAACTTTTAGACAAGGTATACAAGTAAACACACCATGGTGAAATATTTTACCATATAAAACATTTCATGCTATATCATACCAATAGAGAAAGATATAATGCAAATAGTATACCAACCAACACAAAAGACAAGTAGGGATGAATACGACAACCTCCACCTTGGGGCTCAAGGTCCTTGTCCTTTGTGTTGGTTGGTATACTAAAAAATCCATCAATTCTGGCATAGTTTTTTTTACCTATTAATTGTAATGCAGCATAAGTAACATGTTACTTATGCTGCATAAGTAACATGTTACCTTTATTCTGTGGGTCGGTACAATTACATCGATACCCAATTTTTTTGTTTTTTATGTGTTACTAATTTTACAGAACAAAAAACCATTTGGGGGGGACATGAATCAATAATTTCTGCATCACCATATTCTGAGATGCGTAACATTTTTATTTTTCAGTTGACAGAGTTGGTTGAGGGCTTATTTTTTGCGGGAGGACCTGTGCTTTTTATTGGTACTGTTTTGGGGTACATATGAGTTTTTGATTACTTTTTATTGTATGGATTGTTAAAGACATGGCGATACCAAATATGTATGGTTTTAAAAAAATAATTTAGGTTTTTCTTTTATATAATTAATTTTATATAGCAAAAGGGCATTCTGTGGCTTTATTAATTTTTTTATTTTTTTTTAATGCACTTTATTTTCATTTTTTCCAACTTTTTTTTACATTTTCTACATGTCCCACTAGGGGACCTGGACCAGCGATACTCTGATAAGCTTACTTCCTCCCATCGACGGCAGGATCAACCAGGTATGGGAGCTCCTAGCAGCCCTGGGTCACTGGCCAGACTCCGGGTTGCAGAAAATATATAACGGCACCCCTCGATCACATGACCGGGGACCACACACATTGGTTCCCAGTATCTGCCCGATGTCCAGGGTTGTTAGCAACAACCCTGGCTCGGAGATATGAGAGAGCAATCGCTCACAGTGTCCCTGAAGTGCCACAGTAAATTTACAATACGAAGGACTTCAGAAACCAGGAGGTGGTTCGTAACCAGTTAAAGATTCAGTAATGAATTGGTCTGTTCCACAGGATTGGCGCATACAAAATATATGTGCACAATTTTGGGCCCCCCCATGTACAAAATGGACATAAATGAATTAGAGAGATTGCAGAGGAAGGAGACCAAGATTAAGAGAATGGGTGGATTGGAGTATGATGACAGATTAACATAGGGTTATGAAATATATATATATATATATATATATAAAGTCTTCAGAGAGACCTAATAACAATGTAGGGACAGCACAAAGAATCTTCTAATGATCTTTTTTCTAATAGGCTGGTGACAGTGACCAGGAGACATCCTCTAAGTCTAGAGGAGAGAAAATTTTACCAGCAGTATAAACAAGATCAGTGAGGCTATGGAACTCACTGCCACTGGGTGTCGCCTTATTCACCCATAACATTTTTATTCACATAGTTCACAGTTTACATAGACTATACATTTTATTGGTCACAGGTAAGTGTGATGTGGAATTTCTTGTTTATTCATACTAGAGTCTTTGATTAAGTTACGACTTTGATTAGTGTCAACCACTTCCATACCAGATGCTTTACCCCCCTTCCAGACCAGGCACATTTTCAAGAATTAGCCATGTTCCAGTTTAACTGAAAATTGCTTTTCTGTTACTGTGCCAACCTACATGTATTTGGTCTCCTTTTTCTCGGAACATAATGGGCTTTTATACATTTTATAACAAAATAAGCAATACATTTTACTTTTTACAAAAATATAGAGGGGAAAAGGGCAAAAAAAGTTTAAAAAAATGCTTTTTCCTACATTTAAACACATGATAACCTTCAAAAAAATAAATAATACTAAATTTATATATTCTAAAATATATTTTCTTATTTCTGCTGTTTGTATAGATAGCACATTTGAGTATTTTCTCCATTATGTGGGCCTACAGCAGAGCCTGCAATGAATGGTGCGCAAACTGGCTTTTGAAGGCCAAATTTTCCATAGTTGGTTTTCTGACACCATACTATCATTACAGCTGCTGTGAAGACCCAAAACAGTATGGACACCCCCAAATGACTCTATTCAATAAATTAAACCCCCCAAGGTATTCAATAAAGGAAATATAAAAGATATTGGACCTCTTTTTTTTTCCAGACTTTGATGAATGAATTTGGCGGAAAAAAAAAATGAAAACGACATTTTTTCCCAAATATGTGAATTCAGGTGACTATTTTTAAAATCTGGTGAATGCTACTTGAGAAACACACCTGATATCATATTTAGCAACTTATGCCGTTTTCATAGATACCAAATGTAGGTGCATTCCTTACTTGCTGGGCCTACAGCAGAGCCTGCAATGAATGGTGTGCAAACTGGCTTCCATTGGACAAATTTTCCATAGTTGGTTTGCTGACACCATACAACAACAATAATGACAATAACCTTCATGTATATAGCACAAAAAAATATGCCTTTATATGACAAATGTACTTTAGGCTGCAGATACATGAAGCGACTCTGAGCGCACAGCGAGAAACAAGTTGTAGACAATAATCAATACATTTCTTCCCTATACTATGTTCGTCCAGAGCCACTTGATGACTGCACCCTAAAAGTATAACAATAACCTTCATGTATATAGCACAAAAAAAATTAGCTTTTATATGACAAATGTATTTTAGGCTGCAGATATATGCAGCGGCTCTGACCGCACACCAGACGGCCAGTAACAAGTTGTAGACAATAATCAATACATTTCTTCCCTATACTATGTGCAACCAGAGCCACTGCATGTCTGCACCCTAAAAGTATGACAATAACCGTCATGTATACAGCACAAAAAAATCTGCTTTATATGACAAATGTATTTTAGGGTGCAGAAACATGCAGCGGCTCTGACCACACACCAGACGGCCAGTAACAAGTTGTAGTTAATAAATTTTGTGCCGCCAGAACCGCTGCATGTCTGCATCCTAAAAGTGGATGGGTCACAAAAAATATGAATTTATGTAGATAGATGGATAAAAATAGATAAAAGATAGATGCATAGATAGATAGATAGATAGATAGATAGATAAGATTGGAAGCCACTTTTTATCTTTTTATTATTTACTTTATGTAAGCCTTGTACAGGCTGTCACAGTGCTCACATGCCCCAGAGACCACTATGGCCAATCAGGGTCTTCTAACAGCTATGACCACGAAGTATTGCTGGGGGTGGAGGCAGAAGTGCTAAGGAGAGGGAGATCGGCGTTCAGCCAATGAAGTTTGTCACTATGTGACTGGCTGTCACAGCGATCTCACAGTGTGGTCTCCGGGCAAAACTCTGAGGTCCCTGCTGTCTATTGACAACAGAGATTTCGGAGCTGTGTGCAAGGGGGATGGAGGGAAGGGAGAGAGGCGCAGAGGAGCATATTCTGCTCATGCGCAACACGATGTGATTGTTGTTACTGGCTGTCACAGAGATCTCATGCCCGGAAGCCACACAGAGTGGTCTCCGGGCAAAGCTCTGAGGTCCCTGCAGTCGGTTAACAGCGGGACCTCAGAGCTAAGTACAGGAGGGGTGTGGGGGTACAGCGGAGCAATTGGCTCAAGTGCCGTTTAGCATTGTGATCACTGTGATGGTGTGTCACAGCGATCACAGACCTGGAGACCACACATAGTGGTCTCTGGGCAAAGCGTTAAGGTCTCCGCTGTCTATTGACAGTGAGACCTCAGAGCTCAGAACAGTGGGGGGGGGCACAATAGAGCTAGTTCTGCTGGATAAACCGGTACGTCCTTGCATAACTAGACAACCACCTTCCGGACTTATATACTCTATGGGCAGTACGGAAGTGGTTAACCCCTTAACGACATTGGACGTACTATTACGTCCTGTGCGCTTGGTACTTAGCGCAACAGGGCGTACCAATACGCCCTGGGCCGGCCGCCCGCTCACTATCTGAGCGGGCGGCATCGGAACCGGGTGTTAGCTGTAAGTGACAGCTAACACCCTTCTCCATATCCCCCGGTCGGAACTGAGTTCCGATCGGAGGTTTTAACCCCTTGGATGCCGCGGTCAAACATGACCGCGGCATCCAAGGGGTTCCGCCATGTTGCCGCTCCGATCGGCACCCCCCGCGGCGAGATAGGGGGGGGGTTCCGATATCTATAATCTGCAGCCCAGGGTATGCCCAGTGACCCCAGGCTGCCTGGAGACCCCACTACCTGGTTGATCCTGCCGAGACCTGCGGAAGTGAGCGCTATGCGTCTGCATAGCCTCACTTCCTGTATAGACTGCAAGACACTTGTAAGCTCGTGTCTTGCAGTCTAAAGTGCTGATCCAGCAATCAAAGCATTGCTGGCTCAGGTGTCCTAATGGGACACATGAAAAAATAAAAAAAAGTGAAAAAAAATAAATTTAAGTGTTTGAAAAAAATTAATAAAAGAATAAAGCCCCAAAAATTCCCTTTTCCTATATAAAATTAATTCTATAAAAAAAACCTAAAAATTTATAAAAACAATGCATATTTGGTATCGCCGCTTCCGTAAAAACCGGTACAATAAAACTGAAACAATATTTAATGTACACGGTGAACATCGGGAAAAAAAAAACGGAAAAAACTCGCCAAAAGTAATGATCTTTTGCCATCTCACCTTACAAAATATGCCATAAAAAGTGATCAAAAAGTCATGTGTACCACAAAACTGTACTAATAAAAAGCACAGGTTGTCCCACAAAAAATAAGCCCTAAACCAACTCTGTAAACCGTAAAATAAAAATGTTACGCATCTCAGAAGATGGAGATGCAAAAACAATTAATTTATGTCCCCAAATGGATTTTTGTTCTGCAAAATTAGTATCGCATAAAAAAAACTGTATAAATGAGGTATCTCCATAATCGTACCGACCTGTAGAATAAAGGTAACATGTTACTTATGCTTTATGCTGCATGGTGAAAAATTTCAAAGGTAAAACGCAGTGCCAGAATTGATGGTTTTTTTTTTTAATCCAACAAGAAAGAGTTAATAAAATTTATTCAATAAGTTATAGGCGCCCAAAGATGATGTCATTACAAAATACATCTCATACTGCAAACAACAAGCCCTCATATGGCTACATCACCAGAGAAATAAAGAAAATATAGGTCGTACAATGTGAAGACAAAAACCCCAAAAATCGCCAAATCATTAGAACATAACTGGCTGAGGCAGGAAGGGAATGTATAAGCTGTGCAAGCGTATATCAGGGGACACCCCAGATTTAGAGCTTATGATGGAAAATAAACCAGAAGTGACCCCCAGAGTGACCTCCCCAATAATAGGAATTACTAGGGAAATAGTAGGGAATTTGGTGTTCCCAATGTACTTCCCCGCTGTGTATTCACGTCTGGGATACTAATGCTCACTACGCCCCTTGATACATTCTTTGATGGGTGCAGTTTTCAAAATGGGGTCACTCCTTTGGGGAATCCACTGTTATGGTACCTTACAGGCTCTGCAAACATGACATGGCGTCCAGATACCAAACATCTGAATCGGCACTCCATAAGCCACATAGCGCTCCTTCTCTTCTGCGCCCTGCTGTGTGCCCAAACTGCAGTTTATGCCCACATGTATTACACTGTTGTACCCAGGGTAACGTACTTAATGTCATATGTGGGTATAAACTACTGTATGGACACAGCCGAGCACAGAAGGGAAGGAGCGCTATTTGATTTTTGGAGCACAGGCTTGGACGGTTTGGTTTTTGGACGCCACTGCACTTTTGCAGAGCTGAAACGCCAGTAAAGTGGAATCCCCTGACATGTCAACCCATTTTGGAAACTACACCCCTGAAGGAATTTATCCAGGGGTACAGTGAGCATTTTTAACCCCCAAGTGTTGCTATAATTTATTATCCATAAATGAATACGCAGCTGATTGTGAAAGGTGAAAATGACAATTTTTCCAGGAATACATCATTTCAGTGTGTAATATGTTGTGCCTGACTTGTATCAGAGATGTATGCTCCAAAAGCTGTTGTGCCCGGGATCCCAGCTTAACAGTTTTTGGAGTGTGTGTCTCTGCAGAAATAAGCTGGGCACAACATATCAGGCACTGAAATGGCGTATCTCTGGAAAAAAATTTATTTTTTAACTTTTCATTATCATCTGCGCATTCATTTCTGGAAATTAAAAGAATGCAACGCTTAAGGGTTAATAATGCTCGCTACACCACTTGATAAATCCCTTGAAGGGTGTAGTTTCCAAAATGGGGTCACAAGTCTGTGGATTCCACTTTACTGGCAATTCTTGGACTCTGCAAAAGTGACATGGTGTCTAAAAACCAAACTGTGCTCTAAAAACCAAAATAGCGCTCCTTCCCTTCTGTGCCCGGCTGTTCCCAAACAGCAGTTTATACCCACATATGGCATTAAGTACGTTATCCTGGGTACACCAGTGTCATACATGTGGGCATAAACTGCCATTTGGGCACACAGCAGGGTGCAGATGTGAAGGAGTACTATGTACTTTTGGAGCGCAGATTTAGATTGTTGGTTTTTGGACGCCATGTCACATTTGCAGAGACCCTAAAATCATCCCTACAAAATGGGGGTCACTTCTTGGGGAATTCCAGTTTACTGGCACGTCCAGGGCTCTGCAAAAATAACATGGCGACCAGAAAGTCCCTCTAAATCTGTAGTCCAAAAGCTAAAAAAACACAGTGCTCCTTCCTTCTGAGCCCTGCTGTGTTCCCAAGCAGCAGTTTACACCCTCATATATAATTTTTTTTTCCCCGGGATAGCCCACTTAATAGTTTTAGGAGTTCATGTCTCTGATGCCACAAAGTGGCCGCAACATATTCTGAAATTGGATATTTCTTCAAAAACTTCAATTTTCACTTTGTACATTAATTTTTGGGAAGCATTTTTAGGCTCAAAATGATAATACCCCTTGATACATTCCTTGAGGGGTGTAGTTTCTAAAATGGGGTCCCTTTTGAGGGGTTTCCATTGTATTGGTACTTTAGGGGCTCTGCAAATGCGACATGGCACCTGAAAACTATTCCAGCCACATCTGCCCTCCTAAAGCTAAATAGCGCTCTTTCCATTCTGAGCCCCACCATGTTCCCATACAGCAGATTACAACCACATATGGGACATTTCTGTGTTCAGAAGAAATTGTGTAACAAGCCGTGGGGAGCTTTTCCTTATTTAACCACTTGCAAAAATTAAAAATATGTCGCTAAATGGACGGTTTATTAGAAAAAAAGTAATTTTTCATGTTTACGTCCCAATGATGATAAAATCTGTGAAACAGCTGTGAGGTCAAAATGCTCACTATACCCCTAGATAATTTCTATGAGGGGTGTAATTTCCAAAATGGTGTCACTTTTGAGGGGTTTCCATTGTATTGGTACTTTAGGGGCTCTGCAAATGCGACATGGCACCCGAAAACTATTCCAACAAAATCTGCCCTCCAAAAGCTAAATAGCGCTCTTTCCATTTTGAGCCCTGCCATGTACCCATGCAGCAGATTACAACCACATATGGGGCATTTCTGTGTTCAGGAGAAATTGTGTAACAAACTTTGGGGAGCTTTTTCTCCTTTGTCCTCTTGTGAAAATGAAAAATTTGGGGCTAAATTGACAGTTTATTGGAAAAAAATAAATTTTTCATTTTCATGTCCCAATGTTAATAAAATCTGTGAAACAGCTGTGGGTTCAAAATGCTCACTATACCCCTTGACATGTTCTGTGAGGGGTGTGGTTTTCAAAAGGGGGTCACTTTTAGGGGGTTTCCACTGTTTTGGTACTTTGGGGGCTCTGCAAATGCGACATGGCACCTGAAAACTATTCCAAAAAAAATCTGCCCTACAAAAGCAAAATAGCGCTCTTTCCATTCCGAGCCCCACCATGTACCCATTCAGCAGTTTAACGACCACATATGGGGTATTGCTGTGTTCAAGAGAAATTGTTTAACAAACTATTGGGTCCTTTTTCTCCTTTAACCCCTTGTGAAAATGAAAACTTTGGGGATAAAGTGACGTTTTAGTAATTTTTCATTTATACATCCCAATGTTAGTAAAATCTGTGAAACAGCTGTGGTTTCAAAATGCTCACTATGCCCCTTGACATGTTCTGTGAGGGGTGTATTTTCCAAAATGGGGTCACTTTTAGAGGGTTTCCATTGTTTTGGTACTTTGGGGGCTCTGCAAATGAGACATGGCACCTGAAAACTATTCCAGCAAAATCTGCTTTTCAAACGTCCAGTGTCGCTCCTTCCCTTCTGTTTACTGCCGAATGCCCAAACATCAGTTTACACCCACATGTGGGGTATTTCTGTGCTCAGGAGAAATTGTATAATAAACTGGGAGATGCATTTTCTCCTTTAACCCTTTGTGAATGTGTTAAATTTAGGGCTAAATGAAGGGATTAGTGGAAAAAATGAAATATCTAAATTTCACCTCGATATCGTTTTAATTCTTGTGAAATGCTTAAAGGGTTAACAAACTTCCCAAATGCTGTTTTGAATTATTTCAGGGGTGCAGTTTTGAAAATGGGGTGATTTATGGGGGGTTTCTAATATATAGGCCTTTATAATCCCCTTCAGAACTGAAGTGGTCCCTAAAAAATTAGTTTAGGAAATTTTCCTGTAAATCTGGAAAATCGCTGTTACACTTGTAAGCCTTCTAACATTCAAAATAAATTAAAGGACGACTAAAAGATGATCTCAATATATAGCAGAGATATGGTAGATAATATTTATTAATGTATTTGGGTGGTATGACTATCTGTCTGAAAAGCAGAGAATTTCACATTTTGAAAATTGCGATTTTTTTTTCAAAATTTCCATCAAATATCCTATTTTTTTATAAATAAATACAAAAATATTGATTAGTGTTTACCACTAACATGAAGTACAATGTGTCACTAGAAAAGAATCTCAAAATTACTTGTGTAAATTAAAGCATCTCAAAGTTCTTGCCACATAAAGTGACATATGTCAGTTTTGAAAAACAAGGCCTGGTCCTTAACGCACTTTTGGGCCGTTTCCTTAAGGGGTTAAAGGGGTTTTCCGGGCAAAAAAAAAATATTTTTAAAAAAAGGTCTGTTAGTGCTATCAATGGCTTAATAAGTGCACCCAAATACCTTTAACGGTGTTTTGAGTGATTTCTGGCTTTCTATGGGAGCTCTATCCTCTGCATTTGTTTACATGGGTAGCTTCCTGCTGTCATAGCCTACAATTACCATGATGCATTGCAGTTCACTCAGATCTCCCCTCTCACTTCCTCCCGCACAACCCACCCATTTCCCTAGCTAGCCCCCGAACTACTAGCCCTACCTACCTAACTAGCTAACTAACTCAGTCCCCCAACCCCATCATACTTACCTGTCTTTTCATCCTGGAGATGGCTTTCGTTGGTGCCACTATCCCCTCTTCTGCCTGCACCTGGGAGCTGGCGCCTGCGCAATAGAACTCCGGGAGAAGCGAAGAGAAGCAGCGGGCCTACCACGCATGCGCAATAGAGTGCTTCTTCTCTTCTGTCGGCGTTCTATTGCGCAGGCTCAGGACCCCTTGTAAAGGAAGCAACGCCCAACAGTAGAAGAGGACGTGAGCATTGGTGAGTATGATGGGGACGGGGGGGGGGGGGGAGAGGAGTACTGGTGACCTCCAATCTCCGTTAAACAGCATAACGGAACGTCACAAGGAAATCAGAAAATGTGCCTGGGGCAGTCACATGACTGCCTCAGGCATATGGGTAAAAAAAAAAAATGTATATTTAAAGGGAGTAAATTAGAAGTTAGGCGAGGGGAGGGTGTTTAGCTTAGTGTTAAAAGTTTTAGTTTATGCCAGACAACCCCTTCAATGAACGGCAGTGTATACTTTCTATACTATTGGTGGTGGTTGTACCCCTTTTTGATAATAAACAAGCTTACTTAAAGCCTACTTCTCTATGCAGTTTGTCCCTTACCCCTAAAGACCTTTGTGTGGCAAAAATTGTCACGGGGAAGCTTACAACTTCTTAGTTTTAGAGTAGCAGGCAGTATACTCAAAACGTTAAGGTTAGTGCTGTGTTTTGCAGATACACTACTGGATACCATACAACTTATAACCCCTGATATTATGTTAGATGGAATCAGTTAATAAATAATAATAACTTTATTTATGTAGCTCCAAACACATTCCGCAGCACTTTACAAATCAGAGGACACATGAATGGACAATATCAGACATTACAATGTGACAAAGAAATTACATTACATTCTATGAGAGATCAGTTATTTATTCCACTGTGGTAGAACGTTCTGTCCTGTTCCTCCAAAAAGTCGTTAACGGAGTCCATGACGGCTTCATCAGAAGGAAAACGACTTTCACCAAGGTACCTTTTCATCTGTGGGAATAGGTGGTAGTCCGAGGGAGCCAAATCAGGGGAATAGGGTGGGTGCTGAAGCAGCTGGAAACCACAGGAGTGAATTGCAGCCATTGCAACAGCCGATGTGTGAACTGCAACGTTGTCCTGGTGAAACAACACCCCTTTCCGGAGCATCCCTCGCCTTTTTTCTTTAATTGCTGACCTCAGACGAAGAATATGAGCTGCATAATATTCCCCATTGATTGATTGACCAAAATAAGTATTTGGTCAATAACAAAAGTTCATCTCAATAATTTGTTATATATCCTTTGTTGGCAATGACAGAGGTTTTCTGTAAGTCTTCACAAGGTTGGCACACACTGTTGCTGGTATGTTGGCCCATTCCTCCATGCAGATCTCCTCTAGAGCAGTGATGTTTTGGGCTGTTGCTGGGCAACACGGACTTTCAACTCCCTCCAAAGGTTTTCTATGGGGTTGAGATCTGGGGACTGGCTAGGCCACTCCAGGACCTTGAAATGCTTCTTACGAAGCCACTCCTTTGTTGCCATAGCAGTGTGCTTGGGATCATTGTCATGCTGAAAGACCCAGCCACGTTTCATCTTCAATGCCCTTGCTAATGGAAGGAGGTTTGCACTCAAAATCTCATGATACATGGCCCCATTCATTCTTTCATGTACACGGATCAGTCATCCTGGTCCCTTTGCAGAGAAACAGCCCCAAAGAATGATGTTGCCACCCCCATGCTTCACAGTAGGTATGGTGTTCTTTGGATGCAACTCAGCATTCACTCTCCTCCAAACATGACAAGTTGTGTTTCTACCAAACAGTTCTACTTTGGTTTCATCTGACCATATGACATTCTCCTAATACTCTTCTGGAACATCCAAATGCTCTCTAGCAAACTTCAGACAGGCCCAGATATGTACTGGCTTAAGCAAGGGTACACGTCTGGCACTGCAGGATCTGAGTCCCTGGCGGCGTAGTGTGTTACTGACGGTAGCCTTTGTTAGTCCCAGCTTTCTGCAGGTCATTCACTAGGTCCCCCGTGTGGTTCTGGATTTTTGCTCACTGTTCTTGTGATCATTTTGACCCCACGGGGTGAGATCTTGCGTGGAGCCCCTGATCGAGGGAGATTATCAGTGGTCTTGTATGTCTTCCATTTTCTAATTATTGCTCCCGGAGTTGATTTCTTCACACCAAGCTGCTTGCCTATTGTAGATTCAGTCTTTCCAGCCTGGTGCAGTTCTACAATTTTGTTTCTGGTGTCCTTCCACAGCTCTTTGGTCTTCACCATAGTGGAGTTTGGAGTGTGACTGTTTGAGGTTGTGGACAGGTGTCTTTTATACTGATAATTTCAAACAGGTGCCATTACTACAGGTAATGAGTGGAGGACACAGGAGCCTCTTAAAGAATAAGTTACAGGTCTGTGAGAGCCAGAAATCTTTCTTGTTTGTAGGTCACCAAATACTTATTTTCCATCATAATTTGCAAATGAAGTCTTAAAAAATCAGACAATGTGATTTTCTAGATATGTTTTCTCATTTTGTCTCTCATAGTTGAGGTTTACATATGGCCTATCAATTAGAGGCCTCTCTCATCTTTTTAAGTGGGAGAACTTGGACAATTGGTGGCTGCCTAAATACTTTTTTTCCCCACTGTAGAGGGAAAACTCGTTGGAATCTTTGCATGACTTTATTGCACACACTGACATGAAACATGTATGGATTTTGCCTGCTGAATGCTGTATTTAAAGAAGACCTTAAACGTCCTCATGTATATGCAGTTTAACATACCACTAGAAAGCTGACAGCGCGCACTGTTGGCTTTCCCATTATATGCCCCGGGGCTGGAGATATCGGGGGTCTAAATTTCACCATTCACTATCAGAAAGGCGTTCCTGAAAGTCTAGCTGCGCTGTGAGGAACGCCCTCCCTGACTGTGCTCGTCCATAGCGCTGTACTGGGGGGGGGCGTTCCTCACAGCTCAACATCATCACTAGGAATGCCCCCTCTCTCTGTCCTCATCCATAGCCGAGTACTGTCAGAGGGGTAGTTCCTTACAGCCCAGTGATGACACTGAGCTGTGAGGAACACCCCCTCAGTACAAGTGTAAGGAGGAATACTGTCAGGGAGGGCGTTCCTCACAGCGCAGCTAGACTGTCAGGAACGCCCTTCTGACAGTGAACGGTAAAATTTAGACCCCCCAATATCTCCAGCCCCGGGGCATATAACGGGAAAGCCAACAGTGCACTAAATTCAGCGCGCTGTCAGCTTTCTAGCGATATGTAAAACCGCATATACATGAGGACGTGAAAGGTCCTCTTTAACTGTGGAACACTGAAATTGATGTGTGGTCAGGGATGTCTAGGTGAGTTTATCCAATATCGGATGTATACTTTATTTCTACAAATAAGAAGTCTCCAGGGCTGTGTTTCATTGAAAAGCAGAATTTGCTGGATTTGTTTTCAGGTATCAAGTCTCACTTGCAGAGCTCCTAAACTAGCAGTACAGTGGAAACCCTACAAAATTGACCCCATTTTGGAAACTACAACCCCTCGCAAAATTTATCAAGGGGTAATATCATTTTGAGCCTAAGAGTGCTTCCTAAAAATTAAATGTGCAAGTGAAAATTGAAATTTTTAAAGAAATATGCCATTTCAGTGCCCAATATATCTATCATTAGATTTAGCTAAATTTCCCTAGAGACATGTTGGAATAGCCTTTAGAAGGCCTATTCTAGCCCTACCTTTCTTTATCTTTTCTTCAACGCCGTTTACTTTATTCTTATATGTAAATTCTGTGCGTCAGCAGCAGCACTCAGTACAACACATGCAAATCCCACGCATGTGCTGTACTCTAGTACCCGAAGCGAAGAATAAGAAGAGGAGGATGCCTTCACATTAAAGGACGTGTAACAGAAGCAGGAGATGGAATACTGGGGATGACGGTGCTGTTCTCAGAGCACAGGGAGAACGCCCCCTGTGCTCCATGCACAGAATTTGCATAAAAGAATGTCTTTATTTGAAAAACGGCATTGAAGAAAAAAAAAAAAGTAGTGCTAGAATAGCTTTTCTACAGGCTATTCCAATAAGTCATTAGGGAAATTTGGCTAAATCTAATGATAGACTCCCTTTAAGTTGGTTATCCCAGATACAAAAAAATTTGTATATGTGGGCATAAACTGCTCTTTGGGTTCACAGCAGGGCTCAGAAGTAAAAGAGCTGTACTTTTTAGGTGCCAGTAAAGTAGACCCCATTTTGAAAACTGCACCCCTCAAAGAATTTCTCAAGTGGATGTAGTTTCCCAGATGTGAATGCACAGCAGATGTTGAACAGTGAATATTTAAGTTGAGCGAAGTTCATTGGAAACACCAAACTAATTTCCCAGAACCTCCTATGATTAGGGGGCAACTCTCGGGGTCATTTCTGTTGTCTTTTTCCTCATAAGCTCTAAATCTGGAGTGTATCCTGTTATGCGCTCTCACACAGCTTATAAATTCCGTTCCTGCTGTAGCAAGTTTTGTCCTAATGATTTGGTGATGTTTGTCTTCATATTGTGCAAGCTATTTTTTCTTTTTTGTTTTACAAGCCATATTAGGGCTTGTTTTTTGCAGGATGATATGCATTTTGCAATGACAAAATTTTGGGGTGCCTATAACTAATTTTACAAAATTTATTTAATTCTTTCTGGATAAAAAAATAAACCATCAATTCTGGCATTGCTTTTTACCTTTTAAATTTGAAAGCAGCATCTAAGGGGTTAAAATCCCTGATTGAGCATTTGGAATCCAAGGGATATGTAACGCACTCTCCGTGGTCTCTAACCTCCCTCCCCCCTTTTCTTTCCTCCCTCCTCTCCTGTTGTCTTCCTTTTGTGTGGGTTATGTGTTTTTTTGCCTAGGTTTTAATTATTGCTTGTTGTATGTTCGATATTCCTTGCCTAGTTGGATACTGTTGGATCCTTTTTCTTTGGGTTTTTAGTACCCTCTCCCTCCTCCCCTCCGGTTTTTCTTTTTTGTACATGACATGGTTCATTTTTTTACTTGTATGTGTACATCTTTTCTGAAAAGTTAAATAAAAATTACAGTTTAACCACTTCATAACCAGGCCAAGTTTCTGGTCTAGGACTAGACACATTTTCGGGTTTTTTTTTTTTGTATGTGCGGTTTTGAGGGCTGTAAGATTTTTAGAATATGCGTTATTCAACTAATTTCTGAATCTTTTTTCAGTGACACATAGGGCTTTATTTTTATGCTGTTTTTATTTTTGCGTGTTTGCATTGTGTTTTAATTTTTTTTTTTTTTTTTTTCCGGGAACATTTAAACAAAAGAGGAGGGAAAACGTGTCTGTTTTTCACTTCATTTTTTTTTTTTTTTTCATTTAATAACAGTAAGTGCTACTAAGAAAAGAAAAACACTTTATAAAAGTTTTTCCTCTCCGTTACGGTAATTTTTTATTTTGTATTGTGTTGTCGGGAGTGGGGCTATAACCTTTAATAACTGCGTTTTTATTGGCGTATTTTTTTATTTATTGTTTTTACTTTTTTTTTTAACATCGTGTGCCCATAAGGTCATAATTAGCCTTTGGGGACATCTGATCACTTTTTTTGTGGGTGAGGCTGATTTCCCTTTAACTGGGGCTGGTACATTTAGCCCCAGTTGCAGGAGGAATACAGTCTCCTGCCCATTACTTTAGAGCTGATCTGGGTCCTGTAGGATCTCGGCGTATCACGTGACCGCCAGGTCAGATGGGAGCCGCAACATTGACAAAAGCGTCGCGCGGAGGGGGGGGTGGGGGGGGGCGATCAGGGCCTCAATATATAATAAAACCCCTGAGATGATGTTTGCCCGTAGCATCTCAGGGGTTAACACCCGCTATCGGAGCTCAGCTCCGACTGGGGTGTTAGAGGACAGTGTCAGCCATTACGTATGGCTGACACTCGCAAAGCAGGGTGCGCACCATGCTTCCACCGTTGTTTTGTGGGAAGTACTTCCTGGCAGCGCATTACTATTAGGGCGCATGTCGGGAAGGGCTTAACGCAATTCGCAGCAAATTAATTTGGATCGAATTGATTTGGAAACTTCGGAGAATCGGTCGAATCGAATTTTTGAAAAATTCACTCATCTCTAGAAGCTATCCTCTGGTTCGTTTCAGTCCCAGGGTATAATAGGTGTAGGCCCAGGGGAGGTGTAAAAAAAAAAAAAAAAAAAGGAAAAAACATTTATATTCGCCTTCTGTTACCTCTTTTGGTTCATCTCGCAGCACCTGGTGCTGTCTCTGATTAAGTCTCAGTGGTGACTTGGACACACCGAGTGTCATGACATCATGACACAGTACTATTCTCTGTAATGTCTTGCTGTACTTTGTTTTAGGTCAAATACATTCAGTACAAACCGTAGCTTAAATTGGCTTAAAAGCTTAAAACATATGTTCCTAAGAGCCCTAAGTCCCCACCTGGAATATTGTGTACAGTTCTGGGCGCCTCAATTTAAGAAAGATATCGATTTATTGGAGCAGGTCCAGAGAAGAGCAACCAAAATGGTGGAAGGTCTGCAAACCATGTCCTACGAGGAACGGCTAAAAGAACTGGGATTGTTTAGTTTGCAGAAGAGAAGGCTAAGGGGAGACTTAATAGCGGTCTTTAAATATCTGAAAGGTAGTCACAGTGCAGAGGGATCTACCCTATTCTCATTAGCGGAAGGAAGTACGAGAAGTAATGGGATGAAACTAAAGGGAAGGAGATACAGATTAGACATTAGGAAAAACTTTTTAACAGTGAGGGTAGTGAGGGAGTAGAATAGGCTGCCACGGGAGGTGGTGAGTTCTTCATCAATTGAAATCTTCAAATGGATAAATATATAGCTGGGATGATTTAGGAAAACCTGCTTTTGCAGGGGGTTGGACTCGATGGCCCTTGAAGTCCCTTCCAACTCAAAATAGAAATAGAAGTCATACACATAA
Source organism: Leptodactylus fallax (assembly GCA_947044405.1). Lineage (NCBI taxonomy): Eukaryota > Metazoa > Chordata > Amphibia > Anura > Leptodactylidae > Leptodactylus > Leptodactylus fallax. The sequence goes on along the minus strand of CAMRHE010000007.1, from coordinate 8,034,230 downwards.
CCAATTTCTAGCTCTCTAAGGCAAACATAGCTGAAGTTATGTCAAAGTGATAGTGACATGTATTTCTATGTAAAAATGGATGGTAAGCAATGAATACAGTACAGACTCCTAGTTTAACCATACACTGTGCTGCTACTCACTTTTACATTTAAAATGCTCCAAAACTTACCCCTTTTCTGGGGAAAAGGTGCCTGCCCATTTTTTGTAAACACATGGTGGTTATACTGCAAAAATAAAAAGGTTTTATATACAAATTAGCTTGTTTTGATGACTTGTAAGTGCTACAGGCTTGTCATTTGGGAGACAAATTTGTGGGTGTCTGCCTAGTAGTAATGAAGAATTGGCTTTTCAAAAAGCCGGGTGCAGAATGCAGGAAGGCCCAGTGCTTTCTAGTACTGACATCACCTGATAGATGTAGGGCAGTCACAGTTTCATCACTAGGTGGAATCAATCCGCCTCCTCCAGTTCCTACACACTGGAGCATTTCCCACCCCCAACTTCACCAGGGCAAGCCATTGGTTCTACACCCCCTCCTTTGTTTCATGGTTGTAAGGAGAAGCACATAGGTTATTATCAACTGCGCCTCTTTTTGGCAAACCTTTTGTGCACCCTTTCATTTTCTGGCATTATTTACTAATCGGGCGCAAGCTGTTGATAAATTCCATGAACATGTCAGTGCAAAGTTGTTGTTTTTTCTTCAACACAGGTGTTCGCAATGCACCGAATTTATCAAAAAGGCGCAACTACATAATAAATATAACGCAGACACAGAACAAAATGGTACATAAAGAAACAGGAACAAGTGACTTCTCTGGATCTGCAAAGATGGCTTCAAATCCATTCAGCTTGTCCAATGAAAAGAGCTCCTCTGATTTTTGTCTCAGAGCAAACTTTGCCCACAAAATCCAAAAAGAAAGAGAAATTCTTAAAAGAAGAGTTTGGCCAGGTCCACCACACCCTCGCACCTATTTATTCACCTTTGTTAAAAAGCCGCAAATAAATCCGGTGAACACATGTTTGCCCGAGCAGCCACGCCCACTTTTCTCACCAAAATCAAAGTGTCGGATAGGAAATTCTCACGTAGAAAAAAGGTGCAAACACTTCATAAATCCAATGTAATAATGAAAAAAAAAAAAAAAAAAAGGCGCAGCACACGCCAAATTCAGGCGCAAACACATTGATAAATTTGCCCCATTGAGTGGAGCTTTTAAACATGTTGGAGCGTCATTGAGCTCCAGTATAGGATTACTGCATGCCGCAAACCACAGACACAATAATCACTTTTGGAAGATAGTAAAGCTCACTTAGCCAGCCAGCTCACTCCAGATTCTGTCAATTATCACTCAGTCAAGATGATGTTTACACTGTGTTCCAAATTATTATGCAAATAATATTTTCTCATATTTTCCAAAATTACCTATATGAATTGCAGTCATTGTAATTTTCCAGTCATCAACTATTCGAGTATAATTGAAAGGTTTTTGAACAAACTGCCTATGATAACAGTATATTTAAAAAAAAAAAATAAACACTCGAAATGCACGTTTTAAATTATTATGCACAGCAGAATTTGCAACCTTTTCATTTTTATTAAGAACAAAAAAATGGTCATTGTGAAATTATTAGCATTAGCAGGTTATTACAAACTGAAATCAAACAGTTTTCAAGCCAAAACTTTATTCTAGGTGATGTTACATTTGCACATAGGACCCCTTGTTCGAAAGAAGCTTCTGAACTCTCTCGTCCATTGAATTTGTCAGTTTTTGGATGGTTTCTGCTTCAATTGTTTTGCATGAGGACAGAATACCCTCCCAGAGCTGTTGCTTAGATGTGAACTGCCTCCCGCCATCATAGACACTCCATTTGATGATGCTCCAGAGGTTCTCAATGGGGTTGAGGTCAGGGGAGCATGAGGGCCACACCATAAGTTTGTCCCCTTTTATGCCCTTAGCAGCCAGAGATGCAGATGTGTTATTTGCAGCATGAGACGGTGCATTATCATGCATGAAAATGATCTTTCTGCGGAATGCATGGTTATTCTTCTTGAACCATGGCAGGAAGTGCTGTTTGAGAAACTCCACATACATTATGGAGTTCATCTTTACCCCTTCAGGAATCCTAAAGGGGCCGACAATCTCTCTCCCCATGATTCAAGCCCAAAATATTACTCCACCTCCTCCTTGTTGGCGCCGTAGCCGTGTTTGCATGGGGTGTCCATCAACAAGCCATCCTCCACTCCATCCATCTGGACCATCGAGCGTTGCACGGCACTCATCGGTGAACAAAACAGTTTTGAAGTCAGTCTTCATGTATTGTTTGGCCCACTGGAGCCGTTTCTGCTTGTGTGCAGTGGATAGAGGAGGTCGACAGGATGGCTTACGCACAGCTGCAAACCTCTGAAGGACTCTGCATCTTGTTGTTCGGGGGACGTTGGAGGCACCAGCAGCTTCAAAAACTTGTCTGCTGCTATGACAAGGCATTTTTGAAGCTGCTCTTTTAACCTGACGTAATTGCCTGTTGGATAGAGTCCTCAATTTTCCCTTAGCACGCACACGTGTGTGCTGTGAATCAGCTACATACTTCTTGATTGTGCGATGATCACGATGAAGTGTCTTGGCAATGTTGATTGTAGTCATGCCTTGACCTAAACTCTCCACAATTTGTTGCTTCTCAGCAGCCAACACATCCTTTTTCTTTCCCATTTTGGCTGAAAATGTAGGCTGCTTAATAATGTGGGACAGCCTTCTTAAGTAGTCTTGCCTTTAATTGGACACACCTGCCAAACTAATTAGCACAGGTGTCTGCAATTGCTTTCAATGATATAAAGAGCCCTGACACACATCAGCATCAATGAGTTTAACTGACAAACAAAAAAAATTCTTACCTTATCCCTCCTAAACACTTTTTGCATAATAATTTGGAACACAGTGTATGTGTCATTTGCTCCCATAGAGAGATAACCTTACAGGATCAACTAGCTTCTTTTCTTCCTTCCAAGTGTTATGCTCAGGGTCATAGACTCGTTTCCATTTCAGAAGATATTCTAGCTTTTTCAGTTGCCAGGCCCATCTTCCATTTACTGTATTGTTACCGATGCTGGCTGGCTGGCTGCTACTCCTAAACAGCTATCACCACTGCCACCAGTCAGGCAAACATGTCCTGTGGCCTGGTTCATCATATTGTTTGTTCCCTGTTGCGATGCCTCCTCTCTCTCAAGTAGTAAACGAGTCACTGACAACTCATTTGCTGGTTTACTGTACAGCAGATTGCTAGGGTTTACTAAATTATAAGTAATGGCACGTGGACACAGAGAGCAAGAGCGATAGAAATAGAAAGAGCGACAGAGTGAGAGAGACACACACACACAGCGAGAGAGACACACACACAAAGAGCAAGAGAGACACACACAGAGCAAGAGAGAGACACACAGAGCAAGAGAGAGACACACACACACACACACACACAGAACAAGAGAGACACACACAGAGCAAATAAATCAGGCGATACCTTTTAGAGGCTAACTGAGTATATTTATAAGTAAGCTTTCAGGAGTACTCGCTCCCTTCATCAGACATGGTGTGATACAAGAACTGAAAATTAACAGATTTTTATACAAATGGTTTTCAAAGCATTTTAGAGTCCTTAAAAAAAATTGCAATCTAAGTAGAGAAGTTATTTACAACAGGTCAAAAAAACAGTCTGGAAACTTGTGGTGCGTGACGGAGGGATCAGTAATTCTTGCTGTTATCTGTTTGCTATCAGGAGGTGATTTGTGTCCCTCACAGTTCATACATAGTGTGATTTGAAGCTGGCATGAATATTGAGTTCAGTTCATGGTTCAAACATAGTGTGACATGAAGCTGGCATGAATATTAAGTCCAAATTGCAGAGTTTGAAATTTTTGCATAAATTTGTACTCCATTTCTTTCCTTTTCTCCTGTGTCTTAAAATGTCCCATTAAAACCACAACCCACAAATCTTCAATAGAGTGGTTTTCTACGGAGAAATGTGCGGCCACTGGGAGATCGGTTCTGCTGTTATTGATACTGGATCTGTGTGAGTTCATTCGCTGACTAAGTCTCACACAGATCCAGTATCAATAACAGCAGAACCGATCTCCCAGTGGCCGCACATTTCTCCGTAGAAAACCACTCTATTGAAGATTTGCGGGTTGTGGTTTTAATGGGACATTTTAAGACACAGGAGAAAAGGAAAGAAATGGAGTACAAATTTATGCAAAAATTTCAAACTCTGCAATTTGGACTTAATATTCATGCCAGCTTCATGTCACACTATGTTTGAACCATGAACTGAACTCAATATTCATGCCAGCTTCAAATCACACTATGTATGAACTGTGAGGGACACAAATCACCTCCTGATAGCAAACAGATAACAGCAAGAATTACTGATCCCTCCGTCACGCACCACAAGTTTCCAGACTTTTTTTTTGACCTGTTTTAAATAACTTCTCTACTTAGATTGCAATTTTTTTTAAGGACTCTAAAATGCTTTGAAAACCATTTGTATAAAAATCTGTTAATTTTCAGTTCTTGTATCACACCATGTCTGATGAAGGGAGCGAGTACTCCTGAAAGCTTACTTATAAATATACTCAGTTAGCCTCTAAAAGGTATCGCCTGATTTCATCACTCTTCCACTACTTTCAATGGCTAACACGGTACAACATTATACTACACACAGAGCAAGAGAGACACACACACAGAGCGAGAGAGACACACACACAGAGCGAGAGAGACACACACACAGAGACACACACACACACAGAGCGAGAGACACACACACACAAAGTGAGAGAGAGCGAGAGAGACACAGAGAGAGAGAGAGCGAGAGACAGATAAAGGTGAAGAGTGAAAACGATATTTCTATCTGCCCTTCTCTTTCTCCAAAGTGGGGATATTTACTGTAGATAAACATGGAAATCTCACCATCTGTTTTTCACCCAGTCTATCTATTTGTCTAACTAAATATCTATACCCCTGCAATAAACAAATGGTGAGAGTCAGAAATGTCGATTATATATTGCTCTATCTTGACGTCTATCGACCTATATATCTCTAGGTATAGTCAAGCATCTATCCATGTATCTACCTCTCTCCCCATCTATTGATCTGTATATCTATTTATCTCTAACTGCGGACAGAGTGCCGCCGCAAGTGTGAACCCTCCCTAAGATGACTTGTCAGCACAAAAGAGAAAGCTCCCTTCTTGACTGAATATTTGCCTAAAATTGCAACATTTGAAAGTCTTTTTTTTCATAAATTGACGTCCTTGGTCTTTGCCACTTGTATGCCTTAGGATAGGCCATCAATGTTAGAAATTGGATAACCCCTTTAGACTAAGGCCTCACAAAGCGAATTGCTGCAAAAATGCTGCATAAGAGACTGCGATAAAAAAGGCACCACTTTTTTTCCACAGCATTTTTCACAATAAGTCTGATGAGTTTTCCTCTGCTGACATTCTGCCCCTATTATACCTAGACAGAAAACGCCAGCTTTTTCGTAGGTATAATTGAGATACTGCGATTTTCATAAACGTGAGCATTTTGAAATCTCAGCTTTTCTGCTGTGGATTTTTTCCCTGCAATGAGTGGATGGAATTAGCCACAATACCATACACTTTGCAGGTAATGTAATACACAGCATTTTTTTGCTGAGAATTTCCAATGAGGCGACCCGATACCGATACCATAAGAGATATAAATAGATATAGATACTTAGACAGGAATATACATAGATAGGTGGATGGACAGACAGGGATAAATATAAACAGGGAGATCAATAAATACAGAAAGAGAGATACAGATTATATGCAAAAATAGAAAAAGAGATTGACATAGTAAGGACTTCATAGTTAAAGGGAATCTGTCAGGTCAATCAGGGACACTAAACCACCCACAGGTCCTTATAGACCTGGGGTTCAGTGTCCCAGATCGCCCAGTTGTAATACAATCCGCAGGCATATTAAAAATAAAAAACCTTTATACTTACTTAGCTAAGGGTCCGATCAACGCTGTTTGGTGAGATCGGTCCTCCTGGCACCTGTGCTGTTCTTCAGTGAAGCCAAAGATGGACCGCTCCAGCTTCACTGCATATGTAAGCCGTGTACTGGGGTGGGCTCCCCAGGATACAGCGAAGTCACGAACAAAGAAAGCAACTCCAAGTCAATTTAGTAAAAAACAAGATTTTACTTTGAGTTGTAACACCTATTTACCAGAAAAACACTCTCAACTATTTACATACACTCAGCCAGTTATGCTGAGACCCTGGTGTTGTACAGCGCGGTGCCTTCTCATGTGTACTGCAATATACTCCAAGCTTTTACCTATCTGCAGGCTGCAACTAACCAGCCACTTGTTACCTTTTTATCACCCTAGTCACAGGAACAATTCAATGAGTGTGATAGAGGCACCGGCGGTATAACACAAGAGCTTACAAACTTATCAAATACCCCTATTCCCCACAAACAAAGTATAACCGAGTAAATATCATAGTAGGTCAGCTTGCAAGCCAAAGAAATATGACAACGTGTAAAATGTCACTTCTAGACTTCCTCAGAAGCTCCTCTCTGGGAGTTACAACAATGGAATTCTCTGAGTCCTTACTACCAAATAGGTAGATAATTCACCAGTAGTGTGGCCTGTGAAGATGAGGATGCCTAACTAATCTAACTACAGGCCCTTATTCAGTCCCAAGCAATTTGCGCCAAAAATCTACTGCGGTGCATGCACGATTACTTCTTTTACTGATTCAGTATTGTGGGGTACCTTGTAGTTTCTCTCTGGAACCGCTGAAAGCAGGGCTCATCCAAACATGTGGTCTCACTGACTGGGTCACCACTCAGCCGGTCCTTGATAGTAATCTTCACCTTAGGATGCTGTCTGAGAAAACAGTCTCTTCTTCAGCAACCTCTTGTCTGTAATCCTTTAAGAATGTCTCTTCCTCTCACTTCAGCCCTTCTTCTTCTTAAAGCTCAGAAGCACACACAGCTAAGATGGCTGCCAGACACACACACACTCTCTTCTTGTTCCTCCTCTGCAGAACAGGGTCTCCACGTCACTACTCCAGGGAATTACAGAATTACAGAATCACAGTCTCTTCCATTTCTGAGGTAACAGTGGCCTCTTGTGGTCAAACAAACAAATGTCAGTTTATAAAAAAAAAAATAAACTTATCTACAGAAACAGTTACATTCATAGCATGAGGGCTGTTTCCCCATCTTACACATAATTGCAGTGGCATGCGCACTGAAGCCGAGAAGTACTCCTCTGGCTTCATTGCAGAACTGCGGAGGCGCGGGGAGTGCAGTGGCCGGGTGAGTAAAAGCTTTTTTATTTTTAATGCAGCCATGGATTGCGTTATAACAGGGTGATTTGGGACACTAAACCCCAGGTCCATATGGATGTGTGGGTGGTTTAGTGTCCCAAATTGCCCTGACCGATTCATCTCTAACTTGGCATAACACCTGTGTGCTCACTCTGCACACTCCTCTCCTCCCCACTCCCTCAGTCCAGTGCATTCACATGGAGATACAGTGCATTCACACACACATGCCAGGACGTAGTGCTGTGAGAAGACATCATAACTATTGTTTATATCCCACGCGCTCCAGGAGCAGCAGATATTAGACTTGTGCGCACCTCTGTGGTTCTAGAAGTAAAATCAAAACCAGGGGCGTAACTAGCAAAGACTGGGCTCCAAAGCAAACTTTTGACTTGCAGGGCGCCCTGGAGGGCAGGAGGGGGAAGCAGCCGTGAGTAGGAACGAGGATCGGTAAGTAAATAGGATCATAAAAAAAAAAAAACAGCAGGTGCCCGTCAGACCCCCTAATATCACAGGCCCCGGTTATGGCACTAGTTATGCCACTGAAAAACCAAAGATAAACACATACCACTCGCTCCCCCATTCAAACCATTCATACCATTATACAATTTTGGGGAATGTCTGTTGCTTTGAAAACTTTTTATTCAAATTATTATCAAAGGCGAAACAGTGAAAAAAGGCAGTTTGGCACTTTTGATTTTTCTTCCCAGTATGGTGTTCACCAGAGTGGAGTGAAGTTTTCAAAAATCAGATTTGACCGATTCTCCAAAACAATTCGATTTGAAATTGCGTTAACCCCTTCCCGACATTCGCCCTAATAGTAAGGCACTGCCGGGAAGGACTTTCCGCAAACTACGGTGGAAGCATGGTGCACACACAGAAAGTGTACATAACAGCTGACAGTGTCCTCTAACAGCCCCGGTCGGAGCTGAGCCTTCGATTGCGGGTTTTGACCCTTGAGATGCCGCGGTCAAACATGACCATGGCATCTCAGAGTTTTATTATATATGGGGGTCCCGATCGGCCCCCCCTGCGACGTTTTTCGGGGGGGTGCCACTGCTCCTATTCGGCAGCCCGGGGTCTGACCAGTGACCCCGGGTCTGCCCAGTCACTACCCCTCCGCATACTTGATTTATCCTGCCTTGAATGGAGACTGTCAGCCTATGCGTCTGCACGTGCTGAGAGCCTCCTATACCCATGTATTGCAATGTATACCTATTGAAGCAGCGATCAGAATATCGATTCGCAGGGGCTTCAACGCCCAGATAAACCTAGTAAGGGTTTTCCGGACCATAGTAAAGAAATGCTTAGGTAGCATTACAGGGACGATTTGGAAGAGGTACAGGAGTATATTCATTTTCAGCAGGTTAATACGACCTAGCCAGGAAAAGCCCTTAATATCCCAGCACGCAAAATCAGTCTGGAGAGTGTGCAAAATTGGGAGGAAATTCACTGAGTATGTATCAGATAGATTATTAGGGAGCTGCACACCCAGATATTTTATCACTTTTGATGACAATGTGAAGGGAAAGGCGGATTGGAGACTACTGATCAAAGGCGTAGATAATGAATCATTGAGGGTGGTGCTTTTGGACAGATTAATTTTGTAATTACTATAGTAACTATAGGTGCCAATTTCATGGAGGAGGGAAGGGATAGCGTGAGTGGTTGGGTAACAAAGTAGAACATCATGCTGCAAATGCTGAGATTTTCATCATCCATCACTAATGCGTATAGCATCGGGGACAAGGGACAGCCTTTCCGGGTATTGTTATGAATAATGAGAGGGTAAGAGTGTATCATTTTCTCATATTTGCGCACGTGGGCAGCTATAGAGAGCGAATACGAGTGAGCATAGTAGGGCCAAGACTAATCTGTGTAAGGGTAGTCTCCAGAAACCTCCAGTCCACTCTACCAAAGGCCTTCTCCGTGTCCAAGGAATGCATCATCATAGGGATCTGAGAGCGTTGAGCGTGATGGATTGCAGAGAAGGCCTTTAGCGTATTATCTCAAGCCTCCCCACAAGGGATGAACCCCACCTGATCCAGATGTACAAGTCCTATGTGTGGACTCAATCAATTGGCTATCAATTTGGTATAGAGCTTCGCATCGGTGTTTAGAGAAATCAGTCTGTAACTAGGGCAGAGCAGGTGGTCCTTGACCTCTTTAGAGATAACCGTGATGTGAGCATGTAGGAAGGATGGGGGGAAGGGAGTATCAGGTGTTAGTGAACCCACTCTTGATGAAAAGCAAGCTCTCACATGAATGGTCTCTGGACGCTTTACTGTTGGCATGGCACAGAACTCGAGGTAGTGCTTACCTTTTCTTCTTCATCCAATCATTCTTCCAAATGTCCCAAACAGTTTGAAGGGATCTTCAGAGAAATTAACTTAACAAAGTTCCCTTGCAGAGGGTTATGGAGGTCAAACTAGTGTAATGGAGAACAGAAAAGAAGCTCTGCTTCTGTTTAAGTGAATACAGTATTCAGGTATATCCACCAAGTAGGTTATGAAGCTTTTTGCTTCTGGCTTGGTATAGTGTACAATCCTGGTAGGTACACACGTGGACAAAATTGTTGGTACCCCTCATTTAATGAAAGAAAAACCCACAATGGTCACAGAAATAACTTGAATCTGACAAAAGTAATATATAAAAATTCTATGAAAATGAACAAATGAAAGTCAGACATTGCTTTTCAACCATGCTTCAACAGAATTTTAAAAAAAAAGAAAACTCATGAAACAGGCCTGGACAGAAATAATGGTACCCTTAACTTAATATTTTGTTACACAACCTTTTGAGGCAATCACACGATTCCTTTAACTGTCAATGAGACTTCTGCACCTCTCAACAGGTATTTTGGCTTGCTCCTCATGAGCAAACTGCTCCAGTTGTCTCGGGTTTGAAGGGTGCCTTTTCCAGACGGCATGTTTCAGCTCCTTCCAAAGATGCTCAATAGGATTTAGGTCAGGGCTCATAGAAGGCCACTTCAGAATAGTCCAATGTTTTCCTTCTAGCCATTCTTGGGTGTTTTTAGCTGTGTGTTTTGGGTCATTATCCTGTTGCAAGACCCATGACCTGCGACTGAGACCAAGCTTTCTGACACTGGGCAGCACATTTCTCTCTAGAATCCCTTGATAGTCTTGAGATTTCATTGTACCCTGCACAGATTCAAGACACCCTATGCCAGATGCAGCAAAGCAGCCCCAGAACATAACAGAGCCTCCTCCATATTTCCCAGTAGGAGCAGTGTTCTTTCCAAGATATGCTTAATTTTTCCATCTGTGAACATAGAACTGATGTGCCTTGCCAAAAATTTCAATTTTTGTCTTATCTGTCCATAGGACATTGTCCCAGAAGCTTTGTAGCTTGTCAACATGTAGTTTGGCAAATTCCAGTCTGGCTTTTTTATGGTTTGTTTTCAACAATGGTATCCTCCTTGGTCGTCTCCCATGAAGTCCACTTTGGCTCAAATAACGACGGATGGTGTGATTTGATACTGATGTTCATTGAGCTTGAGGTTCACCTTTAATCTCTTTAGAAGTTTTTCTGGGCTCTTTTGTTACCATTCGTATTATCCTTCTCTTTGATTTGTCATCAATTTTCCTCCTGCGGCCACATCCAGGGAGGTTGGCTACAATCCCATGGATCTTAAATTTCTGAATAATATGTGCAACTGTAGTCACAGGAACATCAAGCTGCTTGGAGATGGTCTTATAACCTTTACCTTCAACATGCTTGTCTATAATTTTCTTTCTAAGCTCCTGAGACAACTCTTTCCTTCGCTTCCTCTGGTCCATGTTGAGTGTGGTACTTACCATGTCACCAAACAGCACAGTGAGTATCTGTAGCCCTATATACAGGCCCACTGACTGATTACAAGATTATAGATACCTGTGATGCTAATTAGTGGACACACCTTGATTTAACATGTCCCTTTGGTAACATTATTTTCAGGGGTACCATCATTTCTGTCCAGGCCTGTTTCATGAGGTTTCTTTTTAAAATAATTCTGTTGTAGCATGGTTGAAAAGCAATGACTGACTTTCATTTGTTCATTTTCATAGAATTTTTATATATTATTACTTTTGTCAGATTCAAGTTATTTCTGTGACCATTGTGGGTTTTTCTTTCATTAAACGAGGGGTACCAACAATTTTGTCCACGTGTGTACAATTGTCAGTGTCAGACCTGATATACCAATCTGATATTGATTGATTAAACCTAAGGATAAGTCATCATTTTCAATAATGATTCATATCTGGGTGATATGGTCAGTCAAGTATTTGTTTTTTTTATTTGTATGCCAATATTTTAACATGCATGACAAAGAAATAGTAAAAAAGCTAACATAACAGTACAACTAATAAGTCAGGCGGACTAAAAAAAGTTCCATTGTTGATGCCTTTTAAACAGTTATTTTCATCAAACTCATAGACGAGTATATTCACATAATTGTTCCTTCTGTACAATAAATTGTATAATTGATTTGTTTCCATTCTAGGATCTTGCTGCATTAACAGACGAGAACAGCAATCACACCAAAAAAATGGATCCTAAGGGCACAGTGGCTGAAGAGGGAACACAGAAGAAAAAGAAGAGACCTTTAGTACCACCATCTCCACGCCCTCCCCGCTCATTGTTTTGTTTAGGTCTCCAAAACCCATTCAGAAAAAGTTGCATAAGCATTGTAGAATGGAAGTATCCTTTCAAAAATGAAATAATGAGTAATTATGAACAGTGTAAACCTATTCTTAAGGTTTTTAAAAACATCCCAAGAGCAAATGTACATGATAAAACAAATGTTAGTCAGTCAGTTATTAGGGTAAGGACACAATCATGTTTAGTGATGACTGTTTTTAAAAACAAAACCAGGGGTGGATTGTCAAAAAAATAAATTCTGTTTGTCCTTTTGACCCCCTAGGTTCTGACCCTCTGATTCACACCTAGTTTTGGATTGAAAAACTACATCAAAAACATTTCTCCTTATCCCAAGAAATGCTTAATTTAAATAAAAAAACAAAACAAAAAAAAACCCCGAAGCGGAAATGCTGTGATTTCAAAGATGCTTGCGTTTTTGTAAATTGCAGCAGGTCAACTATACCTATGGAAACGCTGGGGATTTCTATATAGGTTTAATAGAGGCAGAAAGTCCACAGAGGAAAACTGGATTTTCTGTGAAAAATGCTTCACCATTTTTCGGCTGTGGCTCGCTATGTGGGGCCTTAGCCCTAATAATTTTCATCATTAAGATATCTTTATGCTAGTACATTTTATACATAAAAATATATTCTAAACATACAATGTACTGTCAAATAAAGATATTTCTCTATATGCTTGAAAAAGCTTGACCACTCCCACTTTTGTCACAACTTTGCCAGCTTTCCCAGGTTGACGTCTCTGATAATACTGATCTCTCCTAATGACAAATAATTATAGACATTTATGACATATTCACAAGATATGCCAAAGTGTCTGAAGCTGCAGGCTTCACCCCTACAGTCAGTGTCGGACTGGGATGTCTAGAGCCCACCAGTGGAATTGTTTCTAGGGGCCCACCGCCAGGACCCCTGCAGATCAGCTGTACCGAGACAGGGCGCCTAAAGGAAATAACATGTCGGGAGCCATGCTGCTCACCCGCCATACGATGTGCACAACTGCACTACCTAAACTACAATTAAACTAAACTAAGCTACACTCTGTATGGCAAGTGAACAATGTGGCTCCTAGAATTGTTACCATTGCCTGTAGCCTCATTGTCCTGGAATAGCTGATCTGCAGAGGTCCTGGCTGTTGTACCCCCGTAGATGTAATATAGATGGCCTATCCTAAGGACAATCAATATTAGAAAGACAGATAAATCCTTTAAAGAGGTTGTCGAGGAATTGGAGCAACCCATGTGGCGAGCAGGAGGTGTAAAAAAAAAAAAAAAAAAAAAGGTAAATAAATAAAAAAAAAAAGCATACTCCGTTGTCCGCTGCCAGTCCATTCAGTCTCGTGCCGGCGCCTTCTTGCTGGGAGTCCTGCACCTAATGTGACCTATAAGACCAATTACGTACAGGATTTCTAGAAATGAGGCGCCGCCATGAGACCGAATAGACATAGGCGGGGGACAACGGGGTGGTGGGGACAGGTGAGTATGCTTTTTTTTTTTTTTAATTTTTACACCTCCGTGGCTGCCACAGTGGTCGCTCCAATTTATGCACAACCTCTTTAAAGGGGTTGTCTGGGCCAAATTTTTTTTAATGGTCCCCAATACAGTAGTCTCTGCACTGGTCCCCCATACTGTATGGGGAACAGTGATGGGGCCATGATATTGTGTGGGGGCAGTGATGGAGGCTAACATCCAGTGGGGGGGTACATTAAACTGTGTGTGGCATATTAATGGGGTTGTCCAGGGTTAACTTTTTTATGGCCTACCCTGATCACTAGGGGGCTGACACATGGACCCATCAGCTGTACGGAGCCACTTCCGGCGCCCGTTCTGTACACAACACAGGGCCGGAAGCAGAAAGCTTCATCCGCTGTACAGCAGCACGGCGCCTTCACTGCAGCTCAGCTCCTACTGATTTCAATATGTGCTGCAGTGAAGGTGCCCAGCTAATACAGAGTGGGCAGAGCTTTCTGCTTCCAGCCCCGTATTGTGTACAGGACGGGTGCCAGATGTGGCTCCGTACAGCTGCTGGGGGAGGTGGGTTATTAGTCTGGGGGGAGGTGAACCCCCCCCCCCCAAAAAAAAAAACACCCTACTCACCTGTCCCCTGTGTTCCGATGTCTTCCCAGCAGGGTCTGATCCTTCAGCTCCGCTGTTTTCTTTTGCCGGAAATCCTCACTGGCACAGGTAGTCATGTTCAGTGGGGAGAAAACAACAGAGCTGCAGGACCGTACCGCGCTGGGAGACAATGGGCACAGAAGAGTAAGGTTTTTTTTTTTTTTTATCACCTGCCCCGGCCTAATTAAAAAAAAAAAAAAAAAAAAAAAAAAAGTTATCCTGGATAACCCCTTTAATGCTTAAATGTCCCCCAGGATATTAGCCCCCATCACTTCTCCCCAAATACAATGGGCCCCATCAATGGTCCCCATACAGTATAGGGGACTAGTGAAGGGGCCACTGTATGGGGGGGGGGAAGATAGTGAAGGGGCCACTGTATGTCCAATACAGTAGCTCTTTCACTGGTCCCTCCTATAGCAGTTTTGGGTGATTACTTACCTGTCTGCTCCCCGGTCCTGCTCCTTCTTGCTCAAGGTGCACTGATGTCATGTGTGCCCGGAGCTGGAAGAAGCAGGAGGCGCCGGAGAACAGTTAGGTAAGTACCAGAACCGGGTCGGCGGAGCCACTTCTCCCAGATTTTACGATCCAATTATTGAAACTATATGTATTCATATAGTATATATGTATTCATACTGAATGCATATATACTATATGTATTCAGTAACTTATTTCCTTTGACTCCTTTGACAACAGGCCATTTGAGATTATTATTCTTCTCACAATTTTTGCAAATTGCGTGGCACTAGCAATCTATTTACCGATGCCAGAGGATGATACAAATGCAGCAAATATTGTCTTGGTAATGACATTTCAGTCTCTGTAATGCATGATACACAGTATTTTGTATTTGTTTAGAAAAGACATGTAGTTGATTTCCTTGCATATTGCCAGGCATACACCTAACCCACCTATCTCTAACCAGTAGTACTTTCCCTTATGCTTTTAAACATGCTACCATTACACCCATTCTTAAGAAACCATCACTTCACCTGCCATCTCTGACCAGCTAGCATCCGATCTCATTACTCCCATTTCCTTCAAAACTCCACCTTGAAATATCCTTCCATCTCTCAACCAACTCATTCTTTGATCATCTACAATATGGCTTCCGACCCTGTAATTCCACTGAAAACACCCTAATCAAAGTGCTAAAGCCAAGAGACCCTACTCCGTTCTCCCCCTTCTAGGTGTTTCTTTTTACTTCAATCTAGTTGACCACTTCCATGTGTTACAAATGATCATTGCTATCCATCACATACTTGTCCCTCTCAGGAGCAGACTAACAGCAAATGGCCTCGAAGCAGTATGTGCATACTATCTTTGTAAAATTGAAGTCTATGTAAAACAAATGCAATAGTAAAAATGTGATGTGAACCTAGCCTTACACATGCATATACATATTACACACATATACATAGAAAATAACTGAAGCATATATGCACATTATACATGAAGCACAAATATACGGATTACTCACGTATACACAAGTTATAAAAACATACATACTATATATCTAGAGATAAATATATAGAATATGAACAGACACATTATATACATTAAAAGAATAATTACTGATAGAGAGAAACCATCCCCATGGACAGGAAGCCTACCAAATAAAAGACAGGCGGAGCCTCTCCCCCCTCAGTAGATTTCATAGCAGGAAAAGAGAGACTCCAATTAGATAAGGAATACCTTCACCCAGAGGCAGGTAATTCCCAAAGGGGAAGACCCCTATATCTTTTTTTATTTTTATTCTGCCACACCCAGTGCATAACACAAAACCACCACCAGAAGGAAGGCAATAAAGACTGGTGCTGTCATTTGATCAGCAAAATCCAATTACTGTAAGTAATTATTATTTTTCCCCTCTCCCACGACAGCACCAGATAGAGAATAAAACAGGAATAATTAGGGAGGGACCACTGCTTGTAGTACTTTTCTACAAAAGGATAGATCAGAAGCCACTCCCAGATCCAATCTGTAGTGGTAGAAAAAAGTTGAAGGTGAAGACCAGGCAGCTGCTCTATAAATCTGATCTATTGAAGCGTTTGCCTTTTCTGCCCAAGATGTGGCAATAGCCCTAGTGGAGTGGGCCCTAAGTTCCCCCAGTGGAGACACCCCTGAGGAACTGTAAGCCAGCGCAATACCCGATTTCACCCATCTGGCCAGGGTACTCTTGGAAGAGGCTTTACTCTGGTTGGGACCTGTGGTGGCTGACAAATACTGAATTAGGCAACGTCTAAGGGTGGGTTCACATTTGCGCCGGAGTCCGTCCGCCACGAATCCAACTGAAAATCTTGAGAAACTGTATAGGGACTGGATAGCGAAAGGTTAGCGACGCATTGCTTAAAAACCCATTCATTTGAATGGATTTTTAAAGCAATGCGCGGATGTGCGTTTACAACTTCTGCGCTGTGAAGCCGTTTTTTTTTCGCTGGAAACAAAGTCGGACATGCAGGACTTTGTTTCCAGTGAAAAAAACTGGATTCGCGGCTCAGAGTAAGGTGTAAGCGCACACCCACACATTGCTTTAAAAACCCATTCAAATGAATGGGTTTTTAAGCAATGCGTCGCTAACCTTTCGCTATCCAGTCCCTATACAGTTTCCCAAAATTTTCAGTCGGATTCGCGGCAGACAGACTCCGGCGCAAGTTTGAACTCACCCTAACATCTAAACAGTGGAATTTCCCCTCCTTTGGATTCTTAGGGTTGGCAAAAAAGGAAGGGAGCACAATCTCTTGGGAACGGTGAAATTTAGAGGCAACTTTGGGCACAAAGGCAGGCTCTGGACTAAGTATAACCCTGTCTTCCAGAACTGTCAAGAAAGGAGGGTTGACTGACAATGTCTGAAGATCACTAATCCGCCTGGCCGAAGTGAGGGCTACTAGTAAGATGGTTTTAAGAGTAAGGCACCTAACAGAGCTTTCAGCCAAGGGCTCAAAGGGAGGCTTAGCCATTAAGGACCAGGTTTAAATCCCAGGGGAAAACTCTAGACCGAGCCACTGGTGTGCTTTTAAAAGAAGCTCTGATGAATTGGCTAACCCAAGGGTTGACCTGGGAAAAGGCCCCCAACGCTGATACTTGCACCTTGAGAGTGCTTGTGGATAGCCCCTTTTCCAGACCCTTCTGGAGAAAATCCAGGACCTGAGGAATCAGAACCTCACTCAGAGGTTTTAGCATACATCCAAGAGGTAACTGGCTTTCTACTCTTTAAAAGGGTCTCAATGACTCCCCCAGAAAACCCCCTAGCTGTCAATAACGCCCTTTCAAGTTACAGGCCTTTAGATGAAGATGGCCAGAACTGGGATGATAAATGGGACCCTGCTTAAGGAGAGATGGAATCTGATGGACTCTCCGGAAGGATCCATGGGTCTGTTACCAACAGGATCCTTAGGGGAGAGAACCAGGCCCACCTTGGCCAGAATGGTGTAATCAAGATGACCCTTGCCTGATCTTCCATAATCTTTTTGATCACCCTGGAGATCAGAAAAAAAAAAAAAAAAAAAGAAGAAGTGGACGAAAAGCATTGCCCACCTGTGAGACAGCACATCCACCCCAAGATGGGATTCCCCAGGATCCAGGAAGAAAAACCAAGGGACCTTCCTGTTGGAACAGCTGGCAAATAGGTCTACCTCCGGCATCCCCCAGGACTCCACTAACTCCTGAAAAACAGACTGGTCTAGCGCTCCACTCCCCATGTCTCAGTGCATGACAACTCAAATAATCCTCTCTGAAGTTTTCTGACCCCCTTATGTGAAGAGCTGACAGGGAAGGAATGGAAGGCTCCACTAATTTTAGAATCTGGACAGTAGCCCGCATCAGGGACCGGGATCTTGTACCCCGTTGCTTGTTCAAATAAGCTACCACTGTCCTGTTGTCTGACATTCTTACATGGTGACCCTGGATAAGGGAAGAGGCCTCTCTCAAGACCATCAAAACTGCCCAACTTCAGGTTTGTAGATGCCCCAAGCTGACTGAGGGACTAGACCTCCTGAAAGTCTAGGGAACCCAGATGAGCCCCCCACCCCCAAAGGCTGGCATCTGTAGTGAATACTAGAGGGTCCATTTTGAATTTTTTGGGAACTAAGAATCGATTCAATCCCTCAGGTTTATAATGGTTCTGAAGGATATCTCCGGTTTCCTTACCAGGAAAAGATGGGAAAAAAACCCTCCCCTACTTCTGCTAGGGGAACCGGCACCAACACCCTCTTCCTTACTAAACTCACAACCTCCAACTCTAGGGCTGACTGGCTAGAGGCAGAGGGATGAGTTCTCGTGACCTGGAACCTTGGGGGAGGAATGGAGAGAAATTCCTGGCACAGCCCATTCACAGCAGTCTCTAAAACCCAGGGGCTTAGGGAACTGTTTGCCCAGGCTGGGAGAAGAAAAAAAAACAAACAAACAAAAAAAACCCTTTAATCTTCCTCCCACCTGGCATCATTTTTTGACGGTTTTCCGTCCTTATCCTGTGGGGTATTGAACAAGAACCCTCTCTGCCTTCTTGGTCTGACCAGACCCTTGATCTGTTCATAGATTCCCTACCCCTGTTACATCCCCAAAAGGGCTTACGAACTGCCTGTAGCTGGGGCTGGAAACCCCATCTTTTTGTCCACCACCTTGGCCAGAATGTCATCCAGGGCTGGGCCAAACAAAAATTTCCAGTCACACGGGAGGTTGCATAACCTTGCCTTAGAGGCCACATCCCCGGCCCTGCTCTTTAACCAGATTGCACATCTAGCAGAATTAGCCAGGGCCATGGAGTGGGCAGATAGTCTTACGGCATCTGCCGGGGCATCCGCCGACACCTGATTCCCTCAGGGGTTTGTTACTGAGCTGGGACTCAAGCTCCTCCAACCACACCATAAGGGTCCTGGCTGTACAAGTTGCTGTTATGCTAGGCTTGAGGAAGGCCCCTATAGACTCCCAAGTGCGCCTGAGAAAAGAGTCTGCTTTTTTGTCCATCGGGTCCCTTAAGGCAGGGGTCTCCAACCACCGGTCCGCGGACCGGGCCATTAGGGTTCTTCTGCTGGTCCGCGGGCGGGCCTCGATAAATGCAGCTCCCGACACATTATGTGGGGCGGATCAGCGATCTGGCCACAGTCTTGTTGCTCCTAGCCTAGCTATTGGCCCTACAGCGCTGTACACTGAGGTCCCGCCAGCACGCCCCAGTCTACAGCGCTGTTTAGTGTATAACCCCGTCCCCAAATGACCAAATCCCCCGCCTCTAAGGATGTGGCTGCTGTTACTCCATCACTGCTGATGTGGTGTGAAAACACAGGAAAGCTGCTGGAATCCACTAAAAGCTCCCTCCTGTGTTCTCTACATTTAAATCTCCCGCCTTCAGGTACCTGCGGTCTGGAACTTTCTACTTCTGCCAGAAGCCGGTAACTAACTTATGGCGGCCCCTGCTCCAGACAAGAACCGCAGTTTTTTGCCCGCGAGATCACGCCGGCAGCTCTCTTGCAACACAGGATCTGAACCTTGAGCACCGCCATCCATCTTCCCTGCCTCCAGTGCCCGGACTACGCACACACAGCAGGAAGGGTTTATGGCTCTGTCACCCTGCGACTTGGGGAGACACAGATACACATTATGCATACACATTTCACATGCATAAACAGGTATCTATAAAAATAGATATACTTTATTCATAAAAAAAAATATGGTAAAAGGTCCAGTGTTGAGAAAAAAATGAATGTTGATATATAAAAATTAGCTTTTAAGCCATGCAATATAAAAAGTTAACATCCTTAATGGGACATTATACTGTGTGGTGTGTAAATGAGGCCTTTTACAAATGTAACCAGCTACAGTGGGGAAAAAAGTATTTAGTCAGCCACCAATTGTGCAAGTTCACTTAAAAAGATGAGAAAGGCCTGTAATTGATATCATAGGTAGACCTCAACTATGAGAGACAAAATGAGAAAACAAATCCAGAAAATCACATTGTCTGATTTTTAAAGAATTTATTTGCAAATTATGGTGGAAAATAAGTATTTGGTCAATAACAAAAGTTCATCTCAATACTTTGTTATATATCCTTTGTTGGCAATGACAGAGGTCAAACATTTTCTGTAAGTCTTCACAAGGTTGGCACACACTGTTGCTGGTATGTTGGCCCATTCCTCCATGCAGATCTCCTCTAGAGCAGTGATGTTTTGGGGCTGTCGCTGGGCAACACTGGCTTGGCCACTCCAGGACCTTGAAATGCTTCTTACGAAGCCACTCTTTCATTGCCCTGGCGGTGTTCTTGGGATCATTGTCATGCTGAAAGACCCAGCCATGTTTCATCTTCAATGCCCTTGCTGATGGAAGGAGGTTTGCACTCAAAATATCATGATACATGGCCCCATTCATTCCTTCATGCACACGGATCAGTCGTCCTGGTCCCTTTGCAGAGAAACAGCCCCAAAGCATGATGTTGCCATCCCCATGCTTCACAGTAGGTATGGTGTTCTTTGGATGCAACTCAGCATTCACTCTCCTCCAAACATGACGAGTTGTGTTTCTATCAAACAGTTCTACTTTGGTTTCATCTGACCATATGGCATTCTCCCAATACTCTTCTGGAACATCCAAATGCTCTCTAGCAAACTTCAGACGGACCCAGATATGTACTGGCTTAAGCAGAGGTACACGTCTGGCACTGCAGGATCTGAGTCCCTGGCGGCGTAGTGTGTTACTGACGGTAGCCTTTGTTACGTTAGTCCTAGCTTTTTGCAGGTCATTCACTAGGTTCCCCCGAGTGGTTCTGGGATTTTTGCTCACTGTTCTTGTGATCATTTTGACCCCACGGGGTGAGATCTTGCGTGGTGTCCTTCCACAGCTCTTTGGTCTTCACCATAGTGGAGTTTGGAGTGTGACTGTTTGAGGTTGTGGACAGGTGTCTTTTATACTAATAACAATTTCAAACAGGTGCCATTACTACAGGTAATGAGTGGAGGACAGAGGAGCCTCTTAAAGAAGAAGTTACAGGTCTGTGAGAGCCAGAAATCTTGCATAGTGCCCACTTTCCTGGCGCCCACACAGTAAAAGGCCCCATTTTCATACAGAATGTCCCACAGTGGCCCCTTCATCAAGTATAAAGTCCCATAGCGGCCCCCTCCACATGGTATAGTGTCCTACATTCCATTTACAGTCATTTACAGCCCCTCCATGCAGTATAATCTCCCTAAGTGGCCTCTTCACACAGTATAATGTCCCACAGTAGCCTCTAAACAATATAATGTCTCACAGTAGCCTCTTCACACAATACAATGTCCCTAGTGGCCCCTATGAGGTTTGTTTTACAAATTTTGCAAAAATTTCTGGATTGGCCAAACCTGAAAATTTGGCCTTCACCACCCACAAACTATTATACTCTGGGGTCTTTTCAGATCCCAGAGTATAATGGTCAGAGGCCCGGGGAGGTGAACAAACATAAATAGTGTTACTCACCTCTCCTGGGCTCTGGCACCTGTCTTCTGGCTTCTTCAATTATGTCACAGACCACTGTAATTAGGCTTCAGAGGTCACGCCACCATCACATGATGACCCTGGCGTGACTCACGTGATTGGGCCTCAGTAGTCTGATGTAATTGAAGAAGCCCGAGGACCTGCACTGGAGCTCAAGAGAGGTAAGTAACAATTATTTTTTTTTAAATATTTGATCACCTCCCCTGGGCCTCCGATCATTATACTCTTGGGTGTGAAGAGACTCCAGAGAAGTATAGTAGATTGGTTTTGCACATGTTTGTACGAAACTATGAAGTCTATGCAAAGTTCAACCTACAGATATGCTAACTGAAGTGGCCCTACTTACCGCTCCCCGCTCCCGTGGGCAGGATTGGGATCGATAAGTAAATAGGGGCCATTATCTGCTGGATGTAATTACATTATGTGGTTACTATAAAACAGATGGCACATAATGTAAATAATGAAGAGGTCACAGTGCTCACACAAGCGCCACCGTCACTTCAAATGGTTGATCAGCAGAGGTCCCAGGGGTTGGACTTCAACTGATCTCTTATTGATGACCTATCCTAAGGATATCAATAACAAGGAATTGAAATACCCCTCTAATTGGGGTTAACTACTAGACATGGTTGAATCGGTAAACAATACCAGATTTGACCAAAATATTCCAAATTGTTGTTTAACCACTTCCGGACTGCACATTGGGTTTTTATGTCCAGAGAGTGGTTGTCTAGATCCGCAAGGATGTACTGATACATCCAAGCAGTTTTCAGCAGCTGCTGAAACGGGGGAGCTGGCTGTAACTACAGCCAGAGCTCCCATGGAGAAGGCAGGGAAGGTTTATTACCTTCCCTGCCTTCCCCATCGCTGTGTACACAGCGCTCAATGAGCGCTGTATACACAACTATGGGCGCCGCCATGATGCGGCTCCCCTCTGATCCGGCGGTCACGTGATCCGCCGGGATCACAGCCTGTTAGAGCTGTTGGGTCCTACAGGATCCACATCAACTCTAAAGTTATGGGTAGGAGGTTGTATTTCTCCTGCAACTGGGGCTAAATGTACCAGTTACAGGGGAAATCAGCCTCCCCCACAAGAAAAAAAAAAAGTGAAAAACAGACACATTTTCCCCCCCCTTTTGTTTATATTTTCCCGGATATAAAAAAAATAACCCAAATGATAAAAACGTTCTAGCCCTCAGAACGGAACATACAAAAAACCCAAGACTGTGTCTTGGCCCGAGACAGAAGTAGTTAACAAAATTGCCACCGGTAACATTATTATACTCTACCTATTACTGGGCCTCCAGCAATTATATTCTGGGGTCTGTAGAGACCCTAGATTATAAAAAATAAGAAAATTATCTTCAGTTTCAATCCAACCAGGGGTTCGTCTCAAACACAGGATGAAACAAATCTTAAAAAAATAAAATAAAAAAAATTTGATGGCCTATCATTAAGATGGTCATCAATCTAAAGTTGATGGCCTAATGCAGATTAGTTGTTTCTCAGAGAATGTAGCTCCAAGCATTGTTTACATGCCAAGTGCTGCACTGCTTACTCACTGTATTCTTGCAAATCAGAGATATTGTAAATAACAATGTAGATCCAAAAATCACAGAAAAGACTATTAACCCAGAATAAGACAACCTTTAATAGTTTGAATCAAAATCAATAGCCACTTGCAAAACAAAAATTGACTAACAGTATGGTACCAATATACTGTTTGACCAGTTTCCCCAAAAGGTAGATGTTTTTGCTTATTGTCCCCTGATGAACTAAAAGACAACATCGACATATAGACAATTAACCATGAAGGGACCAAAGACAACCCACAAGCTCTATGCTTCATACAACATATATATTGTGTATTGTTAAGTGTGCATATGTATTCAAGAGCTTGATAGATGCAATAGCGTCCAGCAGATACACATAATATCCATTGCAACAATGACACGTCCCAGGGTCAATTGGATAGAATCACAGTAAGTTGGCCATAGTATTGTGCCGCAACCCAGTCGGATGAGACCGGAGGATGGGAGTAGTAGTGGCGGATGCTGTGCCACCTAGCAGGCCGAGCACGCTCCCAAACAGCTCCAGTCCCACTCCAAGACTCCCACTCGAGGGGGGTCCTGCAGCAATACCAGATGGTGGTGGTAGTAGTTCTTTTCCCCCGGGGCACTTCCAGTTGAAGAGGGGGACCTCTCCTACCTGAGCTGGTGTGGTGTTGGCCGGAAGAGCCCTGAAAGGTAAAGCAGAGACGACTCAGGGGTCAGCCTGGATGTTTTCCTGACATTTGTTCTTGTGCTGCAGGCTCAGCTTCACAGACTTCCCCTTTTAACCCATACCTATGTGCACTAATGTCTGAATCTCTGCCTGTGTCCAAGTTGCATAATCATCACTGCTAGAACCAACACAGCCATGTTGCTCATGTATTCTACTTATCTTTGCTATGTTCCTGTATTATGTTTGCTCTATAGGCCTCATTTATCAAAGTGTCTAATGGTAATACCATACTTCCCAGCTTTCAGAGGACCGAAAGAGGGATAGAATCTGCCACCCACAGCCTCTTTGTCCCTGCCTAATCCCACCCAGTCCCTTTGTGCCTCCACGTAGTGGTGTCCCTTTAGTGGCATCCATACTGTATAATGCCTCCTTAGCGCTCCTATACAGTATCATGCCCCCTGTGCCTCTCACACAGTAACATACCCCCTTATTGTACCACAGAGTATAACTTCCTTCTCAACGGCCCCCATACAATATATTGTCACTCTTGTGGCCCACAAACAATATAACGTCACCTTGTGGGTATTATTCCCCCTTTGTGGCATCCATTCAACATAATATCCTCCTTGTGGCCCCCACACAGTATAATGTCTCCCTTGTGGCACCCCCTCTAGCTGTATTCTCTCTGGTCCCTCACATCCACTGCTATCAAGGGTACAGAGCAGCAGCTCCTGACCATTTCTGACTTGCAGCAAGTGACCTCAGTTCACAGTCCCACTTTTGTACATGTAGTTCATGGACCTCTCAGTATCTGCCAGGCTGTTGCTCACACAGGTTGTTTACTGTTAATATCCTTTAGACTAGAGTTCCTCTGTCATTTGTTACCTCTCTGCCATGCTATCTCAATAAGGCTTAATCTGTGCTATGCATCCACAACAGCAAATTCCAATTTAGGCCTGCATTGGTCTGGCCCCTGCTACTGGACTCACCATGCTGACTTGAGCTCATTCAATATATCCACACAATATAAATACAGATTACATCATATGAAGCTATGATAAATACAAATAGGTAAGATTAGACTGCAAGGATGTAACTATTCACAAAATGCCACCACAATACAATCACAAAAAGCACACTATATGTAAAAGGCAATACTAGATCATATAATCAGGGCTGCACATATCCCAAACAGTAATTACTCATTGTATGCAATACAGTGCTTCATAATAATGAATACTGTCCCAAACAGTATATAGTACAACGTCACATAAATATGTATACTGGCCCAAATAGTACTAGTTATATACATATTGTTAAAAAACATTAACTACAATTCACTGCATAGTTCATAAGACTAATGGGGGCATTATACAACACAGAGGTAGTCCATCAAGCTTAAGGGGCACTTAAAAGGCTATAGTCTTTTTTTTTTTTTTCATACACTTGTACAAGATATGGAATAAAAGTTTAAACCTTCTCAAAATACCCTTTAACTCTTAATTATGTTGTGTGCACTTATTTGCAGGAGAAGGTTGAATATATATTTCTGTTTATATTCACAATTGAAGCATTATTGAAGATTGTAGCATATGGATTCATATTACATACAGATGCTTATCTTCGCAATGGATGGAATATACTTGACTTCACGATTGTGTCTGTAGGGTAAGCGATGACCCATACTTGCATTCACTACAGTAATTTTTTGTGGTCTTTAGAATTCTAGTGTTCATGTTATTGCAGGGAGAAAAGCCTCTTGATAATATGTAAATGCTACATTGCGGATGTGATGGTCAGTTCAGTTCTAAGGGTAGAGAACATTGCATCTAGGAGCTGGCTGATCAGGGAAGCAGTTGTCACCTGAGCTGTGAGCAGTGGCGTAATGACCGCGGTCCCAGGGGGTGCAACCGCGACCGGGCCCGGTGGGGTATGGGGACCGTGGCCAACTGGAGATGATAGCGGTCCGGGAAAGCCTGGTTCCCCGACCGCTATACATACTGTTATTAGAAAGGGGCCCTGGCATATTGCAGGCCCCTTTCCAATAGATGGCAGCCCAAGGGAGGTAACTGAAAATAATAAATATATATATAACTCACCTCTCCTGGGCACAGCATTCTCTCCGGCGCTTTTCCGTCATGTGACTAAGGCCTGTGATTAGGCCCCAGCGGTTACGCGGGGCGCAGCTGCGTAATGACGTCAGTGCGCCCCGACGTTGCCGCTGAGGCCCGATCACAGGCCTCCGCAGCGATATCTGAAGAGGGCCTGAAGACGGCAGGTTGGAGTGAGGATGCCAAGGAAAGGTAAGGGGAGTATGAAACTTTGTTATTTTTAATCACCTTCCCTGGGCCTCTGATTATTATACTCTGGGGTCTGAGGAGATCCCAGATTTTAATAATAGCACCGAAGCGGAGGGGGGCTGTTGGGACCATATACTGTGTTGGGGCTACTGTGGAGCATATACTCCTGTGTGGGGGGGCCACTGTGGAGTATACACTACTGGGTGGGGGCCACTGTGGAGCATACACTACTGGGTGGGGGCCACTGTGGAGCATACACTACTGGGTGGGGCCCCGTAATCGTCACTATCAAGAATTTGCTGTAGGTTGGGGGTAGAGGGCCCCGGACAAAAGTTTGCACTGGGCCCCACAATACTTTAGTTACGCCACTGGCTGTGAGGTTCTATTTCCTCTGTGAAGCATTCCCAATAAAGAGGTACTGAAATGTTATGGACTGGAGGCAGTGTGTTCAAATGACCAATATTGAAATCTCTGATATTTCACATCATTTCAGTGGGGAGGTAAATTGTAACTTTCAGCAGTTAATGTTTTACATTTATTGTCTCATAATTGTATACACTAATTAACCCTTTTAATTGATCTCTAAGTATTATTGTATAAGATTATTGAACATTGAAGGTTAAACAAACACACATTAAGGTTTTTGAAAGCAAATTCAGTACTGGATTGATAAAAGAGGAGTACCATAAATATGTTCTCTCCCTTTATGATATACAACAAAACCTAAACGTGTGTCCTGAGGCTGCGTTTACACAATACATTTTTATGTAAGAACTGCATACAATTTTTAATTGCAGTTATGTGTAGCACGGTTCTACTATGCCAGTAAACCTGAAGTTTTCAATTTAAATGTTTTCACTGTAGTGTGCCCGCAGCCGCATAGAAGTAAATGGAGCGCTGGTCATGCAAGCGCACTGGCACTCCATTCACAAGGAGGCTTCAGGGGGACTTTTAGTCCCCCCTCCTCCTGATCATTGGGGTCCAGGCAATTGGTCCCCCAGTGATGGAAACTTATCCCATGTCCTCTGTACAGGGGATACATTTCCATAGCGGCACAACCCCTTTAATGACTCTTAGTATACAGGTAAGGCATAATTCACACATGAACATATCACGTATGTGTGCCGTCCGCAGTTTTCACGCCATGCATTTCAATGACTTCATTCAGACATCTGTTTTTTTTTTACTTTTGGTGATACATCATGGATGCACCAAACCAATAAAAGTCTATCGGCCAGTGAAAAAGAACAGATGACATCAGTGTGTTATCCTTTTTTATGGACGCAGAGACCTACAAAATGTAGAAAATGAAAAAAAAAGTTGATCTGCTTTTCAAAGATATTATAAGCAGATCAACTCAAACTGCACACCACATGAAAATGAGGCGGGGGGCTGTTCATGAATAGCACGGACCTCACACGTGTGAATGAAGCCTAAATTGTATAGTAACATATGCTGTTTACTACTGCAATTAAAAACTGCATGCAGCTTTCAATGGGTTTTTCTAGGAACTTTAACCTCTTCCTGCTCAGTGCATTGTAATAGTATGATGTTGTGCCTGCGGCATTACTTCCAGCACTTGGCTGTTACACAGCCGAGGCCTGGGACTAGACATCGAAGTCGGAAGATACTCCAACTCCAGAGGTTTAGCCCACTGAATACCGTGATCAATACCGAGATCACCAAAAAGGAGGAAAAAAAACGGGAGAAAATGCATCTCACAGTTTGTTATGCAATTTCTCCGGAGCACAGAAATACCCCACATGTGGGTGTAAACTGTTGTTTGGGCGAATGACAGCACATGGAAAGGAAAGAGCTACTCTTGGCATTTGAAAGCAAGATTTTGCTGGAGAGTCATTCCGTATCAAGTGGACCAATTTTAAAGGTCATCCCCACCTCACCATCTCAGATTTTGATGAAATTTGGTCCCCCTTATACTACTAAAACTTCCATGTTTACAGCTTCTGGAAGTTGGTCCAAAATGTCATTTTTGCTCAGGTGACGTTTTGCAACCCTTTACTTGATGTCCCCTAGAACCTCCAATTTTTAGTCTTTTGAACTAAAATTTTGCACAGCTTAGTTTTATATATTAGAGAAACTATGTACCAAATTTTATCAAAATCTGAGATGGTGAGGTGGGGACTCCTGGTCCACTTGATATGGAATGACTCTGGAATAATTAGAGTACCAAAACAATGGAAACCCTCCAAAAGTGGCCCCATTTTGGAAACTACAACCCTGACAGAATTTATCAAGGTGTATAGTATGCATTTTGACCCCACAGTCGTTTCACAGATTTTATTAACATTGGGATTTGTAAATATAAAATTATTAAAGCATCACTTTATCCCCAAAGTTCTTGTTTTCACAAGGGGTTAAAGGAGAAAAGCACCCCACAGTTTGTTAAACAATTACTTCTGAAACCGGCAATTGGTTGGGTTGAGAATGGAAAGAGTGCTATTTGGCTTTTGGAGGACAAATTTTTCTGGAATAGTTTTCAGGTGCCATGTCGCATTTGCAGAGCAGCTAGAGTACCAATACAATGGAAATCCCCAAAAGTGACCCTGTTTTGAAAACTACACCACTCACAGAACATATCAAGGGGTATAATTAGAATTTTGATGCCACAGCTGTTTCACAGATTTTATTAGCATTGGGACGGAAAAAAATAAAATTTATTTTTTCCTATAAACCGTCCATTTAGTCCCAAATTTTTCATTTTTACAAGGGGTTAATGAAGAAAAAACACACCATAATTTGTTACACAATTTCTTCTGAACTCGGGAATACCCCATATGTGGTCGTAAACTGCTGTATGGGTACCTGGCGGAGCTCAGAATGGAAAGAGCGCCATTTGTCTTTTGAAAGGCAGATTTTGCTGGAATAGTTTTTAGGTGCCATGTCACATTGGAAGAGCCCCTAAAGTGCCAATACAGTGGAAACCCCCCAAAAGTGACCCCATTTTAGAAACTACACCCCTCAAGGAATTTCTCAAAAGGTATTATCACTTTGAGCCCAAGAGTGCTTCCCAAAAATTAAAGTACAAAATGAGATTTGAAATTTTTAAAGAAATATGCCACTTCAGTGCCCAATATGTTGCTCCCACTTTGTGTCATCAGAGACACGCACTCCTAAGACTATTAAGTGGGCTATCCTGGGTACATAAAAGTTGTATATATGGGAATAAACTACTGCTTGGGCACACAGCAGGACTCAGAAGGGAATGAGCACTGAGCTTTTTATTTTTTGGACTATAGATTTAGAGGGACTCTCTAGACACCATGTTGTTTTTGCAGATCCCTGGAGGTGCCAGTAAATTGGAATTCCCCAAGAAACGTGCCATGGCGTCCAAAAACCAACAATCTAAATCTGCACTCCAAAAACACATAGCGCTCCTTCACATCTGCACCCTCCTGTGTGTCCAAACAGCAGTTTATGCCCACATGTATGACACTTTTGAACCCAGGATAACGTACTTAATGTTATACGTGGGTATAAACTGCTGTTTGGGCACACCAAGTGAAAGAGCGCTATTTTGGTTTCTGGAGCACAGTTTGGTTTTTGGACATCATGCCACTTTTGCAGAGCCACTGAATCCACAGACATGTGAGCCTACTTTGGAAACTACACCCCTGAAGGGATTTATCAAGTGGTGTAGTATGCATTTTTAACCCTTGAGCATTGCATTAATTTAATTTCCAGAAATGAATGCGCAGCTGATAATGAAAAGTGAAAAATGCAATTTTTCCAGAGGTACACCATTTCAGTGCCAAATATGTTGTTCCCAGCTTGTGTCAGCAGAAACACAAACTCCAACAACAGCTTTTGGAGCGTTCATCTCTGATACAAGCTGGGCACAACATATTATGCTCTGAAATAACGTATCTCTGGAAAAATTGTCATTTTCTCCTATCACCATCATCTGCATATTTATTTCTGGAAAATAAATTATAGAAACACTTGAGGGTTAAAAATGTTCACTGTACACTTGGATAAATTCCTTTCAGGGTCTAGTTTCCAGAATGGGGTCACATCAGAGGCGTAGCTAGGGGTTCGGCACGGGGGGAAGCAAACATATTCAAGTGGGCCCCTATCTGGGTATACCGATGTTATCACTATATGGTGACCACAGATACTGGCTGTACACAAGGTTCTGCATACAGTTGAAGTAAATACAGTACAGGAAAATATTGTTACTTACAGGTGACGTCTCTGACTGTAATCTTTCACATTTCTCGTCTTTTCCATCTGGACCGCCATGACCACTTCTTCCATTCACAACTTGTCTCTGTAAAGTTTGCAACACAGACATTTTTGGCTCCTCACTTTTCCAGACATGTGACCCACATTTCCCTTGCCTATACAAACTCCCCATCCTGCTGCTACCCCCAATTATAAAATACATTATATAAAAATCTCCTGTAAACATATGATACCCCCATATGTATCTTAAATTAACAATGCCTCTTTGTGCTCCTTAATTAATTCCTCCTGTGTTCCCCCTTAAAAGGATTGTTCGGGATCAGAAATATTAATGCAGGCAGCAGGACAGGGTTGTAAATAAAAATACACTGACACTTATCTGCATCCTCCCCTCTGTCCCTGCCCTGGGCCAGTCATCACCTTCACTGCACTATTTGTATATGGAGCGACTGCAGCACTGATGTCAAGTTGACGGGACCGCTGCAGCCAATCACCGCTCTCTACAGTACAGCAGTACATAGTGTTGGGTCGCTGCGGTTCCGCTGTTGTGACATCTCACTGCAGCCGCTCTGTATACAAGCAACGGTGACAGACAGCACAGTGCAAGTAAAGGGGAGAAAGTGCATTATAATGCTCACCTGCTGCCTGCTTTAAAATGTATGATAGTACAACCCTTTAAATTAATAGCGTACCTCAATTAATAATGCACCTGTGCCCCCCCAATTAATAATACTCCTGTATGCCCCCTTAAATCAATAATGCCCCCTGTGCCCCCCCAAAAAATACTTCTGTATGCCTGCTAATGCCTCAGCTAATAACTTAATTTATAGTTCTCCTGTATATTCCCTTAAAGGGGTTGTCCAGGAAATGCAGAACTGGTGCAGGAGGCCGGGGAAGGTGAAATATAAAAAAAACCAAAACATACTCTCCTGTCCCAGGCACTTCGGTGTCCCCCCGTTGCTGTTAGGTCCAGCATCGCCCGGGGGGCTTGTTCTGGCGGAAGTCCTTGCTGCACGTGGCCTCAGCGGTCACAGGAAAGGACCAGGGATGTCACTCGCATACGTGACTGGTGACCTCATGGGTCCTTTTTTGTGACCACTGAGGCCACAAGTTGGCCTCAGCAGTCACATGTGGCGAGGACTTCTGCCAGAACAAGCCCCTGGGCAGTGATCGACCAGACAATGGTGGGGAACATCGGAGCGCTGGAGACTGTTGAATATGATGTTTTTTTTTATGTTTCACCTTCCCCGGCCTCCTGCCCAATTACTGTAATTCCTGGACAACCCCTTTAAATAAAAAATGCCCACCTTAAATTAGTATAGCCCAATACCCTCTTACACTGTTACATAGATACTGCCTCCCAATAGCCACCTTATATTAATAATGCCCCTGCTTGCCCTAATGACCCCTTATGGTTATTGGCCCTTAATATTTTTAAGGCTTCCTACCTCCCCCCAAAAAAACAAAAAAACAACAATAATACTCACCTGCCTTCAATTTCCCTGCTTGGACTTGCCACCGCCGACTCTCCTTGCTGTATCCTGCAGCCTACAAGATGCCGTTACCACAGGACGTCTGTGTCCCACCACAGGACGTCTGTGTCCCAGCACAGGCGGCGTTATGTAGTGATGTCATTATGCCTGCCTGTGCCAGGACACTGACGTCTTAATTGTCGCTAGGGAACCTGTGTTAGGGTGGGTTCACACTTGCCAGAGTCCGTCCGCCGCGAATCCGACTGAAAATCTCGGGAAACTGTATAGGGACTGGATAGCGAAAGGTTAGGGACGCATTGCTTAAAAACCCATTCATTTGAATGGGTTTTTAAAGCAATGCGAGGGTGTGCGCTTATACCCTCTGCGCAGCGAATCCAGTTTTTTTTTCGCTGGAAACAAATTCGGACGTGCAATGCAAAAAAATTGATTTATGTCCCCAAATGGGTTTTTGTTCTGCAAAATTGGTATCGCATTAAAAAACAGTATAAATGAGGTATTGCCGTAATCGTACCGACCTGCAGAATAAAGGTAACATGTTACTTATGTTGTACGCTGCATGGTGAAAAATTTAAAAGGTAAAACGCAGTGCCAGAATTGATGGGGTTGTTTTTTAATCCACCAAGAAAGAGTTAATAAAATGTATTTAATAATTTGTAAGCACCTAAAAATGATGTCATTACAAAATACATCTCATACCGCAAACAACAAGCCCTCATATGGCTACATCACCAGAGAAATAAAGAAAATATAGCTCGTACAATGTGAAGACAAAAACCCCAAAAATCGCCAAATCAGAACATAACTGGCTGCGGCAGGAAGGGAATGTATAAGCTGTGCGAGCGTATATTAGGGTACAAACCAGATTTAGAGCTTACGAGGAATAATAAACCAGAAGTGATCCCCACAGTGACCTCCCCAATAATAGGAACTACTGGGGAAATAGTAGGGAATTTAGTGTATCCAATGTACTACGCACAGCTTACATATTCATTCACTTTTCCCCATCCGCTGTGCAGTCACGACTGGGATACTAATGCTCACTACACCCCTTGATAAATTCTTTGAGGAGTGCACTTTTCAAAATGGGGTCATTCCCTAGGGGATTCCACTTTACTGGTACTTTAGAGGCTCTTCAAACATGACATGGCATCCAGATCCCAAACATCTGAATCTGCGCTCCAAAAGCCACATAGCGCTCCTTCCCTTCTGCGCCCTGCTGTGCGTCCAAACTGCAGTTTATACCCACATGTATTACACTTGTCGTACCCAGAATAACGTACTTAATGTCATATGTGGGTATAAACTGCTGTTTGGGCACAGCCGAGCACAGAAGGGAAGGAGCGCTATTTGGTTTTTAGAGCACAGACTTGGACGGTTTGGTTTTTGGACGCCATTGCACTTTTGCAGAGCTGAAATGCCAGTACAGTGGAATCCCCTGACATATCACCCCATTTTGGAAACTACACCCCTGAAGGAATTTATCCAGGGGTACAGTGAGCATTTTTAACCCCCAAGTGTTGCTATAATTTATTATCCATAAATGAATACGCAGCTGATGGTGAAAGGTGAAAATGACAATTTTTCCAGGAATACATCATTTCAGTGCGTAATATGTTGTGCCCGGCTTGTATCAGAGATGAATGCTCCAAAATCTGTTGTGCCCGGGATCCCCGCTCACCAGTTTTTGGAGTGTGTGTCTGTGCAGACTTAAACTGGGCACAACATATTGGGCACTGAAATGGTGTATTTATAGAAAAATTTCATTTTTAACTTTTATCATTATCAGCTGCGCATTCATTTCTGGAAATTAAAAGAATGCAACACTTAAGGGTTAATAATGCTCGCTACCCCACTTGATAAATCCCTTGAAGGGTATAGTTTCCAAAATGGGGTGACATGTCTGCAGATTCCACTTTACTGGCAATTCATGGGCTCTGCAAAAGTGGCATGGTGTCCAAAAAGCAAACTGTGCTCCAGAAACCAAAATAGCGCTCCTTCCCTTCTGTGCCCAAACAGCAGTTTATACCCACATATGACATTGTTAAGTACGTTATCCTGGGTACACCAGTGTCATACATGTGGGCATAAACTGTCATTGGGGCACACAGCAGGGCGCAAATGTGAAAGAGCGCTATGTGCTTTTGGAGCGCATATTTAGATTGTTGTTTTTTTGGACGCCATGTCACATTTGAAGAGACCCTAAAATTGCCCCTACAAAATGGGGGTCACTTCTTGGGGAATTCCAATTTACTGGCACCTCCAGGGCTCTGCAAAAATAACATGGCGACCAGAAAGTACTCCAAAAGCTAAAAAAACACAGTGCTCCTTCCCTTCTGTGCCCTGCTGTGTGCCCAAGCAGCAGTTTATACCCACATATTTAATTTTTTTGTCCCCGGGATAGCCCACTTAATAGATTTAGGAATGCATGTCTCTGATGCTCAAAGTGGCCGTAACGTATCAGGCACTGAAATTGGATATTTCTTTAAAAACTTTAATTTTCACTTTGTACATTAATTTTTGGGAAGCATTTTTAGGCTCAAAATGATAATACCCCTTGATACATTCCTTGAGGGGTGTAGTTTCTAAAATGCGGTCACTTTTGAGAGGTTTCCATTGTATTGGTACTTTAGGGGCTCTGGAAATGCGACATGGCACCTGAAAACTATTCCAGCCACATCTGCCCTCCAAAAGCCAAATAGCGCTCTTTCCATTCTGAGCCCCACCATGTACCCCTACAGTAGTTTATGACCACATATGGGGCATTTCTGTGTTCAGAAGAAATTGTGTAACAAACTGTGGGGTGTTTTTGCTTCTTTAACCACTTGCAAAAATTAAAAATATGTCGCTAAATGGACGGTTTATTGGAAAAAAGTAATTTTTCATTTTTACATCCCTAAGTCAATAAAATCTGTGAAACAGCTGTGAGGTCAAAATGCTCACTATACACCTAGACAAATTCTATGAGGGGTGTAGTTTCCAAAATGGGGTCACTTTTTGGGGGTTTCCATTGTATTGGTACTTTAGGGGCTCTGCAAATGCGACATGGCACCTGAAAACTATTCCAGCAAAATCTGCCCTCCAAAAGATAAATAGCGCTCTTTCCATTTTGAGCCCTGCCATGTACCCAAACAGCAGATTACAACCAACCACATATGGGGAATTTCCGTGTTCAGGAGAAATTGTGTAACAAACTTTGTGGTGCTTTTTCTCCTTTGTCCTCTTGTGAAAATGAAAAATTTGGGGCTAAATTGACGGTTTATTGAAAAAAAAGTAATTTTTCATTTTAATGTCCCAATGTTAATAAAATCTGTGAAACAGCTGTAGGGTCAAAATGCTCACTATACCCCTAGATAAATTCTATGAGGGGTGTAATTTCCAAAATGGTGTCACTTTTAGGGGGTTTCCACTGTATTGGTACTTTAGGGGCTCTGCAAATGCGACATGGTACCTGAAAACTATTCCACCAAAATCTGCCCTCCAAAAGCCAAATAGCACTCTTTCCATTCTGAGCCCTGCCATGTACCCATACAGCAGATTACGACCACATATGGGGTATTGCCGTGTTCAGCAGCAATTGTTTTGCAAACTGTGAGGGATGTAGTTTCCAAAATGGAGTCACTTTTTGGCGTTGTCCTTTGTATTGGTACTCTAGGGGCTTTGCAAATGAGACATGGCACTTGAAAACTATTCCAGCAAAATCTGATTTTCAGACGCCCAGTGTCACTCCTTCCCTTCCGTGCGCTGCCATTCGCCCAGACATCAGTTTACACCTACTTGTGGGGTATTTCCGTGCTCGGGAGAAAATGCATAACAAACTGAGATGCATTTTCTCCTTTAACCCTTTGTGAATGTGTTAATTTTAGGGCTAAATTAAGGAATTAGTGGGAAAAAATTAAATGTCTAAATTTCACCTGCATATTGTTTTAATTCCAGTGAAATGCTTAAAGCGTTAACAAACTTCCCAAATGTTATTTTGAATTATTTGAGGGGTGCAGTTTTGAAAATGGGGTGATTTATGGAGGTTTCTAATATATAGGCCTTTGTAATCCTCTTCAGAACTGAAGTGGTCCCTAAAAAATTAGTTTGGATATTTTCTTGTAAATCTGCAAAATCGCTGTTACACTTGTAAGCCTTCTAACATCCAAAATAAATTACAGGACGATTAAAAGATGATGCCGATATATAGCAGAGATATGGTAGATAATATTTATTAATGTATTTGGGTGGTATGACTATCTAATGAATAATAATAATGTAATAAGGTATTGCGTGCCGATAATTTATAATTATAAAGACTATTCTCGGTCAGTGGGAGTTACTTACTATTCAGCTGAGTATGGAGTGATTGGCTGGGGGGATGTTGATGGGCGTGGCTAAAAGTATTTGAGACCGTTTGCTCTGCTGCTCCATGCGGCCAAACATTAGTGCCGATGGGGGAGCGGGAGTGTATGTTGAGGAAGGGTGATATACCTATGATACTATAACATACTTACTTTAGTGGCTCTCTGAGATAAAGATACATACCTCTGATGAATGTGTCAGTATCGCTGTATATTCTGACACAGGAAACGTGCATTAGGTGTATACAGGTGTTAGTAGTATATCATGGTTAAAAATCAGTTGCTGTGATATGAAGGTAGCATAGAGCATTGGACACTATAACACTGTGGATAGTGGGCAGAGCGCTTTTTAGTCTTGAGATCTTATTTATAACACTCTATTAGGCGTGTGAGTGGGATTTCTTGGTGAAAGGTAGCTGCTGTGATATAAGGTGTTAATAGGACATTATAGCTTAAACCAGCCGATATGCTAAGTGTTGGTATGGTTGCTAGGTAGAGTTTCTGTTAGTCCTAAAAGGTTACCTTTAATAGCCCAAATAGTGTTTTAGTGGGATGTTACGGTTTGAAATGGCCGCTGTGTTACCAAGGTGGCATTAGGAGTTTGATACTTTAAATGGTTGATGCTAGGTAGAAGTCCCCTTTTTCAAGTTATAAGCATGATCGTAATTTCCAATTGCTGCTAGTTTATTAGTTCTTTATTTATGTTGTAGTCTCTCATGTATTTTAATATTTATATTATAATAAAATTATGTTTTAATGCGTCTGGATACTGATGGGTGACTCTCCTAGTCTTTATAATGGTATGACTATCTGTCTGAAAAGCAGAGCATTTCACATTTTGAAAAATGCGATTTTTTTTTCCAAATTTCCATTTTCCATCAAATTTCCTATTTTTTTTTATAAATAAATACAAAAATATTCATTAGTGTTTACCACTAACATGAAGTACAATGTGTCACGAAAAAACAATCTCAAAATCACTTGTGTAAGTTAAGACGAGGCCTGGTCCTTAACGCACTTTTGGGCTGGGTCCTTAAGGGGGTTAAAGTGATTGTGGTCTTTATAGTATATAGCTATTTGTTATGAAAGAACTTCCATTATGGGTTTTATTTATTATATATACCTTGATATACACACAGTTGTATTTCTGGTTATATTATCATTATAATTCTTTCTGAATATATATGCAACTCTTCCTCCTTTATCTCTATGCCTTATTGATACAAAATTCTTACTATGTGTTTGATATTATTGTGGATACGTTGTGTGTTCTTGTGATATGTACAATATTTTTAAATATAATGTACAGGGTGGGGCATAAGTATGGATACACCCAGGTGGGCCATAAGTATGGATACACCCAGATACCATTGTTTTTCTTGTGCAATTCTCCAGGTGTTTGATGACCCCTTACCATTGAAAAAAGTAAAGTTGAATCCAAAATGGCGGCTTTGCAGATGGCCACCATGGGCGTCACCCCGCCTCAAATGTTTCCCCCCTCCCATGTACTAATATGCCACAAACAGTAATGTGATATCAGCAACCACTTCAATTTTATCTGGGTGTATCCATACTTATGGCCCACCCTGTACATTGATGTATGTCTATTATTGTATGGGTTGTTACGGACTAAATTGATACCAGATATGTATTGTTTTTATTAATTTTTAGTTTTTTTTTTTTTATATATAATTAGTTTTATATAGGAAAAGTGTATTTTTGGGGATCTATTAATTTATATATTTTTTTTTTTTCACACACTATTTTTTGCACTTTTTTTTACATTTATTTGATGTCCCACTAGGAGACCTGAACCAGCTCTGATCGCTGGTTCAGTACTATACACTGCAATACACAGATGCATAAGCTGACTTCCTCACATCTCAGCAGGATCAATCAGGTACTGGGGGCTCCTAGCAGCCCAGGATCACTGGCTAGACCCTGGGCTGCAGAAAATAGATATGGGCACCCCCTGATCTCGCCACGGGAGTGTTTGACCGCAGCATCCAAGGGGTTAAGACCTCGGATCAGAGTGCAGCTCCGACCGGGGGTTATGGAGCAGTGTATAAGCTGTCAGTTACAGCTAACACCCGATGCCGCCCGCTCAGATAGTGAGCAGGTGGCCATCACAGGGCATACTATTACACCCACTTGCAACAAGTACCTGGCACCAGGGACGTAATAGTACCTCCTTTGTCATTAATGGGTTAAAAACACATAACGTAAACAACAAACATGTTATGTATCCCCATGTGCATATGAGTCCTCTCTATCCAAAAATAGAATTTTTTATCTCGTAGGTTGAATGCCATAAAAAAAAATAAATAAAAATCATGGATCATATCACTGCAAATCCATAAGGGAAGCCTCATCATGGTGGCTCCTATAGCTGTACACACTGCGCTAATTGTCGCAACTGGAATTTTTGCACCTCCAATTGTTGGAATAATGTTTATTATTGCCTGTATTGCAACAACTACTGTTTATATGTTTATAACTGCATAAGCTTCTGTCTCTAGGCATAGTGTTAAGTTGTTAATAAAGCTCTGTTAAAAAGGTGGGGGCTAGAGTAACAAAACCAGGAAGTTCCTCTCTGTTTTTTTTTTTTGTAGCTACAGCATAGAGCAGAGCACATGGAGCTCACAGACAAGTAGCTGAGATCATAAGTTACAGAATACAGTGTATTATTCTTGTTCCTCAACAAATATCTGTTTACTGTTGAACACCTGGACAGTCAAAGATTAATCCACTGCCAACAGGTTATGGGCCCAGATACCCAGAGACACAGAAAGAAAAGGAAAACAACAGTGATCCAAGATGGCCACCAGCAGCAACTCTATGAAGTTCACAGTGCCAAACCTAAATAATCAGAACTATCAATACTGGAAATTCAAGGTAAAGATGCTGCTGATAAGAGAAGGTACGTGGAAATACACACAGGAGTCTAAACCTGACCCAGTAACAGATGACTGGATAGAGAAGGATCAGAAAGCACAAAGCACTACATCCCTCAGCATAGATGATGATCAGATTGTACATGTATGGAAATGTGACACTGCAAAAGAAATGTGGGAGCAGCTGCAGAAAGTGCATGAAAGGATAAATGTCAGCTATAATCTATATCTAATGAGAAAGCTGTACCAGTCTAAGCTAAATAGGAACATTGATATGCAGGACTATATAAGAAACACTTTAGAAATTGTGGAGCACTTACATGGCATTGGAGATGATCTCAAAGATTTACATATTGCTGTGGTCTTCCAGAAAGCTATGACACGCTTGTAACCGCACTAGATGTGCTCCCAGATAATGAGCTCATACTAGAGTATGTCAGAGGAAAGCTTATAGATGAATACAAGCGGAAGACAGAGAGTGTATGCAGCGCTGGGGTATCTAAAGCAGAATCCTTTTTAAAAGCCCAAGCTCTACCCGAAAATAAAAGTCATTTGAAAGAAACACATGAGTGTTTTGTATGCAAGAAAACAGGGCACCTAAAAGCTGACTGCAGAGCCTGGAAAGCTAGGATGAATCATCTGAAAAAGCAAAATCAAAGGGTTAAAAGTGCCATCACTGAAGAAAAACACAATTCAAGTACTGAAACTACTTTTACCATTAATGCAAATACATCCAAGCATGCATGGCGTATAGACCCGGAGCAACTAGTCATATGACCAATGACAGAAACTTCTTTTCTAACCTTAACCAAAGTAAGTCAGAGAAAGTGATTTTGGCTAATGGTCAGCATATGAATACAGAGGGAATAGGGGATGGTTACATTGATTGTCAAGTCTCCCCAACACAAAGCAGAAAGATCCCAGTAAAAGACGTGCTGTATGTACCTAGCCTTGAAAGCAATCTGTTATCTGTGAAGAAACTCACAAGACAAGGAAATGAAGTTACATTTAAAGAGAACGGCTGCATCATCTCAAAAAGGGACCGTATACTAGCAGAAGGAAAAATCAAAGATGAGCTACATCAGTTAAATTGCAAAGAAAATGCATATACTGCTAAACAAGAACAACACACAAATTGTATCCATCTATGGCACAGGCGTCTTGCACATAGAGACCCAGAAGCAATAAGAAAGTTAGTTCAAAAACAACTTGCTGAAGGCATTACAATTGATCAGTGTAATCAGACAATGAAGTGTACAAGCTGTCTTAAAGGAAAAATGTCCCAAAAATCTTTTCCTAGGAATAGTACTACAAAATCAGAACAGCCACTGGATTTAATACATGCTGATGTTTGTGGTCCAATGAACACTAACTCCTGGAAAGAAGAGATATTTTCTCACATTTATCGATGACTATTCAAGATATACGGTTGTCAATCTACTTCACAGCAAAGATGAAGTCCCAGGGAAACTTGAAACATATCTAGCTGAAGTATATAACAAATTTGGGAGAATGCCAAAAATCTTGCGTGCAGATAATGGAACTGAATATACAAGCAGTGAGACACAAAGCATTTTAAAGAAAAATGGAATCGTGTTTCAGACCACTGTACCATACAATCCTGAACAAAATGGTGTAGCGGAAAGAAGAAACTGGACACTCTGTGAAAGTGGAAGAAGTATGCTATTTGACGCAAATTTGCCTACAACATATTGAGGTGAAGTAATCATGACAGCATGCTATCTTCAAAACAGGTTACCAGGTAAAGCTACAGAGAAAACTCCATTTGAGATATGGAACAGCAAAAAGCCTAATCTACAACACATAAGAGTATTTGGAAGTAAAGTATTTGTGCATGTCCCTAAGGAAAAACGTACCAATTGGGAATCCCATGCCAAAGAAGGTATCCTGGTGGGCTGCAGTGAAACCCAGAAAGGATATAGAATCCTGCACCCAGAAACGAACAAGGTCACAATAAGCAGAGATGTAATGATTGATGAGAACTTCGTCTCGCTCAAGTTTTATGACATCATACCAGTAGTCCAGATGAAGCAACAACAACCTAAGCCACAGTTACAAAATGACAAAGAGAAAAATGTAGAAGTTTGGTTAGATTCTTCAACCATTGAAGAAGCAACGGAAACATCAAGTGAACCTGAAATAAGAAGATTGTCAAGATCAAACAAGGGTATACCAGCTAAGCGTCTATCCTACATTGCAAAAACACTACCCGAACTAGAGCCACAGTCATGAGATGAGATGCAACGACTACCTGCCCATAAAAAAACGAAGTGGATTAATGCTGCTAATGAGGAAATGGAATCGCTTCATCAACTTCAAACCTGGAAACTCACCAAACTACCACAAGGCAAGAAAGCAATAAAGTGTAAGTGGGTGTTTAAGACCAAATATGACTCTGAAGGCAAAGTTCACAGATTTAAAGCAAGATTAGTTGCAAAAGGATATTCTCAGAAATATGGTGAAGATTATGATGCTACATTTTCTCCAGTTGCTAAGCAGACCACGTTTAGGACTCTATTAGCTGTATCTGCTATACAAAGGATGTCTGTCAGACATTTGGATATCAAAACTGCCTTTCTAAATGAGGAGGATTTGTACATGACTCAACCTGAGGATTATATCAGAAAAGGTGAAGAAAACCTCGTTTGTAAACTACAAAAATCTCTCTATGGTCTTAAGCAATCGGCAAGAGCATGGAATACCAAAATAAACAAAGTCTTA
Source organism: Leptodactylus fallax (assembly GCA_947044405.1). Classification (NCBI taxonomy): domain Eukaryota; kingdom Metazoa; phylum Chordata; class Amphibia; order Anura; family Leptodactylidae; genus Leptodactylus; species Leptodactylus fallax. Next base: position 7,992,465 of record CAMRHE010000007.1, on the reverse strand, counting down.
TTGGAAGAAGGATTTAAGAGAGGTCAAGCAGACCCATGCCTATACACAAAGTGTACAGATGAAAAGTGGATGTATATTCATTTATATTTAGACGATGTGATTGTCGTACATGAAGAAGAAATAGAAATTGCAAAAATGACTGAAATTCTGCAAAAGGCCTTAAGGAAGATTTAGCAGACTCTGGAGTTGTGGTACATTGTTCTAATGTTCAGCGATACCTGCAAAAATATGGCCTTCTGTTAGGGTCTTGCCAGACGTAGCAATACCCTTACACTACTGCAGGGGTCTGGGAGGAAGGACAGAGACAGGTGAGCCCTAATCTCACCCCAGCCACTGTCCCTTCCTATTGCCTCAGTTTACCCTAATTGGTAAAAGCACAACTTGAAGATGAGCCCTATACTGAGTAAAGTGACACACAGAACAAGACAAACAACAGAGAAGAATGGTAAACAAGCCAGGGGTCACAACCAGAGAAGCAAAAGTGGTACCAAATTGAAATCCAAGAGAGTAGTCACAAGGCAAGCCAAGGGTCAGAGATAATAGCAAGGTAAAAATCAAAGGTACAAAGAAAGCAGGCAAAGTCAGTGCAATAACCGGCAACTTGCTGTGAAAGTGACATCCTGTATATAGAAAGTCTGGGCCAAGCCCCAGACCTGATAGGTACACAGGCTGTCAATCACACAGGCAGGGTAACTCTATGCGGTCCAGAGAGAAACAATGCTCAGAACACGGGTGTGGCTAGAAATCCATTACACAGCAAGGGAACTAGGACCGCGTTCAGAATAAGAATCCAGAATCCTAAGCAAAGAATCAAACTGAGGACACCACCTATACCGCAGCATGCGAGCAGAGGGTGGTGCATAGACCCGAACAGGCAGAGACATAACACCTTCATGGAAGAGTCATCAGAAGAAAACCTCTCCTGCATCCTCACCATAAAATTCAGGGTCAGAAGTTTGCAAAAGAACATCTAAACAAGCCTGATGCATTTTGGAAACAAGTACTGTGGACCGATGAGGTTAAAATAGAACTCTTTGGCCACAATGATCAAAGGTATGTTTGGAGAAAAAAGGACACAGAATTTCAGGAAAAGAATGTCTCTCCAACCATTAAGCATGGGGGTGGATCAATCATGCTTTGGGGTTGTGTTGCAGCCAATGGCATGGGAAACATTTCATGGGTAGAGGGAAGAATGAATTCAATGAAATTTCCACAAATTCTTAAAGCAAACATAACACAATCTGTAAAAAAGCTGAAATTGAAAAGAGGATGGCTTCTACAAATGGATAATGATCCTAAACACACGTTAAAATTCACCATAGACTACCTAAAAAGGCGCATGCTGAAGGTTTTACCATGGCCCTCACAGTCCCCTGATGTGAACATCATTGAAAATCTGTGGTTAGACCTCTAATGTAAAGAGCAGACGACGCAGGAATCTCACAGAACTGGAAGACTTTTCCAAGGAAAAATTTGTTCTTTGGTTGGATAAGGGGGTAGGCTGTGTGGTAAGGTGTACGGCAGAATAGTGGACAGGGTGTATATTTCGCCTGGCTTTCTCAGACAGGTGAGATGAAGGAAAACCGGGTTTTGGATTGCTTAGCAGACCATAGTCTGCTAGGGTTTTGTTTGTTATTACATGGGCTGGTTTTTTTGGACTGGAGGGCAGGTTTGGTAGTGGGTGCTCTCCAGTCCACACCCCTAGTCCGCTACGAGTTTTTCTCCCTAACCCCAGGCACTCCCAAGTACGCCTTCCTGTGTTGTGTTTATTGGGAAGGAAGCCTGATAGAAGGGAGCTCTGAGATGCTGGTAGTGGTGAGGATAACACCACTCTTAAGGTGTGAAGTTGGCACTAAGCAAGTGTGTTTTGCTGCTATTTTCATTTGTACCTGCGTGAGACTAGACAGGCATGCAAAGTGTTAGCCAGCGGCCGGGCAGGCCTAGGTATTTTGTTTTGTTTGAACACTGTTTGTTTTGTGTTTATTTTGCTAAATAAAGCACCATCACCGTTTGAGAAAAACCTGCTGTGTGTGAACATGGTCATTGCTGCCCCACCGTGTGAGCTGATACCTACAGTTGGCGGAGGATGTGGGCAGTGTGTTGCTAGGGGCAATGGCATGACACAAAACTGAATTTTTGCAGACTTTTAACAGACCAGAAGTGTATGTCTTGGGTGAAAGTGGCGGCTGCTTTGCAAAGCCCATCCAGCGAAATGGATGAGGTAATCAAGCAGCTGGTGCAGGCTAACCTGAGACATGAGCAGTCTATGGAGCAGCAACAGAAGGCCCTGGAACTGCAGCTGCAATCCAACATGCAGCAACAGGAAACTAATCGCTTGTTAATGGAGCAGATTGCTGCGCTCCGAGAGTCCATCAGGGCTCCGCCCCAACGAGTGGAGGAAAGCCCACCTGAGACCCCCAACGTGAGAAGGGCCGTTCAGCGGGCCTTACAAAAGATGACACCCGGTGACAACATTGAGGCTTACCTCACGGTGTTTGAGAGAGTCGCAGAGAGGGAGAGACTGCCGACTGCAGAGTGGGCAGAGGTGATTGCACCTTTTCTGTCGGGCGAACCTCAAAAGGCCTATTATGACCTCAGGGAGCAGGATCTCCGAGACTATAACAAACTGAAAATGGAGATCCTTGCTCACCTGGGTGTTACGCCAGCTATCCGCGCCAGGAGAGTCCACAGTTGGAGCTACACCATGGACGAGCCTGCCCGGTCCCAGATGCATGACCTGATCCATCTGGTGAGAAAATGGTTGGAACCAGAGACCTCCACACCAGCCCAAATCGTAGAAAAGGTGGTGGTTGACCACTTCTTTAGAACCCTCCCAGCCGAGCTGCAACGATGGGTTAGTCATGAGGACCCCAAGACCGCTGCACAGCTGGTTGACCTGGTGGAAAAGTTCCTAGCGACCGAGGACTACCTCCGTGACGTCCCTGCAGCACCGACACCTCCCAGGATGACCAGACCCCTAACGTCTGTGGGTAAGAGAATTCCAGCTGGAGGTGGGTGGAAAAGTGCAAGAGGGAGCAGAGCTCTGGAGCCTGGGCGAGGCCAAAAGGGTAATCCTGAGCCCCAGGGACCCTCTGGTCCTAGAAACGACTCCCTGCTAAGGAGGTCTGGCACCCGCCAGTGCTGGAGGTGCCATGAGTGGGGACATATAGCCGCCAATTGCCCTCTTGTCACAGAGCCCATGGAGTGTGACGCTAGTCGGCGACAGTCCCTGTTCGCAGAGTCGGCGTGTGCTGCCCTCCCGGGGTCAAGAACTGAGCCTCAAGTTTGCCAGATAAAGGTGAACAACCGCCCTGTGAAGGCCCTTCTAGACTCTGGTAGCCTGGTGACCCTAGTTCGGGCCAGCCTTGTGGCTAGAGACTATGTGCCAGGCAAGCAGGTTAAGGTACTTTGCGTTCATGGGGATATCGTCCCTTACCCTGTAGCCTTGGTCTGTTTGGAAACCCCGTCTGGAACTGTGACTTATGAAGTCGGGGTTGTAAAAAGACTTATGCATGATGTGATTTTAGGCTGTGACTTCCCATTGTTCTGGAAGTTGTGGGAAATGGGTGACACTTCTGCTGCCGGTGATAAAACGCCAGCCGAAATGGTACCTTCATCTGGAAAAAATGAGTCATGTGAAGGACAAAGGGAAACTAATGATGATGTTGATGATGATAAATTATTTCCCTTGCAGATGTTGGTTGGGGAAGAGGAAGAAACTTCCCTGCCCGAACCACAGGTATTAGATTTAGAGGAGTCTCGGGGGTAACTTTGGGACCGAGCAAGTAAGAGATCTCACCCTGAGTACTGCTCGGGCCAACATGACCGTAATAAATGGAGCACCACAGGAACCAGAAGCTGATAAGAGATTTCCACATTTTGCAATGATTGGGGATCTGGTGTACCGTGTCACCATGGTAAATAGTGAAATTGTGGAACAGCTTCTGGTGCCAAAACCATACCGCCGTATGGTGCTGGACATGGCCCATAGCCATGTGCTTGGGGGTCATTTAGGGACCAGGAAAACACAGGAAAGAGTCCTCCTAAGGTTTTTCTGGCCTGGGGTATATGAAGAAGTGAGAAGATACTGTGAGTCGTGTTCCACATGCCAGATAAGTGCCCCAACATCACACTTCCGCAGCCCCTTGGTGCCTCTTCCTATTATTGAAGTGCCATTTGAGAGAATTGCCATGGACCTGGTGGGCCCCATTGTCAAATCTGCTAGGGGACATCAATACATTCTTGTTGTCGTGGATTATGCCTCCAGGTACCCAGAGGCAGTGCCCTTAAGAAATATGGCATCTAAGAATATTGCTCGGGAGTTGTTTCACATGTTCTCTCGCACAGGGATCCCTAAAGAGATCCTTACTGACCAAGGTACTCCCTTTATGTCAAAGGTCATGAAAGAACTGTGCAAGTTGTTTAAAATTAGGCACCTCTGGACGTCAGTGTATCACCCCCAAACTGACGGATTAGTGGAGCGGTTTAATAAAACCCTGAAGCATATGCTGAAAAAGGTTGTGGAAAGGGATGGTCGGGACTGGGACTGTCTGTTGCCCTACCTCATGTTTTCTATCAGAGAGGTACCCCAGGCATCTACAGGGTTTTCACCCTTTGAGTTAGTTTATGGCCGGCATCCGAGGGGTTTGTTAGATGTTGCCAAGGAAACCTGGGAGACAGAGGCCACCCCTTATAAAAGTGTGATGGAACATGTGTCCCAGATGCAGGACAGCATAGCAACGGTGATGCCTATTGTCAAAGAGCTTACGCAAAGAGCTCAGGAGGCCCAGAGCAGAATTTATAACAGGTCTGCCAGGGTGAGGGACTTTACTCCTGGGTCCAGGGTCCTGGTTCTAGTACCCACCGTTGAGAGTAAGTTTCTGGCAAAATGGCAGGGTCTCTATGAGATTGTAGAAAAAGTGAATGAGGTGAACTACAAGGTGCATCAGCCAGGTAGGAGAAAACCCTTCCAGGTTTACCATATAAACCTGATCAAGCCGTGGAAAGAACGGGAGTCGTTGGTAGCCATTCAGTCTGTAGTTAAGGAGGTGATACACCCAATTCCCCCGGTACGGATAGGTGAGGCACTGTCAGTGCCCCAGAAACAGGAAGCGAAAGAGTTTCTATAGGAAAACAGTTTTCTGACTTACCAGGCCGTACTCACCTGATCAAACACCATATTAAGACTGAGCCCAACCATAAAGTAAACCTAAAGCCATACCCCATACCAGAAGCCCGCAGAGAGGCGGTGTCAGCTGAGGTCAAGCATATGCTTGAACTAGGGGTCATTGAGGAGTCTGTCAGTGAATGGTCAAGTCCCATTGTACTAATCCCAAAGCCCAATGGGACCTGGAGGTTCTGTAATGACTTCAGGAAATTAAATGAAGTCTCAAAGTTTGATGCGTACCCCATGCCCAGGGTAGATGAACTGGTTGAGAGACTAAGGCGGGCAAGGTATATCACAACGCTTGATCTGACAAAAGGTTATTGGCAGATACCGTTGTCTGATGAGGCTAAAGAGAAAACGGCATTCTCCACTCCAGAAGGCGTATTCCAGTATGTAGTGATGCCGTTCGGGTTACATGGGGCCCCTGCTACGTTTCAGAGGCTGATGGATCTAATCTTGAGACCACATCGGGATTATGCCGCTGCTTACCTGGACGATGTGGTCATATTTTCAGCTGACTGGAGAAGTCACCTCTGCAAGGTACAGGCAGTATTAGACTCCATCAGTGATGCGGGCCTAACTATAAACCCTGAGAAATGTGCACTGGGTCTAGAGGAGGCAAAATACTTGGGTTACATCATTGGAAAGGGCTTGGTAAAACCCCAGATCAACAAGATTGAGGCAATACAGAACTGGCCTAGGCCCCTAACAAAAAAACAGGTTAGAGCCTTCCTTGGCATAACCGGGTATTACCGCCCGTTCGTGCCCAACTTTGCCTCCATTGCATCACCATTAACAGACTTAACAAAAGGAGGTAAGTCTATAATGATAAAGTGGACTCCAGAGCCTAAAATCGGCTCTGTGTGAACAACCGGTACTTGTCTCCCCAGATTTTAGGAAACAATTTTTGGTCCAGACGGATGCGTCTGATACAGGTTTGGGAGCCGTCCTGTCACAGGTGGTAAATTGGGGAAGAACACCCAGTGATGTACCTGAGCAGGAAACTGACCCCAGCAGAAAAAAAAATTATGCCATAGTGGAAAGAGTGTGTTTGGTTGTCAAGTGGGCGTTAGAATCCCTAAAATATTATCTGCTGGGTAGGGAATTTGTGTTGGTGACAGACCATGCTCCACTAACCTGGATGAAGCAAAATAAGGAGAGAAATGAAAGAGTGACCCGATGATTTCTCTCCTTACAGAACTTCAGTTATAAGGTGGAACATAGACGTGGAAAATTGCAAGGAAATGCAGATGCGTTGTCCAGGGTGTACTGTTTATTCAGTAAGAGTGCCCAGACCTCTGGTCTGGAGAACAGGGGGGGATATGTGGTAAGGTGTACGGCAGAATAGTGGACGGGGTGTATATCTCGCCTGGTTTTCTCAGACAGGTGAGATGAAGGAAAACCGGGTTTTGGATTGCTTAGCAGACCATAGTCTGCTAGGGTTTTGTTTGTTATTACATGGGCTGGTTTTTTTGGACTGGAGGGCAGGTTTGGTAGTGGGTGCTCTCCAGTCCACACCCCTAGTCCGCTACGATTTTTTCTCCCTAACCCCAGGCACTCCCAGGTGCGCCTTCCTGTGTTGTGTTTATTTGGAAGGAAGCCTGATAGAAGAGAGCTCTGAGATGCTGGGAGTGGTGAGGACAACACCACTCTTAAGGTGTGAAGTTGGCACTAAGCAAGTGTGTTTTGCTGCTATTTTCATTTGTACCTGCATGAGACTAGACAGGTATGCGAAGTGTTAGCCAGTGGCCGGACAGGCCTAGGTATTTTGTTTTGTTTGGACACCATTTGTTTTGTGTTTATTTTGCTAAATAAAGTACCATCACCGTTTGAGAAAAACCTGCTGTATGTGAACATGGTCATTGCCGCCCCACCGTGTGAGCTGATCCCTACAGCTGCTATAATAAGTAGAATGTAAGAAAAATCTCAAAGAAGTGGTCTGCTTTAGAGGTTTTACTATATAATTATACATATAGACAATGTGATCATAGGACCAAATGGAGACCATCCAAAAGATGTCTGTTCCTTTTTTATGGACCTGTACAGGACAACACCTGCATAGAATAGAGAATATCAATACATATTAAAGGGTAGTGTCCCACTCTATTTACAGCAGTGCAGTAACAGTTGGGATCAGAGAGAGTCTTAACAAATCCCAGCCGTTTATGCTGAAGGGTGATTGGTATCCACAGTGGCCATTTTGCAGGTGATATCATGGTCAGTTTGTTGAAAAAAAAAAAATCCTTACTAGTGTGTTTCTTCTGTTCTCAGGACACTTTGTAGTGTTTAATACCACCATTTTGAGGTACTTTGATTAACTTATTAACTCTTTTACTGTGCAACTTAAATAACATCCTAAACATATACTATGGGTTGCTACAACTTACGGACTTGATCATGTACAAAATATATTGCAGTACTTATGTAGTGCAATATATTATACTGTCAGTAATGAAACCGTGTACTAGGACATGCTTCTGGCACTGTCTAATGGCATACACTGTAGACAGACCTGGGGACATTCATTAGGCCCTCAGCTGCCATGTAATGACATTGGTACGTATTTATTGTGTTGTGGTAATGCCAGTGCTTGACAGAGGGAGCATTTTTCCCCAAAACCATTTGAATGCCTTGGTGCTATTGACGGTGGTATCTAATAGACCAAACGCACAGGATCAGAGCTGTAGTACACAGCTGAACACCAGCTTCGCAGTGCTGGGATCTGATGCATACACCATAATAAGATGTATGTTTTAGAATGAAGGCTCAATCACATGTTCACATTTGGCAGGTGTGTGACGTTTGTGTAACCTTGGACAGCACAAGTTCATGTTTTGTTTTTGGTTTGTGTGCTATCTGTGATTGATTCTTCACGTATGAGGTCAATTTTTTAAATTTATTTTCCTATACTTTACAATGTCCATTGCAAAAGAGACAGCACAAAGATAACCTCCATGTGCTGTCCATGATTCTCATGGACCTATAGACTAGAATTGAGGTCTGTGGTCAGCAAAATGGACAAAATAGAGCATCTTACTGTTCTTTTTCTATGGACCCTTCGTCTGTGGATAATTAAGACTTCTTGTTACTATTAAAATCAATGGGTGTGCATGCCAGCTGATCTAAACTGACTGAACATGTCTGCAAAATAAGGATGTGTGAATAAGCTATAAGGCCCCTTAGTGATTGACTTAAAAAGATGTGTTGGTGGTCAAGAAGGTGTTAAATTGTGACTTTTTTTTTTTTTACTGTATTATAAATTGATCTTGCAAAATGATTGGTAGTAAGCATACAAGTTCCTAAAACTATTACTAATGCAAACTTATAAGAGCATGTATTCTAAGAAAGCAGTTCTTTATAATTTTGAACTAATTTTAATTCTTACATTGCAGGGTTTTTACAGTAGTCTTAGAACAAATTAATAAATTGCAGGGTATAACAGCCCCTGGAGGAAAAGGAACTGGATTTAATGTCAAAGCCCTGAGAGCATTTCGTGTTTTGCGACCACTTCGACTGGTATCTGGAGTTCCCAGTAAGTTAATATTTTTAAGATACAAACAAAGATGGACACACAGTGAGTGAAAGTTATTAATATTGTTGTACTGTATATGTGATGCACCAGTAATAAAATAACAAAGTATTGAAAATTAAGAAAGTAGTTTGGGCAAATTTGAAGCCATGTCTACTTTTACCCAGTTACACACGTGGACAAAATTATTGATACCCTTCATCTAAAGAAAGAAAAACCGACAATGGTCACAGAAATAACTTGAATCTGACAAAAGTAATAATTTATAAAAATTCTATGAAAATGAACAAATGAAAGTCAGACATTGCTTTTCACTGTGCACTATAGCTTTTATGTAATGTTTGGTGTTATGAAAAATAGGTCCTGAGACATAGAACAAAAAGAATTTGTGATAACATAGAACCAGTCAGGCCAGTATTGTTCTAGAACAAAACTAGTAATAACAGGGGTGTGAGGGACGCTGGGACTCACCCTAAAATAAGACGCTTGTATAAGTATTTAAAGTGTACACAGTGTATAATTCTCAGGTTGTCATAATATTAACATGTTAATCACCAGAAGGAAATTTACTGTGTGGCCTGTGTATATGCTGTACATATATACACACGTGGACAAAATTGTTGGTACCCCTCGTTTTAATGAAAGAAGAACCCACAATGGTCACAGAAATAAACTGAATCTGACAAAAGTAATAATATATAAAAATTCTATGAAAATGAACAAATGAAAGTCAGACATTGCTTTGCAACTATGCTTCAACAGAATTTTTTTAAAAACTCATGAAACAGGCCTGGACAGAAACGATGGTACCCTTAACTTTAATATTTTGTTGCACAACCTTTTGAGGCAATCACTGCAATCAAATGATTCCTGTAACTGTCAATGAGACTTCTGCACCTCTCAACAGGTATTTTTATCGCAGACAGGGCCAGCGTAGGGGAAGGGGGCAAACTGGGCAACTGCCCAGGGTCCCACAGCCCAAAGGGGCCCTCAGTGGATTCGGGGAACCCGACGTTTCACCTGGTGCCTCCAATCGTGAGAGTACCACTTTCAACTGAAGCGGAGTCCTCAGGACTCACCTATGACAGAGCATTGAGATCTATTCTCCATGCTCTGCCATACTGTAAGCCACAGTATAGTGCGCACGTAACGTTTTGGCACAGGCCTCACGATGCAGTGACGTCTGTGCCGGACCTCTTCAGTAGCAGGGGAGACTTCATCAGCTTCAGTCGTCACGGGATCAGGTAAGGTGAGTAGATTTTTATTTTCTGGAGGACAAAGGGGGATTAAAGCTGTAAAGGGCACTGTACTAATAATAAGGGGGCACTAGAACTAAAGGGGAAACTATAATAAGCAAAAAGGGGGGACTAGAATTAATAAGGTGGCACTATAATAAGGGAAATTAATAAGGAGGCACTCAATAAGAGGAAACTAGGAAGGTGGCACTGTAATAAGGGGAATAAATAAGAAGGCACTATAAAAAGGGGGAACTAATAAGAAGGCACTATAATAAAGGGAAAATAGTAATGTGGCACTATAATAAGGGGGAAATAAGGGGCACTATAATAAGGGGGAACTAATAAGGTGGCACTGTAATAAAGGGGAGCTAATATGAATAACAATAATAATACCCTCTTTCTTCCCCCAAAGCAGTAATAATCTATTTTTGCCCCCACATAATAATAATGCCCACCTTTATTATTTTGTAAAGGACACAAAGGTGGGCATTGTTATTGTGTAGTGGGCAGAGTGGGGCATAATGGTGGGCATTATTACTATGCAGGGCTGAAATGTGGGCATCATTACTGTGTAGCGGCACAGTTGAGCTTTACTATCATGAGAGGAATTGCTAAATTATTATATTAATTATATAATCAATTTTTATTATGATAAAAGTGTGTGGTCACCATTATTCTACTGAATACAAAAGTTGGCACTACTACTGTGTAGTGCATTACTGCCGTCTGCAGCACAACTAATGTTTTGGGCAAAATATGAGGCACTATCTGGCATTATATGTTATTAGGGGCAACAGCATCTGTGCATCTGTCACTGTATTGTGGTAATATTGGTTTTGTACAGTGGCAGTAACAGTATGGTAGTATTATTAAGTAATGGTATTGGTTGCCGTCATAGTGTGGCAGTGTTATTTGGGCCTTGTATAGAGGTTTAATTGGTAACATTATTGCATGGGGTGCTTTGTTCCATAACAATATGGACATAATATTTTCATTTGTTTTTTTTTGTATAGCATTATTATTCAAAAAAGATATATGTTTATAAATAATTTTCTTGTGCCTGTAGGGAGTCGGACCTCATTCCCCGTATCTTAGCAAATATCCTAATGCTAGAAATCAATTCAGCAGTACTCTGCACAGTGTGTACCAATTGAATGTGTCTGTTTTGTTGGAACAATATGTATAGATTATGATGTTAATCTGTTTTCCCTTTAGTCCCAACAGCAACACAATATTGGGGTATTTCTGCTCCTGTGTGCTGGTAGGACAGAATGGAATTTTTAATGAACAACAAATAGTTAACAGTAACCCCTCCCCCTCCTCAATATAAGGAAGGAAGTACCAACCCCCCAGCGTGTAATTATAAAGACAAATACATAACACATAGGGAGAGAGCCTTATGCTGCTGTTGGGACTAAGGGAAAACAGATTAACATCATAATCTATACTTCCCTAACGTCCCACCAGCAGCACAATATTGGGGATCTAGCAAGCAGAACCCTAGGGAGGGCCCTCTTGAATAGAATTTAACACGGAATGGCCAAAAGAAGTGGCCTCCGTACCCCGGGTGTTAAATCTTTAATGATTAACAAAGGTATGGAGAGAGCTCCAAGAAGCTGATGAACAAATTTGTTCCCAAGGAACAGAGCTTCTTTCCACCCAAAAGGTAGAAATGGCTCTTGTAGAATGAGCTCGAACAAACTCGGGGGGGGGGTCTAACCTCTGTGAAGTGAAAGCCAATTTTATGACTTCATAGTGCCAAGGAGGCTTTAGAGGCCTTGAGCCCATTATTTTTTCCAGCAAATGATATAAAAAAAAAAAAATCTCTGACCATCTAAAAGGCCAAGATGTCTGAATATAAATTCCGAGGCATCTGGCCACATCCAGGGAGTGAAGTTTAACTTCCTCCGGAGATTGCGGACTGGGATAGAAAAACTGGTAATGAGAGAACCTGGTTTAGTTTAGAATATGAGGGTACCTTAGGGAGGAACCCTGGCATAAATCTTAGTTGTACTCACCAACTCTCTGAGCTGAGGTTATGGCCAAAAGGAACACTGTCTTCAGTGTGAGAAATTTAATCTCAACCTCTTCTAGAGGCTCCAAGGGGGGAATCACATAACCCCTTAAAAACAGTAGATAAATTCCATTGAGGGATTGGGTGGGTAACAGGCGGACTAAGCCTGAATGGAACCTTAAAATATCTTTTAACCAGCAGGTCTGCAGATAGCTGCTTATCTGAGCAGGCTGACAGAGCAGTAACCTAAGCTTTCAAGTGAAAGGGCTAAGGCCCTTGTCCAAGCAGTGTCCAAGACCCATGATCTGTTTATCCCCACAGGAACTTATGTCTTGGAGGGAGGGAGAAGGTAAAAGTCAGAAATTTGACTTTCTGATTTTCTTGTCATCACGGAAAAAAAGACGGTTGGAGTTCCCTCTCAGGAACCTAGAACGTCCACACGGTCTTTGAGGAGACTGTGCTTACGATGCTGTCTGCCCTGTCCACAGAAGGGCTGTGGAAGGACTTTCCTTCTTTTCCTACTAGTTCTTGTATCATGTTCTGCCTGCAAATATTAAATTTTGTGGCATAATCCGCCCTCCAAGGTTTTAACCATAGGGGGCGACGGGCAGCAGAAGTCAAGGCCCTAGATTTGGCAGCTAACTTCACCTAGAGAAGAGGTTTCATTGAGGTAATCTGCCTCAAGGGCTCTATCCTTCAAAGAGGACAACAATTCGTCCCTGGAGACCCCCAAATCAATATCTCTTTTTAATGAAGAGAAACCGAAGCACAGCTTCTTAGCTACCTCACTAGTAGCAATACCAATCAAACACTCTGCAGAGAAAACCGTGCTTTCCTTAGGGAGCACTCTGCCTGGTGGTCCATGAGGTCCTGAAGGCTAGACCCGTCCTCGGAGAGGGTAGGACAGGACAATTTGATGACTGCCATGACAAGCTTAGGTGGTGGACCCAACTGGTCCTCAGCTATTGGGAAGAGTGTCTTGAACCTCTTGGATAACACGCAGGTCTTCTCTGGGTGTTTTCACTCGGTGGACAAAGCTCTTTTAAGCATGTCATCCACATTGAAGGCCCTAGGCCCCCTAGAGGTGGAACTAGAGGCTTCCCCAAGGTCAACATCATGGTCCCTTGACCCGATGGACTTCCGTAATTTCTGAATTTTCTCCAGAGGAAAAAGCGTTTTTTCTATATTCGTATCTGAATCCTCAGATGAAGAATTAGCTTCCTCTATGATCCTGAATACCTCATCAGATCGTATGACAGAAGCGCCATCATATTTCACAGCGCTCCACAGACCCAAACAGTCACTATCCCATATAGGGTTCACAATCCATACCCCCCACCAGCAAGCCTTTGAGTGTGGGGGAAACTGGAGTACACCCACTCAAACATAGGGAGAACCGCAAAGATAGGGAGAACCACAAACTCCCCGCAGATGTCGCCCCTGGCAGGATTCAAACCCAGGACTCCAGCTTTGTGAGGCTGCAGTGTCAACCACTGAGCCACTGGGCTGCACAAGTAGCACTGGTGGCATGTATTGAAATTGCAACCATCAGGCAAGGGAATTTCACAGGAGCGACAGTTTAGATGTTTGTGCCTAGACACAGACTTACCTGGAAGATTCATCACCACCAGACACAGAGGAAGATATCTTACCGCAAGTGTAAGAGTAAATAGCAAGAAAGCCAGAAAAAAATGCAACAGTACAAATCGGTTGAACTAGAATGCCCAGCATGCACACTCTCTGCCAAACAACAAAGAGGCAGAGGAAAGGAAGCAGCAGACTTACATAGAAGAAATGGAGAGCAAAGACTCCCCCAATACCTGAGACAGGTTACACAGAAAATAAAAGTCCTTTATTTCTCTTCAGCTGTTTTTTTTTTTTTTTGGAAGAAAACAAGCTACCCCGCACAGATTTTATAAAATAAATGGCGGAAGTTAAGATAAAAAAACATTACCTAGTAGCTCACCTGAAGGAGGTTCAAAGATGTCATCACGCACGCAAGCCAGCGTACTCTGGACTCTGACGCCCCCACACATGGGAGCTGGAGAGAAGTAGCAGGAAATGCCCTGCATCTCAATAAAACAAGCAATGCAAGGCTTACATAGCCACAAAGGGTTCAGCGTGGACACTCACCCATTATAAGCAACAGCTGAAAAAAGGCTAAGCAGCAGAGGCAGGAAAGACAGACAAGGAGTTTTATCCTTTGAATTTTGTTCCAGCAGGAACCAAAGGCAGAAAAGAGTCCTCACAGGAGGATAGACAAAACAAACTCAAACAGGAGAGAGGAGGGGAAATTCATTCAGAAATCTGAATAACCTCACTATAAGGAAGGTATAACCTTCCCTCCAATGCCCCACCAACACAGGACAGAAAAAAACACGCTGGGGGGTTGGTACTTCCTTCCTTATATTGAGGAGGGGGATGGGTTACGGTTAACTATTTGTTGTTCATTAAAAATTCCATTCTGTCCTTCCAGCACACAGGGGCAGAAATACCCCAATATTGTGCTGCTGTTGGGAAGTTAGGGAAGTGAGAATTTGGGGCCCTACTTTTAATTTTGCCCAGGGCCACACTTTCTCTAAAACCGGCCCTGATCGCAGAGGACAACAAAACCAATGAAAAGTCATTGGAAACATTTTCAATGACTTTTTATTGGATTTTGATGTCTTCTGTGATAAGAAATCACACTGTAGCAGTTTAAACAATTACATAAGTGTGCGTTAACTTTGTTGCATCTACAGTGTATATCTGATAAAATAGTGCTGTAAATTCAATAATATAATAATAATAATAATAGTCCTTTAATAGTCCCACAATGGGGAAATTCAGTGTGTTACAGCAGCAAAGATAAGATAAGATAAGCAGATACAAATACAAATACAAATACAACATGTACAGGAATGTTCCAAGGTGAGAGGCATTACATTAATAGCAGACAGACAGATAGGACGTAGCAGAGGGGGGGGGGGGGGGGATTTAACAGGCAGAGAGATATTTCAGTTCTCTGTATGTAATGATCTCCGCTTAGGTTGGTGTTGGTTGTACAGCCTAACCGCGATGGGGAGGAAAGACTTCCGATAGCGCTCCTTCTCACACCTAGGGTGGAGCAGTCGGTCACTAACAGTACTGCCCAGCGCAATCACAGTCTCATGCATGGGATGGGACTTCTTCTTCTGCATGGAGCTCACCACGGACAGTATCCTTCTGTCACCCACCACCTGCACAGGGTCCAGTGGGCTCCCCAGGACAGAGCTGGCCCTTCTAATCAGCTTGTCAAGTTTATTTCTGTCCCTGGTTGATATGCTGCTCCCCCAGCAAGCCACTCCAAAGAAGATGGCTGATGCCACTACCGAGTTGAAGAAAGTCCTAAAAAGTGCCCCCCGGTTTCCAAAGGCTCTCAGCTTCCTAAGCAGGTAGAGCCTGCTGTGGCCCTTCCTGTACAGGGCCTCCATATGATCTGCCCAGTCCAGCTTATTATTAAGGAGCAAACCCAGGTACTTATAGGTGTTCACAATCTCGATGCCCGTTCCCAGGATGTCCACTGGTTTTGGAGGGCATCTGCCTTTACGGAAGTCCACCACCATCTCCTTGGTCTTCCCCGCGTTAATCTTCAGGTGGTTCTGGAGGCACCAGTCCACAAAAAACCGGTTCAGTTCTCTGTACTCCCTGTCATCATTGTCTGTGATGAGGCGTACTATTGCAGAGTCATCAGAATACTTTTGTAGGTAGCAGCTAGATGAGTTGCACCTAAAATCAGCAGTGTACAGTGTACCCTAGTGTAAAGTAGGAACAATATTTTTTGGGAAATTCCCCCTTGTTACAATTTAATTCCTGGATATGATCAGTATCCTGACAGAGATCTGTGCTGAACTTTGATACTGTATGTTTATACATAGTTATTAGGTTACCCTTCAGTGGTCTCTTCTCAAAAATAATAAACTATTTTGTTAATCCCTCTGAATACTGTAGTCCACTCATTCCAAGTATTACTTTGGCTTTAAACTCAATCTCTGTTATATTGAACCCATCTCAGTCATGGCTGACATGCGAATATGCTGCTGTAAGTCCGACCACAATATCCAGAGTTAGGGAAATAGCATTTCTGTAACTCCCATAGAATTAAATAGGTACAACAAGCTATTCTGTCTTAGCCCCAGATCCCCCTCTCACTCCCTCCCCCTCCCTCTCTCGGACCCCCTCCCTGTTTCCCTAGCTAGCCCACAGACTACTAGTCCTACCTACCTACCTAACTAACTCAGCCCTCCACCCCACCCCATCATACTTAACTGTCTTCTGTGCCCTGGAGATCAGTTTCTTCTGTCCTGTTGGCTTCTTCTTCTGTGGACTTCTTGCGCATGCATGGTAGTTAGGATCCTTCAGCTCTTCACTTCTGCTGGCGATTGCGCACTAGAGCTAGAATCACTGGCTCTATTGCGCAGGCGCCGGCAGAAAGGAAGGAAGTGACACTTCATGCACAGAAGACTGAAGACAGGGAAATATGAAGGGGACGGGGGCCTGGGGGTTAAGGAACATCACCGGATTATCAGAAAGTGTGCCTTGGGCGGTCTAGGTAAATTTTATTTTTTTTAAACTAAGTAAATTAGAAGTTAGGTGGGGAGGAGGGGGTTTAATTTTTATTTTATCCCGGACAACCCCTTTAAGATTTTATAAGGTCTACTGCCAGTAGGTGACAGTTTTCTTTGTTAATGTACTGTGAGCCACATGTCCGAGTATGCCTTGCAGGGCTGATCCCAGCTGGGGTCAGATTTAGCCCCTCCCACTTCCACTTTGTCTCTTCCCATTCATTTATTTCTGTGCCCCCACACAGTATAATGCCCCTAAAATCACCCTAACAAGGTATGTCCCCTCCAGTTGCTCTCACAACATAATGTCCTTTTCTAAGTGCACCCACAGTTTAATGCCCCCCTTCAGCTACCTCCACAGTTTAATGTCCTCCTCCAGCTACCCACCCAGTATAATGTTCCCCTCCAGTTTAATGCCCCCTCCAGCTTCTCCCACAGTTTAAAGCCCTCCTGCAGTTTCTCCAACAATATTATGTCCTACCAAACAAACATAAAAAAAAACTAATACTTCTTCTTGCTCCCCTGCTGTCTCTGATCCGCAATCTTCAGGTGCAATGCAAGTGATGGCATCACATCGAGTCTGCATCTTTTGGGGAAGAGAGAAAATTAATGGTGAAGCAGGGAGTGGGTGGACTCTGCTTCACCATTGTCTTCAACTCATTTTGTCCTGTTGACGATGAGTTAATGTCGGGACAGTCCGGACCCACTGCCCAGAACAGAGGTACAGCAAATGCAGGACTCTCTCACTGTCCCAAGGGGTCCCCCACCACCCTGGGTTGGAGCACGCAGGGTGGAGCACACCCTATCTCCAGTTGTAGGTATACATCAGATCGGCAAACCAAGTCTATAGCGATTTACCCACACATGGATTAGTTTGTACAAAAAGAGTGTATAGATTGATGTCAGAGAGACATGTTGTTTTGCACTACCATGCAACTCGGGTAAGTGAGTGTGGTCACACACGTGTGTATATAGCTCCCTTTACTATCTTTGAGTCATACACTGTAAATATGCCAAGCACTGATTTTGACTGTTAGGAGGTATTCACATGTAGGAATTTGATGCTGAATTTGAGACGGAATCTGCCTCAAAATCCACCTCAAATTCTGCCTGAAATCTGCCTCTCATTCATTTCAATTGGCACAAAGGCTAGGTTCACACCTGCGCCTGTAGTCCGTTTGGGGATTTCATCCCCCATTCCACTTAAAAAATGTGAAGGACTTGCAGGACTTTTCTCTCCGCATTTTTCAATCGGAAATCGAGCGGATTCCGCGGGTAACCGCTTTTTAAGTGGATTAGGTTTCCATTTCTCGGGTCCCCACGCAGACCCGAGGAACGAAAAGCCAAAAGCAGGTATGAACCTAGCGCAACTGATTTTTTTCTGCCAGCTGATTTTTTTTTCAGCTAAAGGGAAAAATAAGCGTCCTGCTTGTTCTTCAGGCGGATTCCGCTTTAGAACTCCCATTGAAATGAATGGGTGGCGGAAAATATACCTTTTTTATGTCTGTGTGAAATTGGATGCAGAATTTGTCAAAATCCACTAGTAGAATTTGGAACTAGGCCCTGCCCAATAAAGGCAACATTGGCACTCTTCTCCAAATTCCACTTCAAATTCACCGTCAAAAGCCTTGTTGGTTTTTGACAATGAGAAAAAAAAAAAAAAGGAAAACCACCAGTGTTTCTGTAGTTTTGGAAATCACAGTGTGACCGCTGCGCATATTTTTTCCGCAGAATTTCCATCGTGGTCAAACCGGGACGTTTACGTCACATCAGGCCTCGGCCTTAGAGTGCACCTGTAGATGTTTTCTGTGCTATGTTGCCAAAACAACTCAAAAGAACCTGCGATAGAGGAAAGGGAAACTTCCTCCTTGTAGGGATGCCACTGTACTTCTGTCTTTCTATATTTCTCTTCTGTACTTTACTAACGTAAAATGTTAAGTGACTACAAAGTTTTTATACTTGGAAACAGTGTCACAAAGTTTGTTGCTATTGCTCCTTCCCAATTATGTTCTAACATTGTTTTCTCCTGAACTTCTAAGAGTTTTGAGTACTAGGAAGCCTTCCTAGACATGCTCTTGTGAAGATACCAGCATTCAAGGGAACAGGAAACTTTCTGGTCATTTATTACAATCATGTCAATATTCAGGACTTATTACTACTAGTAAAAATTGAGATTGGTATAATAATAATTTCCTAATGTTGAATAATTTCTTTCTTCCTAAGGTCTTCAAGTGGTGTTAAACTCCATAATTAAAGCAATGGTTCCTCTTCTGCATATAGCATTGCTGGTTCTTTTCATGATCATTATATATGCTATTGTTGGATTGGAGCTCTTTTCTGGGAAGATGCACAAGACTTGTTATTATAA
Source organism: Leptodactylus fallax (assembly GCA_947044405.1). Taxonomy (NCBI): domain Eukaryota; kingdom Metazoa; phylum Chordata; class Amphibia; order Anura; family Leptodactylidae; genus Leptodactylus; species Leptodactylus fallax. Next base: position 7,973,566 of record CAMRHE010000007.1, on the reverse strand, counting down.
AGGAACAGGTATGATTTGTGATAACAGATATATCCTTTATTATCTATAATGTATGTCTTGTATTTTGGTTTAAAACAGCTGCTTCACAGTCAGCAGTAGGGCTCCAAAAATATGCTTAGATTGCAAGTTTGTTATTAAAAGTAGATTTTAATAATGTCAACAACATTTTATAGAAATGTATGTTATGCACAGTGGCGCAAGCAGCCATAGCCGGCGGGCCCCTGAAGCGGGGATCGGCAAGTGAGGCTGCGTGCCCGCTATCATTATACATTGGGGTCTCTTCAGACCCTGGAGTATAATGATCGAAGGCCCAGGGGAGGTGAGCAAACATAAAAACCAGAGTTACTCACCTCTTCTACGCTCCGGCATGACTCCCTGCAGTCTTCGGTCCTTTTTAGTGACGTCCCAGATGTCACGTGGGCTAAGCCAGCGTCATTTTGCGTTGCGACGCTGGCCTGGTCCATGTGACGTCTGTACTGGCATTGAAGAGTGCCGAACGCAGCAGGGAGTCACAATGGAGTGCAGGAGAGGTAAAAAACACTTTTTTATGTCTGTCGCCTCCCCCTGGGCCTCCGATCATTATTCCTTTTCAGACCCCAGAGTATAACAATAGTTCGTGGGTGGTCCATTATGTGGTCCACTATGCGGCATTATACTGTGTGGAGGGGCCACTATGGGACATAATACTGCATGCAGGGGTCACTGTGGGACATAATACTGTGTGCAGGGGTCACTGTGGGACATAATACTGTGTGGAGGGGCCACTATGGGACATAATACTGTGTGCAGGAGTCACTGTGGAACATAATACTGTGTGCAGGGGTCACTGTGGGACATAATACTGTGTGGAGGGGCCGCTATGAGACATTATACTGTGTTGAGGGGCTGTTATGGGACATTATACTATGTAGAAGGGTCGCTAGGGGAAATGATACTTTGTGGAGGGACCACTATGGGACATTATACTGTCTGGAGGCCACTTTGGGACATTATAACATGTGTAAATGGAGAGTTATACCTTGTGGGGGCCAGGAAAGGGTGCGCTATGTAGTGGGGGGGGGGCCCAAGTCAAAAGTCGTTGCTAGTTACGCCCCTGGTTATGCACTGTTGTTTACAGATGCTAGTCTATTAAAAACCCCTAGGCGAAATGCACAGCTGCTGAGGTCTAATTGCAACCTGCCATAATAGTACGGCACAGTGGTTACCGACACGATGACCAGTAAAGAATTGCTGCTGTCTATGGCAGCAGACAGTCCAGGTACCATGTCTGGGGGGGGTAATCGTTTTCCCACAACAAATCTGATCGGCCAATAGCAGTTTACCAACACAGATCCAAAGATCTGAGCCAGCATCCAGCAGTGATCACTGCCGAGGATCAAGGGGGCATGTAGCCTCCAGAATGCCGCCCAATCCTAGGAATTATTAGGAAGATAATGTGGAGTTTGCTGCACCCACTGCTGAACCAGGGTTATCACCTCTATGTGGATAACCCGCATTCTATTCTTTAAGTGCCTCATTTCCAAAGGAACTGCATCTTGTGGGACAGTGCGCAAAAATCAGAGAGGCCTCAATAGGGTACAGGTCTGCAATGAGAACATGTTGCTGGTCAAGTATAAGGACAAGAGATGTCCTTGTTCTGACCACAATTCATGGTAATGGCAGAACCCTTGTCCCTTTTACGTGGTAGCAGTACCACTACCCCCAAACCAGACTGCATCCTTGCCTATCATACAGTGCCTTGCAAAAGTATTCATATCCCTTGCACTTTTTTACATTTTGTCACCTTACAACCAACTTAAATGTATTTTATTGAGATTTTAAGTGATAGACGAACACAAAGAAGCACATAATTGTGAAGGGGAATGAAAATGAAACATGGTTTTCAAAATTTTAATTAAATAGAAATCTGAAAAGTATTCAGCCCCCTATATCAATAATTTGTAAGAGTCACCTTTCACTGCCATTACAGCTGCAATTCTTTTGGGATATGTCTCTACCAGCTTGTGCATTTAGATTTTGAGATTTTTGCCCATTCTTTGCAAAATAGCTAAAACTTAGCCAGATTGGATAGAGAGCGTCTGAGCAGCAATTTTCATGTCTTGCCACAGATTCTCAATGGCATTTAGGTCTGGACTTTGACTTGGCCATTCTAACACATGAATATACTTTGATCTAAATCATTCCACTGTAGCTCTGGCTGTATGTTTAGGGTCATTGTCTTGTTGGAAGGTTAATCTCCTTCCCAGTCTCAAGTCTTTTGCAGCAACAGGTTTTCTTACAGGATTGCCCTGTATTTAGCTCCATTCATCTTCCCATCAACTCTGACCAGCTTCCCTGTCCCTGCTGAAGAAAAGCTTCCACATAGCACAATGCTGCCATCACCATCTTTCACAGTGGGGATGGTGTGTTCAGGGTGATGAGCAGTGTTACTTTTCTGCCACACATACGCTTTACATTTAGGCCAAAAAGTTAAACTTTGGTCTCATCTGAAGAGAGCATCTTCTTCCACATGTTTGCTGTGTCCCCTATATGGCTTGTGGACCACTGCAAACGGCACTTCTTATGTGTTTCTTTCAACAATGGTTTTCTTTTTGCCACTCTTATGTAAAGGTCAGATTTGTGAAGTGCACAACTTATAGTTGTCCTGTGGACAGATTCACCCACCTGAGCTGTGGATTTCTGCAGCTCTTCCAGAGTGACCATGGACTTCTTGGCTGCTTCTCTGACCAGTGATCTCCTTGCTCGATCTGATAGTTTAGGTGGACGTCCATGTGTTGGTAGGTTTGCAGTTGTAAAATACTTTTTCCATTTTTGGAAGATGGATTGAACAATGCTCCTTGGGATGCTCAAAGCTTGGGATATGTTTTTATAACCTAACCCTGCTTTAAACTTCTCCATAACTTTATCTCTGACCTGTCTGGGTAGTTCATTGGTCTTCATGATGCTGTTTGTTCACTAGTGTTCTCTAAGAAACCACTGAGATCTTCACAGAACAGGTTTATTTATACTGAGACTAAATTACACACAGTTGGACTCTATTAACTAATTAAGTGACTTCTGAAGGCAATTGATTGATTACACTGGATTTTATTTAGGGGGCTGAATACTTTTGCATGTCACAACTTTTCAGATTTTTATTTGACTAAAATTTTGAAAACCATATATTATTTTCATTCCACTTCACAATTATGTGCTTCTTTGTGTTGTTCTATCACATAAAATCTCAATAAAATACATTTAAGTTTGTGGTTGTAAGATGACAAAATGTGAAAAAGTTCAAGGGGTATGAATACTTTTGCAAGGCACTGTAAGTACACGGGAGGTGTTGATCTATCTGTCCAAGTCCTAAAGCTGTAAAATGCTATGAGAAAAACACAAGTTTGGTACAAAAATCTGGCTGTGCATATTGTACAGATGGCAATGTATAACGCTTTTGTGATATCATAATTTGCAGGCAGGACAGGAACATTCCTTCAGTTTCAGGGGGAAGTTATCAAGACCCTGATATTTGTGAACAAGGAAGGGCCAGGCCGCAGTAAAAACTGAAGGTGCTGTATTGTACCAGGGAAACACTTTCCAAGTGCAGTCCCACGAACAGTAAAGAAAGGGAAGACCCAAAAAAAGGGCACAGTCTGTTCAAAAAGGGGAATAAAGAAAGATACAATTTATCAGTGTGACACCTGCCCCAAAAAACCTGGCCTGTGCAAGGATTGCTTCAGATTTTACCACAGATCCATGGATTATTACTTTTATAATGTATTTTCTATGGAATATCACCTCCTTATACCGTAATGTATTCTGCACAGATATACCTTTCAACCTCTGTTTCTGGAAAATAAATTAATGCAATACCTGTGTGGTCCAAATGCTCACTATACCCCTTGATGAATTTTTTAGGGGTCTATTTTTCAAACTGGGTTTATTAGTTGTGGTTTTTGATTGCTCTGGTACTTCATGGGCACTGCAAATACGGCATGGTGCCTGAAAACTATTTAAGGAAATTCTGCCCTACAAATAGCATTCTATCCCTTCTGTTCCGCTGTGTGCACATACAGTAGTTTACATCCACATGTGGGACATTTCTATAGTCGTGAAAATTTACTTAAATTGTGAGTGCATTTTCTACTTTAATCACTTGTGTAAATGAAAAAAAAAATAGGGTTAAAGCAACATCTTTTTGGAACATATGTCATGTTCCAAATTAAATGCCCAATTTTGTGAATCATCTGTGGGGTCCAGATGCTCACTATACCCCTTGATAAATTTCTTGACAGGTCTAGTTTACAAAATGGGGTCATATGTTGGGAGTTTTCATTGTTCTGACACCTTGGGGGCTCTGCAAATGAGACCTTGTTCCTGAAAACTAGAACAACAAAATCTGCCCTCCAAAAACTCTTCTGTCACACTGTGTGTCCATACAGCATTTTACATCCACATATGGGACATTTCTGTAGTCAGGAAAAAAAATTCTCAATACTGAGTGCACTTTTTCTTTTAAGGTCAAAATACTCATTATACCCCTTGATAAATTCCTTGAGAGTTCTAGTTTACAAAATGGGGTCATTTGATGGAGGGGGGGGGGTGGTTCCACTGTTATAGCACTTCAGGGGCCATTTTTGAATGTTTCACTACATAATATTAAGTCTGAAAGGACCCGTTGGACCGCTGAGCATTTGTGCCAACTTTCCAAGACCGCAATACGGGAGAGTAAATCATCTATTTCCTTAGTTCTTTCTTTTTTAGCATGGGAGCTCAGACTAATAAAGACGTCCTGAATTACTGACTTATGTGCTTTCCCACACTATGCTTGGCTGGATCTCTGTGATGTCATTCTCATTAAAATAATGAACTAAAGCTTTAGTTATAGCTTGGCGGGCATCTCGAGAGCAAAGCAGAGTCTCGTTGAGTCTCCAGTCATAGCTACGGGGAGGGAGGGAAGAGATTTGTAACTGAATGGATACTTGAGCGTGGTCCGAGATGGTGATAGAGCATAAGGCGGGGGAAGAAGTTAAGGATAAATTTTGTTGAGAAACAAAGATGTAATCTAGATGTTGATACAATTTGTGTGGGTTGCAGTAGAAGGTGAAGTCTTTAGTACTAGGGTAGAAAGCTCTCAACGAGTTTACCAAGTGCAAAGGTGAAAAGCGCCTTAGAGAGTCGGCTGAGAGCAGCAAAGTTATGTGAGGATGTGCCAGAGCAAATGTATCCAAAGCAGCGAGTAACCAGGTAATCTGGCCAGCATTTGGGGCATATACATTGTCAATAATGACCATTGTATTAGCTATGCGGCCTTTTAAAGAACAAGTGTCTACCTTTGTCATCACTCAGTTGAGACGTTACAGAAAATGGTACATCAGATTTGAATGCTATGCAAACCCCGTTCTTTTTGGACTCACTGTTACATGAATGGAACCAGAATGCGTAAGGGGATCTGGGTAGGTTAGGCATTTTACCTTCCAGGAAATGTGTCTTCTGCAAAAGTAAAATTGAGGAGCTATTCTGCTTGAGGGAATGTAGTACCCGGAAGCGCTTGGTAGGGGAGTTGAGACCCTTGACGTTCCATGATGTGAAACTTAAAAAAGGACATAAACACCAATTAATAAAGAGCCAATAAGCAAACAAACAAAAATAATTGACATGACAATGCATTTTCTCTTAACCCCTTGTGGAAATGCCCATAAAGCAGTTTACATTCACATGTGGGATAATTTCATGCTCGGGAGAAATTGCATAAAAGATTCTGGAATGCATTTTCTTCTGTAACTCCTTGTGAATGTGTAAATTCTAGGGCTAAATTAATATATTAGTAAAAGAAATTGGAAAGTGTAAATTTCACCTCCATTTTGTTCTAATTGCTGTGAAATGCTGAAAGGGTTAAGAAACTTCAAAAAAGCTATTTTGAAAAGAAAAAAAACAGGGTGCTCCCTTGTGTGGGAGCTTAAATGTACAAGTGAAATAATCCCAGGCTCCCCTTATAGCTGGAAAATTACTTTGAGGTGTTGTGTGATACACAACTTTTGCGTCTTATAGAGGCTTTGTGGGGGTGCTGCAGTGATGGTGCCCCAGTGCTGAGCTCCAACACCAGGAGAAAGATAAATAATATGGGTGTGTGAATCTTTGCAAAAAACACAAGGCTGGACCCAATTTTCCTGCGCTTCCTCTTAGGCACCGCTGTGGCTGTGATTCCTCCAGATTATATGGAATTGACTCCGAATACGGTTGTCCAAAGGTGGATTTTTTTATTTGGAGTATACAGATAGCAATAAATGCTACAAAAAGACAAAATAAAAAAGAAAAACAAGGTAGTAATGTGTTTCGGAGCCTACTGCTCCTTCCTCAGACTCCACTGGTATACTGTTATACACATATTGATCGATATCTTAGTATCCTTAAAAAACCCAAAAATACACATTTTCTGCAAAGGTTTCACACATGGTACTGAAAATTGGCGGCACTTTATGTAAGCACAGTTTACTCTCATTAGGGATATAAACATACTCACTTTCAACCATATGATCACACTATTGTTTAACCCCTTAACAACATTGGACGTACTATTATGTCCTGTGCGGTTGGTACTTCGCACAACAGGGCGTAATACTACACCCTAGGGCGGCCGCCCGCTCACTATCTGAGCAAGCGGCATTGGAACCGGGTGTTAGCTGTAACTGACAGCTAACACCCTGCTCCATATCCCCCGGTTGGAACTGAGTTCCGATCGGAGGTTTTAACCCCTTGGATGCCACGGTCAAACATGACCACGGCATCCAAAGGGTTCCGCCATGTTGCTGCTCTCCTCGGCACCCCCCCGTGGCGAGATCGGGGGCTAACGATATCTATAATCTGCAGCCCGGGGTCTGCCAAGTGACCCCAGGCTGCCTGGAGACCCCACTACCTGGTTGATCCTGCCGAGACCTCCGGACGTCAGTGCTGTGTCTCCATGGCGATGACTTCCTGTATAGACTGCAAGACACTTGTATGCTCATGTCTTGCAGTCTATAGTACTGAGCCAGAAATAAAAGCATTGCTGGCTCAGGTGTCCTAATGGAACACATGAAAATATAAAAAAAAGTGAAAAAAAAAATAAAATAAAGTGTTTGAAAAAAATTAATAAAAGAATAAAGCCCCAAAAATTCCCTTTTCCTATATAAAATGAATTATATAAAAAAAAAAACTAAAAATTAATAAAAACAATGCATATTTGGTATCGTCACGTCCGTAACAACCTGTACAATAAAACTGAAACATTATTTAACGTACACGGTGAACGTCGGGAAAAAAAAAAACTGAGAAAACCCGCCAAAAGTAATGATTTTTCGCCATCTCACCTTACAAAATATGCCATAAAAAATGATCAAAAAGTCATATGTACCCCAAAACAGTACCAATAAAAAGCACAGGTTGTCCGGCAAATAATAAGCCCTCAACTAACTCTGTAAACTGCAAAATAAAAATGTTACGCATCTCAGAAGATGGCAATGCAAAAAAAATAATTTATGTCCCCAAATGGGTTTTTGTTCTGCAAAATTAGTATCACATAAAAAAACAATATAAATGAGGTATCGCCATAATAGTACCGACCCGCAGAATAAAGTTAACCTGTTACTTATGCTCTATGCTTATGCTCTACGCTGCATGGTGAAAAATTTAAAAGGTAAAACGCAGTGCCAAAATTGATGGGGTTTTTTTTTAATCAACCAAGAAAGTTAATAAAATTTATTCAATAAGTTATAGGCATCCAAAGATGATGTCATTACAAAATACATCTCACCCCACAAACAACAAGTCCTCATATGGCTACATCATCAGAGAAATAAAGAAAATATAGCTTGTACAATGTGAAGACAAAAACCCCAAAAATCGCCAAATCATTAGAACATAACTGACTGCGGCAGGAAGGGAATGTATAAGCTGTGCGAGCGTATATCAGGGGACAAACCAGATTTAGAGCTTATGAGGGAAAATAAACCAGAAGTGACCCCCAGAGTGACCTCCCCAATAATAGGAACTACTGGAGAAATAGTAGGGAATTTGGTGTTCCCAATGCACTCCGCAATGCTTACATATTCACTTTTCCCCATCCACTGTGCAGTCACGTCTGGGATACTAATGCTCACTACACCCCTTGATAAATTCTTTGAGGGGTGCAGTTTTCAAAATGGGGTCACTCCTTTGGGGAATCCACTGTTATGGTACCTTACAGGCTCTGCAAACATGACATGGCACCCAGATCCCAAACATCTGAATCTGCACTCCAAAAGCCACATAGCGCTTCTTCCCTTCTGCGCCCTGCTGTGTGCCCAAACTGAAGTTTATGCCCACATGTATGACACTGGTGTACCCACGGTAACGTACTAAATGTCATATGTGGGTATAAACTGCTGTTTGGGCACAGAATGGAAGGAGCACTATTTGGTTTTTGGAGCACAGGCTTGGACGGTTTGGTTTTTGGATGCCATTGCACTTTTGCAGAGCTGAAACGCCAGTAAAGTGGAATCCCCTGACATGTGACCCCATTTTGGAAACTACACTCCTGAGGAATTTATCCAGTGGTACAGTGAGCATTTTTAACCCCTAAGTGTTGCTATACTTTATTATCCATAAATGAATACGCAGCTGATTGTGAAAGGTGAAAATGACAATTTTTCCAGGAATACGACATTTCAGTGCATAATATGTTGTGCCCGGCTTGTATCAGAGATGAACGCTCCAAAAGCTGTTGTGCCCGGGATCCCCGCTTAACAGTTTTTGGAGCATATCGAGCACTGAAATGGCGTATCTCTGGAAAAATGTTATTTTTAACTTTTCATTATCATCTGCGCATTCATTTTTGGAAATTAAAAGAATGCAACACTTAAGCGTTAATAATGCTCACTACACCACTTGATAAATCCCTTGAAGGGTATAGTTTCCAAAATGGGGTCACATGTCTGCGGATTCCACTTTACTGGCAATTCTTGGGCTCTGCAAAAGTGACATGGTGTCCAAAAACCAAACTGTGCTCCAAAAGCCAAAATAGCGCTCCTTCCCTTCTGTGCCCGGCTGTTCACAAACCGCAGTTTATACCCACATATGGTGTTTCTAAGTACACTATCCTGGGTACACCATCCTGGGTACACCAGTGTCATAAATGTGGGTGTAAACTGCCGTTTGGGTACACAGGAGGGTGCAGATGTGAAAGAGCGCTATGTACTTTTGGAGCGCAGATTTAGATTGTTGGTTTTTCGACGCCATGTCACATTTGCAGAGACCCTAAAATTGTCCCTACAAAATGGGGTCACTTCTTAGGGAGTTCCAGTTTACTGGCACCTCCAGGGCTATGCAAAAATAACACGGCAACCAGATAGTCCCTCTAAATCTGTACTCCAAAAGCTAAAAAAACATAGCGCTCCTTCCCTTCTGAGCCCTGCTGTGTGCCCAAGCAGCAGTTTACACCCACATATATAATTTTTTTTCCCCCCGGGATAGCCCACTTAATAGTTTTAGGTGTTCATGTCTCTGATGCCACAAAGTGGCCGCAACGTATTAGGCACTGAAATTGGATATTTCTTCAAAAACTTCAATTTTCACTTTGTACATTAATTTTTGGGAAGCATTTTTAGGCTCAAAATGATAATACCCCTTGATACATTCCTTGAGGGGTGTAGTTTCTAAAATGGGGTCACTTTTGAGGGGTTTCCATTGTATTGGTACTTTAGGGGCCCTGCAAATGCGACATGGCACTCAAAAACTATTCCAGCCACATCAAGAAATTGTGGGGTGCTTTTTCTTCTTTAACCACTTGCAAAAATTTTAAATATGTCGCTAAATGGATGGTTTATTGGAAAAAAAGTAATTTTTCATTTTTACATCCCTAAGTCAATAAAATCTGTGAAACAGCTGTGAGGTCAAAATGCTCACTATACCCCTAGATAAATTATATGAGGGGTGTAGTTTCCAAAATGGGGTCACTTTTGAGGGGTTTCCATTGTATTGGTACTTTAGGGGCTCTGCAAATGCGACATGGCACCTGAAAACTATTCTAGCAAAATCTGCCCTCCAAAAGCTAAATAGCGCTCTTTCCATTCTGAGCTCCGCCATGTACCCAAACAGCAGATTACAACCACATATGGGGCATTTCTGTGTCCAGGAGAAATTGTGTAACGAACTTTGGGGCGCTTTTTCTCCTTTTTGTCCTCTTGTGAAAATGAAAAATTTGGGGCTAAATTGACGGTTTATTGGAAAAAAAGTAATTTTTAATTTTCATGTCCCAATGCTAATAAAATCTGTGAAACATCTGTAGGGTCAAAATGCTCACTATACCCCTTGACATGTTCTGTGAGGGGTGTGGTTTCCAAAATGGGGTCACTTTTAGGGGGTTTCCACTGTATTTGTACTTTGGGGGCTCCTGAACATGGCACCTGAAAACCATTCCAGAAAAATCTGCCCTACAAAAGCAAAATAGCGCTCTTTCCATTCCGAGACCCACCATGTACCCATACAGCAGTTTACGACCACATATGGGGTATTGCTGTGTTCAGGAGAAATTGGTTAACAAACTATGGGGTCCTTTTTCTCCTTTAACCCCTTGTGAAAATGAAAACTTTGGGGATAAAGTGATGTTTTAGTAATTTTTTCATTTATACATCCCAATGTTAGTAAAATATGTGAAACGGCTGTGGGGTCAAAATGCTCACTATACCCCTTGATGAATTCTGTGAGGGATGTAGTTTCCAAAATGGGGTCACTTTTATGGGTTTCAATTGTTTTGGTACTCTAGAGGCTCAGTAAATGAGACATGGCACCTGAACACTATTCCAGCAAAATCTGCTTTTCAAACGTCCAGTGTCCCTCCTTCCCTTCTGTTTACTGCCGAATGCCCAAACATCAGTTTAGACCCACATGTGGGGTATTTCTGTGCTCTGGAGAAATTGTATAATAAACTGTGAGATGCATTTTCTCTTTTAACCCTTTGTGAATGTGTTAAATTTAGGGCTAAATGAAGGGATTAGTGGAAAAAAATGAAATGTCTAAATTTCACCTGTTTTGAATTATTTCAGGGGTACAGTTTTGAAAATGGGGTGATTTATGAGGGGTTTCTAATATATAGGCCTTTATAATCCCCTTCAGAACTGAAAAATTAGTTTGGGAAATTTACTTGTAAATCTGGAAAATCGCTGTTACACTTGTAAGCCTTCTAACATCCAAAATAAATTAAAGGACGATTAAAAGACTATGCCAATATAAAGCAGAGATATGGTAGATAATATTTATTAATGTATTTGTGTGGTATGACTATTTGTCTGAAAAGCAGAGAATTTTTTTTTTCTTCTAAATTTCCATCAAATATCCTATTTTTTTATAAATAAATACAAAAATATTGATTAATGTTTACCACTAACATGAAGTACAATGTGTCACGAGAAAACATTCTCAAAATCACTTGTGTAAGTTAAAGCGTCTCAAAGTTCTTGCCACATAAAGTGTCAGTTTTGAAAAACAAGGCCTGATCCTTAACGCACTTTTGGGCTGTGTCCTTAAGGGGTTATTCTAAAGAGCACATGTTGTGGTTCAATATTGACATCTAGCAGCCAATCAGCTTCCTGGAGGGGTGCTCATCCAGAATCAGCTGGATGGCGGGGCCAATTTCAGTAGTGCAGTTTTGAGAATGGAATGATTTGTGGAGGTTTCTATTAGAGAGGCCTTTCAAGACCCAGTCAAAAAGGGTTTTGGAAATATTCTTCAAAATTTGGAAAGTTACTGTTTGACTTGTAAGCCTTGTAATATCTGAAAAAAATGAAAGGGTGATTAAAGTTTGACTGCAACATAAAGCAGAGATATGGTAAACTATATGAAGTGATTTTGGTAGTATTTATATGAAAGGCCTGCAATTTGAAAGTTTGAAAACTGCATTTTTTCAATTTTTTTCACCAAATTTCCTTTTTTTTATCATAATAAAGACACTCCATATCAACCAAAATTTACGAAATAAACATTCTCAGAATCACTTTGATAATTTAGTCCTTTCCCACCGCAGGCATTTTTTGATTTTCGTTTTTGACTCCCTGTCTTCCAAACCACATAACTTTATTTTTCCATTCACAAGTCATAAGAGGGCTTAATGTTTGCGAGACAAATTACACTTCATAATGGATCCAATTAATATTCTGTACAATGCACTGGGCAGCTGGGAAAATATTCAGAATGGGGTGCAATTGGAGAAAAACTGCGTTTGTGCGACATTCTTACAGGCTTTGTTTTTAGAGTTCACTGTGCAGCCAAAATCACATGTCACCTGTATTCAATGGGTCGGTATGTTTTCAAATGTATATAGTTTTATTTACGTTTCAACCCCTTTAAAAAAGAAAATCAAAAACTTTGAAAATAAAAAAATTCTTAGTCGCCATATTCTGACACCTGTAACTTTTTTATATTTTCAGGTACAGGGATGCATAAGGTGTCAGATGTAATTTTTTAGCTATACCATTTTGGGGAATGTCTGATGGTTTTTTTAATTAAAATTTTTATGTAAGCCAAAATGGCAAAAATATGGCATTTTTGGCTCTTTTAATTTTATTCCTGCTACGGCATTTCCCGTATGGGAAAAATGTTTGTAGACCTGTCGTTTTCAGACACAGGGATTTATAATTTGTTTTGTTTTTATTTATTTTTTTTATCTTTTTTTCAAATCTAGGGAAAGATTTAATTTTTTTTCTTTAAAAACTTTTTATTTATTTTTACTATTTTTTTAGCCCCCCCCCCCCCCAAGGGGGCTTGAACCTGCAATCTTTTGATTGCAAGTCCCATAGACTGTAATACAACTGTCTATGGGACTTTTGATACATTACCATTGAGGTTGGTTATAGACCAGCCCAAAAGTTAAATTGCTTTATAAGGCTCCAGGCTGCCATAGGAATGACCTCTCCATGTGGGAGCTGGCTTGCAATGGCAAAGGCACGGGGCTGGTCCCCACCTATTATACTTTGGGAGGGGCCAACATCAGAGTTCAATAAAGCCGAGACCTGGTAGCTACCGTGGCCGCTCTGCAGAAGACCAACAGCAATCTTTTTAACTGTAGCTTTTATTAAATGATTTAAAAAAAAAATTTCCAAGGACAATAAACATAAAAATAACATGTGTGCATACCATGCCGACATAGTAAGAACAGCAACAGATCAATGTATATATAACTACACAACCTGTTAACAATCAGGCATTAGTCACAGGACAAAGGGAAGAACAACAAGGCAAAGGGGAGAGGAACAGGGGGGAATGAGGTGACCGGTTATAGACCTTGCATTATGTAGTATGTCTCCCAAGGCTCCCAGACTGCCTGGAAACTCTCAACCTTTTTGTTTAGGGATGCCGTTAGGTATTCTAGCCCACGGACATCTTTCATCCATGCTAATAATTCTGTGCCTGTGGGGGGGGTTAACACCCTTCCAGTGCTTGGCGATGAGAGTTTTAGCTGCGGTGCGTAAGTAGAAGAGCCTAGAGATTTTTTCCACAGATATCTAGGAGGCAGGTTCAAGAGGTAAGTCCAAGGACTCTCAAGCACCTTTTGAATAAAGAGGGCATCGGTCATTGCCTCCACCTCTGCCCAAAATCCCAAAAGCAGCTGGCATTTCCCAGAATATATTATATAGGGAACCCACTGCAGAGCAGCAACACCAGCAGGTAGAAGGAAGAGTTTCTATATACTCAAATACTAAAAATAGGGGAAAAGAGGAGGGCAAAAGTAGGTACTTACTAGAAAATTGGCACCATTTGTCACCTCGACTCTATAACTGCATAGCCTCGTCTGATATCAGATAAGAGACTGGCTATAACCCCTGGAGGTCCAAAGCCACATTAATCAACTCTGCTCATGTCCAGTGCAATGTAAATATTAATTGTCTCCTCAATCTATATCCGAAGGCGCATCCCTAGGAGTAGAGCTAAATGTCACTAATAATAGTTCCTCTGTTCTAGATATACTTGTAGATCATGTTCAAGGGATAAGCAAAAAGAGGGAGACAATTACCACAAACACACTCTTGCTAGTGAGCCAGTAAAAGACCAGCCCAAGGTACTAACTAGCCACTAACTCTAGAGCTTACATTACTCTCTCAGAGGTAGCTAACTAATTCCACATAAAACACACACACATGTAGACACATATATTATAGCCCACAACCCAGCCTGGCTGTAGTGGACCAAACTCAGACCATATTTGAAGTCATATGCTTCAGGAAGAGCGGGTTAAACAATAGAGAGACCATAGAGGAGCGTCATGAGGCTATGTGGAACAATTTGTTACATGTGAGTCAAATGGATCTTATGGGGCCCAGGAGAGAGGAGGGGGGGGTGAGGCAAGGTGGTGCACAGGATAGCGCTGACCCATTTGGTATAAACGGGTAACGTTGCCCAAAATGGAATTCAGTGAAGATGGGTCGCCCAGTAGTAATGTAGAATATGTGCAACCGCCAGCTCCCCACTGTCCCTCCCCGCCAATCTAGGAATACAGTGGTGTTTAGCATTCCATATGAAGTGGAAGATGGCCTTCTGAAGGTTTCTAAATTCGGAGCATGGGACTGCTACCGGTAGTGTCTCAAAGTAGTAGATTAACTTCTGTAATATGGACATCTTGATGGCTGCTACCCGCCCTAGGACAGATATGGGAAGGGGACACCCTTTATCCAGGAGGGCTCTAAGTTCACAGAATAACTTGGGGTAGTTTGCAGAATATAGTGTGGGGTAGGAGGTTGTGATGTGGATCCCCAAGTAACGGATGGAGTGAGTCTACCATTGGAAGTTGTAAATACTCTGGAAGAGAGAGAGTAGGTCGCGGGGAATATTAATTGGCAAGGCTTCCGTTTTAAAGAAGTTAACCTTGTGACCGGAGAGCCTACTGTAGTCACCTAAGATGTGTATCAGATTGGGCAGAGTAGTGTGAGGATGAGTGAGGGTAAAGAGAACGTCGTCGGCAAAGAGGGATATCTTAAACACTTTCTCTCACACACAAATACTTTTAATATCCGAATTTTTATCCCCACTTTCTGTCTCTGTCCCTCTTCCCTCAAAGATTGTAAGTCCTTGCGGGCAGGGCCCTGTATCCCACTGTGCCAGTTGGTCACTGTTAGTGTATTTGTTTTCTATATTTTGTGTACCGTATGTAAACCCTCAAATGTAAAACACCATGGAATTAATGGTGCTATATAAATACGCTTTTTCTACATTGTTAGCCTTTGGCCGTAGGATGTTGTTTTCCCTGCAATGGATATTCATTGTGCTTCTTATTCACACATTTCTGACTTTTGTAAGGGCTGTATAGTTTTCTCTGTTTTTTCATCATAAAAGGGTGACATGTTCGGCTCCACTCGTGCATGGCAGTATGCTAAAGGAGAGCAGGATTAGTAACTCTGGGACTATGTTAACTTAACATAACAGAATGAGAGTCAATGCTATAAGGGACAGGACAAAAAGAGAAAGAAACAGTTCACTTAGATGGGGCTCTCCAGATGGGCTTCTGTGTAGATGAGGCCAGTGAGGGGAGACATCTGCGCTTGGTTTTCTGCTGCTGCCATGCCAGAGGAGGCAGTGGAGAAGGTGCTTCCAGCCCCCAGTTGGTCAGTGCAGGGACCTGGATCTCCAGCAGGTCGCAAAAGGCCGGTAGGTCAGGAAAAGCACATAGTGTAGCCATACGTCCGTCTCTCCATATGTATAAGGCAAAAGTAAAATGCCAGCGATATGGAATCTGGTGGTCTCTAAGAAGCTGAAATAGTGGTTGGAGACGACGCCTTTTCTACAAGGTAGTCAGCGAGAGATCTTGATAAAATTGAAACCGAGCTCAAAGTCTATTTTTCTTATTTGAGACATGACTTCTTTCAGCGTGAAGTCATGAATGCAGCAGATCACATCCCTGGGTGTGGATGCGGAGCCCTTCGGACAAAGGGCGTGATGAGCCTTATCCAGTTTTATCTTATGTGAGGGCGGTTCTCGGAGTACGAGGTTAAAGATACGGGTGACTTCTGGGAGACCCTTAATCCGAATGTTGTTATGATGACCTCTGTTATCAAGGTCCTCCAGGTGTTGTTGCATCTCTCATAGCTTGTGGGCTGAGGTACCTATCCCCTGCTGAACCTCAACTAAAGCAGAGGGAGCAGAGGGGGCAGCGGGGGGGGGGGGGGGTTACAGGGAGTCCCCCTTCCCCATCAGGTACCTGAAAATGCCTTGTATTGTGGCAGGTCCTGGATGGTGGGAGAGTCCATGTGGCGGGAGAGGCCGGCGCTATATTGGGGAAGTCTTCCCGGGCAAAGTCCCGGGCTCTTTGTAATGGTGCAGCGTAGCTCCTCACAGATGGCGCTGGCACCAAGTGGGACCGTGGAGGCAGTGGGGGAGTTTCTGGAGGTGCTGCCGCCAGAGGGGAGCTGCAGCAAGGGAGCGTCTCCTTGCTTAGTGAAGAGGCTAGGCCCATCCAAGATGGCCGCGGTTGGAGTACGCCGAAAAGGGAGATGCTGGCTGGAAGGCGAGAAAGGAGTCCAAAAAATCTCTAGAAGTATTAGGATGGTCCAAAGCAGCAGGAGTGCCTGAGGGCGCTCTTTTCGGTAATTTTTTACCCATGTCCCAGCTGGAAGAGATAGTAATGTCTCCAAGAAGCTGATGCAGGGCAGCAGTGGTGCGTCCTACGCCATGTACGTCCAGGCCATGCCCTAGCCACCATCTTTAAAGACCCGCCGTCTGCCGTAATAGTGTGGTAGGTATCAGGAAGGGGTTAAGGCGTCTCAAGGTTATTAGCACATAAATTGTACAAAAAATGAAACCTGATCAGAAAGGTACTTTAAGGGTTCATTTGATGGGAAATACAACTGCACACAAATTTACACACCAGCTACTATGCCTTAGAAATGACAGGTTCCCTACTGATTCCACTACTGGTCTCATTTCCTTTCTGGAAGATTTTGGTGAAATGACATCTTCGGTAATGGAACTTATTGACCAAGTTTTCCCTGATATTTGTAACAATTTTAACAACCATCAGTGGCTTTGTGAACGTGAAATCCAAGCGCCTAAAAATGATAGTGTCAGCTCCATAAATCTATTAATTTAGGGAAGGCTGCCTGGTCTAGCGACCACATACATGTCTATTGATTCAGTCATGGGGAGTGAACAAGCCGTAATGTATCCACTAGCGTTCCTGAATTCTTTGGTGCCTCCTGAAATGCCACCGCATAAGCTCACTTTAAAAATAGGAGCCACAACAATATTGCTTCGGAACCTTGACCCACCAAAAATGTGTAACGGCACAAGATTGTGCATTAAAAGTCTCATGCCCAATGTTATTGAAGCCACTATTCTTATGGGAAACTCTAAGGGAGCAAATGTTTTCATTCCGTGTATTCCTTTGCTACCAAGCGACATGCCCTTCAATTTTAAGCGTCTGCAGTTCCCAATCCGACTTGCATTTGCTATGACTATAAACAAAGCACAAGGTCAATCACTTAAAGTACCCGGCATTAATTTTTTCACATGAACAGTTGTACGTTGCTTGCTCTACAGTAGAGTTTCTAACCCCAAAAATCTTTTCATATATGCACCTGAAGGTAAAACCAGAAACATTGTTTACCTAAAAGCACTACAATAGATAGTTGTTTAACTGTAAACCAATTTTACTCTTTTGTCCATGAACTACTTATAGATTACACTGGAGGGAGGGGGGAAGGGTTGCACTATGTTGTTAATTGGGTGCAAATGTTTTATATGTTTGTGTACGGTGCATAAATTTTAATTTTTCATAAAAAATTGTTCAAAAAATAGCTGTAATAGTTTATACTACATAATATGTATTGAATATGTAAAATCAATAAAAAATGTTGAAATAAAAAAAAAAAGTTGTTCACCTCAATGTTACGACAAATAAGTAAAATGCGAAAATAATAAGAAAAATTTCAAGTGGAAAAAAAAGATTTACTGTAGCACTCGGAAAATGTCAATTTCAGTGTGACACTTAAAATTTTACTTTAGCTAGTATAACCAACAATTTAACATATTTTCCTCGAGCAAAGCCGCGGGAATTCTACTAGTTTAACATAATTGCTGGAAGCTTTCCTGGTATACTGTACATAATATTAACCCTATCCCTGGTATTCACCCTATCTATGTAGGCAAATTGTTTTTTTATTTTTATTTTTAAACAGGTGAAATCAAAGAGGGTCAAATAATGACTATATCACACCAGAATATAATAAAATAATAAGTGTTTAATAAATGAAAAGAGATAATACTTGAACTAGAATTGGATAAAGTAGATCCACATTTGCTTGGTCTTAGCTACCTCGACAAAATATAATCAAGTTTCTCTTCCACCTTTCTTAGTTTTTTTCAGAATTTATAAAGGATATTGCAAGATGTATTATTATTATTATTATTATTATTATTGTTTGTTTATATAGCACCATTAATTCCATGGTGCTTTACATTTGAGGGTTTACTTATGGTACACAAGATATACTAAACAGTTAATACTAACAGTGACCAACTGGCACAGTGGGATAGAGGGCTCTGCCTGCAAGGTCTTACAATCTATGAGGGAAGAGGGATAGAGACAGAAGGTGAGGGTAGAGGCTGTACAGATGGTGGAATGGTGACAATAGCGTTATTGGAGGTTGTAGGCCTTCCTGAATAGGTGGGTCTTCAGGGCCTTCTTGAAGCTTGTGACTGTGGGGGACAGTCTTATGTGTCTTGGTAGTGAGTTCCAGAGTATGGGGGATGCACGGGAGAAGTCTTGGAGACGATTGTGTGAAGAGCGGATAAGAGCGGAGTAGGAGGTCATTGGTGGATTGGAGGTTACGTGTGGGCAGGTAGCGTGAGGTTAGGTCGGAGATATATGGAGGGAACAGGTTGTGGATGGCTTTGTATGTTAGTGTTAGTAGTTTGAACTCTATTCGCTGGGCAACGGGTAGCCAGTGAAGGGATTGGCAGAGGGGAGTGGTCGAAGAAGAATGGGGGGAGAGGTGTATTAGGCAAGCAGCACAGTTTAAGGTGGACTGGAGGGTGGTGAGAGTGTTAGCTGGGAGGCCATGAAGAAGTATGATACAGTAGTCTAGGCAGGAGATTATGAGGGCGTGGACTAGCATCTTTGTAGTTTCAGGGGTGAGGAAGAAGCGGATTCAATGGATGTTCTTGAGTTGGAGGCGGCAGGTGGTGTTGAGGGTTTGAATATGCGGCTTGAAGGATAGGTCAAAGTCTAATGTTATCCCAAGGCAGCAGGCCTGTGGGACTGGGGTGAGAGCGGTTCCATTAATTCTGATAGATGGGTCAGGAATGGGGGTTGTGCGTGGAGGGGTGAAGATTATGAACTCCGTTTTCTCCATGTTGAGTTTGAGAAAGCGGGAGAAGAGAAAGGAGGCTACGGCTGCTAGACATTCTGGGACTCTGGACAACAGAGAGGTAATGTCTGGCCCAGAGAGATATATTTGGGTGTTTTCAGAATAGCAATGGTAATGGAAACCATGGGATTCTATGAGTTGGCCAAGGCCTAGGGTATAGATGGAGAACAGGAGGGGTCCTAGGACGGTGCCTTGGGGGATGCCTACAGAAAGAGGGTGTGGCAGGGAGGTGGTGTGCGAGTGGGAGACGCTGAATGTGCGGTTGGTGAGGTATGAGGAGATCCAGGAAAGGGCCAGGTCTGAGATGCCAAGGGATGAGAGCGTTTCTAGCAGGAGGGAATGGTCTACTGTGTCAAAGGCAGATTTAAGGATTTAAAATTACCTATGGTCATGTTTAGCCCCTTCCTGCTACAGCCATGTTTTGATTTTCATTTCTTACTTAACTCCTTCCAAAAGCCATAACTTTTTAACTTTTCCATTAACAGAGCCATATGAGGGGTTATGTTTTGCATCATAAGCTGTACTTCGTAATGGCGCAGTCTAATATTTTCTGCAATGTACTGGGAAGCTGGAAAAAAATTCTAAATGGATTGGAATTACAGGAAATCTGCATTTGCACCACTTTATCGTTTTTTTTTTTTATGGTGTTCACTGTCTGGCCAAAATGACATGTTACCTATATTCTGTGGGTTGGCACGATTACGATGATACAAAATTTATATAATTTTGGCTATGTTTTAACACCTTTAAAAAAAATAAATAAATCAATGTTCTTCTTACTGGGCCTAACTTAACCAACAACCTTGTAGAAGTATTAACACAATTCAGAAAAGAACCAGTTGCAGTCTCAGCTGAACCCATCTCTGCTTGCTGTGTTTACCTTCAGCTCACCCTGCAACTCTGAATGGTACATATTCTCTTGAACCCATCTCTACATGGCTGTTCTCTGACCCCTATCCTAGAATTTCATCCAGGCTGTATTGTTTGCAATCCCATGTGTCCTTATCTGTACTAGTGTCAGTCTTTTGATGCTCAGTGATTTTTTGGTAGTTCCCTGGTCAGTGTATTTGTAACTACATAGCAATTGTCTTCCTGCAGAACTCCCCTCCATCTCTACCACCAGTGCACACTATCCATATCAGTCCTTCTCTTCTGCCTTCTCCCATGTACAGCTCTCACACTTTTCACTCTCTTCAACCACCCTAATCCCTATACTGCTTTTAGCAGTGAAACCAAACAAACATCCACATAAATCACTGAACCACCTTTTGTCTCTGTTCATTTTGCTCCTCCTAGCTGCTGGGGACATCTCTCCAAACCCTGGCCCTCCTTCTCTCCCTAATTTTTCCTCTTCCTACACACATAGAAATCCTATAAGCCTAATCAATATTTACCGTGTTCCCTCTCCTTATCTTTCTCCTGTCTCTTTTAACTGTTCTCTCTGGAACGCCCGCTCAGTGTGTAACAAACTAGAATATATTAATGACTTATTCATCAGTAAATCTCTCAACTTGCTTGCCCTTACTGAAACCTGGATCCAGCAGTCTGATACGGCCTCCCCTGCTGCTCTGTCTCATGGTGGCCTACAATTTTCACACACCTCTAGGCCTGACAACAGGAAGGGTGGAGGGATAGGGTTACTTCTGTCACCGCAGTGCACTTTTCAGGCCATCCCACCGGTACCCTCACTCACCTTCCCCTCATTTGAAGTACATGATATCAGACTTTTCCGCCCACTCTCCTTACGTGTAGCTGTGATCTACCGTCCTCCCGGCTCACCCTACCAATTTCTGGATCACTTCGCTTCTTGACTTCCCCTCTTCTTATCCAGTGAAATTCCTACCCTCATCATGGGTGACTTAAACATCCCCACTGACACCCCTGTCTCCCCAGCTGCCTCACAGTTTCTCTCAATAACCACGTCTTTTGGTCTTTCACAACTTTCCTCTTCCGCCACACATGTAGATGGCAACACCATTGATCTTGTCTTCCATCGACTCCTCACAGTTTCTAAATTTACTAACTCTTCTCTGCCACTCTCTGATCATAACCTTCTGACTCTCACCATCAGTGCTTTCTCTCCTTCACAGGACACACTCATCATACATATAGGAATTTACGTGCTATTAACACCCAGCACCTCTCAGATACTCTACAGTCCTCTCTGTCCCCCATCTCTTCACTGTCCTGGCCCAATCTAGCCACCAGTCACTATAATGAAACCCTTAAGAGTGCATTGGATAAGGTGGCTCCCCCCTCCACTCGAAAGGTTAGACGCAGGAGGCAGCAACCCTGGCACATGCCACAGACACGTTTTCTTCAGCGGTGCTCTAGGTGTGCTGAACGTCTGTGGAGAAAATCACGTACACCTGCAGACTTCCTCCACTTTAAATTTATGCTTAAAACCTATAATTCTGCCCTTCACCTAGCCAAACAAGACTATTTCACCGCTCTTATCTCTTCTCTCTCCTGTAACCCTAAAAGGCTATTTGAAACTTTTCACTCCTTACTCACTCCCAAGGTGCAGATGTGATTCACAGACCTTAGCGCAGCTGACCTGGCCACTTATTTCCATGATAAAATTGATAAGATCCGTCAGGAAATAACTGCCCAATCCCCAGGTGGCACTGACCCCCTCACCAGCCGCACTTCAGACTGTTCATTCTCATCTTTTGAACCTGTTACAGAGGAGGAAGTATCTCAGCTTTCTTCTTCTCACCCTACAACCTCACACCTTCTCCAGTCTCTGTCACCAAAATTTTTAACCTCTCTTTCTCTTCTGGAATTTTCCCATCCTCTTTCAAACATGCTGTCATAACCCCACTACTGAAGAAATCCTCCCTTGACCCGTCCTGTGCTGCTATCTATCGACCTGTCTCTAACCTTCCTTTTATCTCCAAAATCTATTCTCGTTTAATCCGCTATCTTTCTTCTAACTCTCTTCTTGACCCCTTACAATCTGGCTTCCGCACTCTGCACTCTACTGAAACGGCCCTCACTAAATTCTCCAATGATCTCCTGACGGATAAATCCAAAGATGATTACTCTCTTCTTATTCTTCTAGATCTCTCAGCAGCATTTGACACTGTTGACCATCAACTCCTCTTCACTATGCTCACTATGTTCTGTCGGCCTCACAGACACCGCGCTGTCCTGGTTCTCCTCTTATCTCTCTGACCGCACTTTCTGTGTATCATTTGCGGGCTCTGTTTCTTCCCCTTGCCGTTGGGGTTTCTCAGGGCTCGGTCCTAGGTCCCCTTCTCTTCTCCCTCTACACAGCCCCCATTGGACAAACCATCACTAGATTTGGCTTCCGGTACCATCTTTATGCTGATGACACCCAATTATATACGTCATCCCGTGATATCACCCCTGCACTGTTGTATCAAGGTGTAGATTGCACTCCTGAATTAGATAGTGGAAGTAGGGTCCTACTCTATATATAATATAAATAAAGGATTTCCACCGTTGTTGTGATGCAGAAAATTGTTGATTTTTATTATTATTCACACGTAGTACATCTCATGCAGAGTATTCAATTTCAGTAACGTTTCGGCCCTATGGCCTTCATCAGACTCTACAATATTAAATCAGAAATAGTGAGTACATATGCCATCTTTATGTATATTGGTAAGTTCATATACACGTATTACCTATTGTGACATATGCATATTAACAAATTCATATACATCTGTCGTATATTCTGACACATATACATCAAATCTTATGGAAAAGTGACACCATCTTGTAGCATTATTAGTGCATATACAGTAATATGTAAAAGTTTGGGCACCCCTATTAATCTTAATCATTTTTAGTTCTAAATATTTGGGTGTTTGCAACAGCCATTTCAATTTGATATATCTAATAACTGATGGACACAGTAATATTTCAGAATTGAAATGAGGTTTATTGTACTAACAGAAAATGTGCAATATGCATTAAACCAAAATTTGACCGGTGCAAAAGTATGGGCACCTCAACAGAAAAGTGACATTAATATTTAGTAGATCCTCCTTTTGCAAAAATAACAGCCTCTAGTCGCTTCCTGTAGCTTTTAATCAGTTCCTGGATCCTGGATGAAGGTATTTTTGACCATTCCTCTTTACAAAACAATTCCAGTTCAGTTAAGTTTGATGGTCGCCGAGCATGGACAGCCCGCTTCAAATTATCCCACAGATGTTCAATGATATTCAGGTCTGGGGACTGGGATGGCCATTCCAGAACATTGTAATTGTTCCTCTGCATGAATGCCTGAGTAGATTTGGAGCTGTGTTTTGGATCATTGTCTTGCTGAAATATCCATCCCCGGCGTAACTTCAAATTCGTCACTGATTCTTGTACATTATTCTCAAGAATCTGCTGATACTGAGTTGAATCCATGCGATCCTCAACTTTAACAAGATTCCCGGTGCCGGCATTGGCCACACAGCCCCAAAGCATGATGGAACCTCCACCAAATTTTACAGTGGGTAGCAAGTGTTTTTCTTGGAATGCTGTGTTTTTTGGACGCCATGCATAACGCCTTTTTGTATGACCAAACAACTCAATCTTTGTTTCATCAGTCCACAGGACCTTCTTCCAAAATGAAGCTGGCTTGTCCAAATGTGCTTTTGCATACCTCAGGCGACTCTGTTTGTGGCGTGCTTTCAGAAACGGCTTCTTTCGCATCACTCTCCCATACAGCTTCTCCTTATGCAAAGTGTGCTGTATTGTTAACCGATGCACAGTGACACCATCTGCAGCAAGATGATGCTGCAGCTCTTTGGAGGTGGTCTGTGGATTGTCCTTGACTGTTCTCACCATTCTTCTTCTCTGCCTTTCTGATATTTTTCTTGGCCTGCCACTTCTGGGCTTAACAAGAACTGTCCCTGTGGTCTTCCATTTCCTTACTATGTTCCTCACAGTGGAAACTGACAGGTTAAATCTCTGAGACAACTTTTTGTATCCTTCCCCTGAACAACTATGTTGAACAATCTTTGTTTTCAGATCATTTGAGAGTTGTTTTGAGGAGCCCATGATGCCACTGTTCAGAGGAGATTCAAATAGGAGAACAACTTGCAATTGGCCACCTTAAATACCTTTTCTCATGATTGGATACACCTGGCTATGAAGTTCAAAGCTCAGTGAAGTTACAAAACCAATTTTGTGCTTCAGTAAGTCAGTAAAAAGTAGTTAGGAGTATTCAAATCAATAAAATGATAAGGGTACCCAAATTTTTGCACCGGTCAAATTTTGTTTTAATGCATATTGCACATTTTCTGTTAGTACAATAAACCTCATTTCAATCCTGAAATATTACTGTGTCCATCAGTTATTAGATATATCAAATTGAAATGGCTGTTGCAAACACCCAAATATTTAGAACTAAAAATGATTAAGATTAATAGGGGTGCCCAAACTTTTTCATATGACTGTATATTATCATAAGCCAGTTACACACGTTATTGCTAGTAGTATCTGATGGTATAAGGTAAAGGAAAGTTATGTCATTTAGAGTGGTAGTAGAGGTCATATTTCAGATCAGTGGTACTAGGAGGAGCAGTTTATAACAGAACACCAGACCAGGTATATGAGTAGCAGACAGATACCTACCAGTCTTAAAAGTTGAATTCACATATATTCATGTTTCATGAGCGGCCAGGCTCATCTATCAGTCTAGACGCATTGGCTGCCTATTCAATACAGAATACAATATAAACTTATCACCCTCATCCACAAGGCTCTCCATAATGCTGCACCTCCCTACATTTCCTCCCTCATCTCTGTCTATCACCCAACCCATACTCTCCGTTCACTCAATGACCTAAGACTAACATCCTCTATTATCAGAACCTCCCACGCTCGTATACAAGACTTCTCCCAAGTTGCACCACTTCTCTGGAATGCTCTATCCTGGACTATTAGATTAACCCCCAATTTCCACAGCTTCAAGCGTAAACTAAAGACATATCTTTTCACAACTCCTAATGTAAACCCTTCTGTAGTTAGAATCCCTAAAACATACCCTCCTCTGTTCACGCTCCCGCATTACCTCACAGGATATGATGCCGTATCAGACTAACTTTATATGTCCAGGCACCATCTGCACGTTAAAGGACGGCTCATACAGCTTTATACAATGCCTGGCGAAAGTATTCGGCCCCCTTGAACTTATCAACCTTTTGCCACATTTCAGGGATATAAAATTTTAATTTTTTTGGTGAAGAATCAACAAATTGTGAAGTGGAACGAAATTTATTGGTTATTTTTGTAAAAAATTAAAAACTGAAAAGTGGGGCGTGAAATATTATTCGGCCCCTTTTACTTTCAGTGCAGCAAACTCACTCCAGAAGTTCAGTGAGGATCTCTGAATGATCCAATGTTGTCCTAAATGACTGATGATGATAAATATAATCCACCTGTGTGTAATCAAGTCTCCGTATAAATGCACCTTCTCTGTGATAGTCTCAGGGTTCTGTTTAAAGCGCAAAGAGCATCATGAAGAACAAGGAACACACCAGGCAGGTCCGTGATACTGTTGTGGAGAAGTTTAAAGCCGATTTGGATACAAAATGATTTCCCAAACTTTAAACATTCCAAGGAGCACTGTGCAAGCGATCATATTGAAATGGAAGGAGTATCAGACCACTGCCAATCTACCAACACCCGGCCGGTCCTCTAAACTTTCATCTCAAACAAGGAGAAGACTTATCAGAAATGCAGCCAAGAGGCCCATAATCACTCTGGATGAACTGCAGAGATCTACAGCTGAGGTGGGAGAGTCTGTTCATAGGACAACAATCAGTCGTACACTGTACAAATCTGGCCTTTATGGAAGAATGGCAAGAAGAAAGCCATTTCTCAAAGATATCCATAAAAAGTCTCATTTAAAGTTTGCTACAAGCCACCTGGGAGACACACCAAACATGTGGAATAAGGTGCTCTGGTCAGATGAAACCAACATCGAACGTTTTGGCCACAATGCAAAACGATATGTTTGGCGTAAAAGCAACACAGCTCATCACCCTGAGCACACCATCCCCACTGTCAAACATGGTGGTGGCAGCATCATGGTTGGGCCTGCTTTTCTTCAGCAGGGAAAGGGAAGATGGTTAAAATTGATGGGAAGATGGATGGAGCCAAATACAGGACCATTCTGGAAGAAAACCTGTGGGAGTCTGCAAAAGACCTGAGACTGGGACGGAGATTTATCTTCCAACAAGACAATGATCCCAAACATAAAGCAAAAATAACAATGGAATGGTTCACAAATAAACGTATCCAGTTGTTAGAATGGCCGAGTCAAAGTCCAGACCTGAATTCAATCGAGAATCTGTGGAAAGAGCTGAAAACTGCTGTTCACAAACGCTCTCCATCCAACCTCACTGAGCTCGAGCTGTTTTCCAAGGAAGAATGGGCAAGAATTTCAGTCTCGCGATGTGCAAAACTGATAGAGACATACCCCAAGCGACTTGCAGCTGTAATCGCAGCAAAAGGTGGCGCTAAAAAGTATTAACTTAAGGGGGCCGAATAATTTGTCACGACCCACTTTTCAGTTTTTTATTTTTTACAAAAGTTTAAAATATCCAATAAATTTTGTTCCACTTCACGATTGTGTCCCACTTGTTGTTGATTCTTCACCAAAAAAATTAAATTTTATATCCTTATGTTTGAAGCCTGAAATGTGGCAAAAGGTGGAAAAGTTCAAGGGGGCCGAATACTTTTGCAAGGCACTGACTATACCCATTGTTTGATGACTTCCAGAGTTGAAATGGCACGCACCTAATCATTGATGGTCCATGCTGAGACTAACTAAAAGAAATAGGCAAATGGTTTTTAATGGTGCCCGAGGGGGAGGGGCTAAATGGTCAGCCTATAACATGACCATTTATGGTACAGGAATTTGAAGAAATGATTATCTACTGAGCAATATAGAGTGACCAGCATAGTATACAAAAATACAGTCAAATGCTACAGAGTGAACCTCCTATAGATGTATAAGAAATACATATAGACTGATCAGTAAGACATTAACCCTGTCATATCACATCAATAAGATACTATGATTTCGTGGAGAAAACATGTCCTATTACACATAGTGATTACTAGAGATGAGCGAACTGACTCGTATAAAGCTGAGTTCGACCCAAATATTCCAAAAAAAATTTATGAAACTGAACAAGTGGAAATTCCTCCCGAACTAACTAAAATGGCTGCCACATTATACTCTGGGGTCTATTTAGCTAGAGGCCCATGGGAGGTGACAAAAATAAACATTCATACTCACCTTCCATTACCTCTTTTAGGCCTCCTCACGGTGTCTGGCACTCTGCCTCCACTCTACTGTGATGTCATGTTGTCATTGGGCCACCAATGATCACATGGGCATGCCCATGTCACTGCTGAGGCCTGGGTAGATGGCGTCACAGGAGAGCACCAGACGTCACCGAGGAGGCAGAGATAGAGTGCATATATAATGATGTCACTTTCACTTTGACGTAACTTCAATTGTGTTTGCCATGGAGAGCTAGAAATTGGATATATAGATTTCTAGTAGCCCCGAGAATGTTCTACACTGTATTTTAAGCCATTTTAAGGTGTGGTTTGTACCAAACTTATTCAACCCAAAATGAATCTTGGACCCGAGGCACCCAAATCCGAAGTGAAACGAATCCTGAGGAATTCACCCCTCTGATTACAGTATGGATGCTGGAGATTTCAGTTTTGGCAGCCCTATAGCAATGAATGGACTGCTAGCCACCCTGTTCTCCTGATTGCTGAAGAACCACATGGTCAGACTCCCAGCAATGTGACACTTATCCCTCAACCTGTCGATAGAGAATACATGTCTTGAATGGGGCAACCCCTTTAAGTGCATTTTAACACTTTAGTGACTAATGTTATCCTTTTTGCTTTGAAAGTAGCTGTTATGAGATCTTGTATTTTGTAGGACAAGTTGTAGTATTGATAAAAACAATTTTGGGGTATATAATGTATTAAACAACTTTTTATTTATTTTTTATCATTTTTATGGGTGGGGAGGATAGAAAAAAAAAAGCAATTTCTCCATTGTTTTTTGGGATGTATTTTTTACGGTGTTTCATGTGTATCTTAAATAATGTGGTAACTTTGTTCTCCAGATTATTATAATACCCAATTTTTTTTGTTATTTATGTTGTTTTACTACTTTTGTTTAATAGAACTTAGAAAGCTAACAGACTTTGTAAATGCAGAGAGTATGAAAGTACGATAAGGGGCCATGAGTAACCTGTATTGCAGCAGTGCAAGAGTTTTAACCCTATTGCACACAAGGGTTAATCTCATACTCAAAGGCAAAAGTAGATTATTTTTTTTTTTTTTGAAGAGCATAGTTTGGTCAGAGGGCACTTTATTGTTGGGCAGAGTATTTCCTAGGAACATTTTGTCTGAACTTTATTGTACTTTATATTCAGTTGAGACTGACCAGGGAATTAGTGGAGTAGCATACAGTGGGGGGAAAAAAAGGATTTAGTCAGCCACCAATTGTGCAAGTTCTCCCACTTAAAAATATGAGGCCGGCCTGTAATTGTTATCATAGGTAGACCTCAACTATGAGAGACAAAATGAGAAAACATACCTAGAAAATCACGTCTGATTTTTTAAGAATTTATTTGCAAATTATGGTGGAAAATAAATATTTGGTCACTTACAAACAAGCAAGATGTCTGGCTCTCACAGACCTATAACTTCTCCTTTAAGAGGCTCCTCTGTCCTCCACTCATTACCTGTAGTAATGGCACCTGTTTGAAATTGTTAGCAGTATAAGAGACACCTTTCCACAACCTCAAACAATCACACTCCAAACTCCCCTATGGTGAAGACCAAAGAGCTGTGGAAGGACACCAGAAACAAAAATTGTAGACCTGCACCAGGCTGGGAAGACTGAATCTGCAATAGGCAAGCAGCTTGGTGTGAAGAAATCAACTGTGGGAGCAATAATTAGAAAATGGAAGACATACAAGACCACTGATAATCTCCCTTGATCAGGGGCTCCACGCAAGATCTCACCCCGTGGTTAAAATGATCACAAGAACGGTGAGCAAAAATCCCAGAACCACACGGGGAACCTTGTGAATGTCCTGAAGAAAGCTGGGACTAACGTAACAAAGGCTACCGTCAGTAACACACTACGCCGCCAGGGACTCAGATCTTGCAGTACCAGACGTGTCCCCCTGCTTAAGCCAGTACATATCCAGGCCCGTCTTAAGTTTGCTAGAGAGCACTTGAATGTTCCAGAAGAGTATTGGGAGAATGTCATATGGTCAGATGAAACCGAAGTAGAATGGTTTGGTAGAAACACAACTCGTCGTGTTTGGAGGAGAGTGAATGCTGAGTTGTATCCAAAGAACCCCATACCTATTGTGAAGCATGGGGGTGGCAACATCATGCTTTGGGGCTGTTTCTCTGCAAAGGGACCAAGACAACTGATCCATGTACATGAAAGAATGAATAGGGCCATGTATCGTGAGATTTTGATGTGCAAACCTCCTTCCATCAGCAAGGGCATTGAAGATGAAACGTGGCTGGTTCTTTCAGCATAACAATGATCCCAAGCACACCGCCAGGGCAACGAAGTAGTGGCTTCATAAGAAGCATTTCAAGGTCCTGGAGTGGCCTAGCCAGTCTCCAGATCTCAACCCCATAGAAAACCTTTGGAGGGAGATGAAAGTCCGTCTTGCCCAGCGACAGCCCCAAAACATCACTGCTCTAGAGGAGATCTGCATGGAGGAATGGGCCAACATACCAGCAACAGTGTGTGCCAGCCTTGTGAAGACTTACAGAAAACGTTTGACCTCTGTCATTGCCAACAAAGGATATATAACAAAGTATTGAGATGAGCTTTTGTTATTGACCAAATACTTATTTTCCACCATAATTTGCAAATAAATTCTTTAAAAACCAGACAATGTGATTTTCTGGATTTGTTTTCTCATTTTGTCTCATAGTTGAGGTTTACCTATGATGTCAATTACAGGCCTCTCTCATCTTTTTAAGTGGGAGAATTTGCACAAATGGTGGCTGACTAAATACTTTTTTCCCCACTGCAGATGCAGCTAATCTAATCAGCTATTCTCAGCATTAAAACTGAGGAGAATTTGTGCTTATCCTAAATGGAATTGACCTTTTACACCTGGAAGAGCAGATGTCATTGTAATCAGTAGGGGAGTTACAGGCAACTTGCATATGATGTCATTATGAAAGGCATATTAAAGTCATATATTTTATATGGTATTGACACTAAAATTAATTTTAAATTGATTCACATAATTTTGTTTTATAGACATTTTAGCCACTGTGGAAAAACCTGCTCCTTGTAGCACTACAGGTCAAGGTCGTCAGTGCACAATCAATGGATCGGAGTGCAGGGGTTGGTGGCCAGGTCCCAACAATGGTATTACTCATTTTGACAACTTTGGTTTTGCCATGCTGACTGTATACCAGTGTATAACTATGGAGGGGTGGACAGAAGTACTTTACTGGGTAAGTGTTGGATCATTGATCTTGGTTTTAATTTCTTGAGTAAAATGAATTGTGGGGGATTAAGCTCAGAGGTAGCTGCAGTGGACCCAGACAGTCAGAGACAGACACAAAGGTTCAGTCCAACAGGTATTGTCCTGTGTGTTTATTTTTTTCAGAAAAAAAAACAGCAAAACAAATAAGCCTTAACTTTCAAGCAAAAACAATAACAGAACTCCTGCTCGTCTGAGCAACTGGCTATACAGGAGGCTCTCCTATCTGTACGTGTGGCTTACTTCAGCCACCCGGTCAATAAATAGTGCAGAGCAACGGCAGGAATTCACTTCAGAGTCTCACTAGCCTTTTCAATGTGAGGGCAGAACCCGGCTCCTCCTTTCTCCCCCAGAAACTGACCAGGACTGAGAACTTAGCAACCTTTTATAGGCCTTTGATGAGGCCAAGCTCCCACCTGTGTTCCCTAGTTAAACAAGAAGTAGTTAACAAAATGATTTCTCACAACTGAGGTTTTGTTACCTGTGTTGTAAACCCACTTACCACACATATGTGAGGAATCTGGGAGAGACATAGCGACCCTCCAGAACCTTACCAGTCACTTTCTCACAGAATATACACATTGTTTTATTACATGCTTGCCAACTTCTCACTGGTAAAAAATGGGGCATTTAAAGGGGTATTCCCATGACAACATTGATATTTTATATAAAAATATTATCCATTGAAAGCAGTTAGCAAAGGTGTTTATTTCACTAGAAAAAGCACCATGAAATACCCTGTTTGAATGCTGTTTGCACAAACTCCACCCCTTTTCACACCAAGGCAATTCATAACAATCTCTTTCAAATTCACAAATCGTGGCAGCTATGAGTCATGATAAACTGTGTCTAGCAGAAAAAAAAAACTGCGTCCAACCCTGTCAAGATAAACCAGTTCCAGCTAAGGTTCCATGCTAGCCTTCTCAATTTACTGTAAAAATCATATGTATGTTTTGTTTTTTTGTTTTTTTAAAGTGCATTCAGGTGAAGCTGAAAAGTGATCATATTGCGAAAATTTTAAATCTATAGCATGCGTACTATGCTCTGGAAAGGCTGTGGATTATCAACCTAGATTTATCTCTCTATATGTAACACACACAGATTTTGTTGCAGATTCAAGGTGAATTTGTAGGAAATTATCATCCATGTTTGGATTTAGTCTAGATTTCTCCTCTGAATCTTTTGTCCATGTGTGAAATTGGCTTACTAGCCTAAACAGTATGCTGTTCAGGCTGTTAAATCTGTCTCACATATGACCACGTTTCATGGGTGAAACTCAGTCACATGAATCTAGGCTTAGTCTTAGGCTCCTGGCATACAAATATGTGCATTGTTAGTGTGCTAGCCATTCATGCCATTTTCTCACTGACTCATTTGTGTGTATGTAACCTTATAGTTATATAAATTATAGCTATTATTGATTATGATTGAAGCTAAAGATCTAAATAAGCATGTCTTTTTACTGGTTAGTTTAATTTAAATGGATAACCTTTCTCTATTCTTTTCAAATTGATCTTTTGTTTTTCCATTAGGTGAATGATGCAATTGGAAATGAATGGCCTTGGATTTACTTTGTAAGCCTTATCCTACTAGGGTCCTTTTTTGTGCTAAATTTAGTGCTTGGAGTCCTGAGCGGGTATGACTTTTGACCGTTTACATTCAGCCCAAAAATATGTCTTTAGACAAAAATGCTGTGTTTTTCCAGCTGTAGAAATGCTTGCTGAAAAAAAAATGCTGCATTTTACATTCCCATAAAAGTGGATATGATTTCATAAAATCTTATCCACACATTGATGAAAAAAAAAACTGTTATGGAAAATGCACTG
The DNA here is from genome assembly GCA_947044405.1 of Leptodactylus fallax. NCBI lineage: Eukaryota > Metazoa > Chordata > Amphibia > Anura > Leptodactylidae > Leptodactylus > Leptodactylus fallax. The sequence continues at coordinate 7,940,863 of CAMRHE010000007.1, read as the reverse complement.
CAGTGTGCTTTTTAAAAACGCAGCATATAATTTATCTTACTGGAAATGCTACGTGTTGTGCTGAGGTTTTTCCTCACCAACAAATACCAGCATAAATTTGTACTGCATTTTTAGGCTAAGGCCCCACGTTGCGGAAACGCAGCTTTTTTTGTTGCAGATTTTGTTGCGTTTTTTTGAGCCAAAGCCTAGAATGGCTACAAAGGGATTGGGAAATATCTAGGAAGTTCTTATACTTCTGCTCAATCCACTCTTGGTTTTAGCTCAAAAAACTGCAACAAAAAGAGCTGTGTTTCCGCAACGTGGGGCTTTAGCCTTAACTGTGAAAACTCTGTCAATTCAATAAAAATTCTGGTAAAATAAAGTTCAAATTCAAAATTTTAATCAAAACAGGAAGAGGGAGCTTTCAGTTGAATGAGCAAAAAACTCCACAGCATTCCATTTCCACAGCAGTATTTTAGTCCTGTGTGTCTTTGGGGTATGTCTACATGGGATGTACAAAAAGTGGATTTTTACTGTGGTGGCGTTGCAGGTTAGTAATCCACTATGATATATAGTAGAAGCAAAGTGTAATAGTTTTAAACAAATCTCATCCACACGCTGCCCACAAAGCCTGCAGTATAAATTTACCCGCAGTGCATGTTTTCTATCCACAGCATATCAATTGTGCTTTCAGTTTTTTTTTTCTTTGGCATTTACCTTTTGCAATGTGAAGGTTAAATATTAGCATCATACCAGCAGCATTTACCTTTTTCACCACAAATACCACACCATTTTGGGCAAATTTTGTGATGGCAGAATTTGGGTAAAACCACAGCTGATTTCCTGCGACACGAAAATAGCAGACTCGTCCCTTGTCAATTTACCTTACATCTGACATTTAATAAGTTTTCATGAACTTTTTTTTCCCCTGGCAGTGAATTTACAAAAGAACGCGAAAAAAGCCAAATCTCGTGGTGCTTTCCAAAAGCTGCGAGAACAGCAGGCTATGGATGAGGATTTACGAGGTTATTTGGACTGGATTACTCATGCAGAAGTAATGGATCCAGATATGGAACAGAGAGAAGGTGAGAGCAATAAAATAACCCTAAGGCTAAATCCCCACATTGCGGAAACTCAGCATTTTTTGTTGCAGATTTTGCTGCAGTTTTTTGAGCCAAAGTCAGGAGCGGCTTGAAAAAGAATGGAATACATATAGGAAGCAATTAGATGTTTCCCTTCTGTTAAATTCACTCCTGACTTTGGCTATAGTCAAAGACCAGGTTGCACACTGAAAAAAACATATGAACTACCCTTGCAAATAACTGTGGAAAGATCACTGGAATGCTGGGGCACTGCAATGAGTGTTTTCCTCTATAGTAAAAGAAAGCTCTCATTGGTTTATTAAGGTTGGTATGACACAGTTACAGGTTGTGTCTTTGTGACTAGAGTTTGTATTAACCAATAAGAGCTCTACACTGCAGGGCAGGATTCTGCTGTTTGGGTATGATGTGGCACTTCCGGTGAGAGGATCAGATATTGTGCTGCATGGGTGGAGATGGGGGAAATTGGAAACTGTGCTGTGTGAGAGAAATGTGTCACTTCTTGTGTGTCGGTGGGGTGGGGGATGTTTGTAGGAGTGATGCAATATGGAACTGAAGGGAATTGCACAGTGGGGGGAGATTCTTTTGAGTAAGGGAAAAAAATAATTTGGTTGGTATGACTCTGTGCATGGCTTTTGGTACTAATGTGTATCTGCAGCCTGCTGGTGGGATCACACAATGGGCATAGAGAATAAAATAACCTTTAGATTGATTGATTGATTTTTAATGTATTTTATTTTACTTAAATTACTTTAAATTACTTAATTTATGACCTGTATGTTTGTGTTTGGCTCTTTTAAGGTTCAGTATGGCACTGTTTTATACACACTATTTGGCTGATTAATTTGTATTGCTTGGTTGCCTGTACCCTTTAAGAATGTACTGCACTCCCATTGAAGTGAATGGAAAATTAAATGTGAATGCATCCCATTCTGCAAGGGAGATGCCTAAACTGAACTGGCAGGTGGAGTGAATTGACAACGTAGGGTAAAACACTCCAATTCTAAGGATTAGTGGTCAGACACCCATCAATCGGTTATTCATCCTTTATCTTATGGATAAAGGTTAAATATTTTTCATTGCAGAACCCCTTTAACCCCTTCCCAAAATCCGCTGTACTATTGTTTTTTTGTTTTCTTTTATTCAGGTATTCCGTAGAATACATATAAAAGCAAAAAATTATTGTGAAACACACACACATTAGTTGGTTACTGAAAACGGTGTCCGGAAACGCCTGGTCTGCAAACTTTTAAAATATTTTTCCCATATGGTGAACGCCATACCAGGAAAAAAATCAAAAGTGCTGAACCGCCATTTTTTTGCTGTTTCATCTCTAATAAAAATTTAAATAAAAAGTGATCAAAGCAATAGACATTCCCCAAAAATGGTGTGTGTGTATATATATATATATATATATATATATATATATATATATATATATAATACATCTGGCCCCACAAAAAAAAAAAACGCCCTATGCATCCGCGTAAATATGGAAATATAAAAAAGTTATAGGTGTCAGAATTTGTCAACTTTAAGAATTTTTAGCAAAGTTTTGGATTATTAAGAGGTGAAAATGTAAATAAAAACTATATAAATTTGGTATCCAGGAATCATCCCAAAACAGAATACAGGCAATATGTCATTTTGGCTGCACAGTGAATGCTGTAAAAATGAATCCCATAAGAAAGTTGCACAAAAGCACTTTTTCTCCAATTACTTACTTAAATTTTTTTTCCCTTCTGTTTCTATTAATTCTAGGCTATTTCTCATTGCATTGTTAGCAGTAAAAAAAAAATAAAAAAAATCACAGTCCATGATGAGGAATAAACTGGAATTAATTAGTGTTTCACTTAGTAACAGCACCAGAATTCTATGTAGTTGTAACTGCATTCTTCACACTGTGTGTCACCACCCCAAGTGAAACACCAGCTAATTACAGACTAGTTCTCATTACTGGCTGTACATTTTTGCTGTTTTGCCTATAATTAATTGGTATTTCATTGGTATACCTGTATCCCAAGCACGGATATGGCTGCATTTAGGACACTGTGTGGAAGCAGCCTTAGTGTACCAAACGCAGTTATAATTTCAGTCATTTTTAGAGACACTAGTGCCACCATAAGTAAGTGAAACACTGATTAATTCCAGTTCACTGTGGGAGTGTATTTCTCAGGTCAAATTATGTTCACTCTTAGGAGTAAATCAAAAAAAGTAAAACATAACTTTTATTTGTTTCTTAGCACGTAATGGCTCCTCTATAAAAATATATTATAGATAAACTGGATATCACTCAGTGGAGGTGTAGTGGAACAAATATTTAGTCTACAGACTCTCCTACGTAAAATGTGGTCATAATAAGGGGGCAACAATGACTATCCCAGATAAGCCACTAACAGGGGTGATATACACTATCGTCCCCTCCTAAATAATATATAATATCCTCAATGCGTTTCACAATTACGTACATCAGAAGGATTGTTTACTAGATATCGTCGGACAGAGCAAATAGGGAAATGGATACAAATACGCCAGCAGCTAGGTAGATGCTGGCATTCCCAAACCACTCAATAATTTTGCCCCACATATAAGTTAGATGAATAGCCCATAGACAGACAGGGAAGTCTTCATACAAAGTAAGAGGCCTCCAGATGAATAAGGAGGCCTAATTGCACAGGACAGAGGAGGAAAGTTGCAGTGAAAATCCACTGGGCGTCCTGGAGGATTTTTCTGTCAATGTTACTCCTCCTCAAAGATATGTGTTCCATCCCTTGAAAGACCAGGGCTTTAGGGTCTCCACTATTACATTCTCAGGTATGTCTACTCAATGGGTGATCTTCCTGTCTGTGATGAACCGACCCTCAGTTTTATATCTTTCTTGGAAGTGTGTTTTACTTGCTTAGGTCAGTCCTTCCCCCACTTGGAATGCGGTGCTTTAGTTGAGTCCACATTGCTGGACGATACGCTTCAATGGTTTTATGTGTGTTCATTGGAGATGGCTTGCTATAGCCAGGCACTTTTATTATCCCTGGCCAGATGGGATGGGGGATAGAAAGCCTTAACTTCACCCTTCTCTCCAAGGGTTCTGCAAAGGTGGGAGAAGGGGGGCTGCCTGGGTGCAAGGGGTGGGTGGAGCACTAGCCATATGCTGTGGGCAGACCTGGATTCTGGGGTCATTCAGTAAAGAGGCAGTAAGGAGCTCTGATCTGGGAGAAGATGAGAGGGCCTGCCCTACTGAGGAATGCTTTGAGGGCCTAGCAGTGAGGCCTGAAGCCTTTCACTAGTTCTGGACAGCATGTAGAAGGATTGTTTTATGCAACTTGCTTAAGCTTGCGCCTTAGGCCCAAAACTCTGCTGTGGCCTAGAGAAACGGACTACGAGCCTATGCCGGTATTTTCTCTATCTTTTAATTCCCCTGTTTATTTTCGTGTATTGTATCATCGCTCCTTTGCTTGTATGTTTATGCTTGATCGTATTAATATTGTATATTTCTGTATATGCTGTTAATTCATACCGACCCACTTGGGTTATTAAACATATAAAATTTATATCGCTCATTTCATTTTATCCTATGACCCGGTCTACTCACGGTGTGTCAGTGGGAGGTTAAGAAAGAAGTTTGATCGCAGGCGTGCCAGGCGGCTGGGCGAGGCGATATTCTTCACAGTGGTGGCAGCGTTGTGGGATCTTAGGATAACAGTGTGTGGGTGTGGTATCACGCAGACACTGGGGATTGCGGCAATCCTATGGAACGAGCGCGGTATGAGATCAAGCTTAAAATACGGTGAAAGTTTGGTACAGTACTGTTCCCTCCCTTCTTCTTTTTTCTGTCCTATCTTTTATTTGGCAACGGCTTCCAGTGGATGGCTGGTGGGACCAGAAGCATAACCAAACATCTGCAGGACTTGGTTGCTGCTGAACTCCAGGAGATGGCGGATATGGAAGCTACCATAGCCATGCAGGAGGCGGAGCAAAGTCCTGAGAGGCTGGCACCAGAAAACATCACCATGCCAGATGGTTCCGCAGGTGCCCGGACCCCAGAGGTAACTGTGCCTGGAGGGACCAGTAACCCCAGTTCTGTGGGGGTAACGGACTTATACTTGCAAATGGCCTTACAGCAGATAGACGCCAGTGACTATAGCACCCGTCTGCAGGTGATTCTCCAGTACCGAGAAGCTGCAGAGCGCCGGGCAGAGAGAGAAGCTGCAGAGCGCCGGGTGGAGAGAGAGGCCGCTGCTGCTGCTGCAGAGCGCTGGGCGGAAAGAGAGGCCGCTGCTGCAGAGCGTCGGGCGGAGTTGGAGCATCAGCTTGAGCTAAAAAAGCTGGAACTTTGCCAGCAGGCGCAACCTTCCCCTGCACCAACTCCAGGAGCCCGAGCACTAAAGATCCGATCCGAGGACTTTCCAATCTTGGAAGATAACGGGGACTTGGACTCGTTTTTGCGGGGATTTGAGCGGGTGTGTAAGCAGCATCATATTCCCCAGGCAGAATGGGCCCGTTACCTGTCTCCCCGGCTGAAGGGAAAAGGCCTGGATGTTTCCACGAGCTTACCAGTGGACGTGGACTATGAGACCATCAAAGCGGCGCTGATCCGGAGATACTGGCTCACGCCGGAGGTGTACCACAAAAAGTTCCGGAATATCCAGCGGGGTCCCACAGAGAGCTATGCGGATGTTCTGCACCACTTACAGGTTACATTCTGGCAGTGGATCAAAGGACTTACTGTCACCACGTTTGAGGGAATTGGGGATCTTATGATAAAGGAACAATTTCTCCAGGTGTGCCCTCTGGAGGTCCGCCAGTTCGTGTGTGACTGGAAACCCAAAACAGCAGACAAGGCTGCAGAGATTGCTGACGACTATGTGTCCACCAGGGAGCAAGGGATCAAAAGAAGAGCCACACTGCAGAGACCCTCAAGCTGGAAGGAGGGGCAAAGTTGGAGTTCACCACAGCCTGCGGTCTCCAAGTGGGGTAAGACAAACTCTGTCCCGGGTGCCCCCTCTACTTCCCCTGTCCCAAGAACTCTGGGCGCCCCGGGGACCCCCTCCAAGTCCCAAGGAGAGACCCGGCGGTGTCATGCTTGTAACCAGCCAGGACATTTCAAGGCGGAGTGCCCCAACCGCTCTAAGAACCCCCCTGTTTCCCCAGCCACGGCAGCTGGCTCATCTGTATACTTGGTGGGGAGGGAGGGGTTGCAATCCAATGCCAACAGTCAACGGGTCATTGTGGGGGGTAAAGTGGTCATGGGATTTCGGGACACTGGGGCACAGATTACTCTGGTGCAACCTGACTTGGTCCCTGCGGACAGTATTATCCCTGGAAAAACTCTGACCCTGAAGGGTATTGGACAAGAACGCGTAACTGTGCCCATGGCTTGCGTCCATTTGGACTGGGGTGTGGGAAAAGGGATGCGTGATGTGGGGCTAGTGTCTGATCTGCCTGCCAATGTGCTATTGGGAAGAGATTTGGGGCCCTTGGTGTCCCAATATGGGGTGGGAGCAGCCCCACCTCGCGGTGACAAAATGTCTGTACTGAAGGATGATTTTAATGAGGTGTTGAAGCCTGTCACACAGGCAGAGGGAGGGGTCAGCTGCCTGTTTCCCCCTGCTGTGTGTCCAGCTAAAGTAATCAGTGAGCATGTGAATGAGGCATTGTGGAATGCTGACCTGGCTGTAGCCCCGCCCACATCTGCAGGTGATGAGAGCCCCCTCAGTGTGACCCTGGCTCAGCCAGTCACCCATGCAGTTCACTGTGAATCAATGAATGAATGCAATGTCAATGTAATTGCTAATTCTTGCCTTGCAGGTTTACAGGGTAGCTCTTCTGAGATGCTGGGGGCAACCCCAACTGAGGACAATGTGCCAGGTGGTCAGGTGGGTCACGGGGATCTCAGGGCCGATCCGGATGAGGAACGGACTGCTGGTGTTGCAGTGGTAACCCGCAGCCAGAGTGCTAGAGGGGTGGAAGGCGCTCCGACCCCTGAGGCGTTCCCTCTGTCACCCGGAGATGGCACTGAGGCCGCCGTGACTAACCTCCCCACACTGGAGCCGGAGGAGCCCGATGGGTATGTGACATGCACATCTCTTCTGTCTGGTTCCAATCAGGAGTTCAGGGACGCTGTCCAAGCTGACTGCAGTCTGGATGCATTGAAGGAGCGTGCTGATCAACCTCCCTTGGAGTCGGACAAGGACCGCGTGTACTGGGAGCAAGGGAGGTTGTACCGGGAAACGATCCCCACAAGGGGAAAAGAAAGTCGGCTCAGGGAGAAACATTTAGTGGTACCCCAACCCTACCGGGTGGAGTTGTTGCAGATTGCTCATGATATTCCACTGGCAGGCCACCTGGGGATCGCTAAGACCAAGGCTCGCCTCAGCCACTTATTCTACTGGCCTAAGATGGGGACAGATGTAGCTAAATACTGCCGTTCATGTGACACTTGTCAGAGGATGGGCAAGGCGGGGCAAGGCTCCAAAGCACCCATGATACCTATGCCCATCATAACTGAACCTTTCCAGCGGGTGGCTGTGGATCTCATTGGACCCCTGTCCATTCCCAGTCGCACCGGGAAACGTTTCATATTAACGGTAGTAGACTACGCTACTAGGTACCCGGAAGCTGTCGCGCTGTCTTCCACCCGGGCTGATGTAGTGGCCAAGGCTCTGGTAGGCATCTTCTCCCATGTTGGATTTCCCAGAGAGATGCTCACAGACCAAGGTACCCAGTTCATGTCTGCCTTGATGCAAGGCCTGTGTAAGGTAACAGAGGTGCAACATCTGGTGTCCAGCCCGTATCACCCACAGACCAATGGCCTGTGTGAACGGTTCAATGGCACCCTGGAGCAGATGCTCAGGATGTTAGTCGAGTCCCACGGGCGCGACTGGGAGCCTTATCTCCCGCACCTGCTGTTCGCTTACCGGGAGGTGCCGCAAGCCTCAACGGGGTTCTTCCCCTTTGAGCTCTTGTACGGGGAGACGTGTACGTGGGCCCCTAACTCTTGTGAAAGAGTCCTGGGAAGGAGAAACAGCCATCCAAGGTGTGCCAGTCGTGCCCATGGCCCAAGTGCAGACAGCATGGGGTGCTGGAGGTGGGACCCAAGAAGGGGGTGTGTCAAATGTATTACCTGTCAATGTATTGTGGAGGGATGGTTTGGGGAAGCATAATCTCAGTCATTTGCCCAAGGTATCACCATCACCCACCCAAGTACAGGAGGAACAGGGTGTAGGCCCAAAGGGGCAAGGCGTCTGGGAGGGAGGACAGGGTCCAAACATACCTGTGCCAGAACCAGAGGTGCCCCTAGGTTTGGAAGGAAAGGGGGAGGTGCAGAATCCCCTAGAACTCTCCCAACTAGCGGCTAGTGTGGGCGAGACCCTGAGAGACTGCCGGGATGGGGTCTCAGCACCGGTACCACAAGGGCCTGGGGTTGCGAGTGTGGATCTGCGGGATACCAGCACTCACAACGAGGTCCCAGTGCAGGCCGGGGGTAGCCAGGTGGGCGGAGACTGCCGGGATGGGGTCTCAGCACCGGTACCACAAGGGCCTGGGGTTGTGAGTGTGGGTCTGAGGGACGCCAGCACTCGGGGGGGGGGACCCAGAGCAAGCAGGAGGTAGCCAGGTCTACTTAATTCCGAGCCTGAACCTTAGAAGAGTCTCCATTCAGACAGGAGAGGAAGAGGGTATCAGTACGCCAGGAATATGGTCAGGGACCAGCGCAGGTCCCGGCGGGGTGAGGCCGCCAAGGTGTCCGCGGAAGGCGATCTTAGGATCGTCCTTCCTCCCGACACGCTCTAAAAGGGGGAGGTGTGATGAACCGACCCTCAGTTTTATATCTTTCTTGGAAGTGTGTTTTACTTGCTTAGATCAGTCCTTCCCCCACTTGGAATGCGGTGCTTTAGTTGAGTCCACATTGCTGGACGATACGCTTCAATGGTTTTATGTGTGTTCATTGGAGATGGCTTGCTATAGCCAGGCACTTTTATTATCCCTGGCCAGATGGGATGGGGGATAGAAAGCCTTAACTTCACCCTTCTCTCCAAGGGTTCTGCAAAGGTGGGAGAAGGGGGGCTGCCTGGGTGCAAGGGGTGGGTGGAGCACTAGCCATATGCTGTGGGCAGACCTGGATTCTGGGGTCATTCAGTAAAGAGGCAGTAAGGAGCTCTGATCTGGGAGAAGATGAGAGGGCCTGCCCTACTGAGGAATGCTTTGAGGGCCTAGCAGTGAGGCCTGAAGCCTTTCACTAGTTCTGGACAGCATGTAGAAGGATTGTTTTATGCAACTTGCTTAAGCTTGCGCCCTAGGCCCAAAACTCTGCTGTGGCCTAGAGAAACGGACTACGAGCCTATGCCGGTATTTTCTCTATCTTTTAATTCCCCTGTTTATTTTCGTGTATTGTATCATCGCTCCTTTGCTTGTATGTTTATGCTTGATCGTATTAATATTGTATATTTCTGTATATGCTGTTAATTCATACCGACCCACTTGGGTTATTAAACATATAAAATTTATATCGCTCATTTCATTTTATCCTATGACCCGGTCTACTCACGGTGTGTGAGTGGGAGGTTAAGAAAGAAGTTTGATCGCAGGCGTGCCAGGCGGCTGGGCGAGGCGATATTCTTCACACTGTCAAAGTGCATTCCCTACGTGCTTGAGAATACATCGCCTGAACTCTCTAGATTTTTTTCTCGATGTAGTTCTTGGAACAAGGAAAAGTGGCCACATATACCAGTCCAGCAGTGCGACCATTAATGTACTCTCATATTTTGTAGGTTTTGCCCGTAGACTCACTGGTAATAGTAATAATAATAATAATAATTTTTATTTATATAGCGCCAACATATTCCGCAGCACTGTACAATTTGTAGGGTTCAAGTACTGACAAAAAAGATACATTACAAAGAAATATTCAATTCACACACTGGGACAGAGGGCCCTGCTCACAAGAGCTTACAATCTATGAGGTAGAGGGGGTGACACAGGAGGTAGCAAGGGCGGCAACAGACGTAGCATTGTTTGTACAATGGTCAGACAATTGTGTAATAGAGGTTACTGTCATTACACATATATAAAGCTGTATGAGCCATCATCAGTCGTGTCCTTTAACGTGCAGATGGTGCCCGGACATATAAAGTTAGTCTGATACGGCATCATATCCTGTGGGGTAATGCAGGAGCGTGAACAGAGGAGGGTATGTTTTAGGGATTCTAACTACAGAAGGGTTTACATTAGGAATTGTGATAGGCCTGTCTGAAAAGATATGTCTTTAGTTTGCGCTTGAAGCTGTGGAAATTGGGGGTTAATCTAATAGTCCGGGATAGAGCATTCCAGAAAAGTGGTGCAACTCGGGAGAAGTCTTGTATACGAGCGTGGGAGGTTCTGATGATAGAGGATGTTAGTCTTAGGTCATTGAGTGAACGGAGAGTACGGGTTGGGTGATAGACAGAGATGAGAGAGGAAATGTAGGGAGGTACAGCATTATGGAGAGCCTTGTGGATGAGGGTGATAAGTTTATATTGTACTCTGTATTGAATAGGCAGCCAATGTAGGACCGTCACAGACCGGAGGCATCGCTGTAGCGTCTAGACTGATAGATGAGCCGCATTCAGAATAGATTGTAGAGGGGAGAGTTTAGTAAGAGGAAGACCGATTAGTAAGGAGTTACAGTAGTCAAGGCGAGAGTGAATCAGGGCAACAATAAGTGTCTTTAGTGTATTTGTGGTAGGGAAAGGGCAGATTCTGGAGATGTTTTTGAGGTGGAGATGACATGAGCGTGCGAGTGATTGGATATGGGGGGTGAATGAAAGGTCTGAGTCAAACAAAACCCCGAGGCAGCGGGCATACTGCCTAGGAGTTATGGCAAGGCCGGAGACTGCAATGGAGATATCAGGGACAGATCTATTAGATGGTGGAAACAGCAGTAGTTCAGTATTTGAGAGATTCAGTTTCAGGTAAAGCGAAGACATGATATTTGAGACAGCAAAGAGGCAGTCACTGGTGTTCTGTATTAGTGCAGGGGTGTCGCGGGATGACATATATAATTAGGTGTCATCAGCATAAAGATGGTACCGTAAGCCAAATCTAGTGATGGTTTGTCCAATGGGTGCTGTGTAGAGGGAGAAGAGCAGGGGACCTAGGACCAAGCCCTGAGGAACCCCAACGGCAAGGGGAAGAGGGGGAAGAAAAAGAGCCCGCAAATGATACACAGAAAGTGCGGTCAGAGAGATAAGAGGAGAACCAGGAGAGAGCAGTGTCTGTGAGGCCGACAGAACGGAGCATAGTGAGGGTGAGTTGATGGTCAACAGTGTCAAATGCTGCTGAGAGATCTAGAAGAATAAGAAGAGAGTAGTCACCTTTGGATTTAGCCGTCAGGAGACCATTGGAGACTTTTGTGAGGGCCGTTTCAGTAGAGTGCAGAGTGCGGAAGCCAGATTGTAAGGGGTCAAGAAGAGAGTTAGCAGAAAGATAGCGGATTAAACGAGAATAGACTAAGCGTTCCAAGATTTTGGAGATAAAAGGAAGGTTAGAGACAGGTCGATAGCAGCACAGTACGGGTCAAGGGAGGATTTCTTCAGTAGTGGGGTTATAACAGCATGTTTGAAAGAGGATGGGAAAGTTCCAGAAGAGAGAGAGAGGTTAAAAATTTTGGTAAGGTAAGTCGTGACGGAAGGCGACAGAGACTGGAGAAGGTGTGAGGGGAAAGGGTTACTACTACAGGTTGTAGGGCGAGAAGAAGAAAGTAACTGAGATACTACCTCCTCTATAACAGGTTCAAAAGATGAGAATGAACAGTCTGAAGTGCGGCAGGTGAGGGGGTCAGTGCCACCTGGGATTGGGCAGTTATTATAAGGTCTGTGAATGGCATCTGCACCTTGGGAGTGAGTAAGGAGTGAAAAGTTTCAAATAGCTTTTTAGGGTTACAGGAGAGAGAAGAGATAATAGCGGTGAAATAGTCTTGTTTGGCTAGGTGAAGGGCAGAATTATAGGTTTTAAGCATAAATTTAAAGTGGAGGAAGTCTGCAGGTGTACGTGATTTTCTCCACAGACGTTCATCACACCTAGAGCACCGCTGAAGAAAACGTGTCTGTGGCATGTGCCAGGGTTGCTGCCTCCTGCGTCTAACCTTTCGAGTGGAGGGGGGAGCCACCTTAACCAATTCTCTCTTAAGGGTTTCATTATAGTGACTGGTGGCTAGATTGGGGCAGGACAGTGAAGAAATGGGGGACAGAGAGGACTGTAGAGTATCTGAGAGGTGCTGGGTGTTAATAGCACGTAAATTCCTATATGTATGATGAGTAGGTGTATCCTGTGAAGGAGAGAAAGCACTGATGGTGAGAGACAGAAGGTTATGATCAGAGAGTGGCAGAGAAGAGTTAGTAAATTTAGAAACTGTGAGGAGTCGATGGAAGACAAGATCAATGGTTTTGCCATCTACATGTGTGGCGGAAGAGGAAAGTTGTGAAAGACCAAGAGACGTGGTTATTGAGAGAAACTGTGAGGCAGCTGGGGAGACGGGTGTCAGTGGGGATGTTAAAGTCACCCATGATGAGGGTAGGAATTTCACTGGATAAAAAAGAGGGGAAGCCAAGAAGCAAAGTGATCCAGAAATTGGTAGGGTGAGCCGGGAGGACAGTAGATCACAGCTAAGCGTAAGGAGAGTGGGCAGAAAAGTCTGATATCATGTACTTCAAATGAGGGGAATGTGAGTGAGGGTACCGGTGGGATGGCCTGAAAAGTGCACTGCGGTGACAGAAGTAACCCTACCCCTCCACCCTTCGTGTTGTCAGGCCTAGAGGTGTGTGAGAATTGTAGGCCACCATGAGACAGAACAGCAGGGGAGGCTGTATCAGACTGCTGGATCCAGGTTTCAGTAAAGGCAAGCAAGTTGAGAGATTTACTGAGGAAGTCATTAATATATTCTAGTTTGTTACACACTGAGCAGGCATTCCTGAGAGAACAGTTAAAAGAGACAGGAGAAAGATAAGGAGAGGGAACACGGTAAATATTGATTAGGTTTATAGGATTTCTGTGTGTGTAGGAAGAGGAAAAATTAGGGAGAGAAGGAGGGCCAGGGTTTGGAGAGATGTCCCCAGCAATTAGGAGGAGCAAAATGGACAGAGACAAAAGGTGGTTCAGTGATTTATGTGGATGTTTATGTTTGGTTTCACTGCTAAAAGCAGTATAGGGATTAGGGTGGTTGAAGAGAGTGAAAAGTGTGTGAGAACTGTACATGGGAGAAGGCAGAAGAGAGGGACTGATATGGATAGTGTGCACTGGTGGTAGAGATGGAGGGGAGTTCTGCAGGAAGACAATTGCTAACATAGTAAGTGACAGTGCAGCTATATCATACCATGTGATAAAGCTTGTTGCTTTGGTTTTAAGTTTACCTGGTGTTCTTCCATGGTGTTCCTGTCTTCTGCCCTGTCTCAGTGCCATGTGTAAGTGCACTTTGGTTAATCTGCACTTCAGTTAAGATGGACACTGCATTAGAAAACGTCCCCCTGCATTGGAAATGCTTCCCCCCATAAGCTGTATTTACTTATATAGGGATGCAGAGCTTCATAACTAGCACTAATTTAAGTCGTTAACCAATTAATCTACAAACTGTGACACATGAGGAGACTGGGCTATGTAGTTACAAATACACTGACCAGGGAACTACCATAAAATCACTGAGCATCAAAAGGCTGACACTAGTACAGATAAGGACACATGGGATTGCAAAAAAAATACAGCCTTGGTGAAATTCTAGGATAGGGTAAATGATGGACCCTTACAGATGTAATTGCACGCTTTGCATAATCCACACATAAAGGTGCTTTTAGGTATATCTCTAGAAAACCAAGAGCCTGATGAGGCCAAATACATCCAGTCTGATCTTCACACATGCCCAGGTGAGAAAGGAAATGAAAAAATCAAGGCTGGGAAAGCCTCAGGACCAGATGGCATCAGTGCAAGGCCAATTAAGACTTGCGGGGACCAGCTGTGTAGTATTATTACATATATGTTTAAATATGAGCCTGAAGCTGGGAATGGTACCACAACTGTGGAAATCATCTTGTGTGGTACCAGTTCCAAAGACACCTCATCTGATGGACCTTTACAACTACAGATCTGTAGCATTGACATCCCACCCACTGAAGATCATAGAGAGATTGGTTCTTACACTTCTCCGCCCTCTACTGAGCTCAGCTATGAACCCTCTCCAGTTTACTTATAGGCCGGGGACTGGGGTGGATGAAGCCATCATCCACCTTCTAGACAGATCTCTTTCTCACCTGGAGAAACCAGGGAACACTGTGAGAATAATGTTCTTTGATTTCTCCAGTGCTTTTAACACGATACAGCCAGGGCTACTGAGAGACAAGTTGGCCCTTGCTGGAGTGAACCACCACCTCTCCAACTGGATCGTAGACTACCTCTCAAACCGACCTCAGTATGTGAGAGCCCGGGACTGTGTTTCAGATACCATTATCTGTAATACGGGGGCACCTCAAGGTATAGTTCTTGCCCCTTTCCTCTTCACACTGTACACTACAGATTTTAGGTGCAACTCATCTAGCTACTACTTTCAGAAGTATTCTGATGACTCTGCAATAGTAGGCCTCATCACAGACGAAGATGACAGGGACTACACAGAATTGAAACGGAATTTTGTGGGCTGGTGCCAGCGGAACCACCAATGCTGGGAAGACCAAGGAGATGGTGGACTTTCCTAAGTGCATATACCCTCCTAAACCAGTGGACATCCAGGGAACAGGCATTGAGATTGTCAACACCTATAAGTACCTAGGGGTGCTCCTCAATAATAAGCTGGACTGGGCAGATCACCTGGATGCACTGTACAGGAATTGCCACAGCAGGCTCTACCTGCTTAGAAGGCTGAGAGCCTTTGGAATCCAGGGGGCACTTCTTAGGGCCTTTTTCAACTCTGTAGTGGCATCAACCATCTTGTTCGGAGTGGCCTGTTGGGGGAGTAGCATATCAACCATGGATAGGAATAGACTCGACAAGCTGATTGAAAGGACCAGCTCTATCCTGGGGAGCCCCCTGGGCTCAGTGCAGGTGGTGGGTGACAGAAGGATACTGTCCGTGATGAGCTACATGCATGAGAATATCACCCATCCGATGCATGAGACCGTGATAGCGCTGGGCAGTATTGTCAGCTGCTTCACCCTAAGTGTGAGAAGTAGTGCAATCGGAAGTCTTTCCTCCCCGCTTTGGTTAGGCTGTACAACCAATACCGAGCTAAGTGGAGATCATTTCATACAGAGAACTGAAAGATCTTTAAGTTGTGGTATCCCTTCTACTACTTTTTTACCTATACCTTTCTATCTGTACCTACTGTCACTGTAATGCCTCTACCTTGGAGCTTCTGTATACAGTACAGACCAAAAGTTTGGACACACCTTATCATTTAAAGAGTTTTCTGTATTTTCATGACTATAAAAATTGTAGATTCACACTGAAGGCATCAAAACTATGAATTAACACATGTGGAATTATATACTTAACAAAGTGTGAAACAACTGAAAATATGTCTTATATTCTAGGTTCTTCAAAGTAGCCACCTTTTGCTTTGATTACTGCTTTGCACACTCTTGGCGAGCTTCAATAGGTAGTCACCTGAAATGGTTTTCACTTCACAGGTGTGCCCTGTCAGGTTTAATAAGTGGGATTTCTTGCCTTATAAATGGGGTTGGGACCATCAGTTGTGTTGTTCAGAAGTCAGGTGGATACACAGCTGATAGTCCTACTGAATGGAGTGTTAGAATTTGTATTATGGCAAGAAAAAAAGCAGCTAAGTAAAGAAAAACAAGTGGCTATCATTACTTTAAGAAATGAAGGTCAGTCAGTCCGAAAAATTGGGAAAACTTTGAAAGTGTCCCCAAGTGCAGTGGCCAAAACCATCAAGCGCTACAAAGAAACTGGCTCACATGAGGACTGCCCCAGGAAAGGAAGACCAACAGTCACCTCTGCTGCGGAGGATAAGTTCATCCGAGTCACCAGCCTCAGAAATCGCAGGTTAACAGCAGCTCAGATTAGAGACCAGGTCAATGCCACACAGAGTTCTAGCAGCAGACACATCTCTACAACAACTGTTAAGAGGAGACTGTGTGCAGCAGGCCTTCATGGTAAAATAGCTGCTAGGAAACCACTGCTAAGGACAGGCAACAAGCAGAAGGACAATGACCCCAAACACACCTCCAGACTGTGTAAGGGCTATTTGACCAAGAAGGCGAGTGATGGGGTGCTACGCCAGATGACCTGGCCTCCACAGTCACCAGACCTGAACCCAATCGAGATGGTTTGGGGTGAGCTGGACCGCAGAGTGAAGGCAAAAGGGCCAACAAGTGCTAAGCATCTCTGGGAACTCCTTCAAGACTACTGGAAGACCATTTCAGGTGACTACCTCTTGAAGCTCATCAAGAGAATGCCAAGAGTGTGCAAAGCAGTAATCAAAGCAAAAGGTGGCTACTTTGAAGAACCTAGAATATAAGACATATTTTCAGTTTCACACTTTTTTGTTAAGTATATAATTCCACATGTGTTAATTCATAGTTTTAATGCCTTCAGTGTGAATCTACAATTTTTATAGTCATAAAAATACAGAAAACTCTTGGAATGAGGTGTGTCCAAACTTTTGGTCTGTACTGTATATTGTTTTTTGTGTTTGTATTATCTATGCTGCTGTAACAAACTGAATTTCCCCATGGTGGGACTATTAAAGGATTATCTTATCTTATCTTATTAGCCGATCGTTTGGATTCCTGTCCCTCTGACAGCTAATTGCTGGTTTCTTCCCCATAAGATCACGTAAGTGCTATAGTTCATGCGTAGATGTTTTGAGTTCATGTGGGTGCAGATCAGCAATCCTATCACAGGTCTTGGTATGGTTATAGGAGAGCTAAAGGATAGCCCTGGGGCAGCCTCATATCCTAAATCTATCGGTCAGTTCCCCCACTGTTTGGTGGTATCCCTCTGGTATGGAACATTTCTTCCTAACTGCCCTTTGGGTATTCCTCCATTTTATTTAAATTTTTATCAAAGGCGAAACTGCAAAAAAAAAAATTCAGTTTGCCACTTTTTTTTTCTTTTTGACAAGGTGAAGGAAGGAGGATGTGGGAAATCAGCGGGAAGGAAGACAACACCAGGGAACGAATACTAGGAGAGAGAAGAAGGGATGGAACATAAGGCTCTGACGCAGAAGAGCTACACAACAGAGCAACGCGAGCTTAAAACAAAAGTCAAACAACTGAGGGGGAAGTTTGCCTCTCGACAATGGGAGGCATGTAATTAAATATTCAGGAGGTAATGGAAATAGGCTACAACAGTGGCAAAGGGGTAGGGGCAGGGAGAGAGCAGGGGAGCAAGTCAGTGAGGTAAGAAAAAAGGGACTAGGAGAGAGGTGTAGGGAAGGCGGATTTGAAGGCAGCAGAGTAGTAAAATGAGTTCCAGAGGAACCACTCTTGCTGGGGTACGGTATCTTCCTGTTTGAGTTCAGTGAGAAGGTCCTCCATACGATGGATGTTGTGACAACTTGGGGGAATTAGACTCAAATGGCGGCAGACTCCCGGACCTGACAGCGGTGGTTCGTGATACTGGGCGCCGGAAAGATAGCTTTCAGACGGTCCAAGCGTAAAATAAAAGTGGCATTATTCAGCTTAAATGCAACACAGCAAAACAACAAAAAAACCTAGACCACAGTTAGGGTCCTAACTCACTCCTTGAGCCCCTCAGCTCCAGCAACAGTCCTCCATGGACCCAGCCCTCTGGCACAGACCGTCTATCTGTTCAGCTGGTCCACTACTTCCTGCTTCCTGCAGGACACTCCAGCCCTCCTGGAGTTACACGCCACCACCCAAAGGCGTGGCTGAGAGCCTTTTCTGGTCTGGCCTGGGTCGCTCAACACCGCCCTCTGGCTCACATACTTACATACCCTCCCCCTCAGCTCACTACCCATGGGGTGAGTTACAATGGGACGAGACATCCTATGACGAAGTCCCTCTTCAACCAAGTAGGCCTGTCCAGTGTCTATCCAGTAGTCACAATCTGGGGGTCTCTTCTTCCAGATTCCGGTTACTTGACACTTCCGGTTTCTCATCACTTTAACTGCTACGTCAAGATCCTGGCCATTCTGTGCAGAGGCAAGTTTTTCTTCATCACCTTCACAATTCGCCATACAGTGGATCACATCATTTCCATCACATTTCTTGCCATAGTCTTCAGCCATCCCATTGCATGACTTTGATCCCTTTAGTGAATAGCTGTAAAAATCTTCATCTTCACCTATCATGAATTCACAGGAGCTCAGAGACCAACTAACACGTACTTCATGCACATCAATGTCTTTAGAGTATAACTGTATCACGGGAACTTTTTCCGTAACCTTCATCTCAAAGCAAATTTTGCCATCACCATCAAGGCTTAGAAGTTTAGGAGACATAAGCTGCTTGCTCTCCTCTTTGTTTGAGATACGCAATCTCTGTACTGCAATATCTTCTCCTTCTACACGAGGGCCATACCGTACACCCTCACAAAATAGCTCACGCTGAACTACATTTTCTGGCATGTCTATAACAACTGTCACATCATTGGTGACATGTAACCATCTCTTACTTCCTGACTCCCCCTTCACAGACAACATGGAGTCATTATTCACCGTTTGTCCACCAGACATTTGGCTAGAGACAGGCACAGCAACACCTTTATCCACAATGGCTTCAGACACTTTAGCTGTTGGGACAATATATGCGTGGTCAGTCTTCTTACGGACTCTTGTTCCACACTTTTGGTGACCCTTCACCTTATTTACCATCTCACAGCCCTCTAGGCTTTGGACCTCATTGGTTTGAGGCTGGACCCACTCTGTCACAGGCAGTGTGTGACCAATCACAGTTTCTTCTTCCGTTGGACCTTCTTTGGCCTCCTCACATTTTGCAGGAAGTCCACCTTTAGCAGCATCTTCCTGGGGAACTCTACCCTCTACTTGACGTTTTACCGAGTCACATGGTTTCATCATACTCTGATCAGTGGTATCAACATCAGTGGACAGGTCATTCATGTCTGTCTGACTTAATGATTCTCCTTTCTCTGCCTCTATGCTGGCAGCTTTTTCCAATTCTAACGCCTTCTGTAGCGCACAAATCTCTGATTCCAGCTCCAGAACTTTCTTCACTGCGACATTTTTCTGTGCCGCTTCTATCTCAGTCTTTACTAGTGCACCTTGCAGCTCTGATTCTTTAGAGGTTAACAGGCTCTGCAGCGAATCCTTCTCAGCTTCTAGCGCTGACAGCTTTGAAGATAGGGCAGATGCCGACTGTTCAGTATTGGATAGAGACTGCTGCAATCGATCCAATTCTTCTCTTTTAGATTCCACTTCGGTTTTTAACTGTTCAATCTGAACAGTGCGCTCTTCCAACTTTATTTCTGACTCGCGCTTCACTTGATTCATCTGAAACTCCAGCTGTTTCTTGATTTCCTCCTGCTTGTTCACTTGCACCTTTAATTTAGCAACAAGCATTTTTAGATCTACAATCTCAGCAGACAAATTAGACAGGTTTCCTTCAAACTGAATCCTCATGTCTTCTGTCTGGAGGTCCAATTCTCTCTTGGCCTTTTCCAGCATCTCATAAGCATTAGCTTTGTTCTCATACAATATCTGCACAGATTCCAGGTTTGTCTCAACTTCATCCTTGGAGCTAACCAAATCCTCCATTTTTTTCTTCATATCAGTCGCCTGAGCCTGTAGTCTGCTTGCCTTGTCTAGCAGCTCTGCTTGAAACCTGTCCCCTTCTGTGACTTTTAGTTGCATCACTTGAAGTTGAGTCTCTACCTTTTTGTGACTCTCCTGTAAGGTTTGCACTTTCTGAGCATGGACAGACGACATTTCCATCAAATCTTTGTCTTTATTTTGTACCAAAACAGACAACTTCTCATTATCTTCACAAGATCCTGACAGCGCCCTCTCCAGGCTACATATTTTAGCTTTGAGTTCCCTTTCTCTTTGTTCCAGAACTCCAGCTTTACTTCGCCATTCGTGGATTTCACCATTTAGGCGAACCTGATGCAAGTTTTGCTCTGACTGCAATGTCTGCACCACAGATTCTAAATCACTCTCTCGGTCAGACACATACTTCCTCAGCTCTGCAATTTCATTTTCTTTGTCAGTTAAGGCAGCCGAAAGGTTTAGACACATCCTAACTTGGTCATCCAGACATTCTGACTGACTCTGCAAAAATTCACTTCTCTCATGTTTAGCAGTTTCAAGGTCATCTCTTAATTTTTCAATGACACTCTCTTTGACAATGGAGTCTTGAACATGCTGCTCCTTTAAATCCTGCAATTGCTTCTCAAGCACTTGCTTTTGCTCTACACTTTGTATAACTTCATTAGATAGAGCACATTTCATTTCAGCAAACTCCTTCTCAGTGACACAGTCCATTCCAGGCAAACCCAGTACCACATTTTCACAATGACTAGAATATGAACTCCTCATAGATTCAAGATCTTTCTTTAACTTCAAGTTCAACTTAAGGTTCTCTTTTTCTAATACCTCAAGTTGCCATTTCCAATCAGATATTTTATCCTCATCAATGAACCTGATGGTTTTATTCTCATCTTGAAGCTGCTGCACCATAACATTTTCATCTTTGGTGCGTTCATGCACTCCATTATGAGACACACACTCAGCAGGGACATATTCCATCATAGAACAGAGGTGCTTTAGAAAAATTGAGTCACCATCATGCAACCCTTTATCCTTACTTGCACTCCACCTGATCTGCTCCGGGTTTTGTATCTCTCTGCATTCAGACTGCTGAACTAATATACCTGTGCATAACTTCTCTGTTTTTTTACAAATCTAGCATTCTCTTTTTCTTGCCCATGGTTTACTAACAAGATTACACAATATTCCACAGCAACCTTCGGTTCAACCAACAGCAACTTTTTGCTATCTTCTGCAGTCACCTGTATTCACACAATTAACTTATGTGGCACTACAACAACCAGCATTTTCTTCTGTCTTCCACAGAAAACATCAACATGGCACCATAGCCTTTCACATA
The DNA here is from genome assembly GCA_947044405.1 of Leptodactylus fallax. NCBI lineage: Eukaryota > Metazoa > Chordata > Amphibia > Anura > Leptodactylidae > Leptodactylus > Leptodactylus fallax. The sequence continues at coordinate 7,919,721 of CAMRHE010000007.1, read as the reverse complement.
GACTTGTTTGCAATATCCAGCTTCTATACACATTGCATACTTTCTTGCCATCAGCAAGCACTTTGCAGACTTCTGTACCACAGTATACACAAAGTCCATTCCCTGGATTCCTCTTCCAGAGTTTTACAAACACCTTGCTATGTTGCAAATCACTCACCCCGTCCTGGGTTTCTTGAGTTGAAATCACAGATTTCTTCCAGCTGTAGGCCACAATGCACACTTAGCAGTACTGCAGTCACCAACCACTTGTCTTCCAGGACTTGCGTGGATCTCTTTATGCGCGCTTTCTCCACCATATGTGACAACTTGGGGGAATTAGACTCAAATGGCGGCAGACTCCCGGACCTGACAGCGGTGGTTCATGATACTGGGCGCCGGAAAGATAGCTTTCAGACGGTCCAAGCGTAAAATAAAAGTGTCATTATTCAGCTTAACTGCAACACAGCAAAACAACAAAAAAAACCTAGACCACAGTTAGGGTCCTAACTCACTTCTTGAGCCCCTAACTGTCCTGACTGTTGCTCAGCTCCAGCAACAGTCCTCCGTGGACCCAGCCCTCTGGCACAGACCGTCTATCTGTTCAGCTGGTCCACTACTTCCTGCTTCCTGCAGGACACTCCAGCCCTCCTGGAGTTACACGCCACCACCCAAAGGCGTGGCTGAGAGCCTTTTCTGGTCTGGCCTGGGTCGCTCAACACCGCCCTCTGGCTCACATACTTACAATGTGTAGAACCTCCTGTAGCCAAGTCGTCATGGAAGGGGAGAAGGCATATTTCCACATCCTAGGTATGACGGATCTGGCAGCTACTAACAAGAAACCAGTTAGTTGTGTGTGTGTTTTTTTGAGATTACAGGGAAAGATAGAATGAAGGAAAGGGGCTGCATCGTCCTCCAACTCAACTCTGCTGACCATCTTAATAACCCTGTGGACATCGTTCCAGAAAGGGTTGCTGCAGAGGGCATTTCCACCACACATGCAGATCTGCACTGCATCTCCAACATCGAACCGAGGTTGAAGGGAAAATCTCATGTAGTGCAGAAGGGACTCTGTACCAACTCTAGAGAATTTTGTAATTGGCTTCTTGAGCTTTACATGAGATGGAAAATTTATGGCGTGACTGAAAGGCAGAGAGCCGCACATTTGGCAGAAAAGATACTTCCAGTTCCTGCCGTGAATGCTTGCAATGGGTCGTCAGTCTTGTCTAAGAAACTGTGTATGAGAGAGATGGGGTGGGTTGGCATTAAGGGGGAAGATATAAAGGCGTTCAAATGGGGATAAAAGTTTGTGGAAATTTTGTGACTTTTTTAAAGTGGTGTAAAATTAATGTAGTTGCACATATTGACAGTGCACGTTGAGTTCTCTAGAATACCCAATAGAATCTAAGAAGCGGTTGGTCACAAAATCAGGAAAGGAAAGGAGAGTGGAGAGCTGCTAGGGATCATCAACCCATCATTTGTAAACAGGTTAGTGACAGCGCGGTGTGTTTTACATGTATCAAGGACAAGGCGTTTCACGTAGAGAAGATTGTGAGTGTCTTTTTACAACCAGTGATGGTTATGGAGCCACGGAAGGGTTGAGGGGTAGAGAGCATAGTTTTCTCTCTAGGGTGAGCTAGAGTTTGGAGTGGGCAGGGTGATACCAGTTATGCCTGATGGCTAACAGAAGGTGCTCCATTACCAGGGCATAGAGGATCAGGAAGAGGAGGCATCTTTGGTGGGTACCATTACGAATGGTCAGGGGAGGGGAGAGTGTGCCATTAACTCTTATTTGGGCCTGCAGAGAGGAGTACAAAGCATGGATACGGGATAGCATATAGTGGGGAAAAAAACAAATGTTATTTGCTACGATAGTGATGATACCTAAACCAGGGAAAGATCCCTCTCTCCCTTCTATCGGCCCATATCCTTATTGAACACTGATGTCAAGCTATTTGCCAAGGTTATTGCACATAGACTTCTTGACATCATGCCTACCCTGATAGGACGCAACCAGGTGGGTTTCACCAAGGGGAGGCAGGCTCCAGACGGTACAAGGCGGGTGGTCGCATTGATAGCGGCGGCCCGGGCCCGGCTGACACCTTCCCTGCTCCTGTCCCTGGGTGCGGAGAAGGCGTTCGATAGGGTACATTGGGGATACCTTTTTGAGGTGTTACATAAGTTTGGTTTCCTAGGCCCCATTGCGACTGCTATTTCCGTACTTTATTCTGGTCCGTCCGCGCGAGTGCTGGTGAATGGAGTGCTGTCCTGTCCTTTTTCAATTTCGAATGGTATGAGACAGGGGTGCCCATTGTCCCCTTTAATATTTTCCCTAGTGATGGAGCCCTTAGCTGAAAGAATTAGATCACACCCTGATATCACTGGTGTTAGGTTGGGGCAAACAGATCACAGAATTAATCTGTTCGCAGACGATGTGATACTGTCCCTCTCTTATACTTAGTAGTATAGAAAAAGCATGTGCCCACACTGGCGCCTCTGGATAGGTGCTGTAGGTGCTGGATACAACCAGGGAGGTCCGGTAGGATGGATCGTTTTCAACTGAAACTTACTTTAAACCAGTTGATGTTACTAGCTATCTTGACTATAAAAGTGCCCACTATCTACCATAACATCCCATACAGTCAGTTTAAATGAATACGGAAAAACTTTGATAATGACGAGACCTTTAGGAAACAATCTACAATACTAAAACGCAGATTTAATGAAAAACACTATCTTAAATCTATCATTCACAATGCCATACAAAAAAGTTTCTAAATTGTCCCAAGAATCCTGCCCTAGAGAAAAGCCAAAACCCTCTCAGGGAGAACCAGATAACCAAAATAAAAACACCCTAGGTAAATCTACCTTCATTACAATGTACAATTCTAGCCATAAAAAATACGGTCTATTCTTTCCCAACATTGGAAAGTTCTTCTTAGTGATCCACATCTACAGAAATGTCTCCCGAACAAACCCACTCTAATTTTTCGTAGAGCAACCACCTTACGTAATCATCTGGCTCCAAGTAGACTCTGTCCCAGCACCACTCAGAAAAATCTAACAACCACATTGCCTGTAATCAAAGGTGCGTACAAATGTGGGCATTCAAGATGTTCTTGTTGCCTTAACATTAAACACAGAACTACGTCTTTTATATCTAATACCACAGAGGAAGAATTCCCCATTGAATCCTTCCTAAACTGCAATTCTGATAGTCATTTATCTATTGGAATGTCCTTGTAATTTACAATATGTTGGACGCGCAATTCAACCTCTACACAAAAGAATGAATAGTCACCGCTCAAACGTTAATAAAGGTTTTGAAAAACATAATCTGTCATTACAATGTTCCATAGAACACCACCAAGATTTTAACTGCATTTCAATCCTTCCGATAGAACATATCCCTTCATCTGACCCAACCATTATCTTAAACTTAGACAGCGTGAATCTTTTTGGATATATAAACCTTGGTCCCTTTTGGCCTCAAGGATACAGTTGAATCATCCTTCTAACTTTTTCACCCTGGGCCCCTACCCTCTTGTTCCGTATCACACCTTCTTCTTTTCATCTTCTCATTCTCCTCTTTTTTTTTTTTTTCTCTTATCTGCTTCCTTTTTTTTTTTTTATCCTCTCCTTTTTTTTTTTTTTTCTTTATCCTCATTTTATATCATTCAATTCACCTGCCCTCCCTCTGACACCATCCGTACTTCCTATACAGTACCTTGCGAAAGTATTCGGCCCCCTTGAACTTTTCAAACTTTTGCCACACTTCAGGCTTCAAACATAAGGATATAAAATTTTTATTTTTTTGGTGAAGAATCAACAAGTGGGACACAATTGTGAAGTGGAACAAAATTTATTGGTTATTTTAAACTTTTGTAAAAAATAAAAAACTGAAAAGTGGGGCGTGCAATATTATTCAGCCCCTTTACTTTCAGTGCAGCAAACTCACTCCAGAAGTTCAGTGAGGATCTCTGAATGATCCAATGTTGCCCTAAATGACTGATGATGATAAATATAATCCACCTGTGTGTAATCAAGTCTCTGTATAAATGCACCTGCTCTGTGATAGTCTCAGGGTTCTGTTTAAAGCGCAGAGAGCATCATGAAGACCAAGGAACACACCAGGCAGGTCCGTGATACTGTTGTGGAGAAGTTTAAAGCCGGATTTGGATACAAAAAGATTTCCCAAACTTTAAACATCCCAAGGAGCATTGTGCAAGCGATCATATTGAAATGGAAGGAGTATCAGACCACTGCAAATCTACCAACACCCGGCCGTCCCTCTAAACTTTCATCTCAAACAAGGAGAAGACTGATCAGAGATGCAGCCAAGAGGCCCATGATCGGTCTGGATGAACTGCAGAGATCTACAGCTGAGGTGGGAGAGTCTGTCCATAGGACAACAATCAGTCGTACACTACACAAATCTGGCCTTTATGGAAGAGTGGCAACAAGAAAGCCATTTCTCAAAGATATCCATAAAAAGTCTCGTTTAAAGTTTGCCACAAGCCACCTGGGAGACACACCAAACATGTGGAAGAAGGTGCTCTGCTCATATGAAACCAAAATCGAACTTTTTGGCCACAATGCAAAACGATATGTTTGGCGTAAAAGCAACACAGCTCATCACCCTGAACAAACCATCCCCACTGTCAAACATGGTGGTGGCAGCATCATGGTTTGGGCCTGCTTTTCTTCAGCAGGGACAGGGAAGATGGTTAAAATTGATGGGAAGATGGATGGAGCCAAATACAGGACCATTCTGGAAGAAAACCTGTTGGAGTCTGCAAAAGACTTGAGACTGGGACGGAGATTTATCTTCCAACAAGACAATGATCCCAAACATAAAGCAAAATCTACAATGGAATGGTTCACAAATAAACGTATCCAGGTGTTAGAATGGCCAAGTCAAAGTCCAGACCTGAATCCAATCGAGAATCTGTGGAAATAGCCGAAAACCGCTGTTCACAAACGCTCTCCATCCAACCTCACTGAGCTCGAGCTGTTTTCCAAGGAAGAATGGGCAAGAATTTCAGTCTCTCGATGTGCAAAACTGATAGAGACATACCCCAAGCGACTTGCAGCTGTAATCGCAGCAAAATGTGGTGCTACAAAGTATTAAATTAAGGGAGCCGAATAATATTGCACGCCCCACTTTTCAGTTTTTTTATTTTTTACAAACGTTTACAATAACCAATAAATTTTGTTCCACTTCACAATTGTGTCCCACTTGTTGATTCTTCACCAAAAAATTAAAATTTTATATCTTTATGTTTGAAGCCTGAAATGTGGCAAAAGGTTGAAAAGTTCAAGGGGTCGAATACTTTCGCAAGGCACTGTATATGCCCCTCTGTTAGTTTGCCCTTAGATTTCAAGCTCACACATCTCCACACTTTGGTAAGTTACTGTATCATTATTTACTTCCATTTATACAATTGTTTTCCTTATCCACACTATTGTGCCCATCTACCCTACATCACATAAACCACATCCAAGTGAATTCTCTATTTTAATCCATTTGTTCATCACCTACAAACATACCCTATATCTTTAGTTATCAGACCATTACCCACAAGTAGACCATACATCATTAGCCACTTGTTCATAATCCATAATCTTATCATATATCTTAACCTACTAGACTACCACCCATAATTAGATCACATATCATCATACACACACATACATATGTATGCTCCCCTGCGTCCTTTCTTCCAATTGCTAGCCCTCATAGTTGTATCCTCCAATTTGTAGCCCCACACCATTATGCATTGATTTTATATACATATGAAGTATTCATATTACTCTGCATACTACAAATCAAACATTTTATCTTTTTTATATATTATGTATTACTAATGCTATTACAAATGCCACCACTATTGCTACTGTGGAAATCAATTTTATCTGGCATGTCTTTCCATTTATTTTATCCCTTGTTATGCATATTGTATTTGTTAATGTTTCCTTTATTATCAACGCTACATATCTAATATTGTTATTCACCATTATCCTTTGCCCATTTGTTATTACTTTTTATTTGATTCTTTGTCTCTATTCTTATTTTGTAATACTATTGTCGCTATTTTTAACATTACTACTACTACTCGCAATGACATGCTTATACCCCTTTTTCTATGTATTTATATGTATGTATTTATATATTTATATGTATGTTTTCTGTCACTTGTTACCTAGTTGACCTGATGAAGACACTAGTTTAGTGTCGAAACGCGTTGCCCGTTTTTTAAGTGGAATAAAAGCTTTGGATCTAACTATCGTTTATGAGTGATCTTCCTTCACACATTTTTTTGAACGTGTTTACCGGATATAGCAGCGCTCATGTAGTCCCCCCTCCTTTTTTTCTTTTTTCTATCTATATATTACCCCTCTTATACTGACTCCGCGTTACATGCAGTGTCCCAGACCTTGTCAGATTTTGGTGCATTATCGTACTATAAGGTCAATGAATCCAAATCCCAGATTTTGGGGATTGGCCTGACCCCAACTAATATTCGCCATATTAAAGACTCCTCTCCCTATCTGGGAATCCAGCTGACATCGAATCCAAAAGACCTAGTTAAGGTCAACTTTCCGGGTCTGCTGGCTTTCCTACATAAGGAGCTTGATGCGCTTAGTAAATTTGAGCATAGTTGGATGGGGAGAATAGTGCTATACAAAATGTTGATTCTTCCTCAAATATTGTACTGTTTGAGGACACTGGTGATCCCGATACCTAGGAGTGTTTTCCTAGATTTCCAGAAACACATGATGTCTTTTGTATGGAATGGCTGTAAGCCTAGGGTGGCCCTGCACATGCTCTTCAAGGCTAGGGACAACGGCGGCATGGGAATACCGAATTTGTATCACTACCACTTGGCAACCGCCTTGGGTCAGATTAAATTCTGGTTTACACCAAACCATGATAAACTATGGCCGGCTATGGAGGCTCAAATGTACCGGGTTAAGAGCTGGGAGGGTTTCCTGCTGGCGGTAGGACCCTCCATGCGTCTGCCCCCTTCTGCACTGCCGGCTGTAAGGGCTACTGCCGAGGCCTGGCGCGCCATTTGCGCTGTTTCAGACAGTACTATCCCTAGGGTCTCCCTAAACTTACCTCTCACTATGCTCCCACACATGGTCCCACTTTTGTCTTTAGATGTTTGGAGTGGCTGTGGGATTAGGGATATATCTGACCTGTATAGTGGTGACAGCATTATACCCTTCTCCACGCTGGAGGAGAAGTATAGTCTACCTGCTCATGAGAAGTTTACTTCTACTAGGTTAGTTTCGTACCTGTCAGAATCTCCCTCGATCCAGGTTCAGGTGCCACAGCCGGCTGCAGACCTGTTACACTCGCTAACTTTTCTAGCTGCATATCATACTAAGACTTTGTACAATGCTTTAAGCTTAGATTGTGCTTTCCAGAAAACCAAGTACATGTGTCTTTGGGAGGACGACCTGGGCGGTGGTTTTGGGGCTGACTGGTGGCGGGAGGCGATCAGGTGGGCTAAGAAGTCCACGGTGTGTGCTTCACATTGGGAGCAATATAGTAAGTTACTCCTGTGCTGTTACTACCCCCCCCCTTCGATTAGCTAAGATTTTTCCCACGTGTCCTTCTGTCTGTTGGAGAGGGTGTGGGGGAGTTGGCTCTTTATTCCATATTTTCTGGCATTGCTCACTCATTCAGCCCTTCTGGGTGTCGGTTTTCTCATTAATTAACACACTATGTGGTGGAGGGGTGGGTTTTACAACTGAGATGGCGCTGCTCCTGTTGGGCATCCATACTTTTACCAGTTAAGCATAGAACTGTAATTTGCCAGGTAAGGTACTTGGAGCTGCTCGCCTACTTATAGCATGCAGATGGAAATCTACCTCCTGCCCAGCATTGCCAGAACTGATTTCCATGGTCTCCCTGAATTGCCAATTTGAACAAATTTATGCCTGTGGGGGTGGCAATCCGCACAAGTTCCGGGATAACTGGGAGATTTGGTTGGCATCGGTCTCCTCTGTAAATGCTTACTGATACTCATCTCTTATTACACCTCAACTTTCTGATGCCCACCCTCTTTGGTCAGGTATGGGGTTTACTGTGTATTTATATATTGTTGTTGTTTATCACTGGTAGCTGGAGAATCTGTACATTCACCCGAGTGGCAGACCAATCCGTCCTATTAGATTTCATAGAGTGGCCCGACTCTCCAATGTTCTTTAGGCTTTTTTGATATGTCCGTTGGTTCTTTTCTGTTCTACCTTCCCTGCCCATTGCGATCTGTTCCCTTCCCCCATGGCCTCAACTTGAAGACAGCATTTATCCTATTTTGCAACTGTGGAATACCTCTAGTATTAAATGTTACTGGAGTCCGTCTTAATGTGTATTCCTCTAAATAATTTGTCTTTCACGATCATTTTTGTATTCTGTATACATGTAGATTGTGTTGCCATGACTGTACCCTATGTTTTTGCTTTACCTTTGTATTGTATTTACGTAAAATTTAATAAAAACTATTGGTATGAAAAAAAAAAAAGATGAGAGGCCTGTAATTGACATCATAGGTAGACCTCAACTATGAGAGACAAAATGAGAAAACATATCTACTGTAGAGAATCACATTGTCTGAGTTTTAAAGAATTTATTTGCAAATTATGGTGGAAAATAAGTATTTGGTCAATAACAAAAGTTCATCTCAATAATTTGTTATATATCCTTTGTTGGCAATGACAAAGGCCAAACGTTTTCTGTAAGTCTTCACAAGGTTGGCACACACTGTTGCTGGTATGTTGGCCATTCCTCCATGCAGATCTCCTCTAGAGCAGTGATGTTTTGGGGCTGGTCAACACGATCTTTCAACTCCCTCCAAAGGTTTTCTATGGGGTTGAGATCTGGAGACTGGCTAGGCCACTCCAGGACCTTGAAATGCTTCTTACGAAGCCACTCCTTTGTTGCCCTGGCGGTGTGCTTGGCATCATTGTCATGCTGAAAGACCCAGCCACGTTTCATCTTCAATGCCCTTGCTGATGGAAGGAGGTTTGCACTCAAAATCTCACGATACATGGCCCCATTCATCCTTTGATGTACACAGATAAGTCGTCCTGGTCCCTTTGCAGAGAAACACCCCCAAAGCATGATGTTGCCACCCCCATGCTTCACAGTTCTTTGGATGCAACTGAGCATTCACTCTCCTTCAAACACGACGAGTTGTGTTTCTACCAAACAGTTCTACTTTTGGTTTCAGTTGACCATCTGACATTCTCCCAATACTCTTCTGGAACATCCAAATGCTCGCTAGCAAACTTCAGACGGGCCTGAATATGTACTAGTTTAAGCAGGGGGATACGTCTGGCCCTGCAGGATCTGAGTCCCTGGCGGCGTATTGTGTTACTGACGGTAGCCTTTGTTACGTTAGTCCCAGCTTTCTGCAGGTCATTCACTAGGTTCCTCTGTGTGGTTCTTGGATTTTTGCTCACCGTTCTTGTGATCATTTTGACCCCACGAGGTGAGATCTTGCGTGGAGCCCCTGATCGAGGGAGATTATCAGTGAGTCTTGCATGTCTTCCATTTTCTAATTATTGCTCCCACAGTTGATTTCTTCACACCAAGCTGCTTGCCTATTGCAGATTCAGTCTTCCCAGCCTGGTGGAGGTCTACAATTTTGTTTCTGGTGTCCTCCCACAGCTCTTTGGTCTTCAACATAGTGGAGTTTGGAGTGTGACTGTTTGAGGTTGTGGACAGGTGTCTTTTATACTGATAACAATTTCTAAGAGGTGCCATTACTACAGGTAATGAGTGGAGGACAGAGGAGCCTCTTAAAGGAGAAGTTACAGGTCTGTGAGAGCCAGACATCTTGGAAAATAAATACTTATTTTCCACCATAATTTGCAAATAAATTCTTAAAATCAGACAATGTGATTTTCTGGATTTGTTTTCTCATTTTGTCTACCTATTATGTCTATTACAGGCCTCTCTCATCTTTTTAAGTGGGAGAACTTGCACAATTGGTGGCTGTCTAAATACTTTTCCTCACTTTTTCCCCACTGTAATAGGCCCCAGGCCTATCTGAGGAAGGCTTGCCTCGAGGAATTTCCAGTCCACCCTATACAAGGCCTTTTCCGCATCCAAGGAAAGTAATATCATCGGTATCTGAGAGCGATGAATGTTATGGATAGCCGGGAAGGCTTTCCGGGTGTTGTCTTGGGCCTACCTTTGGGGGATAAAGTCCACTTGATCAGGGTGTTTCAGTTCACTCATATGGTGACCCAGTCTGTTAGCTATCAATTTAGCATAAAGTTTCATATCTGTGTTGATCAGGGAGATGGGCCTATAGCTTGGGCAGAGCTGGGGGTCCTTGCCCTCTTTTGGCAACACTGTGACATGCGCATCGAGGAAAGGGTGTGTCAATCGATACCGCTTTCCAATGCGGGGTAAAGCATTTCAGAACACTGTTGAAGCTCGAGAAAAGTCTTGGAGATGGGAGTGGAATGTTTGCATAGCAGAAGATACAATTCTAATGTCATTGGCAGAGTCTAGAGGACAGTTATGTGGTAGATGAGAGAAGAGATGTAAGGAGACCGAGCACTGTGGATGGATTTATGGTTGAGTGTGATTTTATATTGCATTCTGTGGAGGATGGGCAACCAGTGCAGCAACTGGCACTAGATAGGTGCATCTGTATACTATTTTGACAGAAAGATGAGTCTGGCAGCGGCATTCGGGACAGACAGTAGAAGGGAGAGGAAGACCAATTAGTAGAAAATTGCAATAATGAAGATGAGTCAAGCAGAGCGACAATTGGAGTTTTTGATGTTTACACAGTGAAAAAGAGCAGGTTCTGGAGATGTTTTTGAGGTACAGGTGACATATGAGCATGCAAATTTCTGAATATGTGGGGAGAAGGTGAGATCTGATTCAAATACAACCCTGAGATATCAGACATACTGCCTTTGTGTAATAGTAAGACCACAGACAGAAATGGAGAAGAAGTTCAGTTTTTGAAAGAGCCGATTTCAGATAAAGAGAAGACATAATGTTCAAGACAGGAGAGAGACAGCCACTGGTGTTCTGTTGCAGTGCAGGGGAGATGTCGCAGGATGAGGTATATAGCTGGGTGTCATCAGCATATAGGTATAAAAGTGGTATTGAAAGCCAAATCTGCTGATAGTTTGTCCAATACGACCTGTGTAGAAAGAGAAGAGGAGGGGACCTAGGACCGAGCCCAACAGCAAGGGGAAGAGGAGAAGAAATAGCACCAGCGAATTATATACTAAATGAACAGTCATAAAGATAAGAAGAAAACCAAGAGGGAACCATGTCCCTGAGCCCAAAATACTGGAGTACTGTATAGTGAGGAGGAGTTGTTGGTCTATGGTGTCAAATGTTGCTGAGAGATCCAGAAGAATGAGAAGTTCTCTTTAGATTTAGCTGTCAGGAGATCGTTGGATCGTTGTCAGGAGGTTTCATAAAAACCTAATTGTAATGGGTCCAGAAGAGAGTTAGCAGAGAGATAGCGGTTTAGGCGGGAATACATCAGACATTCCAGGAGTTTCAAGAAGAAGGGGATGTTAGACAGATCGATGTTTAGCAGCACAGGATGGGTCAAGGGAGGGTCTTTTCAGTAGTGGATTTATGACAGCATGTTTGAAGGAGGAGGGAATTTCCAGAAGAGAGAAAGTGAGAGGTTAAAAATTTTAAGGTGAGTTGTAACAGCAGGGGACAGAGACCACAGGAGGTGTGACGGGATAGTCGCTTATGCAAGTAGTAGGTTGAGAAGAAGAAAGGAGCTGAGAGACTTCTTCTGTTACTGTTGGTCAAAGAATGAGAGTTGACAAAGAGGAGCAAGGAAGGGAAAGGGACTAATACTGCTTGGAGATTGAGTATTGGGTTATTTCCTGACAGTGGTTGTTGATTTTGTCTTTAAAGAATGTGGCCATGTCTTGCGCACTGAGGTCTGTGACAGGTACCTGCACCTTCTGTGTAAGGAGGGAATGAAAGGTAATGAAGAGTCAGTTAGGGTTATTGGAGAGAAAAGAGATGAGAGCAGTGACGTAGGCTTGTTTGGTCAACTGGAGTGTGAAGTTATAGGCTTTGAGCATAAACTTGAAACATAGGAAGCAGATGTGTTTGATTTTCTCTACAGACACTGAGTACATCTTGAGCGCTGTTGAAAAAAACATGTTTGAGGATATTACCAGTGGCATAACTACCGCCATGGCAGCGATAGTGGCTACTGCTTTTTTTTTTTTTTTTTTAATAGGCCCTATTTACTTACTGACCCTTGTTTCTGCTCACGGCCGCCTGAGCTTTCCCTTCTGCCCTTCAGGGGGCCCTGTGTGTTGAGACATGATATGTGACATACAGGGCCCCCTGGAGAGCAGAAGGGAAAGTGGAGGCAGCTGTGAGCAGAAATGAGGATCGGTAAGGCAGCAGGAAACTGAAACTGCTATTATTATACTCAGGGGGTGGTGGGAATATTCTTCAACACAGTATAATGATCAGGGGCCTGGGGGAGGAACATAAAAAAACACTGTTATTTACCTCTCATGGACTCTGGCGGTACTCCCTGTTGTCTTCGAGCCTCTTTAGTTACATTATACTACCTACAAGGATAAATACCCCAAAATAAATACCTAAAACACAAAATATTATCAAAGAATATTAAACTAATTTTATTAAAGAGTCACATGATTATCAATAAAAACATTAAAAACACAAAAGGGAGGTCGTGGTCTAAACACACGGCAAAACTGATAATATATATATACACACGTGGACAAAATTGTTGGTACCCCTTGTTTAATTAAAGAAAAACCCGCAATGGTCACAGAAATAACTTGAATCTGACAAAAGTAATAATTATATAAAAATTCTATGAAAATTAACAAATGAAAGTCAGACATCGCTTTTCAACCATACTTCAACAGAATTTTTAAAAAAAAAGAAAACTCATGAAACAGGCCTGGACAGAAATGATGGTACCCCTGAAAATAATGTGACCAAAGGAACATGTAAAATCAAGATGTGTCCACTAATTAGCATCACAGGTGTCTACAATCTTGTAATCAGTCAGTGGGCCTGTATATAGGGCTACAGATACTCACTGTGCTGTTTGGTGACATGGTGAGTACCACACTCAACATGGACCAGAGGAAGCGAAGAAAAGAGTTGTCTCAGGAGCTTAGAAAAAAAATTATAGACATGCATGTTAAAGGTAAAGGTTATAAGACCATCTTCAAGCAGCTTGATGTTCCTGTGACTACAGTTGCACATATTATTCAGAAATTTAAGATCCATGGGACTGTAGCCAACCTTCCTGGACGTGGCCGCAGGAGGAAAATTGTTGACAAATCAAAGAGAAGGATAATACGAATGGTAACAAAAGAGCCCAGAAAAACTTCTAAAGAGATTAAATGTGAACTTCAAGCTCAAGGAACATCAGTGTCAGACTGCACCTTCCGTCATTGTTTGAGCCAAAGTGGACTTCATGGGAGATGACCAAGGAGGACACCATTGTTGGAAACAAATCATAAAAAAGCCAGACTGGAATTTGCCAAACTACATGTTGACAAGCCAAAAAGCTTCTGGGAGAATGTACTATGGACAGATTAGACAAAAATCTAAATTTTTGGCAAGGCACATCAGGTCTATGTTCACAGACAGAAAAATTAAGCATATCTTGAAAAGAACGCTGTCCCTACTGTGAAACATGGAGGAGGCTCTGTTATGTTCTGGGGCTGCTTTGCTGCATCTGGCACAGGGTGTCTTGAATATTTGCAGGGTACAATGAAATCTCAAGACTATCAAGGGATTCTAGAGAGAAATGTGCTGCCCAGTGTCAGAGAGCTTAGTCTCAGTCACAGGTCATGGGTCTTGCATCAGGATAATGACCCAAAACACACTGCTAAAAACACCCAAGAATGGCTAAGAGGAAAACATTGGACTATTCTGAAGTGGCCTTCTATGAGACCTGACCTAAATCCTATTGAGCATCTTTGGAAGGAGCTGAAACATGCCGTCTGGAAAAGGCACCCTTCAAACCCGAGACAACTGGAGCAGTTTGCTCATGAGGAGTGGACCAAAATACCTGTTGAGAGATGCAGAAGTCTCATTGACAGTTACGGGAATCGTTTGATTGCAGTGATTGCCTCAAAAGGTTGTGCAACAAAATATTAAGTTAAGGGTACCATCATTTCTGTCCAGGCCTGTTTCATGAGTTTTCTTTTTTTAAAAATTCTGTTGAAGCATGGTTGAAAAGAAATGTCTGACTTTCATTTGTTCATTTTCATAGAATTTTTATATATTACTTTTGTCAGATTCAAGTTATTTCTGTGACCATTGTGGGTTTTTCTTTCATAAAACGAGGGGTACCAACAATTTTGTGTGTGTGTGTATGTATGTATATGTGTATGTGTGTGTGTGTATACAGTCATATGAAAAAGTTTGGGCACCCCTATTAATCTTAATCATTTTTAGTTCTAAATATTTGGGTGTTTGCAACAGCCATTTCAATTTGATATATCTATTAACTGATGGACACAGTAATATTTCAGGATTGAAATGAGAAAATGTGCAATATGCATTAAACCAAAATTTGACCGGTGCAAAAGTATGGGCACCTCAACAGAAAAGTGACAATAATATTTAGTAGATCCTCCTTTTGCAGAAATAACAGCCTCTAGTCGCTTCCTGTAGCTTTTAATCAGTTCCTGGATCCTGGATGAAGGTATTTTTGACCATTCCTCTTTACAAAACAATTCCAGTTCAGTTAAGTTTGATGGTCGCCGAGCATGGACAGCCCGCTTCAAATTATCCCACAGATGTTCAATGATATTCAGGTCTGGGGACTGGGATGGCCATTCCAGAACATTGTAATTGTTCCTCTGCATGAATGCCTGAGTAGATTTGGAGCTGTGTTTTGGATCATTGTCTTGCTGAAATATCCATCTCCGGCGTAACTTCCAATTCGTCACTGATTCTCAAGAATCTGCTGATACTGAGTTGAATCCATGCGACCCTCAACTTTAACAAGATTCCCGGTGCCGGCATTGGCCACACAGCCCCAAAGCATGATGGAACCTCCACCAAATTTTACAGTGGGTAGCAAGTGTTTTTCTTGGAATGCTGTGTTTTTTTGACGCCATGCATAACGCCTTTTTGTATGACCAAACAACTCAATCTTTGTTTCATCAGTCCACAGGACCTTCTTCCAAAATGAAGCTGGCTTGTACAAATGTGCTTTTGCATACCTCAGGCGACTCTGTTTGTGGCGTGCTTTCAGAAACGGCTTCTTTCGCATCACTCTCCCATACAGCTTCTCCTTGTGCAAAGTGTGCTGTATTGTTGACCGATGCACAGTGACACCATCTGCAGCAAGATGATGCTGCAGCTCTTTGGAGGTGGTCTGTGGATTGTGCTTGACTGTTCTCACCATTCTTCTTCTCTGCCTTTCTGATATTTTTCTTGGCCTGCCACTTCTGGGCTTAACAAGAACTGTCCCTGTGGTCTTCCATTTCCTTACTATGTTCCTCACAGTGGAAACTGACAGGTTAAATCTCTGAGACAACTTTTTGTATCCTTCCCCTGAACAACTATGTTGAACAATCTTTGTTTTCAGATCATTTGAGAGTTGTTTTGAGGAGCCCATGATGCCACTCTTCAGAGGAGATTCAAATAGGAGAACAACTTGCAATTGGCCACCTTAAATACCTTTTCTCATGATTGGATACACCTGGCTATGAAGTTCAAAGCTCAGTGAGGTTACAAAACCAATTTTGTGCTTCAGTAAGTCAGTAAAAAGTAGTTAGGAGTATTCAAATCAATAAAATGATAAGGGTACCCAAATTTTTGCAGCGGTCAAATTTTGGTTTAATGCATATTGCACATTTTCTGTTAGTACAATAAACCTCATTTCAATCCTGAAATATTACTGTGTCCATCAGTTATTAGATATATCAAATTGAAATGGCTGTTGCAAACACCCAAATATTTAGAACTAAAAATGATTAAGATTAATAGGGGTGCCCAAACTTTTTCATGTGACTGTAGATAGTAACATTTAAGGAAACGTACAACTGGCAAGTTCAGATAATAGAACCATTGTTAGCAAGTGACAAAGTCAAGCACTTGCCATCAGGGAACTCTGTTTAGGAGAGCTGAGCCTTGCGTGGTCATCAGTCTCACCAGGCGGAGGACATTGGTCATGGTGGTATAGCCACTAAGGATGGCATCCTAGTCGGGCAGCTGAAGCAGAGGTAGATCCAATGTGGAATGTGGAGAGGTCTTCAGGAGCTGATAGGGTGATGAGATTGTTTCCTGAGCGAACCTGGAGAGCGAAAGGAAAATCCCAACGGTATGGATTGCCAGTGTGTTGAAGTATGGCAAAAATGGGTTTCAAGGCAGCTCTCTGACTGTGAGGCGAGATAAATCAGGAAGTAATGTTAGTCTTGTTCCATCGAAGTCTCTGTCTCTGTTCTCTGGCTTTTTGTATGATCTCCTCCTTGATTGCATGGTAATGGATCATTCAGATGGCATCTCTAGGCTTTGTGGAATCAGTTACTTGCGCGTGCAGAGCCCTGTGTGCTCTATCGATTTCAATGTGGGTGTTGGCTGGTCTGTCAAGCAGAGAGTTTAAAATGCCGGTAAAGGTGGTTACTAGGTCAGGAGTGCGAGTGGCTTCAAGGAGGCCTCTGATTTGGATTTTGTTTCCGGCTCCTGTTCACAATGTTGTCAAGATGGAGGAGTAAGTGTCGGTTTAGGGGCGGAGTGAGATGTTGAAGCATGTTGTAGGTCTTGTATGGAGGACGTAACTGAGGACTTAAAAGATTCCAACTCTTACACCCTAGTTTGAAGGAAGGAGACATTGTTGTTTACGATTTTAAGGTTGTGGCAACAGGCATCTTGAGATTGGAGGTGAGATTGTCCATGTCCCTATTACTGTCAAGTAGTGCCAGTAGCTTAGCGTGGCTGCGAAGAGAGTGGGCAGCTGCCTCAGGTAAGTTGGAAGAGACACCGTTTTGGAGTTTGGGAGCACCCAGTGACATATCTGTTGGGTCTGCATGCTTGCAGAGGAGATTGGTCATCTGAGGAGGAGGAATCGTTATCAGGAATGTGTTGTACAGAGAGACCTAATGAGTTAGGGGTGGGAGATGTGGAGCGGAAAAGAGTTTTCTTGCTGGGGGGACTGATGCCCAAATCTGAATCCCTTGATGGGAGTAGTGCACTTACTGTGGAGCCCTTTGGAGCGATAACATTTTTTTTTTTTTTTTTTTTTTTTTGTTTGATCACCTTTCCTGCTCCTGAGTCTGAATGACGCAGCCCAAAAGTGCTTTAAGGACATTGCTCATTTTTTAAAACAGACGTGTCATTTTAAGTGATTTAGAGATAATTTGTGACACATTGTACTTCATGTTAGTGGTAAGCATTGATCAATATTTTTGTATTTATTTATATATATATATATATATATATATATATATATATATAAAAAAATAAAATCACAATTTTTGAAATGTGAACTGCTCTGCTTATCAGACAGTCAGACAGACAGACCACCCAAAGACGGTAAATAATTATCTACCATATCATCTTTTAATGTCTTTTAATTTATTTTGGACGTTAGAAGGCTTACACGGTAACAGCAATTGCCCAGATTTACAAGAAAATTTCCCAAACTAATTTCTTAGGGACCACTTCAGTTTTGAAGGGAATTATAAAG
Organism: Leptodactylus fallax; assembly: GCA_947044405.1. Classification (NCBI taxonomy): domain Eukaryota; kingdom Metazoa; phylum Chordata; class Amphibia; order Anura; family Leptodactylidae; genus Leptodactylus; species Leptodactylus fallax. Next base: position 7,902,031 of record CAMRHE010000007.1, on the reverse strand, counting down.
GTCTATATATTAGAAACCTCCATAAATCACCCCATTTTCAAAATTCCATCCCTCAAATAATTCAAAACAGCATTTTTTGGAAGTTTGTTAACCCTTTTAGCATTTCACGGGAATTAAAACATGGAGGTGAAATTTAATTTTTTTCAATAATACATTCATTTAACCCTAAAATTAACACATTCACAAAGGGGTAAAGGAGAAAACGCATCTCATGGTTTGTTATGCAATTTCTCCCAAGCACAGAAATAAACTGATGTTTGGGCGAACGGCAACGCATGGAAGGGAAGGAGCGACACTTGGCCTTTGGAAAGAAGATTTTAATGGAATAGTTTTCGGGTGCCATGTGTCATTTGCAGAGCCCCTAGAGTACCAAAACAATAGAACCCTCCAAAAGTGAACCAGTTTTGGAAACTATATCCCTGACATAATTTATCAAGGGGTATAGTGACCAGCAATACCACATATATGGTTGTAAACTGCTGTATGTGTACATGGCGGACCTCAGAATGGAAAGAACGCTATTTCGCTTTTGCATGGTAGATTTTGCTGGAATAGTTTTTGAGTGCCATGTCACATTTGCAGAGCCCCTAAAGTACCAATACAATGGAAACCCCCCCCCCCAAAAAAAAAGTGACCCTATTTTAGAATTTACACCCCTTAGGGGTATCATCATTTTGAGCCCAAGAGTGCTTCCCAAAAATTAATGTAGAAAGTGAAATTTGAAATTTTTATATGTTGCGCCCACTTTGTGTAATCAGAGACACGCACTCCTAAAATTATTAAGTGGGCTATCCCAAAAGTTGTATATATGGGCATAAACTGCTTCTTGGGAACACAGCAGGACTCAGAAGGGAAAGAGCACTGCGCTTTTTAGCGCAGATGAGAAAGAGCGCTGTTTTGGCTTTTGGACATCATGCCACTTTTGCAGAGCCACTGAATTACCAGTAAAGTGGACTCCACAGACATGTTATGTATTTGCCTGCACTACAGTAGGCTAGTGAGGGGCATGGTGCTGTTTATTTAGAGCTTTATTTAGTTGCTTTGTGCTGAAGTGCCTAAATAAAGCACCTTTGGAGATTTTAAAACCCGCTCCCTGTGTAAACTTCGTCATTGCCACCCCCACCGTGTGAGCTGTTCCCTACAATACCCACATATGACATTAAGTATTTTATCCTGGGCACAACATAGTCATACATGTAAACATAGACTGCAGTTTGAGCACACAGCAGGGAACGAGCGCTATGTGGCTTTTTGAGTGCAGATTTAGATGTTTGGTATGTGGACGAAATATCATGTTTTCTAAGGTGCCAGAAAAGTGGAATACACTAGGGAGTGACTCTATTTTAAAAACTGCACTCCTCAAAGAATTTATCAAGGGGTATAGTGATCATTAGTAACTGAACCCCCATGATCTCGCCCCAGAAAATACGTAAAGACACGCCCAATCTCTCCTCGGAGGGTGCCTGGAGGATCAGTAACATGGCGGAACCCCTTGGATGCCGCAGTCATTGACCGCGGCATCCAAGGGGTTAAAAACCCAATTGGAGCTCAGCAGGCTGTTAGCTGTCAGTTATAGCTAGCACCTGTTCCCGATGACTTTGAGCGGGCAGTCATCACAGGGCATACTATTACGCCCACTTGCGCAAAGTACCTGGCACCAGGGACGTAATAGTATGCCCATCGATAAGGGGTTAAATGCACGTGTCCAGAAGCATGTCATTGCAGCACTTCTGTGTTATCGTTTGTGGTATATGACTTTAGTATAGGGGTCATGAGCCTTACAATTATTGCATGGCACTGCGAGTACCTCATCTTTGATTTTTTAAATTTAAATCAGCACGCCATACAAAAAAGGTTACCCACACCTGATATTTACATAAGCTGCAGCAATGTAAACATGAGCATATATAGGGGTTATAATATACAGTAGTATGTCAACCCCAAAGTGGTGTTATTAAATATTGTAATAAAACTGCACTATTAGCGCTTTAAGAAGCTTACATTGTATTGGAGAGAAATGCAATGTTTCTGAATGTCCGCACTGTTACATGTTTTTTCTTTGTCCATAATTTAGGTCTTTTGCAGTTAGAAGAGGGTGGATTAGAAAATGAAAGTCTGTATGAAATGGAGGGAATCAACAAATGTATCTTCTTTTTGTAAGTTAATTCTATTATTAGATAAATGAAGCAATGCAAAACAGTAACTATACTATATGTACAAAAGCTCATAGTTTTATTATCTGTTTAATGTTTTGTTTAGTCGCCAATGGCGCCAGTGGCATCGTCTGCTTCGTCGTAAAAGTCGTGCTCTTGTAAAGTCTAGATTCTTTTACTGGCTTGTTATCATCATCATTCTTTTAAACACTGTCATCATTGCAACTGAACACCACAATCAGCCAGAAGCACTTACAAGAGCTCAAGGTAGGTGTTATTTATTCTTTGTATTTCACAAATTATTGCATTTTAAGTTTTGGTTTTGGTGTGTTTTGCTGTGGAATGAAAGAAAATTGGATATTAAGAAATCTCATTAGCATAACACTGTAAAATTATGAACCTTTCATGGGACATGCTATAGTTACTTGGTAGCATAGCACGGATGGGATTCAAATTATTAACAGGTTCTATGGGTGTGTTGGGGAAGTGAGGCCTGCAGATTTTTTGGGTCAAGAGGGCGCATGCTCAGCAGCACAAACATTTCCAAAGGGGTCCAGGCCCTCCTCTTGGGCCGCCCCCCCCTTCCCCACAGTACTTTATGTTACCCAGAATGTTCTTTGTCCCCATAGTATAAATTATTCCCCATATATTAATTGTTACATCTGTGGGGGTCTGACAGCCAGAACCCTTTCAGATCAGCTTTTCTGAGTCCCCACCCTTGCCCCCATACAATATAATGGCCCCAAACACTGCCCCCTTACAGTATAATGGCACGGTAATGAGTTAAAGTTTTCAACTCCCAGGTGGAGGTATTCCCTGAAATGCCCTAAGAACAGATTAGGTCAGAATTCTGCAGTAAACTGCCACCAGTTGCCCAACACTATTACCACAATGTTTTCACTAGAGCCCACTTCAAGGCAGGTTGGACTCGGCTGCTAAGGACCCAAGTCACAAAACCAAGGAGTATCAGACAGCAGATGCACTAACAAAATAAGAAATAAAAATAAAACCAGCAAACCAGGGGAGTAGATCGTACCAAAACATGAGTATCAGAACAGAGTCGTAGTCCAAGACAGAAGTCAATACCAAAAAGTCAGTACCAATTCCAAGCTATAAGCTAAGGTGGGGGGAGGTAAACCAGGAGAAATAGCCAGCAGTCAGAACCAGAAGATCAATATGAAAAGTCCTTTTCTAAGCAGAGTAAGAGCCCTAGTTCCACCAGACAATCACAGGCAAAGACTGAATTTCGGCAGAGTTTAATTACTCCACCTATACGTAATTGAATGGTGAGACAGATCTCTAACTTGGTCTGTACCTTAAAGTTCTGACACGCGGAGGCGTGGCCTGGCACTGAATCCAGACACACGCATAACCGGCTCCGGAGCACCTAAGCTTCTTTCTCCTGTTTTGGGGCTCCGACCTGGGTCCCCCCGCTTCTATCACTACCCGGACTTCTCTCTGCCCATCCTGAGATACGGCACTCAAGTCCCGACGTCTGTTGGAGGCTTCTACTCTGCCGCACTGGGGCCTCCCCATACTCAAGGGATGCCATCTTGCTGAGCTCCCTCTTCTTCCTCATACCCGACGCTTGAGTCCACACCTGACCGCAGCACCAAAACTCTCCTTCCTCCACCGGCTGTCAGCCTGGCTACTCTACAGTAGCCAGCCCTGTTCTCCTGTCATGGACTCTGTGGGTGGACCCCAATGGGGTCTGAAAATTTACAGCAGCCCACATTGCAATAGTTACGTGGAGCATGGCCACCAACTTGCACTCTCTAGCATATCTAGAGTATATACACACAATAAATTGTGGACACCTCAAAAGTTATGTTTAAAATAAAATTTATACCTTTTATTATATGTTAAAAACAACACATAATGGGAGAAAGTTTAACCACATAATCAAAGAATATCACCTGGGGTAAGTATACAAGCATTTAAATAAGGTAAAAATAGTGAAACTGGGTTATTCACCCCCCCCCCCCCCCCGTGCGTTTATATTTTTATATTTGTTTTCAAATCAATTTTTAAGATTTTGCAATTTTGCACCTATATATTGTTTGTAAGAGAATTGTCCCTTTTGGTATTAATATGTATAGTTTTACACTACTATATTTATTGCACTTTAATACATATCATGTATACACTTGTATTCACATTGATTTTTATACATACTTTGTTTCTTTTGTGATATGATATATGTATTGTCATTACTCTAGCGCAGGGGTCGGCAACCTCTGGCATGCGTGCCACTCTTGGCACACGAGGCTTATCTCCCTGGCACGGCAGCGGACTCCTCACCCAGCAGTTTCGATCGGACCAAACACGGCCGAAACGAAACTGCTATTATTTTACTGTGGGGTTTCTTCAGACCCCCGAGTATAATAAGCGGAGCCCCCGGGGAGATGATCAAACATAAAAAACAATGTTACTCACCATTCCACGCTCCGCAGCTGCTGTGTACTCTTCAGACGCTTCTGCCTGAAGTCAGCTGACAAGGCCTCAGGTGTCACGTCTGCGTCTGACGTAATTACGCATAATAACGCTACGTGACCCCTGAGACTCAATGAGCGGTCGCTGACTACAAGCAGAAGCGCCCGAAGATACAGAGCGGCTGCGGAGCATGGAATAGTGAGTAACATTGTTTTTTATGTTTCATCACCTCTCTTCGCCCTCCACTTATTATACTCTGTGGTCTGAAGAGACCCCACAGTATAATAATAGCTAGTGAGTGGCACAAATTGGAATATTATAAAAGTTAGAATATTATACCGTGTGCAGGGGCTACTATGGGGACATAATACCGTGTGCAGGGGCCACTATAGAGCATAATACTATGTGCAGGGGCCACTATGGGACATATACCGTGTGTAGGGGCCACTATGGAGCATAATACCGTGTGCAGGGGCCGCTATGGGACATATACCGTGTGCAGGGGCCGCTATGGGACATAATACCGTGTGCAGGCACCGCTATGGGACATATTGCTGTGTGCAGGGGCCGCTATGGGACAAATACCATGTGCAGAGGCCGCTATGGGACAAATACCGTGTGCAGGGGCTACTATGGGGACATATACCGTGTGCAGGGGCCACTATGGAGCATAATACCGTGTGCAGCGGCCTCTATGGGACATATACCGTGTGCAGGGGCCGCTATGGGACATAATACCGTGTGCAGGCACCGCTATGGGACATATTGCTGTGTGCAGGGGCCGCTATGGGACAAATACTGTGTGCAGAGGCCGCTATGGGACAAATACTGTGTGCAGAGGACGCTATGGGACATAATACCGTGTGCAGGGACCGCTATGGGACAAATACTGTGTGCAGAAGCAGCTATGGGACAAATGCTTTGTGCAGAGGCTGCTATGGGACAAATACCGTATACAGAGGCCGCTATGGGACAAATGCTGTGTGCAGAGGCCGCTATGGGACAAATACCGTGTACAGAGGCCGCTATGGGACATAATACCGTGTGCTGAGGCCGCTATGCGATCTAATATCGTGTACAGAGGCCGCTTTGGGACATATACCTTGTTGCAGGGGCCGCTATGGGACATAATACCGTGTGCAGGGACCACTATCGGACATTATTCTGTATAACGGTGTGTTTTCTATATTAAGGATGTGTTTTTGCACAGAAAACTTTTTTTTTTTTTTTTTTTTTTATGACTTGGAAGGGACCTCAAGGGCCATCGAGTCCAACCCCCTGCAAAAGCAGGTTTTCCTAAATCATCCCAGCTATATATTTATCCAGTTTCCACTTGAAGATTCCAATTGATGAAGAACTCACCACCTCCCGTGGCAGCCTATTCCACTCCCTCACTACCCTCACTGTCAAAAAGTTTTTCCTTATGTCTAATCTATATCTCCTTCCCCTTTGTTTTTTTACATCGAATGAAAAAGTTCCAGTGGCCTAAGAATATAGCTGCATCCAGATACATAGTGTGTATTCACCATAAGGATGCTGCCATACGGTGCTCCTGGACACATTTACCACTAATTGCGGGATGTACATGGACTTTCATTGCTTCTAATCAGAAAGTACAGGAGTGTCCCAGGAAATAGCAGTAAATGCATGTGTCCTAAAGCATCTGGAGTAGAAGTTTCTTCTACTTTTGTAGTCATATACGATCCCGCTTTTTGTCTTATGTGTATTAGGAGTCATTTTTTGAGACAACGCTATGTACTCACTATAAAGCGTTGTTTCACTAGGTTGCCGTTCACTGCTGTGTGCATAAATGTAACGATCCTGGGGATCTGTTATCGTGTTTGTGAACTGTAGGGGAACAGATGTTCTTATAAAGAATGCTACTTCCCTACTTTTAGATTGACTAGGGGCATTTTCTACAAGGGTTTAGCGGGAGTGGAAGTATTTGTGGAGTGAAGTGAGATTCTTGGATACATAAGATATCAGGTTTCAATTTTTCGTATTGGAGGAACGCCTTGCAACATATCTGCAGGGAGTTAAATCCCTGTACATTATGCGAGACAATCTTACACATTGGGGAAGTGGTAGTATATGCTAGTTATCATGTAACTTACAAGGACTGCACAGGTTTTGCTAATATAAAGGTGAACAAGCAGGATCTCAGAATATTCCCAGACAGGATCAGAGGAGGGGTAGCGCTAGAAGGAAGGAAGAGCATTAACATAGAATAACAGTAACAATAAACTCAGCTTGATATCTAAGGCCAACAATGAGAGGGGTTTACAGTGGCAGTTGGCCCAATGGACAACATTTCAGTGCTTTCCGACATTATTAGATGCTTGTCTACCAGGGATAAATCCTACTTGGTCGGTATGTATGAGGGACGGGAGGAAGCTATTTAGATGAGTAGTGAGGATGGAGGAAAACAATTTTAATATCTAAGTTTAATAATAAAATGGGTCTATAGTTAGCAGGAGTGGTAGCATCTTTCCCCGGTTTAGGAATAACTGATGGTGGCGCTGAGCATATCTTGGTGGAATTTACCACCCTGCAAGACCTGATTAAACATTTGAAAGAGATGGTGCTCTTGAATTTTTTGTAGTATAAAGCAGAAAACCCATTGGGTACAGGGTGTTCCCATTTTTGAGGGCGTTAATGGCAGCATCTAACTCTTCTGTTGCAATGGAGCCATTAAGGACCACAGCCTGGGAAGATGAAACAAAGGAGATTGAGGGAATAGAGAAAAGAAGCAATCTCTAGAGGTGGGTCATAGTGGGGGCTGAGTAAAGTTTTTGGTAAAACTGGTGGAATTGTGTATATGTGGAGTTAGGGATAGAGGTCATAACACCCCTAGGTTCCCGTATTTGATAGACCATGTTCAGCCACTGAAGTGCTTGTAGTTTAGAGGCTAATAGCTTATCAGGTTTGTTTACGTAGCTATAAAATTGCGCCTGAGTCCACCATATGGCCTTTTCAGTCCCATGAGTTTGGGTGAATTCAAGCTGTAATTTAACATGCCCAATGTATTTTACCAGGTATCGGGAAGGTTGATGCTAGTTAGCAGTTTTGAGTTTAAGGAGTTGTGAGGATGAGACCCTCAATTCATGTATCTTTCTTGGACATGTATCATTCTTTATTCGTATCAGTCTCACATATCTGTAGGAATGTAGAGCTGTGTTTACATTGGTGGTCAATTCGCTCCAGTGGTTTTATGTGCATACCATGGAGAGAAGGCCTTTCTGACCCGTCAGTGTGATATCCCAGATGTCCAAAGGGGGGAGAGTGAGCTAATGACCTGAAACTAACCCAGGCACCCACCTTACCTTCTAACTGGCATAGATTCCTCTTTTCGTGAGGAGAGGGCTGCCTGGGGGGGTGAAGTGTGGAGCTGGACAGGGTCTTCACACTGAGGTGGGGTGAGGTTTTGGGGTCTTTGTGTGGAGCCTGGAGGAGAGACAGCTAAGAGAGAGCTGTGCTCAGGAACCTTCCTTAGGTCTGGTATTACTCTATTCCTATTTTTGTTTTATGTGCTGTATCATCGTACTTTTGCTCGTATATTTATGCTTGATCATATTAATATTGTATATTTCTGCATATGCTATTAATTAGTACCAACCCACTTGGGTTATTAAATATATAAAATGTATAAAGCTCGTTTCATTCTATCCTACGAACTCGGTTCGCTCACGGGTTGTGAGTGGAAGGTTAAGAAGGGTGATCGCAGGTAGGCCAAGGGGCTTGGCAAGGCGATATTCTTCACAGGAGTTTATGCTTTAAATGTAACTGAACTTTGATCCATTCTCTTTCTAAGCGAGAGACCTCCGCTATAACGGAACCTCAGATCATGGCTTGATGGACCACCCAATTAATAGCTGGGTCTGTGTCTGCTCTGTTAATAGCAAAAAAAAATGGGTAAGAGCATCTGTGGTCTGTTGTAGGGGGGATTGAAGGCAATGTCTGTCATTACCAAGTTGTGGTCTGACCATGCACATGGGACACGGTGGGCACAGACTAGATCAGGGAGTATGGAGGTTGAGAGAAGAATTCTATCAATCCTAATATAGAGGTGGACTGGAGATAAGTAAGTATAGGCATTAAATTCATGCCAGGCATCTGCTACATTGAGAGTCTGAAGGGCTGAACGGATTTCTCCTTTGGCCTTAGAGGAGAGCTTATCTGTGGAAGGGGAGGAGTGATCAAGGACGGCATTGACAGTAAAGTTAGTAACCACACCATTTAAGTTAGTAAAGTCTAGTTGGCTTAGTAAAGCACACAGATCATGGAAAAAAGCGACAGGAGAGTCATTGGGGGAGTAGGAATTACAAAGGCAAAAATGCTGGCCATAAAAAAAGACATTGAAGGACTGAACAATATTGAATAAGTGTGAAGCAAAAAAAAAAAAGTAAAAAATGTTAAATAAAAATATCAAAAATATGCCCCTTTACGAAATAAGATTGGTATTGCTGTGTACATAACAACCTGTACAAAAAAAAAAATATTTAAATTGTATGTTGTTAAAAAATGAAAAATGGAATAAAGAGTCGTTTGCACCACAAAATGGTACCAATAAAAAGTATAGCTCATTCCATAGAACAAGCCCTCAACTAGCTCCTTTACAAAAAAAGCTCAAATGTTTTTGTCTTTCAAAAGATAGCAGTGCAAAAAAAAAAAAAATTCCCCCTGATGTTTTTTTATTTTGTAAAACAGAGAAATGGATCATCATAGGCATTGTAATTGTCTTCCCCGCTTTTTTTCTGGCTCATCATGGCTGTGCTTCTTGCACACCCAGGTTTCACCCTAGTGCCCCTACCAGAATGAATACCAGTAGTAGTACCGCACCTTCTGCCACTACTTCTTCCATCACCAACAGTCATGTCCACTTTCACCTCTGCCTCCTCTACTTGCAAAAAATGCTGACTGTTCACATCCTTTTCATTAACAAGAGGAAGACATAGCTTTCTCAGTAGGTGCCACATCAGTACCAGAAATCAAAAATGAAGAAGATATGATTGACAGTCCAGAAAGGCCCTGCGGTAAGTTAGGTGTTACAACATTAGAGGGAGGAGGAGAAAGAAGCCTGACAGTATCCTCCTGTGATTGAGATGAGCGAGCTAAGTAATCAAAAACTTCATCTTTATTCTGAAGTACAACAGTTCTACAGCTACTGACACTGCTACCAAAACCAGAAGTAGTGTTGCCACCTACACTCTTATTGTTAATACTAGCATGAGTATTTCCTACTCCCCTCGCCTTTAGCCTGTCCCCTGTTTTTTTTTCCAGTCATTTTACTGCACAATGCTTAATTATAATAATGATTGACAACAACTGTTTTTATGTATTTATTTTTACAAAAACTATTGCAAGAAAAATAGCAAATCACTAAATGGATTCTGGTCAGTGAGTATTAGACTAGAACTGCATCAGTAAGTTGTTTCACATTCCCCCCATTACAATTGCAGCAGTTTGTATGTATATTTTGAAAGAAAAAAAAGCCCTCAACAAATTGAAGATTTTTCAGATTAGCAGGCTGCATCACGGTTATGCCATTAGAATGGCAGTTTGTATGTATTTAACAAAAAAAAAAACTAAACTCTTGCCCAAAAAAAACCTTAAAATATTTTTCACTAACAGGACTGACTTTGTCCGTGAAAACAATGTCTTTTGGTTAAGTTTGACTCAGACCTTTATCCCCCATATCCAATCACTCGTACCCTCATGTCAAGTTATCTGCACCTCAGAATCCACCATTTACCATTTACCCTAGAAAATCTGATTAACTCACCACTTCTACAGCTTTAAGCGCATCCTAAAGACACATATTTTCAGTCAGGTTTATCACAATTCCTAATCTAAATCATTCTGCAGTTAGGCTCTTTAAAACTAACCCTCCACTGTTCACCCTCCTCCATTACCCCAGCAGGTAACGGGCCCTATATACTTACCGATTCCCGGGGTCCCGCTCACGGCCGCCTGCGCTTCCGATTCTACGGAGGCAGCTGTGCGCAGTAACGGGGATCGATATGAGGCCGCGGGCCGAAAACCACAATCACTGCTATCATTATAATATAATAATAATAATAGTATAACACTTAATAATAATAGTATAATAATCGGAGGCCCAGGGGAGGTGAGGAAACATAAAAAACAATGTACTTACCTCTCCTGCACTTCTCCAGGCTTGTTTGGTGACGTCCCCGACGTCATTTTGCGTCGCGACGTCGCCCCGCATCACATGACGCGGGCCTGGTCCAACATTGAAGGCGGCTGAAGTGGCAGGGAGTGGACCGGAGCGAGGAACAGGTAAGCAACGTTGTTTTTTTATGTTTCTATCCTCCCCTGGGTCTCCGATCATTATACTCTGGGGTCTGAAAAGACCCCAGAGTATAATAATTGTTCATGGGTGGTCCACAATGGACATAATACTGTGTGCAGGGGCCACTATGGGGCAAAATACTCAGTGCAGGGGCCACTATGGGGAATAATAGTGTGTGCAGGGGCCACTATGGGATATAATACTGTGTGCAGGGGCCACTATGGGATATAATACTGTGTACAGGGGCCACTATGGGGAATGATACTGTGTGCAGGGGCCACTATGGGACATGATACTGTGTGCAGGGGCCACTATGGGACATGATACTGTGTGCAGGGGCCACTATGGGACATGATACTGTGTGCAGGGGCCACTATGGGACATGATACTGTGTGCAGGGGCCACTATGAGGCATGATACTGTGTTCAGGGGCCACTATGAGGCATGATACTGTGTGCAGGGGCCACTATGGGGCATGATACTGTGTGCAGGGGCCACTATGGGGCATGATATTGTGTGCAGGGGCCACTATGGGGCATGATACTGTGTGCAGGGGCCACTATGGGGCATGATACTGTGTGCAGGGGCCACTATGGGGCATAATACTGTGTGCAGGAGCCACTATGGTACATAATAGTGTGCACAGGAATGCGTTTTTTTTGGGGGGAGGTTGGAGGGGGCGGTTCGGGGGGGGGGTGATTGGGGGCAGCAGTTCGGGGGGGGGGCCCATGTCAAATGTTCGCCTTGGGGCCCAGCCATTCCTAGTTACGCCACTGACTGTAACCTTGTATGTTCAGGCACAGTCTGCAAAAATGACACTGGCTAGTGATGGCTTCTACAGCTTTACTTATTGTGTACATAAAAACAAAAGCCTTTATGGTAAAATGGCTGGACCACTGTACGAGCCATGCTACCTCCCATGCCACCCCTGCTACCTCTCGTGTCACCTCCTCTACCACATAGATTGTAAGATCGTGCGAGCAGAGCCCTCACTCTTATTGTATGAATTGATTTATTACTCTCTAATATCTAATTTTGTCTGTACTTTAAAGGCGTTGTCCAGGCAAAAATGGACAACCCTTTTAAATGTTTAAATAAGCTGGGGGCAGTGAAAAAAAAAAAAAAAAAAAATGCATACTCACCTGTCCCTGTTGCTCTGGTGTCCTCCTGCAACTCCCGGTTCATCTGCTCCGGCGGGTCTCTTCCAGAGTTGTGATAAAGCCGCCTCAGCATAACTCCAGAAGAGACCCTCCGGAGCAACAGGGACAGGACTATATTGGCAGTAGTAGCAACACTGGAACAATAGGGCTTTGTATCCATCCCAGCAGGGCTCCATTGTATTACTACACAGCTCTGAGTGATCAAAGAAACATGCATTGTGCAGGGAGATCAGACCTGGTTGATAATTGTATCATTCCACTTGGTCTCAGCTCTATACAAAAAATCTGGACTTGAGTGCATTATTCAATCAGACTTGCTGCCGCTGGTGACCTCATTCTGGGAGGTGGCATAAAGGGTATAAAAGATGAGGTAAGAGGCAATGGGAGGAGATTGGGCTGAGACTACAAGAGTTTACTGAGAGACTGTGATGAGAGCATGTAGGCTGGATTGTTATTATTAATGCCACAGGCCAAGAAGCCTCCACTGGGTTACTCACACATACCAGAGCATGTGTGAGTGTTGGACTACAGAACCACATCAAGGAGATGTGTGGTAAAGTAATTATTTCAATTTTATTCCCTTTTATTTTAAGTACTGTATATTGTAACTAGTAACTGTTAATGATTGCATACATCTACATATCTGTTCTGAACTGCATGTGTTAGATGTTAATACCGACCCATTTAGGGGTTAATAAATATATAAAATTTAGAAAGTTTGTCTTGTATTTATCTTGTGAACCCGGCACTCACTGGCGGTGAGTGTGGTTTTTATATGAAAGAAGACTCAGGTGTGGACACAGCGGTGTTGGCGCACTGAGGATCTTTCACATTGGTGGTAGCGGTGGGATCTTAGGATAAACGGCGTGTGTTGGTGACCTTTATCACTCACATGCTGGGGATTATGGTAATCATATGAGACAAGCTCGGTATTAAAGCAAGCATTAAGATACAGTGAAAGTTTGATACAGTGCTGTCCCCCCTCCCTTACTCTTTGTATTCTATCCTATCTTTTATTTGGCAAATACCAGTGGATGGCTATTGGGCTCAGAAACAGAGCTCAAGAATTGCTGAACCAGGCTTTTGGAGATCCTGAGCGTATGGCTGAAATGGAGGCAGCCACAATCATGCAGAGAATCGAGCAGAGTCCTGATTTTGGGGCTAGGCCAGGAAGTGCGGCAAGCAGCCCGGTCCCAAGGATTACTTCACCAGGAGGGACCAGTAGCCCCAGCCTTGCTATGGGAATGGCTTCATACTGGCAAACGGCCCTGCAGCAAATAGGCACTAGTGACCCTAACACATACCTGCAGGTGTTGTACTGTTTTCAGGAAGCTGTAGAACGAGAACGGCAGGCTGAACGGCAGGCAGAGAGAGAGAGGAAGGCAGCAGAATGGCAGGCAGATCGTGAGGCAGCAGAACGGCAGGCTGAGCGGCAGGCAGAGAGAGAGAGGAAGGCAGCAGAACGGCAGGCAGATCGTGCAGGCTGAGCGGCAGTATCAGCTTGAGCTCAAAAGGATGGAGCTCTCCCAGCGGGCACAAACCGCCCATGCGCAAACTCCAACAACCCTGCAGAGACCCTCAAGTTGGAAGGAGAAGCCAGGCCGGAGTTCACCACAGCCGTCTGTCGTCATGTCGGGTGAGACAAACTATGCCCACGGGTAGTCCCTCCCCTGTCCCAAGAACTCTGGGCACCCTAGTGACCTTCCCCAAACCCTAAGGGGAGGTGCGGCGGGGCCATGCCTGTAACCAGACAGGACATTTTAAGGAAGAGTGCCCCAACCGCCCTGAGAGCTTCCCTGCTTCCCAAGCCACAGCAGGTGGCCCATCTGTGTATCTGGACTGGGGTGCAGGAAAAGGAATGCGGACTGTGGGACTATTGACTGATTTGCCTGCTAAGGTACTGTTGGGAACTGATTTAGGACCTATGATGTCCCAATATGGGGTGGGGAGCGTCCCAATATGGGGTGGGGAGCACCCCAATTTACTGTGATAAACTGTCTATGATTAATGCTGATAATGTGTCTGTCATATCTGCAGAGAGGGCCCGTAAACCCCTCTCTGAGATACTTCCCATGGCAGTCAATGTAAATGCTAATGAGTTGCCTTCATCTGAGAGCAGGGAAGATGCAAATGAGCTTCCTGCAACCCAGCTCAGCAAAAATGTTATTGATGCTTTGTTCACCCCCGTGCTAGGAGCCAATGAGACTTTGTCTGTAGACACACCCACATCTGCGGGGGCGTCTCCCTCCCAGCTTGTTAACATGTCTACTGCAGATCTCATTGAGGCCCGGTGTGAATTAACAATTGCTAATGAAGGTACTGTCAATGTAATTGCCAATGCTTGTGAAAGTGTACAGGGTAGCTCTTCTGAGTCACTGGAAGCGACTTCTACTATTTCGCCCAGTGCATCCAATAAGCACCCAACTGCTGACCATGTACCAGGTGGTCAGGTAGGCTATGGGGATCTTATGGCCCATCCAGGTGAGGGACGGACTGCTGATAGTGCGGTGTTAGCCCGCAGCCAGAGTGCTAAAAGGGTGGAGGGCGTTCCGACCCTTGAACCGTTGCCTACACCACCTGGAGTCGGTGCTGAGACCGCCATGACTAGCCTCACTCCCTTGAAGCCGGAGGAGTCCGGCCGGTATGAGACATACACGTCTCTTCGGTCCAGTTCTATTCCAGGAGTGCCCATGGCCCAAGTGCAGATGGCATGGGGTACTGGAGATGTGATCCCCGAAGGGGGTATGTCAAATGCATTACCTGTCAATGTATTGTGGGGGGATGTTTTGGGGAAGCATGATCTCAGTCATTTGCCCAAGGTATCACCATCACCCACCCAAGTACAGGAGGAACAGGGTCCAAACATACCTGTGCCAGAACCAGAGGTGCCCCTAGGTTTGGAAGCAAAAGGGGAGGTGCAGAATCCCCTAGAACTCTCTCAACTAGCGGCTAGTGTGAGAGAGACCCTGAGAGACCGCCGGGATGGGGTCTCTGAACTGGTATCCCAAAGACTTGGGGTTATGAGTGTGGCTCCACAGGGTGCCAGCACTCAGAAAGCGGACCCAGAACAGGCAGGAGGTAGCCAAGTGTACGTGGATCAGGGCCTGAGCCTTAGAAGTGTCCCTAGTCAGACTAGAGAGCCAGAAGGGTCCGGCAGCTATGTAACATGCACCTCTCTTTTGTCTCACTCCAGCCAAGAGTTCAGAGATGCTGTCCAAGCTGACCCTAGTCTGGACATATTGAAGGCGCGTGGCGCTCAACCACCCTCGGAGTCTGACAAGGCCCGAGTCTGCTGGGACCCCGGGGGGAGGTGAGGGAGCCTTGGGGCCAGAGCCTGAGAAGCTAGAGGTGGAGGTGCTTTCAGAAGAGGGGCGTAGTCCCCTACTTCCTGCAAGCCCCATCTAAAGGGGGAGGTGTGATGATTCTGCTTAAATATGGCTATAACTCAGAGATGTATTTTGATCTCTGGGTATAGTATCTCCCTTCTTACCTGCATTTGTTCATAATGTGCGCAGCTATAAGCCTAGGTGTATATTGGCAGTAGTAGCAACACTGGAACAATAGGGCTTTGTATCCATCCCAGCAGGGCTCCATTGTATTCCTACACAGCTCTGAGTGATCAAAGAAACATGCATTGTGCAGGGAGATCAGACCTGGTTGATAATTGTATCATTCCACTTGGTCTCAGCTCTATGCAAAAAATCTGGACTTGAGTGCATTATTCAATCAGACTTGCTGCCGCCGGTGACCTCATTCTGGGAGGTGGCATAAAGGGTATAAAAGATGAGGTAAGAGGCAATGGGAGGAGATTGGGCTGAGACTACAAGAGTTTACTGAGAGACTGTGATAAGAGCATGCAGGCTGGATTGTTATTATTAATGCCACAGGCCAAGAAGCCTCCACTGGGTTACTCACACATACCAGAGCATGTGTGAGTGTTGGACTACAGAACCACATCAAGGAGATGCATGGTAAAGTAATTATTTCAATTTTATTCCCTTTTATTTTAAGTACTGTATATTGTAACTAGTAACTGTTAATGCTTGCATACATCTACATATCTGTTCTGAACTGCATGTGTTAGATGTTAATACCGACCCATTTAGGGATTAATAAATATATAAAATTTAAAAAGTTTGTCTTGTATTTATCTTGTGAACCCGGCACTCACTGGCGGTGAGTGTGGTTTTTATATGAAAGAAAACTCAGGTGTGGCCACAGAGGTGTTGGCGCACTGAGGATCTTTCACACTCCTATTGAAATGAATAGGAGGCGGGGTTTTTTTTGAGGCAGATTCCATCCCAAAATCAGCCTGCAAAAAACTGTGTGAACATACCCTAACTTTTTATTTGTTTATATATATATATATATATAATATATATATATATATATATATACATATATGTGTGTGTGTGTTTTTTTCACTTTTTACATGTCCCACAAGGGGACTTGAAGCTGGGATCTCAGATCCCTGTGCAATGTACTGCAATACATAGCATTGCAGAACATCGCACACTAGTTCCTATTGGAACTATGCATAGGCCGGCCTCCTGGCTGCCATGGCAATTTCTCAGAACCCAAGATCTTATCTCGGGGGGAGGGGGGTCCGAGGATCGGCGATCTTGGATGGATGCCATGAACGCTATTGATCATGACATCCAGGGCGTTAATCCGCCGGAGTATCTGTTACTCAGCCGAGAGCCGGAAGTAATGCCGCAGGCACAGCTCCTGTGCCTGCAGCATTACAGCGCTGTACTGTTACAGTGCTGAGTGCGAACTATACAGACGGGAAGGGGTTAAAGTCTGTTCCCTGATTTCATTTAATTTCTTACGCTTGAGCTCCCAGGATATTTTTTCTTCATTGAGAATTAACTTCATGAACCTGATGGCTATCGGTTGCTTCTTTTCCCCATTTAAGCATCAAGTTTGCATTCTTGATTCTGTCAGCTCGACAAGTGTTAAATCCTTAAAGGGGTTTTCCAGGCAAAAAAAAAAAATCTTAAAAAAAAAAAAAAAAAAAGTCTGTTAGTGCTACTAATGGGTCAATAAGTGCACCCAAATACCTTAAGCAGTGTTTTGAGCGATTTCTGGGTTTCTCTGGGAGCTCCTGGCATCATCTGCATTTATTTACATGATGTAGCTTCCTGCTGTCTTAGCTAATGCAATGCATCATGGTAGTTATAGGCTGACTCACACTACCTCACTCTCATTCCCTCACACAACTCCTGTTTCCCTAGCTTTCCTGCCCACTATTAGCCCTTCCCAACTAACTAACTCAGCCCACCCCTCCACCCAATCATACTTGCATGTCTTCCTCTCCAGACTTCCTTTCTGGGACGGCTCCTCCTTTTCTTTAACTCTGCCGGCACGTGCACAGTGTGTTTGGTGACATGGTGCTGTTTGGTGACATGGTGAGTACCACACTCAACATGGACCAGATGAAGGAAAGAGTTGTCTCAGGAGCTTAGAAAGAAAATCATAGACAAACATGTTAAAGGTAAAGGTTATAAAACCATCTCAAAATAGCTTGAGATAACTGTGACTACAGTTGCACATATTATTCAGAAATTTAAGATCCATGGGACTGTAGCCAAACTCCCTGGACGTGGCTGCAGGAGGAAAATTGATGACAAATCAAAGAGAAGGATAATACGAATGGTAACAAAAGAGCCCAGAGAAACTTCTAAAGAGATTAAAGGTGAACTTCAAGCTCAAGGAACATCAGTGTCAGATCGCACCATTCGTCGTTGTTTGAGCCAAAGTGGACTTCATGGGAGACGACCAAGGAGGACACCATTGTTGAAAACAAAATCATAAAAAAGCCAGACTGGAATTTGCCAAACTACATGTTGACAAGCCACAAAGCTTCTGGGAGAATGTCTTATGGACAGATGAAACAAAAATCTAAATTTTTGGCAAGGCACATCAGCTCTATGTTCACAGATGAAAAATGAAGCATATCTTGAAAAGAACACTGTCCCTGTTATGTTCTGGGGCTGCTTTGCTGCATCTGGCACAGGGTGTCTTGAATCTGTGCAGGGTACAATGAAATCTTAAGACTATCAAAGGATTCTAGAGAGAAATGTGCTGCCCAGTGTCAGAAACCTTGGTCTCAGTCGCAGGTCATGGGTCTTGCAACAGGATAATGACCCAAAACACACAGCTAAAAACACCCAAGAATGGCTAAGAGGAAAACATTGGACTATTCTGAAGTGGCCTTCTATGAGCCCTGACCTAAATCCTATTGAGCATCTTTAGAAGAAGCTGAAATATGCCGTCTAGAAAAGGTACCCTTCAAACCCGAGATAACTGGAGCAGTTTGCTCATGAGGAGTGGGCCAAAATACCTGTTGAGAGGTGCAGAAGTCTCTGACAGTTACAGGAATCGTTTGATTGCGGTGATTGTCTCAAAAGGTTGTGCAACAAAATATTAAGTTAAGGGTACCATCATTTCTGTCCAGGTCTGTTTCATGAGTTTTCTTTTTAAAAAAAATTCTGTTGAAGCATGGTTGAAAAGCAATGTCTGACTTTCATTTGTTCATTTTCATAGAATTTTTATATATTATTACTTTTGTCAGATTCAAGTTATTTCTGTGACTATTGTGGGTTTTTCTTTCATTAAACAAGGGGTACCAACAATTTTGTCCATGTGTGTAGATCACTTGGGACATGCATCTAGTTCCCATTACAACCACTGAAGCCCTCCGCTCCCCTACCTCCAGACACATAATTACGTTTCATGCTAGGTCTAGAGCAGAACGATGGGGACCACGCCCACAAGTCTCCGGAGTGGCTTAGATAGAGGCTACACCCAAGAGGGGCGGGCTTAGGGATTTATAAGGTATAGAGCCATCCGGGACACTGCCGTTTTGCACAGGTATCCTGATGAGCCAGTGGTTGCTGTCAAAACACGTAGGGATAAATAGCACCTAATTTCAAACCTTTTCATAGGGAAAAGCCCGCTTTGCTAAAAGTCTTGGAGTTAACTCTATTGTGCACTACTCAGAGTATGCTCTTTTCAAACCGCACCCACACTTAGGTATATTATAACTCCTGGTCCACTCTGAAGGCTTTTGATATATCCCTGTATCCCAGACATCCTATCATATGGGACCCATTATTTAGCATAACGTCCTTGAAGTTTATTGTTTATGGAAGCCTTTATGTATTGACATTAACGTGATTTGGGATTATATTTCCTAATGTTGGACATTTTTTATTACAATATTGTACACTATCATTAAGCCACTGCTTATTTTCTTTGTATTCAGTGTATCAAATGGTGTATCAAATAGTGTCAGACCTATACATTACTCCTAGCAGCAGTTTAATCTAGGATTCGATATACACATTTTTTTTTATTTTAGGATCCGAGAATATAATTTTATAATTACAGTGGGGAAAAAAAGTATTTAGTCAGCCACCAATTGTGCAAGTTCTCCCACTTAAAAAGATGAGGCAGGCCAGTAATTGACATCATAGGTAGACCTCAACTATGAGAGACAAAATGAGAAAACAAATCCAGAAAATCACAGTGTCTGATTTTTAAAGAATCAGAGACAGGGGGTGGACTATTAAGATAACACACTTAGATGCATTCTTGACCAAGGATTCAGATGCTCCACACGTAGGGCTCCTACCCTAGATTCAATGCCTTCTCCCAGTTTCAAGAAATAAAAGGCTTTTTCAAGTGTGGTTCGGTAGCATGCGCTGTAATTTCGTTATCAGATCAAAGATATTTTCAGAAGAATGGATGGCATGTGATATTAGATCAATGCCTTTAAAAACTTCAACACAAGTGATATATTATATGTTATATATTGTAGTGAATGCACTGATTGTTGCCTTTGCTTTTTAGTCTGCGTTTAAAAGAAAGGATTAGGGAACATTTAAATGACCATTACAAGATAATCCATCCAATGTCGCTAAACACTTTCATAGTGTCCACCAGGGGGATACATCTGCTCTACACTTTTTTTTTTTTTTTTTTTTGCATTGGAGTGAGTTAAGAAAAACAGAGGTGGATCAGAAAAAGGCCCTCTTGGAAAAGGAAGGCTTTTGGATTTTCATGATGTGCACGGTTTGTTCTAATGGCCTTAATATTCTGAGTGAGTTAATTTTAAGCTATTGAGGTAGTTTGATACGTTTTCTTGCATTTTCTTGCATTGTTTGAACAGTGGTTCATCCTTAATTTCCTAGGAAGGTGGTCTCTAACTGGGTGGATTTCAGATGGGTCTTGTTTGGTTGTAGCTTTACTATGACCAAGAATCCTGTGTGGATCAGAAATGCATCAGAGGCCTAGACACTTTGCATCTTTTTCGTGCTGCTTTTACCCAGTTTGTATCCACTATGAAATAAAGGATTACAGTTTTATTGAGGACGAAGTGCTGCACTCCAAGTAGTTTCTTTTATATTTGAAATCCACTGATGCATCCTAGGTTAGGAGGAAATTAATTGGAATAGGACAGTAATAGTAACAGTAATAAGGTCAGGTTCCTCAGCTAGTCTGAACTGTTCATGATTACTTGACGTTACATCGAGGGTCACAGTAGGTTTTGTTACATGGTTGTGTGCCACTGATATACATGTACGCCATATCTATAGACAATTGATGTTGCACTACATCATTCCTTACTTCAAATAGGAGTGATATGTAATGGCTTAATTTATCACCCCTACAATATGGTAGTGGCAGCTTCTGTTTGTGACATTGTACCATCATGTACAGTCTCCAGATTTTACTTTACAATTTTGTAAGCATTCAAATGGAACAGAGTGAATTGGATGCATCATAATTAAGCCTGTATTATAAGATATCAAGGAGTCTGGAGTCTGAAACATGGAATAGCCTGTAAATTCTTAAAGAGGACCCTTGTTTTTCCTCTTAGAAATGTATAAATAAATTGACAATTAGGTGTTACCAATTAGAATGTAGTAGAACACACTACTAACAGTGCCAAATCAGTGCTGACAAAATTATACGGTGTAATTACACAACCATTTGACAAGGAGAATGGTATTGCCAAGTTGTTAATGTATGGATACATATTTAGGAGTAATGACTGAGAAATGGCACACAGTAACCTCCTAATGATCCCAGAATTAGGATGGGCCAAAGGGATGGCAAAAAGCAACTCTTGGCGTCTTGAAGGTGAAACACATATTTCCAGTTTAGAAGTAGAATAGACCCAACCATCCCTCAAAAGGATACTGTAGTATAGAAGCATTTGACATGGGATATGGGGGGGCATGTGATGGTTTACTAAAGTACTGGCAGCCAGGTCTTGAAATAAGAGAGCATTAGTACCTTCAAATAGGACCCCTGTGGCCTGGGTGACCATTTCTCTGTGGTTCTCCTAATCTTCAAGGTGTAAGTATAGGTTGTTTAAGTGGGTATGGTGAAATGTAAGCTCCTGGTGAAGAGAAGCACTGTGGGTAATTATCGCTACTTGAGTTTCTTCTTATAGTGAAACTCTTTTCCTGAAGTGTTTAAGCTCCGACTTAACATCAGTCAGTTATTTCAAAATAGGTGAGAGCCATATGGAAAGCCTTCTTTAAAAGGATGATAGATGGGAATGGAGTCAGTGTCGTACTAATTTCATATTTTTATTTTTTTTTTTTGAAGAGTAGATAACAAGTGTACAAAGTTATATGTAAAATAAAAAAAAAAAAAAAAGGCAGCTACTGTATTGCAGGAACTTAGTTGACAGGCTGACAGCCATTACTGAAGGGGTTGTGATACTTAGGGGCAACTTTAATTTTGTTTTTGATCCATCACTCAACTCTCTTGCGACGGCTAGAGACTACTTTTCACAGCTCCCAGCTAGCAGACGTGTGACGCATCCTGCATCGTCGAGACCAGGACTATACCTTTCATTCTCCGGCACATAACTCCTATAGCCGTATAGGCTTCTTCCTTGTCAGCCATCACGCCCTCATCTGGTCTCCTACCACCCATATCGCCCTTTGGTCTGACCACGTTCCTGTCCCTTGAGGTCCCGGACTTAGCACAGCGACCTTTCACGTGGCAATTGAACGATCTGAAAGGCACCTCTTGCAAGGCGGACATCAGTGAGACAATTAGAAACTTCGGCCTCAACCATGCTCATGACCTCACTCCTCTCCCGCTACAGTGGGAGGCGCTGAAGTGTGTGATCCACGGTGTGCTGATCAAACATGGAGCATGCCTTAAAAAGGAGCATGCCACTTGTGTCATTGCACGTCTTGCGCACATTCTCTCGCTGACTCATAAACGGACCCTTTCCCAGGAGGCATGACTGAATTTCTTAATGCTAGGGAGGAACTGTGTTCATATATCGACAAAATGTATCTGCATTCTAGAGACCGCGTTAGGAAACATTACTATGAGTTCGTGGATAAGTGCAGCTGCTCCCTCGCTCATCGCCTCCACCCTTGTGGCAATCTCGCATATATCCCTTGACTGTGTGACAGTTCGGGCACCACGGTCCATAACCCTATTGTTATAGCTGCAGCGTTCCGCTCTTTCTACCGTGACTTATATAACATCCACGGGCAGTATGCTGACCTCGACCCAGACTCTCTCCGTGATAAAATCCAAGAGTATGTGACTGACACGTCTCTTCCCACTCTCATGACCCTGACAGGGTTCTCCTCGACGCACCTTTTTCTGAGGAGGAAGTTTCCCTCGTCATTCAGTCCTCCCTGACAGGCAAACCTCCTGGCTCGGATGGGTTCACTACCCGCTTTTCCAAATGTTTTAGGGATCTCCTCTCTCCCACAATGGCTTGGGTATTTAATAGTGTTGACGACTCTTCCCCCTTCGCGGCGCAGTCCCTCTTGGCCCTGATCATGGTCTTTCCCAAGGCGGGCAAAGATCCGATTAGTTGTGCCAGCTACCGCCCGATCTCCCTCGTTAATATCGAAGTCAAATTGTTTTCCAAGATGCTGGCTGATCGTTTGCCCCCCCCCCCCAATGCTGGGCCTGATCCACACTGATCAGGTCGGATTTATACGTGGTCGCGGATAACGTATGTAAGACCCCTCTGGCAATGTCACTGGCTTGTTCTAACTCCTCTTCTATGTGCCTGCTTTCTGTAGACACTGAAAAAGCATTCGACCGGGTACACTGGGGCTTTCTGCATGCGACGCTTCAGCAGGTGGTTGTGGGTCCTGTTTTCTTGAGTAAGGTGTTTTCCCTCTATGGCGATGCGAAGGTTTAAGCCAATGGGATACTCTGATTCTTTCCCAGTACGGAATGGCACTCGGCTGGGCTGTCGCCGCTGCTGTATGCCCTGGTTATGGAGCATTTGGCGGTGGCGATATGGCGGTGTCTGGACATCCATGGTCTTCAGATGGGCAGTCGCCAGGTTAAGGCAGCTCTGTTTGCTGACGACCTCCTTCTTTATGTCTCTCAGCCATGCGTGTCTTTTCCGTCTATATTACGTGAGTTCAGCCGATTCGGTCACCTTAGTAACTTTAAAGTAAACCTTTCCAAAAGTGAGGCCCTTAACATCACTCTACCCCACAAAAAGGTTGCCCATCTTGCAGGCAACTTCCCGTTTAAGTGGAAGATCACTTCCTTCAAATACCTGAGGATTCATATTCCCCCTGACCCTTCCCACTTGTATCGTCTCAACTATCTCCCACTGCTCGAAACTCTTGCGCGGACCTCCGGAAATACAGTACATATGCTCTTACTTGATTTGGCCGTATTTACGCCCACAAGATGGATGTGGTCCCTCGGCTCTAATTTCAGTTCCAGTCGCTCCCCATTCACCTTCGGTGCACCTTTTTCACTAGAGTTCAGTTCCTGTTTGGGATGTTTGTGTGGGGTTCGGTGCAGAGTAAGATAAAATATCAGACATTGACCGGCCGCAAGGACAGGGGAGGTGCGGGCTTGCCAGATCCTAGACTTTATTACCGCTCCGTGGTCCTGCTCCGTCTTTTTGACTGGCGCTACCGCAGCATGGACAACCAATGGGTTTCTATCGAGGCTGATCTGCTATTGGTCCGCCTCCTCTCATTGCCGTGGATTCTGGCTCATTTCAGCCCGAGATCTGTCGGGTACTCATTCCTCTCTTCGCACTTCCTTAAGACCTGGGATTCGGTGTGTTCCAGCAGGAGAGTGACTAGAGTCCCTGGCCCCCTTAGTCCTCTCTTTCACAATCCTATGTTTCCCCCCCCCCCCCGGTTGCTCCGTAGATAGATTCCTTTGCTGGCGAAGCGGTGACGACATTAGACTTAGACAGGTCGCTGGGGATCCGCCCCTTCCTCTGTTGGCCCAGCTGCGTGCTTTTCACCCAGACCTTCACTTATCCTGGCTGTAGTATGGTCTATTTACAGCCTTCCTGCAGAAATTCTCTTTGCCCTCTCTTCTTTTCTCCACGCTGACTCTTCCCCGCGTGCACTCTCGGTTCTTTACAGCATTATTATCTAAGATGCTACCACTGGCTCCCCCTCTTACACAGGCCCCTGGGACTCAGACCATCACGCAGGCCACCCCCTTCCCCCCCCCCCCCGCCGACTGGGATAGGTCTTTCCTGTTCACACATAAGCTTTCTTGCCCTGCAGTGCGCAAGAAAAGAATTTCAAGAACATGTCTTGGTGGTACCGGTGTCCTGATTTCCTCCACAGAATTTATCCTGCTGTGACTGACCGGTGTTGGCGCTGTGGTACTGAGAAAGGCACCTTATATCACATCTGGTGGGAGTGTGACATTCTTAGGTCCTTTTGGGATGCTGTGTTCGCCATGTATGCTAAAGTGTGTGGTCGCACCATCGCAGCAACTCCCCAACTGGCCCTGGCAGGATCTCTGCGGTGAAGAAGGACCTCCTGCGACACTTTCTCACGGCTGCTAGAACCGTCATTGCCAGGCACTGGCAGAGCACTGTTGCACCCTCCGTGGTTGAATTTCTTCAGGAGCTTCTCCTAATAAGGAGAATGGAGGCTCTGGTGGCGGAGGATTCCCCGACCCCTCCAAATTTGACGCTCTCTGGCGGCCTTGGGTGGTGGTCCAGGAATCATCTGAGTTCTCTCTACAGTGATACCTTGTTATATATATTTTTTTCTTTTTCTCTCCTCCTTCCTTTGGAGGAGGTTACTGGTCGTTCTATCCTCACACTGTTACCCCGTACCCCCCTCTTTCTCTCCAGTATGTGTTTTTCCTAATTGTAGTTCCCATTGTGTGTTCCTTTGTTTGTCTGTTTGTTCTTCTCCCATTACCTTCAAGATGTGGTTTTTATGGTCCCGTATATCTGGGCCATCCATCCCTCTGTCATTGTATTATGCTCCACAGCGTTAGTTTGGGTCTAACCCCCCCCCCCCCCGACTCTTGTTTGCAGGCAAGGCCTTGCGTGCCTTTGCTCCACTTGTTTGCTCGCACTGTTTTTGTCCTTTTTTCCATTGTACTTAAAAATATTTAATAAACTTTGATTAAACATAAAACATGTAAAAAATAAAATTCGTAGCAAAGAAATAAGCTGTACATAGTATCAGTGACCCCTTTAATAAGGGTTGTAGACACAAAATTCAAACAGGGGAGGGTCCCTTATAAAAAGCATATAATTTATCAAGACTTCAGACTCCAAATAGTGATATATATTGCTTGTTTATTTATCACCGATCCGGTGTTTTCAAGTAACATACAGGTTTATAGAGGTATCTGAACAACGTATAACGAAGAGTTGTAAACGTTTTCGGCCTATATAAGTCCTTCCACAGACTCTCTACAATATATAGAATATGACATTTAGTATACACAGTTTTGACAAACATACATATGAAATATACATATGAAATATACAACATCATAGTAAGTACAAAAAATATATTTCTTTAATACAGGATATAGAGTCGCCATCTGGGAATCCTTAGTATTGTAGCATGAGTTTGCATATTAAGAAAAACATTCATAAATAGGT
Source organism: Leptodactylus fallax (assembly GCA_947044405.1). NCBI lineage: Eukaryota > Metazoa > Chordata > Amphibia > Anura > Leptodactylidae > Leptodactylus > Leptodactylus fallax. The sequence goes on along the minus strand of CAMRHE010000007.1, from coordinate 7,876,072 downwards.
TTATAAATGTTTTCAACTTTATAGTAGATGTCGTTGATGCAGTAACAAGAGAAATATAACAACGAGGTAAACCTCATTAATGCAGTAGTAAGGTAAGTATTTATAATGCAAACACAGGAACAGGTAAGTATTACAAGGTAACTGTCATTAATGTAGCAACCGGGTATGTCCTAGTAATATACCATCAGGAGCAGGACAACACTTCTTTTGCAAAATGAAGAATAGCCTGTGCTGCATATACTGACATAACATCACTTCACATCCCAATCTCATGCAGAGATATAATCAAAGGTACTTGTGATAACATAGAGGCTGGCTAAAGATACTACATATAAGGATCTCCATGTTACTACACATAATGCATCAGGGCTCAGTGACAAGAACATGTGTAAATGAATATCACTTAAAGCTAGTGTAACAATTGGGGGTAATTTAGCTTCAAAGGTGGCAGCTTCCTGGACTTCACAGAGGTGTTGGTGGTACTGGGTGCCAAATAAGCAGCATATCAGGTAGTGGTAATCCAAAATAAATGGCTTTATTCAGCTTGTGAGTGAATACAGGAACAAAACAAAAAAACAGCCTAGCCCACACACAGGGCAATAACTCACTTCTTGAGCCCTGACTAACTTCTGGGGGCAAGAAGCTTTGCTCAAGTTTCTACTCAGCAGCCTGGCTCACACTGAGCTTAACCAAGTCTGTTGTAGAATCCAGTCCTCTTGGGGCAGACCACCTGTCTGTCTCTAACTGGTCTACCATCTACCTGCTCCCTGCAGGTCTCCAGCAGCACTCTCTCTGGAGTTGGGCCCCACTTATGGGTGTGATAGAGGACCTTTAAACCCTGGATTTGGGTTGCTCACTTGCAGTGTCGGACTGGGATGTCTAGGGCCCACCAGTGGAATTGTTTCTAGGGGCCCACCATCAGGACCCCTGCAGATCAGCGGTACTGAGACAGGACGGCTAAAGGTAATAACATGCCGGGAGCCATGCTGCCCACCCATTATACCATGTGCACCACTGCACTACCTAAACCTACTGCTACACCTTGTATGGCAAGTGAACAGCGTGGCTCCTAGAATTGTTACCTTTACCTGTAGCCGCACTGTCCTGGAAAAGCTGATCTGCAGAGGTCCTGACTGTTGTATCATCGCAGATGTAATATTGATGACCTATCCTAAGGACAGGCCATCAATATTAGAAAGATGGATAAATCCTTTAAAGAGGTTGTCCAGGAATTGGAACTATTTTATTAGAAAAGTAGAAAAAGTTCACAAACACTGTCACATACGAAAATACAATATAAAAACTATAAACAGAGACAATACATAAATCTAAAACATAGCATAAAACCATCAACAAATAAAATACAAGAAAACACCGGGACAAAAAAAAACCAATCGCGAACCAGCCCCATCCATTCTGCCTTTCACTCCGCCTTTCACTCTTCTCCCGTCTTTCTCCAGTCATCCGTCAGTCAAAAACTCTAACAAAAGAAAATCTAAATGAGCAATATACAATGAAAACATATAACGGAAACTTATAACGGAAACTTATAACACTAACAAAATCCCCAACTGAAACTTACTAAAAATTTTTTTTTTTTTTTTTTCCCCTCACCACACCCGGCCAGCACCACGTCCCATGTCCTCCCATGTCCGCATAGTCCTGGTGCTGGCACCACCCACCACCAAGCCCCTGAAACCCAACCTGGCTCTCCGCCTCATGTCCTCCCATGTCCGCGTAGTCCAGAGCCAGGCCGGGCACACGAAAACTTATAAACCAAACCCTCCACCCCCAAAAAGAAACCCCCCTCCCAAACAACCTACCCCCCTGAAAAAAACCCTTATCTACTAACAAACAAATGGAATTATGGAATATGGAAAAAGAAATATGGGATATGGAAATGGATATGAAAAATGGAAATGGAAAATGAATATGGGATATGGAAAAATGGAAAATGGACACAACATATGAACGACAACAATAACAAATAAGAAATAACAGACAAGTAACAAAAACCCACCATCCTACATAACCTGTTAAATTACCTTCCCTCCCATAAACCTCCCATGGGCCTAGGGTCGGTTATCCTCAAGCCTCTTACCCTTCCATCTGATTTCCAAAACAAAATGCCTATGTGGTGACACGCCAGCCCTCCACCAGGAAGAGAGCACAGGAGGCTCATCCCTGTCTACTCGCCCTACCGCTATATCCCTATCTATCATTCTGTCCCTACCCTGTCCCTACCTGTCCCTCCCTATCAGAAAATAATAAACCCCACCCCTCGTGCAAACCTTGCCCTACCTATCCCTATCTGGCCCTAACCTAACTAACCTACTTTAAATCCCTTATCTAACCCTCAGGGAACAGAAAAAGTGAACCCCCTCCAGAGGGTACCAGCCCTTTCTGCGCCCAGCCCCTCGTACTCCCGAGAGCGCACCCTCACCAGGTCCACCATGATGTTTTTAACCACCTCCACCTCTGGGAGGATTTTGCCTCTCGTCGATACTAAACACCGTGCTGACCATAGGTGAAACCTGACCACTGCACTAACTACAAAAAGTGTTTGGCAGTCCCTGCCCTCCGGGTGTTTGAATGCCCCATAGGCCCACTCGGCGTAGGAAAGGCCAGCCAGCCGCAGCCAACCGGTGGAGGTCCCCACCAATTTGCAAACCCTTATATTGAAGGGGCACTGAAGCAGGAAGTGCTCCATGCTTTCCAGCATGTCGCCACACTCCTCCCGAGGGCAGCCTCGCTCGTCGGAGTTCCGGTACTTCAAGTTCCCCCTCACATATAACTTACCTAGGAGGCAGCGCCAGGTCAGATCCCAAAACTTCCGAGGAAACCTTTTGGAGTTAAGAAAACGCAACCCTCCCTCTAAGGTTTCTCCTGGGCAATCTTTGAGCGCCAGAGGCTTCTGGAAGCGGGTCAACAGGACCTTGTCGTCAAGAAAACGTCTTGACTGAGTCCTGATCTCCCATGCCCCCAGACCCCACCGACGAATCACTTTCAGGACCAGGGAAGCATAGGCCGGGAGATATCCATGGGGTGCACGAAGATCTTTCACTTGCCCTCCTGACTCCCATTTCTGGAAGAAGGGCCGAAACCACCCCTGGCAGGAGGCTACCCACGAAGGAGCCCCCTCGGAGGAGAGGTTTGGTAAATTGATCTTAAGAAAGGTGTTCATTAAGAACACCACGGGGTTAACCATATTTAACCCCCCTAGCCTCCTTGTGCGGTATGTAACCTCCCTCCTGATTAGGTTGAGCCTGTTCCCCCATAACAGTTGGAAGAACAGGCAACAGATCCTACTCCAACAAGACTCTGGCAAGGCACAGACGCTACCTAGATAGATCACCAACGGGAGCAGGAAGGCTTTGGCAAGGTGAACCCTTTCTCTCAGGGTCAAAGACCAACCCTTCCAGCAATCAACTCTCTGGGCGACATCCTTAAGCCTACCTTCCCAATTTTGGAGTGGGTAATCACCCTGGCCAAAATGGATGCCTAAGATCTTTACAGACCCCTGGGGTTCTGGGAGGGTGTCCAGGACAGAAAAAACAGGCTCTCCCCTCCCCAGCCAGAGGCTTCCACACTTATTCCTGTTTACAGCTGATCCGGAAGCCTCCGAGTAACTGTCCACTTCAGACATCACCCATTCAAGCTCCTCCCGTGACGAGACAAGAACGGTGACATCATCCGCGTAGGCTACTGTCCTCAAAGGGGAGCCAGTACCCTCCAGGTCCATCCTGACTCCCGCCACCGGCCCACCATTAATCCGTCTAATCAGGGGATCAATGGCGAACACATACAGTAGCGGGCTCAAGGGACATCCCTGTCGGACGCCCGACCCCACCTCAAAAGGACGACCAACCCAACCATTCACAAGCGGGAAAGACTCAGCCCCAGCGTATAAGGTCTGCAGCCACTGAATGAACCCCCCAGGCAGGCCATACCTCGAGAGAGTTGACCACAAATACTCATGATTCACCCTGTCAAAAGCCTTAGCCTGATCTAGGGACAGCAAGTACCCCTTCCACCGACCTGCCCTACTCTGCTCCACAGCCTCCCTGACACTCAGGACCGCACTTAAGGTGCTACGACCGGGAACAGAGCAGTGCTGAGCCGGCGAGAGGAGCCGGGGCGCAAACTGTACCAGCCGGTTGAAAAGTACCTTCGCCAGAATCTTTCGGTCCGTATTGAGAAGTGCTATGGGCCGCCAGTTCTCAATATGGCTCGGATCCTTACCCTTTGACAGAACTATAAGGGCGGACCGCCTCATTGACTTCGGCAGAGTGCCCGAGGATAGACACTCATTAAGCACGTCAGTCAAGAGGGGAGCCAAAGCTCCTTTAAAGGTCCGATAGAACTCAGATGTTAAGCCATCTGGGCCAGGTGACTTCTTGAGGGCAAGACCCTCAATAGCCCTGACGACTTCCTCTTCCCTTATAGGTTTTATCAAAACACCAAGAGAAGGGTCTTCTGCTGACTCAGGAATGGCTTCAGCCAAGAAACCTGAAATCCGATCCCGATTCAGTTCCTTCTTTGCCAAAAGGTTCGAGTAGAAGGACCTGACGACCTCCAAGATCCCTGACCTGGATCTTGTCAGGGATCCTGTACTGTCAATCAGGCCTGTTACTGTCTTACAAGTCACTGACATCTTACAGTTCCTGTAGGGGTCGGGCGAGCGGTATTTCCCGAAATCCCTCTCAAGAACCAAAGATGCGTGCCTATCGTACTGACACCTTTTGAGCAAAGCCTTCACACCGGAGATATCCTCCTGGCTACCTCCGGTCGAGACCAGATGTCCAAGTCTCTTCCTCAGTGCAGTGTACATGCGGTACATGTCCAGTGACCTGAGGCTTGAGAGCCGGCGGAAAAATCCCGCCACCCTTTTTTTGAATATCTCCCACCACTCTGACCTAGTACCTTCAAGACCCAGTAATAGTACCTGATCCTGAAGAAACTCCTCAAAGGCTTGTCTTACAGCTGCCTCCTCAAGGAGTGACGAATTCAGCCTCCACAAACCTCTTCCTCTCCGGAGGGTCTCTGAAATATTCAAAGAAAACAAAATTAGACAGTGATCGGAGAACTCCACCTCCACCACGGACACAGGGGTGGTGACGGAATTCTCCTTCAAAAAAAACCTATCTATCCTAGACCTAACACTACCTCTCTGAAAGGTGAACCCACGGTGACCTGGGGAATGCCTGATGTGGATATCCTCCAGGCGAGCTTCACTCACTATTCTATTTAACGCGGCGCCATCATAGGGCAGTCTATCTCTGGTACCTCCTCGGTCTTGGGGTCTAGTTATGGTATTAAAATCCCCACCAAAGATGACTTGTTTGCCCGTAAAAAGAAAAGGCTTAATCTTCATAAAGAGGCTTTTACGGTCCCACTTTGTCTGGGGACCGTAGATGTTAATGAGGCGCAGGCTTTGCCCCTTCATGAAGACGTCTAAGACTAGGCACCTTCCCATTTCGAGCTCGATCAGTCGCTGGCATTTCACCTCTGCGGTAAAAAGCACCGCCACTCCACTATACGGCTCAGCCGCAAGAGACCAGTAGGAGGGCCCCCTGCGCCACTCCCTCCTTGCTCTGTTTATCTCTGATAGAGTACAGAGCCTGGTCTCCTGCAAAAACAAAATGTCAGCTTCAACCCGGCCAAGAAAATCAAAGGCTGCAAACCTAGCCGTATCAGACTTAATGCTGGCCACATTAATGGTGGCCAGCGTCAGTGGAGAGGGGACTGCCATTAAGACCGATTGAGCTCAATGACCTTCAGCTTCCCACCCCCTTTCCTCCTATCACCACCACCCCTAGATGAGTCTGAAGAGGACCCGCGACTTCTCCTCGTCTTGCGGGTCCTCTTCTTACATTGGGATTGGTCCATCACCTCCCCCGGTGCGGTTTGGCCAGAGGAGGGATGGACCTCCCCCGCAACTTCTCCCTGAGGAGTTACAGTGGCCGCAGAGACAGTAGCAACTTCGGCCCTGGGTGCATCATCTCCTCCTCCAGGCTCCAGGCCAGCCTCCCCCCCAGAGGGCAGGGGGGCCCCTCCCGGAGGGAGACTCAGCAGCCCCTGACGGCTCCACCTCTCCCTCTGAAGCCTCCCCTGAGGCCGACGCATCCTCACAGAGGGATTGGTACCGGTTGGGACCTACCACTAGAGGGCCGTCGAGTCTGCGTTCCTTCGTCGGGGGGGGGGGGGGCAGATGTTTTTGCCCTCACTTTACTCGGTGACTTTCTCCACTTGACCGTCTCTCCCTCCCCAGCACTGACGTACTGAGAAGAAGACGACTGGTCAGCCTCTTCCTCCCTCTGCAATCTCTTCATCTCCTCAACCAGGGTCGTGCCCACTGCTGCCTCGGCATCAGGATCTGGCCCAGCAGAGCCAGGGGCAGAAGGAAGGCACATAACTCCCTCCCTCTGCTCCCTCCTCCTCTCGCGCCTCCTTGCCCTTGATGGTGGCTGGGCCTTCTCCCTTTGCCTTGGCAGACTAGTCTCTCCTCCCCCACTCACCCCCTCCGCAGCAGGGTCAGCCTCCTCAACTGCTCCCGCTTGCCGAAGGGTGGTGTTGGCGAAAGACCGTGGACACGCCCCGATCGGGTGCCCAAGGACACCACACAGGTGGCAACGCACCCTGCCACAGGTCGCCGCGAGATGGCCCACCTCCCCACACATGGCACACTTCTGCACACGGCAGGAGGCGCTCAAGTGTGAGGGGTCACCGCACCTGTGACAGAGTTTTGGCTGCCCCTGGTAGAAGACAAGGATCCTGTCTTTCCCAAGGAAGGTTGAGGACGGGATATGCATCACCGAGTTATCCTCGTGTCGCAATTTGACCATGAAGGTCCAGGCCCCCGACCATATCCCGAACTCGTCGAGATTTTTCTTTGGGAAGTCCTTGACCTCCCCAAACCTGTTCAGCCAGGTCATGATGTCCATATAAGAAAGTGACTCGTTACGAGTTAAAACGGTCACTTTCTTAATGTTATCCTGGCGTGACACCACCCACACCATAAAGTCACGCCAGGCGGGCTCGTCCTTCACCAGCCTATAGTTTCCCCAGAAGGTTTCTAAGCCCTCCGGGGTAACAAAGCTGATGTCAAACTCCGAGGAGCCGACAGGATGAATCAGGGCAAAGATGTCGCTTGCCCTGAAACCCATCCCGAGTAGGAGTTCCACGACCCCCCTCCTCTGGGGACAAGGGCCGGCTCCCCCCCACACGAGACGGGCCACGTTCCTCCGTGTCGGCCCCCTACGCCCGGGTGTAGGGAGAGTCCATCTGGTCTCACCTCCTTCCTCTCGGAACTTCCCTAGGCCAAAACGCTCGATCCAGAACCTAAGGTCTCTCGACTGCCCATCTATGGTCATTGTGGACTGGCCCGCCCGTAAAGCCTCCAGGAGCTGCCGTTGCAAATCGCCGTCCCTGGAGCCGGGCGGAAGACATGATGCACCCCCAGGGGCCCCAGAAGCGACGCTGGCATAGGAGCGTGGGGGCCCGGAGGCCGCAGCAACCTCCGCTGCCGGAGTACCAGCGCCACTCCCAGGGACCCCCGCAGAACTACTTAGCCCAGCCACGGCAACCGGAGCACCAGAGGCGGCAACAGTCCGCCCTGGCATAGCCGCCGCGGACCGGGTCACTCCAACTGCAGCAGAAGGAACAGCGGCAGAGAGGACAACAGGAGCAACAATATCAGGAGCAGTGACAGGAGTAACAACAGGAGCAACGACAGCATCAGGAACAGCAGCAGAAACAACAGCAGGGACAACAGCAGAAATACCAGAAACAACAGGGGCCACAACAGAAATATTACCAGCAGTAGAAATACTTTTTTTTAGCAGCAATGGTAATAGCCCCTCCTCCCGCAGCCTCCCCGACTACAGGCTCTTGGACCCCCATGCATACTACACCACCTTCTTCAGGAATACTACTAATTACCCCTTTTGTCCCACCCGCTTTCCCCTTTACCTTACCTGTCTGCTTAACTAGCTTCTCCACTCGTCCATCATTCACACCTGCAGTCTTCCTTCTTACAGCGGGGCCGGCTGCACCACTCGCTGATGGCTTCCCCGCTTTTTCCTCGGCCTCCGCATCCACAGTCACCCCGGCACCTGATGTTGTAGGAGGACACGCCCCCCTTAGCCCCGGAAGTGACCTCCGCATCACCGGCTTCATCAGCACTGGAGGAGGATGAGCCACGCCCACCTGCCACTCCCCCTTTCCTACACCTTACTCTGGGGGAAGCCATCGATATTTTAAAACCTCCTACCAGGGAGGGAGGTTTCCCCTACGCCACTCCCCTCCGCAGGGGGGGCTTCTTTGCCTTTGTCCGCAACTATGAGCGCCTTGTCTGCAACCATGAGCTCCTTGTCCGCCACCACCTGAAAGGTACTATCACGCGCCATTTTGACTGCTGGCACCCCGGGCACCCCCGCCACTTGGCGTGACCCGAGGTGCCTGCGCCTCCCTTTTCTCTCCTGGAGGCATCGCAACCTGGGCTGAGGTCCCGGCACGATGCTCCCCAGGCAACGACCTGACAAATTTAAATGTCTCTATTACTCTTTTTTTTTCCTTCCTTGCCTTCTTCCTGGTCTTGGTTCCTTTTCCCTCCTCCTCCCCGTCCAAATCTGACAAGCTGAATGCTAATTGGTCCATTCTGGACGGGGACTCCAATTGGCAGATTTGCCTCATCAGCTTCCCGCCTTCTCCCGAGGCTCCACCCTCCTCCTCCTCCGTCTCGGGCAGTGGTTGGTTCTCTGGGAGTGTGGGAGATTGCGTCACTTCCTGTCCTGTCATTCTGACTTCCTGTCTTGTCATTCTGACTTCCAGTTTCACTGCCGGCGCTGATGCCTGTGTATATGTGGGTATCAGGCTGCTGCTACTAGGGATGGCTACTCGACTATACTGTACCGCCATGCTGTCATCTGACTCCAGGTCTGACTCACAATAGTCGTCCTCTCCCGAGCTGTCTGAGGACGCGGGGCCATCCTTCAACAACCGCTCCTGCTGTTTGCGGAAGAAGCGGTCATCGTTCAGCAGCTTCTCTCTGAACGGCCCCGCGCCCTCCAGAATCTCCGTGCACCTGGCTTCCAGGGCCTTTATTTGTTTTTTCAGGCTCCTTACCTGCTTACTGAAAACCGGGCGGTCCTTCCTTGAGGCCCTGTCGCTACGGGCGCGAGCACTCTGAAGCTCCCCACTCATTGCGAACAGGGACCTCCGGGCTCGGTCATATTCCTCCAGGACCGCCTCGATCCTCCGGCTGTAAATGGCGACTTCCTCTCCAGCCTTCCTGATGCCCCATCCTGCGGGTGATTGCGGCAGCGATGACGGTAAGCTTGTGTCTTTTCTACTGCTTGCAGGGACCCTTCCAGAGGGAACCGCATATCCTGCGGCCATAGCCCCCTTCGGACCGGCTTCACCCGCCACTGCCGCTGATGTTACCGCCGTGGCTGATGTTGCCGTTTTCACGGATCCACCTGCCGAGACTGCTGACACCCCTGTCGCCACCGCTACTCCTGCCGGCATCGCCCGCTCTACGGACGTCGCTGCTCCCGATGCTGTTGTCCCGGTCGCCATTCTCATTGAGGCTTGCTGCCTCAGCGACCTCCGCCTGCCCTGCTCTGCTGGTGCTGTGTCGGCAGACATTCTCCTGCCCCCCGCCTGTAAGGTCCGGGGGGCAGGAGCTCCATGATAAGGCTCCCCTCCGCACGGGGAAGGGAGTCGGAGCTACGGTATGTATCACACAAAAGACCGAAAACCACACCCAATAATCGGTCTCCAAGTATCCAAAAAAAAGCCTCTTAAGCCTCTGGACTCAGGAGCTCAAACAAGTGTGTCTGACTCCCACAGTTGCCCCGAAGGAATTGGAGCAACCCATGTAGCTGGCGGGAGGTGTAAAGTAAAAAATAAGTAAATTAAAAAGCATACTACTTTGTCCCCGGCGCTCCATTGTCCACTGCCAGGGTCCATTCAGTCTCGTGCCAGCGACTCCATGCTGGGAGTCCTGCACCTCATGTGATCCCTAAGACCAATTTGGTACAGGATTTCCAGAAATGAGGCGCCACCATGAGACCGAACAGACACAGGCAGGGGACAACGGGTTGCTAGGGATAGGTGAGTATGCTTTTTTTTTTTTTTAATTTTCTTATTTTTACACCTCCCTGGCGGCCGACACAGTGGTCACTCCAGTTTATGGAAACCTCTTTTAAGGGGTTGTTTGGGCCAAATTTTTCTATGGTCACTTCACTGGTCCCCCCCACATATTGGCCTCTTCACTGGTTCCCCATACTGTATGGGGAACAGTGATGGAGTCATTATATTGTGTGGGAGCAGTGATGGAGACTAACATCCTGTGAGGGGAGGGACATTAAACTGTGTGATGCATATTAAAGGGGTTGTCCAGGGTTAATCTTTTTTATAGCCTATGCTCAGGATAGGCCATAAATACCTGATCGGTAGGGGGCTGACACACGGCCCCATCAGCTCTTCGGTGCCACTTCCAGTGCCCGTTCTGTACACCACACAGGGCCGGAAGCAGAAAGCTCCATCCACTGCCCAGCGCCTTCACTGCAGCTCAGCTCCTACTGACTTCAATAAGTGCTGAGATACAGTGAAGGTTCCCGGCTAATACACAGTGGGCAGAGCTTTCTGCTCTGGCCCTGTATTGTGTACAGGACAGGCATCAGAAGTGGCTCCGTACAGCTGATCGGTCCGGGGTCAGCCCCGTACAGATCAGGTATCTATGGCCTATCCTGAGGATAAACCATAACAAATTATGCCTGGACAACCCCTTTAATATACCCCCCAGGGCCCCCCTAATGCGCCACACTTTAAAGAGGTTGTCCAGTATAATTTTTTTTCTTTTTTATAATTAGTCCGGGGGGAGGTGAATCCCCCCCTACCCCCCCCCCCCAAAAAAAAACCAAAAACATACTAAACATACTCACTTGTCTCCAGTGCTCCGGTGTCCTCCCAGCATGGTCTGGTCCTGCAGCTCCGCTGTGTTCTTTTTGCTGGAAGTCCTCACTGGCTGTGACGTCCCAGGTCCCTTCCCTTAGGCCGCTGATTGGCCTCAGGGGTCACGTGACGTCACAGGTAGTCATGTGCAGGCAGAACTTCAGCTGGAAGAAAACAACAGAACTGCAGGACCGAACCGCGCTGAGACACTGGGGACAGGAGAGAAAGTTTGGGTTTTTTTTTTCACCTGCCCCAGCGTAATTAAAAAAAAAAAAAAAAATGAAGGAGCCACTGTATGGAGTATAAGCTCCACAGTGACCCCCACCCAGTATTATAAGCTCCACAGTGGCCCCCACCCAGTATTATAAACTCCACAGTGGCCCCCACCCAGTATTATAAGCTCCACAGTGGCCCCCACCCAGTATTATAAGCTCCACAGTGGCCCCCACCCAGTATTATAAGCTCCACAGTGGCCCCCCACCCAGTATTATAATCTCCACAGGGGCCCCCACCCAGTATTATAAGCTCCACAGGGGCCCCCACCCAGTATTATAAGCTCCACAGGGGCCCCCACACAGTATTATATACTCCCCACAGTGGCCCCCACTCAGTATTATATGCGCCCAATAGCCCCCCCTCCGCTTCAGTGCTATTATTATACTTTGGGGTCTCCTCAGACCCCAGAATACAATTATCGGAGGCCCAGGGAAGTGATTAAAAATAACAAACATTCATACTCACCTTGACTTACCTTCCCTTGGCATCCTCGCTCCATCCTGCCATCTTCAGCGTCTTCAGGACCTTTTCCGACATCACTGCCGAGGCTTGTGATTGGGCCTCAGCGGTCACGTGGGGGCGCACTGACGTCATTACGCGGCTGCGCCCCATGTGACCGCTGGAGCCTAATCACAGTCCTCAGTCACATGACGGAGGAACGCTGGAGAAGACGCTGTGCCCCGGAGAGGTGAGAATATGTATTTATTGTTTTCCGTCACCTCCCCCAGGCTGCCATCTATTGGAAAGGGGCCTGCAATATGCCAGGGCCCCTTTCCAATAACAGTATGTATAGCGGTCAGGGAAACAGGCTTTCCCCGACCACTATAATAGTGTTCCGGGGCCCCGGCCATCTCCAGCTGGCCATGGGTCCCATACCCCGCCGAGCCCGGTCGCGGTCGCACCCCATGCGACCGCGATCGTTACGCCACTGGTCAGGGGCCCGATCGGGATGGTCAGGATCCTGATCGGGCCCCCATGACATGAGGACTAATAGTCAGGGCTCGGGGCCCACCGGTGGATTCACCGGTTCCCCGGTGGGCCAGTCCGACCCTGCTCACCAGCACCCTCTAGGTTCATACTCTATAAATAAAATTGGTCCACCGACCAGAAAAAGAAATAACTGTATTATAAAGCAGCTATGGAAAGAGCGGTTCTCTGCATGTGAAAGCAACGCTGCTGTGTGGATTACAGCAGCATTTGAAATATTCTCCTTGGAGCACGTGAGAGACCCTGGAGGGAAGGGCTCCACCCTCTAGTCACTTGATTATCCACCCCCCTCTGTTCTCAGTCAAAGCGTCCGAGTGTGTGGACGCTAAAAACATAGGCTCTGCCCACCAGTGACGTCTTAGACCATCATTGGATTCCCAGTCAAAATGTCTCATAAGTGATACTCGTGAGGTGCCGAGAACAAGGCACTGTATCATCCTAATGCCGCTCGCTCTCTCCTAGTGTTTGTATGTATTGTACTTGCACAATTACCGGAAGTGGGGACTGCGGCTCTAGAGAGATAATCGGGCCAATCCCGGAAGTGGGGAATGGTGTATGTATACATACTCATTGGGTACAGGATATAGAGACATAGACTATAAAAAGGGAAGGGGAGGGGTTGTAACTCTTTGTGATAGAGTATGATGTGTGACTAGTGGATATCAAATGTAAATACGGTTGCATAAGTAAATAACTGTTGGTTGTGTAAATACTATTGCATAAGTAAATAACTAAATTAAAAAAAAAAAAAAAAATTCTGAGAAAGGATATAAATTAGAAGAATGCCAATCTCGTGGAGTCTGAGGTTGAGGTATTAGCGTGCCTAGAATGAAAGAGAGATGGTTAATCGACCAGCGTATAAATAATCACATTACAGTAGACTAAAGATAAAAAGCAATACAAAAGGATGTGGTACCCCAAGTTCTTATTGGACTACCATAATGTTACATAGAGAACGTCATGATAGAGTTCAAATGAATGCCGCTATGTCATAGTCCTTATTGAGGCCATGTAGTTCCCATGTCTGGAGTGTGTGGATACAATATGCCTCACGTTTTTTGAGTAAGGATACGATTTCCTCCTTTTCTCGGCATAGAGATATGTTCCAGAACTTGAAAATGTAACTGAGGTATTGCATGATTGTTCTGAATAAAATGGGCAGGAATGGGAAGTAGTAAATTTTTACAACAAATATTAGACTTATGATGTTTTATGCGGTCCCACACACGTTGGGTGGTTTCCCCAACATATGCGAGACCGCATGGACATTTTATGAGATATACCACGGAATTGGTATTACAGGTGTGGTAACCCCTGACAGTAAAAACTTGTCATCATTAACAGAGAGGATTATTTTAGTGAAATCAGACATCAATTACAGGATACAGAGGTATATGAGGCTCTACCAAACAATCCAGTATTTAGGAATGCTAAACCGAATTAAGAATACCCTACAGACCCATTTACATGGGGCACTATTGATAGTGAGATGGCCAATTTCTTAACCAAACAACATCCAATCACCCCAGTCATATACACTCTACCGAAAATACATTAAAGACTACACAATCCACCAGGGCGACCTATAGTAGCATCCACTGAGTCCATTCTTTCACCTCTGGCAATATTCGTTGAGAAACTTCTTACACCACTAATCACACCAGGTCATTCCTGTTAGATACAGTGCCTTGTGAAAGTATTCGGCCCCCTTGAACTTTTCAACCTTTTGCCACATTTCAGGATTCAAACATAAGGATATAAAATTTTAATTTTTTGGTGAAGAATCTACAAGTGGGACACAATCGTGAAGTGGAACAAAATTTATTGGAGATTTTAAACTTTTGTAAAAAATTAAAAACTGAAAAGTGGGGTGTGCCAAATTATTCGTCCCCCTTAAGTTAATACTTTGTAGCGCCACCTTTTGCTGCGCTACAGCTGCAAGTCGCCTGGGATATGTCTCTATCAGTTTTGCACATCGAGAGACTGAAATTCTTGCCCATACTTCCTTGGAAAACAGCTCGAGCTCAGTGAGGTTGGATGGAGAGCGTTTGTGAACTGCAGTTTTCAGCTCTTTCCACAGATTCTCGATTGGATTCAGGTCTGGACTTTGACTTGGCCATTCTAACACCTGGATACGTTTATTTGTGAACCATTCCATTGTAGATTTTGCTTTATGTTTGGGATCATTGTCTTGTTGGAAAATAAATCTCTGTCCCAGTCTCAGGTCTTTTGCAGACTCCAACAGGTTTTCTTCCAGAATGGTCCTGTATTTGGCTCCATTCATCTTCCCATCAATTTTAACCATCTTCCCTGTCCCTGCTCAAGAAAAGCTGGACCAAACCATGATGCTGCCATCACCATGTTTGACAGTGGGGATGGTGTGTTCAGGGTGATGAGCTGTGTTGCTTTTACGCCAAACATATCGTTTTGCATTGTGGCCAAAAAGTTCGATTTTGGTTTCAACTGACCAGAGCACCTTCTTCCACATGTTTGGTGTGTCTCCCAGGTGGCTTGTGCCAAACTTTAAACGAGACTTTTTATGGATATCTTTGAGAAATGGCTTTCTTCTTGCCACTCTTCCATAAAGGCCAGATTTGTGCAGTGTACAACTGATTGTTGTCCTATGGACAGACTCTACCACCTCAGCTGTAGATCTCTGCAGTTCATCCAGAGTGATCATGGGCCTCTTGGCTGCATCTCTGATCAGTCTTCTCCTTGTTTGAGATGAAAGTTTAGAGGGACGGCCGGGTCTTGGTAGATTTGCAGTGGTCCGATACTCCTTCCATTTCAATATAATCGCTTGCACAGTGCTCCTTGGGATGTTTAAAGTTTGGGAAATCTTTTTGTATCCAAATCCGGGTTTAAACTTCTCCACAACAGTATCACGGACCTGCCTGGTGTGTTCCTTGGTCTTCATGATATTCTCTGCGCTTTAAACAGAACCCTGAGACTATCACAGAGCAGGTGCATTTATACGGAGACTTAATTACACACAGCTGGATTATATTTATCATCATCAGGACAACATTGGATCATTCAGAGCTCCTCACTGAACTTCTGGAGTGAGTTTTCTGCACTGAAAGTAAAGGGGCCGAATAATATTGCATGCCCCACTTTTCAGTTTTTTATTTTTTACAAAAGTTTAAAATAACCAATAAATTTCATTCCACTTCACAATTGTGTCCCACTTGTTGTTGATTCTTCACCAAAAAATTTAAATTTTATATCTTTGTTTGAAGCCTGAAATGTGGCAAAAGGTTGAAAAGTTCAAGGGGGCCGAATACTTTTGCAAGGCACTGTACATCCATGTTTTTGAATATGATACGAACCATAAGGAACATCCCCCCCTCCTTCTGCCATTCTGGCCACATTTGACATTGTCAGCTTGTACACCTCCATCCAACATGTCAAAGGGATACATGCCACTAGGACACTGCTTAAGGACTCTGATATGGATCCTAAGGTGACCGACTTATGTATTGACCTATTGACCATAATATTGGAGGAAAACTATTTTCTTTTTCAGGACACCTTATATGAACAGAAGCAAGGGACCGCAAGGGGCTCTAACATAGCCCCGCCCTATGCTAATGAGTACATGGCCTTCTTTGAAGAAAACTTCATATACCGAAATACTAATTTTGCGATGAACTCATTAGTATGGAAACGTTACATAGATGACGTGTTATGTATATGGACAGGAGACTTGACATCACTACAGGATTTCACAATGCACATTAATGAGATTTGGCCAGAGTTGAAATTTACACTCCATTTTGACCATAAGAACATCAGCTTTTGGACACACAAATTACTAAGAACGACAAAGGTAGCTTAACATCTGACCTCTACACAAAAGACACAGACAGAAACAGCCTACTACATTTTGAAAGCTGTCACCCACCAGCTACGATTAGGTCTCTCCCTAAATCTCAGTTTATGAGAATTTCCCGTATTGTTGACCAACCAACATTGAAAAAAAAAGATATGGAGAAATGAGGGAGAAATTTAAACAGAGGGGTTACCCAGATAAAATTCTGGATAACTCTTTGAATCAGATTCACACCTCTGACAGCAGACAACCACCAACACCACACAAAAAAATCCCATTTGTACATACATTTCATCAGTTTTCATATAAAGTTCACCAAATCATAAGAAGACATTGGCCCCTTCTAACAAAAGCCTATCCCAACATCCCTGAGTTTAGCACCGGTTTTCTACCATGCTATAGACGTCCGAGGAATCTCAGGAACAGTTTGGTAAGAGCAGATGTTGGATCTGATTCTAGGATACCACGTCAACAATTTCTCCACACTCCCAAGGCAGGCACTTTTCCTTGTCTATTGTGCCACCAATGCACTAATGTACAAAAAGGCGACAGAATCTACCATCCTTGAACAGGACAAGTTTTTACGGTCAGGGGTTACGACCCCTGTAATACCAATTTCATGGTATATCTCATAAAATGTCCATGCGGTCTCGCATACGTTGGGGAAACCACCCAACGTGTGTGCAACCACATAAAACATCATAAGTTCAGTACTTGAACCCTACAAGTTGTACAGTGCTGTGGAATATGTTGGTGCTATATAAATAAAATGTATTATTATTAAATGTATTATTATAATATTTGTTGTAAAAATTTACTACTTCCCATTCCTGCCCATTTTATTCAGAACAATCATGCAATACCTCAATTACATTTTCAAGTTCTGGAACATATCTCTATGCCGAGAAGAGGGGGAAATTGTATCCTTACTCAAAAAACGTGAGGCATATTGGATCCACACACTCCGGACATTGGAACCACATGGCCTCAATAGGGACACGGCATTCATTTGAACTCTATCATGACGTTCTCTATGTAACATTATGGTAGTCCAATAAGAACTTGGGGTACCACATCCTTTTGTATTGCTTTTTATCTTTAGTCTACTGTAATGTGATTATTTATACGCTGGTCGATTAACCATCTCTCTTTCATTCTAGGCACGCTAATACCTCAACCTCAGATTCCACGAGCTTGGCATTCTTCTAATTTATATCCTTTCTCAGAATTTTTTTTTTTTTTTTTAATTTAGTTATTTACTTATGCAACAGTATTTACATAACCAACAGCTATTTATGTATGCAATAGTATTTACACAACCGTTATTTACTTATGCAATAGTATTTACATTTGATATTCACTAGTCACACATCATACTCTATCACAAAGAATTACAACCCCTCTGTGATGATTCTGCTTAAGTGTGGCTATAACTCAGATGTATTTTGATCTCTGGGTATAGGATCTCCCTTCTTGCTTGCACTCATTCATACTGTGCGCAGCTATAAGCCTAGGTGCATATTGGCAGTAGTGTCCAGGCTGGAACAATAGGGCTCCATTGTATTCCTATACAGCCCTGAGTGATCAAACAATAGTGCATTGTTCAAGCCTGGGCTGTTGATCAGATATGGCTGATAACAGTGTATCAATTCACTTTGTCTCAGCTCTATACAAAAGATCTGGACTTGATTGAATTAACTCATCAGACGTACTGTCGCCGGTGACCTCATTCTGGGAGGTGGCATAAAGGGTATAAAAGATGAGGTAAGAGGTCTGTGGCAGGAGATTACACTATGGAGAGATTATGCTATGGAGATTGGGTTGAGACCATCACAGACTACAGAGTTGACACAGACAGACCATGAGGAGAGGTTGCTGTGATGAGATTCTGTTGAGACTATTGGACTAATGCTGAGAGACTGTGAGGCGCATGCAAGCCACATGCTAGGAGTAATGCTGAGAAGCCTCCACTGGTGACTCACACATGACAGAGCATGTGTGAGTGTTGGACTATAGAACCACATCAAGGACATGTGTGGTAAAGTAACTATTTCACCTTTATCCCTTTTATTTTATTTGTACTGTATCTTGTAACTAGTAACTGTTAATGCTTGCATATATCTGCATATCTGTTCTGAACTGTATATGTTAGATTTTAATAACGACCCATTTAGGGGTTAATAAATATATAAAATTTAGAAGGCTTGTCTTGTATTTATCTGGTGAACCCGGCACTCACTGGCGGTGAGTGTGGTTTTTATATGAAAGAGGACTCAGGTGGGGCCAAAGCGGTTTGGCGCACGGAGGATCTTTCACATTGGTGGCAGCGGTGGGATCTTAGGATAAACGGCGTGTGTTGGTGACCTTTATCACTCACATGCTGGGGATTATGGTAATCCTATAAGACAAGCTCGGTATTAAAGCAAGCATTAAGATACAGTGAAAGTTTGATACAGTGCTGTTCCCCTCCCTTATTCTTTGTATTCTGTCCTATCTTTTATTTGGCAAATACCAGTGGATGGCTAGAGGGCTCAGAAGCAGAGCTCCAGAATTGCTGAACCAGGCTTTTTGAGATCCTGAGCGTATGGCTGAAATGGAGGCAGCCACAGCTATGCAGAGTCCTGATTTTGGGGCTAGGCCAGGAAGTGCAGCAAGCAGACGGTCCCAAGGATTACTTCACCAGGAGAGACCATTAGCCCCAGCCTTGTGGGAGGAATGGCTTCAGTCTGGCAAATGGTCCTGCAGCAAGCAGGCACCGGTGACCCTAACACATACCTGCAGGTGTTGGGCCACTTTCAGGGAGCCTTAGAACGACAGGCAGAGAGAGAGAGGAAAGCGGCAGAATGAGAACGGCAGGCTGCTGAGCGACAGGCAGAGAGAGAGAGGAAGGCTGCTGAGCGACAGGCAGAGAGAGAGAGGAAGGCAGCAGAATGGCAGTATCGGCTTGAGCTCAAAAGGATGGAGCTCTCCCAGCAGGCGCAAACTCCAACAACCCTGCAGAGACCCTCAAGTTGGAAGGAGAAGCCAGGCCGAAGTTCACCACAGCCGTCTTTCGTCAGGTCGGGTGAGACAAATTATGCCCCGGGTGGTCCCTCCCCTGTCCCAAGAACTCTGGGCGCCCTAGTGAACTTCCCCAAACCTCAAGGGGAGGTGCAGCGGGGCCATGCCTGTAACCAGACAGGACATTTCAAGGAGGAGTGCCCCAACCGCCCTGAGAACTTCCCTGCTTCCCAAGCCACAGCAGGTGGCCCATCTGTGTATTTGGACTGGGGTGCAGAAAAAGGAATGCGGACTGTGGGACTATTGACTGATTTGCCTGCTAATGTACTGTTGGGAAGTGATTTAGCACCTATGATGTCCCAATATGGGGTGGGGAGCACCCCAATTTACTGTGATAAACTGTCTATGCTTAATGCTGATAATGTGTCTGTCATATCTGCAGAGAGGGCCCGTAACCCCCTCTCTGAGATACTTCCCATGGCAGTCAATGTAAATGCTAATGAGTTGCCTTCAGATGAGAGCAGGGAAGATGCAACTGAACTTCCTGCAACCCAGCTCAGCACAAATGTTATTGATGCTTTGTTCCCTCCTGTGCTAGGAGCCAATGAGATCCGGTCGGTAGACACACCCACATCTGCGGGGGCGTCCCCCTCCCAGCTTGTTAACATGTCTACCACCGATCTTCTTGAGGCCCGGTGTGAATTAACAATTGCTAATGAATGTAATGTCAATGTAATTGCCAATGCTTCTTGTGACAGTGTACAGGGTAGCTCTTCTGAGTCACTGGAAGCGACTTCTGCTATTTCGCCCAGTGCATCTGATAAGCACCCAACTGCGGACCATGTGCCAGGTGGTCAGGTAGGCTATGTGGATCTCATGGCCGATCCAGGTGAGGGACGGACTGCTGGTAGTGCGGTGTTAGCCCGCAGCCAGAGTGCTACAAGGGTGGAGGGCGTTCCGACCCTTAAACCGTTGCCTACACCACCTGGAGTCGGTGCTGAGACCGCTGACTAGCCTCACTCCCTTGAAGCCGGAGGAGTCCGGCCGGTATGAGACATACACGTCTCTTCGGTCCAGTTCTATTCCAGGAGTGCCCATGGCCCAAGTGCAGATGGCATGGGGTACTGGAGGTGTGATCCAAGAAGAGGGTATGTCCAATATATTACCTGTCAATGTATTGTGGGGGGATAGTTTGGGGAAGCATGATCTCAGTCATTTGCCCAAGGTATCACCATCACCCACCCAAGTACAGGGAGGACAGGGTCCAAACATACCTGTACCAGAACCAGAGGTGCCCCTAGGTTTGGAAGCAAAGGGGGAGGTGCAGAACCCCCTAGAACTCTCCCAACTAGCGGCTAGTGTGGGGAAGACCCTGAGAGAGCAGGCCAAGGGTAGCCAGAAGAGCAGAGATTGCCGGGATGGGATCTCTGGAATGGTATCCCAAGGGCCTGAGGTCATGAGTGTAAAGCTACGGGATGCCCACACTCAGAAAGCGGACCCGGAACAGGCAGGAGGTAGCCAAGTGTACGTGGCTCAGAGCCTGGGCCTTAGAAGTGTCCCTAGCCAGACTAGAGAGCCAGAAGGGTCCGGCAGCTATGTAACAGGCACCTCTCTTTTGTCTCATTCCAGCCAAGAGTTCAGAGAGGATGTCCAAGCTGACTCTAGTCTGGACATATTGAAGGCACATGGCGCTCAACCACCCTCGGAGTCTGACAAGGCCCGAGTCTGCTGGGACCCCGGGGGGAGGTGAGGAAGCCTTTGGGGCCAGAGCCTGAGGAGCTGGAGGCGGAGGTGCTTTCAGAAGAGGGGCGTAGGCCCCTACTTCCTGCAAGCCCCATCTAAAGGGGGAGGTGTGATGATTCTGCTTAAATATGGCTATAACTCAGAGATGTATTTTGATCTCTGGGTATAGTATCTTCCTTCTTGCTTGCACTCATTCATACTGTGCGCAGCTATAAGCCTAGGTGCATATTGGCAGTAGTGGCCAGGCTGGAACAATAGGGCTCCATTGTATTCCTATACAGCCCTGAGTGATCAAACAATAGTGCATTGTTCAAGCCTGGGTTGTTGATCAGATATGGCTGATAACAGTGTATCAATTCACTTTGTCTCAGCTCTATACAAAAGATCTGGACTTGATTGAATTAACTCATCAGACGTACTGTCGCCGGTGACCTCATTCTGGGAGGTGGCATAAAGGGTATAAAAGATGAGGTAAGAGGTCTGTGGCAGGAGATTACACTATGGAGAGATTATGCTATGGAGATTGGGTTGAGACCATCACAGACTACAGAGTTGACACAGACAGACCACGAGGAGAGGCTGCTGTGATGAGATTCTGTTGAGACTATTGGACTAATGCTGAGAGACTGTGAGGAGCATGCAAGCCACATGCTAGGTCAATGCTGAGAAGCCTCCACTGGTGACTCACACATGACAGAGCATGTGTGAGTGTTGGACTATAGAACCACATCAAGGACATGTGTGGTAAAGTAACTATTTCACCTTTATCCCTTTTATTTTATTTGTACTGTATCTTGTAACTAGTAACTGTTAATGCTTGCATATATCTGCATATCTGTTCTGAACTGTATATGTTAGATTTTAATACCGACCCATTTAGGGGTTAATAAATATATAAAATTTAGAAGGCTTGTCTTGTATTTATCTGGTGAACCCGGCACTCACTGGCGGTGAGTGTGGTTTTTATATGAGAGGACTCAGGTGGGGCCAAAGCGGTTTGGCGCACGGAGGATCTTTCACACCCTCCCCTTCCCTTTTTATAGTCTATGTCTCTATAGCCTGTACCCAATGAGTATGTATACACACACCATTCCCCACTTCCGGGATTGGCCCGATTATCTCTCTAGAGCCGCAGACCCCACTTCCGGTAATTGTGCAAGTACAATACATACAAACACTAGGAGAGAGTGAGCAGCATTAGGATGATACAGTGCCTCGTTCTCGGCACCTCACGAGTATCACTTATGAGACATTTTGACTGGGGATCCAATAATGGTCTAAGACGTCACTGGTGGGCAGAGCCTATGTTTTTAGAGTCCAAACACTCGGACGCTTTGACTGAGAACAGAGAGGGTGGATAATCAAGTGACTAGAGGGTGGAGCCCTTCCCTCCAGCGTCTCTCACGTGCTCCATGGAGAATATTTCAAACGCTGCTGTAATCCACACAGCAGCGTTGCTTTCACATCTAGAGAACCGCTCTTTCCATAGCTGCTTTATAACACAGTTATTTCTTTTTCTGGTTGGTGGACCAATTTTATTTATAGAGTGTGAACCTAGAGGGTGCTGGTGAGCAACCCAAAACCAGGGTTAAAAGGTCCTCTAGCACACCCATAAGTGGGGCCCAACTCCAGAGAGAGTGCTGCTGGAGACCTGCAGGGAGCAGGTAGATGGTAGACCAGTTAGAGATAGACAGGTGGTCTGTCCCAAGAGGATTCTACAACAGACTTGGTTAAGCTCAGTGTGAGCCAGGCTGCTGAGTAGAAACCTCAGCAAAGCTTCTTGTCCCCAGAAGTTAGTCAGGGCTCAAGAAGTGAGTTATTGCCCTGTGTGTGGGCTAGGCTGTTTTTTTGTTTTGTTCCTGTATTCACTCACAAGCTGAATAAAGCCATTTATTTTGGATTACCACTACCTGATATGCTGCTTATTTGGCACCCAGTACCACCAACACCTCTGTGAAGTCCAGGAAGCTGCCACCTTTGAAGCTAAATTACCCCCAATTGTCACACTAGCTTTAAGTGATATTCATTTACACATGTACTTGTCACTGAGCCCTGATGCATTATGTGTAGTAACATGGAGATCCTTATATGTAGTTTCTTTAGCCAGCCTCTATGTTATCACAAGTACCTTTGATTATATCTCTGCATGAGATTGGGATGTGAAGTGATGTTATGTCAGTATATGCAGCACAGGCTATTCTTCATTTTGCAAAAGAAGTGTTGTCCTGCTCCTGATGGTGTATTAGTAGGACATACCCGGTTGCTACATTAATGACAGTTACCTTGTAATACTTACCTGTTCCTGTGTTTGCATTATAAATACTTACCTTACTACTGCATTAATGAGGTTTACCTCGTTGTTATATTTCTCGTTACTGCATCAACGACATCTACTATAAAGTTGAAAAAAATTATAAACCTATTTATGAATGTTTTTCTTAATATGCAAACTCATGCTACAATACTAAGGATTCCCAGATGGCGACTCTATATCCTGTATTAAGGAAATATATTTTTTGTACTTACTATGATGTTGTATATTTCATATGTATATTTCATATGTATGTTTGTCAAAACCGTGTATACTAAATGTCATATTCTATATATTGTAGAGAGTCTGTGGAAGGACTTATATAGGCCGAAAATGTTTACAACTCTTCATTATACGTTGTTCAGATACCTCTATAAACCTGTATGTTACTTGAAAACACCGGATCGGACATAAATAAACAAACAATATATATCACTATTTGGAGTCTGAAGTCTTGATAAATTACATATCTGACGGGTTGGGACCCTACTTCTTTACTACTGAAAAACTCAAAACCAAGTGCTGAACCACACCCCATCCTGACTATAAAAAGCATAAGTACCAATGAATTTATGAAGATATGGGGGTCTTTTAGTTAACCAAAAAAGGATAGGATGGAAGAGACAAAAGTATAGCAGGATGGGGGAGATGGGTTTGGATGTATCCACTGGAGGATCAGGGTTGGTTGTGGTAAGAATGGCTATCAATTGCTATAATTGCAATATGTGCCTATCCGAGGGGACAGAACAGTGTTTATCCGTCCATGGGCAACAGATCTTTTGGAACTTTTCGTGAATAGAAGATAGTTTCTCATGTATCAATTTAGTCTCCATTTTACTTCAGGGAAGTCAAGTGTAGATTTCTTCCAGGCATAGTTTTTGTTGCAATGGAAAAAATAAAAGATCAATGTGATTTAGGGAGAATATTCTCAATCTGTTTATTCAGTATTGCCTCCCAGGAGTACTTTAATATGTTGAATTTGGTTACAGATTGTATAAGGTGGTAGACTTGTATCCAAAGTCTCTTAACTCTGGGGCAGGACCACCAGATATGGAGCATATCTCCTGGAGAGGTGTACCCCATATAACAATTACTTGGATAGGCACAATTCTGCTACTTGAATAAAACCTTAAAGAAAATCTCTAGCATGAGGGTGTTCTGGGCGCTCTTTTAGGTAGTTTCTCAGATGTCGGACCATTTATAGTCAGTGAGTATAGAAACTAGAACCATTTCACTCTTTAAAACTTAGTAAAGTTGGGTGTGATCACAATAATGGATGAGGTTAGTGTGTAGTTGTGTGATTAGACCCCTGTCATGTGGGTATTTTAAACAATTAGTTTTCAAAAGCAACATGTCTTAAGGGGTGGGGGATGTGGGGTGTAGTAATCCTGAGAATAGTACAAATGAAGTGCCACAATTGTATGTATCAGTATATTTCCAAAGAGGGTAGGTTAAAGTAGCAAAGCATAGAATCAAAAGTAGAGATCCCCTCCACAGGAGAGAGAAGGTCATAAAGTCAATTTAAGGTACGTTTTAATGCAGTGTTATTTTAGGTCAACTTGTCATGCCATTAATATTGTGTCTTCTCACTGGTTTAGTTTCTGTTTCAGATACCAAGTTCCTATTATCCTGGAGATGATATAGTTTAATTGTAAAATTCAGATTGTCATCAGTCACCCCTATAGCTTTTTTTTTTAAATTCGTGAGTCCCATGTATAAATTAATTCTGTTTGCCTTTCAGACATTGCTAACCAGGTTCTGCTCGCTTTGTTCACAATGGAGATGATCTTGAAGATCTATGCACTTGGCTTCCAGTCATATTTCATGTCTCTATTCAATCGGTTTGACTGCTTTGTTGTATGCACAGGAC
The DNA here is from genome assembly GCA_947044405.1 of Leptodactylus fallax. Lineage (NCBI taxonomy): Eukaryota > Metazoa > Chordata > Amphibia > Anura > Leptodactylidae > Leptodactylus > Leptodactylus fallax. Next base: position 7,851,094 of record CAMRHE010000007.1, on the reverse strand, counting down.
TTCTTGAAATCTTGCTAGTTGCCAGTAACATCATGTCTCCACTTGGGATATCTGTTTTGAGGTGTATAAGGCTACTTCGAATTTTCAAGATTACACGGTAAGCATGGACATGTAAAAAAAAAAAAAAAAAAAAAAATATATATATATATATTGTTTCTATATATATTTTTAGCTATATTTGAAAGGAATAATAAAATGACTTTCCTCAATTGTTCAGAAAGTAAGAATGTAGAATATCGTTCTATAAAAAAATTATCTTCAGAACTGAAAGGAATTCTGATTATACCTGCATGTATACTGTATTATCAAATTCAGTCAAATAAGGAGAGAAGGCTTAACACGAAATATCTAAAATTAGATATGTTTTACTAATGTTTGATTTTCCTCTTTACAATGTTGCTAATATGTTTTTTTTAAACTTCAGATATTGGACATCACTAAACAACCTTGTGGCTTCACTGCTAAATTCGGTCCGCTCCATTGCATCACTTCTGCTTTTGCTTTTCCTGTTCATGATCATTTTTGCTCTTCTTGGTATGCAAATGTTTGGTGGAAAGTTTGACTTTGAAGACACAGAGATAAGGAGAAGCACTTTTGATACCTTTCCACAAGCACTGATCACAGTTTTTCAGGTATGACTTGAGGCCCTTTTAAGTGGGCTGCCTTAGAAATTTGTTTCCGATCGTTGCCCCCTGATTGGCCACCTGGCTGCCACAATCAACGCCACATATCAATATGTCAACGCCACAATCTTATTGCAGGGTTCCAAGGGGCTGAACGGGGAAGGGTTGATCTTGCCTCCTAACCACCTAGATGCCACGATTGCTATTTATCACAGCATCTGAGAGGTTAAGTCTGAGTGTTTCTGACTCCAGCAGTTAGTGCCGGATTCTGGCTGTGTAATACAGTCCTGACCCGGAAGTTATGCTTGCAGGCAAAGCTCCTGTGCCTGCAGCATGAGATCTCTGTACTATTGCAGACCTAAGCATTGACTATACGCTCAGTGTGATGTAATAGTACAGCACTGAGCAGGAAGAATAGGTCATCCAGACTAGATCAGTGGTGGTCCTGCACCCATCAACCCCAACGATCAGCTGTTCACAGCAGCCAATACACAGAGAATGAAACAGGAGCACTGTTCTCTGTTTAGTGGACAGACCAGGTTACTGCAGATCAACTCCTATTCACTTGAATGGGAGTTAACCTGCATTGAATCATTTCATAACCGCATTGCCATAATGCTTTGTGTCTGTCAAATAGAATATATGGGCTTAAAATACTTACACCTGATGAAGCTACACTTATATCATGTAGAGGAAACTAGTAGAATTAATACAGAGTTAGTTTTAGTTTAGTTAGTTTCAAGGGATTAATACCAAGGGGATTATCTGACAATACTAAATTGGAGTGCAGAGCAGGGTCGGACTGACCCACTGGGGAACCGGTGAATCCACCGGTGAGAAGACCCCAGAGTATAATAATAGCACTGAAGCGGAGGGGGGGGGCTGTTGGGAGCATATAATACTGGGTGGGGGCCACTGTGATGCTTATAATACTGGGTGGGGGCCACTGTGGAGCTTATAATACTAGGTGGGGGCCACTGTGGAGCTTATAATACTAGGTGGGGGACACTGTGGAGCTTATACTCCATACAGTGACTCCTTCACTGGTCCCCTATACTGTATGGGGACCATTGATGGGGCCATTATATTGTTGGGGGGGCAGTGATGGAGGCCAATAGCCTGGGGTACATTAAAGGGGGTATGTAGGATAACTTTTTTTTTTTTTTTTAAATTGAGCCGGGGAGGTGAAAAAAACAAAACAAAAAAAAACTACAAACTTTCTCTCCTGTCCCCAGTGTCTCCAGCGCGGTTCGATCCTGCAGTTCTTTTGTTTTCTTCCAGCTGAAGAAAGGGGGATTCACCTCCCCCGGACTAATTATAAAAAAGAAAAAAAATTATACTGGACAACCTCTTTAAAGTGTGGCGCATTAGGGGGGCCCTGGGGGGTATATTAAAGGGGTTGTCCAGGCATAATTTGTTATGGTTTATCCTCAGGATAGGCCATAGATACCTGAACTGTAGGGGGCTGACCCCGGACCGATCAGCTTTATGGAGCCACTTCTGATGCCTGTCCTGTACACAATACAGGGCCAGAAGCAGAAAGCTCTGTCCACTGTGTATTAGCTGGGCACCTTCACTGCATCTCAGCACTTACTGAAGTCAGTGGGAGCTGAGCTGCAGTGAAGGCAATGGGCAACTATACAGCGGATGGAGCTTTCTGCTTCCAGCCCTATGTTGTGTACAGATCGGGCGAAGGAAGTGGCTCTGAACAGCTGATGGGGCCGTGTGTCAGCCCCCTACCGATCAGGTATTTATGGCCTATCCTGAGTATAGGCCATAAAAAAGATTAACCCTGGACAACCCCTTTAATATGCATCACACAGTTTAATGCGCCCCCCCCCATCACTGCTCCCACACAATATAATGACCCCATCACTGTTCCTCATACAGTATGGGGGACCAGTGAAAAGGCCACTATGTGGGGGAGACCAGTGAAGTGACCATAGAAAAATTTGGCCCAGATAACCCCTTAAAAGAGGTTGTCCATAAACTGTAGTGACCACTGTGGCGGCCGCCAGGGAGGTGTAAAAATAGGAAAATTAAAAAAAAAAAAGCATACTCACCTGTCCCCAGCACCTTGTTGTTCCCTGCCTGTGTCTGTTCGGTCTCATGGCGGCACCTCATTTCTAGAAATCCTGTACCGAATTGGTCTTAGCGGTCACATGAGGTGCAGGATTCCCAGCAAGGAGGCACTGGCACAAGACTGAATGTACACTGGCAGCGGACAGGGGAGCGCCGGGGACAGGCGAGTATGCTTTTTAATTAATTTATTTTTTACTTTAAACCTCGCGCCAGCCACATGGGTTGCTCCAATTCCTGGACAACCTCTTTAAAGGATTTATCCATCTGTCTAATATTGATGGTCTGTCCTTAGGATAGGCCATCAATATTACATCTGGGATGATACAACAGCCAGGACCTCTGCAGATCAGCTTTTCCAGGACAGTGCGGCTACAGGTAAAGGTAAAAATTCCAGGAGCCATGCTGTTCACTTGCCATACAAGGTGTAGCAGTAGGTTTAGGTAGTGCAGTGGTGCACATGGTATAGTGGGTGAGCAGCATGGCTCCCGACATATTATTACCTTTAGGCTCCCTGTCTCGGTACCGCTGATCTACAGGGGTCATGATGGTGGGTCCCTAGAAACAATTCCACTGGTGGGAACTAGACATCCCAGTCCGACACTGGTGCAGAGCATTACCTGCCATTATGCTCTTGTTGTACATAGCATTGAATTGGTGTTGCATTTACACCACCTTCGTTGTTTAGCCTGACAAGAGGTATATAGAACTACATAAACTAATACATTTCACGTTTTTATTGTTCTATTCAGGCTCACCTTAGGAATTGTTAGTATAGGGAACAGCAATTAATTCAGTGGTTATTTTAGCTCACAGGATCGCTATCTCTTCATCAAGATGGTTGGTACATCAGAAACATCCAATAAACTCTTACTCTAACATAGTGAATTCAGTTTAAAGCTGGCTGAAATCCATTTTAATCTTCTTTTTTCACAGCAAAACAGCATGTACATCTCAGTACAAAATAATCCCTCAACCGTCTGGCTACTAATTTACACACTCATTATCCCTCACTATGAGACCCTGGGCCTACTACTCAAGTATCTCCACAAACAGTACTTCTAGCTCTGGCAGGCTCTATCACAGCCTGTCTTCCTCAGACAGGGAGCAGTATGGGAAGAGTTGACACTACTTCCACCTGGCTGCTAATTAACCTCATTAACAACCCCTTGTCTGCAAACCAAATGAAACACCCAACTCTCCAGAGACTTTTCTCTTCCACACTGCTTTCCCAGGGTGAAATACACATTTTTCTGTACCTCCAGTGGCACAAACATGCTATTCAATCAGTCACACTGCCCCAATATATATCTGGCATGCAATTATGTTTGTGCTTATGCCCCCACTGATCGCCCCTGCATAAAGCAGTGTGTCATACAAACTAATCCCAGACAAGCCTGGGAGCCTTCAATCACAGCTGTCATGGCAATGGGACCCCTGGCAAAATGGCACTTGGTTAGATTTGACTGAGACGGCACGCAGAGCAAGATCTGAGGCCAGAATCCCATTGCCATGACAGCTGGGAGCCTTTTGAAGTCTCCCAGGCTTGTCTGGCATTATTTTGTATGACAAGTTGCTTTATGCAGCCTGTAATACAAATGCCAATATTTTTCAATTCATTGTAATGCATTGCATTAGTGATCAGATCCCCTGGGGTTCAAGACCCTTAGGGGGTCTAATAAAAGCAATTTTAAATTAAAAAAATAAAAATTTATATATATTAAAAACAATCAAAAGTTCAAATCACCCCCCCTTTTGCTAGAATACATATAAAATTAGAAAATTACTGTGGTGAAACACACATATGGCTTTGTGAACAAAAAAATAAAAAAGTAATGGGGTTTGGAAGGCATGCAGTCAAAAAAGAAAATTGAAAAATTCCTCTGGCGGAAAGTTGCTAAAAGAATACTATGGATAGAGAATGCATTCAACTAATAAGGGAGTTCCAGAACTTGCTCCATTAATCTGTAATTACTTCCATTTCTTTGATTTGATTTGATTTCAAATTAAAGTTTAAACCAAGAAGTACTGTGCTTCAATATCTTTAGTAGTATAATGTTGTACCGTGTAAGCCATTGAAAGTAGTGGAAGAGTGAAGAAATCAGGCGATACCTTTTAGAGGCTAACTGAGTATATTTGATGGTAAGCATTCAGGAGTACTAGCTCCCTTCATCAGACATGGTGTTATACAAGAAACTGAAAATTCACAGATTTTATACAGTCATGGCCAAAAGTTTTGAGAATGACACAAATATTATATTTTCACATGATCTGCTGCCCTCTGGTTTTTATGTGTGTTTGTCAGATGTTTTTATCACATACAGAAATATAATTGCATTCATATTATGAGTAACAGAAGCTTATATTGACAGTTAGAATGAGTTAATGCAGCAAGTCAATATTTGCAGTGTTGACCCTTCTTCTTCAGGACCTCTGCAATTCTCCCTGGCATGCTCTCAATCAACTTCTGGACCAAATCCTGACTGATAGCAGTCCATTCTTGCAGAATCAATGCTTTAATTTTGTCTGAATTCGTTGGTTTTTGTTTGTCCACCCGTCTCTTGATGATTGACCACAAGTTCTCAATGGGATTAAAATCTGGGGAGTTTCCAGGCCATGGACCCAAAATCTCTATGTTTTGTTCCCTGAGCCATTTAGTTATCACCTTTGCTTTATGGCAAGGTGCTCCATCATGCTGGAAAAGGCATTGTTGAGCGCCAAACTGCTCTTGGACGGTTGGGAGAAGTTGCTCTTGGAGGACATTCTGGTACCATTCTTTATTCATGGCTGTGTTTTTAGGCAAGACTGTGAGAGAGCCGATTCCCTTGGCTGAGAAGCAACCCCACACATGAATGGTTTCAGGATGCTTTGCAGTTGGCATTAGACAAGACTGGTGGTAGCGCTCACCTCTTCTTCTCCGAATAAGCTGTTTTCCAGATGTTCCAAACAATCGAAAAGGGGATTCATCAGAGAAAATGACTTTACCCCAGTCCTCAGCAGTCCACTCCCTGTACCTTTTGCAGAATATCAGTCTGTCCCTGATGTTTTTTCTGGAGAGAAGTGGCTTCTTTGCTGCCCTCCTTGAGACCAGGCCTTGCTCCAAGAATCTCCGCCTCACAGTGCGTGCAGATGCACTCACACCTGCCTGCTGCCATTCCTCAGCAAGCTCTGCACTGCTGGTAGCCCGATCCCGCAGCTGAAACACTTTTAAGAGACGGTCCTGCCGCCTGCTGGTCTTTCTTGGGCGCCCTGGAGCCTTTTTGGCACCACTGGAACCTCTCTCCTTGAAGTTCTTGATGATGCGATAGATTGTTGACTGAGGTGCAATCTTTCTAGCTGCAATACTCTTCCCAGTTAGGCCATTTTTGTGCAGTGCAATTATGACTGCACGTGTTTCTTTAGAGATAACCATGGTTAACAGAAGAGAAACAATGATGGCAAGCACCAGCCTCCTTTTAAAGTGTCCAGTGGTGTCATTCTTACTTAATCATGACAGATTGATCTCCAGCCCTGTCCTCATCAACACCCACACCTGTGTTAATGGAGCAATCACTGAAGCGATGTTAGGTGGTCCTTTTAAGGCAGGGCTGCAATGATGTTGAAATGTGTTTTGAGGGATAAAGTTCATTTTCTAGGCAAATATTGACTTTGCAAGTAATTGCTATTAAGCTGATCACTCTTTATAACATTCTGGAGTATATGCAAATTTCCATTAGAAAAACTGAAGCAGTAGACTTTGTAAAAATTAATATTTGTATCATTCTCAAAACTTTTGGCCATGACTGTATACCCTAAAGACATGGACCTTCAAAGGATCTTAGAATCCTTAAAAAAAGAAAACAAAATGCAATATAAGTAGGGAAGTTATTTACATCAGGTCAAAAAATAAACAATCTGGAAACTTGTGGGCCGTGACAGAGGGATCAGTATTTCTTGCTGTTATCTGTTTGCTATTAGGTGGTGATTTGTGACCCTCACAGTTCATACATAGTGTGACATGAAACTGGCATGAATATAAGGTCCAAATTGCAGAGTTTGAAATTTTTGCATTAACTTATATTCCCATTCTTTCCTCTCCCACTGCGTCTTAAAATGTCCCATTAAAACCACAATCCGCAAATCTTCAACAGAGTGGTCTTCTCCGGAGAAATGTACGGCCACTGGGAGGTCTGTTCTGCTGTTATTAATGGTGAAACTGTGTGAGTTCATGCGCTAAGTCTCTGCCCTGTTTCCCCCACATAGAGGCCTGTGGTGGGACATTGCACACACATTATGAGATACACCACATTGGAAGACCTGCAGGAAAATGTCCCCCTAATTCTGTACACATGTTGTGACTGTGGGACAGGTACACTGTCAGTGGTGTGGATGTGCTTGCCATTTTAAGTTGGGGCCTTCAGGGCACTGCAGACAATAATACGCCGTAGGTTTGGTGGTTGCTGAAAGGAAAGGAGAGGGAGGACTGGAAATATCTCCTTTAGTCTGTTGTCCCTATGTAGCACAGGTTGGAGCTCCTTGGCAATCCTTCGTAGGATCTCCAGCTGTGGGTTGTAGGTGACAACTCGGGGCACTCAGGCTTCATTCTGGGTCTCTTTATATGTGAGCAGACTGTCTGTTAATGGCTGCCGCTTTGTTTAATTGGTTGTCCGTCACTTTTGGTTTGTATCCCAATCGAAGAAATTGTATCCTGACATCCAGGAGGTGCTTGTCCAGGTCTGCTTTGTTGGAGGAAATACGATTGTATCATATAGCCTGGCTGTAAATAAGATTGTGTCTTGTGTACTTGGGGTGGAAGCTGTCGTTTCTCAGGTAGGCCGTTCTGTCTGTGGGTTTGTGGTATATTGATGTGAGTAGCCGGTGGTCTTTGATGTATATTGTGGTATCCAGGAAGTGGATTTCACTCTGAGTAGCTAAGTTTAAGGTTGATGGTAGGGTGAAACTCATTATGGAATTGAACCTGATTGCAAACAGATAACAGCAAGAATTACTGATCCCTCTGTCACGGCCCACAAGTTTCCAGATTGTTTGTTTATTTTTTGACCTATTGTAAATAACTTCCCTACTTTATATTGCATTTTGTTTTGTTTTGTTTTTAAGGATTCTAAGATCCTTTGAAGGTCCATGTCTTTAGGGTATAAAAAATCTGTGAATTTTCAGTTTCTTGTATAACACCATCAAATATACTCACCCTCTAAAAGGTATCACCTGATTTCTTCACTCTTTCAATAGCTTTACTGAGAGATCTGACCAGATGGGCTAGACTTTGTACCCCACACACATCAATAAGCAATGGCATCAATGACCTTGTCAGCAAATCACCTGTTGTTTCTTGAACAACTACTGCTTCCAAACTCATTCTTATCAAAAAGTGACTTTCACTTGCTTACTAATATATTAGGCTAACATTTACTCAGCCTCTAAAAGGTATCACTTTATTTCTTCACTCTTCCACTACTTTCTATGGCTAACACGGTACAACATTATACTACTAGGCTAACATTGTAATGAAAAAAGCATTGCTAGTCAATGGTTTTAATGTTATGATGTGCGGATGGGATGGGATGGATGGATACAACCTGGGGGGTAAGCAACTCTGGACAACTCCAGCATAACATAGTTAGCACATTTTTAGAACTTCTGTTCCACACAGGCAGTACAGGTTCAAAAACTGACCTCAGCAGCTTTATTTCTCCACACAGGTTTCACAAAACATTTTCAACTATAAAACAAATCCAGGTCATCTGACCACTAACTACACAGTATAGTGTCCCTACTGCCTAGAACCTCGAAAAAAACAAAACTCTGTTCATACAAAAACTCTTCAGTTTGGCTCCCCAGGATCTTGGCTCGGCCTGTCTTCCTCAGAGTAACCAGTCTCAGTGATGAACTCCTTTCTTTAGAAGCCCTCCCAGCTGATGCCTAATGAGGTTCATTAAGGACCCAAGCCCTGAACTGCCATTTTACATGGCGTGGAACCTGCTCTTTTTTGACCATTCCACTTGGATAGCTGCGCTGCAACACTAAATATGTAGATAGATATCATATATATATATATATATATAAGTCAATTGTATATGTTACCGTTAAAGTGCAAAAATCAGTTAATCTGCAGATTCACTAGGTCGATCCGTTAAAGTGCGGAAAACTGCTTTAATTTCTGACATTACCTAGGTAATTTGCACATTACCTAGCTAATGTGCACATTACATACTAGGTACTCGTTAAAGTGCAGATATAACGACATGTTTTGCCGGAACAGCAAGCAACGTTACAGCGAACGTAATGTCGGCAAAAAAAAAAAAAAAAAGATTGGGGACAGCATAGGGAAAGTTTCAAGTTTCAACTTGAATGGGTTTTGAAAGCAAACGGGTGGGTGTGTGTGCGCGCTTAGACCCTCTTTGCCGCGAAAAGCCGTTTTTAATTTTTTTTTTTTCCATCGGAAACAAAGTCCTTCGTGTCCGGAAAAAAAAAAAAAAAAAGCCAGCTGCTTCGTGGCATAGAGGGTGTAAGCGCGCACACACACCCGCCCGTTTGCTTTTCTGCTGGCGAAAGAAGACTGTTTAACAGTGGAGGGAGAAGAGGGGGGACGGAGTAGGGACAGCAGGACTACGAGAGAAACAAACTTCCGAACTTTAACGATCCGCAAGCCGTGAATGTGCACATTACCTAGGTAAAGTGCAGAAAACTCCTGATTCCGCACTTTAGAACGGAGCAAATCAGTTAATCTGCACTAATGTAGGTAATGTGCACATTCACTGATTTTGCACTTTAACGGTAACATATACATTGAATGACCACTATCATAACTGGAGTTTTCCGGGAATGGAAATTAGACACCTTACATAACAGCATAAAATTAATTGAGCAAATTTTCTGTGGATCAATTTTGTGTTTATTCAATTTTTATTGAAATTTTTTTTAGTTTAACAAGAAAGGAAAGGGACAGGCAGTCCAAAGACATAAACTGAGGCAAATGGCCTCCTGGAGTAACAGTAATACAAACCTCCATATGTTGGTGAATCAAATACAGTCAAGACCACTGGTATGAGGGAATGAAAAAACAGCAAAATTCAGTGGGGCACATTTTATTAAGCTACTTGCGCCTTTTTTTGGCGTATACTGCGTCTTTTTGAGGTCTTTTTCTGCGCTCCGCTTCACCACTGCTCTCACCACTTTTGTTTTTTGGCGAGAAAAGGCGTTGTGGCCTAAATGGAGATACTTTTTATGCTGTATTTACTACTACTACTTTTGTAAAAAGGCACAAAATAGGCGCTAAATCGCTCCAGTCCATGAGCAGCGTAAAAGAGCCCTGGATAGTAGGAGAGCTGAGGTGGAGGAGAAGATGGGATACTGGTTGGAGGGCACTGTAGGGCATATGTTGAGGTCACAGTGAGTGGAGTAGCCGGGGACAACTGAGAAGCTGCAGCTGCGGGGTCCGGTAGTTCGTGCGGTGCGGCAACATACCCGCCGGCCATGAGGCACAGTCGGAGAGGACGGAGGAGTCTCCCATGGGAGAGAAGTATCACTCCCCAAAGCAGTGCTGGCATCAGAGGGAGGCAGAGACACAGTGGAGGCAACTGGATGTGGCTGCTTGTGCCGGCAAAGCTCAGACTGCAGGTCGTGTGTCAGTGCCAGCAGAGTGCAGTAACGCGGGAGAGTGCTGGCCAGCTCCGAACCGGCATCACTATCAGAAGACTGTCGGCTGTCACCCAGGGGGAGGAAGAAATTGAAGATAAGCACATCGGGTGCCTGAACTGTAAGGGAGCCCCGAGGGCTTTCCACGAGCGAGTTTTAGCCATTTTCCAGCACTTGCGCCTTTTTGCACAAAAAAAGATTTATAGAGAAAGGGTAGTAAGCCCGTCAAGCCCAGGTGATTTACCCGGCGGGGAAGACTGCGCTCAGTCAAGTTCAAAGGGGGAGGCAGGGGGGTACGCCCAGGAGAGAGTTAATTATCTGGCACAGAGTGGCATCCAGTTGTGAAGGCTCAACTGACTCAGGGAGCCCCCGGACCTAAATGTTATTTCACCTGTTTCTGTTCTCGAGGTCATCTAAGAGGTCAGCAAGGTGATGCAGCTAGTGGGTGTGAGATGAAATGGCAGATTCGTGGAAGTAAGCTGGCAGTAGACGATTCCAGAATTGCCGTTCTCTCTTCAAGGTGTTCAACAGTAGAGTGAACAGCAGATAACTCAGTCTTGTTGGACTGCTCCAACTGGGCAACATATGCCTCCATGTCAGAAACAGCGCTGAGATGTGAGCTCAGCCTTTGGAGTTCAGCCAGAATATCGGGGGTGGATGCATGCAGGGAGAGGAGCACCTTGATGAGGTGCCAGATGATCTGCAGCTCTCACCACAGCTGGTGTGGAGCTTGCAGCAGGCCAGGCGAGATTTCCAGGAAGAGCCATAGGAGGGTCTGCAAAGGAAAGCAAAGCCAGGAGCCTGTGGGCCAGATGAAGAGATAGACACCAAGCAAGTCCCAGGTGTATCCAGAATAGGTGGAGGGGAGGGCAGAGTCCTTATTGTGGTACCAAGAGGAGCATTGGGAGGAACAGCCAGAAGACCGTGCAGGCCGTCAAAGGAAAAACAGGAGGCCAAGTGCGGAAGAGAAGGTGGAGGGGAGAAAGTCTCCTACCGGTGTGTGCTCCAGGAGTGGAAGTCTGAGGCACTGCAGGTCATATAGGGGCTGCTGGGAGGAGATTGGTGCCGGAGATGGCAACAGGAAGGGCCACTCGGGATCCAAGGGCACCACTGACACAGGAGATGGGGGTACCAACCTGTAGCCGGAGCACCCCTCAGGCATCCTCCGGACCACGGAGGAATCTCTCTGGGAGACCCCGGGGGGGGGGGGGGGATAGAAGAGGACCGCTGGGGAGCCCTCCGTGTCTTGCCCATCATGGGGTGAAGAAAGTAGCATTGGTCAGCCGAATACAGCACGGGCCAGCAGCAACTGAGGAGAGAGCTGAGGTTTGCATGTCTTCAGTCCTCCATAGCTAGGCCACACCCCCTGTGAATCAATTTTAGTGTGAATCCAGATTAATAATATAAAATCAAGCGATCTGAGAAACTTCAAACAAGGCATGGTCAGGGCCGTTTTAACACACTGGTGGGGCCTGTGCAAAGATTTCATAAGTGGGCCCCCTGTTCATCACCACCACCTAGAAATACCTGACCTGCACGAATTATAATGCTCCCTCATAGTATAACGCCCCTTAGTGGCTCTCACACAGTATAATGGCTCCCTAGTGGCCCCATACAATATTCCCCTTATAATGTTGCCCCCCACAGTATCATGTCCCCCCAGACCGACATGGCCCCCTCAGGTTTCTCCCACAGTATCATGTCCCAATCCAGGTTGCTTCCCACAGATTCATGTCCCCCCCTAGGTTGCTTCCATAGTTTTGTGTCCCCCACTGTATATATCAAATACAAAAACAAACCTTAATACTCACCTTTCTCCTTTCACTCCTTTCAATGGTCCTGGAGTCTTCAAGGAGCATCAGGTGCGATGTAAGTGACATCACTACATTGTCCCTCCTGCTTCCAGGACATCGGGAACAAAGAAAGGAGCCGGGTGATGAGGTGGGGTGCCGTCTGCTCCCTGCTTCATCACTGTCTGCAACTCATCGACGTCCTCTAGACACCGATGAGTTGCGGTAGCCCGGACCCACTGCCCTGGACAGCCGGACCATTGGACCTATGGTTAAAGGAGCCCTGGGCATGGTCATCAATGCTAGATGGGTACAGTACTTCAAAACCTGTCACCCTTGCGGGGTTTTGTTATACGATGCTGTCAAGAGTATACCAAGAATTGTGTGACTTAGGGAAAACACCCAGAGAAAATGGATGCTGTGGAAGTTTAAAACGAAAAGGGGTCAAACGAGGATGGTAAGAATTTTTCTGTCAAAGAGGTGGTGTACGGTCAAGCAAATTGCAATTGTATGCAAATGCTGGTACTACAATTAAACCATAGTTGTGTGTCCAAAGACACAACTCGTTTCTGCCTGATTAGATGAATCCAGATTTGTGTTGCACTGTACTGATGGGAGGATCATATTTTGCCCAATCAGTATGAATCAATGAACCCTTCCTGACAGGTGTCAATTCAGGCTGGTGGAAGTGGAGTAACGGTGTTTGCTGCAATGTTTTTTTAGTTTTTTTTTTCTGGTTTTCTCTGCTTGCTGTCATTGTTGTCATTTATTGTTAAAGATTATTCATAAATTTATTTTTAGAGCACCATTAATTTCATGGTACTGTACATTTGAGGGTTTACATTTCAAAAGGTTGAAGACTGAAGAGAAGAGTCTTCATGCTTCTCTTGAAGGTAGTTATTGTGGGAGACAGTCTTATGTGTCGATATGTATTACCTCTGGTGGATAAAAATCAGTCCGTGGTCATGTGATGATGGACAGACAGGTGTGCAGCTCGTTAGTCACAACACAGTAATCAGATGTTTGCTTTATTGCAAGCGTTGCACCTGTGTGTCCAACTTATGACCATGGACTGATTTTTATGCACTGGAAGACAAACAATGAATGACGGCAAGCAGAGCTCTAGAAAGCCATGAGGAATTGATAGAGAATTTATTAGAAAATTATACAACTTTACATCATAGAAACATTACCATTTATTTGCTGAAACTGGACAATTCCTTTAATATAACAATATTTACTTTTTTATTCAATGCTTCATTCATGCGTTGTTACACTTTTACCATTTTGTAGGAGGTAATATGGTGTGTTATATGGCTCTCATATGACAGTGCTGACTGTGATACCATGGTTTCATAACGTTAACCATATTACAGATCAAATCTCACACAAAAGAAATAGATATTAATAAAAGGTATGTGAAAACACTTTCTTAGATGATATCTCTTGACCTTGCTGTATTTATGGTTACTTTTGTTCTTACAGATTTTAACTGGAGAGGACTGGAATTCTGTAATGTATAATGGAATCATGGCCTATGGTGGTCCATCCTTCCCAGGAATGTCTGTCTGTATTTATTTTGTCATCCTATTTGTTTGTGGAAATTGTATCCTTTAAAAAAAAAAAAAAAATGGAGTTGTATCTGATCCCATGTATTATGCTTTACTTATATTTGGATATACAGCATTATATATGTAAGATTCTGATTTTAAATGGCTAATTCAACTGTTAATTTTCCCTTCTTCATTCTCCATGAAAGTTTAGTTGCTCTTTCTTGCCTATTTTATTCCACAGGATCCTTTTGTGAAGAAATGGACTGCATATTTGTCATGTGGCAGTCATATTTTATGATTTTAACAAAGGTGTAACTGGATTTTTGTAAGAGGTGCAATCTTGCTCCCTCATGGCAGGCCTGCTTTCTGCGGCTGTAGTCGCCCTCCCAGAATCACTTTGCCGTGTGTGGGCTCCAAACATCAGCAGGAATCTGCACTAACCTCTCATCAGAGAGGCATCTCTCCCAGCGCTCTCTTCCACATAGGGACCTCATGATCCGAAGCATCACTTGCCTGAGGACAAGCTATTATCCCCTGGGGCTCTGGAGTTCTGGTCATTAACCACATGGCCAGCTCCATCTTCCCAGCTTCTCAGCCCGGATCCTAAGGTGACCCCATCACCTCTCTCATCTCCTGATGCACATCTGCACTGCAGCTCTTCTCTCCTGGGACCCCCCCCCCCCACACCGTTACTCAGGGCACAGTGGACTCTTTACCCCACTGCAGCTCCCCCAGGACTCTTTTATGCTTCCTCAGCCTTTTCACTGCCTCCCCTCCAGCACACATTTGCAACCTTCTCAGGACAAAATGCAATATTCCCTGCTGCAGCCATGACATCTAAGCCGTCTGTTACTTCCACCTCTGGCCCGGGGTCGCTGCGTGTGGTGGAGAACCCATGGGATAGGCATACATCAGGTCCCACGCCAGCCCCCATGCCCTGTGCTTTTGCCCCTCTAGATCCTCTCTCTCATTGGCAGAGCCTAATGTCACAACTCCCCACTAAGCAGGATTACAAGACCTTGGTGGATAAGGTGAAACTAGCCTGTAAGGCTGAGATAGCTGCAGCAAGGCTGGACCTGCGTCAGTTATCTGAGGATGTGGATACCCTTGAAACTTCTCAGGACGACACTAGGCGTAATGTCTCCCACCTGAATGATGTTGCTTTTTCCACTCCATGGCTCTTATAGATACTACCTGCCATTTGGAGGACTTAGATAAAAGGGACCACAGGCATAATATCAGAGTGCATGGTCTGCCAGAAGCTACTGGTTGGGCCATCTTTATTGGGATCTTGGGCAGATGGGCTAGTCATTGTATTAAGCTTGATAGGGCACACAAAGTGCTTCGCACAAAAGGACTGACTGCCACACCAAGGGATGTTATCTGTTGTGTGCAGGACTTTGAACGTGAGGAGGAAATCATGGCTCAGGCTCGCATTATACAGGACTTTGACTTTGATGGTGCCTCTGTACAAGCTGTATCTAGATCTTTTGTGGGTAACCCTCCAGAGAAGATGACATCTTCTCCCCTGCTGGCTGTCCCTCAAGGTCATCATCTACCATATCGCTGGGGCTTCCCTTTTGCTCTGATCGCCAGCAGGGATGGCCTGTCTGTCACCTTGAGATCCTTTGCGAATTTGCCTGCCTTCTGCGACACTTTTGGAATTCGCTTCAGGAATGGGGGACTCCTGTTCCTTTTCCCTCTACTCCTCCGATTTGGAAACCTGTCTCACAGAAAAAGCACAGGCCACCCTCCATTGACTCTGGGCCTCCTCTAGGCCCCTCTCCCCTCCTCTTCGAGGATCCCCACATTTATTCCTCCCGTGGAGAACTGTTGTCTCATCCTCCCTGGCACCTTCTGAATGCTCTTGTCGTATTGTTAGCTTTGACTGCTTCTGTTTTCTTCCCAGAATTCCCATATAAGTTTGGTTTTGACTTGAATTTTTAATTATCTTGTTACATGAAGTAGAGGCAATTGGGAATGCGTCTGTGGGATTTGTCTGGTTCTGTTTCCCTTCGGCTTTTTTCTCCCATCCTCTGCTTCCCCTGCTAATGGACACTTAGCTGTACTTTCTACTGATACTTCAGGGCCTTACTCACACGTAGATCATTGACTTCTTGTTTTTGCTTTGTGCTATATGCCTTTCCAGGGCATTGTATCCCCCAGTTTAATTGATTCTTTTTTCTCTCATGTTTTATCTATATGTTGTCTTGTCTTATCTCTTCCCCTCCCTCTTTGTCTCTCATTGGATCTCTCTCCATCTCTGGTTGCCTCCCTCTCCTACAGAACTTTCTGCCCTACATGGAAAGCCTTAGGATCACTGCTGGCACTCTCCTGTGGGTGTGCTACATATTACCTGTATCTTTATGCATTTTCATTTATCATGGCTAACAGAGTCTCTTTAAAGGGTCTTAATTCTAATGGTAAATGGAAATGGAGGGCTGACCCTTTGCTATTACCCCAAGGTTTACTCTGCTTTTAAGTTCAAAAAGCGAGCTGGGACAGCCATCCTGATCTCTAGAGCTTGCCCTCTGGAGGTTGAATTCTCTTTACTGGACCCTCAGGGCAAGTTGTTATACTATATGGCAAATTGCTAGGCAAATGACCCTCTGTAATCTCTACAGTGGGGAAAAAAAGTATTTAGCCACCAATTGTGCAAGTTCTCCCACTTAAAAAGATGAGAGAGGCCTGTAATTGACAACATAGGTAGATCTCAACTATGAGAGACAAAATGAGAAAACAAATCCAGAAAATTACATTGTCTGATTTTTAAAGAATTTATTTGCAAATTATTGTGGAAAATAAGTATTTGGTCAATAACAAAAGTTCATCTCAATACTTTGTTATCCACACGTGGACAAAATTGTTGGTACCCCTCGTTTAATGAAAGAAAAACCCACAATGGTCACAGAAATAAATTGAATCTGACAAAAGTAATTTGCCAAACTAAATGTTGACAAGCCACAAAGATTCTGGGAGAATGTTCTATGGACAGATGAGACAAAAATCAAAATTTTTGGCAAGGCACATCAGCTCTATGTTCACAGATGGAAAAATGAAGTATATCTTGAAAAGGACACTGTCCCTATTGTGAAATATGGAGGAGGCTCTGTTATGTTCTGGGGCTGCTTTGCTGCATCTGGCACAGGGTGACTTGAATCTGTGCAGGGTACAATGAAATCTCAAGATTATCAAGGGATTTTAGAGAGAAATGTGCTGCCCAGTGTCAGAAACCTTGGTCTCAGTCGCAGGTCATGGGTCTTGCAACAGGATAATGACCCAAAACAAACAGCTAAAAACACCCAAGAATGGCTAAGAGGAAAACATTGGACTATTCTGAAGTGGCCTTCTATGAGCCCTGACCTAAATCCTATTGAGCATCTTTGGAAGGAGCTGAAACATGCCGTGTGGAAAAGGCACCCTTCAAACCCGAGACAACTGGAGCAGTTTGCTCATGAGGAGTGGGCCAAAATACCTGTTGAGAGGTGCAGAAGTCTCATTGACAGTTACAGGAATCGTTTGATTGCAGTGATTGCCTCAAAAGTTTGTGCAACAAAATATTAAGTTAAGGGTACCATCATTTCTATCCAGGCCTGTTTCATGAGTTTTCTTTTTTAAAAAAAAATTATGTTGAAGCATGGTTGAGAAGCAATGTCTGACTTTCATGTGTTAATTTTCATAGAATTTTTATATATTATTACTTTTGTCAGATTCAAGTTATTTCTGTGACCATTGTGGGTTTCTCTTTCATTAAACGAGGGGTACCAACAATTTTGTCCATGTGTGTATATCCTTTGTTGGCAATGACAGAGGTCAAACGTTTTCTGTAAGTCTTCACAAGGTTGGCATACACTGTTGCTGGTATGTTGGCCCATTCCTCCATGCAGATCTCCTCTAGAGCAGTGATGTTTTGGGGCTGTCGCTGGGCAACACGGACTTTCATCTCCCTCCAAAGGTTTTTTATGGGGTTGAGATCTAGAGACTGGTTAGGCCACTGCAGGACCTTGAAATGCTTCTTACGAAGGCACTCCTTCGTTGCCCTGGTGGTGTGCTTGGGATCATTGTCATGCTGAAAGACCCAGCCGCGTTTCATCTTCAATGCCCTTTCTGATTGAAGGAGGTTTGCACTCAAAATCTCACGATACATGGCCCCATTCATTCTTTCATGTACACGGATGAGTCGTCCTGATCCCTTTGCAGAGAAACAGCCCCAAAGCATGATGTTGGCACCCCCATGCTTCACAGTAGGTATGGTGCAACTCAGCATTCACTCTCCTCCAAACACGACGAGTTGTGTTTCTACCAAACAGTTCTACTTTGGTTTCAGCTGACCATATGACATTCTCCCAATACTCTTCTGGAACATCCAAATGCTCTCTAGCAAACTTCAGATGGGCCTCGGATATGTACTGGCTTAATCAGGGGGACACATCTGGCACTGCAGGATCTGAGTCCCTGGCAGCATAGTGTGTTAGTGACGGTAGCCTTTGTTACGTTAGTTCCAGCTTTCTTTAGGTCATTCACTAGGTCCCCCCGTGTGGTTCTGGGATTTTTGCTCACCGTTCTTGTGATCATTTTGACATTTTGACCCCACGGGGTGAGATCTTGCGTGAAGGCCCTGATTGAGGGAGATTATCAGTGGTCTTGTATGTCTTCCATTTTCTAATTATTGCTCCCACAGTTGATTTCTTCACACCAAGCTGCTTGCCTATTGCAGATTCAGTCTTCCCAGCCTGTTGCAGGTCTACAATTTTGTTTCTGGTGTCCTTCCACAGCTCTTTGGTCTTCACCATAGTGGAGTTTGGAGTGTGACTGTTTGAGGTTGTGGACAGGTGTCTTTTATACTGATAACAATTTCAAACAGGTGCCATTACTATAGGTAATGAGTAGAGGACAGAGGAGCCTCTTAAAGAAGAAGTTACAGGTCTGTGAGAGCCAGAAATTTTGCTTGTTTGTAGGTGACCAAATACTTATTTTCCACCATAATTTGCAAATAAATTCTTAAAAAAATCAGACAATGTGATTTTCTAGATATGTTTTCTCATTTTGTGTATCATAGTTGAGGTCTACCTATGATGTCAATTACAGGCCTCTCTCATCTTTTTAAGTGGGAGAACTTGCACAATTGGTGGCTGACTAAAAAATTTTTTCCCCCACTGTATGCCCCTAACTCCTCCCAAACTGACTTCCTCACTAGTGACGTGAACAAAGATGTACAGTACCTGCCGACATTATTGTTGGAGGTGACTTTAATGTGTCATTCTCTGATTTTATGGATTGTCAGATCCCTCCTGGCAGTTCACATAATCCCTCCCCGAGATACTCTATTTACAATTTGTGGTGAATTAACCAACCCTCAGATCACACAGGTCCTACACATTTCCCCCCCGCCCCTCCCCCCACACACCCACACTTGTATTGACTATTTTTTTCAGGAATGCTCCTGCTCTGCAGCTTCTCTGAGGGGCCTCAGTTGGCTCTATTATGTTGTCTGATCATTCCCCTATTGTCATTGATCTTACTGCATATGACGTTCGTACCAGAGTTTTCCACTGGCGCCTTAACGAGGGTCTCCTCTAGAGGTCGCACACCTGGTAGCAACTTTGGTCCCATCTTAAGCCCTTTTTCGAGTTAAACGAGGGTTCGGTCTCGTCAAAGGCAGTTCTTTGGAAGGCCCATGAGGCCTCTTAAGGCTTGTGTTTAGCCACTCTGCCAGAGTCCACCTCCCCCCCCCCCCTTCGTCTTTACTCATGGACTTATCACCATCATCTGGGAAAGAGGAATTCCTTTCTTTGCCTTATAGAGCTATGTCCCTCCTGGGCTCTGCAGTTTAACCCAGGGCCCAGCTGGTGGTGTGGTACCTGCCCAGCTGACATATTCCACTTGTTTTGGTCATGCCCAATTCCTCAGCCATTTTGGCGACAGGTACAGACCCTGGTTGGACGGGTGTTGGGGTTCGCTTTTCCCTCCTCCATAAGATGTATCTGTTGAATATGCCATCTGAACGTTTTAGCAAATACTCTCTCCAGCTTCTCCTCTACATTTCACATCTGTTCATTGTCTTATTGCTAAGTATTAAATGTGCTCTTCTCCCCTGTCCCTAGACTTTGTACTCATGGATGCGGGAGATTAGGACTCTTGAACACTGACAGCCCTTCTGCAAAATGAAGAGGAGAAGTCAGATAAGATCTGGAGGCTTTGGGACGATTTATGGATTCTTTGCAAACCTTTAGGCCCAGGATTGGGGCTCCAAGTCTCACCAGGTCCATTTTTGACCTGATTGAACTTTGGAGAGGAGTTCTCTCCACCCCCCCTTCCCCCTTCCTGGCTCTTGTTGTGTTTCTCCCCTATTCTGTGTCACATCTTTTGTATTTTTACACTTGATTTGTGTGGTCCCTCTGGTGCAGACCTGTTTATCCTGTGGATATACCCTTGCCTGCCTGACAGATGGACAGTGTCAGGCAGGCAAGGGGTGTAATTCTGAGCTCTGACTCTGTACACCTCTGATTGGAGCTCTCAATCACACACTTCTTCCTTGTTGAAACTGCCCAACTCACATTACAGTGCCAAAATAGCACAGCAGGCACCAAAACTAACTGTGGGAACTAGAGAAAACATTGGTGAAATGTCCTCTTTAGCAATGTCTCAATGCTACAGAAATAAACAATACTACAATGCTAGGTAGTTAAAAATGCTGCTAAATGATTCCACTGAAGACTAAAGGACTATATAAAATAGAGAAGAAGCATGTATAGAAGGGGCTGCTGTGGATTTAGAGTTTTTGGATTTTGCAAAGGTATTGAAAATTATTACTCATTAACCATCAAACTGTTCATATAAACCTAATGGGTAAATGATGAAGTCTATGGGTTTACCAAACTGCTCACTTATACAGATTAAAATTTCCCACCACGCAAATAACATAGTAACATAGTTGATGAGGTTGGATGAAGACACAGGTCCATCAATCCAACCTATAACGCTACAGTAAGGCTGCCAATTGCCCCATGTCAAGGGAAAACATTCCTTCCCAACTCCATTTCCAGCAATCAGTATACAACCCTGTATCAACCACTCTTTACCAAAAATCTAAACCTGTAACCTGTAATATTTTTTCTTTTAAGAAAGGCCCTTTTTTAACTTGCACAATGAATGCACCATCACAAAATCCTGTGGCAGTGAGCACCATAGCCTCACTGTTCTTAAAGTAAAGAATCTGTCTATGTTGCTTGTGAAGTGTCCTCTAGGCGTAGAGGATGTCCTCTTGTCACCATCACTGGCCTAGGAGTAAAATGATCATTAGAAAGGTCTTTGTACTGTCCCTTCATGTATTTGTACATTGTGATTAGATCTCCCATAGCCTTCTTTTTTTTTAAACTGAATAAAAATTGGACGCGGTAGTCTGTGTGGCCGTACTAGTGATTTGTATAGAGGCATAATTATGTTCTTGTCATGAGCGTCTATGCAGCTTATAATTTTATTTGCCTTGGCACATCTTATTTTTCTCTTTATAAATATTTAACGCTTCTTGACTTCCCTCCTGTTTAAACAATTTTTTTTGTATCATGTATTGCGCCCCTCAAATTTTTATTTAACCACACTGGTTTTATTTTGTTCCTAACACATTTATTCCCATATGGTATATATCTTTCACAGGTCGTATTTAAGATAAAAGTGCCCTGTTTAGCCAATGTACTATTGTTTTTAAGAAATGGTCCCAGGTTATGGCACTAAGGTCATCCCTTGGTTGATAAAAATTGGCCTTCCTGAAGTCTAGTGTTTGTATTCTCTCTACGAAACATCTTATTTAAAGAGGACCTTTCATGTCCTCATGCACATGTGGTTTTATATACCGCTAGGATGCCGCTGAATTCAGTGCACTGTCAGCTTTTCCATTATGTGCCCCGGGACTGGAGATATCGGTGCTATTAGTTTCGGCACCGATCTCTCCCCACTGTCAGAAGGGCGTTCCTGACAGTCTAGCTGAGCTGTGAGGAACTCCCCCACCGTACTCATCCATAGTCCTGTACTGTCAGAGGGGGCTTTCCTTTCCTCCCAGCGATAATGCTGAGCTGTGAGGGACGTGCCCCCAGTACAAGTTTATGGACGAGTACTGTCAGGGGATGCGTTCCTCACAGCCCAGCTAGACTGTCAGGAACGCCATTCTGACGGTGGGCAGAGATCGGTGCCAAAACTAATGGCACCGATATCTTCAGCCCTGGGGCACATAACGGGAAAGCCGACAGTACGCTGAATTCAGCGCACTATTGGCTTTCTAGCGGTATATAATATCGCATGTGCATGAGGACGTGAAAGGTCCCTTTTAAGGATACTTGAAAATGTATTATGATGTGGTCACTACTGCCCAGGTGACCCCAATCTCTACTTTTGATATTCTGTCGGGTTTGTTGGTTAAAAGTCTAGAAGTACCCTCTTTCATGTTGGGCCCTGCACTAGTTGGTAATTATCTTTGATTATTGCCAAAAAAAGTTCAATCAGATGAGTACAGCAGCAACACCTATGGTAGTTTAATGCTGCTGACTCATGTTGAATATGTAAGTTGAAAAGCTGTGCAGCAACACCTAGCATATTTAGCACAGAGTAGTCTGGATCTCTAGATAAACCAGATGGTGATTTAACACAAACAGATGAATCTCTTTCACTCACACATGAGCTTTTCCACTTTACTTTTCTAGCATTAGAAAGTAAAAAAGCAAGTCTGCAAGAGGGGCTGCTGTGATATATCTCTGCCTCCTCCCATACACCCCTCCCATTTGATTTAGTTCATGATGAACTAATCTTTGCCAGAAATGGGGACTAAATCAGTTCAGTGCAAGCACTGGCCATGGAGTCTTTTGCTCTTTCCTAGCGCTTTGAGTCCTCCAGAACTCATCCACACCTTGATGTTCAACTTGCCTCTTCTCCTCTACCCCAATATTAGATACCAATACCAGAAGGAGCTGGGCTAATATCGGTATCACAAATCTAAGCAAAAGAATTGTGATAACTTGAAAAGACAGTTTAATTGAACTCATTGCTTAGCCCAAGTCTTGTCTCTGTACATCACAGAGCCAACTGCCTCCAGCTCTGTGCATTGTATAGTACACAGACCAGACACACCATCAAACAGCTAATCCATGTAGGAGCCAGCTTCTGCCCTCCACTAATTACATATTTATGGACTATTCAAAGGATAGGCCATAAAAAAAAAAAAAAAATCATGTACAACCGCTTTAGCCCCATAATTAATTAGTGTGCATGATCCTTGTGACAGCGGAAGTGTAATTCAGTAACATTTTATTTTGTTTTTATTTTCATGTTGAGATGCATTTTCTGAAGTTACAGATCCAAAAAGTAATGCTACACTTCTTAGGGGGCGTTCACACCACCATTGGTGACCATCAGTAGTGTCCGTAGCTATTGTCCGTTACAAGATTTTAGCATCAGAAACTAGCTGAACCGTCAGAAATCCGTTAAAATTTCCATTCATTTCAATGGGTCTTTATATAGTGTCCGTTTACACCCAATCCGTCAGAAGTCCGTGTTTTTTTTTCCGCCGACAAAAAATCCTACATGCAGGACTTTTTTGTCTGTTTGGAAAAACGGATTCTTGACAGACAGC
The DNA here is from genome assembly GCA_947044405.1 of Leptodactylus fallax. Classification (NCBI taxonomy): domain Eukaryota; kingdom Metazoa; phylum Chordata; class Amphibia; order Anura; family Leptodactylidae; genus Leptodactylus; species Leptodactylus fallax. Next base: position 7,827,792 of record CAMRHE010000007.1, on the reverse strand, counting down.
AAGTGTCCGTTATTTTTTGATTGAAGTCTATGGGTAACAGACTGATAGCCATCAGTTACTGTCTGTTATTTTATGTCCGTTTTGTTTCTGCGCATGCTCAGAAAGCAGAAACAAAAACCAAAAAAACCGGACAGTGTTAATAAACGGACACAAACTGATGCTAATGTGTCCGTTATTTTAACTGATCCATTAATTGGATCAGTTAAAAAAACAGACACATTAACATCATAACATCATAACCTTAACATCATAATGTCTGTTATGGTAGGTGTCCGTTTTTTTTTTTGTTAACGGACACCTTCATAACGGAATCCAACAGTAGTGTGAACCCTGCCTTAGAGATTTTAATAACCACACGCTCTTAAGTTAAAGCCCTTGTCTGGATGACTATTTTTTTTTATCTATGCAATATTTCTTTAGCAAAATACAGATATCTTATTAAATGTGTTTCTTGCTATTGCTGTTGATAACCTTGCTGAGGCTGAAAACCTCACATCAGCACAGAAAGCAAAGGCAGAAGAAAGGAAAAGAAAGAAATTGGCGAGGTAGGATAATCAGATACAAACTTTTTTGTTACTCTTTTATGTTTACTTATGTTGTAACCTATCACTCTCTGTGTGTGACGAGGCATTACTACAAATATAGTAAATTTACAATACCACTGGCTAGAGTAATTCATAAGGCTTCAGACACACCTCCATATTAACAATTCATGAGAGAACTGAATATGTGTCAAAAACTGTGTTGTCACGGAAAAGGACAGTTTTTCCTACTTTCCTGGACACAATTGTGTTTTAGGTTATATTCTGTAACCTAAGACAGCTAAATGGTTTTAGAAAGAGAGGCCTCTCTATTAGGCACTTTTACCTGCACAAATGCGATTGCTGCCTGTCAATGCCTTTCCATGGTAGCCAAAGTAACAGCCTAGTACACTGCCTGTTCAGCACTGACCACCTAATAATAAAATTCACTACATAAGTAGCAATGAGTTTCCACTGCAGTGGCCCCTGCACACAGTATTATGTCACATAGTGGCCCCTGCACACAGTATTATGCCCCAATGTTCCACCCATGAACTATTATTATACTCTGGGGTCTTTTCAGATCCCAGAGTATAATGATCAGAGACCCAGGGGAGGTGACAAACACAAAACCAGTGTAACTTACCTCTCATGGGCTCCGCCGCACTCCCTGCTGCTTTTGGCCCTTTTCAATGTCTGCATCATTTATGCGTTGCGACGCTGGCCTGGCCCATGTGACGTATGTGTTGGGGGGGGGCAAACTGGGCAATCGCCTAGAGCCCCCACAACTTAAGGGGTGCCATGACTTCAGCACCATTAACTGTGAATCAGCACCCAGGGCCCCAAGCTTCTGAGGGGGCCCATTGGGCTACTGGGTGCTGACTGTCTCTCTCCCCTCTTTCACTTACCAAGTGTTTGCGCAGGCTGACAGCTCCCTCCTCCTCCCCCTCCTTCTTCTCTCGGAGTTTTGAACTGCAGGGAGTGATCGATTACAGTAGGCTGTGTGAAAGATTCTCAGTGCGCCAAACCCGCGTTGGCTCACACCTGAGTCTGATTTCATATAAAAACCACACTCACCGCCAGTGAGTGCCGGGTTCACAAGATAAATACAAGACAAGCTTTCCAAATTTTATATATTTATTAACCCCTAAATGGGTCGGTATTAACATCTAGCACATGCAGTTCAGAACAGATATGTAGATATATGCAAGCATTAACAGTTACTAGTTACAATATACAGTACTTAAAATAAAAGGGAATAAAGGTGAAATAATTACTTTACCACGCATCTCCTTGATGTGGCTCTATAATCCAACACTCACACATGCTCTGGTATGTGTGAATAACCCAGTGGAGGCTTCTTGGCATGTGGCATTAATACAACAATCCAGCCTGCATGCTCTTCACAGTGGTCTCTCTGTAAAAACTCTGTAGCCTGTGATGGTCTCAGCCCAATCTCCCCTCACTGACCTCTTACCTCATCTTATATACCCTTTATGCCACCTCCCAGAATGAGGTCATCGGCAACAGCAAGTCTGATGGATTAATGCACTCAAGTCCAGATTCTTTGTAAAGAGCTGAGACCAAGTGAAATGATACAATGTTATCAGCCATATCTGATCTACCAGTGCAGGCTGCACCATGCATGTTTCTTTGATCACTCAGGACTGTGTAGGAATTCAATGGAGCCCTGCTGGGATGGATACAAAGCCCTATTGTTCCAGTCCGGCCACTATTAGCAATATACCTATGATTATGGCTGCGCACCTTATGAGTAAAGAGATACGCTACCCAGAGACCAAAATACAGCTTTGAGTTATAGCCATATTTAAGCGGAATCATCACAGGCTATTTCAGCCCAGTGTAATCAATCCCTGACTCGACTCCAGGTATGTGCTGTGTGTGTGTGTTCTGTCTTGTATGTGTGTCTGTACACCATACCTCCCAACCGTCCTGGATTCAGCAGGACAGTCCCGGATTCCAGGACCTGTCCCGGTCGGCGGGAGGCATGTCCCGGATTCAACTCATCTGTATCCGCAGACAGTTCTTGCTTCACCACTGTTCCCCTCAGCATGTTTTGGCTCCGGGAGCTATAGGCATGATGTGATGACGTCACTCATATCGCGGCTGCAGCTCCCTGAATACTCTGGGAGAAGAGACAGCAGGGGAGCGAGGAGCGGTGAATATCAGTGATTTTATTATGTTAAACTTTGGGGGAGACATTAGACTGGGGAGAGATAAAGGGGGGCATTAAACTGGGGGCAGATGAAGGGGGGCATTAAGATGGTGGCAGATGAAGGGGGACATTAAATTGGTGGCAGATGGAGGGGGGACATTAAACTGGGGAAAGGTGGAGGGGGACAATAAACTTGGGACAGTTGGAGAAGTGGACATTAAACTGGGGGGGCAGATGGAGGGTGACAATCTGGGGGCAACTGGAGGAAGACAATAAACCAAGTTTAGGGATCATGACCCATGAACTATTATTATACTCTGGGGTCTCTTCGGACCCCAGAGTATAATGTTCGGAGGCCCAGGGGAGGTGGAAAAGGAAAAAAAGGGTCTTACTTGCCTCTCCTGTGCAAGTCAGCATCATTGTGCGTCAGTGACACCAGCTGGACCCATGTGCCATCTGTGACATCATTGAAAAGGGCTGAAGACAGCAGGAATTCATGTTGGAGGACAGAAGAGGTAAGTAAGGAAGGTTTTTCTTTTTTTGTTTTTTTTTTTTCACCTCCCCCGGGCCTCTAAACATTATACTTTGGGGTCAGAAAAGACCGATCCCTGTTGACACTGCTCAGTGTCAGCAACGTGATATGGGACGCACAGAACTCCCTAGAGGGCTGAAGGGGAAGCGGGGGCGACTGTGGGCAGGAGTGGGGACCAGTAAGTAAATAGGGCCCATTACCTGCTGGAGTAACTCCAGCAGTTAATGGCCTATTTAAAAAAACAAAAGCAGCAGTGGCCCACCAGGGCCCCATAGTAGCTGCTATGGTGGTAGTTCCACCAATAGGCATGTCTTAAAATTTAGGGCCCTACTTGTAAGCTTTCCCAGGGCTCCACTTTGTCTAAAACCGGCCCTGTTCGGCAGGTATTGGCAAATTAAAAATATTTTTAAAAAAAGCATCAGGTCCCTCTACAGCTGCTACCGCGGTACTTACGCCATTGGTTGTAAGTAGTGTTAAGGTTGTACAGTATGTGTGTCTCTATAGTATTGAGCAGTTTCTCACTGCTCTCCAGTTGATGCAACTGGTAATTGCTAACCATCAAGTCTAATGGGAACAAGACAGAGTGCTACTTGACCTCTTTAAAGGGGTTGTCGAGGCAAAAAAATTATTTTATTAAATCAGCGGCCTGAGCGAGGGAAACTTGACGTCACTACCTGTTCAGTTTCACTTAAAGACAACACTGGAATTGCAGGAGCGGACTACGCTGGGAGGACATCGGAGCATCGGGGAAAGATGAGAATGATTGATTTTTTTTTTTTTTTTTCCCTCCCCAACCTATTTAAAAAATATTCTTTTGCCCGGACAACCTCTTTAAGGAGGGATCTGTAAGAAATATGTGTGAGAGGTTGGCCTAGGAGATGCGCCTAACATTAAATACAGAGGAAGTTGTTTTTTTCTTAGTTACAAAGTGACTTGGCAGCAGCAGGTACAAACAAATAGTTTTCACTTGTTTTACTCTTCCCCTAAACACAGCCATCCAAGACACCCTTCCTTGTAGCAAATGGGTCCCTGTGTTTAGTACTTTTCTTTTCATGGTTAGATGTGAAGGGAACATGTCACCATTAAAATGTTGTGTAATCTGCATGTTATAGAGCAGGAGGAGCTGAACAGATTGACACAGAGTATGTTGAGGTCCAGGCCTCATTTTTCAAAACTGACATGTCACTTTATATAGCAGTGATGGCGAACTTTTTAGAGACCGAGTGCCCAAACTGCAACCCAAAGCCCACTAAATTATCGCAAAGTGCCAACACGGCAATTTCACCTTAAATTAACCTGCCTCCCCAGCATCCCCCCTCTTGCTCACAAGCAGCCAGCACCCCCCATTCCCCCCTCTTGCAAGCAGCCTACATCCCACATCTCTCCCCCCCACACTACACCCTGGACCCCACACTACACTCTGCATCTTCCCCCACACTACACTCTGCATCTCCCCCCCCACACCCTGCATCTCTGCACCCCCCCACTACACCCTGCATCTCTGCACCCCACACTACACCCTGCATCTCTACCCCCACACTACACCCTGCATCTCTACCCCCACACTACACCCTGCATCTCTACCCCCCACTACACCCTGCCTCTCTACCCCCCCACTACACCCTGCATCTCTACCCCTACTACACCCTGCATCTCCCCCCACTACACCCTGCACCCCATATCTCTAACCCCCACACTACACCCTACATACTGCACCCCACATTCTCCTCCCCCACACTACACTCTGCATCTCTCCCCCACACTACACCCTGCAACCCCACACATCTCTACCCCCCACACTACACACCACATCTCTCCCCCCACACTACACCCTGCACCCTACATCTCTAACCCCCACACTACACCCTACATACTGCACCCCACATCTCTAACCCCCACACTACACCCTACATCTCTATACCCCACACTACACTCTGCATCTCTCCCCCCACACTACACCCCTCCCCCCACATTTCTACCCCCCACACTACACCCTACATCTCTCCCCTCCACATCTCTCCCCCCCACACTACACACTGAACCCCACATCTCTCCCCCCACACTACACCCTGAGCCCCACATCTCTCCCCCCACACTACACCCTGAGCCCCACATCTCTCCATGTTCCTCCACTGTTCGGGATACTTCTTCATGTGGAAGGACCTTCTTACAAGCAAAGACACGCCTACCCTGTCATGTGACCTTATGACGTCAGAAGGTCCTTCCAGAGTACAGCGTTTAGCCTTTATCAATTCAGCATGTACCGTGTAAGCAGCGGTCCTACGGACCGCGGCCTACACTGACAGTTTTCAGCTGTATGTACATTTGCACATACAGCTGAAAAAAGCGATCACTTACTAACGGGGAATCCTGTACTGGATTCCCCGTTAGTGAGATATGGTGACGGCGCTTATGCCAACTGAGGGGGCTCTGCGTTCCCTCTCTGGCACGCGTGCCATAGGTTCGCCATCATGGTTATATAGCAATAACTTTGAGACACTTTAACTTACACAAGTGATTTTGAGAGTGTTTTTTCTTGACACATTGTACTTCATGTTAGTGGTAAACACTAATCAATATTTTTGTATTTATTTATAAAAAGAAAAATTGGAAATTTGGAAAAAAAAAAATCGCTATTTTCAAAATGTGAAATGCTCTGTTTTTCAGTCAGATAGTCATACCACCCAAATATATTAATAAATATTATCTACCATATCTCTGCTTTACATTGACATAATCTTTTAATGCCAGTAGGCTTACAAGTGCAACAGTGATTTTCCAGATTTACAAGAAAATTTCCCAAACTAATCTTTTAGGGACCACTTCAGTTCTGAAGGGGATTATGAAGGCCTATATATTAGAAACCCCCATTTCCAAAACTGAGCCCCTCTAGTAATTCAAAACATTATTTGGGAAGTTTGTAACCCTTTAAGCATTTCACAGGTGAAAGTTTAGACATTTCATTTTTTTCACTAACACATTCATTTAGCCCTAACATGAACACATTCACAAGGGATTAAAGGGGAAAAAGCATCTCAGTTTGTTATGCAATTTCTCCTGAGCCCAGAAATACCCCACATGTGGGTGTAAACTGATGTTTGGACACGGCAGTGCATGAAAGGGTAGGAGCGACACTGGATGTTTAAAAAGTTTTCTAGAATAATTTTCAGGTGCCACGTCGTATTTTCACCTGAATCCCATCCACAAACTGCGGAAAAATACACACAGTGGACACGCTACGATTTCTAAAAACGTTAGTTTTGGAAATCACAGCATGTCAATTATACCTATGGAAATGCTGGTGGTTTCCCTATAAGTATATTGGAAAGCAGAAAAAGGAAACCTCTGTGGACTCTCTGTGAAAAGCGCTTTTTCGCAGCGCTTTTTTTTGCTGCAGCCCACTATGTGGGGCCTTAGCCTTAGAGGGACTTTCTGGATGCCATGTTGTTTTTGCAGAGCCCTGAAGGTGCCAGTAAACTGGAATTCCCCAAGAAGTGACCCCATTTTGTAGGGGCAATTTTAGGGTCTCTGCAATTATGATATTGTGCACTTTGGAGTACATAATGGAGTACACTTTGGAGCATATTCACATCTGTACCCTGCTGTGTGCCCAAACTGCAGTTTATACACATACCCTGTTGTACCCAAGATAATATGCTTAATGCCATATGTGGGTATAAACTGCTGTTTGGGAACAGCCGAGCACAGAAGGGAATGAGCGCTATTTTGGTTTTTGGATAACAATTTGGGTTTTGGACGTCAGTTTGGTTTTAAGGATACATTCCTACATAGCATCCTGCAGCAAAAAAGCACTGCAGGAAAAACCGCGGTGGCAACGCTTTGCGTTTTTTCTCACAGTGCTTTTTACTAAAAGTTCGCAGAATTTCTGCTTCAATTATACCTATAGGGAAACTGCTGGCATTTCCGTAGATATAATTGACATGCTTGGATTTCTGAAACAACAACAGTTTTGGAAACCAGAGTGTCCGCTGCACGTATTTTACTGCAGTGTGGAGGTAGGATTCGCTAAAATCGAATCCACTACACAGTGACTGTAAAACAGTGCAGTTTATTCTGCGTCGCTTCTGACACATGGGGCCCCGACCTAAAGTGGTTTTCTGGGACTTAGATATTGATGAGCTATCCTGAGGATAGGTCATCAATATGAGACTGGCACGGGTCAGACACCTGACCAGTACAGGTTTGCTGTCTGAGGCTAAAAGTGAATTAAAAATTCACAGATTACAATTTATGTATAATATATATTTATGTGTGTGTATACTATAGAAAGTACCTGCGGTTGCCTGTGTGTAAGGTATGGGTCCAAAGTATCCCACCAATGTCAGAACGGTCATCTGGCAGATCTTTAAAAGTTGATGGGGAGATGGTGATCCAAACAGGTGGAAGAGAAAAAAATGAGGCAGTTGCCCAACAGAGTGACTAACAGACAGTAAACAGTAAGCAGGTGCTTCATATCTATAATATTGAGTGAGTGATACAATCCTCTGATAATGCTGTATGTCATTGAGACTATTAAGAGTGATGGATCTGAAAGTTGCTTTTGACTAATATGGGTCATGTGAGTGCTGTCCCCTGATCATGGCTTTTACACAGAAAATTATTGAGTGAGTACTGCAATCCTTTGATAATGGTGTATGTCAGTGAGAACTGCGAGGTCCTAGAGAACTGAAATCCAGTCTAAAATCTTCAGAAGCATCTAATTTGTCTGTGTGCCAAATTTGGTGGAGGTTGGTCAATGCATAAAGAACAGATAGCAAACATCAGAATTCCATTTTTATATATAACATAAAGAAAGATAGATAGATAGATAGATAGATAGATAGATAGATAGATAGATAGATAGATAGATAGATACTGTATATCTTGCATTAAGCACTAGGTGACATGCGACGTACGATTACGTGTGCAACTTGAAAAAGGGCTTGTCCCAAAACACGTCGTGTGTTTTATTCAATTGGATTAAAGACTACCTTTATATTTGACCAGTGCTCATCTGCCTCCTCTTTTCTACCTGTATCTGGAATCTTCTTGTGTGCGTTCTGTAGTGCTGAGTGCTGGTCAGTGACATACATTTCTGACCAGCACCTGCTCAATTTTTAGCTGCAGTTTTTTGGGGTTTTTGTGTAATAATCAAAATTTTAGTTGGATTTAGTTAGAATTGCTATAAATGTATTTAGAAGTCTAACTAAATCCAACTAAAATTTTGATTACACAAAAACCCAAAAAAACTGCAGCTAAGAATTGAGCAGGTGCTGGTCAGAAATGTGCTCAGAACCGCAGGATAAACACAAGAAGAAGGCTTGTGTGTGTACCACAGTAAAAAAAAAACTGTCCTAAAAGCTATTTAAAAATTTTCTATAGATAGAATTGCTATAATTGTAGGTAGAAGTCTATCTATAGACTTCTACCTACAATTATAGCAATTCTATCTATAGAAAATTTTAAATAGCTTTTAGGACAGTTTTTTTTTTTTTTTTTTTTCACTGTGGCACACACACAAGCCACCTTCTTGTGTGTATCCTGCGGCTCTGAGCACTGGTCAGTGACATACATTTCTGACCAGTACCTGCTTAATTTTTAACTGCAGTTTTTGTTTTTTGTTGTAATAATCTAAATTTTAGTTAGATTTAGTTAAAATTTCTATGCATATAGATAGTTTCTATGTACTGTATATCTATAAAAAAAATTTAGATAACTTTTATGACAGGGTCTTTTTTTACTTTAGTACACACAAGGCATCTTCTTGTGTGCATTCTGTGGTCCTGAGCACTGGTCAGTGACATACATTTCTAAGCAGCACCTGCTCAATTTTTAGCTGCAGTATATTTTTTTTTTTTTGTAATAATCTAAATTTTATTTAGATTTAGTTAAAATTGCTATAAATATGGATAGAAGTCTCTGTCTATAGCTATAGAAAAATTTTAGATATACTGTATATCAACCTTTTGCCACATTTCAGGCTTCAAACAAAAGGATATAAAATTTTAATTTTTTGGTGAAGATTCAACAAGTGGGACACAATTGTGAAGTGGAACGAAATTTATTGGTTATTTTAAACTTTTGTAAAAAATAAAAAACTGAAAAGTGGAGCGTGCAATATTATTCGGCCCCTTTACTTTCAGTGCATCAAACTCTCACTCCAGCCTCTAAAAGGTATCGCCTGTTTTTTTTTTTCACTCTTCCACTACTTTCTATGGCTAACACGGTACAACATTATACTACTATCAACTAGTGTTTATGAAGGAAGGGACACAAGAATTGAGCCCCCATAATGCCTCTAAATCCTAGGATGTAGTGGTAAAGACTAAATTTAATGGCAAAAACAGCGCCGAGCATCCGGTGCCCTCTTACTGCACTGCTTCTGACCCACAGAGGTCTTCACCAGAGCCCCTGAAGGTGGGGATGGACTTGATACTGCTGCCGGCCGTGGTGGACCAGCCGGAGGGCGCAGGATGCACGACGCACCCCAAGTCCCAGCACTCCCAGACACCGAAATCACTTACCAGACATTGTCCAAGGATCAGGCGGAGAGGCTGAGGGTGTAGAAGGCTGCTGTGGGCAAAAGCCAGGAGATGGCAGCAGAGTGATCCAGAGTGGTCCAATAGACCTGGGCCGGCAAGTACAATTAACCCCTACCCGGAAAAGACCAAGTTTCCCGGATCATATCAGGAGCAGACCGGCAACTCCCGCACGGCCACTGCGGAGGCTCCTGACAGTATCCCCCCTTCTACGAGGGCCCACCGGGGCACCGAATGTTGGAGCAGGTTTAAGAGTTTGTGCATGGACTGACCTGGCTGGCTCCCAGGAACGATCCTCAGGACCATAACCCTTCCAGTGTATCAAATATTGTAGAACGCCTTTGACTCTTCGTGAGTCTAGAATCTTGGCCACCAAATATTCCTGACTCCCCTCAACTAGGACAGGCGGAAGAGGACATTCAGAAGGGTGGACAGGTGAAAGATACTACTTCAACAGATATTTGTGAAAAACCTTGTGGATCTTAAAAGAAGGAGGAAGAGCCAGATGAAAAGACACTGGGTTAAGAATTTCAGTAATCACATAAGGTCCAATAAACTTAGGCCCTAACTTTCGAGAAGGAACCTTTAACTGCAAATTCCTGGAAGAGAGCCAAACCTTTTCCCCCAGGGCAAACATAGGACCTGCTGAACGGGCTCTATTGGCTATGCTTTTAGTAACCACCTGAGCTTTTCTCAAATTACACTGTCCCTGATGCCATACTGTAGTTAACCTCTTAGCCTCCATATTAACATCTGGACTGGCCGTTGAAGGAGAAAAAGAAAAGCGGGGATGGAAAGCATAGTTACAGAAGAATAGTGAAGAGTTTAAGGCAGCATGGTGGTGATTATTAACTCTTTCCTGACATCCGCTGTAATAGTATGGCGGATGCCAGGTGTTTAAACAAGGCGGCTGCTCAGGAGTCGTGCGGCCGCCATTGCTGCCGAGTTTCTGCTGTTTTATACAACAGAGACCCGGTGCTAATGCCCGCGATTGGTGCCCGCACTGATCATGGGCTTTAACCCATCTGGAGCCTCGGTCAAAGCTGACTGAGGTGCCATTTCACCAGCGGTGCGCGGCGGCGCCGCCATTTTGCCGGGGATTGTCATGGCAAGCTCTGGGGCTGGCGTCCCATTGCTATGACAGCTGGGAGCCTTCTGAAGGCTCCCAGGCCTGTCTTTCATTAGTTTCTATTGCAGGCTACTCTATGTAGCTTGCAATAGAAATGCCATTTTTTTGTATTGTAATGCATTGCATTAGTGATCTGACCCCTTGGGGTTCAAGACCCTTAGGGGGTCTAATAAATGAAAAAAAAAAAAATTTAAAAAGTTAAAAAAATATATACAGTATAAAAAAATATTAAAAGTTCAAATCACTCCCCTTTCCCTAGAACACATATAAAAGTACTTAAATACTGTGAAACACATACACATTAGGTATCCCTATTTCCGTAAACGCCCGTTCTACAAATCTATAAAAATATTTTTCCTGTATGGTAAACACCGTAGCGTGAAAAAAAATTCAAAATTGCCAAACCGCCATTTTTTCACTGTTTCGCCTCTAATAAAAATTTGAATAAAAAGTGATCAAAGCAATAGTAATTCCCCAAAATGGTATAGCTGGGCAGTTGGGAGAGAGGAACGAAGTGACACATCTTACTGAACCTGTCCACCACTGTCCACAAAACAGTCTTCCCCCCCCTGAAACCGGCAAATCCGGTAGATAGATATATGTGACCATGGTCTCTCGGGAACCAGTAAAGGGAGCAGCTCTCCTGCGGGTTTGGTTCTCGGAATCTTAGCTCTAGCACATACCACACATGCCAACACATAGGCCACAACATCCCGAGACTTAGAAGGCCACCAGTAATGTCGCGACACTATCTTTATTGCCCGTGATGCCTGGATGACCACACAAGACCGAGTCATTGAGTTCTTTAAGAACCCTTAGCCTAAACTGGGATGGGACAAACTGATATCAAATGCTAACCCCACGGAGACAGCAGAGATCACCATTCCCTTGGGTAAAATTGGTTCAGGCTGGGAACTATCAGGCTGAGAGGAGCAGAAACTTCTAGACAAAGCGTCAGCTTTGACATTTTTGGTCCCAGGCCTAAAAGTAACAATAAAATTGAACCTAGTAAAAAACAAAGCCCACCTGGCCTATCTGGGGTTAAATCTCTTAGCGGACTTCAGAAAAACTAAATTCTTGTGATCAGTTAACACAGTTATTTTGTGTTTGGCCCCCTCCAGGAAGTGTCGCCACTCCTCAAACGCCCCTTGATGGCCAAAAGCTCCCAGTTGCCATTGTCATAATTCTTTTCTGAGGGGGAGAATTTCCTGGAAAAGAATGCACAGGGTCTTAATCTAGTAAATGAGGGGGTACCCTGAGATAAAACGGCCGCTACCCCAACTTCTGAGGCATCAACTAACACAATAAAGGGTTTACTGAGATCAGGTTGAATCAGAACTGGAGCCTTTAGTAAAGGCTTGCTTTAAAAACTCAAATGTATAAATAGCCTCCTGTTTCCAGTTTAACAAATCCGCTCCTTTTTGAGTGAGGTCAGTTAGCGGCTTTGCTATAGAGGAAAAATTACCCACAAATTTCCGATAGTAATTGGCAAAGCCCAAAAATCTTTGTAATGCCTTTAAGGAGCTAGGTCGAGTCCACTCAAGCACCGCCTGAACTTTGGCTGGGTCCATACTGATGGTAGAGGAGGACAACACATGACCCAGGAAGGACAACTGCTGGACTCCAATTTAGCAAATGGCTTGTTATCTCTCAAAACCTGCAACACAGACCTAACCTGTCTAACAGGAGTCCCCCAGTCAAGAGAAAAAAAATAAGATACCATCCAAATAAACAATAACGAAATGGCCAGCAAAATTCCGGAAAATATAATTAACAAAAGCTTAAAACACAGCAGGTGCATTACTTAACCCGAAAGACATTACCAGGTACTCATAATGAGCTTCTGGTGTATTGAAGGCTGTCTTCCACTCATCCCCCTCCCAAATACGGATAAGATTATACGACCCCCGTAAACCTAATTTAGAAAAAAATATTGCCCCAGAAATTTGATTCAGCTAAACAGGGATTGAGGCAAAGGGTGCTGATTTTTAATAGTTATCTTGTTTAACCCCCGATAATCGATACAGGGCCTTAAACCCCCGTCTTTCTTTTTAACAAAAAAGAACCCTGCCCCAGTAGGAGAGGCGGAAGGACGGATATGGCCCTTTTGAAGGGCATCCTTCACATTCTTTCATAGCCTGTCTCTCAGGTTCAGATAAGGTAAACAACCGACCCTTAGAAAGTTTAGAATTAGGGGTCAACTCAATGGCACAGTCATATGACCTGAGGAGATAGGAACACTGCCCCAGGTCTAGAAAATACATCTTTAAAGTCAGAAATATACCTTGGTAGAGATATAGTGACAGAATAGACAGGTAGAGACAAACAAGAGCTCATACACTCAGACACTTAACCACGTCTCCCAGTCTCCAATCTAACACAGGGTTATGAACTTGTAACCAAGGTAATCCTAGGACTATCTCAGAGAGCAAGTTCTCCAGTACAAAGAAGGGAAGTGTCTCGGAATGACTGATTCCTAGCTTAAAATTCAAGGGCGGAGTAATAAATTTAACTGAAGTCTGGGCTAAATAATAATAATAATAATAATAGTCCTTTAATAGTCCCACAATGGGGAAATTCAGTGTGTTACAGCAGCAAAGATAAGCAGATACAAATACAAATACAACATGTACAGGAATGTTCCAAGGTGAGAGGCATTACATTGATAGCAGACAGACAGATAGGGCGTAGCAGAGGGGGGGGGGGATTTAACAGGCAGAGAGATATTTCAGTTCTCTGTGTGTAATGATCTCAGCTTAGGTCGGTGTTGGTTGTACAGCCTAACCGCGGTGGGGAGGAAAGACTTCCGATAGCGTTCCTTCTCACACCTAGGGTGGAGCAGTCGGTCACTGACAGTACTGCTCAGCGCGATCACAGTCTCATGCATGGGATGGGACTTCTTCTTCTGCATGGAGCTCACCACGGACAGTATCCTTCTGTCACCCACCACCTGCACTGGGTCCAGTGGGCTCCCCAGGACAGAGCTGGCCCTTCTAATCAGCTTGTCAAGTTTATTTCTGTCCCTGGTTGATATACTGCTCCCCCAGCAGGCCACTCCAAAGAAGATGGCTGATGCCACTACCGAGTTGAAGAAAGTTCTAAGAAGTGCCCCCCAGATTCCAAAGGCTCTCAGCTTCCTAAGCAGATAGAGCCTGCTATGGCCCTTCCTGTACAGGGCCTCCATATGATCTGCCCAGTCCAGCTTATTATTAAGGAGCAAACCCAGGTACTTATAGGTGTTCACAATCTCGATGCCCGTCCCCAGGATGTCCACTGGTTTAGGAGGGCTTCTGCCTTTGCGGAAGTCCACCACCATCTCCTTGGTCTTCCCCGCGTTAATCTTCAGGTGGTTCCGGTGGCACCAGTCCACAAAATGCTGGTTCAGTTCTCTGTACTCCCTGTCATCATCATCTGTGATGAGACCCACTATTGCAGAGTCGTCAGAATACTTCTGTAGGTAGCAGCTGGATGAGTTGCACCTAAAATCTGCAGTGTACAGTGTGAAGAGGAAAGGGTCGAGAACCGTACCCTGAGGTGCCCCCGTATTACAGATCACGGTACCTGACACACAGTCTCGGGCTCTCACGTATTGAGGTCGATTTGTGAGGTAGTCTAGGATCCAGTTGGAGAGGTGGTGGTCCACTCCAGCAAGGCCCAGCTTGTCCCTCAATAACCTGGGCTGTATGGTGTTAAAAGCACTGGAGAAGTCAAAGAACATTATTCTCACTGTGTTCCCTGGTTTCTCCAGGTGAGACAGAGCCCTGTGCAGAAGATGGATGATGGCATCATCTACCCCAATGCCCGGCCGATAAGCAAACTGGAGGGGGTCCATAGCGGGGCTCACTAGAGGGCGGAGATGTGTGAGAACCAATCTCTCCAAGATCTTCATCAGGTGGGATGTCAGTGCTACAGGTCTGTAGTCGTTGAGGTCCATAGGGTGGGGTTTCTTTGGAACTGGTACCACACAAGAAGATTTCCATAATTCAGGGACTATTTCCTGCCTCAGGCTCATATTATACATATATGTAATTATATCACACAGCTGGTCCCCGCAGGTCTTAATTAGCCTTGCACTGATGTCATCTGGCCCTGCGGCTTTCCTCGCCTTGATCTTTTTCATCTCCTTCCTCACCTGGGCCCGTGTGAAGGTCAGACTGTGGCCAGATAAAGATGGATTTCTGGATTTACTGGTCTGTTGGGAAGTGGCCGCATGGGGAGAAGTCATTGTGGTGGGGGGAGCTGAAGGACATACTGGGGTGGGAGGAGCTGGTGTGTGATCAAATCTGTTGAAGAATAGGTTTAGTTCATTAAGCCAATTAACATCTGCCTCAATCTGGCAGACAGACTGTTTATGACCCGAAATTGACTTAAGCCCCTCCCAGATCCCCCCTTATGTCTTTTCTTTCCATTTTGCTTAAAGGGGTAGAATCCATAGCAGTGATAAAATAGGCTTATGTAGTGGAATTAAGGGAATACACAAAGACTGGGTTACCCTTAAATCAATGAGATTGGCCATGGAGCCACAATCAACAAAAGCACTACCCTGAAAGACCTTATCTACCACAGCAATCTCTATAGGTAACACATTTACTAGAAGAGATAGATGGAAATTCATGTGCCCCCAGAAGGTCCTTCGGAGGGCCCCCTAGGCGTTGAAGTCCTTCTGGTTTAGGCCTCTTGGGACATCTATTGAGCATATGACCCGGATCACCGCAGTAAAAGCACAGCCCTTTTTGCCTCCTAAATTTCTTGCAGTCTTCCACAGTCACAGCCGCCCCAAGTTGCATGGGTTCTGGAGCAGAATCTAGCGGTTGAACAGGAACAGAGAAGAAAGACTCAGTTGTTACTCACTCTCTCCTATGTTCCCGTAGATGTCTGTCCAGTTTTATCACAAGGTTCATGCTCTCTTCTAGGGAAGATGTTGGTGGGAAGTTAACTAAAATGTCCTTAATGAAATCAGACAATCCCTTGCGGAATTGATGACAGAGGGCAGCACTGTTCCACTGAGATGGGCCTGACCACCTCCTAAACTCTGTACAGTAGTCCGCAACCGCCTAAGAACCCTGGCGGATAGATGAGAGCTTGGCCTGGGTTAGAGCTTTCTGATCAGGTTCGTCATACAACACGTCATACAATACAATACCCAAGGCCATGAAAAAGTTGTCCACAGAAGATAACTCTGGAGCTTGAGGATCCAAGCCCAGGACTATGAATCCCCCTGCAAGAGAGACATCACTATTGCCACTTGCTGCTGCTGATTCACCAAGGAATAAGGCTTGAGGCAGAAATAAAGCTTGCAGGCCTCCCGAAAATTAGCAAACATCTTGCGATCACTCAAAAACCTGTGTGGTAAATTTATTTTAGGTTCCATTGAGGCTGCCCCCGAGGAACAACTTGCGGCCAGACTTGCTCTTGATCCTGCACCCTAAGAGCCAGATCCTGAACCAACTGAGTAAGATTCTGCATCTGATCCATTTGAACTTAATATTCATGCCAGTTTCATGTAACACTATGTATGAACTGTGAGGGTCACAAATCACCACGTGGCAGCAAACAGCAAGAATTAGTGATCCCTCCGTCACGCACCACAACTTTCCAGATTGTTTATTTTTTGACCGGTTGTAAATAACTTCTCTACTTAGATTGCATTTTGTTTTTTTTTTTAAGGATTCTTTGAAGGTCCATGTCTTTAGGTTATAAAAAAATCTGTGAATTTTCAGTTTCTTATATAACATCATGTCTGATGAAGGGAGCTAGTACTTCCGAAAGCTTACCATCAAATATACTCAGTTAGCCTCTAAAAGGCAACGCCAGTTTTCTTCACTCTTCCACTCTGATCCACCAAGGCTTGCATAGGTTCCATGATGGAGCTCAGGAACCTAATAGATGAGATATTTAATGGCTGGCTATTCTGTTATGGTATTAGATGCAGAACTTAGGTATTCAGTGAATCCCAGCACCAGACAGACTGAATCTAATGGCAAAAACAGCACCGAGTGTCCGGCGCCCTCCAACCGCACCGCTCCCGACCCACAGAGGTCTTCACCAGAGCCCCTGAAGGTGGGGATGGACTTGATACTACTGCCGGCCAAGGCGGACCACCCAGAGGGCGCAGGACGCGCGATGTACCACAAGCCCCACCACTCCCAGACACCAAAATCACTTAACAGAATTTGTCCAAGGATCAGGTGGAGAAGCTGAGGGTGTAGAAGGCTGCTGTTGGAAGGAGTCAGGAGATGGCAGCAGAGTGGTGAGAGTAGTCGTCCAAGCCGGTTCGTTATCGTGAGGTCAGCGCAGTACCAAAGGATGTCCAGAAGAGAAGTCAGACAGGCCAGGTCGTTACCATGAGGTCAGCGCAGTACCAAGGGTTAATCCAGAAGAGTAGTCAAGGAACCCGGATTGTTAACAGGAGAGCAGAGTGGAGCCGAAACAGTGATCAGGAAGCCGGAGTCTAGAAAAAAGTCAAGGTCACAACAGGGGAGCCGTAGGTACAGAGTCAGGAGGTAAAGCAGAGCCAGGGAAAGGAATGGAGAGGTCGGATAAGGCACACATGGAGACAGAAGAGAGCTAACATCCAGGGTAACTGAATAGCCAGCACCGCATGTGAGCGGAAGTGACCATTAAATAGACCTGGGCCGGCAAGTCCAATTAACCCCTACCCGGAATATACCAAGTTTCCCGGCTCATATCAGCTCCAGCACTGCTCCTGACACTAGGGTTATCACCTATATGTGGATAATTTCTACACCAGCATCTCATTCTTTAGGTGCCTCAGTTCCAGAGGAACTGCAGCTTGTGGCACAGTACACAGAAATCAGAGAGGTCTCCCTAGGGCACAGATTGTGAAGCGCATCAGCAGGGGTGAGAGCAGGGCGGTCTGCAATGAGAATATGCTGTTGGTCAAGTATAAGGACAAGGGGGGTGTCCTTGTACTGGCCATATTTCATGGTAATGGCAGCACCCTTGTCCCTCTACGTGGTACCAGTACCCTTACCCCCTAACCAGACTGCATTCTGGAATATAATAAGCACATGAGAGGGATTAAGCTATATGATCAATGCCATGAGGAAAACAAGAGTGTGGTACAAAAAGCTGGCTGTGCACATCATACAGAAGGCAATGTATAACGCTTCTGTGATATCACGATGTGCAGGCAGGACAGTTTCTGAAGGAAGTCATGAAGACCTGATATTTGGGGACCAAGAAGTGCCAGACCCAGTACTTCTGGAACTGAAGATGCCCGTATTGTACCAGTGCAACATTTTCCCAGTGAAGTCCCACAAGAAAGGTGCAGAGTCTGTTCCAAAAGGGTATTAAGGAAAGATACAATTTATCAGCGTGACACTTGCCCCAAAAAACCTGGCCTGTGCATGAAGGAGTGCCTTAGACTGTACCACACATCCATGAATTATTTTTTTTATTTTCCATGGTATATCACCTTCTTATACCCTGATGCACTCTGCACAGATTTACCTTGCATCCTCTGTTGTCCATCAATTTCTGGAAAATAAATTAATGTTATACCTGTGGGGTCCAAATGCTCACTATACCCCTTGATAAATTTCTTAAGGGGTCTAGTTTTAAAACTGAGGTCATTATTTGGGGTTTTCACTGTTCTGGTTTTTCAGGGGCCCTGCAAATGGGACATGGTGCCTGAAAACTATTTATGGGAATTCTGCCCTACAAATAGCATTCTATCCCTTCTGAGTCCCGCTGTGCCCATACATCAATTTACATCCACATGTGGGGCATTTCCATAGTCAGGATAAATCTGTGAGTGCATTTTCTACTAACCCCTTGTGGAAATGAAAAAATATGGTTAAAGCAATATTTTATTGGAAAATATGTTCCAAACTTACTGATCCAGTCTGTGAATCACCTGTGGGGCCCAAATGCTCACTATACCCCTTGGAATATTTCTTGAGGGGTCTAGTGTACAAAATGGGGTCATGTGTTGGGAGTTTTCATTGTTCTGACACCTTGGGGGCTCTGCAAATGAGACATGGTTCCTGAAATCTTTTACAACAAATTCTGACCTCCAAAAACTGTTCTGTCCTAATGTGCCCCCATACATCAGTTTACATTCTCATGTGGGGTATTTCTGCAGTTGGGAGAAAATGCTTAACAAAATGTGGGGTGCATTCTCTCTTTTAACCCCTTGTGGAAATGAAAAAAATTGGAGTTAAAGCAACATTTTATGTATAAAAAAAAAAAGTAACTTTCCATTTTCCCGGCCCAATTATGCATAACACAAGAAGTCAAAGCACACACTATACCTTTTTATAATTCCTTGACAGGTCTAGTTTACAAAATGGGGTCACATTTTGGGGTCTTTCCACTGTTTTGGCACCTTGGGGTCTCTGCAAATGGGACATGGTGCCTGAAAACTATTCGAGCAAAATCTGTCCTCCAAAAACCAATTAGCACTTTTTCCGTTCCAAACGCTGCCAGGTGCCGGTACATCAGTGTACCATCACATATGGGGTATTTTCATGTTCAGGAACAATTGTGTAACAAAATGTTTGGTGCAATGTCTCCTTTAACCCCTTGGGGAGATGAAAAATTTGGTGCTAATTTGGCATTTTATTGTAAAAAAAATAAGTAATTTTTAATTTTCTCAATGGTAAAAAATTCTGTGAAACATCTGTAGAGTCAAAGTGCTCACTATAACCCTTGATAAATTCCTTAAGGGATCTAATTTCCAAAATGGGGTCATTTGGGTGGGGGGGGGATTCCACTGTTCTGGCACTTCAGGAGCTCAGCAAATACAACATGGTGACAAATTCCAGTAAAATCTGCCCTCCAAACTCCTCATAGCGCTCCTTTCATTTTTTTTCCCCACGGTGTGTCCATACATCAGTTTACATCCTCATGTGGGATAATTTCATACTCAGGAGAAATTGGATAACAGATTATGGAATGCATTTTCTTCTTAGTGAATGCATAAGTGACAGAAATTGAAAAGTGTAAATTAGACCTCCATTTTATTTTAATTGCTGTGAAATGATGAAAGGGTTAAGAAACTTTCTAAATGCTGTTTTGAATTCTTTCAAGAGTGCAGTTTTGAGAATGGGGTGGTTTATGGGGGTTTCTCTTAGAGAGGCCTTACAGGATCCCTTCAGAACAGAACTGGTCCCTTGAAAAATGTGTTTTGGAAATATTTGTGAAAATGTGGAAAATTACTGCTTGACTTCTAAGCCTTTTAATATCTGAAAAAGGTTAATTGCAACATAAAGCAGAGATATGGTAAATTATATGTATGAAGTAATTTGGGTAGTATGACTTTCTGTATGAAAGGCATGCAATTTCAAAGTTTGAAAACTGAATTTTTTCAAATTTTTCACCAAATTTCCTATTTTTCATAATTAAACACAACATATCAACCAAAATTTACCACCGAGACATAGTACAATGCGATTTTTTTCCAAATTTCCATCAAATTTAGTTTTTGGTTTTTTTTTATATATAAATACAAAAATATTGATTTGTGTTTACCACTAACATGAAGTACAATGTGTCACAAAAAAACAGTCTCAAAATCACTTGTGTAAGGTTATAGCGTCTCAAAGTTATTACCACATAAAGTGACACATGTTAGATTTGAAAAATGAAGTAGAGATAGTCACAGCACTCCAAGATTAAAATAGGTGATCTTGGAATGGTTTCACCCCACAATATCCAGAAAGTGAATCCAGGCACTCAATAAGAAATTTTATGCAACTATTCTTTTATTCAAATAGGAAGTGCAATCCAATATAGTGTGAAACGTTTTTCAGTCCTTGTGTGGACTTTTTCCTGATAACAGCACTACTATTTTTCCTTCTTCCAATGCTCTGCTTCCATTCTTTCTACAGCGTTTTCAAGGCAATCCGGTCTGACCGAAAAACTTTTCACACTATATTGGATTGCACTTCCTATTTGAATAAAAGGATAGTTGCATAAAATTGCTTATTGAGTGCCTGGATTCACTTTCTACGTTTGAAAAATGAGGCCTGGTCCTTAAGGTACTTTTGGGCTGCATCCCCAAGGGGTTAAGACCACTTTTAACACTGATGCCACTGTCCTTCCCATTGTTCTGATCCATCATAGGATAGAAGATCAGGAAAACAGAAAATAAAATTGGTTTTGATTAAAAATGTTTAACCTGTTTTCTTTTACAATGCACTGTGGGCCGTGTGATTCTTTTCCATTAAACCAGATGAAGAAATTATTTATACAGTAAAACTTCTTTGAGCCGGCCACCCAAATTCCACAGAAAAAGGTCTTTTATAGGGGTATTTCTATCAAAGAAAAAGTATAAAGAATGCAGGTTAAAGTGTCTATTGGAGTCAGCAAGCATGTACAGTCCCCCCCAGAAGCCCCAAATAATTATGAAAAAGCTAAAAGTTATGTATTTTATGCATCAACATATTACACAGAACCAACAGGTATCCATTTAAATATTTTTTCCCCAGCATGGCTTGTCGTTCTTAGTTCCTAGCATGGTATCCCTTTAAATTGTGGTTCTTATCGTGGATCCTCTCTCATTCCTAGTCCCTATCAAATATCCCTTCTTAGTTCCTAGCATGGTATCCCTTTTAAATCATGGTCCTCAGCATGGTTCCCTTCATTCTTAGTCTTCAGCATGGTATCTCTTTAAATCTTGGTCCTCAAGCATAGACCCCCGCCTTGACCCAAATAAGGCCGAAATCTGAGACTTTAAGGTTCACCATAAAACAGTGCTCCCCACATATATAATCACCCCCATATTCAGTGATGTTTAAAGAGTGAGTGGTAAGCTGCATTCATTATTTACCAACGGGCAGATCAAGGATATCATTTTCTGAAAAGCTCAGGACCCCCTCTTCCCCATTCATGTGAAAGATCCCTGTGATAGAATAATGTCCCATAGTAGCCCTCCATGCAGTATAATGTCTCATTGTGAATCTGTATGCAGTATAATGTCCAATAGTAACACACGATATAATGTCCCATAGTGGTTTATATACAGTGTAATGTCCCATAGTGGCCCCTATGCTAAGAAAAAAAAAAACACCACATATATAGGAAACAGCCAGTTGTCGTTACAAATTTTACAACAATTTTGGGTTTTTCAAATATTTGGGGGTTCTACTAAACCTGAAACTTTTGGAGTTTGCCACCCACAATCTATTATTATACTCTGGGGTATAATCAGAGGCCCAGGGGAATTGAGCTCAGGGGCAGTGAGTAACACTGTTTATGTTTACTCACCTCCCCTGGCCCCCCGCTATTTATACTCTGGGATCTGAAGAGATACCCCAGTTTGAAAACCACTGCTGTAAACAATAAAGTGACTATACACAAAGAATATCCCATTGCCAATGAGAGTCATCAATAACTCATCGGCAAAATCCATATAATGCAAAATCCTGAAAAATAAGAATAAAACAAAACAAGTGGGTTTAACCAGTCAAATGTATCCAAACCAAGCATCTCTGTTATGTGAATGAGAATACAACTGCAGTTAGAGATGTACTTCCACTGGTTCATTGCTTGAGATGGACAGGCGATAAGTTGTAAACCCTTAAAAACACATATAATGAGGGGGACTGAGTTTACCCTAGTTATCCATAGCCAAGTCACCCTGGAACTTACCTCTAACTACCCTAAATGGCTGCCACTCTGATCGGATCCTGACCCTACAGTCCCCCCTCTGGACCTAGTGATCTACACCAGTTCCTATTGTGTTTTATAGCAGGATTGTTGTTTCTCTATACTGTATGTGTGATTATACCAGCTAGTCTGTTGTCATCTATACATGGGAATTATCCCAATTTGATGATTGTTTATAGGTAAGGCTAGCAATCGTTTATCATTTTTTTTTTTTTTTTGTTGTTGTTTTGCTTTATTTTCCCCTGACGAATCTCTCCTATTGGAAGCGAAACATGCCATGTCAGAACAGGAACACATCCAACAAATTTGTGACAGCATCAACAATTGGGTGAATTACTCTCCCTCAAAATGCACAGCAACACCCTGTCTTCTCTCAGGGCATAAATCCAAAAAAAAAATCTCTGCCAGCATCTGGAAAAGCAAATGGGGGTGCTCTACTGGGGGCCAGAAAACACCATGTAAGGACCCTCATAGGGGTCTTTGTCAACCTCCATTTGTTTTTCATGACACTTGTGGAGTTGTTTTTTATTATCTATATACATATTTATTATATGTATACACTGTATGCGTATTTCACATATATAGCTATACACACATTACACATATACCTACATATTATACACACGTACAGATGTAGCAATGCTTAACTTGACTCTTTCAATGACTTTTGTCTTCAGAATCAAGATAAACACTGCTACATCAGTACTTATATATACAGGGTGGGCCATAAGTATGGATACACCCAGATAAAATGGAAGTGGTTGCTGATATCCCCTTACTGTTTGTGGCATATTAGTACATGGGAGGGGGGAAACATTTGAGGCCGGGTGATGCCCATGGCGGCCATCTGCAAAGACGCAATTTTGGATTCAACTTTACTTTTTTCAATGGGAAGGTGGCCATGTGACACATCAACGCCAAAATTTGGCAACAGAACTTGGCACAAAAATTAATTTTATGATAGCTCAACTAGAAGAATTCCCAAGCCATCCTGACTGTATTAGGATGAGCCGTCGTTTACTATGGACCCGTACTATTAACATCGAAAGAAGTATGCTTGAGTCCAAAACCAATAAACTAAACAGGGACCACAGGGACTATCAAGACAAAAAAGTCCACTTCTGGCTAAAAAGCAATAACAATCAAAAAGAGACTGAACAAAATATGAATGAAGGAACTCCTTTCCAACATCAGAATACACATCACAAGAGACCCCAAACACATCCCTCTACACCATTCTCACTTAGAAGAAAAGCCATACATCAGCGGGCATCTAAAGGCCAAAATCTCTTGCAATCCAGCAATATCAGACCCGAAGTCCTTACTAGGACTGGAAACACACTAATCCTTACAAAATCAAAAATTCCGGCATTCATTTCTATCATTCCCATTCCAACAGAATCCCAAACAGCTTCTTCATCCACCACAGGGACTATATTTTCTCAGTACCCTGATGTACCCAAAGAGTCATCTTTATCCCTTCCTCCAACCTCATTTGGTACAAGCCTCTCCCCGCTTCTCTCTAGCAATTTTACTAATACTACACTCACTATCAATAATACCAAAACTCCAGTCTCTATCAGAGAGAATCCACCGATCCCCCAGAACAGTGGACCAGATCTAACAAATCTTGGAACCAACACCACCCCACCACTCAATATATCATGTAGCTCTTCCTCCCCAGGAAACTTAGAGGACTCTCTCTACAACACGCCATTATCCCTCTCACAAATAAACAAGGCTATGGAAATTACTCACCCCCAACCAATCACTAATGAATCTTTCTTGGGGCTACCACCATTACTCACCCCCATTGCCACATACCACATCAGAGAAACCCCACAATATACAAAAATATTGTCCTTTAGGCCTAAAAAGAAAGTCAAGAGACAATCAAACCACAGAATCACCTTTTCCTTTTTCAGGAGAAAAAGGGGCTGCAGAGGAGAGAGCAAAAACAAAAGAAGAAATGAACAATCCAAATCTCAGCCCCAAACGCAACAAAACATAGGATCAAACATTTTCAACTTATCTGACCATATACTGACTACTGCAGAAGCTAGTCTACTGTCAAAAGGCTTGTCCTTCTGCCCAGAACAAAAACTAGATGACCTACAACTGTTTATTGATCTAAATTCCTACATTCGAAAATTAACTTTGACTATACACTTCGCAATAACCACAAAAAACGCTTCGCTATCTAGGGAAAACAACAATATTTCTGACACTAATGGGACTACCGAAACTCCAACGCTTACTTGTAACCCTATCACTACTGACCTTAAACCCAGATCCACTTTTTACCCGACACAACATAAGGGTAGTCATATAGATACCTTTTACTCTCTGGTTTCCACAGAATTTAGAAAATTACCATCTAGAAATAAAAATAGAAAAGGTAATCTCACAAAAAAAGAATTGGAAACCCTTAAAATTTTAAAAAATTATCATAACCTAGTCATTTGTAACGCCGATAAAGGGGGAGGCATAGTTTTACAAAACCGGACAACTTATCTACTAGAAGCAAACAGAATTTTATCCGATCAGTCTTATTACACCCAAATAACTACAGACCCCACTTCTGAACATCTAATAGAATATCACCTAATACAAGAAGCTTTCTCCTCTAGGGTCCTCCTTAAAAAAAGAGAGAGAATTCCTCTGGGTTAAGAACCCCACCTTAGCCTTCCTAAGGTTCATAAAGATGTACTCAACCCCCCCTGGGAAACCCATTATCTCAGGGTTAAACTCCATCACAAGGAACTTGTCACAATACATCGACATTCAACTACAACGATTTGTAATTGACCTGCCCTCATATCTGAAAGACTCTCCAAATCTTATTAACATCCTATTGACAATACCTTGGAAACCATACTACAGATGGGCGACTTTGGATGTTGCTGCATTGTACAGCAACATCCCTCATGAAAAAAGGGCTAATTAATATCACAGCTGTCCTACAAACAGATCGGTACATGCCCGAAGCACAAAAATCGTTCATACTCAAAAGTATAGATTTTATTCTTAGACACAACACATTTAAATTTGAAGACAAAATCTTTATCCAAACTCGGGGCACCGCCATGGGCACTAGGTTCGCCCCGAGCTATGCAAATCTCTACATGGGTGGCTTTGAAAACACTTTTATATATGGTACCACCAAATGGACTGAGCACATAATCCTATACAAACGGTATATAGATGATTTCATTTTCATGTGGGATGGAACCGGGGACGAATTCCAAAGATTCACATCTGAACTTAATCAAAACGACTGGGGACTAAATTTCTCCGGCACGACAGACCCAAAAAAGATTAACTATCTCGATCTCACTCTGATTGGTGAAGGAAATAAGATTCATACTTAAACCTATTTTAAACAAGTAGACTGCAATAGCTGGAATAGTTTTCGGGTGCCATGTCTCATTTGCAAAGCCACTAGAGTACCAAAACAATGGAAACCCGTAAAAGTGACTCCATTTTGGAAACTACACCCCTCACAGAATTCATCAAGGGGTATATCGAGCATTTTGACCCCACAGCTGTTTCACAGATTTTACTAACATTGGGATGTATAAATGAAAAATTACTAAAACGTCACTTTATCCCCAAAGTTTTCATTTTCACAAGGGGTTAAAGGAGAAAAAGGACCCCATAGTTTGTTAAGCAATTTCTCCTGAACACAGCAGTACCCCATATGTGGTCGTAAACTGCTGAATGGGTACATGGTGGGGCTCGGAATGGAAAGAGCGCTATTTGGCTTATGGAGGGCAGATTTTGCTGGAATAGTTTTCAGGTGCCGTGTTGCATTTGCAGAGCCCCCAAAGTACCAAAACAATGGAAACCCCCTAAAAGTGACCCCATTTTGGAAACCACACCCCTCACAGAACATGTCATGGGGTATAGTGAGCATTTTGACCCCACAGCTGTTTCACAGATTTTATTAACATTGGGACATGAAAATGAAAAATTACTTTTTTTCCAATAAACTGTCAATTTAGCCCCAAATTTTTCATTTTCACAAGAGGACAAAGGAGAAAAAGCTCCCCAAAGTTTGTTACACAATTTCTCCTGAACACAGAAATGCTCCATATGTGGTTGTAATCTGCTGTTTGGGTACATGGTGGAACTCAGAATGGAAAGAGCGCTATTTAGATTTGGAGGGCAGATTTTGCTGGAATAGTTTTCGGGAGCAATGTCGCATTTGCAGAGCCCCTAAAGTACCAATACAATGGAAACTCCCAAAAGTTACCCCATTTTGGAAATTACACCCCTCATAGAATTTATCTAGGGGTATAGTGAGCATTTTGACATCACAGCTGTTTCACAGATTTTATTATCATTGGGACGTAAAAATGAAAAATTACTTTTTTTCCAATAAACCGTCCATTTAGCGACATATATTTTTAATTTTTGCAAGTGGTTAAAGAAGAAAAAGCCCCATATGTGGTTGTAATCTGCTGTATGGGTACATGGTGGAGCTCAGAATGGAAAGAGCGCTATTTAGCTTTAGGAGGGCAGATGTGGCTGGAATAGTTTTCAGGTGCCATGTCACATTTGCAGAGCCCTTAAAGTACCAATACAATGGAAACCCCTCAAAAGGGACCCCATTTTAAAACTATACCCCTCAAGGAATGTACCAGGGGGTATTATCATTTTGAGCCTAAAAATGCTTCCCAAAAGTTAATGTACAAAGTGAAAATTGAAGTTTTTGAAGAAATATCCAATTTCAGAATATGTTGCGGCCACTTTGTGGCATCAGAGACATGCACTCCTAAAACTATTAAGTGGGCTATCTCGGGGAAAAAAAATTATATATGTGGGTGTAAACTGCTGCTTGGGAACACAGCAGGGCTCAGAAAGGAAGCAGCACTGTGTTTTTTTAGCTTTTGGAGTACAGATTTAGAGGGACTTTCTGGTCGCCATGTTATTTTTGCAGAGCCTTGGAGGTGCCAGTAAACGGGAATTCCCCAATAAGTGACCCCCATTTTGTAGGGGCAATTTTAGGGTCTCCATGTCACTTTTGCAGAGCCCAAGAATTGCCAGTAAAGTGGAATCCGCAGACTTGTGACCCCATTTTGGAAACTACACCCTTCAAGGGATTTATCAAGTGGTGTAGCGAGCATTATTAACCCTTAAGTGTTGCATTCTTTTAATTTCCAGAAATTAATGCACAGATGATAATGAAAAGTTAAAAATAACATTTTTCCAGAGATACGCCATTTCAGTGCTATGTTGTGCCCAGCTTATGTCTGCAGAGACACACAATCCAAAAACTGTTAAGCGGGTATCCCGGGCACAACAGCTTTTGGAGCGTTCATCTCTGATACAAGCCGGGCACAACATATTACGCACTGAAATGATGTATTCCTGGAAAAATTGTCATTTCCACCTTTCACCATCAGCTGCGTATTCATTTATGGATAATAAATTATAGCAACAATTGGGGGTTAGAAATGCTCACTGTACCCCTGGATAAATTCCTTCAGGAGTGTAGTTTCCAAAATGGGGTCACATGTCAGGAGATTACACTTTACTGGCGTTTCAGCTCTGCAAAAGTGCAATGGCGTCCAAAAACCAAACTGTCCAAGCCTGTGCTCCAAAAACCAAATAGCGCTCCTTTCATTCTGTGCCCAGCTGTGTCCATACAGCAGTTTATACCCACATATGACATTAAGTATGTTACCCTGGGTACACCAGTGTCATACATGTGGGCATAACCTGCAGTTTGGGCACACAGCAGTGCGCAGAAGAGAAGGAGCGCTATGTGGCTTTTGGAGTGCAGATTCAGATGTTTGGTATCTGGACGCCATGTCATGTTTGCGGAACCTGTAAGGTACCATAACAGTGGATTCCCCAAAGGAGTGACCCCATTTTGAAAACTGCAACCCTCAAAGAATTTATCAAGGGGTGTAGTGAGCATTAATATCCCAGACATGAATACACAGCGGATGGGGAAAACTGAATAGGTAAGCTGTGCGGAGTACATTGGGAACACCAAATTCCCTACTATTTCCCCAGTAGTTCCTATTATTGGGGAGGTCACTGGGGGTAACTTCTGGTTTATTTTCCCTCATAAGCTCTAAATCTGGTTTGTCCCCTGTGTGACAATTTGGGGGGATTAGTCTCAAATGGTGGCAGACTCCTGGTCCCGACAGCAGTGGTAGTGGTACTGGGCGCCAGAGAGAAAGCGTTCAGACGGTCCAAGTGTAAAGTAAACTGGCTTTATTCAGCTTAGATGCATCATAACAAAACAAAAAAACAGCCTGGGCCACAGTTAGGGCACTCACTGACTTCTTGACCCCTGTCTAGCCTCTGGGGCAACGGGCAGCCTGACTAATGCTCAGCTCCAGTAAAAGTCCCGTGTGGACCCCAGCCCTCCTGGGACAGACCGCCTCTCTGTCCTTGGCTGGTTCCCATGTACGCCTGCTTCCTGTAGGCCTTGACAGCTGCTCTGCCGCGGTATCCACTCCCTTTGGAGTTACGCCCCACCCAAAGGTGTGGCTGAGGGCCTTTTCAGGTCTAGCCCTGGATCGCTCAATAGCGCTCTCTGAGTTCACATATTCACATACCCTCCCCCTCAGCTCACTACCCATGGGGTGAGCTACAATGGGACAAGACATCCTATGACGAAGTCCCTCTTCAACCATGTATGCCTGTCCAGTGTCTCTCCAGAAGTCCCAATCTGGCGGTCTCTTCTTCCAAATTCCGCTCCGTCGAGTTTTCCGTTTTCTCTTCACTTTAAATGCTACGCCAAGATCCTGGCCATTCTGTGCAAGTTTTACTTTATCACCTTCACAATTCGCCATACAGGAGATCACATCATTTTCATCACAATTCTCGGCATAGTCTTCAGCCATCCCATTGCATGACTTTGATTCCTTTAGTGAATAGCCGTAAGAATCTTCTTCACCTATCATGAATCCACAGGAGCTCAGAGACCAACTAACACGTACTTCATGCACATCAATGTCTTTAGAGTATAAACGTTTCACGGGTACCTTTTCTGTAACCTTCATCTCAAAGCAAACTTTGCCATCACTATCAAGGCTTAGAAGTTTAGGAGACATAAACTGCTTGCTCTCCTCTTTGTTTGAGATACACAAGCTTTGTACCACAATATCTTCTCCTTCTGCACGAGGACCATACAGTACACCCTCACAAAATAGATCACGCTGAACTACATTTTCTGGTATGTCTTTAACACTAGAAGTCCCAGAGAGGGGTCATTTAACATTTCTACCTTTGGAACCCAGAGACGGGTCGAATGACCTGAAGGATTTTATCTAACATCCTATAATCACCGTCTTTTGTTCTGTAATTAAGGCCATTACTGTCACACCACAGGAGGTTGTTGTTTTCCATTGAGTTTAGCCATTTAGTGTCTAGTTAGTTCTATTCAGTTTATTGTATTTGATAATATAAAGACTATACATATTGTATTAAGTTTAGTTTTATTTGAGCAAAAAAGCACTGAAACAATTAATCATTTTTTATATATTTTAAATAGAATTAGAAATTTTAGAGCAAGGTACAGCTGTGAGTAATGACCAGAAGCATTTGTCTAAGGCAGGGGTAGGCAACCTTTTTTGTTCGGCGTGCCGATTTTAATAAAAAAATCAAAGATAAGGTACTCGGAGTGCCGGTCAATAATTGTAAGTCTGACGACCCCTAAACTAAAGTCATATACCACAAACCATAACACAGAAGTGCTGCCACCAGATGCTTTAGGACACATGCGTTTACTGCTATTTCCTGGGACACTCCTGTACTTTCTGATTAGAAGCAATGAAAGTCCATGTGCAGCCCCCAATTAGTGGTAAATTTATTGTGTCCAGGAGCCCCGTATGGCGGCATCCTTATGGTGAATACACACTATGTATCTGGATGCAGCTATATTTGGAACTTTTTCATTCAATGTAAAACTGGTGCATTTTTGCACAAAAAAAAACAAAGCCGGAGTTTTCTGTGCAAAAACACATCCTTAATATAGAAAACACACCGTTATACAGAATAATGTCCCATAGTGGTCCCTGCACACGGTATTATGTCCCATAGCGGCCCCTTCAACATGGTATATGTCCCATAGCTGCCTCTGCACACGGCATTTGTCCCATAGCTGCCTCTGCACACAGTATTTGTCCCATAGCAGTCCCTGCACACAGTATTTGTCCCATAGCGGCCCCTGCACACAGCAATATGTCCCATAACGGCCCCTACACACCGTATATGTCCCATAGCAGACCCTGCACACGGTATATGTCCCATAGCGGCCCCTGCACACGGTATTATGCTCTATAGTGGCCCCTGCACACGGTATTATGTCCCATAGCAGCCTCTGCACACGGTATTTGTCCCATAGCGGCCCCTGCACACGGTATTATGTCCCATAGCGGCCCCTACACACAGTATTTGTCCCATAGCTGCCCCTGCACACAGTATTTGTCCCATAGCGGCCCCTGCACACGGTATTATGCTCCATAGTGGCCCCTGCACACGGTATTATGTCCCATAGCGTCCTCTGCACACGGTATTTGTCCCATAGCGGCCCCTGCACACAGTATTTGTCCCATAGCGGCCCCTGCACACGGTATATGTCCCATAGCGGCCCCTGCACATGGTATTATGCTCCATAGTGGCCCCTGCACATGGTATTATGCTCCATAGTGGCCCCTGCACACGGTATATGTCCCATAGCGGTCCCTGCACACGGTATTATGCTCCATAGTGGCCCCTGCACACGGTATTATGCTCCATAGTGGCCCCTGCACACGGTATTATGCTCCATAGTGGCCCCTGCACACGGTATTATGCTCCATAGTGGCCCCTGCACACGGTATATGTCCCATAGTGGTCCCTGCACACGGTATTATGCTCTATAGTGGCCCCTGCACACGGTATTATGCTTCAGAGTGGCCCCTGCACACGGTATATGTCCCATAGTGGTCCCTGCACACGGTATTATGCTCTATAGTGGCCCCTGCACACGGTATTATGCTCCATAGTGGCCCCTGCACACGGTATATGTCCCATAGTGGCCCCTGCACACGGTATATGTCCCATAGTGGCCCCTGCACACGGTATATGTCCCATAGCGGTCCCTGCACACGGTATTATGTCCCATAGTGGCCCCTGCACATGGTATTATGCTCCATAGTGGCCCCTGCACACGGTATTATGCTCCATAGCGGTCCCTGCACACGGTATATGTCCCATAGTGGTCCCTGCACACGGTATTATGCTCTATAGTGGCCCCTGCACATGGTATTATGCTCCATAGTGGCCCCTGCACACGGTATATGTCCCATAGTGGCCCCTGCACATGGTATATGTCCCATAGTGGCCCCTGCACACGGTATATGTCCCATAGTGGCCCCTGCACACGGTATATGTCCCATAGTGGTCCCTGCACACGGTATTATGCTCTATAGTGGCCCCTGCACACGGTATTATGCTCCATAGTGGCCCCTGCACACGGTATATGTCCCATAGTGGCCCCTGCACATGGTATATGTCCCATAGTGGCCCCTGCACACGGTATATGTCCCATAGTGGTCCCTGCACACGGTATTATGCTCTATAGTGGCCCCTGCACACGGTATTATGCTCCATAGTGGCCCCTGCACACGGTATATGTCCCATAGTGGCCCCTGCACATGGTATATGTCCCATAGTGGCCCCTGCACACGGTATATGTCCCATAGTGGCCCCTGCACACGGTATATGTCCCATAGTGGTCCCTGCACACGGTATTATGCTCTATAGTGGCCCCTGCAGGCAGAAGCGCCCGAAGAGTACAGAGCGGCTGCGGAGCGTGGAATAGTGAGTACATTGTTTTTTATGTTTGATCATCTCCCCGGGGGCTCCGCTTATTATACTCGGGGGTCTGAAGAGACCCCACAGTATAATAATAGCAGTTTCGTTTCGGCCGTGTTTGGTCCGATCGAAACTGCTGGGTGAGGAGTCCGCTGCCGTGCCAGGGGAATAAGCCTCGCGTGCCAAGAGTGGCACGCGTGCCATAGGTTGCCGACCCCTGGTCTAAGGCCTCAAGCACACTAGCGAAAAAAAATTGCGCGAAAATCGCATCGCAATGCGATGCAATTTTTTTCTGCGATTTGCCAATGTATTTCAATGGCACCAAGCACACCTGCGATTTTTTTTCGTGCGATTTTTTTCATAGGTGCGATTTTCCTGCGATTTTTTTTTTTTTTGGCGATTTTTTTTCGTGCGAAAAAATCCCAGAGGAGTGATCTATATGACCAATGGGACAGATCACAAAAATATCGCAAGTAGCTGTGATTTTTTTTGCGATTTTTTTTTTTTTTTTTTTCTGCACCCATTGACTTGAATCTAAATATACAAAAATGTAAATATACAGAAGAACAACTGTTATTTGTTTCTATGCTTTTTATTTTTGTTATGAAAATAATAAAAAAAATACAAGGAATAAAACAATTCCACACATATTTACAATAGGCTGCTGTGGGGGGCTGCGTGTGTGTGTGTGGAGTGGCATGTCCTTCTTGTGTGACTAGCATTTCAGCACTCACTCAGCAGTCTGTCTGCACTGTCGGAACATACCTGGCACTGCCTGGGTATGTCCCTGGTACATTTGCCACACGTGTATTTGTAGCAGTAAACACATCTCTCAGTTGCACAATTGTTCGTGCATCGATGGTTGACCTGACACTTCGCCCTTTTGCCAGGGCTGGGTGTGGAAGGTTGTTGCCGAAGGAGTTTCTCCTTGCGTGCCTTCTTTTCAGTCACATGAGAGCCACCTAACTCTTTTGCAAGCTCAACCAGGAAGTCCACCCGTCTCTCCTGCACCCCAGTGCATGCCTGATAAAGAACATGAGCATTCAGTGCTGCCATGTCAATCATGTTGTAGAACACGGCGAATGGCCATCTCCGTGTTCCTGCATGCAGGCTGTACTCCCGCACCATTTGGTCCATTACATCCACACCGCACTTTGTGTGGTTGTATTGTGTGACCGTGTTTGGCTTCCTTTTGTTGGTATCCTTAGTCTCAACCACGCTGTGCATGCTGCTGAGAATGTAGACGGCCTTCTTTCGTTTGGGTGCATACACTGTCAGTGTGGCATCAGTGGTTGAAAACACCTGAGTGGTGAATTCAGTGCAGTCCATCTGTCTAGCGGATTGAGGAATTTCCCGGCGACTCTTGTTGACTGTGCCGAGGATAGTGGTTTTCCGGCTAAGCAGTCGTTGTGCAAGTGACAATGATGTAAAGAAATTGTTCGTGGTTACAGTTCTGCCCTTGTCCATGAATGATTCCATCAGCCTCATCACTACAGTTTCGGACAGTCTCTCCCCGCTGGGATGACTGGGGTCCTTGCCAAGATATGGGAGGACATTACAGATGTACTTTGATTTCAAGTCACAGACTACTTTGAGAAGCAGTCACATCCCCCACAGCACAAAAGGCTGCATGCAAATTTGCTAAGGTGTTAGCAAATATTCCCAGCACAACAATGCAGCTGGGGGGTGGGCAGACACTCAGGAGCAGCTTACATTCTTTTCTTTACACTCTCTTACAAGACCTGAGGTGGATCAACACAATTCCCCCCTGCAGATTCCTCAGACAATGGCCACATTTACAAATGAAAGGAAATGCTAATTGGAGCCATCAGAGTTGTCAGTTTGGACTAAGGGTCATTTGACCCTCTTTCAGGACTTGAAGGGGGAGCTCGAAATTTCTGGGACTTCTAGTGTTAACAACTGCCACATCGTATATTGGAATGGTTTCTGTATAATGCTTCCACACCTGTACGGCAGCAGGAGAACCACTTCCATACTCTAGTCTTACCTCCTCTTTCTCATACGCCTAACTTCCTGGAGGCATGTTGCGGTACTGTGATAGATTGCAAGAATTTTCGTGCCAACCCCTTTCTGACAGTACAGGAGCTGGTGACATCGTCATCTCAACATTCTCCAAGTTATTTTCATTCTCTGTGCTAACACCGGAGGACTGGGATACCAAGTTTCCAACATCACAGTTTTTACTGTCAGTACCCAGATGCTTTTTGGTTACATGTTCTGGCTGCCTTAATGGCTCTGCTTTCTCTGCCTCTAAGCTGGCAGCTTTCTCCAATTCTAACGCCTTCTGTAGCGCACAAATCTCTGATTCCAGTTCCAGAACTTTCTTCATTGCCACATTTTTCTGCACAGCCTCCATCTCAGTTTTTACTATTGCAACTTGCAGAACTTCCTCAATCTTCCTGACATCTTCTATGGCAGCAGATGTAGATGCCATCTCTTTATCCACTATGCCTCCTAATTCTAGGATATTCTGCAGCGTTCGTCTAACATTCGTCAGGTCAGCACCCTGGATGATATTTTCTGCTTCCCTCACTGTTCCCTAAATAATATTGAACTGATCCTCCAACATCTTCTGATAAAGCTTCTGCTCATCTGCAGACTTTTTGTCAAGTCTTTCATTCAAGTCCCGTATCTCAATGGCTCTCTTATCTTGCTCTTGGTTGAAAAAAAGACTCTGTTTCTTGAACCACATTTTTCAGGGATAACAGCTCTGATTCTTTAGAGGTTAACAGGCTCTGCAGCGAGTCCTTCTCAGCCTCTAGCGCTGCCAGCTTTGAAGCTAGTGCAGATGCCAACTGTTCAGTATTGGATAAAGACTGCTGCAATCGATCCAATTCTTCACTTTTAGATTCAACTTCGGTTTTTAACTGTTCGATCTGAAAAATGTGCTCTTCCAACTTTATTTCTGACTCGCGCTTCACTTGATCCATCTGAAACTCCAGCTGTTCCTTGATGCGTACTATTTCCTCCCGTTTGTCCACTTGCAGTTTTAGTTGAGCAGCAAGCATTTTTAGATCTACAATCTCAGCAGATAAATTAGACAGGTTTTCCTCAGACTGAATCCTCATGTCTTCTATCTGAAGGTCCAATTCTCTCTTGACCTTTTCCAGCTTGTCATAAGCATTAGCTTTGTCCTCATACAATATCTGCACAAATTCCAGGTTTTTCTCAACTTCTTTGTGACTCTCCTGTAAGGTTTTCACTTTCTGAGCATGAACAGATGACATCTCCCTCAATTCTTTGTCTTTATTTTGCACCAAAAGAGACAATTTCTCTTTATCTTCACAAGATTCTGACAGCGCCATCTCCAGGCTACATATTCTAGCTTTGAGTTCCATTTCTCTTTGTTACAGAAATCCAGCTCTGCTCCACCATTCGTTGACTTCACTATTTAGCGAACCTGCTTTAGTTCATGCAAGTTTTGCTCTGACTGCAATGTCTGCACCACAGATTCTAAATCACTCTCTTGGTCAGACACATGCTTTCTCAGCTCTGCAATTTCATTTTCTTTGTCAGTTAATGCAGCCGAAAGTTTTTCACACTTCCTGACTTTGTCATCCAGACATTCTGACTGACACTGCAAAAATTCACTTCTCTCACGTTTAGCAGTTTCGAGGTCATCTCTTAATTTTTCAATGACACTCTCTTTGGCAATGGAGTCTTGAACATGCTGCTCCTTTAAAACCTGCAATTGCTTCTCAAGCACTTGCTTTTGCTCTACACTCTGTATAACTTTATTAGATAGAGCACATTTCATTTCAGCAAACTCCTTCTTAGTGACACAGTTCATTCCAGGCAAACCCAGCACCACATTTTCACAATGACTAGAATATGAACTCCTCATAGATTCAAGTTCTTTCTTTAACTTCAGGTTCAACTTAAGGTTCTCTTTTTCTGATACCTCAAATTGCTGTTTCCAATCAGATATTTCATCCTCATCAATGAACCTGATGGTTTTAATCTCATCTTGAAGCTGCTGCACCCTAATATTTTCATCTTTGGCACTTTGATGCACTCCAGTATGAGGCATACGTTCAGCAGGTATATATTCAATCATAGAACAGAGGTGTTTCAGAAAAACTGAGTCACTCTCATGCAACCCCTTTTCTTTACTTGCACTCCACATACTCTGCTCCGGGTTTTGTGTTTGTCTGCATTCAGACTGCTGCACTAATAAACCTGAGCATAACATCTCTGCTTTTTTACAAGCTGAAATTCTCTTTTTCTTGCCCATGGTTTACTAACAAGATTACACAATATTACACAGCAACCTTGGGTTCAACCGACAGCAACCTTTTTTTTTGCTATATTCTGCAGTCACATGTATTCAAACAGTTAACTTATGTGGTACTACATCAACCAGCATTTTCTTCTGTCTTCCACAGAAAACACCAACATGGCACCATAGCCTTTCACATAGACTGTTTGCAATATCCAGCTTCTACAAACATTGCTTATTTTCTTGCCATCAGCAAGCACTTTACAGACTTCAGAGCCACAGTATACACAAAGTCCATTCCTTGGATTCCTCTTCCAGAGTTTTACTTTCACCAGTTTTTTGTTTTTTTTTCACACACTTTGTTATGTTGCAATTCCACTCACCCCCTCCTGGGTTTATCAGTTGAAATCACAGATTTCTTCCAGCTGTAGGCCACAATGCACACTTAGCAGTACTGCAGTAACCAACCACTTATCTTCCAGAACTTGCGTGTATCTCTTTATGCCCGAATCCGTAGCACCATATGCGGCAATTTGGGGGGGATTAGTCTCAAATGGCGGCAGACTCCTGGTCCCGACAGCAGTGGTAGTGGTACTGGGCGCCGGAGAGACAGCGTTCAGACGGTCCAAGTGTAAAGTAAACTGGCTTTATTCAGCTTAGCTGCAACATAACAAAACAAAAAAACAGCCTGGGCCACAGTTAGGGCACTCACTGACTTCTTGACCCCTGTCTAGCCTCTGGGGCAACGGGCAGCCTGACTAATGCTCAGCTCCAGCATAAGTCCCCGTGTGGACCCCAGCCCTCCTGGGACAGACCGCCTCTCTGTCCTTGGCTGGTTCCCATGTACGCATGCTTCCTGCAGGCCTTGACAGCTGCTCTGCCGCTGTATCCACTCCCTTTGGAGTTACGCCCCACCCAAAGGTGTGGCTGAGGGCCTTTTCAGGTCTAGCCCTGGGTCGCTCAATAGTGCCCTCTGGGTTCACATACTCACACCTGATATACGCTCGCACAGCTTTCTGACGCAGACAGTTATGTTCTAATGATTTGGCGATTTTTGTGGTTTTTATCTTCACCTTGTACGAGCTATATTTTCTTTATTTCTCTGGTGATGTAGCCATATGAGGGCTTGTTGTTTGTGGGGTGAGATGTATTTTGTAATGACATCACCTTTTGGTGCCTATAACTTATTGAATAAATTTTATTAATTCTTTCTTGTTGGATTAAAAAAAAAAACATCAATTATAGCACTGCGTTTTACCTTTTACATTTTTTACCATGCAGCATAAAGCATAAGCAACATGTTACCTTTATTCTACGGGTCGGTACGATTACAGAGATACCTCATTTATACTGTTTTTTTATGCGATACTAATTTTGCAGAAACAAAAACCCATTTGGGGACATAAATTAATTGTTTTTGCATCGCCATCTTCTGAGATGCGTAACATTTTTATTTTGCAGTTTACAGTGTTAGTTGAGGGCTTACTTTTTGTGGGACAACCTGTGCTTTTTATTGGTACTATTTTGGGGTACATATGACTTTTTGATCACTTTTTATGGCATATTTTGTAAGGTGAGATGGTGAAAAATCATTACTTTTGGCGAGTTTTTTCCGTTTTTTTTTTCCCGACGTTCACCGTGTACGTTAAATATTGATTCAGTTTTATTGTACAGGTTGTTACGGACGTGGCGATACCAAATATGCATTGTTTTTATTCATTTTTAGTTTTTTTTTTTATATAATTCATTTTATATAGGAAAAGGGAATTTCTGGGGCTTTATTCTTTTATAAAAAAATTTCAAACACTTTATTTTATTTTTTTTCACTTTTTTTTATTTTTTTCATATGTCCCATTGGGACACCTGAGCCAGCAATGCTTTGATTGCTGGCTCAGCACTGTAGACTGCAAGACACGAGCATACAAGTGTCTTGCAGTCTATACAGGAATTGACGTATAGCGCTCACTTCCGCAGGTCTCGGCAGGATCAACCAGGTAGTGGGGTCTCCAGGCAGCCTGGGGTCACTGGGCAGACCCCGGGCTGCAGATTATAGATATCGGCACTCCCCGATCTTGCCGCGGGGGAGTGCCGAGGGGAGCGGCAACATGGCGGAACCCCTTGGATGCCGCGGTCATGTTTGACCGCGGCATCCAAGAGGTTAAAACTTCAGATCGGAACTCAGTTCCGACTGGGGGATATGGAGCAGGGTGTTAGGTGTCAGTTACAGCGTATTATTATGCCCTGTTGCGCAAAGTACCAAGCACACAGGACGTAATAGTACGTCCAGTGTCGTTAAGGGGTTGACAGCTGTTCTCAAATAGGTAGACACACCTAGGATAATCTAAACAGCTGACCTGTCTCTCTGTTAGTGAGACCAGCTGATTACCTGCCCATTACTACATAAATAGCAGTGATTTATAGTGCACACTCACACACTGCTTTCAGGATCCAGGCTCTTTATCTTAATGAATGATTACATGGCGTGGGAGACTGCCTGCACAAGCACAGTGCAGCCCCCTAGACGCCGATGAATCTCTGAATCAGCTCTCCTAAAGGTACAGAGATATCTAAAGTTATAACAATCAAACTAGTGTTACAACTGCTTTCCATCCCTACAATATTTTTATGCAATTCTTAGTTTTATCTACATTAGATTTGTTTTATTTAGTAACTTCTCTTAAATGAGGAAGTGTTTTTATGATTGTTTTGATCTTCACATGTTGTCATGTATTAGATACTAATCACCATGTGTTTTGTATTTCTGTAATTGGTCATGCCCCCCTTTTCTCCTCCCTTTGTGGGCATAATTTCCTATATGAGACCACAGATTGTGTATTTTTGTTAGCAATGCTACTTCCTGTACACTTGACAAAGGGGAGATATCACCGAAACGCGTAGTGTTTGGATTTAAATAAACAGTTTTTGGATATTACATATCTGGGTGAAGCGCGGTTCCTTCCCACTTGACCTAGCCTTCTGGCTTGCAATTTGGTCCTCTTGTCTACATCAAACACATGGAGAATTGCACAAGAAAAACAATGGTGTGCTCATTTTTAACGTAGCTTTATTCATTATCGAGTTATTGACACGTTTCTTATTGTTACAGACATTGACATGTCGCAGAGGTTAACCGACGAGGAGCAGACAGGGTGCCATCTGTGTGTAGCCAGTATCCGTCGAATGGACGTTCGACTGATGCCACACTCCAGGGACATACGTCGAGTGCTACGCTGTGGGCTCTTGGTAAATGCTGCCAGGACAGCCACTGATGTTTCGTCATTGGTGACAGTTTTCATACGTCCAGACTTGGGCTTATCCAACACCGAACCAATTGCACGAAATGTGGCGAGCAGTTTGCGAACTGTGGCATGGGAGATGGGTGATCTCGTAGGGTTTCTTGCATTGAAGTATGCTGCAGTGACCCGGGTACTGCATTCACCTAGACATCAACACAATGTCTGTCCGCTCCTCGTTGGTTAACCTCTGCGACATGTCAATGGCTGTAACAATAAGAAACGTGTCAATAACTCGATAATGAATAAAGCTATGTTAAAAATGAGCACACCATTGTTTTTCTTGTGCAATTCTCGATTGTTTGATGTGTCACATGACCCCCTTCCCATTGAAAAAAGTAAAGTTGAATCCAAAATGGCGGCTTTGCAGATGGCCGCCATGGGCGTCACCTGGCCTCAAATGTTTCCCCCTCCCATGTACTAATGTGCCACAAACGGTTAGGTGATTTCAGCAACCACTTCCATTTTTATCTGGGTGTATCCATACTTATGGCCCACCCTGTACATAGATTACATGTATTACACATCAATATATATACAGATACACACACATACAAAAACAAATATATATATATATATATATATATATACACATACAAATGTATAGACATAAATTACACACATATACAAACCTTTTGTGCAGACTAGATAGAGCCTTTCCTTTTATGCTCTGAAGAGAGACTGTTGAGGAACATGGTCATCAAAGGCTGAGAACATGCTAAAACTTTCAGCCCAGCAGTACAGACTCCGGCTCCCAATTTCCTTCTCTTTCTTTTTCGTTCTAACTAAATTCCTTTGCTGTACCATTACAAGACAGTGAAGAGGAACACAGAGAGCGGGAAGTTGTTAACAATGCACAAAGGTATATTAAGGTAATCTTGCAGTTGCTAAAAACCTTACCTCTTAGGCTAGGACTGCACCCCGATTTTGGCAACTGCTGTCGCGCCACCAAAGATCACCGTGTCACTCTACAAATTTTTCACTAATGGTAGTGAATGGAGGTTTCCGCAACTACAACTTCTAGTCGTAAAAAAAAATTAGACAGTGTCAATTTTTTTTGCATCTAGAAGTCATGGTCTCAGTTGTGAAGCCCTAGATTTATCTGCAGTGCAGCCCCCTCTTACTCAGTGCAGACTTCCGTCTGAGGTCACATGCTCAACTGGCGTCATGGTAGATGTGGACCTGCTGCTGACACCCCCCAGCGACAGAGCTGGTTGGCAGAGACTTCTACTTAAGCTGATTTGGTAGGAATGCCATGTATTAAGCCCCACTATTCTGATATCCTAAGGATAAGTCATCGATATCTAAGATCAAGAAAACTCCTTCAAAGTATTATTATTGTTTATTTATATAGCACCTTTAATTCCATGGTGCTTTACATTTGCGGATTTACATACAGTACACCAGATATACAAAACAGATAATGCTAACAGAGACCAACTGGTACAGTGGGATAGAGGGCCCTGCCCACAAGGGCTTACAATCTATGAGGTACAATACCTAATGGTAGTTTGCAGAATAGCAAATTAATATAGGTTACTGCATTTTTGTGTATGGTTTTTTCTATGCTTTAAATATGTTTAACATATTTAAAGCATGTTAAAACCGACCATTCCCCCTACCTGTTGGTACTGTCAGACTTCAGTGGGCACTTTACATCATATTTTTTGGGACTGCCCTTTAATTTGCCCCTTTTGGTCGGAGGTTAGTACTATCTCTAATGCCCTCTTCCTTCAGGGAGTCCCATTAGACCCCCTCACCTACCTTCTCAATCTTCCCCCGAGACATCTGGGTAAGAAACCTTCTAGGTTATTCTATATATGTACAGCAGCAAAGACGCTTATTGCTCCGCACTGGAGAGGGGGATGCCCACCTACAGCTCCCGAGTTGATAGCATGGATGAAGGATGTTCGTAGCCTGGAATATCTATCCGCCTCCCTTAATCATAAAATAGAGGCTTTTGATGTAATCTGGTCCCACTGGGATACTTACTGTATTACACAAGGCTTCTAGGCCCCTCCCATCCCCCCCTTCTTTTCCCTCTCTGTTCTTCACCTATGTC
Organism: Leptodactylus fallax; assembly: GCA_947044405.1. NCBI lineage: Eukaryota > Metazoa > Chordata > Amphibia > Anura > Leptodactylidae > Leptodactylus > Leptodactylus fallax. Next base: position 7,785,847 of record CAMRHE010000007.1, on the reverse strand, counting down.
CTTGTCTTTTACGTTTTCCTGTTTTGATGTACTTTGATTTTTTGCATTGTAACTTTTTGCTGTTTTTACTGTCCTTTTGTTATGGCTTGTTTTGTTTGGATTGAAAATTCTTATAATAAAAACTTACAGTTTAAAAAAAAAACATGTTAAAACATGTTGGCTAAAAGCGCACTTAATAAATGTTAATGTGTGGTGAAATCATATACACTTTTGTAAAGTGGTCTTTGCATGGCAAACTATTCTCTATAGAAGCTCCAGCTGTAGTTACAGCCGACTCCCCAGTTCTGCAGCTGCTTAACACTGCAAGGACATACGGATATGTCCTTGCAGAGTTAAGAGTGGACCGCCTGGAAGAATATAGTCTATGGGCAGTCCGAAAACGAAGGTAGAGAACTTATAGGTAGAGAACTTATAGGAAGGTAGAGAACTTATAGGAGGAGACTCACAGTGATGGAGAAGGAACAGAGCAGGGCTAATGAGATGGGGAACAGGGACAGGACAGAACAGTACTAGAAGACGTGGAGCATGTTGCTTTCCTCTAGTCCACATCTCCAGCACGTTGGAGAGACCTGCAGAAAGAGTGCATGCAGTTTTGTGGGGACTCTATACCACCTGGATAGGATCTTAAAATTGGCTTCCTGGTAGCGGGAGCTGATAGAGGCCTCATGAGCGAGACGGAATATACGTTTTCTTTGCGCCTGGGTGAGAGAGATAGATCCGCCTCCTACTTCAACATAAAAGAGGGGACAGTCTTATTTGGAGGATTGATCAGAAGCTTGTAGATGACGGCGAGAGAGTGGTGCAGAAGTCTTTAAGTCTGCTGGGGCTGGGAGCGAATTCATGAAATGGCAAAGCGGCATATTGCGCCAAGCGTCAAAAGGTGGAAGATTAGTCTAGTGAGATATAAACGGAGTCGTCTGCCAGCTGGAATCACTTTGGAGGTAGCAAACACGGTACCTACCGTGGTGATGCCAGTTTCAAAACATCCTGTCAGAAATTCCAGGAGGAAACCTGAGATTCCCCAGGATGGGGTAACATAAGTCCAGTGGAAGGAAGTGGGAATGAATCAAGCGTTGGGAACAGATTCTAAGCGTGGGGCCAATGGTAGGGTGGGAAAGGAGAGATGACAGTAAAAGGGGCTCAAACCAGGGAGCTGTCTGCAACAGAATCGTAGATAAAGCTTGTTCAATGTAGACCAAGGGTTTGGTTCTACACCAGTCCACTACTCGGGCCAGGTGAGCAGCAAAGTAATATGACTTCATGTCAGGAAGAGATAAGCCACCACTATGTTTAAGGTGAAAAAGGAGGGTCCTACCAGTTTGCCCGACCAGATAAATGCCAAATGAATGGAGGAAAGGGCCCGGATAAAAGAGGAAGGGATATGAATGGGTAAGGTCTGCATGAGATAAAGGAGACTGGGTAGGATATATTTTAAAGATCGTGCACCTACCAAAGTGAATGTCCCAGCCGATGCAGTCATCATGGATCGATGCCAAAATGGGTGGGAAATTGAGGTGAAAGAGGTACTTAGGGTCAGGTGTGAGTTGAACTCCCAGGTATTTTAGAGCGCAGGTCGACCAACGGAAGGGAAAGGATTGACTCAGGAAGGAGACTTGCAAGGCAGAGAGAGTCACATTAAGTGCCTACGATTTGGAGAAATTAATCTTGAAGTTGGAAAGCCTGGAATAATCTTGGAAGGAGGACATCAGGCAGGGGAGGAAGACGTGGGGGGAAGAGAGAAAAAAACAACAAATTGTACGCTGTCACTTTACAAAGGAGGGCTGCATGGGCTACTCCAGGGATGTGAGGATGTGCCCAAACATGGCAGAGAAAGGGCTCCAAGGTTAGGATGAAAATAAGGGGAGACAGAGGGCATCCCTGCCTGGTACGTTAGCAATGGGAAAGGGTTGAGAGAGCAAACCATTAACCCTAACTTGAGCCAAGTTTTGGGGAGTATAAAGCTAAAATCCAATTCATTATGTTTTCGTGGAGGACCACGTGTAACAGGGTTTCCTTCATGAACTGCCAGTTAACCCTGTCAAAGACCTCAGCGTCTGTAGAGAGGAGCATGAGAGGTCTACCAGACAGTTTGGCACCATGAATGAAATTAATAGCTTTGATGGTGTTTTCCCTGGCTTCTTGTCCTGGCATAAAGCCAGACTGATCAGGGTGTATAACGTCAACAGTGGTGTCAATCGGGAAGCGAGTATTTTGGTGAGAATTTTAAGATTGACATTCAGGAGCGAGATTGGATGGTAACTGTAAAAGAGGAGTAGATTTTTTCCCAGTTTAGGAATTACTGCGATGTGTGCATGGAGCGAATCACGGCATAGAGGTGAGCCAGTTGTTAGGGAGTTAAACACCTTTAAAAGTTGGGGACCAAGATCTGAGCCAAGTTTTTTTTTTAGTAAGCAAGGCGTAGGCTTTCAGGGCCATGTGCTGTACCCGTAGCAATACATTTAATCTCCTCATCTGTTATGGGAGATTCCAATACTTTTAGGTCCTCTGGTGACAGTGTGGAAAGGCTGGAGGTGGATAAATAAGTCCGAATACGGTCGTTTGAAAAGCCCGCTGGATGTGTTGGGGTTAGAGGCATCGACCGAGTATAACGAAGTGTAATAGTCTCAAAATGCCACTGCAATCTCCGAGGGGGAGGTTTGCCCTCGTGCCTTGAGTGGTTTGGATTTTGAGCACGTAGGTGGAGGCTTACTGCGCACGTAGGGCCCTCGCCAATGAGCGTCTACATTTATTGCCGAATTCATAAAAGTGCCTCCTACATTTAACCAAGGTCCCCTTAGCTTTGTCGAACAGAGAGGAACGTAAATCTTCCCGGGTGCTTGTAAGTTGTGCATAGGTGTCAGAGGTAGTATGGCGCTTATGGAGCAGTTCAAGCGTATGTATACATTGCTAAAGGGAATCTACATAAGGCCAACATTCCTTTTTCAGACGGAAGCTGTGTTGTATGAAAACTCCACAAATCCTCCCTAGTAAAATATTCCCCTAAACGAGTTTTTACATCAGCGAGGACAGACACATCATCCAAGAGGGAGGTGTTGAGTTTCCATTGGCGCTGGAAGGGGATTGGAGACAACAGAGAGAGCGACCGCGTGACCAGTGCATGATTAGAGAACATGATGCTATCTATCCCCACCGATATTAAAGAGTGGAGGTGTTGGTGTCAGGTGAAAAGGTAATCAATGTGTGAGTAACGGTTATGGACAAGGGAATAGTATGAGTAATCGTTGGGTGGATCAGGCACCAAGAGTCAATGAGTTGGTGAGAGTGAAGGTCTCTCTTAATCCCCCTAAGGACCGAGTGGGAATAGCAGGAGTGTCCAGTGGACGAATCAAGAGTGGGATCGAGAACCAAATTTAGATCACCCCCCTCTACCAGGAATCCTTCCACAAAACCATCCAGCATCTCTAAATCGGAGCTAAGAGTTCGGCCCTGTCCGGTGTTAGGTAGATAGAGTGAGGCAAAAGTATACAGTTGGGACGATATACGGCTCTTCAACATAATCAGTCTGCCCTCATCATCAGTGCAAGTCTCCAAATGCTCCAAACGAATGAGAGATCAGAATACTGAACCCCCTGGACTTAGGATCAGGTGAGGAGCTATGATAAGCTTGTGGAAACCAAGCATTGGATAACTTAACCCCTTAAGGAAACAGCCCAAAAGTGCGTTAAGGAGCAGGCGTCGTTTTTCAAAAATGACGTGTCACTTTATATAGCAATAACTTTGAGACGCTTTAACTTACACAACTGATTTTGAGAATGTTTTTTCGTGACACATTGTACTTCATGTTAGTGGTAAACACTAATCAATATTTTTGTATGCTTTTACCTTTTAATTTTTTTTTCTGCACAGTGTACAGTCATGGCCAAAAGTTTTGAGAATGATACAAATATTAATTTTTACAAAGTCTACTGCTTCAGTTTTTCTAATGGCAATTTGCATATACTCCAGAATGTTATAAAGAGTGATCAGCTTAACAGCAATTACTTGCAAAGTCAATATTTGCCTAGAAAATGAACTTTATCCCCCAAAACACATTTCAACATCATTGCAGCCCTGCCTTAAAAGGACCACCTAACATCGTTTCAGTGATTGCTCCTTTAACACAGGTGTGGGTGTTGATGAGGACAGGGCTGGAGATCAATCTGTCATGATTAAGTAAGAATGACACCACTGGACACTTTAAAAGGAGGCTGGTGCTTGCCATCATTGTTTCTCTTCTGTTAACCATGGTTATCTCTAAAGAAACACGTGCAGTCATCATTGCACTGCACAAAAATGGCCTAAAAATGGGAAGAGTATTGCAGCTAGAAAGATTGCACCTCAGTCAACAATCTATCGCATCATCAAGAACTTCAAGGAGAGAGGTTCCATTGGTGCCAAAAAGGCTCCAGGGCATCCAAGAAAGACCAGCAAGCGGCAGGACCGTCTCTTAAAAGTGTTTCAGCTGTGGGATCGGGCTACCAGCAGTGCAGAGCTTGCTGAGGAATGGCAGCAGGCAGGTGTGAGTGCATCTGCACGCACTGTGAGGCGGAGACTCTTGGAGCAAGGCCTGGTCTCAAGGAGGGCAGCAAAGAAGCCACTTCTCTCCAGAAAAAACATCAGGGACAGACTGATATTCTGCAAAAGGTACAGGGAGTGGACTGCTGAGGACTGGGGTAAAGTCATTTTCTCTGATGAATCCCCTTTTCGATTGTTTGGAACATCTGGAAAACAGCTTATTCAGAGAAGAAGAGGTGAGCGCTACCACCAGTCTTGTCTCATGCCAACTGTAAAGCATCCTGAAACCATTCATGTGTGGGGTTGCTTCTCAGCCAAGGGAATCGGCTCTCTCACAGTCTTGCCTAAAAACACAGCCATGAATAAAGAATGGTACCAGAATGTCCTCCAAGAGCAACTTCTCCCAACCGTCCAAGAGCAGTTTGGCGCTCAACAATGCCTTTTCCAGCATGATGGAGCACCTTGCCATAAAGCAAAGGTGATAACTAAATGGCTCAGGGAACAAAACATAGAGATTTTGGGTCCGCCGGAAACCCCCCAGATCTTAATCCCATTGAGAACTTGTGGTCAATCATCAAGAGACGGGTGGACAAACAAAAACCAACAAATTCAGACAAAATTAAAGCATTGATTCTGCAAGAATGGACTGCTATCAGTCAGGATTTGGTCCAGAAGTTGATTGAGAGCATGCCAGGGAGAATTGCAGAGGTCCTGAAGAAGAAGGGTCAACACTGCAAATATTGACTTGCTGCATTAACTCATTCTAACTGTCAATATAAGCTTCTGTTACTCATAATATGAATGCAATTATATTTCTGTATGTGATAAAAACATCTGACAAACACACATAAAAACCAGAGGGCAGCAGATCATGTGAAAATAGAATATTTGTGTCATTCTCAAAACTTTTGGCCATGACTGTACAGCATAAGTAACATGTTACTTTTATTCTACGGGTCGCTACGATTAGGGTGATACCTCATTTATATTGTTTTTTTATGCATTACTAGTTTTGCAGGACAAAAACTAATTTGGGGAAAGAAATCAATTATTTTTGCATAGCCATGTGTAGTAATTTTTTTTTTTTCTGTTTTTTTTCCAACTTTTTTTTCCTTTTTTATATGTCCCACTAGGACACCTGAACCTGCGATACACTGATTCAGCACTATAGACTGCAATACATGTGTAAGGGTTAAATGGCAGGGATCGGTGTTATCACCGTCTCTGCTGTTGCAGCGGGAGCCTGGTTGTCAGATACAGATGGGTGATCGCACGAGCTATGCTTCTGAGCCCGCTCGATCACCATCACGAACCTGTACAAGGGAATGCTGTAACTAACCACATTCCCTGACGTACATGTATGTGAAATAGCGTTAATGGTTTAAGGGGTTTACTACAGCAATAATGAGTTTCTTGAAAGAACACAACATGAAGCCGCCTACATTTGAGTAAGTTGAAGAGAACAGAGCACTTTTCCAGGCTGTGCAGTCCCCTCACATTAAGAGAGCCCACTGTGATGGAGGACTGTAGGCTGGGCGTCGCCATAATCGAGAGGATGGGCCTGGTCACATCCTAGACACAGGGATGAGAGGAGGGGTGGAAAGGGAAAGAGAAATAAAAAAGGGTGGGCCCATCAACTCCCACTGAAAGAGGTGGTAGGGATCTGAATGGCATGAGCAATGCTCCATGGTGCTGAACACTTTAAATCTGTTTTTCTCTTGTTTGTATGCTTGGGGGAGGTGAAAAGACTCACTTTAAAGTCTATAGCAAAATATTGAAAAGCAATCAAGCTTTTGTTAAGGCTGCTGTGTATAGAAAGTGGCCAAACTGTTCCTCAACTTAGAGCACTATGGCGCATCTCAGTAAATAAATAAATAAAATTTATTATTATTATTATTTATTATTACCATGCCTGACTGGCGTAGATTTGAGATCAGGCGCACCTAGATGCACAAGATTTACTAAGAGGCCATTACTAAACGTTTACAAAATTTTACTTAAAACACTTGAAATGCATTGTGTGTTACAAGCTTTTTAAATGCTAAAAAAGGTGTCAGTCAAAAAGCCATAGCTTTTGCTTGTCATACGTAATGCACCATCTGCACACTTTAACTACTCATGCTGTATAATATTAATCAGCTGTAATTTTTTTTTTTTTTTTTTAGAACACAACCAGATAAGTCAGAAGAAGAAAAGCTATTACTAGCGAAGAAATTAGAGCAAAAAACCAAAGGGGAAGGAATACCAACAACTGCTAAGGTAAGAAAATATTTTCAAGGACTCCGGGCCTGTAAAATGTTCAATAGACTGCCCTTACAGTGAAGTCTATTGAACATCCTTTCTCAGGAGGCAGCTTTGTGAATTTGTTTTGACTATGCATTTGAAACCAGGGCTGTGGAGTCGGTACGCCAAAGCCCCGACTCCGACTCCGACTCCTCAATTTCCCCTGACTCCGACTCCAACTCCGACTCCGACTCCACCAAAATAGGCACCGACTCCGACTCCGACTCCACAGCCCTGGGCTAAACCTTATAGGTTCACTCAGAACTCAGTCCCTCATTATATGAGGAATAGAACAGACCTTTACAGGACATTTCATCATTTTCAACATTTCATCATTTTCCCAAATTCTTATGAAAATATATTCAGCACATACTGCATTGTACTACTAACTGTACCAATTTATTATATATTTTGGGAGTCGGAGTCGGTCCATTTTATACCGACTCCGACTCCGACTCCACCAAAATAGGCACCGACTCCGACTTCACGACTCCGACTCCACAGCCCTGCTTGAAACACCAGAAGTCTGAAGTGCACCAAAAAATAAATACGCCAGCTATTAGCTGCCTAGATCAACACTATCATTTAGGCCAGTTCAGTTATTTATGCTCTTTTAATACTGTAGTTCTACATGCTTAAAAAGAGCCTCTGACAGTGGCATGAACATAGGCGAACCATTATCCTGGCCTCCCACAATTATTCCCTCCTCTTGACCTCTGAGTCAGAACAGCCAGAGTTCCCTCTCCTTCCCCAACTAACTCTAACCATATTTCAATTCCATCTAAACCTGAGGTTTTTGCTTACAAAAACATATTCAATTGCATGCTAATATACTGTAGTTGCATACATTGCGGTAGATTTGCTATTGAAAATGTGGCAGAATTCTGACAAAGGGGGGTGAGGCTTATTAGAAAAGGAGCTGAACGGCCACCGTAGCTCAGGGTATCCACTGTATAGAGGTGGGTGAACTCGTACAGAGCCGGGTTCGACCTGAATATTCTAAATTGTTGTTTTTGTCTTATAAAACCGAACAAATAGAGATCCTTCTTGGGCAAACTAAAATGGCCCCCTCATTATACTCTGGGGTCTCTTCAGAACCAAGAGCATAACATAGGTGGAGACCCAGGGGAAGTGACAAAAATAAAAAACATTCATACTCACCTTCCGTTACCTCTTTTGGGCCACCTCGCAGCATCTGGCACTATCCTGTGACGTCATGTGCCCAGGGTGCATGATGTTACAGGAGAGCTGGGGTATTATACTCTGAGAGTATACGTCTGAAGAGACCCCAGAGTATAATAATGTCACTTTCACTTTTGCATAATTTAGGATATGTTTGCCTTAGAGAGATTAAAATTGGATTGATAGGTTTCTAGTAGTCCTGAGAGTTTTAGTCTAGTAGTCCTATGATTTAAACCATGTTAAGGTGTTGTTTGACCCAGAACGAATCTTCGACTAAAGCCACCCGAACTGAAAACAAAAAAAAATCCTGAGAGGTTTGCCCACCACTATACCCGCAATCAGTGCACTGATCGCGAGCATTAAAGCGTACCTTCATTTATAAACAACTTGAATAATACAGGTGAAGCTAAGAAACTTTGTAGTATATCTTATTAAAAAAATATGTTTTCTACTCCGCTTTTCAGGCAGTTACTTTCTCCATATTAGTCTATGAAGAGAGGAAGGTAATTAGAAAAAGATACTCAAATAGTTGCAGCTTTTACACTCTGCTATTCCTTGCTTTTTTAATACTGCTAAGTAGATTCACACGAAAGTGGTGCAAAACGGCTGTTTTGCACCTGAGTGGCACCCGTTTTCACAGATCCCCCATACATTTCAGGACATGACCTATATTTTAACAGTTGATGATAGCAGACCGTCAAAATAATGGTCATGTGAATAGCCCCCATTCAGTGTAATGAATACTGTTGTGTGATGTCTGTTAACCGGTTAAGGACCGGGCCTAAAAGTGTGTTAAGGACCAGGCCTCATTTTTCAAAACTGACATGTGTCACTTTATATGGCAATAACTTTGAGATGCTGTATCTTACACAAGTAATTTTGTGATTGTTTTTTCATGAGACATTGTACTTCATGTTAGTAGTAAACATTGATTAATATTTTTGTATTTTTTTTAAATAAAAAAATAGGAAATGTGGAAAAAAAACTGCAATTTTCAAAATGTGAAATGCTCTGCTTTTAGGACAGATAGTCATGCCACCAAAATACATTAATAAATATTATCTACAATATCTCTGCTTTATATCAGCATCATCTTTTAATCGTCCTTTAATTTATTTTGGATGTTAGAAGGGTTACAAGTGTAACAGCGATTTTCCAGATTTACAAGAAAATTTCCCAAACTAATTTTTTAGGGACCACTTCAGTTCTGAAGGGGATTATAAAGATCTATATATTAGAAACCCCCATAAATCACCCCATTTTCAAAACTGCACCCCTCAAATAATTCAAAACAGCATTTGGAAAGTTTGTTAACCCTTTAAGCATTTCACAAGAATTAAAACAATATAGAGGTGAAATTTAGACATTTCATTTTTATCCAATAATATATTCATTTATCCCTAAAATTAACACATTCACAAAGGGTTGAAGGAGAAAATATATCTCACAGTTTGTTGTGCAATTTCTCCTGAGCACAGAAATACTCCACATGTGGGTGTAAACTGATTTTTGGGCACACAGCAGCGCATGGAGAAGAAAGAGCGACACTTGACATTTGAAAAGCAGATTTTGCTGGAATAGTTTTCAGGTACCATGTCTCATTTGCAGAGCCCCTAGAGTACCAGTACATTGGAAACCACCCAAAAGTGACCCCATTTTGGAAACTACAGCCCTGACAGAATTTATCAAGGGGTATAGTGAGCATTTTGACCCCACAGCCATTTCACAGATTTTATTAACATTGGGATGTGTAAATGAAAAATTACTAAAACATCACTTTATCCCCAAAGTTTTCATTTTCACAAGGGCTTAAAGGAGAAAAAGCCCCCCACAGTTTGTTACACAATTGCTCCTGAACACGGCAATACCCCATATGTGATCGTAATTTGCTGTATGGGTACCTGGCAGGGCTCAGAATGGAAAGAACTATTTGGCTTTTGAAGAGAAGATTTTGCTGGAAAAGTTTTCAGGTGCCATGTCGCATTTGCAGAGCCCCTAGAGTACCAATATAATGGAAACCTCCAAAAGTGACCCCATTTTGTAAACTACACCCCTCCAGGAATTTCTCAAGGGGTATGGTGAGCATTTTGACCCTACAGCTGTTTCACAGATTCTATTAACATTGGTATGTAAAAATTAAAAATTACTTTTTTTTTTTCCAATAAAATGTCCATTTAGTGCCATATTTTTAATTTTTACAAGGGGATAAAGAAGAAAAAAACGCACAGTTTGTTACACAATTTCTCCTGAACACAGAAATGCCCCATATGTGATTGTAATCTGCTGTATGGGTACATGGTGGGGCTCGGAATGGAAAGAGCGCTATTTGGCTTTTGGAGGGCAGATGTGGCTGGAATAGTTTTCAGGTACCATATTGCATTTACAGAGCCCCTAATGCAGGGGTGTCAAACTCATTTTCACCGGGGGCCACTTCAGCCTCACGGGGTACCTTGAAGGGCCAAGATTATTTTACACATGTATAAAAGTAACTTCTCACTATCCTCATCCTTTTCTCAATATATCAAAAATTAAGCAATATACAAATACCGTTTACCCCTGCAAACGGTATTATGCTCCATAGTGGCCCCTGCACACGGTATTATGCTTCATAGTGGCCCCTGCACATGGTATTATGTCCCGTAGTGACCCCCCACCCATGAACTATTATTATACTCTGGGGTCTTTTCAGACCCCAGAGTATAATGATTGGGGACCTAGGGGAGGTGATAAACATAAAACCAGTGTTACTTACCTGGGCTCCGGTGCTCTCCCTGCGTTCGGCCTTCTTCAATATCGCACAGACCGGCGTCGCGACATAATGACGTCGGCCCGGCTCACGTGACGCCTGTGACGTCACCAAAGAAGGCCGAAGCCTGCTGGAAGTAACATCGGATCGCCGGAGAGGTGAGTAACTCTGTTTTTTATGTTTATCACCTACTCTGGGTCTCCAATTATTATACTCCGGGGTCTTTTCCCGGAGTATAATAATAGTAGTATTTGATGGGGTTCGCCGGCCGCGGCTTCACTTACCATCCCCGCTCCTGCACACAGCTGCTTCTGCGTCCCATAGCAGAAGGGGAAGCAGGGGCGGACACAACCAGCAGCAGGGATCGATAAGTAAGTAGGCCGTTACGTGCCGGGGATGCTCCAGCAGGCAACGGCCTATTTATATATATAAAAAAACTTATTTCACCTACCTCCGATGCCTTCATGCAGCCGCCGCCTCCTCCTCTTCTTGTCCGCGACGTCTGCGTGTCAGCGTAGGAGGCGCGATGACGTCATTGTATCACCGCCTGCGCTGACATGCAGAAGTCTCGTAAACCAGCCCAGGACAGGTATCGCGCAGCTTTGTTTTGTTTTTTTTTGTTTTTAAGCGGCCTGTCCTGGGCTGGTTTACATTACATAGACAATAAAAAATTTCGCGCCCCAGCGGGCCAGATAAGTGCCGGGCCGGATAACAGAAGGCAACGGGCCGGATTCGGCCCGCGGGCCTTGTGTTTGACACCTGTGCCCTAGAGTATCAATACAATGTAAACCCCTCAAAAGTGACCCCATTTTAGAAACTACACCTCTGAAGGAATATATCAAGGGGTATTATCATTTTGAGCCTAAAAATACTTCCCAAAAGTTAATGTACAAAGTGAAAATTGAAATTTTTAAAGAAATATGCCATTTTGGTGCCCAATACGTTGTACCCACTTTGAGTCATCAGAGACATGCACTCCTAAAACTATTAAGTGGGCTATCCCGGGTACAAAAAAAATTATATATGTGGGTTTAAACTGCTGCTTGGGCACATAGCTGGGCTCAGAAGGGAAGGAGCACTGCGCTTCTTAGCTTTTGGAGTTCAGATTTAGAGGGACTTTCTGGATGCCATGTTGTTTTTGCAGAGCCCCAGAGGTGCCAGTAAATTTTGTAGGGGCAATTTTAGGGTCTTTGCCAATATGACATGGTGTCCAAAATCCAACAATCTAAATCTATGCTCAAAAAGCCACATAGCGCTCCTTCACATCTGCCCCCTGCTGTGTGCCCAAACTGCAGTTTATGCCCACATGTATGACACTGGTGTACCCAGGATAACGTACTTAATTTCATATGTGGGTATAAACTGCTGTTTGGGCACAGCCGGGCACAGCAGGGAAGGAGTGCTATTTTGGTTTTTGAAGCACAGTTTGGTTTTTGGACACCATGTCACTTTTGCAGAGCCCCTGAATTGCCAGTAAAGTGGAATCCGCAGACTTGTGATCCCATTTTGGGAACTACACCCCTGAAGGGATTTATCAAGTGGGGTAGCGAGCATTATTAACCCTTAAGTGTTGCATTCTTTTAATTTCAATAAATGAATGCACAGCTGATAATGAAAAGGGAAAATTGCAATTTTTCCAGAGATACGCCATTTCAGTGCCCGATATTTTGTGCCCACCTTATGTCAGCAGGCACAAACACTCTAAAAACTGTAAAGTGGTTATCTCGGGCACAACAGCTTTTGGAGTGTTCATATCTGATACAAACCGGGCACAACGTTTTATGCACTGAAATTACATATTCCTGGAAAAATTGCCATTTTCACCTTTCAGCATCCGCTGTATATTCATTTCTGGAGAATAAATTATAGCAAAACTTGGAGGTTAAAAATGCTCACTGCACCCCAGGATAAATTCATTTGGGGGTGTAGTTTCCAATGGGGTGACATGTCAGGGGATTCCACTTTACTGGCATTTCAGGAGCTCTGCAAAAGTGTCATGGCATCCAAAAGCTAAACTGTCTAAATCTGTGCGCCAAAAACCAAATATTGCTCATTCCATTCTATGCCCAGCTGTGCCCAAACAGCAATTTATACCCACATATAACATTAAGTACGTTATCCTGGGTACACCAGTGTCATACATGTGGGCATAAACTGCACTTTGGGCACCCACCAGGGCACAGAAGGGAAGGAGCGCTATGTGGCTTTTGGAGTGCAGATTCAGATGTTTGGTATCTGGACACCATGTCATGTTTGCAGAGCCTCTAAGGTACCAGAAAAGTAGAATCTCCTAGGGAGTGACCCCATTTTGAAAACTGCACCCCTCAAAGAATTTACCAGGGGGCGTAATAAGCATTAGTATCCCAGACGGGAATGCATAGCGCATGGTGAAGAGTGAATATGTAAGCTGTGCGGAGTACATGGGGAACACGAAATTCCCTACTATATCCCCAGTAGCTCCTATGATTGGGGGGGTCACTCTGGGGGTCACTTTTAGTTTATTTTCCCTTGTAAGCTCTAAAATTGGGGTGTACCCTGATATACGCTCGCACAGCTCATACATTCCCTTCCTGCCGCAGCCAGTTGTGTTCTAATGATTTGGCGATTTTTGGGGTTTTTGTCTTCACATTGTACAAGCTATATTTTCTTTATTTTTCTGATGATGTAGCCATATGAGGGCTGATTTTTTGCGGTATGGTATTCATTTTTTAATGACACCATTTTTTTGGGTGTCTATAACTTATTGAATAAATTATATTAACTCTTTCTGGGTGGATTTAAAAAAAAACATCAATTCTGGCATTGGTTTTTACCTTCTAATTTTTTTGCCATGCAGTGTACAGCATAAGTAACATGTTACCTTTATTCTGCGGGTCGGTATGATTACGGCAATACCTCATTTATATTGTTTTTTTATGTGTTACTAATTATGCAGAACAAAAACCCATTTGTGGACATAAATCAATTGTTTTTGCATCACCATCTTCTGAGATGCGTAACATTTTTATTTTTCAGTTGACGGAGTTGGTTTAGGGCTTATTTTTTCAGGAGGACATGTGCTATATATTGGCATTGTTTTGAGGTGCATATGAGTTTTTGATCACTTTTTATAGCATTTTTTTGTAAGCCAAAAATCATTACTTCCATCGTATTTTTTCCGTTTTTTTTTTTTCCTGACGTGCACTGTGTACTTTAAATATTGATTCAGTTTTATTGTACAGGTTGTTACGGACACGGCAATACCAAATATGTGTTGTTTTTATTCATTTTTAGGTTTTTTTTGATATAATTCATTTTATATAGAAAAGGGATTTTTGGGGGCTTTATAACTTAATTAATTAATTTATTTATTTTTTTTACACACTTTATTTTTTTTAACTTTTTTTTACATTTTTAACTTGTCCTATAAGGACACCTGAGCCACCGATGCTCTGATCCTGGCTCAGTATTATAGACTGTAATACACAAGTATACACATTGTATTGCAGTCTACAGTCATGGCCAAAAGTTTTGAGAATGATACAAATATTAATGTTTACAAAGTCTACTGCTTCAGTTTTTCTAATGGCAATTTGCATATACTCCAGAATGTTATAAAGAGTGATCAGCTTAACAGCAATTACTTGCAAAGTCAATATTTGTCTAGAAAATGAACTTTATCCCCCAAAACACATTTCAACATCATTGCAGCCCTGCCTTAAAAGGACCAACTAACATCGTTTCAGTGATTGCTCCATTAACACAGGTGTGGGTGTTGATGAGGACAGGGCTGGAGATCAATCTGTCATGATTAAGTAAGAATGACACCACTGGACACTTTAAAAGGAGGCTGGTGCTTGCCATCATTGTTTCTCTTCTGTTAACCATGGTTATCTCTAAAGAAACACGTGCAGTCATCATTGCACTGCACAAAAATGGCCTAACTGGGAAGAGTATTGCAGCTAGAAAGATTGCACCTCAGTCAACAATCTATCGCATCATCAAGAACTTCAAGGAGAGAGGTTCCATTGGTGCCAAAAAGGCTCCAGGGCGCCCAAGAAAGACCAGCAAGCGGCAGGACCGTCTCTTAAAAGTGTTTCAGCTGCGGGATCGGGCTACCAGCAGTGCAGAGCTTGCTGAGGAATGGCAGCAGGCAGGTGTGAGTGCATCTGCACGCACTGTGAGGCGGAGACTCTTGGAGCAAGGCCTGGTCTCAAGGAGGGCAGCAAAGAAGCCACTTCTCTCCAGAAAAAACATCAGGGACAGACTGATATTCTGCAAAAGGTACAGGGAGTGGACTGCTGAGGACTGGGGTAAAGTCATTTTCTCTGATGAATCCCCTTTTCGATTGTTTGGAACATCTAGAAAACAGCTTATTCGGAGAAGAAGAGGTGAGCGCTACCACCAGTCTTGTCTCATGCCTACTGTAAAGCATCCTGAAACCATTCATGTGTGGGGTTGCTTCTCAGCCAAGGGAATCGGCTCTCTCACAGTCTTGCCTAAAAACACAGCCATGAATGAAGAATGGTACCAGAATGTCCTCCAAGAGCAACTTCTCCCAACCGTCCAAGAGCAGTTTGGCGCTCAACAATGCCTTTTCCAGCATGATGGAGCACCTTGCCATAAAGCAAAGGTGATAACTAAATGGCTCAGGGAACAAAACATAGAGATTTTGGGTCCATGGCCTGGAAACTCCCCAGATCTTAATCCCATTGAGAACTTGTGGTCAATCATCAAGAGACGGGTGGACAAACAAAAACCAACAAATTCAGACAAAATTAAAGCATTGATTCTGCAAGAATGGACTGCTATCAGTCAGGATTTGGTCCAGAAGTTGATTGAGAGCAAATATTGACTTGCTGCATTAACTCATTCTAACTGTCAATATAAGCTTCTGTTACTCATAATATGAATGCAATTATATTTCTGTATGTGATAAAAACATCTGACAAACACACATAAAAACCAGAGGGCAGCAGATCATGTGAAAATATAATATTTGTGTCATTCTCAAAACTTTTGGCCATGACTGTATACAGGAAATCAGCCGATGTAGATGCATCGGCTGACTTCTTGACATCCAGGCAGGATCATCCAGGTAGTGGGGTCTCCAGGCAGCCTGGGGTCACTGGCCAGAACCCAGGCTGCAGATTATAGATATCGGCACCCCCCGATCTCGCCGCAGAGGGTGCCGGGGAGGGTGGCAACATGGCGGAACCCCTTGGATGCCGCGGTCATGTTTGACCGCGGCATCCAAGAGGTTAAAACCTCCAATTGGAACTCAATTCCCGCTTACTGTGTCTCTGAAGTGCCGGCCATAAATTTACAATTAGGCAGACTTCAGAGACCAGGACCGCTGGTCGTCAACCGGTTAAAAAAACAGACATCACATGGCCGTTAATCACTGTCCTGTGAATGTAGCCTAAATTGTAGAAAAGAAGCTAATACACAGAATGAGGCAATAAATGAATTTAGCAGCTGGCTGAAGAACTCTGCTCACCCCTTCTTTGCTCCTTAGAGTTGAATGTGGAAGGCTGAATACAGAGATATAACAAGCAGTGTGCTGAAGGAAACATATCAGTTCAGGGTGGCAGAGTGACATCACAGTTTTGCTTTTGTTTTAAACTAAGTCAACTAATAAGTGGTATAAACCTAGACTGGATAGTTGTTTTTAGAGCAAGACTGGGACAATTTTGTGGCAAAAATCATGGCATTTTACAGTACCTGCAAAATGGTTGGGATTCTGGCTAATCCCATCCAAACATTGCAGAAGAATATCCGCAGTGGACATGCTGAGATTTCAAAAACCGTTGCAGGTCTGTCAGTGGTTTGTACCAACACGACAGATTTTGGTTCTGACCAACTTTAGTTGATGGTTGGCTGTATGGAACAAACTGTCATAAGTTTATGTACTGTACATCCAGCAAGGAAATATGAAATACTAATGTCTCTTTCTGTAGAAACCTTTCAACTTCTCTTCTGAAGGCTACAAAGTATTTGGTGCAGAGATACAGTATGGCATCACTTTATCACTTTGCCAGATGGAGAATGAGTCCCCTTTAAAGGGGTTTAGCTGGAGACTAAGTAGCGGTTACATAAATAGCAGGGCATGAAGGCTGGGGGTGGGGGTCTCATTTTAGAGCTCTGAGTGAGGGGAATGCAGGTGTATCCACGACTGTAAATGCAGAGTATATATCCTTTTTTCTGTAGCAACTATTGCTATTTATGACTAATAATAATAATAGTCCTTTAATAGTCCCACAATGGGGAAATTCAGTGTGTTTCAGCAGCAAAGATAAGCAGATACAAATACAAAATGTACAGGAATGATTCAAGGTAAGAGGCATTACATTGATAGTAGACAGACAGATAAGAAGTAGCAGAGGAGGGGGGAATTTAACAGGCAGAAAGATATTTCAGTTCTCTGTGTGTAATGATCTCCGCTTAGATCGGTGTTGGTTGTACAGCCTAACCGCGGTTGTACAGCCTAAGCGCTCCTTCTCACACTTAGGGTGGAGCAGTCGGTCACTGACAGTAGTGCCCAGCGCGATCACGGTCTCATGCATGGGATGGGAACAGTGTCAGACTGGGATGTCTAGGGCCCACCAGTGGAATTGCTTCTAGGGGCCCATCATCAGGACCCCTGCAGATCAGCGGTACCAAGACAGGGCGGCAAAAGGTAATAACATGTTGGGAGCCATGTTGCTCACCCACCATACCATGTGCACCATTGCACTACCTAAACCCACTGCTACACCCTGTATGGCAAGTGAACAGCATGGCTCTTAGAATTGTTACCTGTAGCCGCACTGTCCTGTAAAAGCTGATCTGCAGAGGTCCTGGCTGTTGTATCATCGCAGATGTAATATTGCTGGGCTATCCTAAGGACAGGCCATCAATATTAGAAATATGGATAAATCCTTTGAAGAGGTTGTCCAGGAATTGGCGCAACCCATGTCCCTTGCGGGAGGTGTAAAATAAAAAAATCATACCTGTCCCTGGCGTTTCGTTGTCCGCTGCCAGTGTCCATTCGGTCTCATGCCGGCGACTCCTTGCTGGGAGTCCTGCACCTCATGTGACTGCTAAGACCAATTAGGTACAGGATTTCCAGAAATGAGGGGCCACCATGAGACCGAACAGATGGAGGCAGGGGACAATGGGGTGCTGGGGACAGGCGAGTATGCTTTTTTTGAAATTTTTTTTTTTATTTTTACACCTCCCTGGCAGCCGCCACAGTGGTCGCTCTAGTTTATGGACAACCTCTTTTAAGGGGTTGTCTGGGCCAAATTTTTTTTCACTGGTCCACCCATACTGTATGGGGAAGCCAATGGAGCCATTATATTGTGTGGGAGCAGTGATGGGGGCTAACATCCTGTGGAGGGGACATTAAACTGTGTGGGGCATATTAAAGGGGTTGTCCAGAGTTACCTTTTTTATGGCCTATGGTCAGGATAGGCCATAAATACCTGATCAGTATGGGGCTGACACACGGCCCTATCAGCTGTTCGGAGCCACTTCCGGCACCCGTTCTGTACACAACACAGGGCCGGAAGCAGAAAGATCCATCCACTGTTTAGTTTCCCGGAGCCTTCACTGCAGCTCAGCTCCTACTAACTTCAATAAGTGCTGAGATGCAGTGAAGGTGCTCGGCTAATACACAGTGGACAGAGCTTTCTGCTTCTGGCCCCGTATTGTGTACAGGACGGGTGCCAGAAGTGGCTCCGTACAGTTGATCGGTCCGGGGTCAGTCCCTTACAGATCAGATATCTATGGCCTATCCTGAGGATAAACCATAACAAATTATGCCTGGACAACCCCTTTAATATACCCCCTAATGAGCCACACTTTAAAGAGGTTGTCCAGTATAATTTTTTGTCTTTTTTCTAATTAGTCCTGGAGAAGTTAATCCCCCCTCCCCCCAAAAAAATACATACTAAACATACTCACCTATCCCCGATCCTCCGGTGTCAGCAGGTCCCAGCACGGTCCGGTCCTGCTGCTCCGCTGTCTTCTTTTGCTGGAAGTCCTCACTGGCTGTGACGTCCCAGGTCCCTTCCTTTAGGCCGCTGATTGGCTTCAAGGGTCATGTGACGTCACAGGTAGTCACGTGCAGGGGGAACTTGCGCTGGAAGAAAACAGAGCTGCAGGCCGAACCGCACTGGGAGACACTGGGGACAGGAGAGAGTGTTTTGTTTTTGTTTTTTTTAACTGCCCCAGTGTGATTAAAAAAAAAATGTTATCCTGCACAACCCCTTTAATGTCCCCCAGGCTATTGGCCTCCATCACTGCCCCTCCAATGACCCCATCAATGGTCCCCATACAGTATAGTGGACCAGTGAAGGGGTCACTGTACAGGGAGGAATATTGATGTATATATGCCCATACAGTGGCCCCTTCACTGGTCTCCCCTATAGCAGTGTTGGAGTTTCTGCGACTTAGGTATTGTTATGCTGGAGCCCTAGAGCAGGCACCAGCATAACAATACAGTGAGAAATTAGCTGGGGTGGGAGGGGGGTAATTACAACTCTCAACAGACCCAGAGCATCTGGAGTTGTTAGGGGTTGTAGATATCAGAGTTGTCAGTGAAGTTGAAAGATTTGGGGGCAAAATAGGGGGAAAAGTTGTTTTTTGTTTGCGTGGTTAAGTTGTACTTACCTTTCACACTGCTGATCTGGGCTCCTATGCAGAAACTCGCCGCTGCGCACAGCATCAGTACGTCAGTGACGCTTGCAGCAACAAGCTACAACTAGATTGGTTCCATCGGCTGTCCATCAGGATCCCCCTACCCCCTCCCTAGAGTAAATTCTTGATAGTGACGGTTATGGGTGCTGCAGCGATATCTCAGATACTTGAAAGAGATACAGCTCTAGTACCCACAACCGCAGTTGTCAAGAACATGGTGAATGAGCAGCGCAGCACCCAGCATGTAAACAATACTGGGACAGTATAATATGCTCCGCAGTGTCCCCAACACAGCATTATATGCTCCGCAGTGGCCCCAACACAGCTTTATATGCTCCGCAGTGGCCCCAACACAGCATTATATGCTCCGCAGTGGCCCCAACACAGCATTATATGCTCCACAGTGGCCCCCACACAGCATTATATGCTCCGCAGTGGCCCCAACACAGCATTATATGCTCCGCAGTGGCCCCAACACAGCATTATATGCTCACCAGTGGCTCCCACACAGTATTATATGCCCTCAGTGGCCCCCACACAGTATTATATGCCCTCAGTGGCCCCACACAGTATTATATGCCCACAGTGGCCCCCACACTGTATTATATGCCCTAAGTGACCCACACACACTATTAGGCTCCCCCCAACCCCCAGAGCCAGTGCTATTATTATACTCTGGGGTCTCCTCAGACCCCAGAATATAATAAGTACAGGTCCAGGAGAAGTGTTTAAAAATAACAAACACTTATACTCACCTTGTCTTACCTCTCCGGGGTATCCTCGCTCCGTCCTGCTGTCTTTACCATCTTCCTTGGTCCTCTGGTCTCCACGTTCTGTGTCCCAGATGTCACCGCTGGGGCCTGTGATTGCACCTCAGCGGTCACGCGGGACGCGATGACGTCATTACGGTAGCGCACTCCATGTCACCGCTGGGGCCTAATCACAGGCCCCTGCAGTGAGGCCGGAAAAGTGCCGGAGACAATGCTGAGTCCAGGACAGTCAGATGAGTATTTTTTATTTATTTTTTGTCACTTCCCCTGCGCTGGCATCTAATGGAAAGGGGCCCGGCCAATTAACAATAGGTATAGTGGTCGGGGAACCAGGCTTTTCCCGACCACTATCATAATAGTCCGGGGCACCGGCACCGCGGGCCCCGCACCCCTCCGGTCGCAGTCGCAGCCCTTGTCCATTGGTCAGGGGCCCGATCGGGATGGTCAGGAGCCGGTCGGGCCCCTGACCATCCCGATCAGACCCTTGACCTTTGCATTGGCAAAATGAGTACTAATAGTCGGGGCTCGGGGCCCACCGGGGGATTCACCAGTTCCCCGGTGGGCCAGTCCGACCCTGGATGGGACGTCTTCTTCCGCATGGAGCTCACCACGGACAGTATCCTTCTGTCGCACACCACCTGCACTGGGCCCAGTGGGCTCCCCAGGACAGATCTGGCCCTTCTAATCAGCTTGTCAAGTTTATTTCTGTCCCTGGTTGATATACTGCTCCCACAGCAGGCCACTCCAAAGAAGATGGCTGATGCCACTACCGAGTTGAAGAAAGTCCTAAGAAGTGCCCCCTGGACTCCAAAGGCTCTCAGCCTCCTAAGCAGGTAGAGCCTGCTGTGGCCCTTCCTGTACAGGACCTCCATGTGATCTGCCCAGTCCGGCTTATTATTAAGGAGCAAACCCAGGTACTTATAGATGTTCACAATCTTGTTGCCCGTCCCCAGGATGTCCACTGGTTTAGGGGGGCATCTGCATTTACGAAAGTCCACCACCATCTCCTTGGTCTTCCCCTCGTTAATCTTCAGGTGGTTCCATTGGCACTAGTCCACAAAATCCTGGTTCAGTTCTCTGTACTCCCTGTCATCATCGTCTGTGATGAGACTTACTATTACTATTACGACAGAGTCGTCAGAATACTTCTGTAGGTAGCAGCTAGATGAGTTGCACCTAAAATCTGCAGTGTACAGTGTGAAGAGGAAAGGGGCGAGAACTGTACTCTGAGGTGCTCCCGTATTACAGATCACGGTATCTGACACATAGTGCCGGGCTCTCACGTATTGAGGTTGATTTGTGAGGTAGTCTAGGATCCAGTTGGAGAGGTGGTGGTCCACTCCAGCAAGGCCCAGCTTGTCTCTCAGTAAACCCGGCTGTATGGTGTTAAAAGCACTGGAAAAATCAAAGAACATTATTCTCACCGTGTTCCCTGGTTTCTCCAGGTGAGAAAGAGCCCTGTGCAGAAGGTGGATGATAGCATCATCTACCCCAATGCCCGGCTGATAAGAAAACTGGAGAGGGTCAATAGTGGAGCTTACTAGAGTGCAGAGATGTGTGAGAACCAATCTCTCTAAGATCTTCATCAAGTGGGATGTCAGTACTACAGGTCTGTAGTCGTATAGGTCCATAGGGTGAGGTTTCTTTTGAACTGGTACCACACAAGAAGATTCAGGGACTATTTCCTGCCTCAGGCTCATATTAAACATATATGTAATTATACTACACAGCTGATCCCCACAAGTCTTAATTAGCCTTGCACTGATGTCATCCAGCCCTGTGGCTTTCCTCGCCTATTCCTCGACTATTTATGCTTTATTACACTATTTATGCTTTAGATAATTTCATGTATAACTTACACACACACACACACTTGTATGCCACTTGTCCTGACTGGCAATGCAGCAGCCTTGTGGATCGATTGCCAGATGAAGTCTATCCCTGGATCTTTTGTAGAGGGCTAGACAGGCAATTCTTTATCATCACCATAACAGTGTCAGCAGCACATCCTCCCAGAAATTTTTTTTGATTATTTTCCTCCTCTAAATCCTAGGTGCAGCTTATGGTCTGGTGTGTATTATAGCCCAAAAAGTATCTATCTACAGTATTGACTTTCTGCAGTATCTATCTAGTTTCTATTTATCGACAGTAGCTGTCTATCTATCTCCAAAGTAATGTGTGTATATTCTCTATCTATACATCCTGAGTGACAGTGCAGTAATGTAGTGGGATCAGATGATCAATTGACTTCAAACTACTGTAGATTAAAGAGGACCTTTCACCACCTCCCACAAGTCCAACTCTTTCCATCAATTAACAGGTGCTGCTTCACTGATTCTGCGGCAGCTAGAAATTTTTCTCTGGCCCCCACCTTTCCCAATGCATATGGCCGCAGCTTGAGAGAGCTCCGCGGCTTCACAGACACCAAGCGGCTCATCGCTCCGCTCGGTGCTGACATACGGCGGCTCATTACTCTGCTAGGGGACCAGCAACATCAGGGGACATTGCAGGATGGCGAAACGGGGGAAAAAGGGCCATCCTAAGCGGCTCACTGACTTTTTTGCAGCGCAGGCCTCTGGGCAAGATGGCGCCGATGCGTCCCTTCTCCCTCCGCACCAGCGCGCAGCCGACCGCTTATCTGCCGGGACGACACATACCCCAGGTGAGCTGTCGCAGCACTCGACCCACCCACACCTGGGCTCTACGGGCGATAGTACAGACTCCCAAGGGAGTCATCCCAGCAGCCAGGCAGGCCCACAGCAGGCTTCTAAGAGGGGCCTCCAACCCTCCTCAGCATCCATCTTAGCTGCAGCTTGCTGCTTCCCCTGCACATACAACTCCACCAACAGGGGACACTACCCCCACACATAGCCCAGTGAAACAACGAATGAAATGGGATACCACTTTCTGTTTTGATTCGCACCCAGGGACCTCTATAGAAGAACCCCAACATTACGAGTCTGATGTGCTTCAGTCTATCCCAGCAGGCACCCAATCAACTTCTGAGTCCTTCTTGAAAGATATGATGCTAGCTTTGCATAGATCTATTCAGAAAGATATCACTAAAGCAATTACATCTGTTTCCTCCACGGTTGAATCTCTTGGCGATAGACTTAACCATGTTGAAAATAAAATGGGCGAGTTCGCTTCTGCACATAATACCATAGTAGATGCCCATAACGATCTCGAGGAAGAAGTGGCGGCAGTTAAACTTAAATTGGCCGACATGGAAGATAGAAATAGACGGAACAATGTTAAGTTTCGTGGCATACCAGAGTCAGTCGCTGCCAGGGACTTGATTCCTTTTTTGCAACGGCTAATGAAAGCGACTCTACCACATTGCTCCAATGCGGACCTGATTATCGACAGGGCACACCGCCTTCCAAAGCCGAAAGGAATGCCTGACCATATACCTAGGGATACTCTTGCCCGCATACATTTTTACCATGTCAAAGATTGTCTCATGTACGAATCCAGGAAAAGATCTTCTCTGCCTGAGCCTTTCAAAGCTATTCAACTATTTGCAGATCTGTCTCAGGCCACCATTGCCGCCAGAAGAAAGCTCGCTCCCATTACGGCAGTCCTTCGTCAACACAATGTTCCCTATAAGTGGGGATTCCCTACAAAAATTATTGTCGTAAAGAATGGAGCAACCCATACATTTAACTCCCTCGACACTGGCAAGAATCTACTGCTACAATGGAACCTACCACCACCTGCCCCTGACGTCCAGAAACCATCCAGAACTGAGTCCCACAAACTGGATCCTCTGTGGAAATCCAATAGCTCTGCTGAGTGAATACCCTGCAATGGACACTCTGTGAGTCACTTGTGATACCTTCTGTGTTTGTACTCTATGGCAAACTTTCCCCCAAGTTTGCGCAGTATTATACTGCACGGTTTTGTACAACTACTCTTTTTATTGTTAACTAGTTCTAGGTTTAACACTTTTCTTAATCAGTTTTACCCTCTTAGGCCTGATGGACTTATTCTTGGGAACACTCTAGCACTTCAGTCATCTTACTGCCAGTTTGTGTACTTAATTTTTAAATGTTTTCATGGGAGTAAAAATTTTGTCACTTAATGTAAGGGGCCTGAATAGTGTCTCTTTAAACGTTCACTGTTGTGGAAGGAGGCTCTCAGATCGGTGGATGTAATATGTTTACAAGAAACGCACTTCTGTGACCCTCGTCCACCAAGGTTTTCTCATAGACTTTTCCCATACATCTACTGCTCAAATGCCTCTATAAAGGTTGCGGGTGTCCTTATAGCAGTTAAAAATACGGTATCCTTTCAGCTCGTACATGTCATCACTGACCCCAAGGTCCGCTATGTAGCTCTCATATGTTTAATTGATAGCTGCCCTTTTACTATCTTGAATGTGTACTGTCCTAACACATCTCAAATCTCCTTTTTAAATCGGGTATTGAGGAAGGTAAGGAAACAAGCACAGGGTTAGGTTATTTTGTGTGACGATCTTAATATAGTGCATGATGCTGTCGCTGATTCTACTTATCGCGGCAAGCATGTGCCTCAACAACTAGGGCCCTGGCTTTGGCAAGAGGAGCTTCATGATGTTTGGAGGTGTTTTCATGCCTCCGAGAAATACTATACTTATTACTCTGCCCGACATCATTCATATTCCAGAATAGACATGTTTCTGGTCCAGACTGATATGCTCTTTAGAGTACAATGCTGTGAGAAAGGCAATATCACGTCGTCCGACCACGCGCTTGTTACCCTTACAATCCGTTCTGGTGCCACAACAGCCCCCGTGTCATGGCGCAATAATACATATGTCATGTCCCTGAAATCAGTGTCTGAAAAATTATCCACAGACATTGTCGAATTCTTTGATATTAATACTCCGTCAGTAAATGACAAATTTTGCCTCTGGAATTCCCATAAGGCCTTTGTCAGGGGCTTATTGATTCAGCATACATCACGCTTTAAGCGCATGAGATCACATGCAATGAAGGAGCTACTGGCTTCCATTGCGTCTATAGAGAAACAACATAAGACAGCCCCTAATCCCACTTTACTGGTTTCCTTGCAAAAAGCTAGAGATGACTTGAGGGCACACCTATTGGTGGATTTCGAGAAACACTCTAAACAAATGAAGGCGTCCTACTATCGGTCGTTTAATAAAGCAAGTAAATTGATGGCACAACGAGCCAAGGTGGCTAGAATTAAGTCCAAAATTCCATTTATTCTCTCCAAATCGACTAATGCAAAACTGTTTCATCCACAGCATATTGCTGATGAATTCAGTAAATACTATCAGGACTTGTACAATTTAAGGGAGGACCCGGACACCGTGCAGCCTTCTAGATTAGATATCATTCAGTTTCTCAACTCCTTGCAACTTCCCTCCATCTCCCAAACGCAGCTCCAATCTTTAAACGCTCCTATATCTACTCAGGAAGTGGCTAAAGCGATAGATGGCTTAAAGCCCAATAAATCTCCCGGTCCAGATGGGTTCTCGGGGGAATATTACAAATTATTCAAGTCACATATCCTACCTCATCTTACAGTGGTGTTTAACTTGGCAATGTCTACTGGCAGATTTCCCCAGGAGATGCTAACTGCTATGATCGTGACGTTACCTAAACCGGGCAAGGATACCTCTCTCCCTTCTAATTACAAGCCTATATCATTATTAAATGCAGATGTCAAGTTATTTGCCAAGGTTCTAGCGAATCGGCTTTTGGACATAATGCCCCAACTGATTGGCCGCGACCAGGTGGGATTTACCAAAGGGAGACAAGCCCCAGACAGCACGAGACGTGTGATCGTGCTGGTTGCGGTGGCCCGGGCCCGGCGGACGCCTTCTCTGCTCCTGTCCTTGGATGCGGAGAAGGCGTTTGATAGGGTTCATTGGGGTTATCTTTTTGAAGTTCTAAGTAAGTTTGGCTTTTCGGACCCCATAGCTACTGCGATCTCCGTACTCTATTCTGACCCGTCCGCACGGGTGCTGGTGAATGGGGTTCTTTCCCGCCCCTTCCCTATCACTAACGACACGAGACAGGGATGCCCGTTGTTATATCAAAGACTCTTCATCTTATCAAGGATGCCCACTATCGTTACCCTATCTCGGAATTCAGCTGACTCCGGACCCAAAAGATCTAGTTAAAGCCAACTTCCCAGGTGTGTTAGTTTCCCTTCAGAAAGAGCTGGATGTGTTGACTAAATTTGAACACGGATGGATAGGGAGGATAGTGTTATATAAAATGTTGATTCTTCCTAGAATACTCTATTTTTTGAGAACCCTAGTTGTTCCGATACCTAGGTCTGTTTTTCAGAGCTTCCAAAAGCAGATGGTGGCTTTCATTTGGAATGGCTGCAAACCCAGAGTAGCTCTACATACACTCTTCAAATCTAGAGACAACGGAGAAATGGGAATATCTAATCTGTACCATTACCATTTAGCTATAACTTTAGGGCAACTTAAATTCTGGCTTACATCAAACCATGATAAACTATGGCCAGATGTGGAGACTAAAATGGCTCAGATTATCGACTGGGAAGGCTTCTTGTTAGCGTACATGCCCGCCAAGCGCTTACCACCTTCTGTACCACCGGCTGTACTAGCTACAGTTAAGGCGTGGCATGCTTTTTGCGACATCTCAGATAGCAACATCCCTGGGGTCACCCTGAATCTGCCTATCACAGTGCTCCCTCATAAGATCCCGCATTTGTCCCTAGACACTTGGAGCAGCTGTGGGATAAAGTATATATCTGATCTATACATAGTTGACACTATGGTACCCTTTTCCACGCTAGAGGAGTAATATAACTTACCTACAAAAGAGACATTTACTTATGTCAGATTAGCTTCCTATTTATCTGACGCCCCCGTGGTTCGAATTAGCCTGCCGCAGCCGGCCACTGACTTATTGCACTCTCGGACCACCCCGACTACATATGCCACTAAAACTCTGTATTGTATGCTGAACTTGGATTGCACCTTTCAAAAAACAAAACACATGCTTCTCTGGGAGAAAGACTTGGGCCGAGGCTTTGAGGTTCACTGTTGGCGGGAGGCGGTTAGGTGGGCTAAGCAATCCACGGTATGTGCCTCACACTGGGAGCAATACAGCAAATTGCTCTTGCGCTGGTATTACCCGCCTCTCCGTTTGGCTAAGTTCTTTCCTTCGTGCCCTTCATGTTGTTGGAGAGGTTGCGGAGGGGTTGGCTCTTTGTCCCATGTGTTTTGGCACTGCCCACTCATTCAGCCTTTCTGGGTATCTGTGTTTTCCTTGATCAACACATTGTGCGGAGGTGGGGTGAGATCGGCGCCCGAGATGGCGCTGCTCCTGCTGGGCATCCACGAGGTGCCGAGCAGGTATAGAACTGTCATATGCCAGGTACTGGGGGCTGCTCGCCTACTTATTGTGCGCAGATGGAAATCCACCTCTTGTCCATCACTGTCAGAATTGATATCAGTCGTATCGTTGAACTATCAATTTGAACAAATCTATGCATGCAATGGTGGGAGCTTAGATAAGTTTAGGAGAAATTGGGAGATATGGTTGACAGCTTTCCCCCCATCCAGTGCCCACTGACAGACCATATGTTTTGGCTATCTTCAACCCCGGGATATACGTCGTCTTCCTTCCATTCACCTATGGTACACTACACTAGACTATTTCTAGGGTATTTGTTGGTCTATCTCTATACTTAAGCAATTCTTGCCTATAGCTGGCACAGGTGGGCCTGCACGTGTGTTTACGGGATAGGCCTCCAGTTATTCTACTGATTGATACAGAGTGGTGTGCTCCCTCCCCCTTTGTTCTTCAGGCCTGTTGTATTGTGTGGTGTTGAGTCGAGTCTGCTTTAACCCACTTGGTAGACTTGACTTCGCATTACTGTACTTTACTTTTCCGGCTTGTTCTGACCTCTCCCATCCCCCCTCATGGCCACGATGTGCGTACTGTTTGTACACAATGCTCTGCCAAGTCTAGCTAATTATCTACATGTTTTATTTTACAGAATACTAGGATGTAATTTACTATATATTTGTGTGTATGATGTATGTATATAGAGTATTTTGTACTCCTTGTGTACTTGCGACCTGTAATGCCATGACTGTATTTTGCATTTTACATTCCTTAAGTTGACCTTTTGTACGATATCTATGCAAAAATTTCAATAAAAACTATTGACATAAAAAGCTGCAGTGGATGGTGAGATATGGAGCCTGAAAGTCAAAGGTTCAAAACATTGTTACCCTTTTGCTCATCAGTGTACATCTGAAATATTAAATCATTGGCTCCCAAACTTTCTGAAGGCGGGATGCACTTATGGATGAGAATTTTGCCAGGGACCCACCTCTACCATACTTAGCTGCATTTGAAAAATAAATGCCCCTACCTGTATTCTGCATCTTATTCCATTATAATTTTCCTCTTATTCTACCTTATAGCACTGTATTCTGCCTTTTATTCTATTCTGCCATCAGGAATTTGGGGGCCCCATACCCCAATATTTCTTACAATTTCCTGGCGTGTGGCCCCCATACAGTATATATAATGTATTCAAAGTGCTCCCCACACAGTTTAATGCCCCACACAATATAAAATTCTCCACAGTGCCTCCACAGCGTATAATGCTCCACAGTGGCCCCACACTTTAATGCTTCACATTGTCTCCACGCCATATAATGCTATACACAGTATAATGCTCCACAGTGGCTCTCACAGAATATTGCACTACAGTGGCCCCACACAGTGTAATGCTCTACAATGCCTCCACACAGAGTAATGCTCCCAAGAGTTCCACACAGTATAATGCTGGGTATAATGCTCCACAGTGGCCTTATACACTATAATGTTTCACTTTGGCTCCCAACATTATAGTGCTCCACAGTAATCCCACACCATGTAATGCTCCACAGTAGCCCAACACAATACAGTGTTCCACAGTAGCCCCAGACATTATAATGCCTTGGGCTGCTTCAATAGTAGAGATGGGCAAACCCCACAAAGGTAATTTAATAATAATAATAATAATAATAATAATAATAGTGCCTTAATAGTCCCACAATGGGGAAATTCAGTGTGTTACAGCAGCAAAGATAAGCAGATACAAATACAAATACAACATGTACAGGAATGTTCCAAGGTGAGAGGCATTACATTAATAGCAGACAGACAGATAGGACGTAGCAGAGGGGGGGGGGGGGATTTAACAGGCAGAGAGATATTTCAGTTCTCTGTGTGTAATGATCTCCGCTTAGGTCGGTGTTGGTTGTACAGCCTAACCGCGGTGGGAGGAAAGACTTCCGATAGCGCTCCTTCTCACACCTAGGGTGGAGCAGTCGGTCACTGACAGTACTGCTCAGCGCTATCACAGTCTCATGCATGGGATGAGAGTTATTCTCCCGCATGGAGCTCACCACGGACAGTATCCTTCTGTCACCCACCACCTGCACTGGGTCCAGTGGGCTCCCCAGGACAGAGCTGGCCTTTCTAATCAGCTTGTCAAGTTTATTTCTGTCCCTGGTTGATATACTGCTCCCCCCGCAGGCCACTCCAAAGAAGATGGCTGATGCCACTACCGAGTTGAAGAAAGTTCTAAGAAGTGCCCCCCGGATTCCAAAGGCTCTCAGTTTCCTAAGCAGGTAGAGCCTGCTGTGGCCCTTCCTGTACAGGGCCTCCATATGATCTGCCCAGTCCAGCTTATTATTAAGGAGCAAACCCAGGTACTTATAGGTGTTCACAATCTCGATGCCCGTCCCCAGGATGTCCACTGGTTTAGGAGGGCTTCTGCCTTTGCGGAAGTCCACCACCATCTCCTTGGTCTTCCCCGCGTTAATCTTCAGGTGGTTCCGGTGGCACCAGTCCACAAAATCCCGGTTCAGTTCTCTATACTCCCTGTCATTATCGTCTGTGATGAGGCCTACTATTGCAGAGTCGTCAGAATACTTCTGTAGGTAGCAGCTGGATGAGTTGCACCTAAAATCTGCAGTGTACAGTGTGAAGAGGAAAGGGGCGAGAACCGTACCCTGAGGTGCCCCCGTATTACAGATCACGGTACCTGACACACAGTCTCGGGCTCTCACGTATTGAGGTCGATTTGTGAGGTAGTCTAGGATCCAGTTGGAGAGGTGGTGGTCCACTCCAGCAAGGCCCAGCTTGTCCCTCAATAACCTGGGCTGTATGGTGTTAAAAGCACTGGAGAAGTCAAAGAACATTATTCTCACTGTGTTCCCTGGTTTCTCCAGGTGAGACAGAGCCCTGTGCAGAAGATGGATGATGGCATCATCTACCCCAATGCCCGGCCGATAAGCAAACTGGAGGGGGTCCATAGCGGGGCTCACTAGAGGGCGGAGATGTGTGAGAACCAATCTCTCCAAGATCTTCATCAGGTGGGATGTCAGTGCTACAGGTCTGTAGTCGTTGAGGTCCATAGGGTGGGGTTTCTTTGGAACTGGTACCACACAAGAAGATTTCCATAATTCAGGGACTATTTCCTGCCTCAGGCTCATATTATACATATATGTAATTATACCACACAGCTGGTCCCCGCAAGTCTTAATTAGCCTTGCACTGATGTCATCTGGCCCTGCGGCTTTCCTCGCCTTGATCTTTTTCATCTCCTTCCTCACCTGGGCCCGTGTGAAGGTCAGACTGTGGCCAGATAAAGACGGATTTCTGGATTTACTGGTCTGTTGGGAAGAAGTCATTGTGGTGGGGGGAGCTGAAGGACATACTGGGGTGGGAGGAGCTGGTGTGTGATCAAATCTGTTGAAGAATAGGTTTAGTTCATTAAGCCAATTAACATCTGCCTCAATCTGGCAGACAGACTGTTTATGACCCGAAATTGACTTAAGCCCCTCCCAGACCCCCCCTTATGTCTTTTCTTTCCATTTGCTTTTCCATTTTTTCCTTATAACTGGCTTTTCCCTGCCTGATTTGATGCCTCAGCTCCTTTTGTACTTCCCTCAACCCCTCCTTATCTCTTGTCCTGAATGCCATCTTTTTCTCCTTAAGTAGTGTTTTTATATCAGAGTTAATCCATGGTTTGTTATTGGAGAAGCACCTCACCACTTTTGTGGGTACTGTGTTGTCCACACAAAAATTAATGTAGTCCGTTATGCAGTGTGTGAGTCCTTCTATATCTTCTCCATAAGAATCCTGCAGCACTTCCCATGCGGTTGTGTCAAAACAATCCCTCAGAGCCTCATCACTCTCCTCGGACCATATCCTCACTGTGCGGGTGACAGCTGGTTCTCTACGTACAAGTGGCTTGTACACAGGTTGGAGATGTACTAGGTTGTGATCCGATCTCCCCAGGGGCGGTAGGGCTGATGAGTTATATGCCTCCCTCACGTTGGCAAAGAACAAGTCCAGTGTTTTGTTGTCTCTTGTGTGGCAGGTTACATACTGTGTGAAACTGGGCAGTGTGGATGATGGAGAGACGTGGTTGAAATCACCCGACAGAAGAAAGAGGGCCTGGGGATGTTTTAACTGTAACTGGCTCAGCGTGGCTTGTAGGACCTCGCAGGCAGTGTCAGCTTTCGCAGAGGGGGGGGACATATGCAGCTATCACGATGACATGTGATAGTTCCCTTGGTAGGTAGAAAGGTCTCATGCTCACAGCTAATAGTTCAATGTCCTTACAGCAAGTTTGCTCCTTAATCACAATGTGCCTAGGATTACACCATCTATTATTCACAAACATTGCCAGCCCTCCTCCTTTCCTCTTACTGCTCTCCCTTGTCCTGTCTGCCCGAAGGAGTTTAAATCCATCCAAGGAGACCAGAGGGTCAGGAGTAACTTCAGTGAGCCAAGTCTCTGTAAGTAGCATCATGCTGCACGCCCGAAACTCCTGATGATGCCTGGTGAGCGCTGTTAGTTCATCCATCTTGTTTGCAAGAGATCTCACATTGCCCATGATGATGGAGGGAACAGCTGGTCGGTAACGCCTCTTTTTAATCCTCTGAAGAGTACCAGCTCTGCATCCCCTCACCCGCTTTTTCTTTCTCCAAATCTCACGGGGGATGTGTGACCAGATGGTATGCCGTCCTGCTGTGTCTCTGAGCTGCAGAATTTCCTCTCTTGTATAGACAAAGGAATTGTCTGCATACACAAAAGATCCCATTTTCCAGCAGAACAAAAAGACAGATAAAAAACAAAAAAAAAGTATCACAAGGGTCCAAGTCTTTGTGTGTGTTTCTTCATAGTGCAAAGTCCTTAAGTAGAGAGGTACAAAACGAGTCATAGAAAGAAAAATAAGATAGAGAGTCTCAGAGCTGCTGTAGCTGGCAGCCACTCCAGCGGCGCCATCTTGGAAAAAAAAAAAAAAAAAAAAAAAAATTTCAATGTATATTCATGAGGTCTCTTCCCTCCTAAATTCATTTCAGTGAATTATCATTTCTGTGGTCTCCTCAGTCCACAGAGTATAATAATTGAAGGCCCAGGGGAGGTGAGAAAAAATAACAAATACTCATACTCACCTTGTCTCACCTCTCCTAGGATACTCTTGTGAACCGAGAGCAAGGCAGGTGGTTTGGACTCCGCAACCAGAAATGAACGCACACGCGGTAGTTCAAGAAAAGAATATATATTTACTATAAGTTAATAAAGGCTATTTGAAGGTAAAATGACGGATAAAGACAAGCAAAATATACAATATAGCATGAACAATTTCAAGGCAAATTCTGCAATGGTTTCTACTTTTACTCTGTCCACTTCTGCAGTATGGACACTGAATGAACAATATACTCAAAACTATCCCTAACTGACCCTGACATCACATTTGGGTGCACCCCCTTTTCCCCAGTGGTCCAGGTGGACCGCTTACACTCCGTAGAAGCGCGCGGTGGGGCCCAAAGTCGTTCCTTTCTTTTATAGTGAAGCGTCCTCTCCTCACTGTTATCAGGATCTCAGGAGAAATGAAGTCCTCTTTAACAGGGAAACCCAATGAATGCAATGTAATCCAACAGCAGATTCCACTCAGCACACTGACAGTCCTGCCGAATCCATACACTGAGCTGGGATGTAAGCCGGGATTTAGCAGGTGCTGTCCAGTACATCAACAGCACTGCGAGTCTCTATCTGTGGTATCCATATACACAGTCACAATGTCAGTCTCACTGATCAGCCACTGAGCACAGTTCCTTTCACGTGGACTCACTAGTCCTGTTGTCTCTTTACACTCTGTTTGTCTCTGGACCAAGATACAGCTTAGCTGTACAGAAAAATATCCACACCAGTTCAACACAGCACAGAAACCTGTCTTCTCTCTTGCCAAGATGGCTGCTGCTCTCTGTCTCGTCACTTCCTGCTTCTCTGCTCACACTCTGTCTGCAGAACAGGCAGGCTGACATAAAAGGGGGGGTCTCACTCCAGCATCATGTCACAATTACAATGGCTGCTGTCTTAAAGGAACAGAATCACAGAAATACATTCAACATTAACAATTTATACAGACAAATAAAGCTTAGGACAACATTGGCTGTCTCTTACACTCTCAGCATTCAGTAGCTTCCTGCGGTCATGGTGCATCCTTTTCAGGCCTCTTGTTGACGAAATGATACACTGACCCAGCATTATGACATGAGAAAGCCCGACGTGACCACTGAGGCCTGTGATTAGGGGCACGTGACGTCACAAGAGGCCTGAAAAGGATTCTGGAACATCGTCGGACACCCAGGAGAGGTGATTATAAGTGTTAGTTATAGCGCCCACCACTGAAGATTGTTCAGCGCTCTGCTACTGATACAGTGGCTGATCATATTGGGACTGCAACGCAGCGCTGCATATCCTACTTACTACTGATGACTCGCAATGCCCCGGTATTGCGAGTCACGACCCATAGTTTGTGAAACACTGTATTACATAAATTTGTTTAATTTGTATAAAATTGCAACAGCATAATGAAAAGCATCAAAACTGTATGTTTTTTTTTTCAGTTATGCTTCTGATACAGACCTCAGAACCACTACATGTGTGTTCAGATGCTATGCAGTTGAGGTTCAGAAATCCAATTCTATCTGGCTGTAGTTTTTACAGATAAAACGTGTTAAATGTTTCTATGCAGTAAGCTTTGTTCTCATACTGTATCGATTCAGTCAGCTTGGTTATGTTATTGTAACTTGGTTCTGGTATTTTATATGTGCAGTACCCTTGTTCCTGGTACTGTATCTATGTAATAACTTAGTTTTATTATAGTTTCTACGTAGTAAGCATCAGATCAGTATAAAGTTTCGTTTGGTGGGGGGACGTGGCCTGCGGCGCATGGAGAAGGACATGTAGTCTTTGAGCTTTGTTGCCCACCAGTCAATTTAGCGGCTCACATCGGCTCACAGTATACCCACCAGGCAGAATACCAGCACGGATCCTCCTGGCTTTACCCTAACTGCGATGGTTCGCAGTAGGAAGAAGAAAAGTCCGCTGAAACTTACTAAATTCTTTCCCGTGGCTATGTCAGACAGCCTATGTCATCAGCGCAGAGGGCCTTGCCAGCCATACTGGAGCAAGCGTCGGTGAGTAATGTGCAGCAATCTCCCGATGCACTTGCCTTACTGCCATCATCAGCTAGCAGCCTGGCATCTCATGCCTCAGCAGACTCACCTCCTCACCCGGTCATGCCGGCCTCTCCTATCTTGTCTCCCATAATGGCACCATCTTTGACTGCCACTCCTTGTTCTTACAGCCTTCTCCCTTACTCTTCCTCAGGATTAGTGGCAGCGACTCCTCCAAACCCATCTCTGAGGCAGCGATGAAGGCCCTGTTTGTTGATTTCAAGTTGGCGATACAATCCGAGCTGAAACAACTTATTGGGACTTTGCAATCTGAGCTACATTCTCTGAGGGAGCGCACCTCTCATTTGGAAAACAAAATGGCCGAGCTAACAGCAGCTCATAATGAGCTAGTGGACGTTTCTAATGAAATGGAGGAGGAAGTAGAGGCCTTGAAGTTAAAACTGGCCGATATACAGTAGAGGACAGGTCGCGCCGCAACAATCTGCGGTTCCAAGCGATCCCGGGAATCGGTGAAAGGTGACTGTAACAATGCTAGTTATCTGATCTGGAGTCCAATTGGTGAGGCAATGACACAGTACTTAAACAATAGTAGATGAGGAATTAAATAGCAGGAGTAGTACCTCAGGAGTAAGAAGCAACCGTGGTCAGACGTATGCAGGAGTCGGTACACAGCAGCAGTGGATCAATCGTAGTCAGACGTATGCAGGAGTTGGTACACGGGAGCAGAAGATCAATCATAGTCAGACTATGCAGGAGTCAGTACATGGGAGCAGTAGAGTAATGGTGAGGGTCAGGGCAACAGGAAGCAAACAGCCAGAATAATCAGGCACAGGATGGAGAAAACTGGGGGTTTATATAGGGATTGCTATACTGTGATTGGCCACAGAGCATGTGAGATCCATAAGCTAATCATTCCAATAGAAAAGTGCAGTCTAATCAAGGCAAAGAACAAACAGGCTTATTCAATGGCATAATGGTCAAGGCTGCAGAACATGGCCGGGAAGTCAAGGGTTCAAGACCCAGTAAGCTCAATTCCTGACAGTGACGAAATTGTGTCCTTTTTGATGGATTACTTTGCATAGCTCCTTCTTGATGCGACCTCTCAGGACTTACTCATTGACTAAGCCCAAAAATTTGCCGACAGAAATTCCCCGAGATATTATTGCCCAAGTATACTTTTACCACACCAAAGAGAAAATAATGGCAGTGGCCAGAAGTCCTCCTGTTCTACCGGACCGCTTCAAAGATGTAACCCTGTTTGCCGACCTCTCGGCCTCTACCATGGCCCGCAGACGAACATTTGCAACAGTCACTAGAATCTTGCGTGATCATGGCATTCCGTACAAGTGGGGATTTCCTGTACTCCTAGTTATTTCTTACAACTGTTCCAAAGTGGTTGCCAACAGTCCCGAGGCAGCTATCAAGTTGTGTCATGATTGGGACTTGAAAACTACACCGCAAAACAAACCTTCAGGAAAACGTCCTCCGCCGTCTTTGGTAGCAGAGGAGTGGGCTGTCGTGCAAAAGGGGAAGAAGCACTCTAAATAACGTTCTTGTATCATTATTATTTTTATATATTTGTCTAGAGGGGTGTTTGGGGGGGAACACCTGGGCCTTCTTCTCAGGTGGTTCTCCTAAACGCCTCTGTGTGAACTGGTTTACTCACTGGTTGGGGTATAACGGGTATTGACCGGGTTGGCATTTTTGGGTACTCTAACATCTAGCTCCCCCCAGGTCCCTGGGAGTTCCCGCTTTGTGATACAGCACCCGTGTCTTATTTGCTGTACACTTTATTCGTTTATAGTGTATGTTTACACTTTACTGTTTGGTTAGTTTTTGTTTAGTCTTTAGCCTAGTCTTTGAAGCTGCAAGATGGTCCCATTTTCCCTGGTGGCATTTAGTGCTACACTTCACATTTATTGTTGGCACCTCGGCTCTTATAGTACTTTGGATTGGTAGTCATGATGTTTAGAGTACTGTCATTAAATGTTAACGGCCTGAACTCTCCGTACAAAAAGGGCGATGCTGTGGAAGGAGGCGAGGGCTTCCAACTCTGATATCATATGTCTGCAAGAGACACATTTGAATCGAGAGGATACCCCTTGACTCTGCCATAAGCGTTACCCGGTGCAGGTATTTTCTCATGTGGTGCGGAAGAAGTGTGGAGTGGCTGTACTTGTAAGGGACACTTTGGCCTTTACTATTGATGAAGAGTTCACTGATAGTGAAGGGAGATATGTGATATTGCTGTGTCGCATCAATAATGTCCAGTATACTTTGTTCATCACTGATAATGAAGGGAGATATGTGATATTGCTGTGTCGCATCAATAATGTCCAGTATACTTTAGTCTCGGTATATGCCCCAAACAGGAGACAGCTGCAATTTCTTCATATGGTCTTCTCTAGGACAGAGGAGGTGGCTAAAGGCCATGTGATGGTACTGGGGGACTTTAATAAGGTACTATGGCCCTCGATGGACTCCACTGCTCCTCAGACTGTGTCAGAACCTAACCCTGTAATTAATGTTTTACAATCTTACCAGCTCTTTGATGTGTGGTGTCATCAGCACCCTTTTGAGCTGGATTACACTTTCTTTTCAAATCCACACCGAATCTATACCAGAATTGATTATGTTCTGGTTGATAAATCGACCCTCCATGGGTCAGCTCATCCGAAATAGGTATTCCGACGTGGTCTGACCATGCACTGGTCTCTATTGTGGTTCAGGAACTTTATCTAACCCGTCCCAACTCAGTCTAATGACTAAATAATTATATTTTACAACACCCCAAATATGTCAAGGATACTTCTTCCGCTTTAACTGAATATTTTGGCTTTAATGATAATAACCAGGTGAATGATACCACTCTGTGGTGTGCCCATAAGGTGTCTGTGAGGGGCCACTTTATTCAGCAAACCTCCCATGCTAAAAAGCAAAGGATTCATCAGGAACAGACCATACTAACTCAATTGCAAACTCTACACAGGTTGAATAAACCTACACCCTTTCCTACTAGATCCAAACAGGTATCTACCCTTCATGCTCAACTGCATGACCTTAATATATAACCTAGCGCTGCGCAAATTGAAATTGACATATTACTGGCAGGGACATAAACCTAGTACTGTTCTAGCTAAAAGACTAAAAAGTCATATGACTAAAAGTCGCATTCCCCTTATTTATAATGATTGCCAGAAAATTGTCGACCCTAAAGGTATAGTTAATGTCTTGGCGCAGTATTATTCGAATTTATACAACCTCAGTTCGGACCCCTCCATACCCCAACCTAATCTAGAAGCTATTGCTGCTTATGTAGACTCCGTTCCTCTCCCATCCATTACGGACACCCAAAGGCCTCCCTTATGACCTTCTGCTCTCAAGACGAAGTTTTATTGACGATCAAATCCCTGAAGTTGCAGAAATATCCTGGACCCGACGGGTTAACTAATGAATACTATAAAAGTAACCAAATCCTCTTGGCCCCTTATCTTACCCATTTATTTAATCATATTACTGCTTCTGATTCTCCCCCTGCGAGAGATGCTGGAAACTTTAGTAATAATGCTTCCAAAACCAGAAAAGTCCCCTGACACTCTACAGTCTTGTCCCATAGACTTATGGACATTTTGCCCATCATTATTCATAAGGACCAAGTGGGGTTTATAAAGGGGAGACAGACTCTGGATGATACGAGGCATTTTATTGACCTCGTGGCCCTGGCTCACAGCCGTCCAATGCCTTCTCTGCTCCTTGCTCTGGAAGTGGAGAAGGCATTCGACTGTGTACATTGGGAATATTTATTAGCAGTCTTGCACAAATTATGGATTCCCTCCTTCGATTCAGGTAGCTATTATGGCATTGTATACTAACCCTTCGGCCAGAGTCTACTCTGCAGGAGTGCTCTCTACCCCTTTTTATATTACTAATGGAACTCGTCAGGGATGTCCATTATCCCCTTTGATATTTGCTTTGACTATGGAACCTTTTGCCCAAAGTGTCAGATCGTCGCCAGATATTTCAGGCTTTACGGTAAGCTCTACAGAGCATCGTATTGGCTTATTTGCAGATGATATTAATATGGCCATCTCCCAGCCTGAACAGTCACTCACTGTGGTGATGACCCTCATTAATAATTTTCATATGGTTAGTTATCATAAAGTGAACACCTCGAAATCCCTTATTTTGAACATGGGCATTCCTCTCCCCATTCAGCAATCCCTTCAGCAATCTTTTCCCTTGGAATACGGGAGCGATACCCTATTTAGGCATACACTTAACTTACCCACCATCACAACTGTGTAGAACTAATTACTCTAAGCTTATAGCGACTATACAACAAGATATCACTTCTTACTCTAAGAGTCAGATCTCTTGGCTGGACTGGCTGTCCATGTTAAAAATGTTCCTTGTTCCAAAGATTCTGTATTATTTTAGGAATATCCCTGTTAAGGTCCCCAAACACTTTGTTCATACTCTTTAATGCCTGTTAATGCGCTTTGTTTGGGGGCATAGGAGGGTTAGGATTCTGACCTCTATACTTCTTCTCCCTAAATTCAAAGGTGGCTTGGGTTGTCCTAATCTGCTACACTATTACTATGCATCCATTTTAGATCAAATTGAAGGTCTGGTTGTATATGACCGAAGTTGGGTTGACATTGAGAGGCATGCTTCAGGAATGTCCTCCTTGACTTTGTTGTGGCATTTTAGATTTCCGTCTCCACAGGTTAAGATGTCCCTACCTACCATGCAGGCAGCAATAGATGCATGGAAATTATGCCATACTGAACTTAATGTCCTTCAGTCTAATCTTACATCTGCTCCCCTAGAAATTTTACAGTCATTTATTCCGGATTTGGATATTCAGCAATGGAGCCACGGAGGCCTACAAACCTTGGGTCAGTTGTACCAGGACAATGTGTTACACTCTTTTGTTCATCTCAGTGAAGTGTTTAAGATCCCAAAACAAGATTTTTATAAGTACTTACAAATTCGCCATTTTTTGAATGGGATCTCACATTCTTGCTCCGTCTCTACCCGTCCCTTACTTTTATAATCGAGCTAAGATGTCTAAGGGAATATCTTATGCTTATAACGTCATTTGTGATCATTTACCTCCGCTGCACCTAGGCTTTAGGTGTAAGTGGGAATTTGACCTTAATCAGACATTTTACGATGCTCAATGGACTGATGTATTCTCTTTGCCTACGAGGGTATCTCACTGCATTGACCATCTGGAGTCTTCCAGGAAATTGATGTATAGATGGTACTATACCCCCTCTAGGTTAGTGTTTATTTTTCCCATGGATCCAACTCTTGCTGGAGATGCAATGAGGAAGTGGGTTAACTTTATGCACATATGGTGATCTTGCCCTCGAATCACGCAGTTTTGGATCCAAATTTATGATCTGTTATGTGCAATATCCGTTCACATGGGGGCCACACGTGGCTTTACTGTCATTAGGCATAGACACCTTACCTCTTGAGGATCAATGTATTATTTTCCATGTTCTTACTGTCACCAGGAAGAGTTCGCCTATCCCTAGTATACCTGAAATAACTCAGAGAGTTACCTTTAATTGTACCATGGAACACTTATTGTCACATAGATTGGGTAATGTCTCCGCCTTCAAGAGCAAATGGGGAAAATGGGTTTAGTGGTCGGGTTATGAGTGCTGATTCTTATATCCTGTTTTATTCCTAATGGATCTCCATCTTGGCATGCTTCTTAGACCCCTAAAATAATCTTTAGTTAAAGTCTAAAAGGCAGGACTTCTCTCTAATCTTTATTATTGTTATCATTATGATTGCATGGTTATTATTGTGTTTGTTATCATTGTATCACATTATTGTTTTTCTATGTCCCTCCACTGCCATATCCCCCTCCACCCTCACTCCTTTTCCTTATCCCTATCCGACCCCTACCTTCCCCTAAAATATCTCTTGAATTGTATATTGAATCACTTTAAATTATTTCTTCAAAAAAAAAAAATTGCATTTGG
Organism: Leptodactylus fallax; assembly: GCA_947044405.1. Lineage (NCBI taxonomy): Eukaryota > Metazoa > Chordata > Amphibia > Anura > Leptodactylidae > Leptodactylus > Leptodactylus fallax. Next base: position 7,745,197 of record CAMRHE010000007.1, on the reverse strand, counting down.
TGGGGGGCTCAGAATCAATATACAACCTAAGGCCCATGGCAACCTTAATCCGCCCCACAGCAAAAAACGTTGTGTTTTACAGGACCTGCAAAGTAAATGAGATTCTGGCTAATCCCCTCCACACATTGTAGAAAAAAATCAGCTGCGGAAAAGCTGCCCACATTTATGAAAATTGCAGCATGTCTATTATACCAGCGGATATTATACCTATAGATTTAGTAAGGGAAGAAAATCCATTGAGAAAAACTCAGCAAAACACAATGAAAAACGCTACGTTTCTGCTGTGTTTTTTAATGCAGCATTTTTTAATGGGGCCTTAGCCTTTCAGTGCTCTAGTTGGCCTGAGCAGTGCCTGGGCACTATTTGGAAACACTTGTCTTCAGACTCCTAGTGAATCCTAAGTTAGAGACAAATGTGATTCCAACAAAAATAACTTAATAACTTAGTACAGTTAATGCAAAATAACTTAGTCCATGACAATATAAAATAATGCAGTTTGGCAAATTTTGGCAGTAGACTCAATTGATTATAACAAAGTATCACACATTAACTTGTCAGTCCATCACCTCAATTAATAATTATTCCCTGGATTACCTATAATGTTTGCCAAATGGTCTAATTTTAATATCATTATCCTGTAATATAACCACAACATACAGTATATACGTTAAACATTTGAATAATTTACCAACTATCCGTAAAGACTTTGAAAATTTAGGGAAGAAAGTGAAGGAACTGGATGCGCAGGTAGTATTCTCATCAATACTCCCAGTTGATGGTTATGGTATCAGGAGATGGAATAAAATACTAGAGGTAAACAACTGGCTTCGGGAGTGGTGTAGAGAGCAAGGATTTGGATTTCTGGACCATGGAGTGAATTACCTCTATGATGGACTCCTTGCTAGAGATGGGATACATCTCACAAAACCTGGGAAACACATATTTGCCAGAAGACTTGCCACACTTATCAGGAGGGCTTTAAACTAGAAGAGGAGGGAATGGGAAGAAAAAAGAAAGATAAGAACATGCAGCTAAAGGATATACTAAACAAGGTTATTAGATGTGATAAAGAGGACTCAAGACAGGATACTCAGAAGGAAAGTAAGAAAAAGGAAGTAACAGAGTACAATCTGAAATGTTTTTATACAAACGCACAAAGCATGGGAAACAAACAGGGAGAATTAGAGCTGATAATACAGAAGGAAAATTATGATGTCATTGGTATTACAGAAACTTGGTGGAACGATAAGCATGATTGGAACATACAGATGGAAGGATACAACTTATTCAAAAAGAATAGAACTAATAAAAGAGGGGGAGGAGTTGCATTGTATGTTAGAAAAGAACACATCTCCACAGAAATTACAGTTTTACAGAATGATAATTTATTGGAAAATATTTGGGTAGCAATTCAAGGGAAAAACAATGATAAGGACATCATAATAGGTGTTTATTATAGACCACCAGGACAGACGGAAGACATGGATGAGATTTTTTCACAGCAAATGACCACGCTTTCGAAGAAATATGAAATAGTTATCATGGGAGACTTCAATTACCCAGACATTCAGTGGGAAACCCACACAGCTATGAGTAAAGGCTCTATCAAATTTTTATCCTCTCTAGCAGACAACTTCATTGCCCAGCTAGTAGAAGAAAACACGAGAGGAACATCCATTTTGGACCTAGTTTTAACTAACAAGGAGGATATGGTTAAGGAACTAAGGGTAGCAGGGACATTGGGATTCAGCGATCATGCTATACTCGAGTTTGGGGTTGTAAGAAGAAGAAGACCTGAGAAGACAAAAGCTACAAGGCTTGATTTTAGTAGGGCAGATTTTAGGGGCCTAAAGGTAAGGGTTAGTAGAATTCTTAAGCACAAAAATGCACATGAAGGGTGGGACATTTTCCGTAGGGAAATCATTAATGCACAGGAACTAACAATACCTAGAAGGAAGAAAAATGGGAAGCACCTAAAAACACCAGGATGGATGACTAGAAAATTACATAACCTGCTAAAAAAGAAAAAGGAAACATACAACAAGTGGAAGATGGGAACTATATCTAAGGGAGAGTATACAGCAGTTTGCAGACTCTGCAAGATAAGCATTAAAGGAGCTAAGGCTGAACACGAAATGAAGCTTGCAAAAGAGGTTAAGAGTAAGGTAAAAGGTTTTTGGGGATATGTTAAAAGCAAAAGAAAAGTGAAGGAAACCATTGGAGTCCTGAGGAATAAGGGTGAAAAAGTTAACATGGTGGAACAGCAGGTGGAGTTACTAAATTCATATTTTGTATCCGTTTTCTCCCAAGAAATTGATGGAAATATCAACATTAATGGTGATCGTGATGAGGGGAAAGAGGACTCCAAGCTGATTATAAGTGAAGGTTTGGTAATTGAGCACTTAGCTAAGATTAAGGAAACCAAGTCCCCAGGACCGGATGAGTTACACCTTAGAGTCTTGAAAGAGTTAGCAGAGGAAATAACAGAACCCCTTGCTATAATCTTCAATAAGTCATGGGAAACAGGAGTGGTCCCTCTAGATTGGAAAAGGGCAAATGTGGTCCCCATCTACAAAAAGGGGAAAAGGGACGACCCAGGAAATTATAGGCCGGTAAGTCTGACCTCGATAGTAGGAAAAAATTTTGAGCAAATTGTTAAAGAACATTTAATTAGGTACCTGGATGGGAAGGCTTTAATTAATCAGAGCCAGCACGGCTTTATGACCAATAAATCTTGTCAGACTAACATGATTTCCTTCTACAACAAAATCACTGAATGGTTGGACCAGGGGAATGCAGTGGACATAGTATATCTTGACTTTAGTAAGGCATTTGATAAAGTATCACATAACATTCTTATTGAAAAAATGATTAAGTATGGCTTTGATAAAAAATCAGTGAGGTGGATTCACAATTGGCTTAAAGATCGGGCACGAGTAATACTAAATGGCTATACATCGAACTGGAAGAAAGTAAAAAGCGGGGTGCCGCAGGGCTCTGTCCTGGGCCCAGTACTTTTTAATATTTTTATAAATGATCTGGACAATGGGATTATTGGGGAACTCATAAAATTTGCAGATGATTCCAAGATAGGAGGAATAGCCAACACTAGAGAGGACATTGAGTGTATTCAAAAGAATTTAGACACACTGGAACAATGGGCTGAGGCGAACAGAATGGTATTTAACAAATGCAAAGTCCTACATCTGGGTAACAGAAATGTAAAAAGCATATATAATATGGGAGGAATAGAACTAAGTGATAGCACAGGGGAAAAGGATTTGGGCATTTTTTTTTTTTTTTTTTTTCCAAGATGGCGCCGCTGGAGTGGCTGCCTGTCACAGTAGCTCTGAGACTCTCTATCTTATTTTTCTTTCTTTGTCTCGTTTTTTACCTCTCTACTTAAGGACTTAGCACTATGAAGAAACACACACAAAGACTTGGACCCTTGTGATACTTTTTTTTTTGTTTTTATCTGTCTTTTTGTTCTGCTTGAAAATGGGATCTCTTGTGTATGCAGACAATTCCTTTGTCTATACAAGAGACGAACTTTTGCAGCTGAGAGTCACAGCAGGATTGCATACCTTCTGCCCACACATCCCCCGCGAGCTTTGGAGAAAGAAAAAGCGGGGGAGGGGCTGCAGAGCAGGAACTCTTCAGAGGATTAAAAAGAGGCGTTACCGACCAGCTGTTCCCTCTATCATTATGGGCAATGTGAGATCTCTTGCAAACAAGATGGATGAACTAACAGCGCTCACCAGGCATAATCAGGAGTTTCGGGCATGCAGCATGATGCTACTTACAGAGACTTGGCTCACTGAAGTTACTCCTGACCCTCTGGTCTCCTTGGATGGTTTTAAACTCCTTCGGGCAGACAGGACAAGGGAGAGCGGTAAGAGGAAAGGAGGAGGGCTGGCAATGTTTGTGAATAATAGATGGTGTAATCCTAGGCACATTGTGATTAAGGAGCAAACTTGCTGTAAGGACATTGAACTATTAGCTGTGAGCATGAGACCTTTCTACCTACCAAGGGAACTATCACATGTCATCGTGATAGCTGCATATGTCCCCCCCTCTGCGAAAGCTGAAACTGCCTGTGAGGTCCTACAAGCCACGCTGAGCCTTTTACAGTTAAAACATCCACCGGCCCTCTTTCTTCTGTCGGGTGATTTCAACCATGCCTCTCCATCATCCACACTGCCCAGTTTCACACAGTATGTAACCTGCCACACAAGAGACAACAAAACACTGGACTTGTTCTTTGCCAACGTGAGGGAGGCATATAACTCATCAGCCCTACCGCCCCTGGGGAGATCGGATCACAACCTAGTACATCTCCGACCTGTGTACAAGCCACTTGTACGTAGAGAACCAGCTGTCACCCGCACAGTGAGGATATGGTCCAAGGAGAGTGATGAGGCTCTGAGGGATTGTTTTGACACAACCGCATGGGAAGTTCTGCAGGATTCTTATGGAGAAGATATAGAAGGACTCACACACTACATAACGGACTACATAAATTTTTCTGTGGACAACACATTACCCACAAAAGTGGTGAGGTGCTTCTCCAATAACAAACCATGGATTAACTCTGATATAAAAACACTACTTAAGGAGAAAAAGATGGCATTCAGGACAAGAGATAAGGAGGGGTTGAGGGAAGTACAAAAGGAGCTGAGGCATCAAATCAGGCAGGGAAAAGCCAGTTATAAAGAAAAAATGGAAAAGCAAATGGAAAGAAAAGACATAATGGGGGTCTGGGAGGGGCTTAAGTCAATTTCGGGTCATAAACAGTCTGTCTGCCAGATTGAGGTAGATGTTAATTGGCTTAATGAACTAAACCTATTCTTCAACAGATTTGATCACACACCAGCTCCTCCCACCCCAGTATGTCCTTCAGCTCCCCCCACCACAATGACTTCACCCCATGTGGCTACTTCCCAACAGACCAGTAAATCCAGAAATCCGTCTTTATCTGACCACAGTCTGACCTTTACACGGGCCCAGGTGAGGAAGGAGATGAAAAAGATCAAGGCGAGGAAAGCCGCAGGGCCAGATGACATCAGTGCAAGGCTAATTAAGACTTGCGGGGACCAGCTGTGTGGTATAATTACATATATGTATAATATGAGCCTGAGGCAGGAAATAGTCCCTGAATTATGGAAATCTTCTTGTGTGGTACCAGTTCCAAAGAAACCCCACCCTATGGACCTCAATGACTACAGACCTGTAGAACTGACATCCCACCTGATGAAGATCTTGGAGAGATTGGTTCTCACACATCTCCGCCTTCTAGTGAGCACCGCTATGGACCCCCTCCAGTTTGCTTATCGGCCGGGCATTGGGGTAGATGATGCCATCATCCATCTTCTGCACAGGGCTCTGTCTCACCTGGAGAAACCAGGGAACACAGTGAGAATAATGTTCTTTGACTTCTCCAGTGCTTTTAACACCATACAGCCCAGGTTATTGAGGGACAAGCTGGGCCTTGCTGGAGTGGACCACCACCTCTCCAACTGGATCCTAGACTACCTCACAAATCGACCTCAATACGTGAGAGCCCAAGACTGTGTGTCAGGTACCGTGATCTGTAATATGGGGGCACCTCAGGGTACGGTTCTCGCTCCTTTCCTCTTCACACTGTACACTGCAGATTTTAGGTGCAACTCATCCAGCTGCTACCTACAGAAGTATTCTGACGACTTTGCAATAGTGGGTCTCATCACAGATGATGATAATAATAATAATAATAATAATAATAGTCCTTTAATAGTCCCACAGTGGGGAAATTCAGTGTGTTACAGCAGCAAAGATAAGATAAGCAGATACAAATACAAATATAACATGTACAGGAATGTTCCAAGGTGAGAGGCATTACATTAATAGCAGACAGACAGATAGGACGTAGCAGAGGGGGGGGGGGGATTTAACAGGCAGAGAGATATTTCAGTTCTCTGTATGTAATGATCTCCGCTTAGGTCGGTGTTGGTTGTACAGCCTAACCGCGGTGGGGAGGAAAGACTTCCGATAGCGCTCCTTCTCACACCTAGGGTGGAGCAGTCGGTCACTGACAGTACTGCCCAGCGCAATCACAGTCTCATGCATGGGATGGGAGTTATTCTCCCGCATGGAGCTCACCACGGACAGTATCCTTCTGTCACCCACCACCTGCACTGGGTCCAGTGGGCTCCCCAGGACAGAGCTGGCCCTTCTAATCAGCTTGTCAAGTTTATTTCTGTCCCTGGTTGATATACTGCTCCCCCAGCAGGCCACTCCAAAGAAGATGGCTGATGCCACTACCGAGTTGAAGAAAGTCCTAAGAAGTGCCCCCCGGATTCCAAAGGCTCTCAGCTTCCTAAGCAGGTAGAGCCTGCTGTGGCCCTTCCTGTACAGGGCCTCCATATGATCTGCCCAGTCCAGCTTATTATTAAGGAGCAGACCCAGGTACTTATAGGTGTTCACAATCTCGATGCCTGTCCCCAGGATGTCCACTGGTTTTGGAGGGCATCTGCCTTTACGGAAGTCCACCACCATCTCCTTGGTCTTCCCCGCGTTAATCTTCAGGTGGTTCTGGTGGCACCAGTCCACAAAAAAACGGTTCAGTTCTCTGTACTCCTTGTCATCATCGTCTATGATGAGGCCTACTATTGCAGAGTCGTCAGAATACTTCTGTAGGTAGCAGCTGGATGAGTTGCACCTAAAATCAGCAGTGTACAGTGTGAAGAGGAAAGGGGCGAGAACCGTACCCTGAGGTGCCCCCGTATTACAGATCACGGTACCTGACACACAGTCTTGGGCTCTCACGTATTGAGGTCGATTTGTGAGGTAGTCTAGGATCCAGTTGGAGAGGTGGTGGTCCACTCCAGCAAGGCCCAGCTTGTCTCTCAGTAACCTGGGCTGTATGGTGTTAAAAGCACTGGAGAAATCAAAGAACATTATTCTCACCGTGTTCCCTGGTTTTTCCAGGTGAGACAGAGCCCTGTGCAGAAGGTGGATGATGGCATCATCTACCCCAATGCCCGGTCGATAAGCAAACTGGAGAGGGTCCATAGCGGGGCTCACTAGAGGGCGAAGATGTGTGAGAACCAATCTCTCTAAGATCTTCATCAAGTGGGATGTCAGTGCTACAGGTCTGTAGTCGTTGAGGTCCATAGGGTGAGGTTTCTTTGGAACTGGTACCACACAAGAAGATTTCCATAATTCAGGGACTATTTCCTGCCTCAGGCTCATATTATACATATATGTAATTATACCACACAGCTGGTCCCCACAAGTCTTAATTAGCCTTGCACTGATGTCATCTGGCCCTGCGGCTTTCCTCGCCTTGATCTTTTTCATCTCCTTCCTCACCTGGGCCCGTGTGAAGGTCAGACTGTGGTCAGATAAAGACAGATTTCTGGATTTACTGGTCTGTTGGGAAGTAGCCACATGGGGTGAATGGGGTGAAGTCATTGTGGTGGGGGGAGCTGAAGGACATTCTGGGGTGGGAGGAGCTGGTGTGTGATCAAATCTGTTGAAGAATAGGTTTAGTTCATTAAGCCAGTTAACATCTGCCTCAATCTGGCAGACCGACTGTTTATGACCCAAAATTGACTTAAGCCCCTCCCAGACCCCCCCTTATGTCTTTTCTTTCCATTTGCTTTTCCATTTTTTCCTTATAACTGGCTTTTCCTTGCCTGATTAGATGCCTCAGCTCCTTTTGTACTTCCCTCAACCCCTCCTTATCTCTTGTCCTGAATGCCATCTTTTTCTCCTTAAGTAGTGTTTTTATATCAGAGTTAATCCATGGTTTGTTGTTGGAGAAGCACCTCACCACTTTTGTGGGTACTGTGTTGTCCACACAAAAATTAATGTAGTCCGTTATGCAGTGTGTGAGTCCTTCTATATCTTCTCCATACGAATCCTGCAAAACTTCCCATGCGGTTGTGTCAAAACAATCCCTCAGAGCCTCATCACTCTCCTCGGACCATATCCTCACTGTGCGGGTGACAGCTGGTTCTCTACGTACAAGTGGCTTGTACACAGGTCGGAGATGTACTAGGTTGTGATCCGATCTTCCCAGGGGCTGTAGGGCTGATGAGTTATATGCCTCCCTCACGTTGGCAAAGAACAAGTCCAGTGTTTTGTTGTCTCTTGTGTGGCAGGTTACATACTGTGTGAAACTGGGAAGTGTGGATGATGGAGAGGCATGGTTGAAATCGCCAGACACAAGAAGGAGGGCCTGGGGGTGCTGAGACTGTAACTGGCTCAGCGTGGCTTGTAGGACCTCGCAGGCAGCGTCAGCTTTCGCAGAGGGGGGGACATATGCAGCTATCACGATGACATGTGATAGTTCCCTTGGTAGATAGAAAGGTCTCATGCTCACAGCTAATAGTTCAATGTCCTTACAGCAAGTTTGCTCCTTAATCACAATGTGCCTAGGATTGCACCATCTATTATTCACAAACATTGCCAGCCCCCCTCCTTTCCTCGTACCGCTCTCCCTTGTCCTGTCTGCCCGAAGGAGTTTAAAACCATCCAAGGAGACCAGAGAGTCAGGAGTAACTTCAGTGAGCCAAGTCTCTGTAAGTAGCATCATGCTGCACACCCGAAACTCCTGATGGTGCCTGGTGAGCGCTGTTAGTTCATCCATCTTATTTGCAAGAGATCTCACATTGCCCATAATGATAGAGGGAACAGTTGGTCGGTAACGCCTCTTTTTAATCCTCTGAAGAGTTCCTGCTCTGCAGCCCCTCCCCCGCTTTTTCTTTCTCCAGAGTTCTTGGGGGATGGGTGGGCAAATGGTATGCAGCCCTGTTGTTGTGACTCTAAGCTGCAGTAATTTCTCTCTTGTGTAGACAAAAGAAATGCCTGCAGACACAAGAGTCCCCATTTCAGCAGGACAAAAAGACAGATAAAAACAAAAAAAAAAGTATCACAAAGGTCCAATTCCAAGTCTTTGTTTCTTCATTTCTTCATAGTGTAAAGTCCATTAAGTAGAGAGATAAAAAACAGACAGAGAAAGAAAAAATAAGAGAGAGAGAGTCTCAGAGCTGCCGACCAGGCAGCCACTTCAGCGGCGCCATCTTGGGAAAAAAAAAAAAAATAGGTACCAGGATTTTGTGGACTGGTGCCACCGGAACCACCTGAAGATTAACGCAGGGAAGACCAAGGAGATGGTGGTGGACTTCCGTAAAGGCAGAAGCCCTCCTAAACCAGTGGACATCCTGGGGACAGGCATCGAGATTGTGAACACCTATAAGTACCTGGGTTTGCTCCTTAATAATAAGCTGGACTGGGCAGATCATATGGAGGCCCTGTACAGGAAGGGCCACAGCAGGCTCTACCTGCTTAGGAAGCTGAGAGCCTTTGGAATCCGGGGGGCACTTCTTAGAACTTTCTTAGAACTCGGTAGTGGCATCAGCCATCTTCTTTGGAGTGGCCTTCTGGGGGAGTAGTATATCAACCAGGGATAGGAATAGACTCGACAAGCTGATTAGAAGGGCCAGCTCTGTCCTGGGGAGCCCACTGGACCCAGTGCAGGTGGTGGGTGACAAAAGGATACTGTCCGTGGTGAGCTCCATGAAGAAGAAGAAGTCCCATCCCATGCATGAGACTGTGATCGCGCTGAGCAGTACTGTCAGTGACCGACTGCTCCACCCTAGGTGTGAGAAGAAGCGCTATCGGAAGTCTTTCCTCCCCACCGCGGTTAGGCTGTACAACCAACACCGACCTAAGCGGAGATCATTACATACATACATACAGAGAACTGAAATGTCTTTCTGCCTGTTAAATTCCCCCCCCCCCCCCGCTACTTCCTATCTGTCTGTCGGCTATCAATGTAATGCCTCTTAACTTGGAACATTCCTGTACATGTTGTATTTGTATTTGTATCTGCTTATCTTTGCTGCTGTAACACACTGAATTTCCCCATTGTGGGACTATTAAAGGACTATTATTATTATTATTATTATTATTATTAATAGTAGATCACAAATTTAACATGAGTCAACAGTGCGGTGCTGTGGCAAAAAAGGCTAACAAAATTCTGGGATGTATTAAGACAAGCATTGAATCTAGATCAAGAGAGGTAATTATTCCACTGTACTCTGCCCTGGTCAGACCCCACCTGGAATATTGTGTAGAGTTCTGGGCGCCTCAATTTAAGAAAGACATCGATTTATTGGAGCAGGTCCAGAGAAGAGCAACCAAAATGGTGGAAGGTCTGCAAACCATGTCCTACGAGGAACGGCTAAAAGAACTGGGATTGTTTAGTTTGCAGAAGAGAAGGCTAAGGGGAGACTTAATAGCGGTCTTTAAATATCTGAAAGGTTGTCACAGTGCAGAGGGATCTACCCTATTCTCATTAGCAGAAGGAAGCACAAGAAGCAATGGGATGAAACTAAGGGGAAGGAGATACAGATTAGACATTAGGAAAAACTTTTTAACAGTGAGGGTAGTGAGGGAGTGGAATAGGCTGCCACGGGAGGTGGTGAGTTCTTCATCAATTGAAATCTTCAAGTGGAAACTGGATAAATATATAGCTGGGATGATCTAGGAAAACCTGCTTTTGTAGGTGGTTGGACTCGATGGCCCTTGAGGTCCCTTCCAACTCAAATAGAAATAGAAAAAAAAAAAAAATAGAATAAGGATATGCATTGGCATGTATCAAATAAATCTTCCGAATACAACAAATATCCCACAGGTTGTTGGTATTTCAATATGAACCCCAAACTTCCAAATTATTATTAACAGACTCAATAATAATAACATAATTTGAACCTACAACACTCTTTATGTTTAATATTTCAACCTTACCCCATCCCATTTGGTAATTTTGTTTGAAAATATTAATGAATACACCATTATCCCAATATTATAATCTTGATAGATGCATACCTGGTGTTCTTTATTCTAAAAATAATTGTTTTCTTGTTTTTAAAAAAAAACCCAGTCCAAATTAATATTACCACCAAAAGAAATGTAAAGAACATATGTTATGCTTGACACACAAACAAAATACTGACAAGTCCAAAAACTGAGTATATGTGATATATCAAGTAAACCTTGCATGCACCAAAACATATATATTCACCTATTGAAATGAATTAAATGGAGGGAAGAACTAATTTATTTTTATTTTATTTTTACAAGAAAGGGTGACGTGTGGTTGTAAGGCCCCTTGCACATAACCTGTGTGCTGGCTGTGTGGCCATGATTAAATGGATGTCTGGCCGTGTTTCCATTGATTGAAAGGGAACCACGGAAGCACGGCCGCAAAACCGGACAGGAATAGGACTTGTCCTGAGTTTTGCAGCCTGGATGGTCGGCCCGCACACTGATTCATGTAATACAGTGGGGAAAAAAAGTATTTAGTGAGCCACCAATTGTACAAGTTCTCACACTTAAAAAAATGAGAGAGGCCTGTAATTGACATCATAAGTAGACCTCAACTATGAGAGACAAAATGAGAAAACAAATCCATAAAATCACATTGTCTGATTTTTAAAGAATTTATTAGAAAATTATGGTGGAAAATAAGTATTTGGTCACCTACAAACAAGCAAGATTTCTGGCTCTCACAGACCTGTAACTTCTTCTTTAAGAGGCTCCTCTGTCCTCCACTCATTACCTGTAGTAATGACACCTGTTTGAAATTGTTATCAGTATAAAAGACACTTGTCCACAACCTCAAACAGTCACACTCCAAACTCCACTATGGTGAAGACCAAAGAGCTGTGGAAGGACAACAGAAACAAAATCGTAGACCTGCACCAGGCTGGGAAGACTGAATCTGCAATAGGCAAGCAGCTTGGTGTGAAGAAATCAACTGTGGGAGCAATAATTAGAAAATGGAAGACATACAAGACCACTGATAATCTCCCTCGATCAGGGGCTCCACGCAAGATCTCACCCCATGGGGTCAAAATGATCACAAGAACAGTGAACAAAAATTCCAGAACCAAGGACCTGCAGAAAGCTGGGACTAATGTAACAAAGGCTACCTTCAGTAACACACTTCACCACCAGGGACTCAGATCCTGCAGTGCCAGACGTGTCCCCCTGCGTAAGCCAGAACACATCCGGGCCCGTCTGAAGTTTGCTATAGAGCATTTGGATGTTCCAGAAGAGTATTGGGAGAATGTCATATGGTCAGATGAAACCAAAATAGAAACACAACACGTCGTGTTTGGAGGAGAGTGAATACTGAGTTGCATCCAAGGAACACCATACCTACTGTGAAGCATGGGGGTGGCAATATCATGCTTTGGGGCTGTTTCTCTGCAAAGGGACCAGGACGACTGATCTGTGTACATGAAAGAATGGGGCCATGTATCATGAGATTTTGAGCGCAAACCTCCTTCCATCAGCAAGAGCATTGAAGATGAAACGTGGCTGGGTCTTTCAGCATGAGATTGATCCCAAGCACACCGCCAGGGCAACGAAGGAGTGACTTCGTAAGAAGCATTTCAAGATCTTGGAGTGGCCTAGCCAGTCTCCAGATCTCAACCCCATAGAAAACCTTTGGAGGGAGTTGAAAATCCGTGTTGCCCAGCGACAGCCCCAAAACATCACTGCATACCAGCAACAGTGTGTGCCAACCTTGTGAAGACTTAAAGAAAACATTTGACTTCTGTCATTTCCAACAAAGGATATATAACAAAGTATTGAGATGAACTTTTGTTATTGATCAAATACTTATTTTCCACCCTAGTTTGCAAATAAATTCTTTAAAAATCAGACAATGCGATTTTCTAGATATGTTTTCTCATTTTGTCTCTCATAGTTGAGGTCTACCTCTGATGTCAATTACAGGGCTCTCTCATCTTTTTAAGTGGGAGAACTTGCACAATTGGTGGCTTACTAAATACTTTTTTTCCCCACTGTACATGGTCATGCGCATGGGCAGACAGAAATGAATGGGTCAGTGGGCTATCTGGGAAAAACCTGGATAGCACACTGACCTGGCACACAGTCGTGTGCAAGGGACCTAATGGACAGTTTTTGTGTAATATATGCCTGCCTTTCATTTTGACTTTTCTCTCTCTTCTCTACATCACTTGTCATCACCCCCTTTAGTGCTGCTACAGGTGCATCTCAATAAATTATAATATCTTTGAAACGTTCATTCATTTCAGTAATTCAGTAATTCAATTCATAATCAGCAGTCTTCCATGATTGTGTGTCCTACTGGAGCAGACTGAGGGACCATTTAAAGGCTTAGGAAACCTTGGCAGGTGACACTCTGAATTTACAATACTGAACTTTTTTACAATATTCAAATTTTCTTAGATTTGGGTTTTCATTAGCTGTAATCCATAATCAACATTTACAGAAATAAAACACTTGAAATAGAACACTCTGTGTGTAAAGAATGTAGAAAATATAGGAGGTCACTTTTTTAAATTTAATTACTGAAATAAATAAACGGTTCAAAGATATTCTAATTTATTGAGATGCACCTGTGTGTATATATAGATATATATATATATATACTAGAAGAAGGACCCGGCTTTGCATCACAGGCAAGACAAACAGGAATACAATGGAAGATAACACCTCAATAGATACTAACACAACTGACCCATCAAAAAAATGAGTTGATTGCTGCAAAGAAAACTCCTATAGGATTGGGAAAGTGTCTATTACTAGGCTTAGTTGCCACAGTGAAAACTGCAGGATTTAGTACCTTATTTTTGAGCACCTTATTGTTGGTAAATAACACTGTCCTAATTGTAATATATATTATATAGAGGCTTGTACGTCATTAAATCAGCATTCTAAACATACATTCATTAATTTATTAATGTAGGATGCAGGCCACATCTGCCATGAGGCAAGATGAGTATCGTGCCTCAGGTGGCGGATTGCCAATTCCCTGAGGGGGCGGCACTGAAAGTATTTGTTAGGCAAACCTGGTCTCATGAAGTTCACTCAGTGGTTTTGTTTAGACCGAATACATCCGAAACGGAACTACCATTATCACGCTGGTGTCATGATGTATAATGACCCTAATGTAACCCACTTGACCAATGAGACCCAATCACAGGCCACAGCAGTCTCTGACATCATTCATGATGTCTCTGAGATTGGAAGACACCTAAAGACTGGTGCTGGAGCCCAAGGGAGGTGAGTAACACTGTTAAATCACTTCCCCTGGGATTCCAGTGAAGAGATCCCAGAGTATAATAATAGCTATAATAACACAAATTTGGGGTTTCGCCAAAACTGAAATTTTAGGAAAATTAATAATGAATAAACTTTTCATTCCTTACTCACTCCCAAGGTGCAGGTGCCATTCACAGACCTTAGTGCAGATGACCTGGCCACTTATTTCCAGGACAAAATTGATAAGTTCCATCAGGAAATAACTGCCCAATCCCCAGGTGGCATTGATCCACTCACGAACCGCACTTCAGACTGTCCATTCTCCTCTTTTGAACCTGTTACAGAAAAGGAAGTAGTGACCCTTTCCCCTCAAACCTTCTCCAATCTCTATAATTTGCTGTCACGGCTTACATTACTAAAATATTTAATCTCTCTCTCTCTTCTGAAATTTTCCCATCCTCTTTCAAACATGCTGTCATAACCCCGCTATTAAAGAAATCCTCCCTTGACCAGTCCTGTGTTGCTACCTATCGACCTGTCTCTATCCTCCCCTTCATCTCTAAATTCTTGTAACGCTTGGTCTATTCTTGTTCGATACGCTATCTTTCTGCTAACTCTCTTCTTGACCCCTTACAATCTGGCTTCCGTACTCGGCACTCTACTGAAACAGCCCTCACAAAAGTCTCCAACGATCTCCTGAAGGCTAAATCCAAGGGTGACTTCTCTCTTCTTATTCTTCTGGATCTCTCAGCAGCATTTGACACTGTTGACCATCAACTCCTCCACACTATGCTCCGCTCAGTCGGCCTCATAGACACGGCGCTCTCCTGGTTCTCCTCTTATCTCTCTGACCGCACTTTCAGTGTATCATTTGCGGGCTCTGTTTCTTCCCCTTGTCGTTGGGGTTCCTCAGGGCTTGGTCCTAGGCCCCCTGCTCTTCTCTCTCTACACAGCCCTCATTGGACAAACCATCACCAGATTTGGCTTACGGTACCATCTTTATGATGTTGACACCCAATTATACACATCTTCCCTTGACATCACCCCTGCACTAATACAGAACACCAGTGACTGTCTCTCTGCTGTCTCAAATATCATGTCTTTGCTCTATATGAAACCGAATCTCTCAAAGACTGAACTACTGCTGTTTCCACCATCTAATAGATCTGTCCCTGATATCTCAGTTGCAGTCTCCGGCCTTACTATAACTCCTAGACAGCATGTCCACTGCCTCGGGGTTATGTTTGACTCAGACCTTTCCTTCACGCCCCCCCCATATCCAATCACTCGCACGCTCATGTCATCTCCACCTCAAAAACATCTCCAGAATACGCCCTTTCCTTACCAGAGATACACTAAAGACACTTATTGTTGCCCTGATTCACTCCCGCCTTGACTACTGTAACTCCTTACTAATCGGTCTTCTCCTTACTAAACTCTCCCCTCTACAATCTATTCTGAATGCAGCGGCCAGGCTCATCTATCAGTCTAGACACTACAGCGATGCCTCCGGTCTGTGTCAGTCACTACATTGGCTGCCTATTCAAACAGAATACAATATAAACTTATCACCCTCATCCACAAGGCTCTCCATAATGCTGCACCTCCCTACATTTCCTCCCTCATCTCTATCTATCGCTAAACCCGTGCTCTCCGTTCACTCAATGACCTAAGACTAATATCCTCTTTTATCATAACCTCCCACACTCGTATACAAGACTTCTCCCGAGTTGCACCACTCTGCATTCTCTGGAATGCTCTATCCCGGACAATCAGATTAACTCCCAATTTCTACAGCTTCAAGCGCAAACTAAAGACATATCTTTTCAGACAGGCCTATCACAATTCCTAATGTAAACTCTTCCGTAGTTAGAATCCCTAAAATGAACCCTCCTCTGTTCACGCTCCCACATTACCCCACAGGATATGATGCCGTTTCAGACTAACTTTATATGTCCAGGCACCATCTGCACGTTAAAGGACACGACTGGTGACGGCTCATATAGCTTTATATATGTGTAATGACAGTAACATCTATTACAAAATTGTCTGAATATTGTATAAGTAATGCTATCTCCGATGCTGCCCCTGCTATCTCTTGTGTCTACCTCAGTCCCATTGTGTGAATTTACTATTTCTTTGTAATATATCTTTTTTGTCTGTACTTGAACTCTACAAATTGTACAGTGCTGCAGAATATGTTGGCGCTATATAAATAAAATGTATTATTATTGAAAACCACTAGCCACTATGGGAAGTTATACTGTGTGGAGGGGCCACTATGGGATACTTTACTTTGTGGAGAGGCTATTGTGAGATTTTATACTGTGTAAAGGGGCCACTATGGGACATTATATTGTGTGACGAGGCCACTATCGGACATTATTCTTGAAGGGGTTTTCCAGGAATTGGACAAACTCCGATGTCCACCACAGCCTGTTTGATCACGTGCAAGCAAGGAGCATACAAGTGACTTCCCTCTCCTCTGCCATGGGCACCAATACACTACTGTGCATATACCTTGCTTCACTCTGGGTGGATAGAAAGCTAGTTTGAATAAGGGGCAGTGTTTCATGGTTATTGGCGGCTCTGGGTATTTAATTTTCTGGGGCTAGAAAATCCCAGAGAACTGCCCCGATGTAAAAAATAGCTGTATGCAAAACAATTAATTGAGTGCTTTATATTGTGATGCTAAAGTTATCTTCTTTCATTCCCATTTGTTTGCAGCTAAAGATAGATGAATTTGAATCTAATGTAAATGAAATCAAGGATCCTTATCCTTCTGCAGACTTTCCAGGTGAGATATTTTTCTTACATATGTTTTCTTGAAAGCCTTAAAGCATACCACCAGTTATAAACAACAAAATTTATAGTTAGAAACAGTTATAAACAAGCATAAATTAATACTACAGGTGAATATATAAAAATAATTGCAATATAACTTATTAAAGAATTATGTTTTAACCACTTTTCAGGCTTATTAGAGTTATTTTCTACACACAAATCTATGAAGAGGGTAGAGTGAGGAGTATGCTGCTGGAAAACACACACAAAAAATACTGCTGCTATACTCTGCTACTCTGTGAGTGAGAGATAGCTGTTTTGATATGGTACTACACTGCACAGAATGAGGCAATAAATCAGTCAACCAGCCAGTAGTTGCCTTCTCCATAGAGTTCAGTGTGTGAGCTGGATATGGAGACAAACTGATTAAGGAGGAGGAGAGTATCTTATTTATAGGAAAAGAAAACCGATTTCTGTAATAAGATATATAAAAAAGTTTCTTAAAAAAGAAAAATGCATTCTAGTGCCACCTTTTCGAATTCCTTGTTTTTCTTTGAAACCTAGAGACATTTGTCTGGGATTAAAGCCAAATCAAAACATATTTTCCAAAAGAAAAAGATCCATCTGGTTTGGCTTTGATATAGTACCCCTTCTGACCCTCGTCAATAACCTCTCAGTCAGCCAAACCAGTACCCTACTTCAAAATCATGTGAGTAATAACCCTAAAACAGCTGTCTGTGGATGGGTCTCTTTTCCTTTGTTTTGATTTTGCTTCAATCCCAGATAATGTCTCTGGGTTTCCTAGAAAACCAGGCATTGATATATAGGGAGCTAACTTCCAAAAGGTTGATGCTAGAGTTTTCCTTGCTCCATCAAGGAGAAATTATCTGCATGTTCCTTTCACAGAATCCCTAGTAGAGCATACATGTCCTGTTAAAGTCTATACACTGCAAGGTGGCTTGCAAAGGCTATATCTTCCTAAGGAGATATAGTGACCCACGTTGATGACCTCTCACATAGCCAAACCAGTACCCTATGTAGAAAGGCAGAAGGTAAAATAGTGGATGGTAGATACCTTCTGCTAAGGTAGCTGGTATCTGTGAAATAACTGGCTGGAGTCTGGGTCCGAGTTTTGGAAGTTGTTGCAGACCCGAGCCTATACTCCAGTCAGGGTCTTGCTGGGTGCAGCTTTGAAGAGATAAAACTGCCCAAAAGGAAGGGGTGTGGTGGTCTCTTCTGGGTGACGCTGTGAAGCTGAAACATACAGTCATGGCCAAAAGTTTTGAGAATGACACAAATATTATATTTTCACATGATCTGCTGCCCTCTGGTTTTATGTGTGTTTGTCAGATGTTTTTATCACATACAGAAATATAATTGCATTCATATTATGAGTAACAGAAGCTTATATTGACAGAATGAGTTAATGCAGCAAGTCAATATTTGCAGTGTTGACCCTTCTTCTTCAGGACCTCTGCAATTCTCCCTGGCATGCTCTCAATCAACTTCTGGACCAAATCCTGACTGATAGCAGTCCATTCTTGCAGAATCAATGCTTTAATTTTGTCTGAATTTGTTGGTTTTTGTTTGTCCACCCGTCTCTTGATGATTGACCACAAGTTCTCAATGGGATTAAGATCTGGGGAGTTTCCAGGCCATGGACCCAAAATCTCTATGTTTTGTTCCCTGAGCCATTTAGTTATCACCTTTGCTTTATGGGAAGGTGCTCCATCATGCTGGAAAAGGCATTGTTGAGCGCCAAACTGCTCTTGGACGGTTGGGAGAAGTTGCTCTTGGAGGACATTCTGGTACCATTCTTTATTCATGGCTGTGTTTTTAGGCAAGACTGTGAGAGAGCCGATTCCCTTGGCTGAGAAGCAACCCCACACATGAATGGTTTCAGGATGCTTTGCAGTTGGCATTAGACAAGACTGGTGGTAGCGCTCACCTCTTCTTCTCCGAATAAGCTGTTTTCCAGATGTTCCAAACAATCGAAAAGGGGATTCATCAGAGAAAATTACTTTACCCCAGTCCTCAGCAGTCCACTCCCTGTACCTTTTGCAGAATATCAGTCTGTCCCTGATGTTTTTTCTGGAGAGAAGTGGCTTCTTTGCTGCCCTCCTTGAGACCAGGCCTTGCTCCAAGAGTCTCCGCCTCACAGTGCGTGCAGATGCACTCACACCTGCCTGCTGCCATTCCTCAGCAAGCTCTGCACTGCTGGTAGCCCGATCCCGCAGCTGAAACACTTTTAAGAGACGGTCCTGCCGTTTCCTGGTCTTTCTTGGGCGCCCTGGAGCCTTTTTGGCACCAATGGAACCTCTCTCCTTGAAGTTCTTGATGATGCGATCTCAGTTAACAATCTTTCTAGCTGCAATACTCTTCCCAGTTAGGTCATTTTTGTGCAGTGCAATGATGACTGCACGTGTTTCTTTAGAGATAACCATGGTTAACAGAAGAGAAACAA
Source organism: Leptodactylus fallax (assembly GCA_947044405.1). Classification (NCBI taxonomy): domain Eukaryota; kingdom Metazoa; phylum Chordata; class Amphibia; order Anura; family Leptodactylidae; genus Leptodactylus; species Leptodactylus fallax. Next base: position 7,725,861 of record CAMRHE010000007.1, on the reverse strand, counting down.
TGATGGCAAGCACCAGCCTCCTTTTAAAGTGTCCAGTGGTGTCATTCTTACTTAATCATGACAGATTGATCTCCAGCCCTGTCCTCATCAACACCCACACCTGTGTTAATGGAGCAATCACTGAAACGATGTTAGGTGGTCCTTTTAAGGCAGGGCTGCAATGATGTTGAAATGTGTTTTGGGGGATAAAGTTCATTTTCTAGGCAAATATTGACTTTGCAAGTAATTGCTGTTAAGCTGATCACTCTTTATAACATTCTGGAGTATATGCAAATTTCCATTAGAAAAACTGAAGCAGTAGACTTTGTAAAAATTAATATTTGTATCATTCTCAAAACTTTTGGCCATGACTGTACACTGCCTTGTGTGGAGGACAGACGCCTAACGTATCCTTTTTGCATTGGTGAGCTCTGTTGACCTGTTTTGTACCTGAAAATAAGGACGGTTTATGTTTTCCTGATTTGTTCATTTATGCTGAAGCAAGCTGTTTTTGATTTGGACTGTATGAACTGTTGGCGCCTCCATGCGCCTGTCTTACATGGTAACAAGCCCACTCTGAAGGTCCCTTGTTTACATATGGTGGAGGATGCAGGCAGTGCTGCCGTTGCTAGGGGCAACCACGTGCTAGTTTAAAAGTACCAAGCTGTGAATGTCTTGGGTGAAGTCTGCTACAACACTAAAGGACGACACCGAGGCCATGGACAAGTTGGTCAAACAACTAGCGCAGTCTAATGTCCAGCAGCAGGAAAAAAACTGCTTGCTAGCAGAGCAAATGGCAGCACTTAGAGAAAGGGTGAGTGCACAGCGAGTGGTGCCGGTAACTGCTTCTCCTTCTGTGCCTTGCCTGATGTCCTGAAGAAAGTTTGTGCATCACTACAGAAAATTAATTCTGAGGATGATGTAGAGGCCTACCTAACTATCTTTGAACGGACTACTGACAGAGAGAAGTTACCCTTGGAACAGTGGGCTGAAGTACTGGCTCCATACCTAACAGGTGAACCACAAAAAGCCTACTATGATCTGACTGTTCAGGATTCCAAAGGCTGTAGAAAATTAAAAGCTGAGATACTAGCTCGCCAGGGGGTCAGCGTGGCAGTCCAGGCCAAGCGAGTACAACAGTGGGTTTTTCGCCAGGAAAAGCCCCCATGATTCCAAATGTACAACCTTTTCCACCTGGTCCGCAAGTGGTTACAGCCAGAGGCTCTTACACCAGAGCAGATGGTGGAAAGAGTAGCCATGGACCGGTATGTGCATGCTCTCCCTGTTCTGCTGCACCACTGGGTTGTCTGGGGAAACCCCCAAAACGCAGACAACCTGGTCGACTTCGTTGAGAGATATTCTACAGCAGAGAGTTTTGTCTTACGACCCATGAGAGAGAAAACTTTTCTGCTGAGTCCCAAGGCTCAACATGAGACCAGTAAAAGGAGGAATAAATCAGCTGAGGAGCCGAAGTCAGCTCCTGGATACAAGCAAGTGGAGGAACTGGAGAACACTTCCAAACCACCGCCTCGTCAGCTAGTCTGCTGGAGGTGTCACACTCCAGGTCATATTGTGGCTCATTGTCCCATGAAGGCGAAGCCCATGGACTGTAGTGCGGCTTGTCGTTGCTACATGATTCCACACCCAGTGTGCAGTGCTGTGCCGTCTAACCCTGGCAGACCCAGGAGTGTCAGGTCACTTTTAATGGCACCAAAGCACTCCTTGACTCAGGAAGTTTGGTGACTTTGGCCAGAGACAAGTTATCCCCTGTCGTGTGTGACCCTGGAAAAGGTGTGGGAATTGTGTATGTCCATGAGAATGTCAAGAATTTTCCTATGGCTCACACAAGCATAGAGACTATGTGTGGCAAAGTATCCCACCAAGTGGGCGTCGTAAAGAACCTATTATATGAAATTATTATAGGACAGGACTTTCCTTTGTTTTGGGACCTGTGGGATAGGCTGACGTTCCCTCATGTAAAAATGTTTTCCCCAGATAGTGGTGTACCTTCAGAGGCTGTATCTCTAGAAAATTGTTTGCACAGCAATCTGGTTGAGGTAAATACCCATATAACAGATGATGTTCCTCTGGCGGTGTTGGTAGGGGAGGAGGCTGACACCACAGACACGGAACCAGTCTTCCCAGACCTTGAAGTGTCAAGGGTTAATTTTGGGACCGCGCAGTTGCAAGATCCCACCCTGAAAACCGCATTAGAAAATGTGACAGTCCTAAATGGTGTGGTGCAGGAGCCAGGCGCCGATCAGTGGTATGCTTTCTTTGAGGTACATGACAATCTGCTATATCGGGTTACCAAGGCAAATGGTGAGATTGTGGAACAGTTAATAGTTCCTAGACCTTACAGGAAAATGGTATTCAGTATGGCCCATTCGTATGTGTTAGGGGGACACCTTATTACAGATAAGACCAGGGAACGGATCTTCCAGAGATTCTATTGACCAGGTCAGTACTAGAGCCCCCACTGTGGAAAGCAATTTCCTGGCTAAGTGGCAGGGGCCTTTTGAGATCCATGGGAAAGTTGGGGAAGTAAACTATAAGGTTATGTTGTGGGGAGGGGTATGATTAAACCCCAGAACAATAAAGTAGACGCCATACAAAATTGGCCCCGTCCGCTCACAAAAAAAACAGGTGAGGGCTTTTTTTAGGTATTGTAGGCTATTACTGGCGATTTGTGCCTAACTTCGCCAGTATGGCGGCACCTTTGTCAGACCTCACTAAGGGAAAAAACTTGGTGATGGTTCGATGGTCACCAGAGGCAGAAAGGGCCTTTCAAGATCTAAAAATAGCCCTTTGTAGACAGCCAATCTTAATAGCCCGGGATTTCTCAAAGTACTTCATATTCCAAACGGATGCCTCAGAGGTTGGCTTAGGAGCTGTCATGTCACAGGAGGTTAATGGGGAACAACATCCTGTTATGTACAGTACAGACCAAAAGTTTGGACACACCTTCTCATTCCAAGAGTTTTCTGTATTTTCATGACTATAAAAATTGTAGATTCACACTGAAGGCATCAAAACTATGAATTAACACATGTGGAATTATATATTTAACAAAAATGTGTGAAACAACTGAAAATATGTCTTATATTCTAGGTTCTTCAAAGTAGCCACCTTTTCCTTTGATTACTGCTTTGCACACTCTTGGCATTCTCTTGATGAGCTTCAAGAGGTAGTCACCTGAAATGGTCTTCCAACAGTCTTGAAGGAGTTCCCAGAGATGCTTAGCACTTGTTGGCCCTTTTGCCTTCACTCTGCGGTCCAGCTCACCCCAAACCATCTCGATTGGGTTCAGGTCTGGTGACTGTGGAGGCCAGGTCATCTGGCATAGCACCCCATCACTCTCCTTCTTGGTCAAATAGCCCTTACATAGTCTGGAGGTGTGTTTGGGGTCATTGTCCTGTTGAAAAATAAATGATGGTCCAACTAAACGCAAACCGGATGGAATAGCATGCCGCTGCAAGATGCTGTGGTAACCATGCTGGTTCAGTATTCCTTCAATTTTGAATAAATCCCCAACAGTGTCACCAGCAAAGCCCCCCCACACCATCACACCTCCTCCTCCATGCTTCATGGTGGGAACCAGGCATGTAGAGTTCATTCGTTCACCTTTTCTGCGTCGCACAAAGACACGGTGGTTGGAACCAAAGATCTCAAATTTGGACTCATCAGACCAAAGCACAGATTTCCACAGGTCTAATGTCCATTCCTTGTGTTCTTTAGCCCAAACAAGTCTCTTCTGCTTGTTGCCTGTCCTTAGCAGTGGTTTCCTAGCAGCTATTTTACCATGAAGGCCTGCTGCACACAGTCTCCTCTTAACAGTTGTTGTAGAGATGTGTCTGCTGCTAGAACTCTGTGTGGCATTGACCTGGTCTCTAATCTGAGCTGCTGTTAACCTGAGATTTCTGAGGCTGGTGACTCGGATGAACTTATCCTCCGCAGCAGAGGTGACTCTTGGTCTTCCTTTCCTGGGGCGGTCATCATGTGAGTCAGTTTCTTTGTAGCGCTTGATGGTTTTGGCCACTGCACTTGGGGACACTTTCAAAGTTTTCCCAATTTTTCGGACTGACTGGCCTTCATTTCTTAAATGATGGCCACTCGTTTTTCTTTACTTAGCTGCTTTTTTTCTTGCCATAATACAAATTCTAACACTCCATTCAGTAGGACTATCAGCTGTGTATCCACCTGCCAAGAGTGTGCAAAGCAGTAATCTAAGCAAAAGGTGGCTACTTTGAAGAACCTAGAATATAAGACATATTTTCAGTTGTTTCACACTTTTTTGTTAAGTATATAATTCCACATGTGTTAATTCATAGTTTTGATGCCTTCAGTGTGAATCTACAATTTTTATAGTCATGAAAATACAGAAAACTCTTGGAATGAGAAGGTGTGTCCAAACTTTTGGTCTGTACTGTATCTAAGCCGAAAGCTAACCCCAGGCGAGAGGAATTATTCTATTGTCAAAAGGGAGTGTCTGGCTGTAAAGTGGGCTTTAGACTCCCTGAGGTATTACTTGCTGGGAAGAAAATTTAGACGGGTCTCAGATCACACTCCAGTCTGGGTCTTGCTGGATGCATCTTTGAAGAGCTAAAACTGCCCAAAAGGAAGGGGTGTGGTGGTCTCTTCTGGGTGAAGCTGTGAAGCTGAAACAGTGAAACACACACTGCCTTGTGTGGAGGACAGACGTCTAACATATCCTGTTGCATTGGTGAGCTCTGTTGACCTGCTGTTGACCTGTTTTGTACCTGAGAAGGACGGTTTATGTTTTCCTGATTTGTTCATTTATGCTGAAGCAAGCTGTTTTTGAGTTGGACTGTATGAACTGTTGGCAATAAAACTGCACGTGTGAACTGCTACCCCACCTCCATGCGCCTGTCTTACATGGTAACAAACACACTCTGAAGGTCCCGTGTTTACACTTGCTTTGCAATGATAAATATGAATAACCCCAAAACTGCTATCTGTGGATTGGTTTCTTTACCAGAGATGTTTTGGCTTTATTCCCAGTGTCTCTAGGTTTCCTAAAAAGCCAGACATTAATCTTTTAATAGCTGCCTTCAAAATGGTAGCGCTAGAGTGAATTTTACTTTTTCCATCAAGGAAAACTTTATTCCATACTCCTTTCCCAGAATTCCTAGTATAGCATGCATAGTTTGTTAGACTATACACTGCCAGGTGACCTGCAAAGGCAGTCTCCCTAAGGAGACATAATACTAGAGATGGGCGAATCCGCTCATAACGAGCCAAATTTGTCCCAAATATTTCAAATTGTTAAATTTTTTACAAAACTGAACAAATGGAGATTTGGCTCAGGCAAACTAAAAGCATCATGATCACCAATCACAGGCCTCAGTCATGACCCTGGGCCACTGACATCACAGAAGAGAGCCAGATGTCACAAGGAAAGTGCCAAACACCGCAAGGAGGAAGTTGAGTATGAATGTTTTTTTTTTGTTTTTTTTTACACCTCCAATGGGCCTCCGTCTATTATACTCTGGGATACAGACCCCAGAGTATAATAATGTCACTTTTCATTAAGTCGGAGTTTAAAATAACTTCAGCTGTGTTTTCCTTAGAGAGCTAGAAATTTGTCCATCTCTACATAGTCCTGACCAAAGTTTCTTATATTGAAATGCACTTTTCATTAACAATATACCTGGAGGTATGCTTTAAATCAATTCTAGTGAACATGCTATTGAACTTTCTTGTTTCATAAAACCAGATATTCAGTTAAGATGCCTCACATTTTATAAACTTCATGAAATGAATATCATCATATAATTTATTTATACGCGGATAATAAGATTGTATATTTTATCTCAAATCAGAATTTTGTGATATTTCAAAAGGACATGTAGGGAACTGCCATTTCTACTAGTATATAATGTATCTGGCTTCTTTGCCCCTGCAGTTTGGCTTCAGAGACCCCAGGCATTTAGTGCAAGTTTTGTTTTGTAAATACAGTGAGTCAGACACATGTGAGGCAGAGCTGCTGGGGGGAGAGATGTGAGCAGAGCTGCTGAGACAGACATGTTATGTCTGGGGGAGTCTAAGAGCCACTTGTTCCTCTTTACTTCACAGTATATAGTTAGGTATGTGTTACCCCCTATATACTCACAGGACCTAGCTAGTAACCATAGTTAGGGATCCATATATATATACAGTTCAGGGCAGTGATAGGTTAGGCTTCCGAAGGCCAACTAGCTAGTTAGAGGCCCGGTGGCACTAGTAGTTTAGCTGGCAGGTTAAGGACTCAGTGTTAGGGTAGTCAGGCCTGCATCTACTGCCGTCACCGTCGCCCTGTTTGCTGCCTGTGAAGAATCTCACCATCATCATCATCTCCTGATCGGCTGTCTGTCATCTCCTGGAAGAATCCGAGGATCCACAGTCATCCACAGGGGCCCCTGCATCTCTTCTGTTGCCTGGAGGTATTGTGCACCGGACTCTTGCTATATATCTATATATATACCCGGGTATATAACCTAAGACGGTTGAGGACTTGCTGGTTGTTGTAGTATTGCTGTGTTCTGAGTATATTTTATGTATGTATTATTACCCTGTTGATTCTTATAAAGCTACTGTTATAACCTTATGTGGTATCTGTATGTATTCTTCAGACTGTGAGATTAGTACAGTGATCCTTGTTAAGGCTACTAACTGTACTTCATGGGTAAGTCCCAGGAAGAGATCCTCCCTGTAATACAGAGGCTCTATCCTGGGTGGAGGCACTGATATATTTCATATATGTTCCCACTCTTCCCTTCAGCGAAGGCTTCAGGTCCCATTATACACACAGGTCAGCGCCAGAGTCTGTTGCGGGAGGGATAATACTCATACCCCCCCCAAATAGGGCTACATTTGGAGGCACTGCTGAGATTTAGAAGTGGGAATAGTCATTGATATGGAGAAGCGATATAGCTCAGAGGGGAACCTCCCACTAGCTACTACATGGGATTACCGACCTCCTGTTCCTCCCCTGGTTCAGGTAAAGGAAGAACCCCGCTCAGCCAGTTACCCCCCCCAGTATGGCCGTCGCTAGCAGTTCCTCTAGTGACAGTGCTATTAGCACTTTAGCCAGGCTGACTGAAATGTTAGCTCAGGGCCTGCAGGCCACTCACTACAAGAAACTAAAGGTATTCTCTGGTAATGTCCCAGTACCACAAGGGGAGGAAAACTTTGAGATATGGAAAGAACATACTCTCCAATGCCTGAAGGAATGGTCTTGCTCTGAAGAAGGCAAGCGGCAGCGTATCAGTGAAAGTTTGCGGTCTCCTGCTGCAGAATTGATCCGCTTGTACAGAGACTCTCATGAAGGAGTGAATGCATTGGACTATATACAAGTACTGTCTGATCACTTTGAGCCATACTATGACCTTGCCCAGATGGTTGCTGATTACCGAATGGTTCGTCAAAAAGAAGGGGAAAATGTCTCTACTTTTATTAACCGTTTACAGCTACTTCTTTCACGTCTGGTGTACCACGCAGCTATATCTACTTCAGAGGTAGACGCTATGAGAACCAGTCAGTTGGTGAGAGGGTTACAACCTCATCATCCTCTTGCTCAAGTACTCAAGGTCTTACTATCTGATAGAGTCCTTCCATTTCCTGACTTAATGAAGTTAGTGAAGAAACAAGAAGCTGACATTAGTTTTAGTACCCCTAAGAAAGCGAAAAGCATCTCTAAAGAAGATGTTGTTCCTAATTCAAACAAGGACAAACCAGCGGAGCGGTCAGAACTTAGACAGTCCGCCACTCCACCCACTGCCACTCAATGGAGGAAGGATGCTAGAACCTGTTATAAATGTGGTCAGACGGGCCATACTGCCAGACAGTGTACGGAGGACAGTGAGGGATTGAGACACAGTGCTGTCTTCTCTATTCAGAATCAAAGACACCGAAGGAAGGCGGGCCGAGTAAAGACCAGAGGCGCTATCGCGGGCTCCAGGTCCGTTGTCAAAGTCACTGTCAATGGTCATGCCGCTCCTGCCCTGTTTGATACAGGATCTCAAGTGACCCTGATTTATCGCTCGTTCTACCAAAAGTATCTGAGGGATATACCTCTTCAGTCTACAGGACAAATGAAATTGTGGGGGCTTAATTCAGGATCATATCCTGTAGATGGCAGCCTACAAGTAGTTATAGCTGTCCCTGAATTAGAAGATCAGAGTGTCGCTCCCATGAAGATTACGGCTCTTGTCTGTCCTGATACAGGGGATTCTTGTGCAGCTCCTGTGATACTTGGCTCTAATTGTCCCGCAGTGCATTATGCTTTTCAGAAGTTTCTTGGAAGAGATTGGAACCCTGCAGCTCAGCTGGTGAATATATCTTCTGATCTTAGAGAACTCTGTGATGCCCTGTCTACTGGCTATCGACATGGAATGGTATATCATATCGGTGAGAGAACCGTGGAAGTTCCTGCCGGCGGGGAGAGAGTCCTGAGAGTAGCCTCCAGCATTGCTCCCGATTTGCTTGAAGGGGGGAGTTATGTCCTTATGGAAACCCCTGAAGAAATGATTAACCAGAATGGCTGGATGGTGATCCCAGAGAGAAAGGACTGGAGAAATAAAGTGGAGTTATCTACCTGTGTGACAGTGAGGAACTGTTCACCGCATCCGATTGTAATTGGACCATACCAGAATGTGGCCCACTGCTACCCTGTGCTTGGAGTAAATCCATACGCTGAAGTGTGCAGGATTCAAATCCGAGATGCAATCCCTAATCTCAATCTTGACTTGAGTGATCCACATTTACCAGAGGCCTGGAATCAGCGACTGACACAGAAGTTGTCTGAATTATCGGAAGTGTTCTCCATGGATGATATGGATGTAGGTTGTGCTAAAAGTGCTCAACACACTTTCCGATTGACCGATTCTACTCCCTTCCGGGAGCGACCACGGAGAGTTGCTCCAAAGGATGTTGATGAGTTAAGACAGACTCTACAGCAAATGAAAGGTCAGGGGATCATTGTGGACAGTAAGAGCCCCTATGCCTCACCTATTGTGGTGGTAAGAAAAAAATCTGGAGCAATTCGCCTATGTGTGGATTACAGAACTCTGAACCGGAGAACCTTATCTGATCAGTATACACTGCCGAGAATTGAAGAAGCTCTGGAAGCTCTGAATGGAAACTGTTGGTTCACAGTGCTGGACCTAAGATCGGGATACTATCAAGTCCCAATGGCACCTGAGGATCAGGAAAAGACAGCCTTCATATGCCCCTTGGGTTTCTTTCAGTTCACTCGTATGCCGCAAGGTACAAAAGGTGCGCCAGCAACGTTCCAAAGGTTGATGGAAAGAGTGTTAGGTGATTTAGTGCCCCGGGAATGCCTTGTATATCTTGATGACATTATTGTGTTTGGAAAGACGCTGGAAGAACATGAAGAACGACTCATGAGAGTACTCCATCGCTTAAAAGAAGAGGGGCTGAAGGTGTCGGCTGACAAATGCAAATTTTGTAGATCTTCGGTCACTTATGTAGGTCATATTGTTTCTGCTGAAGGAGTTGCTACCGATCCTGGTAAGATTGAAGCTGTGGTGAATTGGCCCCGACCGCAAAATATTACGGAGTTGCAATCTTTCTTGGGGTTTTGTGGATTCTATCGACGATTTGTGGAAGGATATTCAAAAATTGCTCGAGCCCTCCTCGACCTGTTGAAGAGTGATGCAGGAGATCCGGGAAAGAAGAAAGGGTCTTCCAAAAGCCTTTTTGGCGATAGGTGGACTGCGGATTGTGAAGAAGCATTTAAGTTGTTGAAGAAGAAATTGACAGAAGCTCCCGTTCTGGCTTATGCTGATGCACATAAGCCATATGTGCTACATGTAGATGCCAGCTTTGAAGGATTAGGTGGCGTGCTGCACCAAGAATACCCAGCCGGGTTACGGCCCATAGCTTTCATAAGTCGAAGTCTTTCTCCCAGCGAGAAAAATTATCCAGTACATAAATTGGAGTTTTTGGCGCTCAAGTGGGCCATTGTTGATAAATTACATGACTATTTATACGGAGCCACGTTTGAAGTAAGAACAGACAACAATCCACTGACATACGTTTTGTCAACCGCTAAACTCGATGCTACAGGACATCGCTGGTTGGCAGCTTTATCCAACTACCAATTCACACTCAAGTATAAATCGGGGCCTAAGAACATTGGGGCAGATGCTCTATCAAGACGGCCTGGATTACCTAGTCCGGAAGTAGTGGATGAATGGGAAGAAGTGCCAAGTCCTGGAGTAGGAGCTTTGTGTGCCATGGCTGCTGTAGTTGAAGACCGAGTAGCCTTTTCTGAAACTCGGCTTATTGACTCTATTGGGGGAGGTCCCGAAGCTGTACCAGACATGTTTGCCTACCCTGCCGCTTTAGGATCCTTTGAGAGTTGTTCTATATCTTCAAAGCGAATGATCTGGAGTCAAAAGACTGATCCTTTAATTGGACCTCTTTATCAAGCAGTGAGTTCTCAAGACAGAGAAATGTTAAAGACATCCCTACCCTCTGAATGCAGTCAACTTCTACGAGATTGGGAGAAGTTTGAAATAGACAATGGCCTACTTTATCGTGTGGTGCTGTATCATGATCACCCTGGAAGGCGCCAACTAGTTATTCCAAGCTGCTTTCAGAAGATGATTTTCCGAAGTCTGCATGATTATCATGGTCATTTGGGACCTGAGAAGACTTATGGCCTAATACAAGACCGATTCTACTGGCCCAAAATGAGAGATACCGTGACTCGTCTGTGTAGGTGCTGTCGCAGATGTTTGCAGAGGAAGACTGTCCCGGTTCGAGCGGCCTTCATGGGACACTTGAAGAGTTCGGGCCCCATGGATCTTGTCTGCATAGACTTCCTTTGTATTGACAACGACTCCAGAGGATTTGGAAATGTATTGGTGGTGACTGATCACTTCACACGATATGCTCAAGCCTTTCCGACTAAGGATCAAAAAGCAGTCACTGTTGCAAGAGTGCTTTGGGAAAAGTATTTTATCCATTATGGCTTACCACACCGGTTGCATTCTGATCAAGGCCGGGATTTTGAGAGTAACCTGATCAAAGAGTTACTTCAGTTGTTGAACATCCGCAAAAGTCGGACGACGCCTTACCATCCAGAGGGAGATGCCCTTCCTGAAAGATTTAACAGGACTTTACTTGATATGCTTGGTACCTTACGAATTGAGGATAAGAGATCCTGGAGTAGAAAAGTGGAGGCTATGGTGCATGCCTATAATAGTACAAGGCACGAGAGCACAGGATATTCACCATACTTTCTGATGTTTGGAAGAGAGCCTAGGCTACCTATTGACATCTTGTTGGGAGTCTCTACCGATGGTATCAGTCATCGAGATCATTACCGATACGTGGCACGTTTGAAAGAAACGCTTAAGAGTGCTTATCAGCTGGCTGAGGAAAATGCAGCCAAAGTGAATGAAGGAAATAAAAGGAGATTTGATCTTCGAGTAAGATACCGAGAATTGAACCCTGGGGACCATGTTCTGCTACGGAATTTGGGAGCATCTGCAAAACATAAGCTGGCTGATCGATGGCGGAGTGAACTCTTTACAGTGGTAGATCGGTTGCCTGGAATACCAGTCTACAAGATAAAAGGACGGGACGGGAGGATCAGGACTTGGCATAGAAATCATTTGTTGCCTGTACCTCAGATTGATGGTATGGATATCTCCAATGATGGCTCGGCCTGCGATTCTCCACAGTCCTTAGCCGATATTCCACCTGACCTTCCTGAAACTCCTGAGAGTGATTGGACTGTGGCTCCTGAAGTTCCTAGATCACCAGTATCTTCTCCTTCAGGGAGACCTATGAACCCTCAAACTCCAGAATTCGTACCTAGATCTGTGTCTACAGATGAGCAGGGATCTAGCTCTCCTACGCCACCAGCACCATCCCCTCCCATGGCAGACAACCCTAGTTTAGGGCCTGGACATGCTAGTTTACCTCAGAGAGAGGTACGGAGAGGAGAGAGAATTAGACACCCTCCACCTATACTGACATATGATAGTTTGGGGGACCCCAGATTTACTACTCAGCCTCATTTATACCATGCTTGGGTGGGTGCAGTGTCCACTTTGGTCAATATGTTACCAATTTTCGCTCCTGCTGGCATGTATACCTATTAACCTGTTGTGACTCTGTAAATGCAAAAGCAACCATATTGATATTGTCATTGGTAATGTTGACTGTATACTATGACTTTGTATGTCTTTGACGTGACGTAAAGATTTCACCAGAGGGAGAGTGTAGGGAACTGCCATTTCTACTAGTATATAATGTATCTGGCTTCTTTGCCCCTGCAGTTTGGCTTCAGAGACCCCAGGCATTTAGTGCAAGTTTTGTTTTGTAAATACAGTGAGTCAGACACATGTGAGGCAGAGCTGCTGGGGGGAGAGATGTGAGCAGAGCTGCTGAGACAGACATGTTATGTCTGGGGGAGTCTAAGAGCCACTTGTTCCTCTTTACTTCACAGTATATAGTTAGGTATGTGTTACCCCCTATATACTCACAGGACCTAGCTAGTAACCGTAGTTAGGGATCCATATATATATACAGTTCAGGGCAGTGATAGGTTAGGCTTCCGAAGGCCAACTAGCTAGTTAGAGGCCCGGTGGCACTAGTAGTTTAGCTGGCAGGTTAAGGACTCAGTGTTAGGGTAGTCAGGCCTGCATCTACTGCCGTCACCGTCGCCCTGTTTGCTGCCTGTGAAGAATCTCACCATCATCATCATCTCCTGATCGGCTGTCTGTCATCTCCTGGAAGAATCCGAGGATCCACAGTCATCCACAGGGGCCCCTGCATCTCTTCTGTTGCCTGGAGGTATTGTGCACCGGACTCTTGCTATATATCTATATATATACCCGGGTATATAACCTAAGACGGTTGAGGACTTGCTGGTTGTTGTAGTATTGCTGTGTTCTGAGTATATTTTATGTATGTATTATTACCCTGTTGATTCTTATAAAGCTACTGTTATAACCTTATGTGGTATCTGTATGTATTCTTCAGACTGTGAGATTAGTACAGTGATCCTTGTTAAGGCTACTAACTGTACTTCATGGGTAAGTCCCAGGAAGAGATCCTCCCTGTAATACAGAGGCTCTATCCTGGGTGGAGGCACTGATATATTTCATATATGTTCCCACTCTTCCCTTCAGCGAAGGCTTCAGGTCCCATTATACACACAGGTCAGCGCCAGAGTCTGTTGCGGGAGGGATAATACTCATACCCCCCCCCAAATAGGGCTACAGACATATCAGGGTGGACGCTGACAGCAAAGAGCCATCTTGCACACATTTGTATCCGCATGCTTTGGATGACAACTAAGCTAGATAAAATTATACACAAACATTGTATTGGATACATATGGCTCATGCGAGTAGATTGGCTTGATTGCAGGATTGTTTGTATTATCACTATTCATAAAATGTTTACTGACAGATTTCTTGCAAATGTATGTATGTCCAGTATAGTGTTATAGAGGTGAATATTGCATGTTGGTGCAAAGTTCAGTCCATAACAGAAATTTGATCCTCACATAAAATATTTTCTGACTGATTGAAGAATGTTGACTGAATGAAATGTTCACTAACTTTTTCAATCTCATTTCATAGAGCATGTGATTGTAACAAAATGAAATGTACTTTAATTAAAATTATGGCTGCTTTCTGACATTAGGTGTCTCCCTTCTAGCTAATTTACTGTTCACTCCTTTGTTACTAAGCAAGTCCGTCCCTAGATACATTCCATTCCTTCTTGCTTATCTCAGTGAGTGCAGGGGGCCATCCTTTTCTCACTTCACACAGTTAATGGAGAGGGGAGGGGGTGATTCCACTCACAGACTGTCTGCAAACTCTTGCTGTGTTGAATAGCCTGATGTAAGATTTTTATGTTTTTATTTTATTCTCTGTTCTTGTATCTGCTTCTGGCTGCTTGTGTGATTACAGATGGGATATCATTCACAGACAGAAAGCAACTTTACTGACTGTGCTCATAAATAGTTTTTTTCTTGTGTTTTATCTGCTTGGTTGTATTATTTGTCCTGTATTTGCAGTTCAGTGTTCCTGGATCTCCTATATTATGGTCACTTGGACTTTTGTTCGGTATTTGTTTGCAAATGTATTCCTGACAGAACATTTTCAGCAATGGATAGATGAGGGACCAGCCTGTTTCTTTCTGTGCACGCTCCCTGACTGAGACAGAAATGCAAAATGTGTTTCAGCCATAATCTAATTTTTACCAGCAGAAAAAACTGATAGAACACCATATATGAAGGCTTATACAGTCATAGAACAGATTGTGCAGCAAGACACTATACAGTGGGAAAAAAAAGTATTTAGTCAGCCACTAATTGTGCAAGTTCTCCCATTTAAAAAGATGAGAGAGGCCTGTAATTGTCATCATAGGTAGACCTCAACTATGAGAGACAAAATGAGAAAACATATCTAGAAAATCACATTGTCTGATTTTTTAAGAATTTATTTGCAAATTATGGTGGAAAATAAGTATTTGTTTGTTTGTTTGTTTGTTTGAGTTGGAAGGGACCTCAAGGGCCATCGAGTCCAACCCCCTGCAAAAGCAGGAATTCCTAGATCATCCCAGCTATATACCTATCCAGATTCTGCTTGAAGATTTCAATTGATGAAGAACTCACCACCTCCCGTGGCAGCCTATTCCACTCCCTCACTACCCTTACTGTTAGAAAGTTTTTCCTAATGTCTAATCTGAATCTCCTTCCCCTTAGTTTCATCCCATTACTTCTCGTGCTTCCTTCTGCTAATGAGAATAGGGTAGATCCCTCTGCACTGTGACAACCTTTCAGATATTTAAATACCGCTATTAAGTCTCCCCTTAGCCTTCTCTTCTGCAAACTAAGCAGTCCCAATTCTTTTAGCCTTTCTTCGTAGGACATGGTTTGTAGACCTTCCACCATTTTGGTTGCTCTTCTCTGGACCTGCTCCAATAAATCGATGTCTTTCTTAAACTAGGGAGCCCAGAACTGTACACAGTATTCCAGGTGGGTTCTGACCAGGGCAGAGTACAGCGAAATAATTACCTCTCTTGATCTAGCTTCAATGCTCGTCTTGATACATCCTAGAATTTGGTTAGCCTTTTTAGCCACCGCACCGCACTGTTGACTCATGTTGAATTTGTGATCTATTATTATGCCCAGATCCTTTTCCCCTGTACTCTCACTTAGTACTATTCCTCCCATACTATATATGCTTCTTGCATTTCTGTTACCCAGATGTAGAACTTTGCATTTGCCCCTGTTGAATACCATTTTGTTCACCTCAGCCCATTGTTCCAGTGTGTCTAAGTCCTTTTGGATGCACTCTCTCTCCTCTCTAGTGTTGGCCATTCCTCCTATCTTTGTATCATCTGCAAATTTTATTAGTTCCCCATTAATCCCATCATCCAGATCATTTATAAAAATATTAAAAAGTACTGGGCCCAGGACAGAGCCCTGCGGCACCCCGCTTTTTACTTTCTTCCAGTTTGATGTATAGCCATTTAGAATTACTCGTTGTGCCCGATCATTTAGCCAATTGTGAACCCACCTTACTGATATTTTATCAAAGCCATACTTGATCATTTTTTCAATAAGAATGTTATGTGATACTTTATCAAAGGCCTTACTAAAGTCAAGATATACTATGTCCACTGCATTCCCCTGGTCCAACCATTCAGTGACTTTATTATAGAAGGAAATAAGATTAGTCTGACAAGATTTATTAGGCATAAAGCCTACAAACAAGCAAGATTTCTGGCTCTCACAGACCTGTAACTCCTGGACAGAACTTGCTAAGGGAAGACATACAGTGCCTTGCGAAAGTATTCGACCCCCTTGAACATTTCAACCTTTTGCCACATTTCAGGCTTCAAACATAAGGATATAAAATTTAAATTTTTTGGTGAAGAATCAACAGCAAGTGGGACACAATCGTGAAGTGGAACATTTATTGGATATTTTAAACTTTTGTAAAAAATAAAAAACTGAAAAGTGGGGTGTGCCAAATTATTCGGCCCCCTTAAGTTAATACTTTGTAGCGCCACCTTTTGCTGCGATTACAGCTGCAAGTCGCTTGGGGTATGTCTTTATCAGTTTTGCACATCGAAAGGCTGAAATTCTTGCCCATTCTTCCTTGGAAAACAGCTCAAGCTCAATGAGGTTGGATGGAGAGCATTTGTGAACAGCAGTTTTCAGCTCTTTCCACAGATTCTCGATTGGATTCAGGTCTGGACTTTGACTTGGCCATTCTAACACCTGGATACGTTTATTTGTGAACCTTTCCAGTGTAGATTTTGCTTTATGTTTGGGATCATTGTCTTGTAGGAAGATAAATCTCCGTCCCAGTCTCAGGTCTTTTGCAGACTCCAACAGGTTTTCTTCCAGAATAGTCCTGTATTTGGCTCCATCCATCTTCCCATCAATTTTAACCATCTTCCCTGACCCTGCTGAAGAAAAGCAGGCCCAAACCATGATGCTGCCACCACCATGTTTGACAGTGGGGATGGTGTGTTCAGGGTGATGAGCTGTGTTTCTTTTACGTCAAACATATCATTTTGTATTGTGGCCAAAAAGTTCGATTTTGGTTTCATCTGACCAGAGCACCTTCTTCCACATGTTTGGTGTGTCTCCCAGGTGGCTTGTGGCAAACTTTAAACGAGACTTTTTATGGATATCTTTGAGAAATGGCTTTCTTGTTGCCACTCTTCCGTAAAGGCCAGATTTGTGCAGTGTACGACTGATTGTTGTCCTATGGACAGACTCTCCCACCTCAGCTGTAGATCTCTGCAGTTCATCCAGAGTGATCATGGGCCTCTTGGCTGCATCTCTGATCAGTCTTCTCCTTGTTTGAGATGAAAGTTTAGAGGGACGGCCGGGTCTTGGTAGATTTGCAGTGGTCTGATACTCCTTCCATTTCAATATGATCGCTTGCACAGTGCTCCTTGGGATGTTTAAAGTTTGGGAAATCTTTTTGTATCCAAATCCGGCTTTAAACTTCTCCACAACAGTATCACGGACCTGCCTGGTGTGTTCCTTGGTCTGAGACTATCACAGAGCAGGTGCATTTATACGGAGACTTGATTACACACAGGTGGATTATATTTATCATCATCAGTCATTTAGGACAACATTGGATCATTCAGAGATCCTCACTGAACTACTGGAGTGATTTTGCTGCACTGAAAGTAAAGGGGCTGAATAATATTGCACGCCCCACTTTTCAGTTTTTTATTTTTTACAAAAGTTTAAAATAACCAATAAATTTTGTTCCACTTCACAAGTGAGTCCCACTTGTTGTTGATTCTTCACCAAAAAATTAAAATTTTATATCTTTATGTTTGAAGCCTGAAATGTGGCAAAAGGTTATAAAGTTCAAGGGGGCCGAATACTTTCGCAAGGCACTGTACATCTCCCTCATCCTTAGGTTCTTTACCAGGTTCATTTCTCCTGGGCCCCACGAGAAATATATTTGTGCTAGATTTGCAGCAGCCATCACGCCTTCATATTCAGATTCAAATAGCCTGAGGAAGGGCTCGTGCAGCCCGAAACGTTGCTCTTAAAATATCTACACCTTGTATATAATATTGCTCTAACATGGAATGAAATAAAACTTACAAGCAAGTTCAACTATCTGGAGTGCTGCCCATCCTTTAAAACAAACTTCTATTTGGTGGGTTCCGGTCAGCCACCAGTGGAATAAGTGCACCCATCTGCTCACGTCAATATTGTATGAAAATAGAAAAGGATATTTATTTCTTATAGAATATTTAATATCTAATTAAAATATTTTTTATGATTTTATTTTTTTTCCTCTATTACATTAAGCACATACACATATGTAGCACACACAGCACTGCTACAAAACACAGAAGGCCCTTCTACATTAACAACACTGCTACACACCGCCATCCATGACACACACACATGCTGTTTGTAACCGACTTCTTTTTTACTACTGACTTTATTGTAAGTCCCCCTCAGACCCCCCCCCCCCCCCATTCAGGTTCTCATACCTCAGAAGAAACAATAGCATAAATAGACCCAGTGTTGGACTGGGATGTCTAGGGCCCACCAGTGGAATTGTTTTTAGGGTCCCACCACCAGTACCCCTGCAGATTAGCTGTACTGACATAGTGCGGCTACAGGTGCCGCAATGCCATGCTGCTCACCCGCCATACGATGTGCACCACTGCACTACCTAAACCCACCTCTACACTATGTATGGCAAGCAAGCAGCAAGGCTCCTGGAACTGTTAACATTAACATGGCCCATACAACTATAGTATCCACAACTGTGGTTATCAAGAATATGGTACGTGAGCAGCGCAGCGCCCGGCATGGAAACAATACTGGGAGCTGCATGTTCTGGTAAACATCTGATGTGCAGGGTCCTAACAGTCTGAGATCAGTGGGGGTCTCACACCCAGAGCCCCTGCTGATCAACTGTTTGAAGGGACCGTGGTGCTTTTGCGAGTGCCCTCACCCCTTCGCTATTTACATCACACAGATCTGTTTTATAGTGATCGGGCAATGTAATTATATTCTGTGATAATATCACATGTCTGCTATAAAATATATGGGGTGTGATGTAAATAATGAAGGGGCCCCACACAGTGTAATATGCTTCACCGTAGCCCACACACAGTGTAATATGCTCCACAGTGGCCCCCCACACAGAATAATATGCTCCACAGTGACCCCTCACACAGTATAATATGCTCCACAGTGACCCCACACACACAGTATAATACACTCCACAGTGGCCCCCACACAGTATAATGTAGTGCACAGTTGCCCCCACAAAGTACAATATAATGCACAGTGGCCCCCACACAGAACAACATGCTCCACAGTGGTCCCCACATGGTATAATGTGCTCCACATTGGCCCCCATATGGTATAATGTGCTCAACAGTGGACCCCACATAGTATAATATGTGCTTTATAGTGGCCTCAACACAGTATAATGTGCTCAACAGTGGGTCCCCACACAGTAGTGCCCCCCACATAGTATAATATGCTCTACAGTGGCCCCACACAGTATAAAATGCTTCCAGGAATCCCCCCTTAAACTGCTTCAGGTGAACCCCACGAAATTCAACGAATATTCATGAGGTTCGGCACTCAGATTAGTTTTTGTGCTATTATTATACAATGGGGTCACGTTAGACCCCAGAGTATAATAATCGGAGGCCCAGGGGAGGTGACAGAAAATAACAAACACTTATACTTACCTTACTTCACCTCTCCTGGGCATCCTCGCTTCTTCCGGCTGTCTCCTGCATCCTCTTTGGTCTTCTTCTGTGTGCCACTGAAGTCAGGCCCCTCTGACGACACTGCTGGGGCCTGTGATTGGGCCTCAGTGGTCATGTGGGACATGCTGACGTCATTATGCCAGCGCACCCCACGTGACTGCTGGGGACCAATCATAGGCCCCAGCAGTGACATATGGGGCACGTGACCTCATTCACAGCCTGGAAGAGCCCTGAAGAAGATGATGGGAGTCAGAGTCCCAGGAGAGGTAAGTATCAGTATTTGTTTATATTTAATCTCCTCCCCTGGGCCTCCGATTATTATACTCTGGGGTCTGAGGTGACCCTAGTATATAATAATAGCAGTATTGGAAAGGGTCCAAAATAATGCCGGCCCCTTTCCATTAACAATATGTATAGCGATCGGGGAACCAGGCTTTCCTCGATCACTATCACGGTGCTGCAGGGCCCTGGCCATCTCTAGCGGGCCCCATAGCACTCTGGTCACGGTTGCACCCCTTGCAAACCATGATCGTTTCCAAACCTATTAAAAAAAGCAGTGGGGGTCCGGTAGGGCTCACTAAAGGCACGGAGCCCATCGATGGATTCACTGGTCTCCCAGTGGGCCAGTCCGACCCTGAATAGACCTTTTACCACCTTCAACAAGTCCAGCTCTTTACATCAAGTAATAGTTGCTGCTCTGTTAATTCTGCAACAGTTTGGAATTTTTCTCTAGCCCCCACCATTCCCGAGCAATCAATGCTGTTAGTTTAGGTGTCTGATATGTGCTGCCTGGTGGGCGATGTGAGTCAAGAGCAGGCAAAGGGTGTGCTGCCTCTGTTTGGAGCTCAAAATAATGTCCACCTACCTGAAATTGCCCTTTTGACATTACAAAGCTTAAAGAGGTTGTCCAGGCAAAATGTTACTTAGTTACAAAGTAGATGAGATTGGATGAAGATACCAGTCCATCAAGTGCAACCTATAGTTCAGTGTTGATTTATTGATTTGGGGTTCAACCTTCAGTGTTGATTTATTATTTATGTATTTATTATGCTTACTTGTATAGCGCCATCATATTCCTCGGCGCTTTTACATCCAGCGGAAAGCAAAAAAGACCCCATGAGGTTTATGCCAATTGCTCCATTTCAGGGGAAAAAATTCCTTTCCGAATCCAATAAGGCAATCAGTATAAAACCCTGAATCAACTTGTCCTTAACAAAATATGGAACCGGGAACTGTTCCTGAAAGACTTCCAGGCCCTCTTTGAGCTTGTTCAATAAATCCACCATAACCACTTCCTGGGGCAATGAGTTCCATAGCCTCGTTGTTCTTACAGTAAATAATCCCTTTCTATGTTCCTGGTGAAACTTTCTTTCCTCCAGACGTAGAGCATGTCCCCTTGTCACTGGCCTAGGAGTAAAAAGATAATTAAGAAGTTATTTTTGCTGTCCCTTCATGTATTTGTACATGTTAATCTATCTTTGTACTCCAATCCACCCATTCCCCCTAATAATTTTGGTCACCCTTCTCTGTACTCTCTCTAGTTTGATTATGTCCTTCTTGTATACAGGGGCCCAAAATTGCGCACAGTAATCTATGTGTGGTCATACCAGTGATTTGTATAGAGGCATAACTATGTTCTTGTCATGAGAATCTATACCTCATTTGATGCATCCCATAATTTTATTTGCCTTGGCAGCAGCGGCCTGGCACTGGTCACTAAAGGTAAGTAACTGTCCACCAAAATCCCCAAGTATTTTTCAGTGGCAGTTTTACCCAGTAATTTACTATTAAGTACATAATTATACATTTTATTTCTTTGACCAAAATGCATAACCTTACATTTGTCAACATTAAACTTCATTTGCCAAGTCTCCGTCCATACTTTCAGTTTCCTTAGATACCTTTGTAATATTCTACTATCCTCCACAGGGATCAGTACTACCCAATACTAACCCCTGTGGTGCTCCACTGGTGACTTTGATCCAGTCTGAGTATTTTCCATTGACAAGCACACTCTGTTTCCTATCAGTGAGCCAGTTGCGAACCCAAATGCATATGTTTTCCCCCAGTCCCAACAATCTCATTTTGCATACCAACCTTTTATGTGGTACAGTATCAAAAGCCTTTGAAAAGTCCAGATGTACTACATCTGCCGCATTTCCAATGTCCATTCTAGAACTGACCTCTTCATAGAAGCTGATCAGATTAGTCTGACAGGATCAATTCCTCATAAACCCATGCTGTTTGGGTGTTATAAGATTACTTACATTGAGATACTCCAGGATAGCATCTTTTAGAAAACCCTCAAATATCTTACTCACCACAGAGGTCAA
This sequence comes from Leptodactylus fallax, assembly GCA_947044405.1. Taxonomy (NCBI): domain Eukaryota; kingdom Metazoa; phylum Chordata; class Amphibia; order Anura; family Leptodactylidae; genus Leptodactylus; species Leptodactylus fallax. Next base: position 7,704,271 of record CAMRHE010000007.1, on the reverse strand, counting down.
ACTTACTGGGCTATAGTTTCCAGGCTCACTTTTAGACCCCTTTTTGAAAATTGGCACAACATGCGCCAATCATGTGGAACAAACCCACTCACTACTGAATCCTTAAATATTAGATATAAGGGTCTATCACTTTGCAAAATTCCCTCAGAACTCTAGGGTGTATGCCATCTGGACCTGGCGATTTCTCTATTTAAGGGCAGCAGCACTCGACCATGTTTCACCCGTGAAACACGGCCTGTGTGCTAGCTAGATGTACCGGCTTGAACTTCGTGCTGGGAGCGGGACTCCTAGCATCCTAGTTATCTATGATGCTAAGAGTCCTTGCATTCCAGCAACATACTGTCCTGTATCAATTACAGTACGGGACAGTATGTAGCTGGGAGGCAGGGACTCCTAGCGTCATAGATAACTAGGATGTTAGGAGTCCCGCTCCCAGCACGAAGTTCAAGCCGGTACATCTGGCTAGAAAACGGGCCATGTTTCGCAGGTCTGTGCTGCTGCCCTTAGTGTTTTGAAAGCTGCGCTGCACTTCCTCCTTAGTTAAACAGGTGACATTTAATTGAGAGTTAACATTACCCCTAATTTATGGATTTTATAGATGTAGTGGCTGTGTGAAATGTCCCTATCTGCAGGCAGGAAAAGAATTTATTTCTAATGTAAAAGGAAAAACCTATAAAATCAAACATATACAGTGCCTTGTGAAAGTATTCGGCCCCCTTGAACTTTTCAACCTTTTGCCACATTTCAGGCTTCAAACATAAAGATATAAAATTTTAATTTTTTGGGGAAGAATCAACAACAAGTGGGACACAATTGTGAAGTGGAACAAAATCTATTGTTTATTTAAAACTTTTGTAAAAATAAAAAACTGAAAAGTGGGGCGTGCAATATTATTCGGCCCCTTTACTTTCAGTGCAGCAAACTCACTCCAGAAGTTCAGTGAGGATCTCTGAATGATCCAATGTTGTCCTAAATGACTGATGATGATAAATATAATCCACCTGTGTGTAATCAGCACTGTGCAAGCGATCATATTGAAATGGAAGGAGTATCAGACCACTGCAAATCTACCAAGACCCGGCCGTCCCTCTGAACTTTCATCTCAAACAAGGAGAAGACTGATCAGAGATGCAGCCAAGAGGCCCATGATCACTATGGATGAACTGCAGAGATCTACAGCTGAGGTGGGAGAGTCTGTCCATAGGACAACAATCAGTCGTACACTACACAAATCTGGCCTTTATGGAAGAGTGGCAACAAGAAAGCCATTTCTCAAAGATATCCATAAAAAGTCTCGTTTAAAGTTTGCCACAAGCCACCTGGGAGACACACCAAACATGTGGAAGAAGGTGCTCTGGTCAGATGAAACCAAAATCAAACTTTTTGGCCACAATGCAAAACGATATGTTTGGTGTAAAAGCAACACAGCTCATCACCCTGAACACACCATCCCCACTGTCAAACATGGTGGTGGCAGCATCATGGTTTGGGCCTGCTTTTCTTCAGCAGGGAAGATGGTTAAAATTGATGGGAAGATGGATGGAGCCAAATACAGGACCATTCTGGAAGAAAACCTGTTGGAGTCTGCAAAAGACCTGAGACTGGGACGGAGATTTATCTTCCAACAAGACAATGATCCCAAACATAAAGCAAAATCTACAATGGAAAGATTCACAAATAAACGCATCCAGGTGTTAGAATGGCCAAGTCAAAGTCCAGACCTGAATCCAATCGAGAATCTGTGGAAAGAGCTGAAAACTGCCGTTCACAAACACAAACTTCTCCATCCAACCTCACTGAGCTTGAGCTGTTTTCCAAGGAAGAATGGGCAAGAATTTCAGTCTCTCGATGTGCAAAACTGATAGAGACATACCCCAAGCGACTTGCAGCTGTAATCGCAGCAAAAGGTGGTGCTATAAAGTATTAACTTTATAGGGCCAAATAATTTGGCACGCCCCACTTTTCAGTTTTTTATTTTTTACAAAAGTTTTAAATATCCAATAAATTTTGTTCCACTTCACGATTGCGTCCCACTTGTTGATTCTTCACCAAAAAATTAAAATTTTATATCCTTATGTTTGAAGCCTGAAATGTGGCAAAAGGTTGAAAAGTTCAAGGGGGCCGTATACTTTCTCAAGGCACTGTAATTAATTATAGAACATCAGGTGTTATATATAAGATGACATGTGCATGTGGCAAGGAATATGTAGGTAAAACACGACGGGAGCTCTGTAGATGGATAGGTGATCATCTTGGCGATATCCTACATAAAAGGGAGACACCAGTAGCCAAACATGTGAATGAAATACATGGGGGAGATCGGACTATGATTAAGTTCATAGGAATCGACCATGTCCCTTCCCCTCTTAGAGGTGGCGAATGGGATAGAACGATCTTGCAGAGGGAGACGGGTGGATTTTTGAACGCCAGACTATGTTTCCATCTGGATTGAACAAACAGCTGTATTTTGGATGTTTTATTTAGGATCCATCTTTGTCTCCTTTTATGCTCTCTATGTTAACTTTGTTTGTGACTATGTATGTTTATATCTGAGCACCATGTCTTTGAGCTCACAATTATCCACCAGGGCTGCCTATCCCTTTAATTGGACTACAAGGATATGTGATATGGGGTATATGTATTGAACATGTGTGGCATAATAGGTGTAGATTACAATATCACTGCCCTCAGTATTTATCCCATATACTAATAGTATTGTGGTTGGATTTGAACCCGCGGTTGCGGCGCTGGCTACTGAGCCACCATGCTGCCACATATACTAGGGGTTTCAAAATGCTGTATTATGGGCTTCAGATTAGATGTACCTGCTATTTTATGCAGTTGGAGACTGTGGATGACTTATCCATAATAGATATACAAACAGAATCGCCAGAATGGAGGTGTTTGCCTATGACCCTCTGACTGCTAGTAGTATAATGTTGTACCATGTTAGCCACAGAAAGCAGTGGAAGAGTGAAGAAATCAGGCGATACCTTTTAGAGGCTAACTGAGTATATTGGATAAGTAAGCTTTCAAGAGTGCTAGCTCTCTTCTTCAGATCCCTTTGTCACGCACCACAAATTTTAGACTGTTTATTTCCTGGCCTGTTGTAAATACTTCCCTACTTATATTGCATTTTGTTATTCCAAGATCCTTTTGAAGATCCTTGTCTTATGTATGTATAAATAGTGTGAATTTTCAGTTTCTAGTATTACACCATGTCTGAAGAAGAGAGCTAGCACTCTCGAAAGCTTACTTATCAAATATACTCAGTTAGCCTCTAAAAGGTATCGCCTGATTTCTTCACTCTTCCTCTGACTGCTATAATGCTCGTTGCTTTACTTTCTAAGTGCTAACTCCATAGTAAAAAATGTAACAGCACACTACTAGCAATCCAACCCCTCCACTCTGATTGGACGCCCTTCCACTGACATCAAGGGCGGGGTTTTGGGATGCAGGTCTGCCTTTTATTCATTCAGAATGGTGAGACACGCATCTCCCCTGACATGTCCAAGGATGATTTGTCTTTGCACCATGGTGTACAGGCCGGGGGGGGGGGGGGGGGGGTTTAAGATGAGTTCAGTTATGGGACCAGTGTTGACACGAATGCTCCCCTGCACTCAGGGTGGAGCATCTACCTCTACAGCCCTACAACCAGCAAGCTCACTATGGAAACATACGCACGTGGACAAAATTGTTGGTACCCCTCATTTAATGAAAGAAAAACCCACAATGGTCACAGAAATAACTTGAATCAAAAGTAATAATATGTAAAAATTGAAAATGAACAAATGAAAGTCAGACACTGATTTTCAACCATGCTTCAACAGAATTTTTTAAAAAAGAAAACTCATGAAACAGGCCTGGACAGAAATGATGGTTCCCTTAACTTAATATTTTGTTGCACAACCTTCTGAGGCAATCACTGCAATCAAACGATTCCTGTAACTATCAATGAGACTTCTGCACCTCTCAACCGGTATTTTAGCCCACTCCTCATGAGCAAACTGCTTCAGTTGTCTCTGGTTTGAAGGGTGCCTTTTCCAGACGACATGTTTCAGCTCCTTCCAAAGATGCTCAATAGGATTTAGGTCAGGGCTCATAGAAGGCCACTTCAGAATAGTCCAATGTTTTCCTCTTAGCCATTCTTGGGTGTTTTTAGCTGTGTGTTTTGGGTCATTATCCTGTTGCAAGACCCATGACCTGCGACTGAATCCAAGCTTTCTGACACTGGGCAGCACATTTCTCTCTATAATCCCTTGATAGTCTTGAGATTTCATTGTACCATGCACAGATTCAGACACCCTGTGACAGATGCAGCAAAGCAGCCTCAGAACATAACAGAGCCTCCTCCATGTTTCACAGTAGGGACAGTGTTCTTTTCAAGATATGCTTCATTTTTCTGTCTGTGAACATAGAGCTGATGCGCCTTGCCAAAAATTTTGATTTTTGTCTAATCTGTCCATAGGACATTCTCCCAGAAGCTTTGTGGCTTGTCAACATGCTTTTATATATTAGTACTTTTGTCAGATTCAAGTTATTTCTGTGACCATTGTGGGTTTTTATTTCGTTAAACGAGGGGTATCAACAATTTTGTCCATGTGTGTATATGTGTTTCACTTTTTCAATTGAATTACTGAAAAAAAAAAAAAAAAAATAAAATAACTTTTATAGTATTCTAATTTATTGAGATGCACTTGTATATGGTGTTGGAGGTTAAATAATGAGCATTTTTCCTATGTTTAACATTCTGAATGTCATAGTCAGTACTGGCAATCCAACACCGTATAAACTAGATATTGTACTTACTGCACCAATTAACTTTTGTTAGGTGTAGTAAGCGTTTTTTTCTTTTGTTTTGTGTATTATTTCCAGATCCCCTGAGGATTGCCCCTCCATCTTGTTGGGACATGAAACATGTTGGGATAAAGGAAGTAAGGGAAAAGGATCTAATCTGATAGGGTGACACAGGGAGAACTCTGGGGACTGTCCTTGTTAGGACAGGAGTCATTGTGGGACATAGATGAGAGACAGGGTATAATTACACCAGCCCTTCATCTGCAAGTCCCGTTGAGTCCCCAACGTCTCTGAGTAGCTCCGGGTAAGACCGTTCCTCTTTTATCTAGAGCACTGTTTGTTATGTGCGCTTAAATTGGTGATTTTTTTTTATCATCTTAACATGAACAAAAATCATGCTCACCTGTCCTCGGTGCTCCGGTGTCCTCCCAACGTGGTCTGGTCCTGGAGATCCGGCGTCTTCTCAAAGTGAAACTGCTCGCCGTCTGTGATGTAACGGACCCCTTCCACTGAAGCCTCTGATTGGCCTCAGCGGTCACGTGTGGCTGGGACTTACGCCACACATCAACAATGGACCGAAAAGACTGGACCGCGCTGGAAGGCACCGGAGCATCGGGGAAAGGTATAATGTTTTTCACTGCCCCCAACCTATTTCAAAAATAAATTTAATGTCCAGTTTTGCCTGGACAACCCTGTGATGATATTAGGGGCATGTATGGTCTTAGGATATCAATATTAGCCTATACTACTGCGCAGCGGGGGTTGGTGCCTAGAATCAGGCTTAGAAGAGCACCTGGAATGTGGTCAAACTACTCTCTAGTTCAGTTCTATTGTCCTGTCCCTGAAGCAATCAGCCATTTGGTCAAAAGCCTTCATCTGCATAAGACTGCCATCCTCACTAACCCAGCGGGGGTTCATTTAGACAGGATGCTTTATGCAAACGATCCGCATATCCCTGAGAGACTCAGTGGCGCCATTGCTAGTTCTAAGGAATTATGGTTTTATGACGATATCTGGCCTGGGGAACATCTTATTGTCGATCCGATAGATCCCACCGCTGCCACCACTGTGAAGGATCCGGGTTTACCAGGGCCTCGCGCCTGGCCTACCTGCGATCACTTCGATTACCTCACACCCACTTTCCGTGAGTGAGACGGGTCAACAGAGGATAGTACGCAAACGAGCCTTCTAAATTTTATATATTTATTAACCCCTAAATGGGTCGATACTAGACACTCAACACATACATAGAATACATGCAGCGGTTAACAAGCAGATACAAGTGAAAACAACATAACACGGTACATAAAAATAAAAATGGGGATAAAAGAAAGAAAAGAATACATATTACCAACACCAGCTTGTGCAGGTATCTCTGGCTTCCAATGATTGCCAGGGCACTTTCTTATGGGACGACCAGCAGCAGACCACCTTAACAAGGTAAAATGGCAGAAGACCTCTGGAACAAGCAGTTAGTCCATTTCTCTGAGCCCATGTGGTAGGCTCAGAGCACAGTCTTGGCAAAGCATGTGTTGCTTACATGCAGTGGCACCTATTTTAGGTCCACAACAAGGCCTCAAGTTTGGCTCCTTAGGCCGGCATGGCAGCCACATGTTGGTCACATGGCTGGATACCCCCACAGCTTGCTTCTAGGAAGCGTGCATCTCCAAACTTCCAGGACAACAGACCCTGGCTCAGCCTGGGCGGAGCCCTTTTGTCTCCTCGGGTCTCCTCCCTGAGTGAGGTCACCAGGGGGAGAAGCCCCGCCCCCTCTCTACATCTCTCAGAATAACTTTTCAATATAGGTCTATGCATGAGGTTTATAAAGTCTGGCTGGTAGTATAATGGGGTTCCTGGTGAGATTCCCAATACATAGACTCCAAGTTTGACACTCCAGCTCCCTTTGGGTAAGGAGATCAGTGCCTGCACCTTTCCTGGACTATGAACGGTGACATGTGTATATTCTGAGCGTGCTCCTTGACCTGACGCATCTGGGGATCTATCGAATCGACAATAAGATGTTCCCCAGGCCAGATATCGTCATAAAACCATAATTCCTTAGAACTAGCAATGGCGCCACTGAGTCTCTCAGGGATATGCGGATCATTTGCATAAAGCATCCTGTCTAAATGAACCCCCACTGGGTTAGTGAGGATGGCAGTCTTAATGCAGATGAAGGCTTTTGACCAAATGGCTGATTGCTTCAGGGACAGGACAATAGACCTGAACTAGAGAGTAGTTTGACCACATTTCAGGTGCTCTTCTAAGCCTGATTCTAGGCACCAACCCCCGCTGCGCAGTAGTATAGGCTAATATTGATATCCTAAGACCATACATGCCCCTAATATCATCACAAACCCCTTTAATCCCGAACCGACAACTGCCGTAATAGTACGGCAGATGTTGGGTGTTTAACCCCTTCAAGACAGAGCCTAAAAGTACCTTTGTGACCAGGTCTCATTTTTCAAAACTGACGTGTCACTTTATATGACAATAACTTTGAGATGCTTTAACTTACACAAGTGATTTTGAGATTATTTTTTCGTGAGACATTGTACTTCATGTTAGTGGTAAACATTGATCAATATTTTTGTATTTATGTATAAAAAAAAATAGGAAATTTGATGGAAATTTGGAAAAAAATCGCAATTTTCAAAATGTGAAATGCTCTGCTTTTCAAACAGATAGTCATACCACCCAAATACATTAATACATATTATCTACCCTATCTCTGCTATATATTGGCATCATCTTTTAATTGTTTATTTTGGACATTAGAAAGCTTACAAGCGTAACAGCGATTTTTCAGATTTACAAGAAAATTTCCCAAACTAATTTCTCAGGGGCCACTTAAATTCTGAAGAGGATTATAAAGGCCTATATATTAGAAACTCCCCATAAATCACTCCATTTTCAAAACGGCACCCCTCAAATAATTCAAAACAGCATTTGGGAAGTTTGTTAACACTTTAAGCATTTCACGGAAATTAAAACAATATGGAGGTGAAATTTAGACATTTCATTTTTTTTCAACAATACATTCATTTAGCCCTTAAATTAACACACTCACAAAGGGTTAAAGGAGAAAATGCATCTCACAGTTTGTTATACAATTTCTCCTGAGCACAGAAATACCCCACATGTGGGTGTAAACTGATGTTTGGGAACACGGCAGCGCACAGAAGAGAAGGAGCGACACTGGACGTTTGAAAAGCAGATTTTGCTGGAATAGTTTTCGGTACCATGTCTCATTTGCAGAGGCCCTAGAGTACAATACAAAGAAAATCCCCAAAAAGAGACCCCATTTTGCAAACTACACCCCTTTCAGAATTTATCAAGGGGTATAGTGAGCATTTTGACCCAACAGCCTTTTCACAGATTTTATTAACATTTGGATGTGTAAATGAAAAATTATTAAAATGTCACATTATCCCAAAAATTTTCATTTTCACAAGGGGTTAAAGGAGAAAAAGGACCCCACAGGTTGTTAAACAATTACACATGAACGTGGCAATACCCCATATGTGGTTGTAATCTGCTGTTTGGGTACATGGCAGGACTCGGAATGGAAAGATCGCTATTTGGCTTTTGGAGGGCAGATTTTGCTGGAATAGTTTTCAGGTGCCATGTCACATTTGCAGAGCTCCTAAAGTACCAATACAATGGAGACCTCCAAAAGTGACCCCGTTTTGGAAACTACACGCCTCACAGAACATATCAAGGGGTATAGTGATCAGTTTGACCCTACAGCTGTTTCACAGATTTTATTAACATTGGGATGTGAAAATGAAAAATTACTTTTTTTCCAATAAACCATCAATTTAGTCCCAATTTTTTTATTTTCACAAGAGAATAAAGGAGAAAAAGCTCCCCACAGTTTGTTACACAATTTCTCCTTAACACGGCAATACCCCATATGTGGTCATAATCTGCTGTATGGGTACAGGGTGGGGCTTGGAACAGAAAGAGCGCTATTTGGCTTTTGGAGGGCAGATTTTGCTGGAATAGTTTGCAGGAGCCATGTCGCATTTGCAAAGTCCCTAAAGTATCAATACAATGGAAACTTTTTCCAGAGATACACCATTTCAGTGCCTGATATGTTGTGCCCAACTTGTCAGCAGACACAAACACTCCAAAAACTGGTAAGTGGGTATCCCGGGCACAACAGCTTTTGGAGCATTCATCTCTGATACAAGCCAGGCACAATATATTTCGCACTGAATTGATGTATTCCTGGAAAAATTGTCATTTTCACCTTTCACCATAAGCTGCGTATTCATTTCTGGAAAATAAATTAATGCAACACTTGGGGGTTAAAAATGCTCACTGTACCCCTGGATAAATTCCTTCAGGGGTGTAGTTTCAAAAATGGGGTCACATGTCAGGGGATTCCACTTTACTGGCATTTCAGAGTTCTGCAAAAGTGTCATGGTGTCCAAAAACCAAACCGTCTAAATCTGTGCTCCAAAAACCAATATAGCGCTCCTTCCCTTCTGTGCCCAAACAGCAGTTTTTACCCACATATGACATTAAGTATGCTATCCTGGGTACACCAGTGTCATATATGTGGGCATAAACTGCAGGTTGGGCACACAGCAGGGCACAGAAGGGAAGGAGTGCTATGTGGCTTTTGGAGCGCAGATTTAGATGTTTGGTATCTGGACGTCATGTCATGTTTGCAGAGCCTCTAAAGTACCAGTAGAGTGGAATCCCCTAGGGAATTACCCCATTTTGAAAACTGCACCCCTCAAAGAATTTATCAAGGGGTGTAGTGGGCATTAGTATCCCAGACGTGACTGCACAGCGCATGGTGAAGAGTTAATATGTTAGCTATGCGGAGTGCTTTGGGAACACCAAATTCCCTACTATTTCCCCAGTAGGTCCTATTATTGGGGGGTCACTCTAGGGATCACTTCTGGTTTATTTTCCCTCGTAAACTCTAAATCTGGGGTGTACCCAATATAAGCTCAAACAGCTTATACATTCCCTTCCTGCTGCAGCCAGTTCCATGTCCTAATGGTTTAGCGATTTTGGGTTTTTTTGTCTTCACATTGTACAAGCTATATTTTCTTTACTTTTCTGGTGATGTAACCATATTGAGGGCTATTTTTTGCAGGATGAGATGCATTTTGTTATGGCACTATTTTTGGGTGCCTATAACTTATTGAATACATTTTATTAACTCTATCAATTCTGGCCAGGGTCAGACTGGTGAATCCCCCAGTGGGCCCCGTGCTTTTAGAGGGCACTACCGGACCCCACCGCTTTTTTTTTTTTTAATAGGCAGTGGAGGTACGGTAACAGCCCCTATTAACTTACATCTCCCCGCTCCAGGGGGCCCCCACGTACGCTGGACATTACGTCATCACGACGTGATGTGCGATGTGCAGGGCCCAAGCTGAAGCGGAAAGAGGAGAGGCTGTGAGCAGGAGCGGGGAGAGGTAAGTGATGCAGCCAGGTTCTCCTCGGTTTTGCGATCCGGTTTTAATAAATGGATCGCAAAACTGGGCAGAAGTGGCGCCGCCAACCCAGTTCTGCTATTAGTAGAGCAGAAACAGCGATTATGTAAGTTGTGCGGAGTACATTGGGTACACCAAATTCCCTACTATTTTCCCAGTAGCTCCTATGATGGGGGGGTCACTCTGGGGGTCACTTCTGGTGTCTTTTCTCTTGTAAGTTTTAAATTTGGGGTGTCTCAGCTTATACATTCCCTTCCTGCAACAACCAGTTTTGTTCTAATGATTTGGCGATTTTTGGGGTTTTTGTCTTCACATTGTACAAGCTATATTTTCTTTATTTTTCTGGCGATGTAGCCATATTAGGGCTTGTTTGCAGGGTGAGATGTATTTTGTAATTATATAATTTCTGGGTACAACATAAGTAACATGTTACCTTTATTCTGCGGGTCGCTACGATTATGGCGATACCTCATTTATATTGTTTTTTTATGCGTTACTAGTTTTGCAGAACAAAAACCCATTTGGGGAAAGAAATCAATTATTTTTGCATCGCCATCTTCTGAGATGTGTAGCAATTTTTTTTTTCGGTTGACAGAGTTGGTTGAGAGTTTATTTTTTGCGGGGCGATCTGTGCTTTTATTGGTACTGTTCTGGGGTACATATGACTTTTTGTTCACTTTTTATAGCATTTTTTTATAGCAGCCTGCAATAGAAATGCCGTTTTTCTGAAATTCATTAGCATTGTAATGCATTGCATTAGTGATCAGACCAGGGTTCAAGGCCCCTAGGGGGTCTAATAAAATAAAAATGTAAAAAATAAAATAAATGTAAAAAATAAATAAATAAAAGCAAATATAAAATATTAAAAAAAGTCTCAAAAGCTGATTTCAGTATTTTAGCCTGTTCATTATATAGAAGGTTAGAATTGGAGTTGTTCTATGAAGACTTCCTGTTCTGAGTTAATCTATTTAATTTATGGTATTCCTAATTAGGGAAAGTATTATTCGGCTGTCTTAACCCCTTAATTGCAGCTAAGGCTAGGTTCACATCTGCGCTTGTACCCCATACGGCGATTCCGTTCCCCTGTCCACATGAAAAATGCGGAGAGAAAAGTGCATCAAGCAGTGCTTTTCTCTCCGTATTTTTCACCCTTTTCAGGCAGAAATCGAACTGAAACCACGCGGACCCCATTATAGTCTATGGAGTCCGCGGGTTTCCTAATGTAACTGCTTTTTTATGTGGATTAGGTTTCTATTTGGGGGGTCCCCAAGCAGAGACGTGAATAGAGAGTAAGTTTGGTCATTAAGGCTTAGAGACATCTCCATATTCCAAAATTCATAATTTTTAAACTTTTTTTTTTATTTTTTACTGTATATTTACTTTCAATCAACATAACCAATACAAGGTCACACAGGCTGCTGCCCCCGACCCACATGCAGGCAGCAGCATCACAGGGCCCCCGCCCCCCTTGCACGCTCATATGCAGGCAGAAGCACCCCAATGACTATAGACAACCCCCCCTGTACCAAAATGCAGGCAGCAGCACCCCAGGGACTACAGACACCAACTTCCAACATCTCCATGCAGGCAGCAGCACCTCAGGGACTACAGACCCCCAACTGCACCCACATGCAGTCAGAATAAACCCAGGCACTACAGATCTTCCCCTTCCCCTCCCCGGACCCACATGCAATCAGCAGCACCCCAAGGACCACAGACACCGCCCCATCCCCACATGCTGGCAGCACCCCAGGAACTACAGACCCCCACCCCATCCACATGCACTCAGCAGCACCCCAGGGACTACAGAATTCCCCCCTCCACACTCAATTGTAAGCAGCTGAACCCCAGGGACTACTGACTCCCGAACCCTTCCCCTCCACACCTACATACAGGCAGCAGCTCCTCAGGAACTACAGAACCCTCCCCACACACACACACACACACCGCAGGTAGCAGCACCCCAAAAACAACAGCAACCCCCCCCCACACTCAAATGCACCCTGCTTACATGCAAGCAGCAGCGCCATAGGGATTACTGACACCAAACCACCCACACACACACGCAGGCAGCAGCACCCCTGTCAGGGATGTTACATCTGTTGCTGTTTTAAACTAGTCAGGTCAACATAAAGAAGGATTGGTGGTTGCTGCTTTAAGGTTGCCGTGACAACATAGGGAAACTTCCTGAGCCTATTTAAACCCCTCCCTATCACTCAGCTTTGCTGGCTATCAGTTTCCTAACTCCTGCTAAGCGCCTGACTTTGATTTGACTGCTCCTATACCTGACTTTTGGCTGTGTACCTGGATTCCTCTTTTGTCTTGTGATTTTGTTCTGGCATTCCTGATCGGTTCCGACTGTTGGCTTGTTTCCCGGATTTGTCTTTGTCTCCTGATTTGGATCTTTGTTGCCCTCCTCAGCTGCTGACCCGTGATTGTCGACCATTCTGTTTTCTATGTCCTTGTGAGTAGTGTGTGGATTTGTTGTAGGCCTCTGCTGCAGTGCATTTATTTGTAATACACTTTCTGTTCTGGTGACAAATCCGGTCTTCAGATTCAGCAAAATTCCATCTCTTCTTGCAAGGAGCTCTGGTGAAGGCATCTGAGGCCAGTCTTGGCTCGCAGTAGTGTTTTGCCTTTAAGTAGCATTTTCTACTGCTCGCAGTTGTCAGCCCATTTCTGCTGCTGCTCTCCTGTAAGACCAGTACATTCCTTACCTTGCATCTGAATCTTAACAACCCCAGGGACTACAGACCCCCCCTCCACACGCAGGCAGCAGCACCCGAAGGACTACAGATCCCCCCCCCCACATGCATTCAGCAGCACCCCAAGGACTACAGATTCCCCCACATGACTTCAGCAGCACCCCAGGGACTACAGACCCACAGAACCCCCCCCCCTCCCCCGCACAAATGCAGGCAGAAGCACCCCAAAAACAACAGAACCCCCCACACCCAAATGCAGGCAGCAGTACCCCAGGGAATACAGAACCCCCCCGTGCTCACATGCAGGCAGCAGCAACCCAGAGACTATAGACACCCCCCATGCACCCATATGTAGGCAGCAGCACCCCAGGGACCTCCTGTTCCTCCTTGCATGCAGGCAGCAGCACCCCAGGGACCTCCTGTTCCCCCTTGCATGCAGGTAGCAGCACCCCAGGGACTACAAACCCCCCACATGAAAGTAGCACCCCAGGGACTACAAAATGTGGGACAGAATGGGAAGCTGCATAGCTCTCTTTATGATTATTATTATTATTATTATTATTATTATTATTGTTTATTTCTATAGCACCATTAATTCCATGGTGCTTTACATTTGAGGGTTTACATACGGTACACAAAATATTTAAAACAAATATGATACTAACAGTGACCAGCTCTTACAGTGGGATAGAGGGCCCTGCCCGCAAGGGCTTGCAAACTATGAGGGAAGGGGGATAGATACAGAAGATGAGGGTAGTGGCTGTACAGATGGTGGTGTGGTGACAGTAGCGTTATTGGAGGTTGTAGGCCTTCCTGAATAGGTGAGTCTTCAGGACCTTCTTGAAGCTTGTGACTATGGGGGAAAGTCTTATGTGTCTTGGTAATGAGTTCCAGAGTATGGGGGATGCACGGGAGAAGTCTTGGAGACGATTGTGTGAAGAGCAGATAAGAGTAGAGCGGAGTAGGAGGTCTTTGGAGGATCGGAGGTTACATGTGGGTAGGTAGCGGGAGATTAGGACGGAGATATATGGAGGGGTCAGGTTGTGAAGGGCTTTGTATGTCAGCGTTAGTAATTTGAACTCTATTCACTGGGCAACGGGTAGCCAGTGAAGGGATTGGCAGAGGGGAGCGGCCGATGAAGAACGGGGGGAGAGGTGTATTAAGTGAACAGCACAGTTTAAGGTGGACTGGACTGGGGCAAGAGTGTTTGCTGCGAGACCATGGAGAAGGGTGTTACTGTAGTCTAGGCGGGAGATTATGAAGCCATGGACTTGCATCTTTGTAGTTTCAGGGGTGAGGAAGGAGCGGATTCGATGGATGTTCTTGAGTTGGAGGTTGCAGGAGGTGTTGAGGGTTTGAATATGTGGCATGAAGGATAGGTCAGAGTCTAAGGTTATCCCAAGGCAGTGGACCCATGGGACTGGGGTGAGTGTGGTTCTATTAACTTTGATAGATGGGTCAGGTAGAGGGGCCATGCGAGGAGGGGTGAAGATTATGAACTCCGTTTTCTCCATGTTGTGTTTGGGAAAGCGGGAGGAGAGAAAGGAGGCTACAGCTGCTAGACATTCTGGGACTCTGGACAACAGAGAGGTAATGTCTGGTCCAGAGAGATATATTTGGGTGTCGTCAGCATAGCAATGGTAATGGAAACCATGAGATTCTATGAATTGGCCAAGGCCGAGGGTGTAGATGGAGAACAGGAGGGGTCCTAGGACGGAGCCTTGGGGGACACCTACAGATAAAGGGCGTGGCGGGGAGGTGGTGTGCTTGCATAAATAGCTTTATCGGTACATCTCTTGATCATTATTGAAGTGGTCTCGGGGGCCTGACACTGCTTTGGACTATAAGGGACATTATACTGTGTGGAGGGGCCAGTATGGGACATTATACTGTGTGCAGGGTACGCTATGGGACATTATACTGTGTGGACTGGCTACAATGGGGCATTGTATTGTGTGGATGAGCTGCTATGGGTCATTATCCTGCGTGCAGTGGCTGCTATGGGACATTATACTGTGTGGAGGGGCCACTATAGGATATTATACTGTCTGGAGACCACATTGGGACATTAGTGTGTAAATGGGGCGTTATTCCGTGTGGGGACCAGGAAAGGGGGTGCTATGTTGTGTGTGTCGGAGGCCAAATCAAAAGTTTGCTATGTGGCCCTATCTTTGCTATTTATGCCCCTGCACTGCACTCCGACTGAAGACAGGTAAAATTAGCCACAGCTTATTTTGCTGAGTTGCTTAGGTTTTTTTTTTTTGTAAAGCAAGGCTAAACCATTAAGGTAGTAGGTTTTAATACACAAAGGAATAGTCCATACACGTTAAACATATAAAAGAATAATAGACATACAGGTGCATCTAAATAAATTAGAATATCTTTGAAACCTTTATTTCAGTAATTAAATTAAAAAAAGTGACCTCCTATATTTTCTAGATTCTTTACACATAGAGTGTTCTATTGCAAGTATTTTATTCTCCAAGTTCAAGTTCAGTTTTTTTATTCCCTTTTACACATTCGCTTAAAGCTGAAAACACTCAGCCAAGGTAGCAGTTATCAAAAATACAGCCATTGATCTTTTGAGGATTGATCAGCACTGCCGGACAACTTTCCTACATCAGCTGCTTCACCTAGTTTGAGAGGTGGAAAGAGGATTGCCAAAGACTTCACCTCCTTCTCACTCCTCCCTCCCCATCCTCTTTTATAGCAAGGAGCACAACAAATGAAGCCAAAATTAAACTACCTGGTCCTTCTATGGCATTTCAGTATCAGCATGTGGATGATGCATCAAATTGATACAAAAATTTGATTTCCCTAAAACAGAGCAGATATATTTATTACAAATTTGCTTTTGTGTTATTGACTAAACTATACCATAACCTAACAAAACATCACTAATACCTCACTAATATTGTGTAAAATAAAACACTGGTTTTTTTCTTCAGAAATCCTAAAAAGCAAAGGATGACTTCACCTAGGTTGTCATGTACTTCTGACTGTTTTAAGTCTTTTTTACTGTATTTTTCTTTTTCCTTATTATTTTTTTATTTCACATACACATATGTTCATTTTGGATTTAGGTGATGATGAAGAAGAAGAGCCTGATATCCCTCTGAGTCCCCGTCCTCGGCCATTGGCAGAGTTACAGTTAAAAGAGAAAGCTGTGCCTATGCCAGAAGCTAGCTCATTCTTTATTTTCAGTCCAACAAACAAGTATGTTCTCTACTTGTACATAAACTATTTTGTTACTGTAATGAAAATTATATTTTCAAAAATGTATATTAAATATTTGGTTGCAGAACTATACAAATTGTATTATCTTTCATCATATTCAGCATTATATGTTCAACTTTAAATTCTAGAAATTATTTGCTTTCATATAAGGTGTTTATTTATTATTTGGTATTTTTATCTTTTTATGTTATTAACAGAATCCGAGTGCTGTGCCATCGTATAGTCAATGCTACAACGTTTACTAATTTCATCCTGCTCTTCATCTTACTAAGCAGTATTTCTTTGGCAGCTGAAGATCCTATTAGAACAGACTCTTTCCGTAACCAGGTAATGAAACTGTCATAACTGCATTTAACAACTGAAAAGACAATGCATTTGTCCCATTTTACTAATTTGTTCAATTATCTTAAATTGCAATCTAAAAGGACTTAAAACATACATGATATGAAAAAAATAACTATATTATTAGTTTATATGTCATTATTTAGAAGTGTGAAGATTAGGGTGGAATCATACATGCAGTTTTTAATGCTGTTTTTTTCAGCATGTCCAACTCTGTTGTGGTAAATAAAATAATGTATTTCTATATTATTAAGACTACAAACAATATATTTAATGCTTCCTAGGGTATATTTAAAAGTGTTGATAATGCTCTGCACAATAAATAAGGGTTTGCATTTTACTGTGACTTTCCATAGTTTTATTATGCACTGTTCAGTTGCAAAGTATTTACAAGTAAAACATGTTTTTTGGACACATCACTGGACCATGTAAAGAAACCTTTTAGGCTAGGGCTCCATGTAGCGACAGAAACGCATCGCGTTTTTTCCGCAGCACTTTTCACAAAGTCCTCAGAGTTTTCTGCTTCAATTATACCTATACTGAAACCTCCAGCATTTCTCTAGGTATAATTGACATGCTGCAACTTACAAAAATGCAAAGTTTTTTGAAATCGCAGCGTGCCCACTGCAGATATTTTTCTGCAATGTGTGGAAGGGATTTGCCAGAATCCCATCCACTTTGCAGATAGCGTTTCCGCTGTGGCAAATTTATGGCGTTTACGTTACAAAGGGCCCCTGACCTAAAAAAGTTACAATATACTATTGTGATTTTCATTAACCCTTTGTTTATATTTCAGATTCTATCTTATTTTGATATTGTTTTCACAGTCATCTTTACAACAGAAATTGTCCTTAAGGTAAAAATACATCTATAAAAATTGCACTGCGCCTACTTTTTCTGTATTTCTGTAAATTTTTTTGTGTGTACTGTAGATATAATCTGGTGTTTTGAGCATTCTTTAATCCTATTTTCTTTCTACTCATAGATGACTGCATATGGGGCTTTTCTGCATAAAGGTTCATTCTGCAGAAACTATTTTAACATCCTCGATCTCCTGGTTGTTGGAGTCTCTCTGATCTCAAGTGGTATACAGTGAGCAATAATTATTGGTGGCTTATTTACCAATTATCTGATGTATATAGGACTTAGGTTTCATTCACACCCTTGTGTGAAAAAATAGCAATATATCTCAGTCTTGTGCTCTGTCCCTTGTGGGCCATATGGTTCAGTCTTGTGTTCCGTGTATTTAAATGTATTTCCCTTAGAAACATTAAAACAGTGGGTGACATGCAGTGTATGAAAGCTCAGCAGAGAAGTGAGTACAGACGTATTCTGTGTAGGTAATCTTGTAACTAAATAGCTGGGACTCAGAACTAACACATACGTTTTTCTATCTATCTATCTATCTATTTTTTTTTTACAAAATTAACCCACTAGGGATGCAGATTCTTTTTTTTTTCTGTTGTCACATTCTAAAAGCGTCAACATAGCCATATGAGAGCTTGTTTTTAACAATGAGTTATAATTTTTTTTATTGCACCATTTTGGGAAATATTTAGCTTGCTGAGCAAATTTTATTAACTCTTTCTTAGTGGGATGGCAATCAAACCTCAGTTTTGCCATCCTTTTATATGTTCTAAATTTTGCATGTTACGTTTACTCTGCCAGTCAATACGATTATAGTGATATCACATGTATATTGTTTTTGCAGATTTAAATCACTCAATTGCCAAAAATAATTAGCTTTACTGGCACCATATTCTGAGAGCCATAACTTTTTTAATTTTTTCATCACCATATCAATGCATAGACACTCTGTGATCGTATCGTGGGGCTACTAATGGGGGGGGGGTCAAACACAAAGAGACCCCTTAGATCCCATCAAATGCCCACAAAGAGTTTTTCTACCGCTCTTAGCTGTTAGAGGAGGATGTTAGCTGTTATCCTCTTCTGATAGCTCTGACTCAGCTCCTGAGCCAATGCCATCTTCCTGTTGTACTATTACATCAGCTTGCAGGAACAGGTTGTAAATTGATGGAATCTGAGTAATCTCCTACGCCGACTGAAAAAAATGGGTCCACCTGGTAGGGATGTAGCAGGCACTGCTTCTGTGTCAGCTGCATTACTTCCATACTATTATGGAACTGAGCATGACCTGTACTCTCAACGTGATGTAGTAGTATGGTGCAGAGTGAGATGGTGTTATGGGGTCACTCACTATGTATTCAGTTTTTGGTTACTGGGAGGGCTATGCCAAACCATTGCACCAAGGAGATAGCAAACAATTTGTTTGAGACGATCTTGCCAACAGATTATTTTACTTATCTTTCTGATTATAGAATCCCCTGTAACCCACCCCCTTCTACTAGCTAGGCTGTTCTTCCACCTGCTAGGTAAAGCAGTATCCAATAAGCTGATACCCTTACCTCATCACAAAATTAGCAAGAATTATTTACATAAAATTGGGAAATCATTTTATTCAAAGGGAAACTATGCTATAACCATTACAATTTATTTCCATATTTAAGCTACTTCCAGTGGCCCATGTTTACTATTAGTTAGTCAGTACAAACTTAAGCAGTATAAAATATGCCAGATTTGTCACCGTGACTGCTACTGATACTAGATATCTTTAGACTGTCTAAAGATGTCCGGGGAACACTAAGACTAAAAAGAATACAAAGTTATCATAGAGAATGACTGGCTTTGTGTTCTCTGATCCTAACACAGAGAGCTGGGCTGGGGAAGTTGCAAGTGTTTTTTTCCTGAAGGTCTACCACAATCAGCACAACCTGTCTCATTAAAAACAACATTCAGAAATCTTAACAGGCTACATTAGGACTATACCTGCAGTTGGCATGAAATTCAAAGTCTAGAAAACTGTCTGAGCCATAATATTATTCCACGGGACCTCAGAATTCCTATCACTCCAGCACCTAGATTAAGAACAACCACCATTAAAGAAAAGTAGGAGAATGAAATAAAGGGGTGCTCTCTAAAAATTATGCACATTATCCTGGAAGAGGAGAAAATTCATTTTGAACAACTGAATTGTGATCTCAAAAAAGAAATTCAGGCAGTTAGAACCTTATCTGACATTCCAGGTTTTTAGAAAAAAAGATAAAACCTTAAAACAGATCTTGGAACAATTTACTGCTAATATTGAAGAAAGCAAACATTTTCAGCTCCAAAGGGACTTAGAGTAGTTTTGTGAAAAGTGGGCATATCAGTTTGTAACCTAGTATCAACATCATAAACATCATAAAGATTTAGAACAGACAACATCAGAAAGTGAGACCACCAATTCAGAGAGAACCCCAGTCAGAACTAATGAGCTGGGTGCAAGGAATTCTATGATTAGGGGAATATAAGGTAAAAATAGAAATTGAGGCAGAAATAGTTCTTAGAGTACTGTTTTTTTAAAGCTGACAATACTGTTGAGAGAGATGTAGAATTGGATGCTGGGGACTCCCTTAAGATTATTAATCTCTCAAATTATAGGCTTTCCCAAATTGAGAAGTCCTTATTTGGGAAGGGTCTTTCATTTGTACCTACTGTCAAATTCAATTAGTATTTGTGAACTAAAGATAGCTATCTTTTCGCACGTAAATTTTAAATGGAAAAAAAAAAAATTAAACAGCACAATAAAAAGAAATGTTTGGATCTAGAGTTTGACACCACTGATTTAATCAGATTAGATATTTTGGAAGAACTGTGGGATGAATTTCACTTATGGGAGAGGGTCCCTTTACATCACTGAGATCCAAAAGTGTTAAATCTCTCCCTTTACGGGACTTTACACAGTGCATTCCCACTGCATTGTAGTGGGGGAATGAGTGCAGGGACCAGTATCAGGTCAGTATCAGTATCAGGTATCAGAGATGTAGAATTGCCTGGCTGCTGACATACTTTACCAGGCTGTGCACTGGATACTCTGGGGCTATTTCTCCACTGGAAATATCCCTATAGCTTGTGAAACAGGAATCGTAATAGTGTTCACATGCTAGATGTCATTTTAATGTTTTTTGGGTTTAGTGTATTCACACATAGGAACTCACATATTGGGTGTTTACTTTAGTCCATTTTATTGCGATTATAATAAAAGTGAAGTTTTAATACAATTCCTAATTATTCAGTGAAAGTTCTATTTTAACATCTTTTGATTAAGGCTAAGGCCCCACGTTGTGGTAAAACGGCATTTTTGGCTGCTGCGGAAACACAGTGGGAAAAAAAGCTGCATTATATTACCAGCATAGTGAATGAGATTTCAGCTAATCCCATCCACACATTGTGGGAAAAAACTGCTGCAGAAAAGCTGTGTTTTCAAAAACGTATTCGTTTTTGAAAGATGCTGCATGTCAATTTTAGCTGTGGAAATGCAGGCTTCACTTTCATCCCACAGCAGCACAATACTGGGGTATTTCTGCCCCTGTGTATTGGTAGGACAGAATGGAATTTTTAATGAACAAACAAATGGTTAAATATTAACCCCTCCCCCTCCTCAATATAAGGAAGGAAGTACCAACCCCAAAACGTGTTTTTGTTTGTTTTTTTTTTCTCTCCTGTGTTGGTGGGACAGTTGGGGGGAAGGTTATTCATTCCCTATAGTGAGGTTATCTAGATTTCTGGATGACTTTCCCCTCTTCACTTCTGCTTGAGTTTGTTTGTATTCTATCCTCCTGTTGTGAGGACTCTTTTTCTGCCTTTGGTTCCTGTTGGAACAAAATACAGAGGTTAAAATCCTTGTTTGTCTTTCTCTGCCTCTGCTGCTTAGTCTACTTACCTGCAGGGACAGACATTTTTTTAGCTGTTGCTTATAATGAGCGGGCAGACAAGTCCACTGCCTTTAGTGTCTGCACTGAACCCTTGCAGCTATGTAAGACTTGCATTGCTTGTTTTTTTTGCGTTGCACAGCTTTTCCTGTTTCTTCTCTCCAGCTACCCTGTGTGGGGACTCCGGAGTCCAGAGTATGCTTGCTTGCATATGTGATGACATCGAATGTACTTTGGGGTCTCTACTTCACTCCCCCTCCCTGTGCTGGCAATGGGAGGGATTGAGCTGGCTAGGTAATCTTTTTTTCCTCAACCTCCTCCCTTTTTTACATAAAATCTGTGCAGTGCAACCTTTTTCTCCCCCCCCCAAAAAAAAAAGAGAAGAGAAATAAAAGGCTTTTATTCTGTGTAACCTGTCACAGGAAGTGGGAGAGTGTCTTTGCACTCTATTTTTTCTATATATGTCTGCTGCTTCCTTTCCTCTGCCTTTTTATTGTTTGGCAGAGAGCATGCATGCTGTGCATTCTAGTTCAACAGACTTGTAATGTTGTTGTGTTTTTTTTTTTTCTGGCTTTCTTGCTATTTACTCTTACACTTGCGTTAAAATGTAATCCTCTGCGGTGGTGATGAGTCCTTCAGGTGTAAGTCTGCGTCTAGGCGCAAACATCTAACTTGTCACTCCTGTGAAATTCCCTTGCATGACGATTATGAAGTTAATACAGGCCGCCAGTGCCGCCCAAATGAAACCTTTGAAGAAGCCACAATCATACTGTAGATGTGGTTATTTGGGTCAAGGAGTATGTTCAGGACACCATGAAGTACTTGAAAGAGTCCTTAACTCACTTGTCTAAGAGGCCCATATGCAGTGAGGCATCCGCTTCTGTCATACGATCTGATGAGGAGTTCAGGATGAAGCTAATTCTTAATCTGAGGATTCAGATACGGATATAGTGAAACCAGTCGCCAAATTGTCCAACCGAACACTTGTACCCTCTGAGGATGGGTCTAGCCTTCAGGATCCCATGGACTGCTGGGCAAAGTGCTCCCTAATGAAAGTGTATATGGCTTCCTCTGCACAGTGTTTGATTGGTATCGCTACCAGTGAGGGAGCCAAGAAGCTGTGCTCCAACCTCTCTTCATTGAAAAGAGATATCGATTGTTGGGTTTCCTGGGACAAATTGTTGTCGTCTTTGAAGGATATAGTCCTTGAGGCGGATTACCTCAATGAAGCCTGTCTTCACCAGGTGAAGTTATCTGCCAAGTCTATGGCCTTGACTATGGCTGTCTGTTGCCCCCTATGGTTAAGACCTTGGAGGGTGGATAATGCCTCAGAATTTAATATTTGTGGGTTGCCATACACACCAGGTAAGTTATTCGGTCAGGAGCGCAATAAAATTATAGGACTAGTGGACAAGAAAGGAAAGTCCCTTCCAGAGTCCTTTCATGGACAAGGCAGATAGCGTTGTAGAGTACAGTCTCCTCAAAGACCGCCACCTGCAAGAGGACAAGTGTGAACGTTCCAGGTTTCTGAGAGGGAATCCCAACCATTGTTTTTTTCTGTAACGACAGGAAAGTCAGCCAGATTTCTGACTATTACCTTCTCCCTCCTCCAAGACACAAAGTTCCTGTCGGGGACATCTTTCCTTTTTTTTCTAGATTTTTTTTTGAAAAAAAAAATAAAAAATAACAAATTCATAGGTCATAGGAGAGAATCCGGTCCAGTTATGGCATAGATTTTTCTGTGCCTCCCGACCACTTGTCTCCTTGCTGTCTGTCAGAAGGCTCTAGAGTCCTCAGTATTGGAATATGTTAAAAGCATGTCTTGGAAGAGGTTCCACTGCAACATCAAGGGTCTAGAATTTATTCTCCAGTGTTCCTAGTTCCAAAACCTTCAGGAGACTGGGGGATGATATCCATTCTCCAGCAAGGAGATTTCACGGCCACTCTGGACCTAAAGAATGCGTACCTCCACATCCCTATTCTTCCTTCTCACAGGAAATACCTAAGAATTGGGATAACGTCAGCACCCTATGTATTCACCAAGGTGGTATTCCACGGTAGCTGCATCTCTGAGGATCCAGGGGATCATATTTGTTCCTTATCTGGTCAACTGGCTTTTAAAAGCCTCTTTTTTAAGAGAAAATCTACTACAGCAACTATCCACCACGGTAAATTTTCTCCAACAGTTGGGTTGAATTATAAATTGGGGGAAAGTCCCAAATATCTCCAGCAACGCAGAAGACATTTCTAGGGTTCATTATTGGCCTATTGAGAGTATCTCTAACTTCATCCAGAAGGGAAGGAATAATCAAGGCCGCAAAATTCCTATTGGTTCCTTGGCCGATCACCATCAGGACAGGCATGAAGGTATTGGGACTGATGTCGTCAGCTGCAGAGGCAGTTCCTTGGGTGTTATGGCATCTTCACCCCCTACAGAGAGAAGTCCTGACGGCCTGGAATCACAAAACCGGACTAGACAGAAGTTTTTTCCTTTTCTGGAAGCCCGCTCGTCCTTCAGGTGGTGAATTCAACTAAGAGACAGAAAGTCCAAGGTCCAGCTTTGCTGAACCCTGTTGACTACGGATGCATCACTCACAGGTTGGGGAGCCCACAAATCAATATTCCAGCCCAAGGGTCTTGGAATTTCCTTGAGAAAATTATGTCATCCAATTGGAGAAAACTCCGAGTGATACATTTTCACTTTGCTGTTAAGAGGCAAGGCAGTCCGAGTGAGATCGGACAATATGACAACTGTCCGTTACTTGAACAAGCAGGGAGGAACTCAGTCACAACTCCTTCTAAGCGAAGTGGGGGAGATCTTGAGTTTGGCAGAGAAGAACCTAACCCATCTGTCTGCTGTACATATCCGAGGGTCACTCAATGTAGTGGCGGATCAATTGAGTCGTGGCATCACTGTTCCAGGGGAATGGTCTCTCCATCCAGAGGTCTTTCAAGCAATCACCCTGAAATGGGGTCATCCAGAGGGAGACCTGATGGCAACCAGACTCAATGCCAAGGTAGAGAAGTTCTGCTCTCTATACAAGGAGGACAATCCCTTGGCTGTGGATACCCTGTCCATCCCTTGGAGGTTCAGACTGGCATACATACTCCAAATCTCCATGATACCAGGGGTATTGATGAGAATCAGACAGGACCAAGTCTCTATAATCGCCATCATTCCATTCTGGCCAAAAAGAGCTTGGTTTTCCAGCTCATACATATGAGTCACGGGATATATTGGAGGCTTCCTCGATTCAGAACCTGGTGTCTTAGGGGCCCAGGCTCTTCCAGAATGTGAAATCCTTCAATCTGACAGCCTGGAGGTTGACCAGTCCCTATTACGATCTAAGGGACTCTCGGAGCCGTCCTATGTACTCTCTCGCCCGAGCAGATTCTGCGAATAAGAACTATGCCCGGATTCATAATATCTCCTGGGGATCGAGCAAAGGAATTGAGATCCTTCCATTCTAGAGATCCTTGAATTCCTTTAGGACGGCTTGGACAAAGGCCTTAGTTGCAGCCTTGTTAGCCTGCTTAGGTAAGCAGCTTTCCATAGATCCGCTGGTTAAAAGTTTTTTTTTTTTTAAGGTCAGTCCGCCTGTTACCCACCCAATTCCCCAATGGGATTTGTCTACAGTTTTAAATTGGTTATGGATTCCCCCCTTTTGAGCCTGTAAGAGGTTGAGGTTAAATTTTTCACACTAAAACAGTGTTTCTATTGCCCGTAACCTCAGCTAAGAGAGTTGGGGAACTTCAGGCTTTATCTTTGGTAGAACCTCACATATCCTTCCATCCGGATAGAGTGCAGTTAAGGTTTATGCCAGGGTTCCTCCTTAAGGTACTCCTCATATCCTAACTTGCACCAAGTTATTTCTTTACCAGCCTTCTATCCCAATGCGTCAACCCCAGAGGAAGTTACAATTCACGTCCTGGATGTTGCCAGATGTCTCAGAATTTATATTCAGAGATCTCTGCCCTTTAGCCGGTCAGAGAACCTCTTTTTTTGTCTTTTGCTGGGAAGACTAAAGGGCTCAAGGCTTCTAAGACCTTTTACTTCACAGGGTTTAGACCCCCCCTGAATTGATTCCGGCTCATTCTACAAGAGCCGTCTCCATCTCCTGGGTGGAAACGAACTCTGTTCCTTTGGAAAAAATCTGTTCTGCAGCTTCTTGGAGCGCTCTCCATACCTTTGTAAATCATTATAGATTTAACACAAGGGTTACGGAGGCCACTTCCTTGGCCGTTCCATTTTAAGTTGTATTCTTCAAGAGGGCCCTCCCTAGGGTTTCTTCTTGCTAGATTCCCAGTATTACGCTGCTGTGGAACAAAAGGGAAACATAGATTATGATGTTAATCTGTTTTCCCTTAGTCCCAACAGCAGCACAAGGCTCCCTCCCTATGTGTTATGTATTTGTCTTTATAATTACACATTAGGGGGTTGGTACTTCCTTCCTTATATTGAGGAGGGGGAGGGGTTAATATTTAACCATTTGTTTGTTCATTAAAAATTCCATTCTGTCCTACCAGCACACAGGGGCAGAAATACCCCAGTATTGTGCTGCTGTTGAGACTAAGGAAAACAGATTAACATCATAATCTATGCATTTTTCTTATAGCTTTAATAAGGGAAGAAAAACTGCAGAGAAAAAAACTGCAAAAACGCAATGAAAAACACTGTGGAAAAAAATTGTTTTTTAGCTGCATTTTTCTACGTCCTTTGCAGTGCTAATTGCAAGTGCACTTAAATTCTGTGCCATATAAGATGTGGCACAAAGTTATGGAAATTATACAAATTTAAATTTATACAAATTTCTGGCATTATTCCGCTCATTGCTTTCGGCACAGAATACACCTCAAAATTTACCTTGAAAATCAGCTGTGTGACCACTTAATTGGCTGAAAAACCCATTTGCTAACATAAAACTGTCTTTTGTGGTGGAGTATGACTGTGGATTCCATAATTAAATTTTTTTAATAAATATGCAATGAAATGTGTGACTCCTCAGTTTGGGTCCAAATATTCACTTAAAGATCAAGCAGGACACTTATTTTTTCAGCATTCTGCTGTGATCTCTGCCTCCCGTTGAAAACAATAGGAGGCAGATTCTGGGCGGAATCCGCTCCCAAAATTGTGGCAAATTCTTACATGTGAATGTACCCTCAAGGAAGAACAATCATTAAGAGAGACACCTGTTCATAACTGATAAAAAAAAAAAATCTAATTCTAATTTACTAGGGTTCCCTTAGTCACAGCAGTGAGATCTAGCAGGTTCAGTCTATGCTGTGAGGGTTTCCTTATCCCCACATAAACTGAACAACAGACTTCTAATGGTAGTGTGAATGTAGTGTGAGAAGGTGAATCGCAGAGTGCTGGAGTCGAGATATATCAGCCCCCGGTTTTTGTCATATGGCTGGTCTAGGGCGGGTTTTGAGTAGGCCCCAGCCCAGGTGTGAGTCCAGGGCTCATTACTGGCCCATTTAGGCCTACAGAGCCTGCACATCAGAGCAGATCCTGGAAGTGAGAGGAGCCGCTCTGGATCTGTCCTGAGTTACTTTCCTGAGTTACTGTCCTGTCTGGTTTGTGTGGCTGGAGCCACACGTTTGTTACTGTTTAGCTAGAAGCTCAGACGAGCAGGAGTTGCTTTATTTTTGTACCTGAAGTAAGACTGTATTTTATTTATGCCTGAAGTGAAGGTTTATTTATTTTTGCAAATAAACCTGTTTGCACCTGAGCTTTGTGTCCCTGTCTCTGACTGTTTGGGTCCGTACCTTTGCTGCTACCAAGCTACCTCCCCCACAGTAGCCATAAAGGGTTTATCCAATCTAAGTCTTTCATTCATGACTGAGAAGGGAGTAGCCCTGTCTCTGTCTCTTAGAGATGGTCGGGACTAACACAGTCATCCTTCCCAGTTTCCATAACTACCATAGAGGCAAATAGGAGTTCCAGAAACAGTCTAGCACAGTGAGCTATGAGCTTCCAAGTAGAACATTCACGTTCATCTGTTTTTATAACTCGTGACCTTGTGGTCAGTAGAAGGAGCTGTGTAATCCTATTTTAGCCATGTTTGGCTGAGAAGGGAATAACCCTTTAAGGCTGAGACCCCACGTTGCCAAAAAGCTGCCTTTTTTGTTGCAGCGTTTTTTTGAGCCAAAGTCAAGCGTGACTTGAAAAGGAATGGGAAATATAAAGGATATACCTAGAGGTTTCCTTTCCATTAAATCCACTCCTGACTTTGACTAAAAAAAACCGCAGCAAATCTGCAACAAAAGAAGTAGCACTTCCGCATGTTTGACCACGGCATCCAAGGGGTTAAAACCCCCGATCGGAGCATAGCTCTGACCGTTGGTTAATGGAGCAGGTGTTAGCTGTCTGTACTATTACGCCATTTGCACCAAGTACCAGGCGCTCAGGACATAATAGTACGTCATGTGTCGCTAAGGGGTTAAACAAATAATCTAAAAAGTGTGACTTACAAAAGTATTCAGCCCCCCTACATCAATACTTTGTAGAGATACCTTTCGCTGCAATTACACCTGGAAGTCTTTTGGGGTATGTCTCTACCAGCTTTACGCATGTATCGACTGAGATTTTTTTTCCCATTCTTCTTTGAAAAATAACTCAAGCTCAGCCAGATTGGATGGAGAGCATCTGTGAACAGCAATTTTCATGTCTTGCCACAGATGCTCAATGGGATTTAGGTCTGGACTTTGACTGGGCTATTCTAACACATGAATATTCTTTGATCTAAACCATTCCTCTGTAATTCTGGCTGTATGTTTAGGGTCATTGTCTTGCTGAATCTCCTTCCCAGTCTCAAATCTTTTGCAGTCTCCAACAGGCTTTCTTCAAGGATTGCCATATATTTAGCTTAATCCATTTTCCCATCAACTCTGACCAGCTTCCCTGTCCCATGTTTCACAGTGGGGATGGTGTGTTCAGAGTGATGAGCAGTGTTACTTTTCCACCACACATAGTGCTTTGCATATAGGCCAAAAAGTTCAACTTTAGTCTCATCTGACCAGAGCACCTTCTTCCACATGTTTGCTGTGTCCCTTACAGTGGGGGAAAAAAGTATTTAGTCAGCCACCAAGTGACATCATAGGTAGACCTCAACTATGAGAGACCAAATGAGAAAACATATCTAGAAAATCACATTGTCTGATTTTTTTTTAAGAATTTATTTGAAAATTATGGTGGAAAATAAGTATTTGGTCACCTACAAACAAGCAAGATTTCTGGCTCTCACAGACCTGTAACTTCTTCTTTAAGAGGCTCCTCTGTCCTCCACTCATTACCTGTAGTAATGGCACCTGTTTGAAATTGTTATCAGTATAAAAGACACTTGTCCACAACCTCAAACAGTCACACTCCAACCTCCACTATGGTGAAGACCAAAGAGCAGTGGAAGGACACCAGAAACAAAATTGTAGACCTGCACCAGGCTGGGAAGACTGAATCTGCAATAGGCAAGCAGCTTGGTGTGAAGAAATCAACTGTGGGGCAATAATTAGAAAGTGGAAGACATACAACATCACTGATAATCGATCAGGGTCTCCACACAAGATCTCACCCCGTGGGGTTGAAAATGATCACAAGAACGGTGAGCAAAAATCCCAGAAACACACAGGGGGACCTAGTGAATGACCTGCAGAAAGCTGGGACTAACGTAACAAAGGCTACCGTCAGTAACACGTTACGCCGCCAGTGACTCAGATCCTGCAGTACCAGACGTGTCCCCCTGCTTAAGCCAGTACATATCAGGGCCCATCTGAAGCTTGCTAGAAAGCATTTGGATGTTCCAGAAGAGTATTGGGAGAATGTCATATGGTCAGATGAAACCAAAGTAGAACTGTTTGGTAGAAACACAACTCATCGTGTTTGGAGGAGAGTGAATGCTGAGTTGCATCCAAAGAACAACATACCTACTGTGAAGCATGGGGGTGGCAACATCATGCTTTGGGGCTGTTTCTCTGCAAAGGGACCAGGACGACTGATCCGTGTACAAGAAAGAATGAATGGGACCATGTATCAAGAGATTTTGAGTGCAAACCTCCTTCCATCAGCAAGGGCATTGAAGATGAAACATGGATGGGTCTTTCAGTATGACAATGATCCCAAGCACACCGCCAGGGCAATGAAGGAGTGGCTTCGTAAGAAGCATTTCAAGGTCCTGGAGTGGCCTAGCCAGTCTCCAGATCTCAACCCCATAGAAAACCTTTGGAGGGAGTTGAAAGTCCGTGTTGCCCAGCCCCAAAACATCACTGCTCTAGAGGAGATCTGCATGGAGGAATGGGCCAACATACCAGCAACAGTGTGTGCCAACCTTGTGAAGGCTTACAGAAAACGTTTGACCTCTGTCATTGCCAACAAAGGATATATAACAAAGTATTGAGATGAACTTTTGTTGTTGACCAAATGGTTTATTTTCCACCATAATTTGCAAATAAATTCTTTAAAAATCAGACAATGTGATTTTCTGGATTTGTTTTCTCATTTTGTCTCTCATAGTTGAGGTCTACCTATGATGTCAATTACAGGCCTCTCTCATCTTTTTAAGTGGGAGAACTTGCACAAATGGTGGCTAACTAAATACTTTTTTCCCCCATTGTATATGGCTTTTGGCAAACTGCAAACAGCACTTCTTATGTCTTTTTTTTTTTTTTCAACAATGGTTTTCTTCTTGCCACTCTTCCATAAAAGCCAGATTTGTCGAGTGCACGACTTATAGTTGTCCGGTAGACAGATTCTCCCACCTGAGCTGTGTATTCTTGCAGCTCCTCCAGAGTGACCAGTCCCCACACCACCTTACCTAACCTATTGGAGACCCTTACTGAGTATAGTCAACTCTCTGGGTATAAAATTAACCCTACCAAAAGAGGCTGAGTGCTTATCTTGGCCACTAATGGTTCGATACATAGAGCGGAAACTAAACCTGCCGCTTCCCATTGCAGATAGGGAAGGAATTTGACGACGAATGGGAAAGTTACACAATTGCTGAGGGGAGTGAGTAAAGGGGACGGATCGCCGCAAGGAAGGCTCCCAGGAAATCAAAGAAGTGGGAAAACAGAGGCAGTGCAGCAACGGTCCATGAGTGCTTCCAATCCAGAGAGAAGGGAGAGAGGGGGAAGGACAGGGTGGGAGGGAGAAAGACAAACAACAGCGGCAAAAAAACGCAAAACATACAAAACATAAATGCAATCAAAAAACAGTGTCTAGGCAGGACTAAGTCTCCCGCCAGGGGGGCTATCAGCAGGAATAGTTGGGAAAATGATCTAGCTAACAGGATTAGTCCATGTAACGGATACTTGACCCAAGGGGACCCGCAGTTCAGGGAGGTGGTCTGTAGGAGAATGAGAACAGAACAGGATAGGTCCCACTCCACCCAGCTCAGTAACAGACACATAACTAGCAGGGAAAGAACTTTAGAACCTGTATAACAAGTAGATGCAACGGCTCAAAACAATGAAATAAAGTCATTATTTAGAAGTGGGAGGACCTACGGGGGCAGAAGGGTTAACCCAGGAGAGCCAGTCAGGCGGGATCTTTGTGAGGTCAACAACAGAGATGGCAGTCGGCGTCGTTTGGACTTCTGCTGCTGCTACATAATGGGGGGGGGGGGGAGACAACAGTTTCCAGTCAGACAGTTCAGGGATAGGAATCTCCAGCACATCGCAGAAAGATTACACGTCAGAAAAGGCACAAACTGTAGCTGAGCAGCCTGCCTTCTGGGCAATCAAGGCGAAAGGGAGACCCCAGCAGTATGAGATTTGGAGGTCTCTTAGGGTTTAGAGGAGAGGGCACAGGTGGCGCCGCTTCTGGAGCATTAGGAGGGAGCCATCCTGGTATAATTGCAGTTTGGCTCCGTCAAAATCAAAGTCTTTAAGCTTTCTAGCATTAGACATGATGGCTTCCTTTAAGGCAAAGTCATAGACACAGCATATGACATCTCTAGGTGCTGAGGAGTAACCTTTAAGGTGGAAAGCACGGTGAGCTCTATCCAATTTAATTTTGTGGGTGAGGGGGTTCCTGGAGTATAGAGTGATTTAAAGATAGCTTCAAGGGTGACATGGAGTTCCTCCTCATTGGAAGCTTCTGGGAGACCCTAGATTATTATGTTGTTGCGTCACCCCCTGTTGTAAATGTCCTCTAAATGGTGTTGCATATCTCTCTTTGCCAGGGAAAGAGCTAGAGTAGTATCATTCAGGCAGATGACATAGGCCCTGGTATGGTCATGGTCCTCCTCCAGAGTGTCCGCTCTGGATGCAATACAGTGCAAATCTCTCCGGACTGCTGAAATCTCAGCTCAGCATGTCTCTTTTCCTTCAGATACAAGGGACTGAAAGTCATGCTTAGCAGGCAGCTGGGCAAGGAGGGTGGATCACCATGGTGGGGCCTGTGAGAGATCACCAGGAAACAGAGCCGGGTCAGTGGCTGAGTCCTGCTAGTGTCCCTCCATACAGCGTTTGTGAGGGGACAGGGGGGAAGAAACCCCCAAATCAGAGTCCTCTGAGGGGCATTCAGTGTCAGGAGCTGGGGGGCAGCGGAGTGCCAGATGACAGGCCCCAGGTATCTAATGGTGGAGGGTTATTGGAACCCAACTGGACTCAATATTCTGATTGTCAAGTGATGCCAAATTATAGAATATTTTATATACAGTACAGACCAAAAGTTTGGACACACCTTCTCATTCCAAGATTTTTCTGTATTTTCATGACTATAAAAATTGCAGATTCACACTGAAGGCATCAAAACTATGAATTAACACATGTGGAATTATATACTTAACAAAAAAGTGTGAAACAACTGAAAATATATCTTATATTCTAGGTTCTTCAAAGTAGCCACCTTTTGCTTTGATTACTGCTTTGCACACTCTTGGCATTCTCTTGATGAGCTTCAAGAGGTAGTCACCTGAAATGGTCTTCCAACAGTCTTGAAGGAGTTCCCAGAGATGCTTAGCACTTGTTGGCCCTTTTGCCTTCACTCTGCGGTCCAGCTCACCCCAAACCATCTCGATTGGGTTCAGGTCTGGTGACTGTGGAGGCCAGGTCATCTGGCGTAGCACCCCCTTCACTCTCCTTCTTGGTCAAATAGCCCTTACACAGTCTGGAGGTGTGTTTGGGGTCATTGTCCTGTTGAAAAATAAATGATGGTCCAACTAAACGCAAACCGGATGGAATAGCATGCCGCTGCAAGATGCTGTGTCAACCATGCTGGTTCAGTATTCCTTCAATTTTGAATAAATCCCCAACAGTGTCACCAGCAAAGCACCCCCACACCATCACACCTCCTCCTCCATGCTTCACGGAGGGAACCAGGCATGTAGAGTCCATTCGTTCACCTTTTCTGTGTCGCACAAAGACACGGTGGTTGGAACCAAAGATCTCAAATTTGGACTCATCAGACCAAAACACAGATTTCCACATGTCTAATGTCCATTCCTTGTGTTCTTTAGCCCAAACAAGTCTCTTCTGTTTGTTGCCTGTCCTTAGCAGTGGTTTTCTAGGAGCTATTTTACCATGAAGGCCTGCTGCACACAGTCTCCTCTTAACAGTTGTTGTAGAGATGTGTCTGCTGCTAGAACTCTGTGTGGCATTGACCTGGTCTCTAATCTGAGCTGCTGTTAACCTGCGATTTCTGAGGCTGGTGACTCGGATGAACTTATCCTCCGCAGCAGAGGTGACTCTTGGTCTTCCTTTCCTGGGGCGGTCCTCATGTGAGCCAGTTTCTTTGTAGCGCTTGATGGTTTTGGCCACTGCACTTGGGGACACTTTCAAAGTTTTCCCAATTTTTCGGACTGACTGACCTTCATTTCTTAAAGTAATGATGGCCACTCGTTTTTCTTTACTTAGCTTCTTTTTTTCTTGCCATAATACAAATTCTAACACTCCATTCAGTAGGACTATCAGCTGTGTATCCACCTGACTTCTGAACAACACAACTGATGGTCCCAACCCCATTTATAAGGCAAGAAATCCCACTTATTAAACCTGACAGGGCACACCTGTGAAGTGAAAACCATTTCAGGTGACTACCTCTTGAAGCTCGCCAAGAGTGTGCAAAGCAGTAATCAAAGCAAAAGGTGGCTACTTTGAAGAACCTAGAATATAAGACATATTTTCAGTTGTTTCACACTTTTTTGTTAAGTATATAATTCCACATATGTTAATTAATAGTTTTGATGCCTTCAGTGTGAATCTACAATTTTTATAGTCATGAAAATACAGAAATCTCTTGGAATGAGAAGGTGTGTCCAAACTTTTGGTCTGTACTGTATATATTATAGACTGGGTCTCAGCTCTCTTGGATGTACCGTTCCTGAGGTACAGTATTCCCAAAAAATGACCAGCATTAGTCTATACAAGCCTGCAAGTCTTTCACTCATATTCCAACTGCCATACACACGGTCACATGTCCCTTATCAGCCAATAACAGCTCGCAGGCGCTTACTCTCCTCAGGCACACAGGTTTCCATAGCAACCAAGCTATGTATGACCTGTATTAGTGAATAGCAGTTCACAGGACCTTAAATATTCAGTCATATCACGTGTATCAGCCTATATAAGTTCACATTTAATTTACCAGGTTTCCATAACAACACAGCCATAAATAGACTGTACCTATACTGGACTCAGTGGCGTAACTAGCAATGGCAGGGCCCCAAGGCGAACATTTGACATGGGACCCCCCCCGGCAACTCCCCCACGCACAAACTGCATTTCTGCACACACTATTATGCCCCATAGTGGCCCCTGCATACACTATTAGGCCCCATAGTGGCCCTTGCACACAGTATTCTGCCCCATAGTGGCCCCTGCACACAGTATCATAGTGGCTCCTTCATATAGTATTATGCGCACTTCCCGCTACTTCACGTGAGCCAGGCATGTATCGCAACGCATAATGACGTCGGACTGGCCCACCGACATCTGGGACGCCACCAAGGAGGCCCGAAGCCTGCTGAAAAGACCCCAGAGTATAATGATAGCAGTGTTTGTGGGGTTCACGGCCCACAGGCCTTACTTACCAATCCCCGCTCCTGCTCACAGCCGCCTCTGCAGAAGGTGAAGTGCAGGCGGCCGTGAGCAGGAGTGGGGATCGGTAAGTAAATAGGGCCCGTTACCTGCTGGTGTTAAAAAAAACAAAAAACATCAGAGGCCTGCTGGGTCCCCTAATGTCCCGGGCCCTGTGGCAGCTGCTACCACTGCTAAACCGGTATTTACGCCGCTGCCTGGACTGCCATACTGGATTTCATTATTCTTATAAATTGAAACGTTTTTTAAACTACTCATGTCCCCTGCAGCAAAGCGCATGGCTGCTGCTCGAGCTAATGAAAACTCTCAGCAGACCCAAGCCCGTCTCCAATCTGATAAGGTATGTTACAGACAACAGCGAGCTGCTGAAACTCCCCAGCAGACCCAAGCGCGTCTCCAATCTGACAAAGCATTGTCAGCCACAGGCACACAGCTGCACTCCACGTTTCAATAACAACCCAGCCATTTTTCTTCACTGCTGTAGGTCAGCTTTAAAGGGGCAGGGCGCTGTGGATGACACTGTTACACAAAGTCACATACACACAGCTTTACTCCAGGTTTTCCATAACAACCGATCGCAGATATCCAAACTGAGATGCACATGATCACATGACACTTATGGACCAATGGAAAATCACAGGTTCAGTCTTGACATACACACAGCTTTACACCAGGTTTCCATAGCAACCAAGATATTTATGTCCTGTATGAGTCAATAGCAGTTCGCAGGTCCTTAAATATTCAGTCATATGACGTGTATTAGCCAATGTAAGTTCACATTTCATTTACCAGGTTTCCATAGCAACACAGCCATAAATAGACTATACCTATACTGGACTGCCATACTGGATGTCAAGTGCAAAACTGGCCAATTCTTATGGGGTCACTACACAAACAAAAAATGAAATATACCCGTGCGAAGCCGGGTCCTTCCTCTAGTGTATATATATATATATATATATATATATAAGACAGAAATGATGGTACCCTTAACTTAATATTTTGTTGCACATCCTTTTGAGGCAATCACTGCAATCAATCGATTCCTGTAACTGTCAATGAGACTTCTGCAGCTCTCAACAGGTATTTTGGCCCAGTCCTCATGAGCAAACTGCTCCAGTTGTCTCGGATTTGAAAGGTGCCTTTTCCAGATGGCATGTTTCAGCTCCTTCCAAAGATGCTAAACAGGATTTAGGTCAGGGCTCATAGAAGGCCACTTCAGAATAGTCCGATGTTTTCCTCCTAGCCATTCTTGGGTGTTTTTAGCTGTGTGTTTTGGGTCATTATCCTGTTGCAAGACCCATGACCTACGACTGAGACCAAGCTTTCTGACACTGGGCAGCACATTTCTCTTAGAACTCCTTGATAGTTTTAAGATTTCATTGTATCCAGCACAGATTCAAGACACCCTGTGCCAGATGCAGCAAACATAACATAACAGAGCCTCATCCATGTTTCACAGTAGGGACGGTGTTCTTTTCAAGATATTCTTCATTTTTCCGTCTGTGAACATAGAGCTGATGTGCCTTGCCAAAAATTTAGATTTTTGTCTCATCTGTCCATAGACATTCTCCCAGAATCTTTGTGGCTTGTCAACATGTAGTTTGGCAAATTACTTTTGTCAGATTCAAGTTATTTCTGTGACCATTGTGGGTTTTTCTTTCATTAAACGAGGGGTACCAACAATTTTGTCCACGTATATATATATATTGTGGGGGAATAAGCTCAGTGGTAGCTGCCGCGGACCCAGACAGTCAGAGACAGACACAAAAGTTCAGTCCAACAGGTATTACCCTGTGTGTTTATTTTTCAGGAAAAACAGCAAAACAAATAAGCTTTAACTTTCAGGCAAAAAAGAAAATAAAACCTGCTCATCTGAGCAACTAGCTAAAGCTGTCCTATCTGTACGTGTGCCTTACTTCAGCCACACGGTCAATTAATAGCGCAAAGCAATGGTAGGAGTTCACTCCAGAGTCTCACCAGCCTTTTCAGTATGAGGACAGAACTCGGCTCCTCCTTTCTCCCCCAGGAACTGCTCAGGACTGAGAACTTAGCAACCTTTTATAGGCCTTTAATGAGGTTAAGCTCCCACCTGTGTTTCCTAGTAGGACAAGAAGCAGTTAACAAAAATGACTTCTCACAACTGAGGTTTTGTTACCTGTGTTGTAAACCTATTTACCACACATAAGTGAGGAATCTGGGAGAGACATATCGACCCTCCAGAACCTTACCATTCACTTTCTCACAATATATATATCTATATAGATATATATCTATATATATAGATATATACAGTATATATATAGATATTGTGAGCTCACAGAAGTGACCAGTCAAACACAGGAAGTGTGTTTAAGGATATCCCCCCCCACCCCCCTTATTTGGCGTACAACATAAACCTTCATATTAATCAAAAGTAGACATGGCTAAAACATAAGATTGTGGCCAGCAACATACATCATACAATCATACAGCAACATACATCATACAGGGTAGCAGTTGTGGAATCCCAATATGGCCGCGGCTGCATGGAGGCCCGGCTAGGAGAGGAGGCCAGTGGGGCCAGAAAATTGTCCATAATGGACCGGACCAGCTGGAAAAAGCATAAAAAAATAAAAAGAACTAAAAATTCAAATCACCCCCTTTCCCTATAATACATATAAAAGTAAAAAAAAATACTGTGAAACACTTATACATTAGCTATCCCTGTGTCCAAAAATTCCCAGTCTACATACTTATAAAAATATTAAAAGTATAACTGGCCACGCAACAAAAAGATTCCTCCCCTATACATCCCCGTACACGGAAATAAAAAAGTTATGGCTGTTAGAATATGCCAACTTTTAGAAAAACATTTTTTTTGCAAAGTTTTAGCTTTTTGTTAAGGGGTTAAAATTGAAATAAAACTACCATATTTTTCGGACTATAAGACGCACTGGACTATAAGACGCACCTAGGTTTTAGAGGAGAAAAATAGGGAAAAAAAAATTTTGAAGCAAAGATTGGTAAAATATATGGGAGTTGTAGCTTTGTAACAGCTGCAAGGTCACATTGACAGGTGGCCCTGCCGCTGTACGGGGAAGCATAGGGCATCTTTTTTTGCGGAGCCAGATGTTCTTTCTAGTTATACCATTTTGGGGAATATCTATTGTTTAGATAACTTTTTATTGAAATCAAAGGTGAAACAGTGAAAAAAGCGGCAGTTCGGCACTTTTGATTTTTTTTTTCCCGCTATGACGTTCACTGTACAGGAAAAATATTTTTATAAGTTTGTAGACCGGGTGTTTTCAGACACAGCGATACCTAATGTGTAGGTGTTTCACAGTTATTTTCTACTTTTATATGTATTCTAGGGAAAGGGGGTGATTTAGAACTTTTTTTTTTTTTTTTTTACTATTTTATTAGTTATGGGGCTTGAACCTGCAAGTCCCATAGACTGCAATACAAGTGTATTGCAGTCTATGGGAGATTCTGGAAGAGTGAAGAAATCAGGCGATACCTTTTAGAGGCTAACTGAGTATATTTATAAGTAAGCTTTCAGGAGTACTCGCTCCCTTCATCAGACATGGTGTGATACAAGAACTGAAAATTAACAGATTTTTATACACATGGTTTTCAAAGCATTTTAGAGTCCTTAAAAAAAATTGCAATCTAAGTAGAGAAGTTATTTACAACAGGTCAAAAAAACAGTCTGGAAACTTGTGGTGCGTGACGGAGGGATCAGTAATTCTTGCTGTTATCTGTTTGCTATCAGGAGGTGATTTGTGACCCTCACAGGTCACACATAGTGTGATTTGAAGCTGGCATGAATATGGGAGATTCTGTACATTATTATTGCATCTGGTCATAGACCAGCCCAGCCGCAATAGTAATATTACTATGACAAGCCTGAGAGCCTTCATAACGCTTCCGGCTATCATAGGAACAGGACGGCTCCTGCGATCTCGCCGCGCGGGAGCCGGCCTGCAACTTCAAAGGCACGGGACAGGCGGGGACCGGCCCTTGGGGCAGTTTTTACACTTTGGGGGGGAAGCATTGAAGTATTAATTAGCATTAGCTCTGGGTCTGCGCTGTACATTACAGCGGGAGACCCGGTTGCTATGGCAACCGTTCTGCAGCAGAGCAGCCTCCATCATCTTTACAGACCCGGCATCCGCCGTAATAGCACGGCGGATGCCGGGATGAGTTCACATAGCCCTACTCCTGCCGCTGGAGGAAGTCCTGCTACAGGAAGCCGCCGGTGGCAGCAGGAGTGGGACGATCCTGCGACCCCGCTCCTCCACCCCCCCAACACCCACATTCGGACCATAAGACGCACCCCCAAATTTGTGGGAAAAAAAGTGCATCTTATAGTCCGAAAAATACGGTATATAAAAGTTGAAAAATGTCACCAGCATGAAGGGTTTAGTAGAAGAAGTATATTTGAGCAAAGCATGTATATTACCTGTTTCTGTTATACTCAACATTTATATTTTATCCAGGTCCAGTGCTATCTCAGTAGTAAAGATCCTTAGGGTACTCAGAGTTTTACGTCCTCTGCGAGCCATAAATCGTGCAAAAGGTCTAAAGGTAGGCAAAATACAGTACTTTTTTAAGAGGTTAATGGGGTGTTCCTATCTCACCACTTAAAGTTTTTTTTTCTTTATGCTTCCACTGCAAAGCTTGTTTTATGTGTTGAACAAGGATATATTCAGCTTACTTTTTAGTGTGTGCTCTGGATACTGTTAAACAATAAAGTAATGAAACAACATAAGTAAAACTTTTGGCTGAAGTGGAAGAAGGAGGTTTAGGGATATCACTATTCTTCAGTGTAGGTAAAAGTAAGATTGCAAAAGAGGTAGGGCACAATCACCCCAGTATTTGCAGCTTCTTCTGGCAGACAGTGGCATCCACAAACACTTGGGTCCGGTGGCAGTATAGTTGCAGTAGTTGCAGCATGGAGGTTGGTAGTGGTCCAGGGTGAGGATTGCTCTCCACACCAATATTAGTAAGCTGCCCGAGGAGTAGCAGTTTGCAAAGGAACATGAGAAGAGATATTAGCTATGGAATTGCTCCATTGACTGGTCAGGCACTGCCCATCAAGACTCTGTCTATGACTGTCTGTGAATTAGAGCTCAAATGCTACCACCCACACAGTTGCGTAGCTAAAGTCTTGTGGGCCCCGGTGCTTTTTTTTTTCTGGGGCCCCCTACCTCATCCCTAGAGCGAATTCTTGATAGTGATGGTTACGGGTGCTAAGGAGTTTAATCAACCTTAGTGTGGTTAGGGTAATCTGTGGGTCTTCTTGGCTTATGGGCCAGATGGAAGCTGCAATCTCAATACTGATACCAGTGCTTATGGGCCCCCTAAGGCTCCTGGGCCCCGGTGCGACTGCACCCCCTCAAGTTAAGCCCTTGCACTCATACATACACTGTTAATGAATTAAAGGAGGCCCCCTTTCCCCGGAACTTAGCCAGCCTGCCACTGTGCAGCTTAGGGCACCTTTTTTCATATTTGGTGTAAACAATGGACTGGGGGAAAATATACCAGGAACACTGAAAATATTGCAATTTTTCATAATTATGCATAAGTGACTATATGAGATGATAATATTCTTCTGCACCATTATAATAGTTAATTACTTTACATTTTCATTTCCCTTTACCTTTCAACAGCATGTAGTCCAGTGTGTATTTGTAGCGATTAAAACTATTGGGAATATTGTCCTGGTAACAACGCTTCTGCAGTTTATGTTTTCCTGCATTGGTGT
Organism: Leptodactylus fallax; assembly: GCA_947044405.1. NCBI lineage: Eukaryota > Metazoa > Chordata > Amphibia > Anura > Leptodactylidae > Leptodactylus > Leptodactylus fallax. The sequence continues at coordinate 7,664,175 of CAMRHE010000007.1, read as the reverse complement.
TCAGCTGTTCAAGGTAAGAAATTTAAGAAAACTTATCACCTAAGATTTTAACTTGATCAATTACTTATAGCTGCTTTATAGGCATGTTAGCTTTTATTCCTTAATTATGGTACCACATATGGTATTTGTAGTGCTTATAAAAAAATATTTCATTGATACTACAATTACATAGTTTATTATTATTGTTTATTTATATAGCACCATTAATTCCATGGTGCTTTACATTTGAGGGTTTACATACGGTACACAAAATATACAAAACAAACATAATACTGACAGTAACCAACTGGCACAGTGGGATACAGGGCCCTGCCTGCAAGGGCTTACAATCTATGAGAATTGTACTAGTTTAATTAAATTAGAAAATATTTAGCCTAATTCTTCTATAGTGCACTCTGTGAAAATGCAGTTAAATATGCTAGACAGCATATTATTTTAGTTTCAAAGAGTTTTATTAAATATACACAGCAACAAACAAGTGCTATCCAGGTTCAATCTGATCTTCTTGATGGAACACATGTATAGACTGATACAAATCAATAAGGAAGAATTACACTGGTATTTTCAACTATATTTGATTATGTGTGACTTTGATCTCAGGCAGCGTCAACTTGATTTATCATCTTACCTGTTCAAATGGCTTAAAACAAAAATAAAGACAGTAGAGAGATTGCAAGATGTTGTTGACAGCTATTAATTTTCCTATACGTAGAAAGCATCTGATGAGTACCTGCAGCCTCATACAACCTTGAGATTTCCTCATGAGAAAAACCAAGTACACTGGGATATTATTTTTAATGCAATGACTTTTTTTTTTTTTTTGCTTATTCCGCCTCCAAAAAAAGTTATAAAAAGTGATCAAAAAACTGTTCCCCAAAATGGTACTACTGAAAATGTCAACTTATTTCACAAAAAACAAGCCCTGACAGAGTTCCATAGTTGCAAAAAATAAAAAAAAGTTATAGCTTTCAGAACATGGCTATATAACAACAAATATATATGTATATTTTTTCAAGTAGTTTTTAGCAAAACTGGTTAAACAATAAAAGCCTATACATATTGGTAATGCTGTATGGTCAACAATGCAGAATTTATAGTGCAAAAAAACAGCATGGAATTGCACCACAATGGTGCCACTGAAAAGATATAACTCATCCCTCTAAAAACAAGCCTTTAATCAGCTCGGTCAACAAAAAATAAAAAAAACAGTATGGCCTAGGAAGTCATCAATTAAATAATTGCAAACAAAAAGAATCTTGATCATTAAAGTGTAATTCCCAGTTTACTTATTTATTTATTTTAGCTATTGTGTCAGGCTGTGTACAGTGAACATTTTTATATTATACTTTATTAACCTTTATTAACGGGTTCAGTTTTAGGACTCACTGTCTTGTCGTTCCCTTCCTCCCAGGTTCCATCAGCAGCTACTGGGAAATTGTTCATCTTGCAATTCCCTAACAGAATAGCAAGCCCACAAAATCCTTCTGCCATTTTTTCCTCTGGATTGGCATGGATCCTATTCAGGACCTTGCAGCCCGGATGGAGGGTTTGGCAGGCTTGGTAGCTGAGTTGGCAAGCCAGGTTCAAACTCTGACTCAGAACCAAACTGTGGCTGCTGCGCCATCCCCCTCCCAGGTTCCACCAGCAGCTACTGGGAAATTGCTCATCTAGCAATTTCGTAACACAGGGAGACTCTGTCCTTACACTTGTACTCAATGCACCATGTAGAGCTGAAGCATTTACCAAAGGTGGGATGGTCAATTGAAATAGCTGTACCTCCAGTTTAATACTACATAAAGAAATGGTTCTGGTATCTCAAGAAAACTGAGATTGAAGATTGATGTACTAGCTATAAAAGAATTAGAGATATCACTAGTTAAAAACACAGTCAGAAATGTGATTTTTATATGCAGCATGAACTGCTGTATATTAAGTTCAAATTCCTGACTATGTTTAACTAATGAAATCTCACGTTTCTTAGCTTTCTTGTGATACCAGAACCATTTTTCTAGGTGGTATAAAACTAGAGATGCAGCCACTTGAAGTGACCCACCCCATTTGGTAAATGCTTCAGCTCTGCATATTCATAATACAAATGTGTACGGACTTTCCCTAGCAGCAACTCTCTAATTGTTCTGTTAAGAAGAATGTTACAACCTGTTTTCTATTAAAAATGGAAGTTAGATAGCTTAATAAAGTACAGGTGCATCTCAATAAATTCGAATATCTTTGAAACATTCGTTCATTTCAGTAATTCAGTAATTCAATTCATAATCAACATCTTCCATGATTGTGTGTCCTACTGAACCAGACTGAGGGACCATTTAAAGGCTTAGGAAACCTTGGCAGGTGACACACTGAATTTACAATACTGAACTTTTTTACAATATTCTAATTTTCATAGACTTGGGTTTTCATTACCTGTAATCCATAATCAACATTTACAGAAATAAAACACTTGAAATAGAACAGTATGTGTGTAAAGAATCTAGAAAATATAGGAGGTCACTTTTTTAATTTAATTACTGAAATAAAAAAGTTTCAAAGATATTCTAATTTATTAAGATGCACCTGTATATTTCAAAATTCTCACCAAACAATAGCAAAAAAAGGGAGTTACAGTTTAAGGTTGATATAGGCATGGTCCTTAAGGGGTTAAAAGGAAAATGAGACTAAGGCTAAGGCCCCACTTAGATAAAAAAAAAACGCTGCAGTAAAAAATGCAGTGAAAACGTATTTTTTTGCAGGGTTTTTCATTGAGTTTTTGCTGTGCTTTTCTTTATGATTTTTCTTCCCCTATTAAATATATAACGAAAATACTCACGATTACACAGTTAAAATTAATATGCTGCATTTTTTAAATATACCTGCATGTTTTTTTCGATCGATCAGATTAATAAAATCTCATTCACTTTGCTGGTGTTGTAAAATACAGTGTTTTTTTCTGCTGTGTTTCCACAGTAGGTAGTTCACAGCAGGTAGTAGGGGGAGTTCACACTACCGTTACTAATGTCCATTTCTGTCTTCCGTCATAGGATGACAGCAACGGAAGTTAGCTGTCACAGAGAACGGTCACAGACTGATTCTGTGTCCGTTTCCATTGACGCTAATGTAAACAACATGAGGGAAGTTTGTTTACTTTTGTAACGGAAGATAAAGTCGTCCATGCAGCTAACTTCCGCCATGTTAATTAATGTCAATGCAAAAAGACACAGAATCAGTCTGCGACCATTCTCTTTGACAGCTAAAGTCCGTTGCTGTCATCAAATATACTCATTCATCCCATGACGGAAGACCGCAACGGACTTTAGTAACGGAAGTGTGACCTCCCCCTTAGCTTAAGGCAGATACGTAGTAGAAAAAAACATTGCATTTTACAGTACCGCAACAAAGTGAATAAGCCTTGTTTTCAAAAATGCATGCATTTTTGAAAATCACAGCATGTTAATTTTAGTTGTGGAATCGCAAGCATTTTCCCAATATATTTTATAAGGGAAGTAAAAATGTAGTGGAAAATGCACCAAAAACCCACTGAAAAATGCACAATGTATTTTTGCAGCATTTTTTAGCTATGTTTCACTATCTGAGCCATTCATTTCTATGGCCCCATACATAGGACCGTGTATTTTCACGGTCCGGTGTATGGGGCCGTGAGCTGTAAGCAAAACTCAGGACAGGTCCTATTCCTGTCCAGTTTTGCGGCCGTGCTCACTGGCCTCAATGAATAGGGCCAAGGAAGCATGTCCGGTGCACGGGCGGCACATGGATGACATCCGTGTGCCGTCTGTGCCCCTCTATCAGGGCTGGCGATACGCACATGTCCATTCCGCCTAAGCCTGAGGCCACGGAATGCAGTGTAGTGTTTGTGGCTGTTGTGATAATGCAAAAGACATAAAAAACACTGCATTTTATGGTCCCATCAAAGTGAGTGAGATTTAATTTTATACACACATTACAGAAAAAAGAACACTGAAAAATGCAGCATGTTAATTTTACCTGCAGAAATTCTGCATTTTTCCCTTTTATGAGAAGAGGCAAAAACACAACAGAAAAGCAGTGAAAATGCTAGCTCTAAAAGTAAATCCCTGCCTGGATGACTAGAAATCTCTAACCTGATTTAAATATTAAATTTTTTGTTGATAAATTCCCTTTAACAGTAAAGTGATTGACTATATTCTATGTTCTTTTACCTTTAGGGAAAGTTCTACAGCTGTACTGATAAAACAAAGGTTACACAAGAAGAGTGCAGGTAAGCCCAGTGCATTATTAATTTCTTAGGGGTCGTTCACACTACCGCTGGTGACCATCAGTAGTGCCCGTTGCTATTGTCCATTACAAGCTTTTAGCAACGGACATTAGCAGAACCGTCACAAATCTGTTAAAAATTCCATTGATTTCAATTGGATTTTATCTGGTGTTTTCATTAGTGACCGTCAGTGTCCGTTTACACCAAATCCGTCACATGTCATTATTTTTTTACGTACAAAAAATCCTGCATGCAGGACTTTTGTGTCCGTAAAAAATAACGGTTTCATGGCAGACGACAAGCATCCTTTATTTTTAACATTAAAATCTATGGGTAACGGAGAGTAACGGACGGGCGTCTGTTATACTGTCCGTTATTACTGTCCGTTTTTTTTTTTTCCTGCGCATACCCAGAAAGCAGAACAAAAAAAATTGCAAAATAACGGACAGTATAAAAACGGACACTACCAGATGCTAATGTGTCCGTTTTTTGTTTTTTTTTAAATGATGCATTATATGGATCAGTTAAAAAACGGACACATTAACATCAGTTAGTGTCCGTTAATGTCTGTTATGATAGGTGTCCGTTTTTTTTTTGTTTTGTTTTTTTTTTTTTGAACAGACACTATTTATTATTATTATTGTTTATGTATATAGCACCATTAATTCCATGGTGCTTTACATTTGAGGGTTTACACACGGTACACAAAATAAATATAATACTAACAGTGACCAACTGACACAGTGGGATAGAGGGCCCTGCCCACAAGGGCTTACAATCTATGAGACACTATCAGAACGGACATCCAATGGTAGTGTGAACCAACCCTTAATGTGTTTTTTTTTTTTTTTTTTTTTTCCATCTCATAGGAAGACATTTTTTCTTTATCTGTAACTCTACTAGTATTTTTTAACATTGGATTTTTCATCCTTAGGGGTTATTTTATTGATGCTAAAGATGGAGACCCAACTCAGCTGGAGTTGAAACCAAGAATTTGGATGCACAGCGATTTCCATTTTGATAATGTACTCTCTGGAATGATGTCTCTTTTTACAATCTCTACCTTTGAGGGATGGCCTCAGTATGTAATCAAAAGTATATCCATATATTGAAATGTCTAGACTGTTTACTTGATTATATCACCCACAATGAACACCACTTCTTACAGCACACATTTGTATGCATATAGAGTACAGACCAAAAGTTTGGACACATCTTCTCATTCCAAGAGTTTTCTGTATTTTCATGACTATAAAAATTGTCGCTTCACACTGAAGGCATCAAAACTATGAATTAACACATGTGGAATTATATACTTAACAAAAAAGTGTGAAACAACTGAAAATATGTCTTATATTCTAGGTTCTTCAAAGTAGCCACCTTTTGCTTTGATTACTGCTTTGCACACTCTTGGCATTCTCTTGATGAGCTTCAAGAGGTAGTCACCTGAAATGGTCTTCCAACAGTCTTGAATGAGTTCCCAGATATTCTTAGCACTTGTTGGCCCTTTTGCCTTCACTCTGTGGTCCAGCTCACTCCAAACCATCTCGATTGGGTCTGGTGACTGTGGAGGCCAGGTCATCTGGCGTAGCACCCCATCACTCTCCTTCTTGGTCAAATAGCCCTTACACAGTCTGGAGGTGTGTTTGGTGTCATGCCCTGTTGAAAAATAAATGATGGTCCAACTAAACGCAAACCGGATGGAATAGCATGCCGCTGCTAGATGCTGTGGTAACCATGCTGGTCCAGTATTCCTTCAATTTTGAATATATCCCCAACAGTGTCACCAGCAAAGCACCCCCACACCATCACACCTCCTCCTCCATGCTTCACGGTGGGAACCAGGCATGTAGAGTCCATTCGTTCACCTTTTCTGCGTCGCACAAAGACACGGTGGTTGGAACCAAAGATCTCAAATTTGGACTCATCAGACCAAAGCACAGATTTCCACAGGTCTAATGTCCATTCCTTGTGTTCTTTAGCCCAAACAAGTCTCTTCTGCTTGTTGCCTGTCCTTAGCAGTGGTTTCCTAGCTAGCCTGCTGCATAAAGTCTCCTCTTAACAGTTGTTGTAGAGATGTGTCTGCTGCAAGAACTCTGTGTGGCATTGACCTGGTCTCTAATCTGAGCTGACTCTTGGTCTTCCTTTCCTGGGGCGGTCCTCATGTGAGCCAGTTTCTTTGTAGCGCTTGATGGTTTTAGCCACTGCACTTGGGGACACTTTCAAAGTTTTTCCAATTTTTCGGACTGACTGACCTTCATTTCTTAAAGTAATGATGGCCACTCTTTACTTAGCTGCTTTTTTCTTGCCATAATACAAATTCTAACGCTCCATTCAGTAGGACTATCAGCTGTGTATCCACCTGACTTCTGAACAACACAACTGATGGTCCCAACCCCATTTATAAAGCAAGAAATCCCACTTATTAAACCTGACAGGGTACACCTGTGAAGTGAAAACCATTTCAGGTGACTACCTCTTGAAGCTCATCAAGAGAATGCCAAGAGTGTACAAAGCAGTAATCAAAGCAAAAGGTGGCTACTTTGAAGAACCTAGAATATAAGACATATTTTCAGTTGTTTCACACTTTTTTGTTAAGTATATAATTCCACATGTGTTAATTCATAGTTTTGATGCCTTCAGTGTGAATCGACAATTTTTATAGTCATGAAAATACAGAAAACTCTTGGAATGAGAAGATGTGTCCAAACTTTTGGTCTGTACTGTACATCCGTATAATACAGATGTGTCAATCCTTACCTTTTTTATAGGTTGGATAAGTCTCGTTATGTACAGTATCTCACAAAACTGAGCACACCCCTCACATTTTTGTAATTATTTAATTATATATTTTCATGGGACAACACTGAAGATATGACACTTTGATACAATCTAAAAGTAGTCAGTGTACACTTGTATAACAGTGTAAATTTGGCGTGCCATCAAAGTCACTCAACACACATCCATTAATGTGTGTTGAGTGACCCCTGGCAACAAAAGTGAGTAGACCCCTAAGTGAAAATGGACAAATTGTGTGCCAAGTGTCAATATTTTGTGTGGCCACCATTATTTTCCAGCACTGCCTTAACCCCCTTGGATATGGAGTTCACTAGAGCATCACAGATTGCCAGTGGAATCCTCTTCCACTCCTCCATGACGACATTGTGAAAAGTTGTGCTCCTCCACCTTCCGTTTGAGGATGCCCCACAAACGCTCAATAGGGATAGGTCTGGAGACATGCTTGAGCAAGGCAGTGGTCATCTTGGAGATGTGTTTGGGGTTATTATCATGTTGAAATACTGCCCTGCGGCCCAGTTTCTGAAGGGAGGGGATCATGCTCTGCTTCACTATGTCACAGTACACGTTGGCATTCATAGTTCCCTCAATGAACTGTAGCTACCCCCAGCCAACAGCACTCATGCAGCCCCAAACCATGATACTCTCACCCCCATGCCTGACTGTAGTCAAGACACACTTGTCTTTGCATTCCTCAACTGGTTGTCGCTATATACGATTGACACCATCTGAACCAATTAAGATTATCTTGGTTTCATCAGACCACAGGATGTTTCCAGTAATCCATGTCCTTAGTCTACTTGCCTTCAGCAAACTTCTTTTTTGTGCATCATCTTTAGAAAAGGCTTCCTTCTCGGATGACAGCCATGTAGACCAAGTTGAGCAGGGTGCGGCATATGGTCTGAGCTCTGACAGGCTGACCTCCCACCCCTTGAACCTCTGCAACAATGTTGGCAGCAGTCATACATCTATTTTGCATAGACAACCTCCTGACCTCATAACCTCATAACCCTGAGCACGTCAACTTCTTTGGTCAAACATGGCGAGGCCTGTTCAGCAACTCAGTTTCAGGGTGTTTGCAATTTTCTTATAGCCTAGGCCAGGGGTCGGCAACCCCCAGCACGCATGCCAAGAATGGCACGCGAGGCTTATTTCCCTGGCACGGCAGCCCGAGTCCTCACCCAGCAGTTTCGATCAGACCAAACACAGCCGAAACGAAACTGCTATTATTATACTGTGAGGTCTTTTCAGACCCCCGAGTATAACAAGCGGAGCCCCCGGGGAGGTGACAAATATAAAAAATAATGTTACATCACCTTCCCTGGATCCGCACCTGAAGAGACCCCACAGTATAATAATAGCTAGTGAGTGGTGACAATTAGAATATTATAAATGTTAGAATATTATACTCTGTGCAGGGGCCACTATGGGACATACCATATGCAGGGGCCACTATGGAGGATAATACCGTATGCAGGGGCCACTATAGGACATAATACCATGTTCAGGGGCCACTATGGGACATAATACAGTGTGCAGGGGCCACTATGGAGCATAAAACCGTGTGTAGGGGCCAATATGGGACATAATACCGTGTGCAGTGGCCGCTATGGGACATAATACCGTGTACAGTATCCACTATGAAACATAATACCGTGTGCAGGGGCTGCTAAGGAACATAATACCGTGTGCAGGGGCCATTATGGGAAATAATACCTTGTGCAGGGGCCGTTATGGGACATACCATGTGCAGGGGCCGTTATGGGACATAATACCGTGTGCAGGGGCCATTATGGGACATAATACCATGTGCAGGGGTCAGCAGACTTACAATTATTGACCGGTACTCCGAGTACCTCAACTTTGGTTTTTTAATCGAAATCGTCATGCCGAACGAAAAAGTTTGCCTACCCCTGGCCTAGGTCATCTTTATGTAGAATAACAATTCTTTTGTTCAGATCCTCAGAGAGTTCTTTGCCATGAGGTGCCATGTTGAAGTTCCAGGGACTAGTATGAGAAAGTGTGAGAGCAATAACACCAAATTTATGACATCTGCTCCCCATTCACACTTGAGACCTTGTAACACTAACGTATCACATGATACCGGAGAGGGAAAATGGCCAATTGGGCAAAATTTGTCCATTTTTACTTTAGACATTAGGGTTTAGACATTAATGGATGATGTTGAGTGATTTTGATGGCACAACCAATTTACATTGTTATACAAACTGAACACTGAACTACTTTAGTTTGTATCAAAGTGTTTTATCTTCAGTGTTGTCCCAGGAAAATATATAATGAAATAATTACAAAATGTGATGGGTGTACTCACTTTTGTGAAATACTGTATGTCATTAGTAGACTATCTTTTAATAACTTGATTTGCAATATTTTGTCACAAGGTATCAATCATATGTGTGTCTATGAGTGGCCACCCAGTGGTTGTGTTGTAAATTGCAGACTGTTATGGGTTTTGCTAGCATGATTCAATATTGTATTATATTGGTTTCATGAAACATTGGTTCCCTTCTCTAAGAAGCTTCAAACTTTAACTTCCATATGGGGATAACCATGGAAACAAAATATTCAAAACATCTTAATTTTTTCAGTATTGAGTATGATCACCAAATGCATAAATACAAACACTTACATATGTTGCATGCTATAATTCAGATTACTACTAGTTGTCTGAGGAATGTTATGCCTTGCTGAATGCACTTGAGCATGCAAATCGTCAAAAGTGGCTGCTGGCAGCTCCCTTTGCTGACCAATGGGATACACTGAGAAAATGGCTGTACCACAGGTTCCATGACCAAATCAATGCAGCACCCAGTTGTTAGTGTACTGTCTACCGTACATTATGCTAGGCATCAGATGAGTAGTATTGGTGTCATTATCCCTTGTGAAGCCTTCTACATGGTGTTGCCCACGTAGATTAAAGACCAGTAGATAAAAGCAGGACTCATTGCTGAGGAGGATAAACCTCTATTCCAGCCTCCATTGCTGCTGTGCCAAGGCATCATGATAGCCTTTGAGAGTGGTGGTGTGAGGTCAATGGAACACCTATAGCTGGACATCTGGCTTGTATTCAGCATTTGTTATACAAATGCCTTTTAATAGTTTGCGTCAGCACTGTTTATTACCCTAGTATTGGGTTTAGAGATGGGTTAGTCTCTCAAGAAACGTTTTGTTTACAAGATTTGTTTCGGGTCGAACCACACCTTAAAATGGCTTAAAATATAGTGTATAACACTCTACTGGCTCCTAGGGACCTATTTATCCTATTTCTAGCTCTCCAAAGCAAATACAGCCGAAGTTATGTTAAAGTGAAAGCGACATGTATGTCTATGGAAAAATGAATGGTAGTCAGTGGATACAAACTATTAGTTTAACCATACACTGTGCTGCCACTTGCCACTTATTGGGGAAAGGTACTTGGCTGCGTTTTTTTAGACATACATGGTGGCTATTAGAGTTGGGCAAATCAGTATTTACCGAGCCGGGTTCGCATTCTACTCATTATGTTCGGAATGCCCATGTGACCCCAGGTGACTGACGTCACAGAAGAGCGTCGGACACCGCAAGGAGTCCCAAAAGAGGTAAGGGAAAGTGACTATGAATGTTTTTTTATTTTTTTTTTTACACCTTCCCTGGGCCTCCACCTATTATGCTCTGGGGTCTGGAGACATCCCAGAGTATAATAATGTCACTTTTATTTTCTTCCAAATCTCTTTTTATTGAAAAGGTAAAGTCTACAAAATACAATAGGAGGACATTAAGAAAATAGACCATAGAAAACATCATCAGGAAACAATATGTCAAAGGAGCAAAAACGCGTATGCTGCTTCATGGATCGTAAATTTTTTGTATGTAACTGATGGTTACTTTTTTAATGATGTATATTAAAAGTTAAATTTCATTTAATCCGAAGATATTGTCGTTGGATGCCGGAACTTTTTTTCCTTGTACTATTTCTATATATCTCGCTCAAAGGAGTCCAGAGAGTGTTCCTTTGCATCTAAACATGTGAGGCTATTCACATGTGGATATAGTGAGCTGAAAGATATCTTTTTTCTATGTGACTGGATTCAGATTATACAAATTTTGAAAATATTCCTGAAACTGAGCTGTAATATCCTCCGTGCTACCCTGATAGGAAACAATCTTGTTAATAAACATGGAATCTTTCCACTTTTTAATTAAATGAGACATCATCCTATAGCCCTTATTCCCTTGAGCATAAAATTTAAACTTGGCATACTGGTAGTTCTTGGCATACCGGACATTTAGGTGGTCGCGGAATTGAGTACGAAGGTCAGATAGGTCCGATTGAACCACAAGAGCGCTTCTGAATGCTCTCTAATGCATAGATCCTAGTTAATATAGGTCATTGAGACGTGACATGCGCTGCCTCTTGACCCTCGACCCAAGGGCTATCAGCTCAGCTCGAATGAAAGCTTTATGCGCTTCCCAAGTGATAGCGTGAGAGGTGTCAGTAACAGGATTTTCTACGAAGAAACGTTGAAGTTTAGTAGTCAAAGCTGCCACATGGCCAGGGCTATCTAAGAGAGTTTTGTTAAGTCTCCATGACCAAGTCATCAAGGCATGGAGGGTCAGCGTCATGGACACTGGTGTGTGATCCGAAATAGTAAAGTACCCAATGTCGACTGATTTCAGAGCACACACATGTAATTTAGATAGAAAAATGTAATCCAACCTGTGTGAGGAATGGTGTACAGCAGATATGTACGTATAATCCTTAGAGGACGGGTTAAATATCCTCCAAGATTCTAAAACATCCGTGCCATGAAGGGCTTTTAGTAGGCCAGCGAGCGCCCGTTGGGAGTGGACCAAGGTGGCAGTAGAAGAATCCAAGGCCAGATTAAGAGCGACATTGAAGTTCCCCCCCGACCACTCTGATCCCCTCATCGAAGTCCCTGAATTTAGATAGTGTCTGAGATAGCCAATACGTTTGCTTTACATTAGGGGCCTAAAAGTTTCCCAATGACACCAGCAGGTTCCCCACTTTACCTTTCACAAAAATTAACCGGCCTTCAGGGTCGGCATAGACCACCAATGGTTCAAAAGGGACAGATTTGGCAATGGCAATAGAGACGCCCCTAGAAGTCTTAACGTTACAACTGTGGAACTAGTGCTTAAAGTATTTAGTGGAGAGTTTAGGGACAGATGCCGACTTAAAGTGCGTCTCTTGCAAAAAACAAATCTCTGAGCCGAATCTCTTAAGGAGTGTCAGCAACTGGGATCTCTTTTGAGGGGTTTTTAAATCACGCACATTCCAAGAAGTGATTTTAAGCGTCTCCATCATTATAAGGCGAGAGAAGGAGCACAGCAATAATTAGGGGAACACGCTGATATCAAATGAAGCAGTGTGGCACCCGTGGACAGAACATAAAACACAAATCAAAGTATAACAAAGTAGCCAATGTAGCAATAAATAGCAAGGGAAAAAGTTGCAGTGTACTGAGGATGGAGGATATATCAGCACAATTAGAACTGAGCTGAGGTGGGTAAAGGAGGGAGTCGGAGGAAACATAGGACCGCAACTTGTGCATGATCCATCTGATCGTCAAAACCGCAAGGAGTACTACAGATATAATAAACATAGAAAAAACGTAGAAAAATAAACAAATGTCCACCAAACCACCCAGCATGGTGAATGATATAGAGCAAAACGACAGTCCAGAGAACTTAGGCATGAATAGGGGCTATAGAACGTACTCACAGCCATAGACTATAGATAGAAACAGTCATGGTGAATGCAGAACCAAGGGTCGATGAGTAGGCAGTTTCTTAGGCCTTACTGATTTCCCCTTCCACACCTTCGTCCACTGATCTGTAGTCAGTAGTTTAGGGAAATCCAGGTGTTGCTCTGTAACCGCCAGCCAGTATGGGATAGGCAAAGGAGCGATACCCAGTAGCTCCCACGTCATCCGGAACCCGTATGGTGCACTGCTTGCCTTCATATAGGAATGAGAGGCCAAACGGGATAAGCCAGCGAAAGAGCACTTTCTTGTCACGCAGGTAGGAGGTCAAGGGCCTAAGGAAGCGCCTCTTGCACAGGGTAGAAGGAGCTAAGTTCTGGTATAACGAAACAGGGTCCCCATCCAGGGTCAAATCTTTACAGGCCCTCGCAGCTCAGGAGACCGCGGCAGTATCTGTATAACACAGGAGGGCGCAGACGACATCACGCAGAGGCTCACCTGTCGGTGGGACTGGGCGCAAGGCCCTTTGGATACGCTCAATGGAGATGTTTGCCGCCTGCTCATCGCCAAGCAGTTTGCAGAAAATTTTCGCCACCACTTCCGGTAAGTCCTACTGGGGCACAGTTTCAGGAATGCCCTTAAAGCGAATATTCTTTCACCACCCACGATTTTCCTGGTCTTCAATTTTCTCGAGCACCATATTAATCGCGTTCAACTGCTGTTTGCAGCAGGTCTCTGTCGCCTTGCAGAAGGTGATAATGGCAGCTTGAGTAGTCTCTACAGTGTCCAGGCATTGACCCATTTGGCCCACTTCAGCCTTACTGGAGCAATGGCTTGCGATAGGGCCCACTTCAGGAAGGAGAGAGAGATATGAACTTAAGCGTCAGTGCCGCCATTCACGCTGTCTTGGTCAGAGCCGTCTGGCTCCTCAAAGTCTGCTGGAACAGGAATCGGCGGCGCCATATTGCTGAGGCGTGCAGGGGACAGGGCCGATTTTTTGCAGAGGAATTTCTCCATTTCACCGGCGCTTTTCTTAGATTTGGGGGTCTCCGGTTTGTCCCCAGACCTATCCTTCAGGGTTTTTACCATTTTGGAGGCTGGAAAATGCTAGATAGACAGGTACTCCAAGCGGTGAGACAGGAGCTCATGATTAAGCGGCCGTCTTGTATAGTGGTCAAGCTCCGCCCCAAAACGTCACTTTCATTTTGACGTAACTTCGGATGTGTTTGCCTTAAAGAGCTATAAATTATATAGGTTTTTAGTAGCCCTAAGAGTGTTGTACACTTTGTTTTAAACCAATTTAAGGTGTGGTTCGTACTAAACTTGTTGGACCTGAAACTAATCAAGGACCTGAGCTGACCGAATCCGAAACAAAACAAATCCTCTAGTGGCTATATTTCAAAATTAAATGGTTTTCTTGACAAATTAGACCATTTTGATGACTGGTAAGTGCTACAGGAATTCTGCACCAAGATTGCATTGGTATTGGAAGAAGTAATGGTGGGTTTGTTTGTTTTATTTTCTGTTAAAGTAAGCCAACTATAGAATCTGTTGAAAAAATTGTGGCAAACTGTCAGCGCGGCTGCCACTTGAAAAGTGAAGAATTGACTTCATAAAAAAAATCCACCAAAAATTGTCCCTTTATGGGAGCAGATGAAGCACCCATGACTGAGAATTCAATAAAAATTTGGGGCACACTATAAGCGTGCTTGGCTTGGCAGCTAAAAATCTAGAATATCTTCTGAAATGGAAAGGATTCTGAAGATGAAAACAACACTTAGGAGGCAGAAAAGAACCTGGATAATCCTGCCAGTTATTACTGTATGGGATGGGAGCAAATGCCACATCAACATTGTGTTGGCAGAATGACAGTTTACTAAATTTCCAAAATAATTTGGGGCACACAATCAGCACGTGCCTGGCCTGGCTGCTGAAAAGTCTGTACTAACTTAGAAAAATGATCATCATGACTATGAGGTAGAAACTGTTCTTTTTCTTATCACATTTAAGTCTATTGTGTCTGTGGTTTGCTGCATGCAGTAATCATATACTGCTGCTTAAATTGATGCTCCAGCGTATGCAACAGTGCCACTCAATGTGTGCTTCACCTTACAACCATGAAATAAGGGAGGGGAGTGTAAGCAACAGCTTGTCCTGGTGAAGTCGGGGGTGGGCAGTGGTGAACCTAGCCTCTTTGCTGCCTGAGGCGGACTATAGAAAGACGCCCCCGCCAAAAAAAAAAAAAAAAATTGCGTTTCCATGCTACTAGTTTAACACACTGTTATCGTCGCACAATATACACAATACACAAAGTTATAAAACAGTTTTTAAGAATTCTTCTTCCTGTATTACTTCAGTATCAGATCAACAACACTACATTAACAATTAAAGTAACTTCACACATCTTCTGCTTGATGGATGGACGAGCCCACGTGGCCCCCATTCTCTATAATAGGAGCGCCGCAGATAGCTGAGTACTGGACTTCGGCTACCTTTGGCTCTCCCATTGAAGTGAATGAGAGCCACGCGGGTTTGTCCATCCACCAAGCGACACACCTATATATATGGCTGCGGTCAGGCTGGATTCCCACCCAGTGGGGGGAAAAAACCCAATTCTCAGGCTCAGTGGGGATCTCAGCAGACAGACCTCCATCACTCAGGTATTTATCCTCTATGATTTAGGTGAATACAGTGCAGTAACATTTTGTGACTTACAGGTGACGTCTCTGACTAATCCTTCACATTTCCCTTCTCTTCCCTTTGGACCGCCATGACCACTTCTTCCAGCTGTGACTTGTCTCTGTAAAGTTTGCAACACAGACATCTTTGACTCCTCACTTTTCCAGGCACAAACCCACATTGTCCTCACCTACACAAAGCCCCCATTCTGCTGCTACCCCAATTATATAATATATGATATAACCCCCCATAATGAAAAATACCCCCAAGTGCATCTTTATTTTAATAATATCCGTGTGTGCCCTGTATAAATAGTGCCCCTTATTAATAATGCCCCAGGTGTTAACTAATTAAAAGGTTTTCCAGGTCATTAATAAACTAATCAGTGGGGCTCAAAAACCCAGGACCCCCACTGATCAGCTGTTTGAATGGTACCTGTGTAAGCACCATGACCGCTTCTCTATTTACATAGTGTCATTCATCTCATAGCGGCCATGTAATGTAACTACAGCCTCGTCCTATACATGTCTATGTGACAAGGCTAGAATTACATCACACGGCCACTATAAACAGACAGTGTATAATATAAACAGGTGCCATAGCTCCTGTTTATAGTGCCCCATTTACACACACTATAATGTTCCACAGCAGCCCCTGCACACAGTATTACACAGTATTATGGCCCGCAGCGGCCCCTGCACACTGTATTATGCCTTGCAGTGGCCCCTGCACACGGTATTATGCTCCATAGTGGCCCCTGCACACGGTATTATGCCCCGCAGTGGCCACTGCACACTGTATTGTGTTCCACAGCAACTCCTGCAAACAGTTTTATGCTCCCTAGTGACCCCTGCACAAGGTATTATGCCCCATATTGGCCCCTGCACACAGTATTATGCTCCATATTGGCCCCTGCACATGGTATTATGCTCCACAGTGGCCCCTACACACGGTATTATGCTCCACAGTGGCCCCTGCACACAGTATTATGCTCCATAGTGGCCCCTGCACTGGTATTATGCTCCATAGTGGCCCCTGCACTGGTATTATGCGCCATAGTGGCCCCTGCACTGGTATTATGCTCCATAGTGGCCCCTGCACTGGTATTATGCTCCATAGTGGCCTCTGCACCCGGAATTATGCTCTATAGTGGCCCCTGCACTCCGTATTATGCTCCACAGTGGCCCCTGCACAGGGTATTATGCTCTACAGTGGCCCCTGCACACGGTATTATGCCCCATAGTGGGCCACCCATGAACTATTATTATAATCTGGGGTCTTTTCAGACCCCAGAGTATAATGATTGTGGAGACCCAGGGGAGAATACAAACATAAAAACCAGTGGTACTTACCTATCCTGGACACCGATGCACTACTTGCAGCTTTCGGCCCTGTTTAATTGCGCACAGACGTCACGTGATCAGGCCGGCGACACGACCTGATGACGTCACCGGAGGCCTCAAACCTGCTCGGAGTTACATCGGATCGCAGGAGGTGAGTAACATTTGTTTTTATGTTCCCTCACCTACCCTAGGCCTCCGATTATTATACTCCGGGGTCTTTTCAGATAATAATAGTAGTATTTGCGGCCCGCAGCCTCACTTACCGATGCCCGCGGCCGCTCACAGCGGCATCCACTTCCCTTTCTGCGTCCCATAGCAGTAAGGGAAGCGGGGGCAGCCGCGAGCAGACGCGGGGTAGGTAAATAAATAGGCAGTGACCTGCTGGGGATACTCCAGCAGGTCACGGCCTATTTATATATAAAAAAAAAAGTTATACTCACCTGCGATGCCTTGATGCAGCTGCCACCGCCTCCTCTTCTTGTCCGCGACGTCTGTCTCAGCGTAGGCGGCGCGATGACGTCATTGTATCGCCGCCTGCGCTGAGATGCGACGTCTCGTAAACCAGCCCAGGACAGGCCCCGCTCAGCTTTGTTTTTTTTTTTTTTTTTTTTTTAAAGCGGCCTGTCCTGGGCTGGTTTACATTGTATAGTAAAAATGCCACCCCCCAGACAGTGCCGTCCGAGGCGGCTGCCTCACTTCGCCTCATTAGCGGTGCGCCCCTGGGGGTGGGAAATGGTCCAGTGTGGAGGAATTAAAGGAGCTGGATGGGTCCTGCCTGGTGTTGAAACTGTACCTGCCCTGCACTTATGAGGTGATGTCAGTAGTAATACTAAAAAGCACCAGACCTTACTGTGTTTCTAGACTGTGGCTTCTGATGCTCAAAACATTGACTCATTGAGTGGGCCATGACAGCTATGTATTATGTATTCTCCCTGCCCATAAATGCTTCTCCAGGTATTGACGGTGGCGTGTATTTCCACATGGACTTTTACAAGCAGAGGCCCACATGGCAATATCAAGCAGAGACAACTTTCCTTGAGAAATAATGGCAGCTAGGTATACGCCATTAAGACTATCATCAGTTGACTAAAGGCAGTGCTTGCCACTAAGTGGCAGAGCAGCTTCTGCGGTACCAGTAACTTGGCACCATCAATAAATTGGGAGTTAAAGTTGCAGACCAGCCAGATTGCTATTTACTGGACACACATTCCTTTATGGATGATGACTGAAAATAGCGCAGTGATACTAGGTGGGGATGTCACCTGCCAACAAAGATGATCATCGTAAAAAGGAATAGAATGGTCTTGATGCCAATGCCTCTTCCATTTTGCTAAATATGCTGGTGGCACCACATATGTGTCTGTATGCCTATGGCTAATTATCTGCTTGCAGATCTTGCACCTTGCCATCGATTTGTCATTTGGTAATGTACAAAAAAATTCCCAGATAGGAGATAACTGCACATAGCTGCTGCCGCCAAAACCAGCACAGTGGAAAAGTGTCTGTCAGTGCCACGCTTGCCTTAGATCTACCCCAGGCAGGCTGTTTGGATGTTGAGGCTGCACTTCTGGTGGAATTCTTACTATTGCACCAGACACCACCCTTTTCCTGTGATCTCACTCTGATCCAGGTGCCAGGTCTTATATGTAATATAGTCATTATCAGATTCAGTAGTGTCATAATCTTCCCAATTTACAGAAAAGTGGGGAAGATTATGATTAATAATCGTGAGGGCATAGAGGAATCTCATTGCCATGATTAGTCACAGGATTCTTCATGGCAATGAGATTCCTCTATGCCCTCACGATTATTAACAGATTTTCCCCTCGTGCCCCCACCAGCACTACGAGAAGCACACTCATGTCTTCCACTTCTACTTCCTCTACATCAAAAAATTAATGGAAGTCTTGGGCTATGAAGAATATCTCAGCAGATGCCTCATGACTCCTGGAGAGTGGGATTGTCTGTGAAGAAGACATAGTTGACAGTACAGAAAGACAGCATGGTAAATTACATGTTGAGGAACACACAGAACTCTCACTCAAGATTTAAGGTTCACTGATTTCAAGAACGCATTCTCAGGAAATACAACAACAATGTGGCTACTAGCGGGGATTTCAAGACCAGAAGTAGTGCAAGTACCAACATTCTTATTGTTGGTACTTGCACAAGTGTTTCTTCCTTCCCCTCCTTTTGTGTGTCACCAGCCCCGTTTTTTTCAGTCATCTTTTTACTTCACACGCTGCTTATGTTATGGTTAGATGCAAGGCCACAAAAAAAAGCAATAGCAAGAAATTGGCTGATAGCTGCGAGAAGTAGAGACAGCTAGCTACAACTAGCGCATCTCTGTGAGCCAAGACAGACCCACAGACGCCTTCACCAGAGGAGCAAGGAGAGATGGACTTTGCTGGATCTGGGGATCTGAATTGTCACCAAACAGATAAATGTACTAATAATAGATGCACTGCTTCAGAAAACAAGACAAAGTCCACTAAAACTTACGAAGTGGCATGGATGCAAGAGAAGGCGTACCAGCATGGTCAAAAAACAAGGAGAGGATGTAGTAAGCAGAGATGGGAGACAAAAGCAATATCTGGGAAAAAGCCAAAGGTCACAAATCCAGCTAGGAACGTCAAAGCTGAATCAAGAGGCAAAAGGGAAGGAGCAAGCCAGAGGTCAGTTATCAAGCAGGTATACACAGACAGTTGAAGAGCCAAACTAGTGAGCAAACTAAATTAGTCAGCACCTGTATCAAAAAGGAGTGGTCTTTTTAGCTGCTAGTAATAAAAAGTATGAAAGTATACAACAGAAAAGCTTCCCCAAGTTGTCAAGGCAACCTTAAAGAAGCAGCAGCTGAAGAGACACTCCCATCCACTGCATAAGCAGGATAAGTCAGCTATAAATAAGAGTATATTTTTAGATTAATGAAGGCTGCAATACTGTGCATCTGCACATGCAGCAATAACAAAAAATGCTTAAGAAATTACATTTTTTTTCAGATTAACACTCTGTCACACTGTGTATTTGCTGAGCAGAGCAGAAAAAAAGCCCATTAAATAACAAGAGTTTTTTTTCAGATTAGTGCAGGCTAGACTGTATATTGGGTGAACACAACAAAAAAATGCTTAAATAATGGAGATTTTTTTTAGATTAGCGTATATATGAGCAGCAAGAAAAATGCTTAAGAAATGAATGTTTTTTCAGATTAACACTCAGGCACACTGTGTATTTAGTGAGCAGAGCAGAAAAAAAAAATTAAAGAGGTTTTTTTTCAGATTTGAAATGGCAGAATCAGCGTTTTTCAGTTTAGAATATCATACAGACCCCTCTTCAATTGAAACAATTGATCTGGCACCATGTTTGCTTCATCAGCATGTTCTGCATGTTCCTGACACAGTCAGTCTTCTAAAAATCCTGCTGAGATCAAAGGTTTTAATCTCCTACTGTTTTTTTTTTCCCTGTCGTTGATAACCAACTCAGAGGGCAGGGATGGGGATTACAGGGAGTCTGTAACAGTCCCTATTGCATAACAAGCACAGTAAGATAGCCAGGGTTCACATAAGTAATTCTAGGTTCACATTAGCGTTCAGGATTCCGTCCTTTGGGTCCACTTGGGAGCTGAAAGATGGAAATGGTTACACGTGGATTATAATGGGGTCCTATGGGTTTCCAACAATTGTATACTGAAATCGACGGAGAGAAAAGTCCTACTTGCAGACTTTTCTCTCCGCCCATTTTAAGTGGAATTTGTGATGGAATGCCAGAACGCTAGTGTGAACCTAGTGTAAAACACTTTTTCTCTGCTTCCCAATCAGTACCTCCATTACTGAGTTTTTTTTCTGATATACTACTGAGCTGTTTGGTGCAATGATCACACCAAATAGCTACCTCACTGCTATGATTGACAGGGTCAAACAGTGTACATGTTACTCATAGCAGGGAGGAGGGAACGATTGATTCACTGGACAATGAAAAGCATAGTTCTTTGGTGCAATTAGAGTAATAGTGACTCCCTTCTTGCACTAAACAGCTCAATAGCATATCAGGAAAAAGCGATTATCTCAGCAATGGAGATGCCAGACAGGAGGTAGAAAAATAAACATTCACATGACTACTTTTAACAATCATTTTGTCCTACAGTGGGGAGGCTTCTGCTGGACCCACCTGTATTATATCCTAGAGAGTTTTGTAGATGATAAGATAAAATAACTGTGTGCTGTATGCATTCTTTAGGGGTGGTTGTGAAAGGTACAACCACAGAAATACAGAAATCCCTGCACTGCTGTAATTTGTGAACTGTTTGCAGGAACTGAAGCATTTGAATCTGTTCTTTGTCAGAACAGAGATTATAATGCAATATAGGGTAAAAGACAAACAATTTAAACAAAAAGTGGTGATAAAAGTTGATCATATGACAGGCCAAAGTTCACATTATGCGTTACTATGCAGTAGGAATCTCATGTAAAAAAAATTGAACTAATTCAAACAATATTTCAGTGTTCAGATGAACAGGCAACAGATCAAATTATGATCAAATTACATACTGGGCACAAAATTAATGAATAAATACATAAGTAGATGCATATACACTGCAAATTGGTCAATATAGTTAAATTACAGTATAGTAGAAAAGAACATTATGCATATTCTGCATAATAATATCAGAAATAGTTAAAAGGTACAATCTAAACAGTGATTCAGTGGTTGCATAAATAGTAAACAAAATAAGATAATAGGACTGGAATAAACTTCAGGTTTCAGCTTCAGTATGTTTCATTTAGTATTTCAACAATACTAAACAATAGAGAAGCACACAGAATGCATAGATATCTTTAGCCTCTTTTGTGTCCTGGAATTCTAATGAGATCTTATATGGTGAGGACCCTGGAGTCCATGTCCTTTCACAGCCTTCTTCTATTCACAAAGATCACATCAATGAAGCTCACTGCAACAGAGAATGAAGGTGCATGAGCACAATAGTGAATCACTGCAAACACAAAGCACTTTTATTCTACTTACAGGGAAATAATAAAATCTTAGCATATTATGAATACAAAAAGGTAATTTACCACACCTAACCCAAGTTTCACTGTAACAGCTTCTTCCATGGCATCCTTGTTAGTAGAATTACTTATTTGCTGTGTATGTGTATCTATTCATGTAATTATTATTAACAATATCTGAACACTGAAATAAGATTATGCTAATTATATAAGTAAGGTTAAACTAATTTCTCAATCTCGAAGTGGTGCCAGAAGATATCAGAAAATCAATAACAATTTATTGTATAATTCTTCAGCACTCCTAGGCAGCTTTTTTTTTTTTTTTTTTTTTAGAACGAGCCAGTAGGGGCATACACAGAAAAGACCCACCAGACGAGGGGGCCGTAGGAGGACAAGACAGACAACAAATACTAACTTGATCATAGGTAAACAGGAAAACCTGGTGATCAACATCTCATCTGTGAACTTGTCCCCAGCAGAACTGTCTGTCCTACAGAAAGGTCTATCATTCTGTCACTCCTCTCCCCTTGACCTCTATAAATTGGATCAGGAACTACAAAGATTTTTTAGATCTATTTGCCTTAAAGTACATTTTCAATCTGATCATATTGAGGAAATGTCTATTAACTCTCCAGGTAATAGCCAGATGACCATCAACCCACTATCATCACACTCTTTAGGATTACGTTTAACTAGGTCCTTTATGCCACCTAGGAGATATCATCCAGTAGAGACATATATATCGATCTGGTACAAAGGGAGCTCCAGGACACTCTTACACAGTATCGTAAAGGCCAGTTGCCCTCTAGGGATAACCTCACAGTAGAAGAAAGAATAGCCCTTAATGCTATGCAGTCTAAAGTTGGTGCCATTGTTGTACTGGATAAATCGATATATCTCAATGAGGTATATACAGTCATGGCCAAAAGTTTTGAGAATGACACAAATATTATATTTTCACATGATCTGCTGCCCTCTGGTTTTTATGTGTGTTTGTCAGATGTTTTTATCACATACAGAAATAGAATTGCATTCATATTATGAGTACCAGAAGCTTATATTGACAGAATGAGTTCATGCAGCAAGTCAATATTTGCAGTGTTGACCCTTCTTCTTCAGGACCTCTGCAATTCTCCCTGGCATGCTCTCAATCAACTTCTGGACCAAATCCTGACTGATAGCAGTCCATTCTTGCAGAATCAATGCTTTAATTTTGTCTGAATTTGTTGGTTTTTGTTTGTCCACCCGTCTCTTGATGATTGACCACAAGTCCTCAATGGGATTAAGATCTGGGGAGTTTCCAGGCCATGGACCCAAAATCTCTATGTTTTGTTCCCTGAGCCATTTAGTTATCACCTTTGCTTTATGGCAAGGTGCTCCATCATGCTGGAAAAGGCACTGTTGAGCGCCAAACTGCTCTTGGACGGTTGGCAGAAGTTGCTCTTGGAGGACATTCTGGTACCATTCTTTATTCATGGCTGTGTTTTTAGGCAAGACTGTGAGAGAGCCGATTCCCTTGGCTGAGAAGCAACCCCACACATGAATGGTTTCAGGATGCTTTACAGTTGGCATGAGACAAGACTGGTGGTAGCGCTCACCTCTTCTTCTCCGAATAAGCTGTTTTCCAGATGTTCCAAACAATCGAAAAGGGGGATTCATCAGAGAAAATGACTTTCCCCCAGTCCTCAGCAGTCCACTCCCTGTACCTTTTGCAGAATATCAGTCTGTCCCTGATGTTTTTTCTGGAGAGAAGTGGCTTCTTTGCTGCCCTCCTTGAGACCAGGACTTGCTCCAAGAGTCTCCGCCTCACAGTGCGTGCAGATGCACTCACACCTGCCTGCTGCCATTCCTCAGCAAGCTCTGCACTGCTGGTAGCCCGATCCCGCAGCTGAAACACTTTTAAGAGACGGTCCTGCCGCTTGCTGGTCTTTCTTGGGCGCCCTGGAGCCTTTTTGGCACCAATGGAACCTCTCTCCTTGAAGTTCTTGATGATGTGATAGATTGTTGACTGAGGTGCAATCTTTCTAGCTGCAATACTCTTCCCAGTTAGGCCATTTTTGTGCAGTGCAATGATGACTGCACGTGTTTCTTTAGAGATAACCATGGTTAACAGAAGAGAAACAATGATGGCAAGCACCAGCCTCCTTTTAAAATGTCCAGTGGTGTCATTCTTACTTAATCATGACAGACTGATCTCCAGCCCTGTCCTCATCAACACCCACACCTGTGTTAATGGAGCAATCACTGAAACGATGTTAGGTGGTCCTTTTAAGGCAGGGCTGCAATGATGTTGAAATGTGTTTTGGGGGATAAAGTTCATTTTCTAGGCAAATATTGACTTTGCAAGTAATTGCTGTTAAGCTGATCACTCTTTATAACATTCTGGAGTATATGCAAATTGCCATTAGAAAAACTGAAGCAGTAGACTTTGTAAAAATTAATATTTGTATCATTCTCAAAACTTTTGGCCATGACTGTAGACAGTTGGGAGACTCTACCACATACACCAAGACCACAATTCATCCAATGTTTTCCATAGCAAGAAAGATTTCCCAAACTTTAAAAAATTATCTAACTAAGGGTGTTATTGATAATAAAACAGTTACCTTATTGACAAAGTGTGAAAGATCCTCAGTGCGCCAACACTGCTTTGGCCCACACCTGAGACTTCTTTCATAAAAACCACACTCACCGCCAGTGAGTGTCGGGTTCACAAGATAAATACAAGACAAGCTTTCTAAATTTTGTATATTTATTAACCCCTAAATGGGTCGGTATTAACATCTAACACATGCAGTTCAGAACAGATATGTAGATGTATGCAAGCATTAACAGTTACTAGTTGCAAGATACAGTACAATAAAATAAAAGGGAATAAAAGTGAAATAATTACTTTACCACACATATCCTGGATGTGGCTCTATAATCCAACACTCACACATGGCATGCGGGGCTAACCAGTGGAGGCAGCAACATCAACACAGCATCAGAGTCTCCCAGGAGTGGTCTGTCATAGTCTCCTCTCAGTGGTAGTCTGTCTCACTGACCTCTTACCTCATCTTTTATACCCTTGATTACACCACCCAGAATGAGGTCACCGGCGACAGCAAGTCTGATTGATTAACGCACTCAAGTCAAGATTCTTTGTAAGGCGATGTGACCAAGTGGAACGACACAATGCCTTCTATATGTTATCAGCCATATCTGATCAACAGCCCAGGCTGAACAATGCGTGTTTATTTGATCACCCAGGGCTGTGTAGGAATTCAATGGAGCCATTCTGGGATGGATACAAAGCCCTATTGTTACAGTATTGCCACTATTGATAACATACACCTAGGATTAGGGCTGCGCACAGTATGAATAAATGGAAGAAAGAGGGAGATATGATACCCAGAGATCAAAATACATCTTTGAGTTATAGCCATATTTAAGCGGAATCATCACACCTCCCCCTTTAGAGCGTGCACGGAGGAAGGCGGATCCGATGATCACCTTCCGCAGGCACCTTAGTGGCCTGACCGCGATACCCGTCTTCTCTCTAATCTGACTAGGGACATTTCTAAGGCTCAGGCCCTGAGCCACGTACACTTGGCTACCTCCTGCCTATTCTGGGTCCGCTTTCTGAGTACTGGCATTTTGTGGAGCCACACTCATAACCCCAGGTCTTTGGGATACCATTTCAGAGACCCCATCCCGGCGGTCTCTCAGGGTCTCTCTCACACTAGCTGCTAGTTGGGAGAGTTCTAGGGGATTCTGCACCTCCCCCTTTGCTTCCAAACCTAGGGGCACCTCTGGTTCTGGCACAGGTATGTTTGGACCCTGTCCTCCCTCCCAGACGCCTTGGTCCTTTGGGCCTACACCCTGTTCCTCCTGTACTTGGGTGGGTGATGGTGATACCTTGGGCAAATGACTGAGATCATGCTTTCCCAAACCATCCCCCCACAATACATTGACAGGTAATACATTTGACATACCCCCTTCTTGGAACACACCTCCAGTACCCCATGCCATCTGCACTTGGGCCATGGGCACTCCTGGAATAGAACTGGACAGTAGAGACGTGCATGTCTCATACCCAACGGACTCCTCCGGCTTCAGGGGAGTTAGGCTAGTCACGGCGGTTTCAGCACCGACTCCAGGTGGTGTAGGCAACGGTTTAAGGGTCGGAACGCTCTCCATCCTTGTAGCACTCTGGCTGCGGGCTAGCACCGCACTACCAGCAGTCCGTCCCTCACCTGGATCGGCCATGAGATCCCCATAGCCTACCTGACCACCTGGCACATAGTCAGCAGTTGGGTGCTTATCGGATGCACTGGTCGAAATAGTAGAAGTCCCTTCCAGTGACTCAGAAGAGCTACCCTGTACACTTTCACAACAAGCATTGGCAATTACATTGATAGTACCTTCATTAGCAATTGTTAATTCACACCGGCCCTCAATGAGATCTGTGGTAGACATATTAACAAGCTGGGAGGGAGACGCCCCCGCAGATGTGGGTGTGTCTACCGACCAGGTCTCATTGGCTCCTAGCACAGGAGTGAACAAAGCATCAATAACATTTTTGCTGAGCTGGGTTGCAGGAAGCTCATTTGCATCTTCCCTGCTCTCAGCTGAAGGCAACTCATTAGCATTTACACTTACTGCCATGGGAAGTATCTCAGAGGGGGGGTTACGGGCCCTCTCTGCAGATATGACAGACACATTATCAACATTAATCATAGACAGTTGATCACAGTAAATTGGGGTGCTCCCCACCCCATATTGGGACATCATAGGTCCTAAATCATTTCCCAACAGTACATCAGCAGGCAAATCAGTCATTAGTCCTACAGTCCGCATTCCTTTTCCTGCACCCCAGGCCAGATACACAGATGGGCCACCTGCTGTGGCTTGGGAAGCAGGGAAGTTCTCAGGGCGCTTGGGGCACTCCTCCTTGAAATGTCCTGTCTGGTTACAGGCCTGGCACCGCCGCCCCTCCCCTTGGGGCTTGGGGAAGGTCAACCGGGTGCCCAGAGTTCTTGGGACATGGGAGGGACCACCTGGGTCATAGTTTGTCTCACCCGACCTGATGAAAGACGGCTGTGGTGAACTCTGGCCTGGCTTATCCTTCCAAGTTGAGGGTCTCTGCAGGGTTGTTGGAGTTTGCGCAGGGGCGGTTTGTGCCTGCTGGGAGAGCTCCATCCTTTTGAGCTCAAGCTGATACTGCCGCTCAGCCTGCCGTTCTCGTTCTGCTGCCTGTCGCTCAGCAGCCTTCCTCTCTCTCTCTGCCTGTAGCTCAGCAGCCTGTCGTTCTTGTTCTACAGCTTCCTGAAAGCGGCACATCACCTGCAGGTATATGTTAGGGTCACTGGTGCCTACTTGCTGCAGGGCTGTTTGCCAGTATGAAGCCATTCCCCCGACAAGGCTGGGGCTACTGGTCCCTCCTGGTGAAGTAATCCTTGGGACCGGGCTGCTTGCCGCACTTCCTGGCCTAGCCCCAAAATCAGGACTCTGCTCGATTCTCTGCATAGCTGTGGCTGCCTCCATTTCAGCCATACGCTCAGGATCTCCAAAAGCCTGGTTCAGCAATTCTTGAGCTCTGCTTCTGAGCCCACTAGCCATCCACTGGTACTTGCCAAATAAAAGATAGGATAGAATACAAAGAGTAAGGGAGGGGAACAGCACTGTATCAAACTTTCACTGTATCTTAATGCTTGCTTTAATACCGAGCTTGTCTCATAGGATTATCACAATCCCCAGTGTCTGAGTGATAAAGGTCACCAACACACGCTGTTTATCCTAAGATCCCACTACGCTGCCACCAATGTGAAAGATCCTCAGTGCGCCAACACCGCTTTGGCCCACACCTGAGACTTCTTTCATAAAAACCACACTCACCGCCAGTGAGTGCCGGGTTCACCAGATAAATACAAGACAAGCTTTCTAAATTTTGTATATTTATTAACCCCTAAATGGGTCGGTATTAACATCTAACACATGCAGTTCAGAACAGATATGTAGATGTATGCAAGCATTAACAGTTACTAGTTGCAAGATACAGTACAATAAAATAAAAGGGAATAAAAGTGAAATAATTACTTTAATACACATAACCTGGATGTGGCTCTATAATCCAACACTCACACATGGCATGTAGGGCTAACCAGTGGAGGCAGCAACATCAACACAGCATCAGAGTCTCCCAGTAGTGTTCTGTCATAGTCTCCTCTCAGTGGTAGTCTGTCTCACTGACCTCTTACCTCATCTTTTATACCCTTGATTACACCACCCAGAATGAGGTCACCGGCGACAGCAAGTCTGATTGATTAACGCACTCAAGTCAAGATTCTTTGTAAGGCGATGTGACCAAGTGGAATGACACAATGCCTTCTATATGTTATCAGCCATATCTGATCAACAGCCCAGGCTTATGTTTATGCCATGTTTATTTGATCACCCAGGGCTGTTCAATGGAGCCATTCTGGGATGGATACAAAGCCCTATTGTTACAGTGTTGCCACTATTGATAACATACACCTAGGATTAGGGCTGCGCACATTATGAATAAATAATGTTATAGCCATATTTAAGCGGAATCATCACACAAAGGAACACCCGGTGACTCCAGTATTTTACATCTTACCCAAAATCCATAAGATTCTTCAAAAACTACCTGGGAGGCCAATTCTGGCCTCTACAGAGTCAATCTTATGTCCTTTGGACATCTATTTAGACAAAATTTTGTCACCCTTAATTCAACTTACCTGCTCCTTCTTGCTGGATCCATTGGATTTTCTTCAGAAAATGAGAAACCTTGGTACTTCATCTAGTGATTTTATTTTGGTAACGATGGACGTGAATAGTCTTTATGCCTGCATTGACCATGAAGTGGAGCAACTAGACAATTACTAAATACATATTCACAGATGACAGAAATTCAGATTTCGTTTTGTCTTGACCTATTGAGAATCATCTTAGAGGAAAATTATTTCCTCTTCGTTGATGACTTTTACATACAACAAAGGGTTACTGCGATGGGGTCGAACGTGGCCCCCCATATACAAATGCATATATGGCACAATTTAAGGATGAGTTTGTATACTCTTATGAGTTTTTTTCTCAATATATGTTTGTTTGGTACCGCTATATTTTGAATACAAGGTCTGGTGATCTGACATTTACCATCCATAGCAGCCCCCTTGAAGTCAGCTTCCTTGAAACCCTTGTTAAATTAGATGGAAATGGTATCCTCTACTTTGATTTATATTGAAAACCGACTGATCATAATGGTTTGTTGCACTTTAATAGCTGCCACCCTAAAACAGTCAAAAATGCTCTTCCTACGAGATCCTCATAGATCCCAACTACGTAGAGTTCAAAGGATAATATCCGATCCTGCATAACAAAGAACTAGAGCAAGAGAAATGTTGGATAAGTTTTCTGCTAGAGTTTATCCTATATCTCTTCCACAGAGTGAGATGCACAAACTTAACAACAATAGGAATGAGAGGAGACAAAAGGAAAAACCTGCAAGATTTGCATGCATGATCCCAAAAATAAATTATTGTCTTCAGGAGACACTGGCCACTTCTTCAAAGGACCAACCCTGACATTTTGTAATTCAGCAATCTACCACTATTATGCTTTAAGCGTGGACAAAATGTCAGAGATCGTTTGGTCCTTGCTGATATAGGTCCATTACATAGACCCTTACAACAACAATTTTTTTCAATCCCCTAAGAAGGGAACATTTCCCTGCCTTCATTGCGGACAGTGTAACAGTATTATCAGGGTCGATCGGGTCCAACACCCCCAGACGGGTAGATTAATTCCAGTGTGGGGCTTTTATATGTGTTTTACATCTTACGTTGTATATTTGTTGAAATGTCCGGGGAGACTATCCAACATGTGCGAGACTGCATATCCAAACATAAATCTGACATTCGATGTGGGAAAATTATGCTCCAAGTGCCTGATCATTTTGTCAAATTGAAACATACAGTATCGCAACTGCGGTATCAGGTTTTAGAGCATGTTCCCGCATTACGCAGAGGGGGTGATAGAATTCGTTAAATTGAAACAGCGTGAGTCATATTGGATTCACACTCTGTGTACCCTGACACCTCATGGCTTAAATCATGAATGTGACCTCTTTATTTTTTAATATGATTTATTGAGCGAAATGCATATTGATTATAATGTATGTTATATATTATAACATCTATTGTCAATAACAAAAGGTTAGTGCTGTTTTTTTTGCCAGTACTGCCTATAGGTAATGTGCACGTGCATGCACGCTTCCAAGCGCACGCTTCTAGTCATGTGACTATGTTCCAAAAGTGAAACTACTTTTACATCCTCTATTGTGCATAGAAAAGACTACTGCGCTTGCGTGAGACTTGTGATCACGTGATCGTGAGTAGGCGCCTATGATGACATCATCTTTAGGTGACTAGCACACTATTTCAATGGGACAGGGCTAATATGCACAGCGCTTTCTCCACCATCTTTCCTCAACAGTTATGCATATACTATTTGAGCCTTTATATCCTTGTAGTCAGTTTTGTTTGAGGATATGTCTATCCATGTGAATTCTGACATATAACGTTATGGTATGTCTATTTATGTGAATTTTAACATATAGTATTATGGTTATATATGGTCTATTATCATGACTACCTTATTGTTGTGGGACATTCATAGCCTATATATGGATGGATATATATATATATATATATATATATATATAACACACACACACATACAGTATACAGTGGGGGAAAAAAAAGTATTTAGTCAGCCACCAATTGTACAAGTTCTCCCACTTAAAAAGATGAGAGAGGCCTGTAATTGTCATCATAGGTAGACCTCAACTATGAGAGACAAAATGAGAAAACAAATCCAGAAAATCACATTGTCTGATTTTTAAAGAATTTATTTGCAAATTATGGTGGAGAATAAGTATTTGGTCAATAACATAAGTTCATCTCAATACTTTGTTATATATCCTTTGTTGGCAATAGCAGAGGTCAAACGTTTTCTGTAAGTCTTCACAAGGTTGGCACACACTGTTGCTGGTATGTTGGCCCATTCCTCCATGCAGATCTCCTCTAGAGCAGTGATGTTTTGGGGCTGTTACTGGGCAACACGGACTTTCAACTCCCTCCAAAGGTTTTCTATGGGGTTGAGATCTGGAGACTGGCTAGGCCACTCCAGGACCTTGAAATGTTTCTTATGAAGCCACTCTTTTGTTGCCCTGGCGGTGTGCTTGGGATCATTGTCATGCTGAAAGACCCAGCCACGTTTCATCATCAATGCCCTTGGTGATGGAAAGAGGTTTGCACTCAAAATCTCACGATACATGGCCCCATTCATTCTTTCATGTACATGGATCAGTCGTCCTGGTCCCTTTGCAGAGAAACAGCCCTAAAGCATGATGTTGCCACCCCCATGCTTCACAGTAGGTATGGTGTTGTTTGGATACAACTCAGCATTCACTCTCCTCCAAACACGATGAGTTGTGTTTCTACCAAACAGTTCTACTTTGGTTTCATATGACCATATGATATTCTCCGAATACTCTTCTGGAACATCCAAATGCTCTCTAGCAAACTTCAGACGGGCCCAGATATGTACTGGCTTAAGCAGGGGGACACGTCTGGCACTGCAGGATCTGAGTCCCTGGCGGTGTAGTGTGTTACTGGCGGTAACCTTTGTTATGTTAGTCCCAGCTTTCTGCAGGTCATTCACTAGGTCCCCCCGTGTGGTTCAGGGATTTTTGCTCACCACTCTTGCGATCATTTTGACCCCACGGGGAGAGATCTTGCGTGGAGACCCTGATCGAGGGAGATTATCAATGGTCTTGTAAATCTTCCATTTTCTAATTATTGCTCCCACACAGGGGCGTAACTACCGGGGTAGCAGCGGTAGCAGCTGCCACAGGGCCCGGGACATTACGGGGCCCCGCGGGCCTCCGATGCGTTTTTGTTTTTTTGTTTTTTTTTATAGTCCGTTATCTGCTGGAGTTGCCCCAGCAGGTAACGGGCCCTATATACCTACCGTTCCCCGAGGTCCCGCTCACGGCCGCCTGCGCTTCCGATTCTGCGGAGACGGCTGTGAGCAGGAGCGGGGATCGGTATGTGAAGCCGCGGCCCGAACAGCACAATCTCTGCTATCATTATACTTCGGGGTCTTTTCAGACCCCGGAGTATAATAATCGGAGGCCCAGAGTTGGTGAGGGAACATAAAAAACAATGTACTTACCTCTCCTCCGCTTCGGGCCTGTTTGGTGACGTCCCAGACGTCAGCCGACGTCATTTTGCGTCGCGACGCAGGCCTAGTCCAACATTGAAGAAGGCCGGAGTAGCGCACGGGCATGCACCGGAGCGAGGAACAGGTAAGCAACGTTGTTTTTTTTATGTTTCTATCCTCCCCTGGGTCTCCGATCATTATAATAATAAGTATAATAATTGTTCATGGGTGGTCCACAATGGGACATATAATAGTGTGTGCAGGAGCCACTATGGGACATATAATAGTGTGTGCAGGGGACACTATGGGGCAAAATACTCAGTGCAGGGGCCACTATGGGTAATAATAGTGTGTGCAGGGGCCACTATGGGGAATAATAGTGTGTGCAGGGGCCACTATGGGGCATGATACTGTGTGCAGGAGCCCCTATAGGACATAATACTGTGTGCAGAGGTCACTATGGGACATGATACTGTGTGTAGGGGCCACTATGGGACTTGATACTGTGTGCAGGGGCCACTATGGGACATGATACTGTGTGCAGGGGCCACTATGGGACATGATACTGTGTGCAGGGGCCACTATGGGACATGATACTGTGTGCAGGGGCCACTATGGCACATAATAGTGTGCGCAGGAATGCGTTTTTTGGGGAAGGGGTTGGAGGGGGCGGTCCGGGGGGAGGGGTCGGGGGCAGAGGTTCGGGGGGGGCCCCATGTCAAATGTTCGCCTTGGGGCCCAGCCATTCCTAGTTACGCCACTGCTCCCACAGTTGATTTCTTCACACCAAGCTGCTTGCCTATTGCAGTTTCAGTCTTCCCAGCCTGGTGCAGGTCTACAATTTTGTTTCTGGTGTCCTTCCACAGCTCTTTGGTCTTCACCATAGTGGAGTTTGGAGTGTGACTGTTTGAGGTTGTGGACAGGTGTCTTTTATACTGATTGCAATTTCAAACAGGTGCCATTACTACAGGTAATGAGTGGAGGACAGAGGAACCTCTTAAAGAAGAAGTTACAGGTCTGTTAGAGCCAGAAATCTTGCTTGTTTGTAGGTGACCAAATACTTATTTTCCACCATAATTTGCAAATAAATTCTTAAAAAAAAAAAAATCAGACAATGTGATTTTCTGGATTTGTTTTCTCATTTTGTCTCTCATAGTTGAGGTCTACCTATGATGTCAATTATAGTCCTCTCTCATCTTTTTAAGTGGGAGAATTTGCACAGTTGGTAGCTGACTAAATACTTTTTTTCCCCACTGTATATACATATATTTCTTATATATATATATAAAAATGAGTGTCTGTCCGTCTGTCTGCCTGTCTGTTCTTTGTGCGCGACCAAATGTCTGGACTGATATTCACCAAATTTGGCACACAGGTACATCAGGTGTCCAGGAAGGGCTGGGTCTCAGCTCTCTAGGATGTACCGTTCCTGAGATACAGTATTCCCAAAAAATGACCTGCATTAGCCAATAGAAGCCTGCAAGTCTTTCACTCATATTCCAACTGCCATGCATACGGTCACATGTCCCTTATCAGCCAATAGAAGCTTGCAGGCGCTTAGTCTCCACATGCACACAGTTTTACTCCAGATTTCCATAACAACCCAGCCCTTTGTCTTCACTATTGTAGGTCAGCTTTAAAGGGGAAGGGCGATGTGGATGACACTGTTACACAAGGTCACATACACACAGCTTTACTCCAAGTTTCCATAACAACCGATCGCAGGTTTTTCACTGATATCCAAACTGAAATACACATGATCACATGACGCTTATGGACCAATGGAAACTCGCAGATTCTTCAGTCTTGACATACACACAGGTTTCCATAGCAACCAAGCTATTTATGACCTGTATTAGTCAATAGCAGTTTGCAGGTCCTTAAATATTCCGTCGTATGATGTGTATCAGCCAATATAACTTCACATTTAATTTACAAGGTTTCCATAACAACACAACCATAAATAGACTGTACCTATACTGGAC
This sequence comes from Leptodactylus fallax, assembly GCA_947044405.1. Lineage (NCBI taxonomy): Eukaryota > Metazoa > Chordata > Amphibia > Anura > Leptodactylidae > Leptodactylus > Leptodactylus fallax. The sequence goes on along the minus strand of CAMRHE010000007.1, from coordinate 7,630,167 downwards.
TGTCATACTGGATGTCAGCATTCTTATAAATTGAAACATATTTAAACTACACACAAACGACACTACACAAAAAAAATATGAAATATACCCGTGCAAAGCTGGGTCCTTCTGCTAATATATATATTATTTTTTATTTATTTTTTTTTTAAATGGCTGCTGATGAGAACTTAATACAAATATGTTCCAATATGACTCTTATTATGACATCGCTATGCTATGTTATTATTTTATTATACTTGTTTTATTATATATTTATATGTTATTCAATTTATTACAGATGTCCTGGTTCGGGCACTGTTATTGATGATGTATTAATCTACTAATCCCTATGCTGTGTGAACAAATCTTTTACTAATATGTTGGAATAAAGTTTTTTGGATAAAATCATTGTAGTTCTGAAATATTATACAATAGATAGCAGCATTGTGGGCATAGAGCCAATGATCTGTGCCCACAAGTTAAGCACCCTTTGGCTGTGACTGGTGCTATAGATAGCACCAATGACTACTGAGTATCAGGGTGGTGTACAGTGGTACGAGCTCCCTGATCACCACAGAGCAGTCACCAGCAGTGTTAACATTAACTGTCCTGCTTGAGTAGCTTCCACTGGGAATAGCAAGCGGAGCAGTTATTGTGCTGCCCTGTGAGAAATTTACCTGTGGTTTACCTCCTTGATTGTTGCCTGCTGGCTCCCTTCTTCCATCTCTCCTCAATTTTTTTATGCCAATTTTTTTTTTTTTTCTAAGTGGTTATAATTTAGAGATACATTTTAGGTAACTTCAGCACAGGGTCTATTTTTACTGTAGTACATTTTTATTTTTAAAGTTACTTTTTTAGCAGACAAGCCTGATTTAAAGGATGGAAGACTTACCGAAGGGCAGAAACGCTGAATACCACTCCCTTTTTACAGTAAATACGCCAACACCTGTCTGTAGCTAACCCCTTGGGGATGCACCTTAAGGACCAGGCCTCATTTTTCAACATGTATCACTTTTGTGGTAATAACTTTAAAACTGTTTAAATTATCAAGTGATTCTGAGATTATTTTTTCGTGACACATTGTACTTCGCCTCAGTGGTAAATTTTGGTCGATATATTTTGTCTTTGATTATGAAAAAAAATTAGGAAATTTGGTGAAAATTTGGAATTGCAGTTTTATGACTTTCATATAGAAAGTCATACTACCCAAATTACTTCATAAATATGATTTACCATATTTCTGCTTTATGTTGCAATCAAACTTTAACCCCTTCATGCCACAGCCTATTTTCATTTTTGCATTTCCATTTTTCCTTCCCCCCATTGCAAGAGCTGTAATTTTTTCATTTTACAGTTCATACAGTGACATGATGGCTTATTGTTTGTGAAATAAATTGTACTTTGTAATGGTACCATTCAATATCCTGTGCAATGTACTGGGAAGCTGGAAAAAAAAATTCAGATTGAGATGGCATTGGGAAAAAAAAACACATTTGCACTATTTTCTTTATGGGTTTAATTTTTAGGGAATTCACTATGTGGTAAAAATAACGTTACCTGTATTCTGCAGATCAATACTATTACGATTTCATAGTCCGGGCATTTTTGAGCATGGGGATACCTAAAGTGTGTTTATGTTGACTGTTTATTTTTATATGTGATCTAGGGAAAGGGTGTTGATTTAAACTATTCTGTTTTTTGTATACTTTAAAAAACTTTTTCTTTTTCTTTTACTTTTATTTTCAGACCCCCTAGGGACCCTACTGGGGTCTGATTGCTCACAATATACACTGCAATGCTAATATTTTGCAGCGTATAGTGAAATCCATTCACTTCAATTACACGCTGCCTATCAGGGAAAAAAAGGCAGAACCCATGGTGTCTGCACACTTTAGATGCTGCGGTCAATACATTTAACTGTAGCATCTAAAGTGTTACCAATCACAGCTGTTAGCGGCAGGTCCTGGCTGTATTATATCCTGAGCACTCTCCATAAACCCCTTCACACCTAATCATGTAAATCTACGTGATTTTTCGTGAAGGAGTTAATCACCCTGTAATTTTTTTTTTTTTTTTTTTTTATAAGGCTTACAAGTCAAGCAGTAATTTTCCACATTTTCAAGGGACCTGAAGGGGTCTTGAAAGGCCTCTTTAATAGAAACCTATATAAATCACCCCATTCTCAAAACTGCACTCCTGAAAGAATTCAAAATAGCATTTAGGAAGTTTCTTAACCCTTTCAGCATTTTCATTTTTCAAAGAAAATGGAGGTCAAATTTACACTTTTCAATTTCTGTCACTAATATATTCTTTTAGTCCTAGAATTTAAAGGATTAAATTTAAAGGGTTAAAGGATAAAATGCATTCCTCAATCTATTATGCAATTTCTCCCGAACATGAAATTATTCCACATGAGGATGTAAACTGATGTATGGACACACAGTAGGGTAAAGAATGGAAGGAGCTTTTGGGATTTTGTAGATATTTCACAGATTTTTTTACCATTGAGATGTGAAATGAAAAGTTACTTTTTTACAATAAGATATAATATTATTATTATTATTATTATTATTAATAGTAATACATTTTATTTATATAGCGCCAACATATTCCGCAACACTGTACAACTTGTAGGGTTCAAGCACTAACAAAAAAGATATTACAAAGAAATATTCAATTCACACACTGGGACTGAGGGCCCTGCTCGCAAGAGCTTACAATCTATGAGGTAGAGGGGGTGACACAAGAGGTAGCAGGGGCGGCAACAGATGTAGCATTGTTTATACAATGGTCAGACAATTTTGTAATAGAGGTTACTGTCATTACACATATATAAGCTGTATGAGCCGTCACCAGTCGTGTCCTTTAACATGCAGATGGTGCCTGGACATATAAAGCTAGTCTGATACGGCATCATATCCTGTGAGGTAATGTTGAAGCATAAACAGGAGGGTACGTTTTAGGGATTCTAACTATGGAAGGGTTTACATTAGGAGTTGTGATAGGCCTGTCTGAAAAGATGTGTCTTTAGTTTACGCTTGAAGCTGTGGAAATTGGGGGTTAATCTGATAGTCTGGGATAGAGCATTCCCGAGAAGTGGTGAGAAGTCTTGTATACGAGCGTGGGAGGTTCTGATAATAGAGGATGTTAGTCTTAGGTCATTGAGTGAACGGAGAGTACGGGTTGGGCGATAGGCAGAGATGAGGGAGGAAATGTAGGTTGGTACAGCATTATGGAGAGCCTTGTGAATGAGGGTGATAAGTTTATATTGTATTCTGTATTGAATAGGCAGCCAATGTAGTGACCGGCACAGACTGGAGGCCTCGCTGTAGCGTCTAGACTGATAGATGAGCCTGGCCGCCGCATTCAGAATAGATTGTAGAGGGGAGAGTTTAGTAAGGGGAAGACCGATTAGTAAGGAGTTACAGTAGTCAAGGCGAGAGTGAATCAAGGCAACAATAAGTGTCTTTAGTGTATCTGTGGTAAGGAAAGGGCGGATTCTGGAGATGTTTTTGAGGTGGAGATGACAAGAGCGTGCGAGTGATTGGATATGGGGGGTGAAGGAAAGGTCTGAGTCAAACAAAACCCCGAGGCAACGGGCATACTGCCTAGGAGTTATGGTAAGGCCAGAGACTGCAATGGAGATATCAGGAACAGATCTATTAGATGGTGGAAACAGCAGTAGTTCAGTCTTTGAGAAATTCAGTTTCAGATAGAGCGAAGACATGATATTTGAGACAGCAGAGAGACAGTCACTGATGTTCTGTATTAGTGCAGAGGTGATGTCACTGGATGACGTATATAATTGGGTGTCATCAGCATAAAGATGGTACCAGAAGCCAAATCTAGTGATGGTTTGTCCAATGGGTGCTGTGTAGAGGGAGAAGAGCAGGGGAACTAGGATCGAGCCCTGAGGAACACCAACGGCAAGGGGAAGAAACAGAGCCCGCAAATGATACAATGAAAGTGCAGTCAGAGAGATAAGAGGGGAACCAGGAGAGAGCTGTGTCTGTGATGCCGACAGAGCGGAGCATAGTGAGGAGGAGTTGATGGTCAACAGTGTCAAATGCTGCTGAGAGATCTAGAAGAATAAGAAGAGAGAAGTCACCTTTGGATTTAGCCGTCATGAGATCATTGGAGACTTTTGTGAGGAACGTTTCAGTAGAGTGTAGAGTGCAGAAGCCAGATTGTAAGGGGTCAAGAAGAGAGTTAGCAGAAAGATAGTGGATTAAACGAGAATAGACCAAGCGTTCCAAGATTTTGGAGATAGAAGGAAGGTTAGAGACAGGTCGATAGTTAGCAGCACAGGACAGGTCAAGGGAGGATTTTTTTCAGTAGTGGGGTTATGACAGCATTTTTGAAAGAGGATGGGAAAATTCCAGAAGAGAGAGAGAGGTTAAATATTTTAGTAAGGTAAGTCGTGACGGCAGGCGACAGAGACTGGAGAAGGTGTGAGGTGAAAGGGTCACTACTGCAGGTCGTAGGGCGAGAAGAGGAAAGTAGCTGAGATACTTTCTCCTCTGTAACAGGTTCAAAAGATGAGAATGAACAGTCTGAAGTGCGGCTGGTGAGGGGGCCAATGCCACCTGGGGATTAGGCAGTTATTTCCTGACAGATCTTATCAATTTTATCATAGAAATAAGAGGCCAGGTCATCTGCGCTAAGGTCTGTGAATGGCATCTGCACCTTAGGGGTAAGTAAGGAATGAAAAGTTTCAAATAGCCTTTTAGGGTTACAGGAGAGAGAAGAGATGAGAGCGGTGAAATAGGCTTGTTTGGCTAGGTGAAGGGCAGAATTATAGGCTTTAAGCATAAATTGAAAGTGGAGGAAGTCTGCAGGTGTACATGATTTTCTTCACAGACGTTCAGCACACCTAGAGCACCGCTGAAGAAAACGTGTCTGTGGCGTGTGCCAGGGTTGCTGCCTCCTGCGTCTAATCTTTCGAGTGGAGGGGGGAGCCGCCTCATCCAATGCACTCTTAAGGGTTTCATTATAGTGACTGGTGGCTAGATTGGGGAAGGACAGTGAAGAGATGGGGGACAGAGAGAACTGTAGAGTATCTGAGAGGTGCTGGGTGTTAATAGCACGTAAATTCCTATATGTATGATGAGTAGGTGTGTCCTGTAAAGGAGAGAAAGCACTGATGGTGAGAGACAGAAGGTTATGGTCAGAGAGTGGCAGAGAAGAGTTAGTAAATTTAGAAACTGTGAGGAGACGATGGAAGACAAGATCAATGATGTTGCCATCTACATGTGTGGCGGAAGTGGAAAGTTGTGAAAGACCAAAAGACGTGGTTATTGAGAGAAACTGTGAGGCAGCTGGGGAGACAGGGGCGTCAGTGGGGATGTTAAAGTCACCCATGATGAGGGTAGGAATTTCACTGGATAAAAAGAGGGGAAGCCAAGAAGCGAAGTGATCCAGAAATTGGTAGGGTGAGCCGGGAGGACGGTAGATCACAGCTACACGTAAGGAGAGTGGGCGGAACAGTCTGATAGCATGTACTTCAAATGAGGGGAATATGAGTGAGGGTACCGGTGGGATGGCCTGAAAAGTGCACTGCTGTGACCGAAGTAACCCAGCCTCTCCACCCTTTGTGTTGTCAGGCCTAGAGGTGTGTGAGAATTGTAGGCCACCATAAGACAGAGCAGCAGGGGAGGCAATATCAGGCTGCTGGATCCAGGTTTCAGTAAGGGAAAGCATGTTGAGAGATTTTCTGAGGAATAAGTCATTAATATATTCTAGTTTGTTACACACTGAGCGGGCGTTCCAGAGAGAGCAGTTAAAATAGACAGGAGAAAGATAAGGAGAGGGAACACGGCAAATATTGATTAGGTTTGTAGGATTCCTGTGTGTGTAAGAAGAGGAAAAATTTTGGAGAGAAGGAGGGCCAGGGTTTGGAGAGATGTCCCCAGCATCTAGGAGGAGCAAAATGGACAGAGACAGAAGGTGGTTCAGTGATTTATGTGGATGTTTATGTTTGGTTTCACTGCTAAAAGCAGTATAGGGATTAGGGTGGTTGAAGAGAGTGAAAAGTGTGTGAGAGCTGTACATGGGAAAAGGCAGAAGAGAAGGACTGATATGGATAGTGTGCACTGGTGGTAAAGATGGAGGGGAGTTCTGCAGGAAGACAATTGCTAACATAGTAAGTGACAGTGCAGCTATATCAAACCATGTGATAAAGCTTATTGTTTTGGTTTTAAGTTTACCTGGTGGTCTTCCATGGCTGGCCTTTCTTGTGCCCTGTCTCAGTGTTATGTATAAGTGCACTTTGGTTAATCTGCACTTCGGTTAAGATGGACACTGCATTAGAAAATGCCCCCCTGCATTGGAAATGCTTCCCCCATAAACTGTATCTACTTATATAGGGATGCAGAGCTTCAAAACTAGCACTAATTTAAGTCGTTAACCAATTAATCAACAAACTGTGACACATGAGGAGACTGGCCTATGTAGTTACAAATACACTGACCAGGGAACTACCATAAAATCACTGAGCATCAAAAGACTGACACTAGTACAGATAAGGACACATGGGATTGCAAAAAATACAGCCTGGATGAAATTCTAGGATAGGGGTCAGAGAACAGCCATGTAGAGATGGGTTGAAGAGAATATATACCATTCAAGGTTGCAGGATGAATTGAAGTTTAGACACAGCAAGCAGAGATGGGTTGAAGAGAATATATACCATTCAAGGTTGCAGGATGAATTGAAGTTTAGACACAGCAAGCAGAGATGGGTTGAAGAGAATATATACCATTCAAGGTTGCAGGATGAATTGAAGTTTAGACACAGCAAGCAGAGATGGGTTGAAGAGAATACATACCATTCAAGATATCACTTTAGCCCCAAAGTTTTCATCTTCACAAGGAGTTAAAGGAGAAATTGCACCCCACATTTTGTTACACAAATTCTCCTGAACACGAGAATACTCCATATGTGCTGGTACACTGATGTACAGGCACATGGCAGCGATTGAAACAGAAAGAACACTAATTGGCTTTTGGAGGCCAGATTTTGCTGGAATCGTTTTCAGGCACCATGTCCCATTTGCAGAGCCCACAAAGTGTCAAAACAGTGGAATCCCCTAAAATGTGACCCCATTTTGTAAACTGTACCCCTCAAGGAATTTATCAAGGGGTATGAGTACTTTGACCTTTCATATGTTATGTAGAATTGGGCGACAAAATGGAAAGTTACATTTTTATCTATAAAATGTTGCTTTAACTGCAATTTCCACAAGGGGTTAAAAGAGAAAATGCACCCCATAATTTATTGAGCATTTTCCACCAACCACATAAATACCCCACATGTGATAAACTGCTGTATGGGTACACTGTAAGGTCCAGAACAGAAGGAGCGCTATTGCGATTTTGGAGGGCAGATTTTGTTGGAATTTGTTTCAGGCACCATGTTGTATTTGCAGAGCCCCTGAAGTGCCAGAACAGTGGAAAGCCCCACAAAATGACCCCATTTTGGAAACTAGACCCCTCAAGGAATTTATCAAGGGGTATAGTGAGCACTTTGACTCTACAGGTGTTTCACAGAATATTTTACCATTGAGATTTGAAAATGAAAAATTACTTTTTTTTTACAATAAAATTAAATTTAGCCCCAAATTTTTCATCTTTACAAGGGGTTAAAGAAGAAATTGCACACAAATTTTATTACACAATTTCTAATGAACACGACAATACCCCATATGTGCTGGTACAATGATGTGCAGGCACATGGCAGTGCTCGGATTGGAGAGAATGCAAATTGATTTTTGGAGGCCAGATTTTGCTGGAATAGTTTTCAAGCACCATGTCCCATATGCAGAGCCCCCAAGGTGCCAAAACAGTGGAAGCCCCCAAAATGTGACCCATTTTGTAAACTAGACCACTCAAGAAATTTATCAAGGGTTATAGTCAGTACTTTGACCCTACAGGTTTTACGCAGAATTGGGCCAGGAAAATTATTTTCTATAAAATGTTGCTTTAACCCCAATTTTTGCATGACCAGGGGAGGAGGACTATAGTCCATTCCATTTTCAATTACCCTTTTTCCAACTCTTTTCCCTTACTTAATTTCTTCCTACAATAAAGACCAGGACACCTTCTGGATTTAAAACTGGCCTGTTCAGGCCGATTTATTAACACAAATAATTTACATTAATAACATATGAACAACCGCCATAAAACGGGCGGTATAATACATAAATACTGTACACAATAATGTCACAACAACAACCATTTAAAGTGCAACATAATCCAGATAACATGGGTGAGAGACACAGCTCCCAACCTACCCAGGCGCAAGACCCCACCTCGGGTAGACCTTTCTCCATTAAAATTGACCCCCAGGCCTGTTCCCCCAAAGGGACCGTAGCCCAACGAGGGTACTTCCCAGGCCTAGATATTCACCAGCAGGATCCCCATACCACAGATGAGGTCCTACAAATACCACAAAGCCTCTCACCCTCCACTAACCCCCGGCCACAGACTCTCGAGCATGACCTCCTTATGCCCGAGAGTCCCGCCACACAGACAGAGCACGCTCCACCCCATCCCGAAGGCCTAACATCCAAATGTCAGTCCCAATTGTGTTCAGGTGGACCCTGTCCTGCCGCATATGCTCTAAGGACGGCTCCTCCAGATCACGATGGTGAACCACAATACCCCCATTACGCACAACAAATTTCGCCACCGCCCTGTTCACCTTGATCCGTGTCTTATCCAATCAAGCAACCGACCGAGCATTATGCCACACCAGCCAGGCCACAATATCGGACCACACAATCACCATACCCGGGAACTCTACCAACAAGCGTAAAATGTCGAACTTAATATCTCTAATAAGTGGACTCTCAAATCATTACCCCCGACATGCAAAACAAGGACATGTGGTGGGCGATCAACCCTACTAGTGAAACTCCGGTAACACTCTACTCCAAGTCATACCACGCACACCGATCCACCGCACGACTGCCTCCGACTGAGCCAACCCCAGCTGCCGCCCATCCGGCCGTACATCAGCCCGAAGAGCCCCCTAGAAGACAGTGACCCAACAACCAAATCAAGCAGGGATCTGTGAACAAGAAACAAGCACAACATCAGCTCCACACACGGGACCCCCCACAAACAATCACTTACACACGTGCACCTACACCAAAACCCCCCAGTAGTAGCCCCATTAAATTTAAAAGCCCTTTACACTGTAACGAGACCTCCTGAAACCAGATCTGGGATTCCCACCTGCCTATACGCCGTACCACGTCATCGCCCAGACCCCACCGCGATGCCTCCATAGCCGCCCCAATCCGGAAGGAGTGAAAACCATATTCCCCTGGTACCTCTCCCACTGTGGCCAAAGCTTTCCTAAGAACCGCCACAAACTGGAAACACGAGAGAGCCCCACCCCCCACATGACACAAAAGGAGCCAGGGGAGGACCCCCTTACCCATAAAAATTCCATTACCCTGGCCACCGGGCAACCACCCTCACCCCACACCACATGCAAAACTACCAACCGCCCCCTACCCAACTGATCAGTCTTGGAACGGCGCACCCAACATTCCACTCTATCCTCAAACACATCCACATCCGACCACTGCAGCCCTCCCGAGTAAGCCACCGACCAGTTCCCCAATGCGAAAAGCCCCAAAAAACGCTAACAGGAACGCCATACGAAACAATAACACCTCATAGGCCGAAGAACAAACTGTTAACAGACACCCCAGCAAATGACCCAACAATTCAAATGAGACCGGCCGGCGCCGGTCCCTGTGCACCACCCCGTCGAAAACCTCACATGGCCTGCCGCACTAGGAAGTCCTTCGTAACGTCCCGCAGGCCCTGTAGGTGAAACAAAAAAGCCAAGCCCGCCAGGCGCTGTGACACCACAGTCACCAACCGCCTCTCCGCAAAGGCCACCCCTATCCAAGACAGCAGCAAGAGCACACGGTCGTCGTCAGAGCGAACCCCACCGCACAACGAACACTCATGCTCCCATTCCGACCAAAACTGACGGCACCGCTGCCACGTCACCGCGGAGACCGAACGCCGGATGAGCCCCGCAGCGGAACCGACACCAGGGACCACAAGTGTTTCGGGCAATCCTCGCCCACCGCCGCAGCCTCTGGCACCAATTCCAGAAACCTGTTGAACTGAAACCGAGACGGAGTCAGCCACAGTATTCTGAACACCCGGAACATGCCGTGCAGAAACCGACACGTTCAGCTCCAAACACCGCAACACCAAGTGACGCAAGAGGGACACCACCGGAGGAGATTTTTGCCGACTGCGAATTTACTACAAAAACCACCGCACTATTGTCACAATGGAAGCAGACACGCCGATTCGGAAACTCCTGACCCCACAGCTCAACCGCCACCACAATCGGAAACAACTCCAACAAGGCTAAATTCAAAACCAGGCCCAAGTCCACCCAGGCCGCCGGCCACAACCCCACACACCACCGACCACGAAAGTAGGCCCCAAAACTGAGCGACCCGGCCGCGTCCGTATACAAATCGAGCAACGCACTTGATACCACTGCCGGGAGCCACAGTGAACGACCATTAAATAGTCCCTGAATTATGGAAATCTTCTTGTGTGGTACCAGTTCCAAAGAAACCTCACCCTATGGACCTCAACGACTACAGACCTGTAGCACTGACATCCCACTTGATGAAGATCTTAGAGAGATTGGTTCTCACGCATCTTCGCCCTCTAGTGAGCCCCGCTATGGACCCTCTCCAGTTTGCTTATCGACCGGGCATTGGGGTAGATGATGCCATCATCCACCTTCTGCACAGGGCTCTGTCTCACCTGGAAAAACCAGGGAACACGGTGAGAATAATGTTCTTTGATTTCTCCAGTGCTTTTAACACCATACAGCCCAGGTTACTGAGAGACAAGCTGGGCCTTGCTGGAGTGGACCACCACCTCTCCAACTGGATCCTAGACTACCGGCCATATCCATGGCAACGCCCTCCATGGCTGCGCCGACGACTAGGCTGGGGAGCGCACCCGGAGGGCAGTCCCCACCTGGTGACGTCACGCGCTGGGCGCGCCCCCCGGCACATGCACGGGAGGCCACCGCTCTGCTCCGGTGAGGAGAAGGGGAGGGAGGGGGCGAGGAGACCAGCCCTCCCTCTGGACGACTGCGTCTCCTGGGAGGATTCCTACCGGCTGCCGAGCAGGCCACAGCAGGAGATGCCAAGGCGCCCGGAGCTGGAGGGTCTTGTCTGGGGCTCCTGGAGCGCCGCCTCGTCGCCAGCGCCCATGTCAGTGAATAGCGAGCCCACTGAGCACGCGCAGGAGAAGCCAGGGGAGAAGGACCCTGGCCTGGGGTCTCCCAGACAGCAGCAAGGAGCCATTCCTCCAGCACCCGGCCTCCATGGACAGCCGCTGCCGACCGAACCAGGGACATCAGCGCATCCAAGTTGGACATGGTGAGTATGCGATGCTCTGTGAGGTTCACCAGTTCACACGACTAACTGACCCAGACTGACCTTAGACTCACCCCTGCTCCTTTCTTAACACCTCTGTCTCCACCCCCTATTTTCCCGCTCTAACTCTTTACTTAGTTAACCCTTCCATTCCCTAATCCTCCCCCCTGTCATGCCGGCCCTGTCCCCTAGTGTCTAGGGCCTTCTCTTTTCCGCAAGGGCTTAAAAGAGACAATGTACCCCACATTTTGTTAAGCATTTTCTCCCAACTGGGACAGAACAGTAGAGGGCAGAACTTGTTGTAATAGATTTCAGGAACCATATCTCATTTGCAGAGCCCCCAAGGTGACAGAACAATGCATTGCAAAAAAACTGCATTTCTATTGCAGGCTACATAGAGTAGCCTGCAATAGAAACTAATGAAAGACAGGCCTGGGAGCCTTCACAAAGCTCCCAGCTGTCATAGCAATGGGACACCGGCCCCGGAGCTTGCTCCGGTTGCCAGCGATCCCCGGCAAAATGGCCGCGCCCACACGCCGCCAGTAAAATAGCGCCTCGGTCAGCTTTGACCAAGGTGCCAGAGGGGTTAATGCCCACAATCAGTGCAGGCACCGATCGCAGGCATTAGCACCGGGTCTCTGCTGTATAAAACAACAGAGACTTTTGTGGCTATGGCGGCTGCACGACTCCCGAGCGGCCGCCATCTTTAAACACCCAACATCCACCGTACTATTACTGCGGATGTCGGAAAGGGGTTAAATAGTTTTCAGGCACCATGTCCCATTTGCAGAGCACCTGAGGAACCAGAACAGTGAAAACCCCTTTTTTTATCAAGGGGTATAGTGAACATTTGGACCTCACAGGTTAATTTATTTTCCAGAAATTGATGGACAATCGAGGTTGAAAGGTAAATCTGTGCAGAGTACATCATAGAATAAGGAGGTGATATACCATGGAAAGTAAAATAAAAAAAAAAAAAATCTGTGGATGTGTGGTACAGTGTGCAGCACAGGGATGTAAAAAAAAAAAAAAAGCAGTAAGCAAAAAAACCACAAAAAAAAAAAAAAAGAAAAAAAACTCCCCAAAAAGGGGCTGGTGCTGGTTAGGGAGCTTATTCACTAATCAAAAGGGGGAAAGGGTGACAATAAAAAATAAAATTAGAAGTTCAGGAAAGGTGAAAGAAGGGATGGAGGGTGGCAGAGATGCAAGTAGAAATTACAGAGGAATTGCACAGTAAAGTAGCTCAGAAAACAGCATGGGTACTGTCCTCTTCGCAATCCCAGAGGGAGTGATGCGATCTGGGTCTTATCCGTTTTTTTAAACTTCCCACCTTGACTGAAATTGGGGGGGCCGATTGGGGGGGGGGGGGGTGGCACCACTATACGCCCCCCTGATCCTCGACAGTGGTTGGTGCTATGTATAGCACAGTTTTTGAATATCCTGCTGGCACAGATCATTGGATCTGTGCCAACAAGCTGCTATTGGACGGTCAGATTTGATCAGCCAATAGGAGCGATCGCCATGGCTGGGGAGGGGGAATTCCTCCCAGACATGGTGCCAGGATTGTCTGCTGGCATGGACAGCAGAAATCCTTTTGCAATTCCCGAGTCCGGGGACACCGTGACCCTTGAACTTTGCGCTGTACTTTTACAGCACGTTGCAATAGGACCCAGGCAGCTTCACCATAATAGTACGGCGCTTGTCACCTAGGGGTTAAAGGCTATAATATCCATGTTCATTATAACAAACAAAATAACATTTCAACATTTCGTTATCTAAGATTACAAGTGCAAAATATAAAATATAAAGTGCAACGTTACCACATCCTCAGCTGTTAACCAACTTGAGGTGAAAGGGGTACTCAAAGTAGTGGAAAAGTGAAGAAATCAGGCGATACCTTTAGAGGCCAACTGAGTATATTTGATAAGTAAGCGTTCAGAAGTACTAGCTTCCTTCATCAGACATGGTGTTATACAAGAACTGAAAATACACAGATTTTTTATACCCTATACACATGATCTTCAAAGGATTTTAGAGTCCTTAAAAAAAAACAAAAAAAAAAATGCAATCTAAGTAGAGAAGTTATTTACAACCGGTCAAAAAACAATCTGGAAAGTTGTGGTGCGTGACAGAGGGATCTGTTATCTGTTTGCTATCAGGAGGTGATTTGTGACCCTCACAGTTCATACATAGTGTCCAAATTGTAGAGTTTTAAATTTTTGCATTAACTTTTATTCCCATTGTTTCCTCTCCTCTTGCATCTTAAACTGTCCCATTAAAACCACAACCCGCAAATCTTCAATAGAGTGGTTTTCTCCGGAGAAATATGCGGCCACTGGGAGATGTGTTCTACTGTTATTAATGTTGGATCTGTGTGAGTTCATTCGTTGACTAAGTCTCTGCCCTGTTTCCCCCACATAGAGGCCTGTGGTGGGACATTGCACACACATTATGAGGTACAGCACATTGGAAGACCTGCAGGAAAAATGTCCCCCTAATTCTGTGCACCTGTTGTGACTGTGGGACAGGTACACTGTCAGCGGTGTGGATGTGCTTGCAGGTCATGCACCTTTTTTGTTGGCAAGGTGAGGTGCCATTTTCAGTTGGGGCCTTCAGGGCACTCCAGACAATAATACGCCTCAGGTTTGGTGTTTGTCGAAAGGAAAGGAGAGGGGGGACTGGAAATGTGTCCTTGAGTCTGTTGTCCCTATGTAGCACAGGTTGAAGTTCCTTGGCAATCCTTCGTAGGATTTCCAGCTGTGGGTTGTAGGTGACAACTAGGGGCACTCGGGCATCTTTCTGGATCTCTCTATATGTGAGCAGATTGTCTCTGTTAATGGCTGCTGCTTTGTTTAATTGGTTGTCCGTCACTTTTGGTTTGTATCCCAATCGGAGAAATTTCATCCTCAGATCCAGGAGGTGCTTATCCAGGTCTGCTTTGTCGGAGCAAATTCGATTGTATCGTATAGCCTGGCTGTAGATAATAGATTGTCTTGTGTGCTTGGGGTGAAAGCTGTTGTTTCTCAGGTAGGCCGTTCTGTCTGTGGGTTTGTGGTATATCGATGTGAGTAGCCGATACTCAAAGGCACTCTCCATCATCAACTTGCATCATGTCCATCATTCTATCATCACTACCCTCATCCGCTCTCTCCAACTTAAGAGTACCATAAATCATTCCATCCAGCGGCCCAATCTGTCTTCGACTTTCTCCTTCACTGCACAGCCATTATCTCATGCACCAATTGTCCTGTGTTATCTGTCTCCAAGGAGTCCCTTTACCCCACCACAGGCAAACGACGCCGTTCATCCCCCAATAGCCTCAAGGCTGTTTCCAAACCATCCCAAAGACTCAGATTTGATAAATTAATGGCGATATCTTTGAGATTCTGTCATGCCGACCAGGGGGAATCACTCACAGACCACCAAATCAAAGATTTTGAAACCCCAAGGCAATGTTTCAAAGCCACCATGGGCAAGGTAGTCTGTTATTCTCCACACCTGGCACCAAGGCACAAAATCTGTCCCACTTGAACCGAGAAAGAGAGTCAGCCACTGAATTATCCACCCATGGCTCATGCACTGCTACTGAACAAGTATTGAGTTTCAAGCCATGCAGCACCAAATGCCGAAGTAAACAAATCACCAGACGGAAGTTTGCCGACTGTTGGTTAATGGCATCCACCACTCCCATATTATCAACAAAACTGCACATTTTTTTTGTGCAAACTGTCACCGCACAGTTCCATCACCAGAGCAATTCATCACCAAAACAGCAGGAATTGGCCCGCCTGCCACCATTCCTCCACCCAAGGCACTGGACACCATTGCCCCTGAAAAAATTCCCCAAAGCCAAGTGCCCCCGACGCATCCATGCACAATTCCAAATCAACACTAGACTCTATCCCCTCTATGCAAACAGACCGCCAGTCGTACTGTTCCAACAATTGCACTAAAACACCTAAATCCTCCTGCCAAATCAAATCTTTCAAATCCGCCAGCTTGTCCTCTGGCAGCCGGCATTCCATCAAATTCATAATGATCACGATACCCAAAAACTTTACTACCGTCCCAGGGCCCTCCATCTTCTCGGACACTAATAGGACCTTGAAAATATCATGTTCCATAGTATGCAGCAAGAGCAAACACACCCTAATCCCTGCCAGCCCAATGAGCAAAACAATGAAAACCTAGTAAATGAAAGCTCTTGGGATGAAAACAAATGGAACACCACATTGATGTTGGTTTTAGCCAAGTGTGTCACCACCCAAACTATCCCATAATTCACCAACGAGCCCACCAAGTAAGATAAGGGCTGAATGAACTGAAATTGTTAGCTTCCTTTTTGGGCACCAGCTCCAAAGAAACCCAGAAATCCATCAATGAAGGAGATGGTCTGCCATCCTACCCAGCTCCACCTCTTTTCCAATCTTTTCCCCCACCACTGCCAGCTTAGAAAGGGCCAGTGTTAAATTCTTATGGACCAACCCATACCCCAAACATGGGATCTGAAAACCGTAGGTAAACCCAGACCACAGAAATTCAGCCACAAACCTCTTTAGAAGCATCTCTGATGTGGTCACTGGGGTTGTCCCTCTTTTGATTAACCTAGAATCCCATACCTTTCCCTTTTTTAAAACAGCAGGACAAACTATGGCTGTCCCCACAGCCGAAGAACTCATCCCTTTCTTAATGCTGGCAGAAGACCCTGTCATTAAAGAATCCCCAGCGCCCCAATGTAAAGGACTGCGACCTGCTTTTTGCTGCCACCATCAAACACATCCACAAACCACTGTCTTTATGGTCCTAGCAGACAGAGGGCCTTCCACTGATGGAACTGCTTCTTACTGCACCCATGACCCCCCTGCTCGGGCACTGTCTCCCCTTTTTTGCTAGCCAGAATTGAAAATGCCCGCAACCAATTATGGAAGGGAGGGATCAGACGATAGCGCCGCTGCTTCTCTATGGGCTGAAGCCTATCCAAATTAAATTTCTCCAAAGGCAGGAGGGAAAAATCTTGACGTATTCATATTTCCAGATTTTTTCTTTACTCCTGTTTCAATTGTGACAATCATAGACCTTGCCCTTGACTTGTCCTTGCTGCTTTCGGCATCTGCCATATCCACCCCTGCCACCAGAGCAAGCATAGCCCCATCTGTGCCTGCGACCACCAGGTCAACTGCCGCAACCCCACCGAGAGCTTCTGTCACCACAGACCGATGACTGAGGCTGTGATGGAGTCTGAAAAAAAAATTTATTGCTTAAGCGTTTCTGTTTATGTGCAACTGCGAATATATACATACACAGTATTGCAGCCTCCGCTAATCTAAAAAATGTGTTTTTTTAGTGTGTTCACCCAGTTTATAGTCTAGCCAGTGCAAATCTTAAAAAAAATCTTGTAATTTCATGGGGGGGAGGGGGGTTTGGCTCTGGTGACCAAATACACAGTGTGACAGACCATTGTTGTTAATTTGAAAAAATATTCATTGTTTATGCACAACTGCTCATGTACATGATGAGCAAAAGGGTAAAGTTTGGCAATTTTAATAACACACTATTAATTAATAACACACTGAACTATTAGGGAATGCGAGAACAGGTTGTAATTTGTAGTATACAAAAAGAAAAAGATTTTTTTCCACCACCAGGAGCAAAACAGTATCAATGCAGTTAGGGGGCGTTCACACTACTGTTGGTGACCGTCAGTAGTGTCCGTTGCTATTGTCCATTACAAGATTTTAGCATCGGACACTAGCTGAACCGTCAGAAATCTGTTAAAATTTCCACTCATTTCAATGGGTTTTTATATTGTGTCTGTTAGTGTCCGTTTACACCAAATCTGTCAGAAGTCCGTTATTTTTTCGCGGACAAAAAATCCTACATGCAGGACTTTTTGTCCGTTTGAAAAAAGCGGATTCTTGAAGGATAGCAAGTGTCCGTTATTTTTTTTTAACATTGAAGTCTATGGGTAACGGACTTATAACGGACAGTAACTGATAACCATCAGTTACTGTCCGTTATTTTATGTCCGTTTTTTTCCTGCGCATGCTCAGAAAGCAGAAGAAAAAAAAACAGTGTTAAAAAACGGACACTGATGCTAATGTGTCCGTTTTTTTTTAACTAATCCATTAATTGGATCAGTTAAAAAAATGGACACATTAACATCAGTTAGTGTCCGTTAATGTCTGTTATGATAGGTGTCCGTTTTGTTTTGTTTTTTTCTTTTTTTTAATGGACACTATCAGAACGGACATCAACGGTAGTGTGAACCCTGCCTTACATGACAAGAATCTGCATAACTAATCATATTCTAAATGGTTGCAAGTCAAATTTATGTATGTGATAGCCAAGATAATTGTCTATAAAATGATGGTAGTCTCATGTTTGAAGCTGTAGTGGATGATGAGATATGGAGCATAAAACTCAAAAGTTCAAAACGTTGTTACCCTTATGCTCGTCAGTGTATACATACACAGTAGTGCAGCCTCCGCTAATCTAAAAAAAAAAAAATCTCCATTATTTCAGCATGTATTTGGTGTGTTCACCTAATATACAGTCTAGCCTGTGCTAATCTTAAAAATAAAACTGTTATTTCAAGCTGAGTTTTCTTCAAAAAATAGCAGCCAGCATTGTGTGCAAGCAGAGGAAGAACAGGATGACTGTAGATGGTGGTGGAAGTGGTAGTGGAAGGGGGTGTGGTACTACTACTGGTAGTCATTCTGGTAGGGGGTTGTCTGGAGGTGGAAATTCTGAAGGTGTTCATGCCCATGATTATGTGTCAGTAAAAAGCAGGAAAGATGATAATGATGTTGCCGATTGCGCTGGCCCAACATTCAAAGAGCCTACCCAGGGCATACCTAGGTGAACCTTGCAGGGTGGGGTGAGGGCATGTTTCCACTGCTGACGATGCTGGCGGCAGCAAATACACGTGGTCATCTCCTATGTGAGAATATTTATGTACATTGCAAAAATATAAATTATGGCGATGTGCAAAATCTGCGAGCAGAAACTTTACTGAGGCCGTGCAGGAACAAATGTAGGAGAAACAGCTTTACGTACTCATATGAAACGGCATCACTCTCTTACGCTAGGTTCACTCTAGAGTTCAGGTTAGCGGTCACACTAGCATATCCGCTTAAAAAACGGTTACACGTGGAAACCTGCAGACCGGACACCATGCAGGGCCCATCCTCCTCCTCTGGATCCTCCTCTCTGGACCACTGTCCTCCACCATCTCCACCAGCAAATCGCTGCCATGTGGTTTTGCAATTAATGAGTCTGGATCAGAGGAGCCACATAGCGGAAGAGCTGCTTTGCTGTATCCTGCAGCAAGTATCTTGCTGGATAATTCCTCGCCAACTCCAACTGGACAGCTTTGCCAGCAACAATGTCACCAATAATGTTACTGGGCTGCAGTAAAGAAAAATAACACATTGTCCCTGTATGGTGCATGTCCTTAATCTTGTGGTTCACTGCTTTATTAACCTGTATAGTGGCTTAAAAGAGGTGCCAGAGAAAATGGTTACTCATTTCAGCCATTCTTACGTCGCAAAAAACACCCTGTTCGATTGGCAGTGACAAAAACGGTCTACCTTTGCAATACCTTATCTGCAACATTCTAACTTGGTGGAACTCCACCTTAAACATGCTGGAGCGTCCATGTGAGAAGGAGAAGTCAGTGAACGATTACATGCAGCAGACCACAGGGACAATGTGTTACTTTGAAATAAATCATTGAGGGAAGTGTGCTGTTTCCTCAAGCCCTTTTTTTTTTTTTTGTTTATTTATATAGCACCATTAATTCCATTGTTGTTTACATATGAGGATTTACATACGGTATACAAGATATACAAAACAGATAATACAAACATTGACCAACTGGCACAGTGGGATAGAGGGCCCTGCCTGCAAGGGCTTACAATCTATGAGGGAAGAGGGATAGAGACAGAAGGTGGGGGTAGAGGCTGTACAGGTGGTGGTGTGGTGACAGTAGCATTATTGGAGGTTGTAGGCCTTCCTGAATAGGTGAGTCTTCAGGGCCTTCTTGAAGCTTATGAGGGTGGGGGACAGTCTTATGTGTCTTGGTAGTGAGTTCCAGAGTATGGGGTATGCACGGGAGAAGTCTTGGAGACGATTGTGTGAAGAGCGGATAAGAGCATAGCGGAGTAGGAGGTCTTTGGAGGATCGGAGGTTACGTGTGGGCAGGAGGCAGGAGATTAGGTCAGAGATATATGGAGAGGACAGGTTGTGGATGGCTTTGTATGTCAGCGTTAGTAGTTTGAACTCTATTCGCTGGGCGATGGGTAGCCAATGAAGGGATTGACAGAGGGGGGCAGCTGATGAAGAATGGGGGGAGAGGTGTATTAGGCAAGCAGCACAGTTTAAGGTGGACTGGAGGGGGGCGAGAGTGTTTGCTGGGAGGCCATGGAGAAGAGTGTTACAGTAGTCTAAGCTGGAGATTATGAGGTCGTGAACTAGCATCTTTGTAATTTCGGGGGGTGAGGAAGGAGCAAATTCGGTGGATGTTCTTGAGTTGGAGGCGGCAGGAGGTGTTGAGGGTTTAAATGTGTGGCTTGAAGGATAGGTCAGAGTCTAAGG
Organism: Leptodactylus fallax; assembly: GCA_947044405.1. NCBI lineage: Eukaryota > Metazoa > Chordata > Amphibia > Anura > Leptodactylidae > Leptodactylus > Leptodactylus fallax. Next base: position 7,610,159 of record CAMRHE010000007.1, on the reverse strand, counting down.
TTATCCCAAGGCAGCGGGCCTGTGGGACTGGGTTGAGAGTGGTTCCATTAATTTTGATAGATGGGTCTGGTAAGGGGGTCGTGCGTGGCGGGGTGAAGATTATGAACTCCGTTTTCTCCATGTTGAGTTTGAGAAAGCAGAAGGAGAGAAAGGAGGCTACGGCTGCTAGACATTCTGGGACTCTGGACAACAGAGAGGTAATGTCTGGTCCAGAGATATATTTGAGTGTCGTCAGCATAGCAATGGTAATGGAAGCCATGGGATTCTATGAGTTGGCCAAGGCCTAGGGTGTATATAGAGAACAGGAGGGGTCCTAGGACGGAGCCTTGGGGTACACCTACAGAAAGATGGCGTGGCGGGGAGGTGGTGTGCAAGTGGGAGACGCTGAATGTGCGGTTGGTGAGGTATGAGGAGATCCAGGAAAGGGCCAGGTCAGAGATGCCAAGGGATGAAAGCATTTCTAACAGGAGGGAATGGTCGACTGTGTCAAAGGCAGAGGAGAGATCGAGGAGGAGGAGGACAGAATAGTGACATTTGGCTTTGGCAGTTAGGAGGTCGTTAGTGACCTTGGTTAGAGCAGTTTCTGTGGAGTGATGGGGTCTGAAGCCTGACTGTAGTCTGTCACAGAGCACAGTGGACGAGAGATAGGAGGACAGTTCGGAGTGGACGTGTTGCTCCAGCAGTTTAGAGGCATACAGGAGCAGTGAGATGGGGAGATAGTTGGCTGGAGAGGACGGGTCGAGGGAGGGTTTCTTAAGTATAGTGACAGTAGCATGTTTGAAGGTGGAAGGGAAGGATCCATTGGTTAGGGATAGGTTGAAGAGATGGGTTAGGGCTGGAGTAATGACTTCAGAGAGTTTGGGGATGAGATGTGACTGGATGGGGTCAAGCGCGCAGGAGGTGAGGTGGGATTTAGATATTAGAATGGAGAGCTTTTCATCAGTGACGGCGGAGAAGCAGGTTAAAGATGAAGAGCACAGGACAGTTGGGTAGAGTGGTTGACGGGGGTGTAGGGTGAGACTGTCTTTGATGGTGTCAATTTTGCTTTTGAAATAAGAGGCAAAGTCATCAGCTGTGATAAGTGATGTCAGAGGGGGCACAGGAGGACGGAGAAGGGAGTTGAAGGTAGTGAATAGCTGTTTGTGGTTGCGGGATAGGGCAGATATTAGTGTGGTGAAGTAGGCCTGCTTTGAAGAGGTGAGTGCGTTCTTGAATGTGAGTACTGCCTCTTTGTACCTAAGGAAGTCCTCCTGGGAGTGGCTTTTCTTCCAGAGGCATTCTGCAGCCCGTGAGGCACGTCTCAGTTTTTTAGTCAGGTCAGTGTGCCAGGGTTGCCTATTGATCGGTCGGGCTCTGGTGTTAGTGAAGGGGGCTACAGAGTCAAGGCCTGAGGTAATGGTGGCATTGTAGAATTCAGTGGCGGTATCTATATCCTGGAGTGAGGTTATGTCAGCAAGTGGTAGGAGAGAGTCTGAGAGCGTGCGGATGTCCAGGCGATTAAGGTTTCTGCGGGGGCGTGTTGGTTTAGGGGTTGGAGGGTGTATTACAGAGGTGAGGACCGAGAATGTCAGCAGGTCGTGGTCAGAGAGCGTGGACGGAGAGTTAGAGAGGTTGACTAGAGAGCAGAGGCGGGTGAATATGAGGTCCAGTGTGTGTCCCTTTGTGTGGGTGGCAGAGGAGGACCATTGAGAGAGACCAAAGGAGGTAGTGAGGGACAAGAGACTGGAAGCAGGGGGGTGGTTTGTGTTAATGGGGATGTTGAAATCCCCCATGATGATGGTGGGGGTGTCTGTGGATAGGAAATGCATTAGCCAGGTGGTGAAGTGGTCAATAAAGGCAGCAGTAGGTCCTGGTGGCCGATATATGAAGGCCAGTTGGAGGTTGGAGGGTGAGTAAATGCGAACAGAGTGCACTTCAAAGGAGGGGAGGGTGAGAGCAGGTAGCGGTTGGATTGGGGCAAAGGAGAAATTGTCAGACAGGAGTACGCCTAGGCCTCCACAAGATTTATTGTTAGGGCGGGGAGTGTGCGAGAATTGCAGACCTCCATAGGAGAGGGCAGCAGGGGAGGTGGTGTCTGAGGGTGTTAGCCATGTTTCTGTGATACCGAGAAATGATAATTTATGAGAGATGAAGAGGTCGTGGATGTAGTCAAGTTTGTTGCGTACAGAGCGAGCGTTCCATAGCGCACCGGGGAGGGTATGGGGAGGGGCAGGAGCGGGTGAGATAGGGGTAAGATTTAGGGGGTTTCGTGCACTGTTGCCGGTTGTGTGGAAAGATCCTACAGCAGGGGAATGCTGGGGCGGTCCAGGATTGGGAGATATGTCGCCAGAAGTGAGGAGTAGCAGAGAAAGGCATAGCAGGTGTCAATAGGAGAGAGTGTGGGGAGGTTGTGTGTGTCTAGGGCGGAAAGCTTGCAGGTCTGTGAGTAGCTGTGCAGAGAAGGTCAGATGGTGGGGTAGAATAGATGGAGAGATAAAGATATTCTTAGTGACATGGCTGGTTTGGGGTGGTAGAGTGGTTTTACCAAGTATGGAAAGGACAACAGTGATTATAGTGAGAAGCATTATGTGGCTAATTGTTTGGTTTTCATTTAGTGGGTTGTTACCTTCAGTTCTCTTCTGGTCCAATTGTGGCCTAATTCTGGTCTATACACTTAAAAGCAGCACTTGCACGCAGCCAAATGACCAATACACTTACATTTATACTAGCTAGCAATACATTTGTTTCATTATGATCAGGTGTGAAAAAGGGGGGTGGGAATACTGAGATAGAATCAGAGACTCTAAGAAAGGCCCAGGTGAGAAAAAAGGGGGAGGAACCAGTAGGGAATGGAGACAGTGGCTACAAAGCTCAAATAGTTAAATCAGAGTGCATAACTATTGGATAACATAACATATACAGATAACAGATAACACGTACCAGCAGATAAATATAATAGACTCAGCAAGCAGAGGAATATTATGAATGGAGTAACAGATGCATTCAGTATATGGGTCCAGATGGATTACACATACCAGCAGATAGATATAATAGAATCAGCAAGCAGAGGTATATTATGAATGGAGTAACAGATGCATTCAGTATATGGGTCCAGATGGATTACATATACCTGTGGATTACAGATGGTATACAGGGTCAGATGACAATTAGATGCAGGATGACAGTCTATTGCATTCTATTTACATTCTGGCCTAATTCTGGTCTATACACTTAAAAGCAACGCTTGCAAGCAGCCAAATGACCAATTTTTCAGCAGGAATGACTGCAGCATCAGCATTGTGATCCCTCTGTTGTATATCTTACAGGAAACCCTTACACTCATGGATTTCTGGACCATGGAGTGAATTACCTCTATGATGGACTCCTTGCTAGAGATGGTATACATCTCACAAAGCCTGGGAAACACATATTTGCCAGAAGACTTGCCACACTTATCAGGAGGGCTTTAAAAAGTCAAAAGCATCAATAACCTCCTGTTTCCAGTATATCAAATCCAATCCAGAGTAAGGTCAGTTAGCGGCTTTGCTATAGTGGAAAAATTACCAACAAATTTCCGATAGTAGTTTGCAAAGCCCAAAAATCTTTGTAATGCCTTAAGGAGGTAGGTCGAGTCCACTCAAGCACAGCCTGAACCTTGGCTGGGTCCATGCTGATGGCAGAGGAAGAGAGAACATAACTCAGGAAGGACAATTGCTGAACTCCAAAAAGGCATTTTCCCAATTTGGCAAATAACTTGTTCTCTCTCTCAGGACTTCCAGAACAGACCTAACATGTCTGACACAAGTCTCCCCAGTCACGAGAATAAAATCAAAATATTATCCAAATAAACCAATGACAAAGTGGCCTGTAAAATTCCGGAAAATGTCATTTACAAAGCATTGAAACACTGCAGGCGTGTTACTCAACCCGAAGGGCATTACCAAGTACTCATAATGCCCTACTGGTGTGTTAAAGGCCGTCTTCCACTCATCCCCCCTCCCGAATACGGATAAGATTACAGGCCCCTCGTAAATTCAATTTAGAGAAAAACTTAGCCCCAGAAATCTGGTTCAACAAATCAGGGATGAGAGGCAGTGGATACTGGTTCTCTACAGTAATTTTGTTTAAACCACAATAGTCAATTAGTCAATACAGGGCCTTAAAGGGGTATTCCCATGAACATAATCAAATCTATATTTGTAGATAATTAAAAGTTAAACATTTTTGCAAATATAAGTAGTTAAAAATTCTGCAGAGTTTTAAAGATTTTCTCTAACAATCTTAGTAGTGACAGTCTATTTTCCTGATCGGTTGCCAATGGATACAACCACAAATGCAGAAACGTTCTATGGTCTGGGACTTGTCAGGAACCCAGCCATGATTTTCTTATTGTAGCTGTGTTATCAGGCAGGGACACTGCATGTATGAGAAGATATCCCGATCACAATAAGGAAATCATGGCTGATTTTCTGACCTTAGAAATTTCCTGCATTCATGGTCGTATCCACTGGCAACCGATCAAGACAACAACTTGTGACCACAAGATATTTAGAGAAAATCTTTAAGACTTTGCAAAATGTTTAATTACTTATATTTGCAAAAATGTTTAACTTTTAATTATCTGCAAATTTAAAAATGGTTACGTTTGTGGGAATACCCCTTTAAACCGCCATCCTTCTTTTTAACAAAATCGATGGCAGTGATTAAAACAGGCTTCCCCAGCGGAATTAGGGGTACACACAAAGAACGGGCCACCCTTAAATCAATTAAATTGGCCATGGAGCCAGAGTCAACAAATGCAATGTCAATAGGTAATACAAATTTATGAAAAGACATAGATGGGAATACCTCTTCCCCCAGATGGTCTTTCTGAGGGACCCCTAGGCATTGAGGCCCTTCTGGTCTAGGCCTTTTAGGACACCTGTTCAGCATATGACCTGCCTTGCCACAGTAGAAGCACAACCCCTTTTGCCTTGTGAATTTCTTGCGATCTTCCGCAGTCATGGCAGCCCCAAATTACATGGGTTCAGGGCCAGATGCTAGCGGTTGGACAGGAGCAGAGAAAAAAAGGTTCAGATGAAACACGCTCTCTTCTACGCTCACATACTGTAGATCCCTGTCCAGTTTAATAGCAAGTTTCATGCTCTCTTCCAGTGTAGATAGTGGTGGGAATTTAACCAAAATGTCCTTAATAGGATCAGACAGTCCCTTACGGAACTGATGACAGAGAGCAGAATTATTCCACTGGGACTGGACCGTCCACCTTGTAAACTCCATACAATAGTCCTCTGCCGCCCGAGTACCCTGGCAGATAGATGAGAGCTTGGCCTCAGCAAGAGCTTTTTGGTCAGGTTCATCATATTATAGACCCAAGGCCACGAAAAGTTATCTACTGCAGTTAATTCTGGTGCTTGGGGGTCCAGTGAAAAAGCCGAAACCTGGGGATCTCCTTGTAAAAGGGAAATCACCATCGCCATTTCTTGTTGTTGATTACCAGAAGAATATGGCCTGAGGTGAAAATATAGCTTGAAAGCTTCCCAAAAATTAGTGAACATCTTCCGGTCCCCCGAAAACCTGTCTGGTAAGTTTATCTTTCCATGGAAGCAGACCCCTGAGAGGCAACTTGAGGCCGAGCTTGCTCTTGACCCTGCCAGGATCCCGTCAGGAGACGAGAGCAGAGCCAGCGACGAAACCAAGAAGTTAGGCAGGACACATATGGAACACAAGAGAGGAGAGCTAACATCCAGTACAGACCGAATAGCCAGCAGTGAACAGGAGAAGAAGTGAGGAATAAATAGTTTCCGACAGCCACCCACATTAACTCTTCACCGGAAGAAGAGAGGTCCCAGCCCGTGTTAGGAGATGGCCGGCAACCCCCGCATAGCTGCTGCAGAGGTTCCGACACTACTCTTAACAGCTGCAGTGCTAACCACTGAGCCACCGTGCTGCCCAGGCACCAACTACACATAAAAGGACACTGACTGATGACGGCTCATACAGTTTTATTTATGTGTGATGAAAATAACCTCTATCGCAAAAATGTCTGGACCACTGTATAAGCAATTCTACCTCTGATTCCACCCCTGCTATCTCTTGTGTCACCCCCTCAGTCCCATTGTGTTAATTGACTATTTCTCTGTAATGTATCTGTTACGTCCACACCCGTTCGAACTTCTGCGCCATCCGGCCACATGCTGCGGCGCAGGAGGCGTGTCCGGCTGTGATTCTTTCCTCTTGGTTTTTCTTGTATTGTCTGAACACTGTCCTATTCCCTCACCTCCTTAATTGATTTTCCACCACACCCATCTACTTCACCTTGGTTTTCTTCTGCTCCACTAATAGTTAATTTTAGCCTTACCTGTGTGATTGACAGCCTATCCTCCTATCAAGTCTGGGGCGGGTTCTTTCTTCCTACTTATTCTTTGCTCACATTCACAGTGGCGCAGGTTATTGCTTCTGTGTACCTGCCTTTACTCCGTGCTGTTTTGTTACCTGTTTTCCTATTTCTGATCTCTGGCTTTGTCTGTAACTGTTCTTTTGGATTTTGATTCTGTACTGCATTGCTCTCTGTTACCGGACCCTTGGCTTGCTGACCTCCCTTTTTGTCGGTTGTTCTGTCTTTGTTCTGTGTTGTCACTGTGGGACTATTAAAGGACTATTATTATTATTATTATTATTATTATTCAGTGTAGGGACTGGCTCCGAGTTGTCGGCTGTCACCTAGGACAGTCAGGCAAGAGGCAGGGCCAGTGGAGGGTTTTCAGCTTTAGGGCTCACTGTCTTGTTGTGCCCCTCCCCCCAGGGTTCTCCAGCAGCTACTGGGGAATCGCTCCGCTAGCGATTCCCTTACAGTACTTGAACCCTACATTTTGTAAAGTGCTGCGGAATATGTTGATGCTATATAAATAAAATGTATTATTATTATTATTATTATTACACACAGGCTGTGTGCGGCTTCTGGGTGCCACACTGGTCATTATTAGAAAGTACAATAGCCTGCAAACTAAGAATAAGAGAAGGAAGCCAGCAGCATCCTTCTCTAACATGTATTCCAACTGTATCGGCATCTTGCAGACGCCAATACAATTGAAATTGCAACTTTTTGGTGGCCTCGGAGTGGGCACCCCAAAGTCAGTGGGCCTGTGGCCATCGCCCCCTATGCTCCCCGCTAGCTATGCCGCTGATCCCAATTTTGACTGCCCAGGGATTCTGGACAATAGATAAGCCTTAGAATCAGAGTTTCTATGCTACAAATAAATGTGGCAGTTCCTCTTTCCCAGGAATTACTCCTCCTTCTTCCTGGAGAACAGATGGATCTTTTTGTGTCATTATCAATCTAAAGAACCTAATCAAATGTACTTTATACAAGGATTTCAAAATGGAGACAATATTTTCCACACTCTTCCTTGTGCTACAGGAAAAACCGCGCCAGCAACGCATCCCACAGCACTTTTTACATTTTTTTTTTCCCGCTGCGTTTACGCCCCATGGGGCCCTGGCCTAAATGTCTAGATGGCACCCTTAAGTGCTCTTTTTGATGCTAAACTTGCTGATAATCCCTGGATTAGGAAGTTTGTAAGGGCATCTGTGAGGATGAGACCCTCAATTTATGTATCTTTCTTGGACATGTATCATTCTTTATTCGTATAAGTCTCACATATCTGTAGGAATGTAGAGCTGTGTTTACATTGGTGGTCAATTCGCTCCAGTGGTTTTATTTGCATTCCATGGAGAGAGGGCCTTTCTGACCCGTCAGTGTGATATCCCAGATGTCCAAAGGGGGGAGAGTGGGCTAATGACCTGAAACTAACCCAGACACCCACCTTTCCTTCTAAATGGCATAGATTCCTCTTTTCGTGAGGAGAGGGCTGGCTGGGGGGTTGAAAGGTGGAGTTGGACAGGGTCTTCACACTGAGGTGGGGTGAGGTTTTGGGTCTTTGTGGGAAGCCTGGAAGAGAGACAGCTAAGAGAGAGCTGTGCTCAGGAACCTTCCTTAGGTCTGGTATTACTCTATACTTTATTTCCATTTTTGTTTTATGTGCTGTATCATCACTCTTTTGCTCGTATATTTATGCTTGATCATATTAATATTGTATATTTCTGTATATGCTATTAATTAGTACCGACCCACTTGGGTTATTAAATATATAAAATTTATAAAGCTTGTTTCATTCTATCCTATGAACTCGGTCCGCTCACGGGTTGTGAGTGGAAGGTTAAGAAGGGTGATCGCAGGTAGGCCAAGGGGCTTGGCAAGGCGATATTCTTCACAGTGGTGGCAGCGTTGTGGGATCTTAGGATAACAGTGTGTGGGTGTGGTATCACTTGGACACTGAGGATTGTGGCAATCCTATGGCACGAGCTCGGTATGAGATCAAGCTTAAAATACGGTGAAAGTTTGGTACAGTACTGTTCCCTCCCTTCTTTTTTTTTTCTGTTCTATCTTTTATTTGGCAACGGCTTCCAGTGGATGTCTTGGTCTCTGAGAAGTGGAGCCAGGGGACATCAGCAACGGATTGCTCATGATATTCCACTGGCAGGCCACCTGGGGATCGCTAAACCGAGGCTCACCTCAGCCACTTATTCTACTGGCCTAAAATGGGGACAGATGTAGCTAAATACTGCCGTTCATGTGACACTTGTCAGAGGATGGGCAAGGCGCGGCAAGGCTCAAAAGCCCCAATGATACCTATGCCCATCATAACCGAACCTTTCCAGCGGGTGGCTGTGGATCTCATTGGACCCCTGTCCATTCACAGTCGCCTCGGGAAACGTTTCATATTAACGGTAGCAGACTACGCTACTAGGTACCCGGAAGCTGTCGCTCTGTCTTCCACCCGGGCTGATGTAGTGGCCAAGGCTCTGGTAGGCATCTTCTCCCGTGTTGGATTTCCCAGAGAGATGCTCACAGACCAAGGTACCCAGTTCATGTCTGCCTTGATGCAAGGCCTGTGTAAGGTAACAGAGGTGCAACATCTGGTGTCCAGCCCGTATCACCCACAGACCAATGGCCTGTGTGAACGGTTCAATGGCACCCTGAAGCAGATGCTCAGGATGTTAGTCGAGTCCCACGGGCGCGACTGGGAGCCTTATCTCCCGCACCTGCTGTTCGCTTACCGGGAGGTGCCTCAAGCCTCATCGGGGTTCTCCCCCTTTGAGCTCTTGTACGGGAGACGCGTACGTGGGCCCCTAACTCTTGTGAAAGAGTCCTGGGAAGGAGAAACGGCCATCCAAGGTGTGCCAGTTGTGGAGTATGTCCTGCAATTCCGTGACCAAATGCAGGCTATGGCGCAGCTGGTGCATGACAACATGGTCCAGGCTCAGGCCGACCAGAAGCGCTGGTATGATCAGAATGCCCGTGAGAGAACATACCAGCCGGGGCAGAAAGTATGGGTTCTAGTTCTTGAGCCCCAGGACAAGCTTCAGGCGAAATGGACCGGTCCATACGTCGTGCACCAGCAGGTCAACAGCGTCAGCTACCTGGTCACTGTTGATCCAGGCCGGAACAGGCATAAGGTCTTCCATGTCAACATGATGAAGGATCATCATGACCGGGAAGCTAGTGCCTTTCCGGTATGCAGTATGCTAGAGGAGGGGGAAGAAGAAGACCTTGTTGACTTGCTTGCTCATTTTCAGGAGGATGGGTCCAACAAGAAGGCACAGGTGAACCCCCTGCTGGCTGAGGCCCAGCTGTCCCAGCTGGATGAAGTTTTGCACTCCCTACCTGGTCTGTTCTCCGCGAAGCCCGGGAGAACTGACCAGGCCATTCACCATATGGATACCGGGAATCATGCCCCTATCCGGCGGTCGCCATATCGCGTCTCCTCGGAGGTACAGGTCCAGATGCGCAAGGAGATTGATGAGATGCTGGAACTGGGGGTGATTCAGCCCTCTCACAGTGCATGGGCTTCACCTGTGGTTCTTGTGCCCAAAAAGGACCGGACCACCCGGTTCTGTGTAGACTACAGGGAACTTAATGCAGTTACAGTCGACGACGCGTACCCCATGCCGCGCATCGACGACCTGCTTGACCGGTTAGGTAAGCCCCAGTACTTGTCCATCATGGACTTGAGTCGGGGATACTGGCAGATCCCCCTGTCCCCTCAGGCACAGGAGCGATCTGCCTTTAACACCCCTTTCGGACTGTACGAGTCCACTGTCATGCCATTCGGCATGAAGAATGCCCCTGCCACTTTCCAGCGGATGGTCAACTCCCTGCTGACGGGATGCAAAGGGTTTGCCACTGCGTACCTGGATGACATTGCCGTCTTCAGCTCCACTTGGGAGGAACACCTACAGCACCTGGCGCAGGTGCTGGGGCGGATCCACAGTGCGGGCTTGACCATCAAACCGGAAAAGTGTCAGCTGGGCATGTGCAAGGTCCAATACCTGGGACACCGGGTAGGTGGGGGAACCCTGAAACCAGAACCTGAAAAGCTGAATGTAATCACGTCCTGGCCAACCCCCCCGGACCAAGCAAGAGGTGATGTCTTTCCTGGGTACGGCAGGGTACTATAGTAAGTTCATACCGACCTATAGTGCTCTGGCTGCCCCCTTGACGGACCTCTCCAAGAAGAAGTTGCTGCAAACTTTCCAGTGGACGGATGCTTGCGAGCGCTCCTTCCAGGCCCTGAAAGCGGCCCTGGTGAACGCACCTGTACTTCAGGCATACGATGAGTCACGTCCGCTTGTGCTACAGACAGACGCCAGCACCTACGGACTTGGTGCCGTACTGAGCCAGCTTGACTCAGCAGGGCAAGAGCACCCGGTGCAGTACCTCAGCCGAAAGCTTCTGCCAGGGGAGGTGGCCTATGCCACAGTGGAGAAGGAATGCCTAGCAATTGTTTGGGCCTTGCAGCATCTGCAGCCTTACTTGTATGGGCGCCACTTCACCGTGGTGACGGATCACAACCCTCTGATCTGGATCAAACGTGTTGCAGGTCAGAATGGACGGTTGTTACATTGGAGCCTGGTGCTGCAGCAATACAACTATGACATCCGGCACAAGCCTGGCCAGGCCAATGGCAATGCCGATGGCCTGTCCCGGCGGGGTGAAGCTGCGGAGGTGTGGGTGGAAGAGGAACGGAGGCTCCACCTTCCTCCTGACACGCTCTAAAAGGGGAGGTGTGAGGATGAGACCCTCAATTTATGTATCTTTCTTGGACATGTATCATTCTTTATTCGTATTAGTTTCACATATCTGTAGGAATGTAGAGCTTTGTTTACATTGGTGGTCAATTCGCTCCAGTGGTTTTATGTGCATACCATGGAGAGAGGGCCTTTCTGACCCGTCAGTGAGATATCCCAGATGTCCAAAGGGGGGAGAGTGGGCTAATGACCTGAAACTAAACCAGGCACCCACCTTTCCTTCTAACCGGCATAGATTCCTCTTTTCGTGAGGACAGGGCTGGCTGGGGGGGTTGAAGGGTGGAGCTGGACAGGGTCTTCACACTGAGGTGGGGTGAGGGTTTGGGTCTTTGTGGGAAGCCTGGAAGAGAGACAGCTAAGAGAGAGCTGTGCTCAGGAACCTTCCTTAGGTCTGGTATTACACTATACTTTATTTCCATTTTTGTTTTATGTGCTGTATCATCGCAATTTTTCTCGTACATTTATGCTTGATCATATTAATATTGTATATTTCTGTATATGCTATTAATTTGTACCGACCCACTTGGGTTATTAAATATATAAAATTTATAAAGCTCGTTTCATTCTATCCTACGAACTCGGTCCGCTCACGGGTTGTGAGTGGAAGGTTAAGTAGGGTGATCGCAGGTAGGCCATGGGGCTTGGCAAGGCGATATTCTTCACAGCATCCTTGAAACTTAGACCTCCTGTCAGGCTTGTTTATCCCCCTGAGATCTTAATAAAGTTTTGGGAGTTCTTACCTGCCCTCCCTTTGAGACCATTGAGGAGATTTCTAAAAAGATTAAGGGGCTCAAGCCAGTTTTTCTGATTGCAGTTACCACAGCTAAAAGGATACAGGCCCCTTCTGCCTTTATTCCCTATACTAGCATTTTGGAAGATAAAGTAGTTCTCCCATTTTGTTCCTGGGGCAGTTTTGGATTTTCGCAGACAGGCAGGAAACAGATTAACACTAGAAGTCCCAGAAATTTCGAGCTCCCCCTTCAAGTCCTGAAAGAGGGTCAAATGACCCTTAGTCCAAACTGACAACTCTGATGGCTCCAATTAGCATTTCCTTTCATTTGTAAATGTGGCCATTGTCTGAGGAATCTGCAGGGGGGAATTGTGTTGATCCACCTCAGGTCTTGTAAGAGAGTGTAAAGAAAAGAATGTAAGCTGCTCCTGAGTGTCTGCCCACCCCCCAGCTGCATTGTTGTGCTGGGAATATTTGCTAACACCTTAGCAAATTTGCATGCAGCCTTTTGTGCTGTGGGGGATGTGACTGCTTCTCAAAGTAGTCTGCGACTTGAAATCAAAGTACATCTGTAATGTCCTCCCATATCTTGGCAAGGACCCCAGTCGTCCCAGCGGGGAGAGACTGTCCGAAACTGTAGTGATGAGGCTGATGGAACCATTCATGGACAAGGGCAGAACTGTAACCACGAACAATTTCTTTACATCATTGTCACTTGCACAATGACTGCTTAGCCGGAAAACCACTATCCTCGGCACAGTCAACAAGAGTCGCCGGGAAATTCCTCAATCCGCTAGACAGATGGACCGCACTGAATTCACCACTCAGGAAATTCTCCTATCACAGGATCATTTTTAGTGGCTTTTATTTTGAGAAGCCAATTCTTCATCACTTTCCAAGGCCAGCCACAAATTTGTCTCCCAAATAGCAATAAGTCTGTAGCACTTGTAAACCATGAAAATGGGCTAATTTTTCTATAAATCCATTGCTTTTTGCAATATAACTGTCATGTGTCTCTAAAAACCACAGTGAAGCACCTTTTCCCCAAAAAAAGGCTACATTTTGTAGCATTTCAAATGTTAAAATGTGTAAAATTGGCAGCACAGTGTATGGTTGGGTTGGATAGATAGTACTAAGGGCAGCAGCACACGGCCCGTGTGTTAGCCAGATGTACCAACTTGAACTTCATGCTGGGAGCGGGACTCCTAGCATTCTAGTTATCCTGCAGCAAGTATCTTGCTGGATAGCTCCTTAACAACTCCAACTGGACTGTGTTGCCAGCAACAATGTCACCAATAATGTTACTGGGCTGCAGTTAGGATAAATAACACATTGTCCCTGTATCAGGGGCTTAACTATCGAGGTAGCAGCGGTAGAGGCTGCCACAGGGCCCGGGACATTACGGGGCCCCGTGTGCCCCCGATGCTTTTTTTTTTTTTTAATAGTCCGTTACCTGCTGGAGTAACTCCAGCAGGTAACTGGCCCTATATACTTACCGTTCCCCGGGGTCCCGCTCACGGCCGCCTGCGCTTCCGATTCTTCGGAGGCGGCTGTGAGCAGGAGTGGGGATCGGTATGCGAGGCCACGGGCCGAACCCCACAATCTCTGCTATCATTATACTCCGGGGACCAGGGGAGGTGAGGGAACATAAAATACGTTGTTTTTTTATGTTTCTATGCTCCCCTAGGTCTCCAATCATTATACTCTGGGGTCTGAAAAGACTCCAGAGTATAATAATTGTTCATGGGTGGTCCACAATGGGACATATAAGAGTGTGTGCAGGGGCCACTATGGGGCAAAATACTCAGTGCAGGGGCCACTATGGGGAATAATAGTGTGTGCAGGGGCCACTATGGGGCAAAATACTCAGTGCAGGGGCCACTATGGGGAATAATAGTGTGTGCAGGGGCCACTATGGATATAATACTGTTTGCAGGGGCCACTATGGGATATAATACTGTGTGCAGGGGCCACTATGGGATATAATACTGTGTACAGGGGCCACTATGGGATATAATACTGTGTACAGGGGCCACTATGGGGAATGATACTTTGTGCAGGGGCCACTATGTGACATTATACTGTGTGCAGGGGCCACTATGGGACATGATACTGTGTGCAGGAGTCACTATGGGACATGATACTGTGTGCAGGGGCCACTATGGGGCATGATACTGTGTGCAGGGGCCACTATGGGGCATGATACTGTGTGCAGGGGCCACTATGGGGCATGATACTGTGTGCAGGGGCCACTATGGGGCATGATACTGTGTGCAGGGGCCACTATGGGGCATAATACTGTGTGCAGGAGCCACTATGGCACATAATAGTGTGCGCAGGAATGGGTTTTTTTTTTTTGGGGGGGGGGGGGGGTTGGAGGGGGCGGTCCGGGGGGCGATTGGGGGAAGCGGTTCAGGGGGGGCCCCATGTCAAATGGTCGCCTTGGGGCCCAGCCATTCCTAGTTACGCCACTGTCCTGTATGGTGCATGTCCTTAATCATGTCCCAGCGACATACTGTCCCGTACTGTAATTGATACGGGACAGTATGTCGCTGGGGAGGCAAGGACTCCTAGCGTCATAGATAACTAGGATGCTAGGAGTCCCGCTCCCAGCATGAAGTTCAAGCCGGTACATCTGGCTAGCACACGTGCCGTGTTTCATGGGTGAAACATGGTCGTGTGCTGCTCCCCTAAGGATAAAATGCAGAAAATGCGAAAATGCAGCTTTTTTTGTTTCAGATTTTGCTGCAATTTTATGTTGAGCCAAAGCCAAGAGTGGCTTCAAAAGGAATGGGAAGTATTTAGGAAGTACTTATACGTCTACCTTCTGCTCAATCCACTCCTGACTATGGTTCAAAAAAACGCAGCAAAATCTATAATAAAAAAAAAGCTGTGTTTCCACACGGTGGGGCCACCAATTTAAGGTGTGGTTCATATCAAACCTGTTCAACCCAAAAGAGGAAAAATAAAGAACAAAAATATACAATATATAGTAAATTAAGCAAAGTTATCTTTTTTATTAAAAATCTTGCTAAAGTGTACTTGCACTGTAATTTTGCAAAGCTTCAGCCCTGGTTTTATTTGTCAGCAACCTTTAATGTATACAGTTTTCAAATTTAATATGTAAAAAGAGTAATCGCATTGATATGAATACTTTTTCTTTATTTTACTTATACAGGTTGCTATACAGAGCTATAGACTCACACACAGAGGATGTGGGACCTATTTACAATTACCGCATTGAAATTGCTATCTATTTCATTATCTACATAATTCTCATTGCTTTCTTCATGATGAATATTTTTGTGGGCTTTGTCATTGTAACTTTTCAAGAACAAGGAGAGCAGGAATATAAGAACTGTGAACTGAACAAAAATCAAGTAAGTGACTTTTTTTTTATAGTGTTCTACATTTAATTGATATATTCTACTTAAAATGATGGCCCATAATACATAATTGGATTTTTGTTGTCCAACAGAGACAGTGCATTCAGTATGCTCTAAAAGCCCGTCCTCTACGGCGGTACATCCCAAAAAACCCTCATCAGTACAAAGTCTGGTATTTGGTTACATCTTCATATTTTGAATACTTGATGTTTGCACTCATCATGTTAAATACAATTAGCCTTGGAATGCAGGTAATATTTTATTTCTTAATTTAAAATTGAATTAATTTTATAATATTCTGCTATCTTTAAACACAATAGGGATGATTTAGGTAGCCAAAGAAATGCCCAAATATCACAATTTTGGGTGGATTTGCTCCAAAAGACTAGTATATGCCTTGCACCACATGTATTATGTGTTTTAAGCACTTCCTATTTCTCACACAACTAGGGGGCATGGTGTAACTGGTAAGAGGACTTGTTTGAAAATATGACAAGAGGTGCTACAAAGTTGGATAGAATTGTCTAAAGATGCAAAAAAATTATGATACAGCACTTTGAAAATGTTACAAATCTTTAGACTGCCTGGTGTAAGTTTATGGTGTATAAATATTAGCCAGGAGTAGAAAATCTGCCCTAATATTTTATGTTTAATCAATGTTTATAAATTTTTTTTTTTTAATACAATACAAAAGAGGAGAAAATAAGGAAAAGAAACAAAACAATAATAACAATATTATAAACAAAGGCACGCAGGCCTTGCCTAAATATAAGAAGCTAGGGGAGAACCCCGCCCACAGTTTGAGGACACAATGTACAAACAAAGGGGCGAAGGCCCAGGTATATGGAAGCTGAATAACATCGTCTGCGGAGAAACGAGGGACAGACAGACAAACAGAGGAGACACACAGCAGGAACAACACACAGGTGGGGAAGTGAGGAGGGGAGACATTGGGGGAGGGTAGAAAGACCAGTAACCTCTTAAGAGGAAAGGGGAAGGAGAACAGTAAAGTAGAGTAGTTCCGGATCAGGAGAAGAAAGAGGAGAACTCAGTCGACTCCTGAAACACCACCCAAGGCCGCTAGAGGCGTCAAATTTGGAGGGACCGGAAGAATCCTCTGCCACCAGGGACTCCATTCTCCTTATTAGGAGAAGCTCCTGTAGGAATTCAACCAGGGAGGGGGCAGCAGTGCTCCGCCAGTGCCTGGGAATGACTCTTCTGGCAGCCGTGAGAAAGTGTCACAGGAGATACTTCTTTACCGCAGAAATCCTGCCAGAGATAACCAAAAAAAGGGCCAGTTGGGGAGTTGTTGTGACGGTGCGACCACACACCATAGCATACAGGTCGAACATAGCTTGCCAGAAGGGTCTAAGAACGTCACACTCCCACCACATGTGATACAAGGTACCTTTCTCAGTGCCACAGCGCCAACACTGGTCAGTCATAGCAGGATAGATTCTATGGAGGAAATCAGAACACCTGTACCACCGAGACAGAATCTGGAAATTCTTTTCTTGCGCACTGCAAGGCAACAGAAGCTTATGTGCGAACAGGAAAGACCTATCCCAGTCGGCAGGGGAAAGACCCGTGCGGAGGTCTGACTCCCAGGGAACTGTATATGAGGGGGGCCCGGGAGTATCGTCCCGGAGAAGAATGCTGTAAAGAGTGGAGAGAGCACGCGGGAAAGAGTCAGCACAGGATAGAGCTGACTCCAGGTTAGTCATGGTCGAAGAAAGAAGGGGGGACAAAGAGAATTTCCGCAAGAAGGCTGTAAGTTGGTCATACTCCAGCCAGGACAAATGAAGGTCCGGATGAGAAGCACGCAACTGGACCAACGGAGGAAGAGGTGGGTCCCCAGCAACCTGCCTAAGTCCAAATACTTATTTTCCACCATAATTTGCAAATAAATTCTTAAAAAATCAGACAATGTGATTTTCTGGATTTGTTTTCTCATTTTGTCTCTCATGGTTGAGGTCTACCTATGATGACAATTACAGGCCTCTCTCATCTTTTTAAGTGGGAGAACTTGAACAATTGGTGGCTGACTAAATACTTTTTTTTCCCCACTATATATATTGTATATGTATACAAAATAGAAAAAAAGCGGAGCAGCACTCACGATTCTCTAAAACCTTCTTTTTCTTTATTAATAGCTCATTTCACGCTGCCGCGCTTCTTCCGGCCCTCAGTCGTATAGCACATACCGCAGCCATCTTCCTTTTACTCTCCTCCGAGATAAACGTAATGACGTGAACCACGTTGTTAGGAAAGGGGCTGCACATGTGCATACTACATATTGCATCCCGTCGAATGAAAACAACGTCTCCCTCCCCCAACATCCAACGCTCATCCAACCATTCTAATGCACAAATAACAATACTGTGTGTATATTGTGGCAGCTTGGGGAATTAAACTCAAAATGGCGGCTTCTCCTGGTCCGGACAGCGGTGGTTCATGGTACTGGGCGCCGGAAAGATAGCTTTCAGACGGTCCAAGTGTAAATAAACTTAACTGCAACATAACAAAACAACAAAAAACCTATGCCACAGTTAGGGCCTAACTCACTCCTTGAGCCCCTAACTAGTCTGACTATTGCTCAGCTCCAGCAACAGACCACAGTGGACCCCAGCCCTTCTGGGACAGAGCGTCTCTCTCTGTCCTTAGCTGGTCCACCATCTCCTAGTCTGACTCCTGCTCAACTCTAGCAAAAGTCCCCGATGGACCTCAGCCCTGCTGGCACAGACCATCTATCTGTCCAGTTGGGTCCACCACCTCCTGCTCCATGCAGGATACTCCAGCCTTCTGGAGTTACACGCCACCACCCAAAGGTGTGGCTGAGAGCCTTTTCTGGCCTGGCCTGGGTCGCTCAACAGTGCCCTCTGGCTCACATACTTACATACCCTCCCCCTCAGCTCACTACCCATGGGGTGAGCTACAACGGGACGAGACATCCTATGATGAAGTCCCTCTTCAACCAAGTATGCCTGTCCAGTGTCTCTCCAGAAGTCCCAATCTGGCGGTCTTTTCTTCCAAATTCCGCTCCGTCAAATTTTCCGTTTTCTCATCACTTTCACTGCTACACCAAGATCCTAGCCATTCTGTGCAAAGGCAAGCTTTACTTCATCACCTTCACAATTCGCCATACAGGGGATCACATCATTTTCATCATATTTCTCGCCATAGTCTTCAGCCATCCTATTGCATGACTTTGATCCCTTTAGTAAATAGCCGTAAGAATCTTCATCTTCACCTATCACAAATCCATAGGAGCTCAGAGACCAACTAACATGTACTTCATGCACCTCAATGTCTTTAGAGTATAAATGTTTCACGGGTACTTTTTCTGTAACCTTCATCTCAAAGCAAACTTTGCCATCACCATCAAGGCTTAGAAGTTTAGGAGACATAAACTGCTTGCTCTCCTCTTTGTTTGAGATACACAAGCTCTGTTCCGCAATATCTTCATCTGCACAAGGGACATACAGTACACTCTCACAAAATAGATCACGCTGAACTACATTTTCTGGTATGTTTTTAACAACTGTCACATCATATATTGAAATGGTTTCTGTATAATGCTTCCACACCTGTACGGCAGCAGGAGAACCACTTCCATACTCTAGTCTTATCTCCTCTCTCTCATACGCACAACTTTCGGAAGGCATGTTACGATTCTGTGATAGATCGCAAGAATTTTCATACCAACCCCTTTCTGACAGTACAGGAGCTGGTGAAATGGTCATTTCAACATTCTCCAAGTTATTTTCATTCCCTGTGCTAACACCGGAGGACTGGGATACCAAGTTTTCAACATCACAGTTTTTACTGTCAGTACCCAGATGCTTTTTGGTTACATGTTCTGGCTGCCTTAATGGCTCTGCTTTCTCTGCCTCTATGCTGGCAGTTTTCTCTAATTCTAAAACCTTCTGTAGCACACAAATCTCTGATTCCAGTTCCGGAACTTTCTTCACTGCCATATTTTCTATGGCAGAAGATGTAGATGCCATCTCTTTATTCACTATGCCTCCTAATTCTAGGATATTCTGCAATGTTCTTCTAACATTTGTCAGGTCAGCATCCTGGATAATATTTTCTGCTTCCCCCACTGTTCCCTGAATTATATTGGATTGATCCTCCAACATCTTTTGATAAAGCTTCTACTCATCTGCAGACTTTTTGTCAAGTCTTTCATTCAAGTCCTCCTCATATCTCAGTGGCTCTCTTATCTTGCTCTTGGTTGAATAAAGACTATTTTTTGAATCACATTTTTCAGGGATAACAGCTCTGATTCTTTAGAGGTTAACAGGCTCTGCAGCGAGTCTCTCTCATCTTCTAGTGCTGCCAGCTTTGAAGATAGTGCAGATGCCGACTGTTCCGTATTGGATAAAGACTGCTGCAATCGATCCAATTCTTCTTTTTTAGATACCACTTCAGTTTTTTTCTGTTCAATTTGAGAAGTGCGCTCTTCCAACTTTATTTCTGATTCACGCTTCACTTGATCTATCTGAAACTCCAGCTGTTTCTTGATTTCCTCCTGCTTGTTCACTTGCACCTTTAATTTAGCAACAAGCATTTTTAGATCTACAATCTCAGCAGATAAATTAGACAGGTTTCCTTCAAACTGAATCCTCATGTCTTCTGTCTGGAGGTCAAATTCTCTCTTGGCCTTTTCCAGCATCTCATAAACATTAGCTTTGTTCTCATACAATATCTGCACAGATTCCAGGTTTTTCTCAACTTCATCCTTGGAGCTAACCAAATCCTCCATTTCAGTGCGCAGTTGCTTGTTGAGCCTCTCTAACTCGGCCTTCAATTCAAGGGCCTCTTCTAGGGAGCGAGCCAAGGCAAGAGCTTTGGTCTTTTTTCTACAAGCCTCTGCTTCAGCACGATCACGTTCTTCTGCATATCTAGCATAGAGTCTTCTCTTCCCCAAGCAGCTGATCAAACTTTTCCTGCTTCCTTTTCAAATTTGACACAATCCGATGTTGATGATCAAGATCTACACCTACATCTTCTAGTTCCTGCTGCAGTCTAATTTTCGTCTTCTCAAGTTTGTCATAAGCAGCAACCTTCTCCTCAAACCGTTGAGTTGTAGCTTCTAGCTTCTTTTGCAACTTTTCCTTCAACAGAGTCCAAGGATCCAATACTATCTTCCATTTTTTTCTTCATATCAGTCGCCTGAGCCTGTAGTGTTGAAATCTGCTTTGTCAAATCTCTTTTTGCTATCTCCTCTTCCTCTAGTTGCTCAAGGAAACCATTTTTCTCCTCTTCCATTTGTTTTAGTTTCGTACTAAGGTCAAGTTTCTGATGAATTTCTTCTTGCAGAAGTTCCTGAGTGTCCTGAAGCTGAGATTCTAGTGTAGACAACTCTTTGGAAAGTTTGATAAACTTGCTGTCTGCTTGAGAAAGAAGCCCTGTGACATTATCCAATTCCACCTGTAGTCTGTTTGCCTTGTCTAGCAGTTCTGCTTGAAGCCTGTCCCCTTCTGTGACTTTTAGTTGCAGCTCTTGAAGTTGAGTCTCTACTTTCTTATGACTCTCCTTTAAGGCTTGCACTTTCTGAGCATGGACAGACGACATCTCCATCAATTCTTTGTCTTTATTTTGCACCAAAACGGACAACTTCTCATTATCTTCACAAGATCCTGAGAGCGCCCTCTCCAGGCTACATATTCTAGCTTTGAGTTCCCTTTCTCTTTGTTCCAGAACTCCAGCTCTGCTTCGCCATTCGTGGTTTTCACTATTTAGGCGAACTTGCTTTAATGCATGCAAGTTTTGCTCTGACTGCAATGTCTGCACCACAGATTCTAAATCACTCTCTTGGTCAGAGACATGCTTCCTCAGCTCTGCAATTTCATTTTCTTTGTCAATTAATGCAGCTGAAAGTTTTTCACACTTCCTCACTTGGTCATCCAGACATTCTGATTGACACTGCAAAAATTCACTTATCTCACGTTTAGCAGTTTCAAGCTCATCTCTTAATTTTTCAATGACACTCTCTTTGGCAATGGAGTCTTGGACATGCTGCTCCTTTAAATTCTGCAATTGCTTCTCAAGCACTTGCTTTTGCTCTACACTCTGTACAACTTTATTAGCTAGAGCACATTTCATATCAGAAAACTCCTTCTTAGTAACACAGTCCATTCCAGGCAAACCCAGTACCACATTTTCACAATGACTAGGAGATGAACTCTTTATAGTTTCAAGCTCTTTCTTTAACTTAAGGTTCTCTTTTTCTGATACCTCAAGTTGCCATTTCCAATCAGATATTTCATCTTCATAAATTAATCTGTTGGTTTTAATCTCATCTTGAAGCTGCTGCACCATAATATTTTCATCTTTGGAGCTTTGATGCACTCCAATATGAGACATACACTCAGTAGGGACATATTCAATCATAGAACAGAGGTGCTTTAGAAACACTGAGTCACTCTCATGCAACCCTTTATCTTTACTTGCATTCCACATGATCTGTTCCGGGTTTTGTATCTCTCTGCATTCAGACTGCTGCACTAATAAACCTGTGCATGACTTCTCTGCTTTTTTACAAGCTGAAATTCTCTTTTTCTTGCCCATGGTTTACTAACAAGATTACACAATATTCCACAGCAACTTTTTGCTATCTTCAGCAGTCACACGTATTCAAACAGTTAACTTATGTGGCACTACAACAACCAGCATTTTCTTCTGTCTTCCACAGAAAACACCAACATGGCACCATAGCCTTTCACATAGACTGTTTGCAATATCCAGCTTCTACACACATTGCTTATTTTCTTGCCATCAGCAAGCACTTCATAGACAGTATACACAAAGTCCATTCCCTGGATTCCTCTTCCAGAGTTTTACTTTCACCAGGTTTTACAAACACCTTGCTATGTTGCAATTCACTCACCCCTTCCTGGGTTTCTTCAGTTGAAATCACAGATTTCTTCCAGCTGTAGGCCACAATGCACACTTTGCAGTACTGCAGTCACCAAACACTTGTCTTCCAGGACTTGCGTAGATCTCTTTATGCGCGCTTTCTCCACCATATGTGACAGCTTGGGGAATTAAACTCAAAATGGCGGCTTCTCCTGGTCTGGACAGCGGTGGTTCATGGTACTGGGCGCCGGAAAGATAGCTTTCAGACGGGCCAAGTGTAAATAAAAGTGGCTTTATTCAGCTTAACTGCAACATAACAAAACAACAAAAAACCTATGCCACAGTTAGGGCCTAACTCACTCCTTGAGCCCCTAACTAGCCTGACTATTGCTCAGCTCCAGCAACAGACCGCAGTGGACCCCAGCCCTTCTGGGACAGAGCGTCTCTCTCTGTCCTTAGCTGGTCCACCATCTCCTAGTCTGACTCCTGCTCAACTCTAGCAAAAGTCCCCGGTGGACCTCAGCCCTGCTGGCACAGACCGTCTATCTGTCCAGTTGGGTCCACCACCTCCTACTCCATGCAGGATACTCCAGCCTTCTGGAGTTACACGCCACCACCCAAAGGTGTGGCTGAGAGCCTTTTCTGGCCTGGCCTGGGTCGCTCAACAGCCCCCTTGAACTTTTCAACCTTTTGCCACATTTCAGGCTTCAAACATAAGGATATAAAATTTTAATTTTTTGGTGAAGAATCAGCAACAAGTGGGACACAATTGTGAAGTGGAACGAAATTTATTGGTTATTTTGAACTTTTGTAAAAAATAAAAAACTGAAAAGTGGGGCGTGCAATATCATTCGTCCCCTTTACTTTCAGTGCAGCAAACTCACTCCAGAAGTTCAGTGAGGATCTCTGAATGATCCAATGTTGTCCTAAATGACTGATGATGATAAATTTAATCCACCTGTATGTAATCAAGTCTCCGTATAAATGCATCTGCTCTGTGATAGTCTCAGGGTTCTGTTTAAAGACCAAGGAACACACCAGGTAGGTCCATGATACTGTTGTGGAGAAGTTTAAAGCCGGATTTGGATACAAAAAGATTTCCCAAACTTTAAACATCCCAAGGAGCACTGTGCAAGCGATCATATTGAAATGGAAGGAGTATCAGACCACTGCAAATCTACCAAGACCCGGCCGTCCCTCTAAACTTTCATCTCAAACAAGGAGAAGACTGATCAGAGATGCAGCCAAGAGGCCCATGATCACTCTGGATGAACTGCAGAGATCTACAGCTGAGGTGGGAGAGTCTGTCCATAGGACAACAATCAGTCGTACACTGCACAAATCTGGCCTTTATGGAAGAGTGGCAAGAAGAAAGCCATTTCTCAAAGATATCCATAAAAAGTCTTGTTTAAAGTTTGCCACAAGCCACCTGGGAGACACACCAAACATGTGGAAGAAGTAGCTCTGGTCAGATGAAACCAAAATCGAACTTTTTGGCCACAATGCAAAACGATATGTTTGGCGTAAAAGCAACACAGCTCATCACCCTGAACACACCATCCCCACTGTCAAACATGGTGGTGGCAGCATCATGGTTTGGGCCTGCTTTTCTTCAGCAGGGACAGGGAAGAGGGTTAAAATTGATGGGAAGATGAATGGAGCCAAATACAGCACTATTCTGGAAGAAAACCTGTTGGAGTCTGCAAAAGACCTGAGAATGGGACGGAGATTTATCTTCCAACAAGACAATGATCCTAAACATAAAGCAAAATCTACAATGGAATGGTTCACAGATAAACGTATCCGGGTGTTAGAATGGCCAAGTCAAAGTCCAGACCTGAATCCAATCGAGAATCTGTGGAAAGAGCTGAAAACTGCTGTTCACAAACGCTCTCCATCCAACCTCACTGAGCTCGAGCTGTTTTCCAAGGAAGAATGGGCAAGAATTTCAGTCTCTCGATGTGCAAAACTGATAGAGACATACTCCAAGTGACTTGCAGCTGTAATCGCAGCAAAAGGTGGCGCTACAAAGTATTAACTTAAGGGGGCCAAATAATATTGCACGCCCCACTTTTCAGTTTTATATTTTTTACAAAAGTTTAAAAAAAACAATAAATTTCGTTCCACTTCACAATTGTGTCCCACTTGTTGTTGATTCTTCACCAAAAAATAAAAATTTTATATCTTTATGTTTGAAGCCTGAAATGTGGCAAAAGGTTGAAAAGTTCAAGGGTGGCGAATACTTTCGCAAGGCACTGTAGTATTATGAAAAAGAGGACTAAGGGGGCCAGGGACTCTAGCTACTCTCCCACTGGAGCACACCGAATCCCAAGTCTTGAGGAAGTGTGAAGAGAGGAATGAGTGCCCTGCGGATCCCGGATGGTGATGAGCCGATATCCACGGCAACGAAGGAAGGGGAACCGAGAGCAAGTCAGCCTCGATAGAGACCCATTGCTTGTCCGCGCCATGATAATGCCAATCGAAAAGACACAGCAAAATCGCGGAGCGGTAATAGAGCCTAGGATCCGGCAGTCCCACGCCCCCCCCCCATCCTTGCTGCGGGTCAACGTCTGATATTTTATTCTACTCCGTGCCGAACCCCATACGAACCTCCCAAACATAGACTGAACACTAATGAAAAAAGTATGCAGGAGGGGAATAGGAAGCGCCTGGAACAGATACAAAAGCCGGGGAACCACATCCATCTTGAGAGCGTGAGTACGGCCAAACCATGTAAGGACATATGTGCCATATTTCCGCAGGTCCGACGCGAGTGTCTCAAGCACTGGGAAATAATTAAGGCGATACAAGTGGGAAAGGTCAGGAGGGATATGAATCCCGAGGTATTTGTTGGAGGTGTTTTGCCACTTAATCGGGAAGTTGTCCGCGAGATGAGCTACCTCTATGTGGGATTACCGCGTGGGTGAAGGCGACGAGCGAAGGAGCGGCCACGAATTCATAGTAATGTTTCCGAACGCGGTCTCTAGAGTGCTAATATACAGTATTTTGTCGAGATGCAAACGCAGCTCCTCTCTAGCGTTAAGAAGTTCAGTTAATGCCTCCTGAGAACGGGTTTTTGTGAGTCAACTCAAGAGAATGAATGAGCGCAAGGCACGTAACAACCCAAGCGGCTCGTTCCTTTTTAAGGCGCGCACCATGTTTGATCAGTACACCCCGGATGACACACTTCAGCACCTCCCACTGTAGCGGGAGAGGAGTGGTGTCATGAGCATGGTTGAGGCCAAAGTCCCTAATTGCCGCACCGACATCCGCCCTGCAAGTGACATCCTTCAGAAGGCTGTCATTCAATCTCCACGTGAAAGGGCGATGCACTAAGCCCGGGACCTCGATAGACAAAAAGACAGGAGCGTGGTCGGACCAAAGGGCCAAATCAATGCGGGAGGCAGGGGACCAGGTGAGGGCGTGATGACTGACAAGAAAAAAGTCTATACAGCCATAGGAATTATGCGCTGGAGAGTGAAAGGCATAGTCCCGGTCTCTAGTGTGCAAAATGTGGCATACTTCAACTAGTTGAGCGTTGTGGAGAGTATTCAACCGTCGCGGGTGCGACTGGGCATGGGGGAGGCGAGGAGGGGAAGAGTCAAGGGATGGATCTAGGGCAAAGTTAAAGTCGCCCCCCAGTATCACTACCCCCTTGCTAAAGTCTGCCAATCTGCCAACTAAGGTGTTGCAATAAAGTAGCTGCCCCTGGATCGGGAGATAACAGCCAGCCACAGTGAGCACGGTGCCCGCAATGCGCAATTTAAGAAACACAAATCTATCCTCGGGGTCAATCAGGGTGTCTAGTACCTCATGTTGTAGAGAATGATGAAGGGCGATGGAAACACCCTTGGACTTGGTGACCGGGTTGACGCTGTGGATCCAGACTGGGTAGTAACGGTTGCAAATGTCCGGAACATGGTCCTTCTTAAACTTAGTTTCCTGCAAGATAAGAACATGATAGCGTCTCTTGTGAAGCTGATACAGAATTTGGTTATGCTTTTGAGGGACATTAAGCCCCCAAGCATTGAGAGTACAGAAGTTAAGAGAGGTCATAGTCAAAAAGAGGGAAGGGAGGGAGGGCGACACAGGAGGAACAAACAAAAGGAAGGAGAGGGAAAACAAGTACGAGGAGACTAGGACAAACTAAGACTGCAAGTAATGGGGATTTAACCAAAACTATGGTGTGGAGGGAGCAGCCTCCACTCAAAAAGGATGGGGAAGAGGCAGGATACGAATGCCAAAACACACACTACACAGTAGCGCAGAGACCCCGGTGGGGAACAGGATTTCTAACAAAGGCGGCCACTGAAGGGAGACCAAAAGCCGCCATGAAGGCAGGGATGTCATCTGAATGTGTCAAGGCAAGGGTGCGGCCCCCGTGGCGAACCCGCAGGCGGAAGGGGAAGCCCCAGGAGTACGGCACTTGGTGTTGAACCAGCAAGTCCAGGAGCGACTTCAGGGCACGCCGCTTGGCAAGAGTAAGTCAGGATAAGTCCGGGAGTATATTGATGGGAATGTCCTGGAACAGAACTTGATGAGACTCTCAGGCTTTGCGCATGATGGCCTCTTTCAGCTGATATCTGTGCACTCTGCAGATGATGTCTCTAGGGTTTTCAGAATCAAGAGGGCGCGGGCCCAGGGAGCAATGTGCACGGTCAAGTTCAAGCGGAGAGCCCTGCGGAGCGCCCTACAGTGAGTTGAAGATTAGACATAAAGTAGCGTCCAGTTGCTGGGGTTCAATAGATTCAGGAAACCCCTGACCCTGATGTTGTTCTGCCTGTTTCTATTTTCAAGGTCATCCAAAAGATCCGCACGATATTGTAGCTGGTGAGGGTGGGTTCACAACTGCGCTTCAGTCCGTCCGTTGCCAATCCGAGTGAAAATCTTGGGGAACGGGATTGGCATCGGATAGCGACAGGTTAGCGACGCATTGGTTAAAAACCCATTCATTTGAATGGGTTTTTAAAGCAATGCGCGGGTGTCCGATTGCACCCTCTGCGCTGTGAATCCTTTTTTTTTCGTCGGAAACAAAGTCAGACATGCAGGACTTCGTGTCCGACGAAAAAAGTGTGAGAGGAAATGGCAGAATCGTGGGCATAGAGTTGAGTCACAGAAGAGGCAGATGAAGACTCTAGATTGTCAACCCTCGCCTCCAGATGTTGCACAGTAGAGCGGACAGCAGAAAGTTCAGACTTGTAGGACTGTTCCAGTCGGGACACATATGCCTCCATGTCAAACTTAGTCGGAATGGCAGCAAGGTGGGCGATCAAGCGACGGAGCTCATCCAGGGTATCAGAAGAAGGTGCGGACCACGAAAAGGTGCACCGGGGAGGAGGCGGGAGATGGCGACATGGAGGGCCAGCCCGCTTCTAAGGCCTCCATTGGCAAAGGGGAGGGGGGAGCCGAGAGGCACCCAGACCCCCTAGCGGCCCACGGAGCAGGGGGACTGGGTGAGAAGGAGATGTCTTCTGGAGGGAAGGGCACCGCCCCAGAGCCCCCGGAGGAGCCAGGCACCGCCGCCAGTGGGGAGCAGGCTGGGGAGCTGCGTGAGGAGAGTGCAGCGTCAGGCGCCATCTTGGAGGCCGCCGTGTCGGGACCTGCAGCGCGCGGACCCCTGAGGAAGCGCTCGATGTAGGTGTTTTGTGGGACCCCCGGAAGGGTTGAAGAGGACCGCGGAGGGATCCTACGGGACTTGTCCATATCCAGGTAAGTATTAATATTGCCGGTCAGCGCTTAATACGTGCGCCCAGGATGCCCAGGGAAGGAGCTGAGACAAGACACGTCCTCACTCCCGCATAGCCAGGCCACGCCCCTGCCCTAATATTTTAATAAAACTGCTGCATCTAAACATTGCAGTGGTACTCTAGTCCATATTAAATAGGTCCCATACCTCATTCTTTTTGCAATTAACAGGATACATGTACTCTACATTGCATAGAAAGTATGCCCTACAGTTGTAGTGTACTGATTATGTGGTCACTGGGCACCATAAAAAGGAAGGATTTTTTAAACTGAAATGCCATCTTAATCTTTATACAGAAAACACCCTCTTTTATGGTGCAAAATATAGTTGCATTTGCTATCATGTTATGTTCATATTTAAAGTGGTTGACTCATCATAGCTAATTTTCTTCAAAAAATTATATTAAGGAAGGCAAAATTATTTGACAGTTTTGATGCTTTATTTTTTTTACCTTACCACGTCTGAGATTGATCCCCACTGTGTCCCTGTGTACTCTTCAGCTTTCGGATTTAGAGGCTAGATGACAGCCTGCCCCCATGCGTCTACTGCAAGAGTTTCTGCCAGACCCCTGTATATCCACTGAAAGCTACACTCTCCCTTTGGCACATAGGACCTGTGACAATCTCTTCAGATCCTGCACATGAACCCCCTTGTCAGAGGTGTAACTTGAAGCTTCTGGGTGTCTATGCAAATTCTGTAATGGGGCCCCTCTCTACCTTTTGCCATTTAGTATAGTGTAATATTTTATGTGCAGGGGGAACTTTGGGGCCCCCTCAGGGTCCAGGGCCTGGTAGATACATAGCTTCTTCTGCTCTTAAATCACTACACATGAGTTCTGTAGTATAGATGGGAAAATTGGTTCGTACCAAGCCGAGTTCAAACCGAATATACCAAATTGTTTTTTCAGGAAACCAAATAAATGGAAATTCATCTCAAACAAACAAAAATGGCCGCTGCCACATAGTGTAGAACACTATTAGGACTCCCAGGAACCTATCTATCCAATTTCTAACTCTATAAGGCAAATACAGTTGATGTTATGTCAAATTGAAAAGTGACGATGTTATTCTATGGGGTCTCTTCAGAGGCCCAGGGGAGGTAAAAAAAAAAATTTAAAAAACATTCATACTCACTTTCCGTTACCTCTTTTGGGCCTCCTCGTGTCATCCTGCGCTCTCCTGATGAAGTCTTGGCGCTCTTCTGTGATATCATCGGCCTAGACTCAGCTGTGACCTGCACATGCCAAGTGTCATGACGTCATGTCACTCGGCATGCTCATGTGACCGCTGATGGCCAAAATTACAAGCCTCAGCTGTAACTTCCAGGCCGGTGGCAACACAGAAGAGTGTGAACACCGCAAGGAGCCCCAGAGTGGTAATGGAAGGTGAGTATGAATATTTTTTTTTATTTTTTACACCACCCCTGGGCCTCCCTTTATTATACTCTGCAGTCTGAAGAGACCACAGAGAATAATAACGTCACTTTTCACTTTGAGATAACTTCGGCTGCGTTTGCCCTATAGAGTTAGAAACTGGATAGATAGATTCCTGGGAGCCCTACAAATGTTCTACACTATGTTTTAAGCCAATTTAAGGTGTGCTTCATACCAAACTTGTTTGACCTGAAACAAATCAGGGACACGAGCAGACGAACCCAAACACTAAACAAATCTGGAGAGGTTAGCTCATCTCTATTCTGTAGTAGTTTACTAATAGCATACTCCAGGACTGTTTGCAGTGATCATGAGCAGCTCTCACAGCTCCTGTGCTTTGTATCAGAAGATTTTAATCTTAATTTACACAGCACAAATGCTGAGAGAGCCACTGTGCAGACAGCCCCTGAACCAATACTGCACAGTATAGAGAAGTTTTTCCAAAACTGTGGGTCTCAACTCCCTAGGGGACTGTGTGAAGACTCTTCTGTCCTCTGGCTAATGTCTTATCAGACACGCTGACATCATAAAGCTGTTAATGTATCATCATGTCAACAAATCCCACGTGACCACTAAGGTCCAATCACAGACTTCCAGGGTGCGTTACATCAGCAATGGGGGGGTACCTCACAAAGTTCATCAAAACAAAACTCGTGGGATTCACCCATATGTAAATTAGTAAGTAATGAAGCAGGCTTCCAGCAACTGAAGCACAGCGGGGGCATAGGGAGCATTTTATACTGTGTAGGGAAACTGTGGATCATTATATAGTTGAGACACTGAGGAGCATTTTATACTATTTGGGGATCACTTTGGAGCATTATACTATGCGGGTGCATTGTGGAGCATTATACTGTGTAGGTCTGCTGTGGAGCATTATACTGTGAGGGGCTCTTGGGCCCAGTATACAGTGGAGGCACTGTAGAGAATTATACTGTGTGGGGTAAGTGTGGAGTATTACAATGTATTTGGCTGCTCTGTGGCATTATACAGTGTGAGGTCACTGTGAAGCATTATAGTTTATGAGGCTGCTCTGGAACATTATACTTTGTAGGGATACTGTGGAGCATTATTTTGTTTGGGACCACTGTGGAGCATTATACAGTGGATGCACTGGAGAGCATTTTATACTATATGGGGGCCATTTTAGAGCATTATACTATGTGGGGCAAGTGTGGAGCATTACATTGTGTGGGGCTGCTCTGTGGCATTATACAATGTGAGGCCACTGTGGAGCATTATACTTTGTGGGGCTACTCTGGAACATTATGCTATGTGGGGACACTGTGGACAGATAAATAAGCAAATATCAAAGCAGAGAGTAATTGCAAAGGAAAGTAAGAATTATCCAAAATTATTCTTCAACTACTGTATATATATAATAAGAAACTAAAAACTGCCAATGTGGGCCCTCTCAAAAATAATCTGGGTGTCCTCTACCCTAGGCGGTGGAGGACAACTGGGCGACAATCCCTCCTTATGATGTTAGTGATAACACAGAATGCAGACAGGACAAACAACAACAAGCGGGAGGTCAGCAAGCCAAGGCGTCGAAACCGGTCAAGCAGCGAAGTACAGAGTCATAATCCAAAAGAGTAGTCAGAGGAGATAGCCAAGATCAGAAATATGTATACAGATAGCAAACAGTATAAAGCCAGCACGCACAAAAGGCAATAGCAAGCAACAGGGAGTGGGCTGGAAAGGTATATAAAGGAATCTGCCCTAGACTTGATTGGCCAGGAGTAATGACAATCAAAATCACTAACTTAACTCCTTAGAAGCCAAAGGAACTAAAGCACTGGCTGGACTGACAAACAGCAACGGATCCTCAGCTGTGCTACAACAACATGTGAAAAGGATCACAAATGATCACACCTCCTGTGCCGAAGCGTGCAACCAGAGGATGGTGCAGAGGGGCGAACAGGCAAAGATGTTACACCAATATTTAGAGACAAATGTAATTGTTTGCAAAGACTGGGCTCCCTAGCAAACTTTTGACTTGGTGCCCCCCCACGGCATAGACCCCCCTTTCCTGGCCCCCACACAGTATATCGCCCCATTTACACACACTTTAATGTCCCAAAGTGGCCTCCAGACAGTATAATGTCCCATTGCAGCCCCGCCACACAGTGTAATGTCCCACAGTGGTCCCTGCACACAGTATTATGTCCCACCATGGCCCCTGCACACAGTATTATGTCCCACAGTGGCCCCTGCACACAGTATTATGCCCCATAGTGGACCACCCATGAACAATTATTATACTCTGGGGTCTTTTCAGGAGAGATGACAAACATAAAAACCACTGTTAATCACCTCTCCTGGGCTCCTGCGCACACCTTGCTGCTTTCAGCCCTCTTCAATCTCCGTACAGATGTAACGTGGGCCAGGCCGGCATTGTGACGCATAATGACGTGGGCCAGGCCCACATGATGTCTGGGACATCACCAAAGAGACCCAAAGACTGCCTGGAGTCACATGAGGTAGGTGAGTAACACTGTTTTTTATGTTCGCTCACCTCCCCTGGGTCACCGATCGTTATACACCAGGGTCTGAAAAGATCCCAGAGTATAATAATAGCTGTATTTGTTGGAGTTCGTCCAACAAATACTCTTGCCGCATGCCCGCGGTCTCACTTACTGATCCTGGGAATCGGTCAGTAAATAGGGCCCTTTACCTGCTACAGGTAACGGCATTTAAAAAAAAAAAAGCATCAGGGGCCCGTTGGAGCCCCTAAGATCCCAGGCCCTGTGGCAGCCGCTACAGTTGCAACCTGGGTACTTACCCCACTGATTGCTTGTATAATAAAAAGTTGTACAATTTTCCAATATACTTTCTTGATCAATTCCTCATGTTTTTTTATAACTCTTCTTGTTATCATCCATCCTGCTTACTTCCAGTGGATAAAAATCATTCCATGGTCATGTATCATACGGTCCATGGTCATGTGATGGACAGACAGGTGCACAGCTTGTTATATAATTTAGCCTCAAACTTTTCATTTTTGCAAGAAAATCACCCCACAGATCAATACACAATTTCTCCTGAACATGGCAATATGCAATATGTGGTTGTAAACTGCTGTATGGGTACATGACGGGACTCAGAATAAAAAAAATTGCCATCTGTCTTTTGGAGGGCATATTTTGCTGGAATAGTTTTCTGGTACCATGTCGTGTTTGCAGTGCCCCTAAAGTACCAGTCAATGGAAAACCTCAACAACCGACCTCATTTTGGAAACTTCACCCCTCGCAGAATTTATCAAAGGCTATAATGAATATTTTTACCACAGGAATGCTTTCCAAAAAGAAATGATGAAAGAAAGGATGATGCAAAATGAAAATGTTTTCAGATATAACCTATTTCAGTGCCCGATAAATCATGCTCAGCTTGTGGCACTGTGAAAAGTCAGTTCTCCAGACACACATTTGAACAAAATTGTTGGTACCCCTCGTTTAATGAACGCAAAACCCACAATGGTCACAGAAATAACTTGAATCTGACAAAAGTAGTAACTGGGCAGCGGCCCAGTGCGGCCTACAAGGGAAGGAGCCACGGACACCCAGACCAGAACAGTGGGGCCAGGAGAGAGCTTCACGGCGGTGAGTAGCGGCCCAGCACGGCCAGAAGAGAGGAATATGGAAGAGGAGAAAACTCACATGGTAAGCTGCAGCATATGCTATATGTTTACAGATTTGCCTGACCATAAAGACAACTTCACCTGTATGAAATGCAAACTAGTGGCCCTTTTAGAAGATAAAGTGCAGAGGTTGGAAGAAAGAATAGAGACGTTGAGAGGCATCAAAAAAAGTGAGGTTTTTATTGATGAAGCAGAAGCAAGCCTCTTGAATATAGTAAGGGAAGAAAGTATGAGAGAGCCTACAGTGGTGGAGGCTGAAGCAAACCTCCTAAATATAGTAAGGGAAGAATACTTGAGGGAACCTACAGAGGCAGATAAATGGATACAGGTGACCAAGAGATGCAAAAGGATCACAAGGCCATCACCACTTACACAGCTAGGTAACCGATATGAAACTTATGCAGACTGATGAAAATGATAAGAATAATCTATCAGCAAAAGAAGAAACAAAAGTCACCCAGAGACAAGAGGGAGCAACAAGAAATAGCGTAGCGAGGAAAAAAAGAAGAGTAGTGGTTATGGGCGACTCACTGCTAAGAGGCATAGAGGCAGCAGTCTGCAGGCCAGATATAACGGCACGAGAAGTATGCTGCCTCCCAGGAGCAAAAGTTAGGGACGTGGCCGATAGGATTCCATGCCTCTTCAGCTCCAAGGATAACTACCCATTTTTGCTGATACATGTGGGTACAAACGACACGGCAAAAAATGATTTACCAACTATTCGTAAAGACTTTCAAAATCTAGGAAAGAAAGTGAAGGAACTGGATGCGCAGGTAGTATTTTCATCAATTCTCCCAGTTGATGGTTATGGTATCAGGAGATGGAATAAAATACTAGAGGTAAACAAGTGGCTTCGGCAGTGGTGTAGAGAGCAAGGTTTTGGATTTCTGGACCATGGAGTGAATTACCTCTATGATGGACTCCTTGCTAGAGATGGGATACATCTCACAAAGCCTGGGAAACACATATTTGCCAGAAGACTTGCCACACTTATCAGGAGGGCTTTAAACTAGAAGAGAAGGGGATGGGAAGTAAAAAGAAAGACAAGAACATGCAGCTAAAGGATATACTAAACAAGGTTACTAGATGTGGTAATGAGGACCTAAGACAGGATACTCAGAAGGAAATTAAGAAAAAGGAAGTACCAGAGCGCAATCTGAAATGTTTTTACACAAATGCGCAAAGCTTGGGAAATAAACAGGGAGAATTAGAACTGATAATACAGAAGGAAAAATATGATGTCATTGGTATTACAGAAACTTGGTGGAACGATAAGCATGATTGGAATATACAGATGGAAGGATACAACTTATTCAAAAAAAATAGAACTAATAAAAGAGGGGGAGGAGTTGCATTGTATGTTAAAAAAGATCACATTTCCACGGAAATCACAGTTTTACAAAATGATAACTTATTGGAAAATATTTGGGTAACAATTCAGGGGAAAAACAATGATAAGGACATCATAATAGGTGTTTATTATAGACCACCAGGACAGACAGAAGACAGGGATGAGATTTTTTCACAGCAAATGACCACGCTTTCGAAGAAATTTGAAATTGTTATCATGGGAGACTTTAATTACCCAGATATTCATTGGGAAACTCACACAGCTACGAGTAAAAGCTCTATCAAATTTTTATCCTCTCTAGCAGACAATTTCATTGCCCAGTTAGTAGAAGAAAACACAAGAGGAACATCCATTCTGGACCTAGTTTTAACTAATAAGGAGGACATGGTTAAGGAATTAAGGGTAGCAGGGACATTGGGATTCAGCGACCATGCTATACTCGAGTTTGGGGTTGTAAGAAGAAGAAGACCTGAGAAGACAAAGACTAGAAGACTCAATTTTAGTAGGGCAGATTTTAGGGGCCTAAAGGTAAGGGTTAGTAGAATTCCATGGCGAAAATTACTTAAGCACAAAAATGCACATGAGGGGTGGGAAATTTTCCGTAGGGAAATCATTAATGCACAGGAACTAACAATACCTAGAAGCAAGAAAAATGGGAATCACCTAAAAACTCCAGGATGGATGACCAAAAAATTACATAACCTACTAAAAAAGAAAAAGGAAACTTACAACAAGTGGAAGATGGGAGCTATATCTAAGGGAGAGTATACAGCAGTTTGCAGACTCTGCAAGATAAGCATTAAAAAAGCCAAGGCTGAATACGAATTGAAGCTTGCAAAAGAAGTTAAGAGTAATGTAAAAGGTTTTTGGGGATATGTTAAGAGCAAAAGAAAAGTGAAGGAAACCATTGGAGTCCTAAAGAACAAAAAGGGTGAAAAAGTTAACATGGTGGATCAGCAAGTGGAGTTACTAAATTCATATTTTGTATCCGTCTTCTCCCAAGAAATGGATGGAAATATCAACATTAATGGTGATAGTGATGAGGGGAATGAGGACTCCAAGCTGATCATAAGTGAAGGTTTGGTAAGAGAACATTTAGCTAAGATTAAGGAAACCAAGTCCCCAGGACCGGATGATTTACACCCTAGAGTTTTAAAAGAATTAGCAGAGGCAATAACAGAACCCCTTGCAATAATCTTTAATAAGTCATGGGAGACAGGAGTGGTCCCTCTAGATTGGAAAAGGGCAAATGTGGTCCCCATCTACAAAAAGGGGAATAGGGACGACCCAGGAAATTATAGGCCGGTAAGTCTGACCTCGATAGTAGGAAAAATCTTTGAACAAATCGTTAAAGAACATTTAATTAGGTACCTGGATGGGAAGGCTTTAATTAATCAAAGCCAGCACGGCTTTATGCCTAATAAATCTTGCCAGACTAATCTTATTTCCTTCTATAATAAAGTCACTGAATGGTTGGACCAGGGGAATGCAGTGGACATAGTATATCTTGACTTTAGTAAGGCCTTTGATAAAGTATCACATAACATTCTTATTGAAAAAATGATCAAGTATGGCTTTGATAAAATATCAGTGAGGTGGGTTCACAATTGGCTTAATGATCGGGCACAACGAGTAATTCTAAATGGCTATACATCAAACTGGAAGAAAGTAAAAGCGGGGTGCCGCAGGGCTCTGTCCTGGGC
This sequence comes from Leptodactylus fallax, assembly GCA_947044405.1. Classification (NCBI taxonomy): domain Eukaryota; kingdom Metazoa; phylum Chordata; class Amphibia; order Anura; family Leptodactylidae; genus Leptodactylus; species Leptodactylus fallax. The sequence goes on along the minus strand of CAMRHE010000007.1, from coordinate 7,574,180 downwards.
CCAGTACTTTTTAATATTTTTATAAATGATCTGGATGATGGGGCTAATGGGGAACTAATAAAATTTGCAGATGATACAAAGATAGGAGGAATGGCCAACACTAGAGAGGAGAGAGAGTGCATCCAAAAGGACTTAGACACACTGGAACAATGGGCTGAGGTGAACAAAATGGTATTCAACAGGGACAAATGCAAAGTTCTACATCTGGGTAACAGAAATGCAAGAAGCATATATAGTATGGGAGGAATAGTACTAAGTGAGAGTACAGGGGAAAAGGATCTGGGCATAATAATAGATCGCAAACTCAACATGAGTCAACAGTGCGGTGCGGTGGCTAAAAAGGCTAACCAAATTCTAGGATGTATCAAGACGAGCATTGTAGCTAGATCAAGAGAGGTAATTATTCCGCTGTACTCTGCCCTGGTCAGACCCCACCTGGAATACTGTGTACAGTTCTGGGCGCCCCAGTTTAAGAAAGACATCGATTCTTTGGGGCGGGGCCAGAGAAGAGCAACCAAAATGGTGGAAGGTCTACAAACCATGTCCTACGAGGAGAGGCTAAAAGAATTGGGACTGCTTAGTTTGCAGAAGAGAAGGCTAAGGGGAGACTTAATAGCGGTATTTAAATATCTGAAAGGTTGTCACAGTGCAGAGGGATCTACCCTATTCTCATTAGCAGAAGGAAGCACGAGAAGTAATGGGATGAAACTAAGGGGAAGGAGATTCAGATTAGACATTAGGAAAAACTTTCTAACAGTAAGGGTAGTGAGAGAGTGGAATAGGCTGCCACGGGAGGTGGTGAGTTCTTCATCAATTGAAATCTTCAAGCGGAAACTGGATAGGTATATAGCTGGGATGTTTTAGGAATTCCTGCTTTTGCAGGGGGTTGGACTCGATGGCCCTTGAGGTCCCTTCCAACTCAAACAAACAAACAAACAAACAATATAAAAATTCTATGAAAATGAACAAATGAAAGTCAGACATTGCTTTTCAACCATGCTTCAACAGAATTTTTAAAAAAAAGAAAATTCATGAAACAGGCCTGGACAGAAATGATGGTACCCCTGAAAATAATGTGACCAAAGGGACATGTTAAATCCAGGTGGGTCCACTAATTAGCATCACAGGTGTCTACAATCTTGTAATCAGTCAGTGGGCCTGTATATAGGGCTACAGATACTCACTGTGCTGTTTGGTGACATGGTGAGTACCACACTCAACATGGAGCAGAGGAAGCAAAGGAAAGTGTTGTCTCAGGAGTTTAGAAAGAAAATTATAGACAAGCATGTTAAAGGTAAAGGTTATAAGACCATCTCCAAGCAGCTTGATGTTCCTGTGACTACAGTTGCACATATTATTCAAAAATTTAAGATCCATGGGACTGTAGCCAACGTCCCAGGATGTGGCTGCGGAGGAGGCGCGAGGAAAATATAGGATAAGGATAATATGAATGGTAACAAAACAGCCCAGAAAAACTTCTAAAGAGATTAAAGGTGAACTTCAAGCTCAAGGAACATCAGTGTCAGATCGCACCATCCGTTGTTGTTTGAGTTAAAGTGGACTTCATGGGAGTGGATGACCAAGGAGGACACCATGGTTGAAAACAAATCATTAAAAAGCCAGACTGGAATTTGCCAAACTACATGTTGACAAGACACAAAGCTACTGGGACAGAAGAGACAAAAATCGAAATTTTTGGCAAGGCACATCAGCTCTATGATTCACAGACAGAAAAATGAAGCTTATCTTGAAAAGAACACTGTCTGTACTGTGAAACATGGAGGAGGCTCTGTTATGTTCTGGGGCTGCTTTGTTGCATCTGGCACAGGGTGTCTTGAATCTGTGCAGGGTACAATGAAATCTCAAGACTATCAAGAGATATCTAGAGAGAAATGTGCTGCCCATTGTCAGAAAGCTACTTGGTCTCAGTTTCTAGGTCATGCGTCTTGCAACAGGATAATGACCCAAAACACACGGCTAAAAACACCCAAGAATGGCTAAGAGGGAAAACATTAGACTATTCTTGGTGGAACGATAAGCATGATTGGAATATACAGATGGAAGGATACAACTTATTCAAAAAAAATAGAACTAATAAAAGAGGGGGAGGAGTTGCATTGTATGTTAAAAAAGATCACATTTCCACGGAAATCACAGTTTTACAAAATGATAACCTTATTGGAAAATATTTGGGTAACAATTCCGAGGGGAAAACAATGATAAGGACATCATAATAGGTGTTTATTATAGACCACCAGGACAGACAGAAGACAGGGATGAGATTTTTTCTACAGCAAATGACCACGCTTTCGAAGAAATTTGAAATTGTTATCATGGGAGACTTTAATTACCCAGATATTCATTGGGAAACTCACACAGCTACGAGTAAAAGCTCTATCAAATTTTTATCCTCTCTAGCAGACAATTTCATTGCCCAGTTAGTAGAAGAAAACACAAGAGGAACATCCATTCTGGACCTAGTTTTAACTAATAAGGAGGACATGGTTAAGGAATTAAGGGTAGCAGGGACATTGGGATTCAGCGACCATGCTATACTCGAGTTTGGGGTTGTAAGAAGAAGAAGACCTGAGAAGACAAAGACTAGAAGACTCTATTTTAGTAGGGCAGATTTTAGGGGCCAAAAGGTAAGGGGTTAGTAGAATTCCATGGCGAAAATTACTTAAGCACAAAAATGCACATGAGGGGGGGGGGAATTTTCTTCGTAGGGAGGGAAATCATTAATGCACAGGAACTAACAATACCTAGAAGCAAGAAAAATGGGAATCACCTAAAAACTCCAGGATGGATGAACCAAAATAATTACATAACCTACTAAAAAGAAAAAGGAAACTTACAACAAGTGGAAGATGGGAGCTATATCTAAGGGAGAGTATACAGCAGTTTGCAGACTCTGCAAGATAAGCATTAAAAAAGCCAAGGCTGAATACGAATTGAAGCTTGCAAAAGAAGTTAAGAGTAATGTAAAAGGTTTTTTGGGGATATGTTAAGAGCAAAAGAAAAGTGAAGGAAACCATTGGAGTCCTAAAGAACAAAAAGGGTGAAAAAGTGTATCATGGTGGATCAGCAAGTGGAGTTACTAAATTCATATTTTGTATCCGTCTTCTCCCAAGAAATGGATGGAAATATCAACATTAATGGTGATAGTGATGAGGGGAATGAGGACTCCAAGCTGATCATAAGTGAAGGTTTGGTAAGAGAACATTTAGCTAAGATTAAGGAAACCAAGTCCCCAGGACCGGATGATTTACACCCTAGAGTTTTAAAAGAATTAGCAGAGGCAATAACAGAACCCCTTGCAATAATCTTTAATAAGTCATGGGAGACAGGGAGTGGTCCCTCTAGATTGGAAAAGGGCAAATGTGGTCCCCATCTACAAAAGGGGGGGGGGGGAGGGACGGACGACCCAGGAAATTATAGGCCGGTAAGTCTGACCTCGATAGTAGGAAAAATCTTTGAACAAATCGTTAAAGAACATTTAATTAGGTACCTGGATGGGAAGGCTTTAATTAATCAAAGCCAGCACGGCTTTATGCCTAATAAATCTTGCCAGACTAATCTTATTTCCTTCTATAATAAAGTCACTGAATGGTTGGACCAGGGGATGTGCAGTGGACATAGTATATCTTGACTTTAGTAAGGCCTTTGATAAAGTATCACATAACATTCTTATTGAAAAAATGATCAAGTATGGCTTTGATAAAATATCAGTGAGGTGGGTTCACAATTGGCTTAATGATCGGGCACAACGAGTAATTCTAAATGGCTATACATCAAACTGGAAGAAAGTAACGGGGCGGGGTGCCGCAGGGCTCTGTCCTGGGCCCAGTACTTTTTAATATTTTTATAAATGATCTGGATGATGGGGCTAATGGGGAACTAATAAAATTTGCAGATGATACAAAGATAGGAGGAATGGCCAACACTAGAGAGGAGAGAGAGTGCATCCAAAAGGACTTAGACACACTGGAACAATGGGCTGAGGTGAACAAAATGGTATTCAACAGGGACAAATGCAAAGTTCTACATCTGGGTAACAGAAATGCAAGAAGCATATATAGTATGGGAGGAATAGTACTAAGTGAGAGTACAGGGGAAAAGGATCTGGGCATAATAATAGATCGCAAACTCAACATGAGTCAACAGTGGGTGCGGTGGCGGTGCTAAAAGGCTAACCAAATTCTAGGATGTATCAAGACGAGCATTGTAGCTAGATCAAGAGAGGTAATTATTCCGCTGTACTCTGCCCTGGTCAGACCCCACCTGGAATACTGTGTACAGTTCTGGGCGCCCCAGTTTAAGAAAGACATCGATTCATTGGGGAGCAGGTCCAGAGAAGAGCAACCAAAATGGTGGAAGGTCTACAAACCATGTCCTACGAGGAGAGGCTAAAAGAATTGGGACTGCTTAGTTTGCAGAAGAGAAGGCTAAGGGGAGACTTAATAGCGGTATTTAAATATCTGAAAGGTTGTCACAGTGCAGAGGGATCTACCCTATTCTCATTAGCAGAAGGAAGCACGAGAAGTAATGGGATGAAACTAAGGGGAAGGAGATTCAGATTAGACATTAGGAAAAACTTTCTAACAGTAAGGGTAGTGAGAGAGTGGAATAGGCTGCCACGGGAGGTGGTGAGTTCTTCATCAATTGAAATCTTCAAGCGGAAACTGGATAGGTATATAGCTGGGATGTTTTAGGAATTCCTGCTTTTGCAGGGGGTTGGACTCGATCCCCCCCCGGGCCCCCCCCCCCAACAACAAAAAAAAAAAAAAAAAATAATATTTTTTTTTTTTGTAAAAAAATGGGGGGTGGGGTTTTTTTTTTTTCCCTCTTCCTTCCAAATTTTTTTTTAAAAGGAAATTCAAGAAACGGGGCCGGGCCGGAGAGGGGGGCCCCCCGAAAATTTGGGGACCAGAGGGGCATGTTAAATCCAGGGGGGGCCACTAATTAGCATCACAGGTGTCTACAATCTTGTAATCAGTCAGTGGGCCTGTATATAGGGCTACAGATACTCACTGTGCGGGGGGGGGGCTGTTTGGTGACATGGTGAGTACCACACTCAACATGGAGCAGAGGAAGCAAAGGAAAGTGTTGTCTCAGGAGTTTAGAAAGAAAATTATAGACAAGCATGTTAAAGGTAAAGGTTATAAGACCATCTCCAAGCAGCTTGATGTTCCTGTGACTACAGTTGCACATATTATTCAAAAATTTAAGATCCATGGGACTGTAGCCAACCTCCCTGGATGTGGCTGCAGGAGGAAAATATAGGATAAGGATAATATGAATGGTAACAAAACAGCCCAGAAAAACTTCTAAAGAGATTAAAGGTGAACTTCAAGCTCAAGGAACATCAGTGTCAGATCGCACCATCCGTTGTTGTTTGAGTTAAAGTGGACTTCATGGGAGATGACCAAGGAGGACACCATGGTTGAAAACAAATCATTAAAAAGCCAGACTGGAATTTGCCAAACTACATGTTGACAAGACACAAAGCTTCTGGGACAGAAGAGACAAAAATCGAAATTTTTGGCAAGGCACATCAGCTCTATGTTCACAGACAGAAAAATGAAGCTTATCTTGAAAAGAACACTGTCTGTACTGTGAAACATGGAGGAGGCTCTGTTATGTTCTGGGGCTGCTTTGTTGCATCTGGCACAGGGTGTCTTGAATCTGTGCAGGGTACAATGAAATCTCAAGACTATCAAGAGATTCTAGAGAGAAATGTGCTGCCCATTGTCAGAAAGCTTGGTCTCAGTTTCAGGTCATGCGTCTTGCAACAGGATAATGACCCAAAACACACGGCTAAAAACACCCAAGAATGGCTAAGAGGAAAACATTAGACTATTCTGAAGTGGCCTTCTATGAGCCCTGACCTAAATCCTATTGAGCATCTTTGGAAGAAGCTGAAACATGCCGTCTGGGAAAGGCACCCTTCAATCCTGAGACAACTGGAGCAGTTTGCTCATGAGGAGTGGGCCAAAATACCTGCTGAGAGGTGCAGAAGTCTCCTTGACAGTTACAGGAATCGTTTGATTGCAGTGATTGCCTCTAAAGGTTGTGCAACAAAATATTAAGTTAAAAAGTTTAAAAATTCTGTTGAAGCATGGTTGAAAAACAATGTCTGACTTTCATTTGTTCATTTTCATAGAATTTTTATATATTATTACTTTTGTCAGATTCAAGTTATTTCTGTGACCATTGTTTTTCTTTCATTAAACGAGGGGTACCAGCAATTTTGTCCACGCGTGTATAAGTAAAATGTTTTCTATGGGTAAGTTCGATTACTAATTTTGCAGAACAAAAACCCATTTGGGGAAATAAATCAATACATTTTTTGTTGATAGAGTTGGTTGAGGGCATATTTTTTTTACAGGAAAAGCTGTGCTTTTCATTGGTACTGTTTTAATGAACATATAATTTTGTGATCCTTTTTTATACCATATTTTGGCAAGATGGCAAAAAAATCATTATTTCCAGCATTTATTTCCCAATGTTTATTCTTTATAATTCATTTATTCAATAAATCATTTTATATAGGAGAGAGGCATTTTTGGTCTTTAATTATAATTTTTTTTTTTTAACATTTTAGATTTTTTTTTTACTTTTTTATAATGCTGCTAGCATCCTCTTCTTCTGATGTCATATTGTTGTTATGATGACCTGGTTGAACCAAGACATAACTCACAACTCAAGAGTCCTCCTACCGACACAGCTACCAACACTCCTCTCCCAGCCACTTCTACCTCCACCAGCTGTAATCATATCTTCCAGCTTTGTCTCCTCCAAATCAAAACAGTGACTATTCTACTCCAACTCATCAAGAAGAGGAAAACTATGACTGGTCGGCATAGCTTTCTCAGCAGGTACGACATCACTACTAAGGTTTAATGAAAATCAAAGTGACCTTCCTTATACACCGGATTGTTGCTGGAGAAAAAGGAAGAGCAGGAAAGTAAAGCAAGTATGTGGAATAAGAAGTAAGAGCCGATATGGAGGACACTGCAGCACTGCATTACCAATAAAAATACTCTCATTTGATCCACTATCTGATGGCATAAGCTTTATTTACTTCTCGGTTTCAGAGAAGATGAAGACATGGTTGACAGAATAGGAAGCTTCCGCTGTATATTAAGTGTTATGACAGCAAAGAAGAAACAACACACAGAACCCTGACATAATGTGACTGCATCACTGTCAGATGTAATATCCTGCTGTCAGATGAGCAAACCAAGTATTCAAAACTTTCTTTTTCAGTTTCAGGAACTACAACAATCCTGTGGCTATTAGGGACACTGCCAAGATCAGAAGTAGTGTTGCTGTTGCCAACCACATTCTTATTGTTACTTAAAATAATGGATGGCATGGTAGTAGTACAAGTGTTTCCTCCTTCTACCGCTGCCCTGTCTTTTTCCAGAGAATTTACTGCTTATATAATATTTTACTACAAACAAATTGTATGCAAAATTTTTGGCAAATGTGACCTACTTAACCAACACTTCACTGCATGAATTAAAGATTACTGTGTGCACACTATGATAAATTTTGTTTTAAATACTTCCTACACACAAACTGACTAGAGATGGGCGAACCCCTCAGGATTCGTTTGGTTTGAGGTTTGGCCAATTCGGGTCCCTGATTTGTTTCGGGTGGAACAAGTTTGCTACAAACCACACCTGAAATTGGTTTAAACCATAGTGTATAACACTTTCAGGGCTACCAGAAACCTAGCGCTCCTGAGGGCCAATCACAGAAGAGCAGATGACGCTATTGCATTCAATAACGGCAGCAGCATTGCTGTGATTGGCCATTTGAATTTAGCATCAAAGCAGGTGCTTTGGGACTACATTTAAATGGGCCAGTGGGACCACCGCTGATAATATATATATATATTATATATACAGTACAGACCAAAAGTTTGGACACACCTTCTCATTCCAAGTGTTTTCTGTATTTTCATGACTATAAAAATTGTAGATTCACACTGAAGGCATCAAAACTATGAATTAACACATGTGGAATTATATACTTAACAAAAAAGTGTGAAACAACTGAAAATATGGCTTATATTCTAGGTTCTTCAAAGTAGCCACCTATTGCTTTGATTACTGCTTTGCACACTCTTGGCATTCTCTTGATGAGCTTCACGAGGTAGTCACCTGAAATGGTTTACACTTCACAGGTGTGCCCTGTCAGGTTTAATAAGTGGGATTTCTTGCCTTATAAATGGGGTTGGGACCATCAGTTGTGTTGTTCAGAAGTCAGGTGGATACACAGCTGATAGTCCTACTGAATGGAGTGTTAGAATTTGTATTATGGCAAGAAAAAAAGCAGCTAAGTAAAGAAAAACGAGTGGCCATCATTACTTTAAGAAATGAAGGTCAGTCAGTCCGAAAAATTGGGAAAACGTTGAAAGTGTCCCCAAGTGCAGTGGCCAAAACCATCAAGCGCTACAAAGAAACTGGCTCACATGAGGACCGCCCCAGGAAAGGAAGACCAAGAGTCACCTCTGCTGCGGAGGATAAGTTCATCCAAGTCACCAGCCTCAGAAATCGCAGGTTAACAGCAGCTCAGATTAGAGACCAGGTCAATGCCACACAGACTTCTAGCAGCAGACACATCTCTACAACAACTGTTAAGAGGAGACTGTTTGCAGCAGGCCTTCATGCTAAAATAGCTGCTAGCAAACCACTGCTAAGGACAGGCAACAAGCAGAAGAGACTTGTTTAGGCTAAAGAACACAAGGAATGGACATTAGACCTGTGGAAATCTGTGCTTTGGTCTGATGAGTCCAAATTTGAGATCTTTGGTTCCAACCACCGTGTCTTTGTGCGACGCAGAAAAGGTGAACGAATGGACTCTACATGCCTGGTTCCCTCCGTGAAGCATGGAGGAGGAGGTGTGATGGTGTGGGGGTGCTTACTGGTGACACTGTTGGGGATTTATTCAAAATTGAAGGAATACTGAACCAGCATGGTTATCACAGCATCTTGCAGCTGCATGCTATTCCATCCGGTTTGCGTTTAGTTGGATCATCATTTATTTTTCAACAGGACAATGACCCCAAACACACCTCCAGACTGTGTAAGGGCTATTTGACCAAGAAGGAGAGTGATGAGGTGCTACGCCAGATGACCTGGCCTCCACAGTCACCAGACCTGAACCCAATCGAGATGGTTTGGGGTGAGCTGGACCGCAGAGTGAAGGCAAAAGGGCCAACAAGTGCTAAGCATCACTGGGAACTCCTTCAAGACTGTTGGAAGACGATTTCAGGTGACTACCTCTTGAAGCTCATCAAGAGAATGCCAAGAGTGTGCAAAGCAGTAATCAAAGCAAAAGGTGGCTACTTTGAAGAACCTAGAATATAAGACATATTTTCAGTTGTTTCACACTTTTTTGTTAAGTATATAATTCCACATTTGTTAATTCATAGTTTTGATGCCTTCAGTGTGAATCTACAATTTTTATAGTCATGAAAATGCAGAAAACTCTTGGAATGAGAAGGTGTGTCCAAACTTTTGGTCTGTACTGTATATATATATATATATTTTTTTTTTTTCAACTGTTTATTTTAAAAGTTTTTGTCATACAGAGAGAATAACAATATACAAGAAAAATAAGATAACTGAAGGTAACAAACATAGGACAGACGGGGATTACTCAGCATTCTCAATAAATTACAAGGCTTTAAACAAACTGGCCAGAAATGGCCCCAAAAAGGCCAAGGAATCCGACAACAAACAGGGGCAGACAAGACAGGAGGACAGAAGGGTGACAGAAGGACATCCAGGAAGTAAGGGGCCACACAACAGCCGGATCAGAGAGGCCGGGCCGCCCAAAACTCATCCCACGGTTTCCAGATCAAGCAGAACCTCTCCTCCTCATTATTAAGAAGGGCCGTCAGGTACTCCAGGGAGCGTGCATCTTTTATCCTAGCGTAAAACTCCTTCAGGGCCAGGGGGGCTGGATGCCGCCAGTGTTTAGCAATCAGACATCTAAGAGGAGGAGCAACAAGTAAGGAGGAGCAACAAGAGCTGGAGAGCGGGCCTGCGCAAAATATCAGGGGGGGGGGGGAGGTTCAGAAGGTAAGTCCTAGGGGACAGGGGAAGGCTAACACCCAGGACCCCTTCCAGGAGACCCCGGACCTGGCGCCAATAAGGCTGGAGCAGGGGGCAGTTCCAAAAGCATCTGGGGTGGGATTCGAAAGAAGGCGGTATATATCAGAAATAAGCCCTGTTGTCCCAACACCCATTTTACAAAGTTTCTCAAAAGCGTAGGGATGGGTGCTGTGGGGCCTTGAAAAATAGAGGAGGCCAGATGGGAGATCTGGATATACGTGAACTCACTGGACTGGGGCAGGCCAAATCTGGACTAGAGATCAGCAAACGGTAAAAGAGCCCGGGTCCTATAATCAATGATGTCAGCGTACTGAAAAAGGCCCGCTCTCAGCCAAGGACCCGCCACCGGCCCAGTGAGTTCAGGCAGGTAATTAGGGTGAAGAAGGAAAGCGGTCATGGAGGAACACGAGGAGGAGAGGGGGAAACGGGATACACATGTGCGCCAAATATCTCTTGTGAGTGCCATAGGGCCTAACAAGGCACTCCCGGGGGGAGGAATGAGGACCAGTCCAAAACATTCCACAGGTCTAATGTCCATTCCTTGTGTTCTTTAGCCCAAACAAGTCTCTTCTGCTTGTTGCCTGTCCTTAGCAGTGGTTTCCTAGCAGCTATTTTACCATGAAGGCCTGCTGCACACAGTCTCCTCTTAACAGTTGTTGTAGAGATGTGTCTGCTGCTAGAACTCTGTGTGGCATTGACCTGGTCTCTAATCTGAGCTGCTGTTAACCTGTGATTTCTGAGGCTGGTGACTCGGATGAACTTATCCTCCGCAGCAGAGGTGACTCTTGGTCTTCCTTTCCTGGGGCGGTCCTCATGTGAGCCAGTTTCTTTGTAGCGCTTGATGGTTTTGGCCACTGCACTCGGGGACACTTTCAAAGTTTTCACAATTTTTTGGACTGACTGACCTTCATTTCTTAAAGTAATGATGACCACTCGTTTTTCTTTACTTAGCTGCTTTTTTCTTGCCATAATACAAATTCTAACACTCCATTCAGTTGTGTATCCATCTCACTTCTGAACAACACAACTGATGGTCCCAACCCCATTTATAAGGCAAGAAATCCCACTTACACTGTGTTCCAAATTAATATGCAAATAATATTTTCCAAAATTACCTATATGAATTGCAGTCATTGTAATTTTCCAGTCAACTATTTGAGTATAATTGAAAGGTTTTTGAACAAACTGCCTATGATAACAGTATATTTAAAAAAAAAATAAACACTCAAAATGCACTCAAAATGCATGTTTTAAATTATTATGCACAGCAGAATTTGCAACCTTTTCATTTTTATTAAGAACAAAAAATGGTCATTGTGAAATTATAAGCATTAGCAGGTTATTACAAACTGAAATCAAACAGTTCTCAAGCCAAAACATTATTCTAGGTGATGTTACATTTGCACATAGGACCCCTTGTTCGAAAGAAGCTTCTGAACTCTCTCGTCCATTGAATTTGTCAATTTTTGGATGGTTTCTGCTTCAATTGTTTTGCATGAGGACAGAATACCCTCCCAGAGCTGTTGCTTAGATGTGAACTGCCTCCCGCCATCATAGACACTCCTTTTGATGATGCTCCAGAGGTTCTCAATGGGGTTGACAATCTCTCTCCCCATGATTCCAGCCCAAAACATTACTCCACCTCCTCCTTGTTGGCGCCGTAGCCGTGTTTGCATGGGGTGTCCATCGACAAGCCATCCTCCACTCCATCCATCTGGACCATCGAGCGTTGCATGGCACTCATCGGTTAACAAAACAGTTTTGAAGTCAGTCTTCATGTATTGTTTGGCCCACTGGAGCCGTTTCTGCTTGTGTGCAGTGGATAGAGGAGGTGGACAGGATGGCTTATGCACAGCTGCAAACCTCTGAAGGACCCTGCATCTTGTTGTTCGGGGGACGTTGGAGGCACCAGCAGCTTCAAAAACTTGTCTGCTGCTATGACAAGGCATTTTTGAAGCTGCTCTTTTAACCTGATGTAATTGCCTATTGGAAAGAGTCCTCAATTTTCCCTTATCAGCACGCACACATGTGTGCTGTGAATCAGCTACATACTTCTTGATTGTGCGATGATCACGATGAAGTGTCTTGGCAATGTTGATTGTAGTCATGCCTTGACCTAAACACTCCACAATCTGTTGCTTCTCAGCAGCCGACACATCCTTTTTCTTTCCCATTTTGGCTGAAAATGTAGGCTGCTTAATAATGTGGGACAGCCTTCTTAAGTAGTCTTGCCATTAATTGGACACACCTGCCAAACTAATTAGCACAGGTGTCTGCAATTGCTTTCAGTGATATAAAGAGCCCTGACACACATCACCATCAATGAGTTTAACTGACAAACAAAAAAAATTCTTACCTTATCACTCCTAAACACTTTTTGCATAATAATTTGGAACACAGTGTATTAAAGTCCCACTTATTCACACCTGTGAAGTTAAAACCATTTCAGGTGACTACCTCTTGAAGCTCATCAAGAGAATGCCAAGAGTGTGCAAAGCAGTAATCAAAGAAAAAGGTGGCTACTTTGAAGAACCTAGAATATAAGAGATATTTTCAGTTGTTTCACACTTTTTTGTTAAGTATATAATTCAACATGTGTTAATTCATAGTTTTGATGCCTTCAGTGTGAATCTACAATTTTTATAGTCATGAAAATACAGAAAACTCTTGGAATGAGAAGGTGTGTCCAAACTTTTGGTCTGTACTGTGTATATATATATATATATATATAAACAGTGGGGGGGAAAAAAGTATTTAGTCAGCCACCATTTGTGCAAGTTCTCCCACTTAAAAAGATGAGAGAGGCCTGTAATTTACATCATAGGTACACCTCAACTATGAGAGACAAAATGAGAAAACATATCTAGAAAATCACATTGTCTTATTTTTTAAGAATTTATTTGCAAGTTATGGTGGAAAATAAGTATTTGGTCACCTACAAACAAGCAAGATTTCTGGCTCTCACAGACCTGTAACTTCTCCTTTAAGAGGCTCCTCTGTCCTCCACTCATTACCTGTACTAATGGCACCTGTTTGAAATTGTTATCAGTATAAAAGACACCTGTCCACAACCTCAAACAGTCACACTCCAAACTCCACTATGGTGAAGATCAAAGAGCTGTGGAAGGACACCAGAAACAAAATTGTAGACCTCTACCAGACTGGGAAGACTGAATCTGCAATATCCAAGCAGCTTGGTATGAAGAAATCAACTGTGTGAGCAATAATTAGAAAATGGAAGACATACAAGAACACTGATAATCTCCCTCGATCAGGGGCTCCACGCAAAATCTCACCCCGTGGGATCAAAATGATCACAAGAACGGTGAGCAAAAATCCCAGAACCACACGGGGGGACCTAGTGAATGACCTGCAGAAAGCTGGGACTAACGTAACAAAGGCTACCGTCCGTAACACACTACGCCGCCAGGGACTCAGATCCTACAGTGCCAGACGTGTCCCCCTGCTTAAGCCAGTACATATCCGGGCCCGTCTGACGTTTGCTAGAGAGCATTTGGATGTTCCAGAAGAGTACTGGGAGAATGTCATTTGGTCAGATGAAACCAAAGTAGAACTGTTTGGTAGAAACACAACTCGTAGTGTTTGGAGGAGAGTGAATGCTGAGTTGCATCCAAAGAACACCATACCTACTGTGAAGCATGGGGGTGGCAACATCATGCTTTGGGCTGTTTCTCTGCAAAGGGACCAGGATGACTGATCCGTGTACATGAAAGAATGAATGGGCAATGTATGGTGAGATTTTGAGTGCAAACCTCCTTCCATCAGCAAGGGCATTGAAGATGAAACGTGGATGGGTCTTTTAGCATGACAATGATCCCAAGCACACTGCCAGGGCAACGAAGGAGTGGCTTCGTAAGATGCATTTCAAGGTCCTGGAGTGGCCTAGCCAGTCTCCAGATCTCAACCCCATAGAAAACCTTTGGAGGGAGTTGAAAGTCCGTGTTGCCCAGCGACAGCCCCAAAACATCACTGCTCTAGTGGAGATCTGCATGGAGGAATGGACCAACATACCAGCAACAGTGTGTGCCAACCTTGTGAAGACTTACAGAAAATGTTTGACCTCTGTCATTGCGAACAAAGGATATATAACAAAGTATTGAGATGAACTTTTGTTATTGACCAAATACTTATTTTCCACCATAATTTGCAAATAAATTCTTTAAGAATTAGATAATGTGATTTTCTACATATGTTTTCTCATTTTGTCTCTCATAGTTAAGGTCTACCTATGATGTCAATTACTGGCCTCTCTCATCTTTTTAAGTGGGAGAACTTGCACAATTGGTGGCTGACTAAATACTTTTTTCCCCACTGTATATACAGTCATATGAAAAAGTTTGGGCACCCCTATTAATCTTAATCATTTTTAGTTCTAAATATTTGGGTGTTTGCAAAAGCCATTTCAATTTGATATATCTAATAACTGATGGACACAGTAATATTTCAGGATTGAAATGAGGTTTATTGTACTAACAGAAAATGTGCAATATGCATTAAACCAAAATTTGACTGGTGCAAAAATTTGGGTACCCTTATCATTTTATTGATTTGAATACTCCTAACTACTTTTTACTGACTTACTGAAGCACAAAATTGGTTTTGTAACCTCACTGAGCTTTGAACTTCATAGCCAGGTGTATCCAATCATGAGAAAAGGTATTTAAGGTGGCCAATTGCAAGTTGTTCTCTTATTTGAATCTCCTCTGAAGAGTGGCATCATGGGCTCCTCAAAACAACTCTCAAATGATCTGAAAACAAAGATTGTTCAACATAGTTGTTCAGGGGAAGGATACAAAAAGTTGTCTCAGAGATTTAACCTGTCAGTTTCCACTGTGAGGAACATAGTAAGGAAATGGAAGACCACAGGGACAGTTCTTGTTAAGCCCAGAAGTGGCAGGCCAAGAAAAATATCAGAAAGGCAGAGAAGAAGAATGGTGAGAACAGTCAAGGACAATCCACAGACCACCTCCAAAGAGCTGCAGCATCATCTTGCTGCAGATGGTGTCACTGTGCATCGGTCAACAATACAGCACACTTTGCACAAAGAGAAGCTGTATGGGAGAGTGATGCGAAAGAAGCCGTTTCTGAAAGCACGCCACAAACAGAGTCGCCTGAGGTATGCAAAAGCACATTTGGACAAGCCAGCTTCATTTTGGAAGAAGGTCCTGTGGACTGATGAAACAAAGATTGAGTTGTTTGATCATACAAAAAGGCATTATGCATGGCGTCAAAAAAACACAGCATTCCAAGAAAAACACTTGCTACCCACTGTAAAATTTGGTGGAGGTTCCATCATGCTTTGGGGCTGTGTGGCCAATGCTGGCACCGGGAATCTTGTTAAAGTTGAGGGTCGCATGGATTCAACTCAGTATCAGCAAATTCTTGAGAATAATGTACAAGAATCAGTGACGAATTTGAAGTTACGCCGGGGATGGATATTTCAGCAAGACAATGATCCAAAACAGAGCTCCAAATCTACTCAGGCATTCATGCAGAGGAACAATTACAATGTTCTGGAATGGCCATCCCAGTCCCCAGACCTGAATATCATTGAACATCTGTGGGATAATTTGAAGCGGGCTGTCCATGCTCGGCGACCATCAAACTTAACTGAACTGGAATTGTTTTGTAAAGAGGAATGGTCAAAAATACCTTCATCCAGGATCCAGGAACTGATTAAAAGCTACAGGAAGCGACTAGAGGCTGTTATTTTTGCAAAAGGAGGATCTACTAAATATTAATGTCACTTTTCTGTTGAGGTGCCCATACTTTTGCACCGGTCAAATTTTGGTTTAATGCATATTGCACATTTTCTGTTAGTACAATAAACCTCATTTCAATCCTGAAATATTACTGTGCCCATCAGTTATTAGATATATCAAATTGAAATGGCTGTTGCAAACACCCAAATATTTAGAACTAAAAATGATTAAGATTAATAGGGGTGCCCAAACTTTTTCATATGACTGTATATATGTATGTACATTATCTGTGGGGGCCCACTCAGTTTCTGCATTGAGCACTTCCATTAATACATATGAAAGCATTCATTGCACTGTTAACAGTGTCAGACCAGTGTTCACGCAGTGGAATCTGGTGCTAATTTTGCAGCGGATTTCGCCTTCAAAGCAGTACCAGATTCTTCCCTCATTCTGCCTCCCATTGAAAACAATTGGAGCAGAACGCTAGAAAAAAAAAAGCGTCCTACTCAATCTTGCAGAGGATTTTACAGCTGATTCAGAGGCCGCGGATTGAGACTCCCCACTTATTAGGTCCATTCATTTGGGTCTAATCAGCAGTGGAAAGCTGCAACGGAATGCTAATACTCTGCCTCCCCCACTGTGAAAATAAAGAGGAATCTGTGGCAGATGTCCGCCTCAAATTCTTCTTTAATTTCCGACGTCTGAACAGGTTCTGTCTACTAATATGGAATTGACTGTATTACAGTCTACTCCAGTAGGTCTGCCTCAGCAAAAAAGACCCAATTTTAGTTGTTTTTTTTTTTTGCTGCGGTGTGTATGAGTTGCCCCAAAAGAGGCCCACTGAGGCTCTGTCGCCAAAGGGACCACACAAACCTGGAGCTGACCCTGTCTCATATAATTGTGTAGTAGTACAGCAATTTTTGCTGTTTTTTTTTTCCACTATTCCTGTGTTGGCACTGCTGGCTGAGGTCCGTCCCTGCCGTCATCTCCACAAAATGGCTCCATTCTCTATGCATCATCAAGGGGGCCTCTCCACACACCATGATTGCCAGAGAGGCTTTCAGTTGATGATGGGAAAAGCCCACCCAGGTCACAGACCAAGTGATACTCCTCCTCTATGCTGTTCTTCCTTATGTTACACGTGGTGGCAGCCATTTTGACAGTTCTTTGAAGAGAAATTGCAAAATTTTTCGGTTTCATTAGAAAAAATGCGGGTCAAATCACATTCATTATGACCCAGTTTGCCCATCTCTAATTACCAACATATAGTAATAACCTACATATTGTGATTGAATAATACCATCATGCTGTTACTCAATAAAATCCACTATATAAAGATCAATATTACTACCATACACTAACTGTATGGTAATAGATACCAGTTCTGCACTGCAGACTGTTACGTCCACAACCGTTCGAACTTCTGTGCCATCCGGCCGCATGCTGCGGCGCAGGTGGTGGGTCCAGTTGTGATTGCTTCCTTTGGGTTTCCTCACCTCTGTAATTGTTTTTCCACCACACTCATCTATTTCACCTTGGTTTCCCTCTGCTCCTCTAATAGTTAATTTTAGCCTTACCATGTGATTGACAGCCTATCTTCCTATCAAGTCTGGGGCGGATTCTTCCTTCTTATTTATTGTTTGCCCACATTCATATTGGTGCTTGCTATTGCCTCCTGCGTGCTGGTTATTTACTCTTGCTGTTTTTACCTGTATTCATATTCCTGACCTCTGGCTTTCCTTTGACTATTCTCTCGGATTTCGATTCTGTACTGCGTTTCCCAACTGTTAGCAACCCCTTGGCTAGCCGACCTCCCTTTTCTTGTTGTTTGTCTTGTCTTGTTCTGTGTCTTGTCTTGTTCTGTGTCATCACTTATATCTTAAGAAGGGATCGCCGCCCAGTTGCCGCCTGTCGCCTAGGACAGTTCAGGAAAGTAGGCAGGGACAGGTGAGGGTTCAGCTTAGGGCTCACTTTCTTGTTGTGCCCCTCCCCCCAGGGTTCACAAGCAGCTATTGGGGAATTGCTCCTCTAGCAATTCCCTTACACAGACGCTCTGCAGATCATATAATACAATTTAATCCAGTGACTAATAGGTGATGCCTTATCTGATTGTAATTGTTCTTGTTTCTCTCCTTTCCCATATGGTCTGGACCACAACTTTTGTATGTAAAGTTTGCAACACAGACATCTTTGGCTACCCTCTTATCCAGCACCCACCCAATTTTTTCCCAGTCTGCACAAACTCTCCATCTTGCAGATACCCCTGATCTTGTGACCCTTTTATGTACCTATTATGTGTACCAAATAGTGTACTCCAGAAATACTGTTGTCATAGTAGTGGCGGCGTAGTGTGTTACTGACGGTAGCCTTTGTTACGTTAGTCCCAGCTTTCTGCAGGTCATTCACTAGGTCCCCCCGTGTGCTTCTGGGATTTTTGCTCACCGTTCTTGTGATCATTTTGACCCTACGGGGTGAGATTTTGCGTGGAGCCCCTGATCGAGGGAGATTATCCTACTCATATATAATTTGACACACTTATCTAGTGTGGTTTGCCTGTGTTTTTCTTGAAGTTCTTCTCAGGCTCTCCCCACTTGACATTAGCCCTATGACTAATATGTTCCAACCCATTACTTTCCTTTCATTACTACCTTTGACTTTTCTGTTCTCTGTATTTGGTCTGCACAGCCTCCACACAGATGTTGTCATCCATCACTTTTTAACCTATAGTGGATTGAGAACCTATAGCCACGGACCTACTCATACTTCTTCCACCTATACCAAACTCACTTATTTGTTTGAGCATGTCACCTGTTCTGACCATGACCCACTCTTGATCTCCCTAAAATTCTCCACACCCCTATGGCAATAACTGAGTCCTTCCAGATAAGCTCTTACTGCAAAACTACTTTGTTAAAATATGGCTCCTTCTGAATCTGTATTGTGGTACATAAGGGTATATTTGGGGACTACTGATGTTTAAAAAGTCTTTGCTACTGGACTTTACCTATTGTGAGGGAGCATGCAGTCAAACCCCACTAAGGCTCTTCTTAAATAATTTTTTTAGTTTATTTCTCTTAATTGTATAGCGACAATTCTCGTTTTCTGATCCAGACTTACGGATCACTGACAAAAAGTAGCAGAAAAAGCTCATACACTACGCAAGATGGCATTTGTTTTATGAACATGATAATACTAAGGCCCAAACACTGTTAGCACATAAGTTACTTTCTGAAGCTATTCCCTATATTAATCAAAGACCGAGCTGATTCACTATGACTCCTTCAAAGTGTCCCAGACTATGCAAGACTACTGTACCTCTGTCTGTTACCGTGTCTCCACTTTGCCCTCTGATGCCCTGACCGTAAATCTAAATATTTGACTACCTTTCATCTCTCTCCCTCCTGAAAATCTTGGTGCATAAACTAAGGCAGATCATCCATGCTCTAAGTTCTCTGAGCCACATGGTCTTACCTAGTTAAATTAGAAAGCTCCTCCTGTAATGGGTGTGGGGTGAAGTGTGAATACTGTCGTTATCAGAATCTGCAGAAATATTGAATTCACACCTGTCTGTCTAGGTCAATTCCCCTTTGTCTGTGATGGCCATTGCCCACTTACTATGCAATCCCAATCAATTAGATCCTGTCTCTCCGTCTCTCAGGAAGGGCTATAGTGGCCCTATATAACTGTAGTTATACAGCTACCTACAATTCTGTACAGTCCCAGAAAGTTCTAGATAATTCTGGGCAGTTCTAGAAACTTCTTGATAGTTCTCACAATTCCAGAAGCTTCTTAAGTATCTTGAAATATTGCGAATATCCTTAAAAATAGATCAATTTTAAAATGTCATTGTGCTGACCACAAAAGCAAAGTTTACAGGGAATAATAACTTTTTTCTATTCATTTAAGGTACAAACAATCAGGAAAACACACTTAACAACTGGGAACAAATATTTTTTTGAAAATTGTTACATAGTGTTATTAGTGGTCTTATATGTCTTCCATTTTCTAATTATTGCTCCCACAGTTGATTTCTTCACACCAAGCTGCTTGCCTATTGCAGAGGAAGAGTGAAGAAATCAGGCAATACCTTTTAGAGGCTGAGTATATTTGATAAGTAAGCTTTCGAGAGTGCTAGCTCTCTTCTTCAGAGATGGTGTAATACTAGAAACTGAAAATTCACACTATTTTTACATACACAAGACATGGATCTTCAAAAGGATCTTGGAATAACAAAATGCAATATATGTAGGGAAGTTATTTACAACAGGTCAGGAAATAAACAGTCTGTAAAATTTGTGGTGCGTGACAGAGGGATTTGTTATCTGTTTGTAATCAGGTGGTGATTTGTGACCCTCACAGGTCATACATAGTGTGACATGAAGCTGGCATGAATATTAAGTCCAAATTGCAGAGTTTGAAATTTTTGCATTAACTTGTATTCCCATTCTTTCCTCTCCCTCTGCGTCTTAAAATGTCCCATTAAAACCACAACCTGCACCAAAGACCAATCCAAAGCCAGAAGGAGTGGTGTTGGTGGAGATCACATGTCAACAGAGGGGAAGAAAAGAGTTCTCCTGGGGAGGAAAGCCAGCAAGGAAGCTCTCAACAACCTCGGGGAGGCAAGTGAATAAAAGCGGTTGAGGGTGGACAGAGACATATCCCAGTGGGCGAGAATCACCAATTGCAGAGAATGTGAGTGGAACTGAGCATAAGGGACGGTCACAAAGGTGGAGAACCGAAGAGAGCATGGAGAGATCCTTCGAAGGCAGGGCACACCAGATAGTGGGCCAGGATCTTGGACTCTGTGGTGAAAATGGACTCTGGAGAAATGTGCGGCTACTGGGAGATCTGTTCTGCTGTTATTAATGGTGGATCTGTGTGAGTTCATGCGCTGACTAAGTCTCTGCCCTGTTTCCCCCACATAGAGGCCTGTGGTGGGACACTGCACACCACTTTGGAAGACCTGCAGGAAAATGTCCCCCTAATTCTGTGCACCTGTTGTGACTGTGGGATAGGTACACTGTCAGCGGTGTGGATGTGCTTGCAGGTCATGCACCTGTTTTGCAGGCAAGGTGAGGTGCCATTTTCAGTTGGGGCCTTCAGGGCACTCCGGACAATAATACGCCTCAGGTTTGGTGGTTGTCGAAAGGAAAGGAGAGGGTGGACTGGAAATATGTCCTTGAGTCTGTTGTCCCTATGTAGCACAGGTTGGAGCTCTTTGGCAATCCTTCGTAGGATCTCCAGCTGTGGGTTGTAGGTAACAACTAGGGGTCCTCGGGCTTCTTTCTGTGTCTCTTTATATGTGAGTAGACTGTCTCTGTTAATGGCTGCTGCTTTGTTTAATTGGTTGTCCATCAGTTTTGGTATGTATCCCAATCAGAGAATTTTCATCCTCAGATCCTGGAGATGCTTGTCCAGGTCTGCTTTGTCAGAGCAAATACGATTGTATCGTATAGCCTGGCTGTAAATAATAGATTGTCTTGTGTGCTTGGGGTGGAAGCTGTCATTTCTCAGGTAGGCCGTTCTGTCTGTGGGTTTGTGGTATATTGATGTGAGTAGCCGGTGGTCTTTAATGTATATTGTGGTGTCCAGAAAGTGGATTTCACTCTCTGAATAGCTAAGTTTAAGGTTGATGGTAGGGTGAAACTCATTGAAGTCATTATTGAATTGAAGTAGGCTCTCCCAAATATGCGCCTTCCAGTTCTGCCATAAAGAGATTTGCATACTGGGGTGCACATCTGGTCCCCATTGAAGTTCCCATTCGCTGTAGATATAGATCCTCTCCAAAAGTAAAATAGTTGTGGTTAAGGATGAATTATATGAGTTGCGTTACTGGTTCTGTTGGGAGGTTTTGTTTCTCCAGGTGTACCCAACATGCTGGAACTCCATCCTTGTGGGGAATGTTGGTATACAGGGATTCCACATCCATGGTGGCTAAAAAGGTACCTTCAGGTAGTCGGCCCAGGGCATTCAGTTTGTTAAGAAGTTCAATGGTGTCCTGGATGTAGCTTGCAGTATCCCTGACTAGGGGTTTTAGCAGATTTTCCACCCAACCCGAGATATTTTCTGTCAGTGTCCCAATGCCAGAAATGATAGGCCTCCCAGGGATGCCATCTTTGTGTATCTTTGGGAGCATATAGAAGCAGCTCGGCCTGGGATCCTCTGGGATAAGCCCTTTTACCTGCTTCTGGACATGGATTGAAAACATCTTGATCATATTCTTTAGTTGTTTCATATAGACCTCTGTGGGATCACTTCCAAGTTTGGAGTAATGGATGGGATTTGACAATTGCCTGTTTGCTTCATGGATAGATGACTATTGTGCCCCCTTTGTCAGCCAGTTTTATTATTATATCCTGATTTTCTTTCAGTGAAGTAATAGCCTTCTGTTCCTGCAGGGTTAGGTTATGCACCTGCTTCTTTTGTTTCTTCAGGATTTCTGATTTTACTTTGCTTCTGAACCAGTCAATATATTTATCCGGTGCTGCGTAAGTTCCAGGGCGTGGGGTCCAGGTAGATTTTTTGGTAGGACATTTTCCTGCAGGTCTTCCAATGTGGTGTATCTCATAATGTGTGTGCAATGTTCCACCACAGGCCTCTATGTGGGGGAAACGGCAGAGACTTAGTCAGCGCATGAACTCACACAGATCCACCATTAATAACAGCAGAACAGATCTCCCAGTGGCCGCACATTTCTCCAGAGAAGACCACTCTATTGAAGATTTGCGGGTTGTGGTTTTAATGGGACATTTTAAGACGCAGAGGGAGAGAAAAGAATGAGAATACAAGTTAATGCAAAAATTTCAAACTCTGCAATTTGGACTTAATATTCATGCCAGCTTCATGTCACACTATGTATGACCTGTGAGGGTCACAAATCACCACCTGATTACAAACAGATAACAGATCCCTCTGTCACGCACCACAAATTTTACAGACTGTTTATTTCCTGACCTGTTGTAAATAGCTTCCCTACTTATATTGCGTTTTGTTATTCCAAGATCCTTTTGAAGATCCATGTCTTGTGTATGTAAAAATAGTGTGAATTTTTAGTTTCTTGTATTACACCATGTCTGAAGAACAGAGCTAGCACTCTCGAAAGCTTACTTATCATATATACTCAGTTAGCCTCTAAAAGGTATCACCTGATTTCTTCACTGTTCCACTACTTTCTATGGCTAACACGATACAACATTATACTACTATGCCTATTGCAGATTCAGTCTTCCCAGCCTGGTGCAGGTCTACAATTTTGTTTCTGGTGTCCTTCCACAGCTCTTTGGTCTTCACCATAGTGGAGTTTGCAGTGTGACTGTTTGAGGTTGTGGACAGGTGTCTTTTATACTGATAACAATAAGTCTGTTTAAGGGCAGTGAATGACAGTAATTTTTGAGTACCAACTGAAGGTTGAAACAAAGTGCATGCGAATGCTCATATCATGCATGTGCATCTTGAATGCTTTTCAGTTGCTGAATGGTGACTCCCTGCAGGTGGTGCAATGACTGCTATGTTGTTCAAAATGACAGAGACCTGTGAGGAATGTGTGACAGTATAAAAGGTGGAATGGTGACTCCCTGCAGGTGGTGCAATGACTGCTATGTTGTTCAAAAGGACAGAGACCTGTGAGGAATGTGTGACAGTATAAAAGGTGGACGTGTGCTGTGAAAGTTTAAAGCCAAAATGCAGAAATGGTTAATCCTGAATCTGACACAACTGTACACTAAACTTTTGTATTTAGGGAGTGTACAGCATATATATACACTAACTTGGTTTATAATGTAAAGTGAATTAACTTACATAAACATACTGAATCAAATAAGTGGCAGTAAATTTCTAAATTGCAAACATGTACTATGTAACTGTATTTAATATACAAATATGATTAAATCATCTGTCTTCTATTATTTAGCATTATGGACAGACTTCTGAATTTAGTCATGTGTCGGACATCCTTAATGTAGCGTTCACTGGAATTTTCACAGTGGAAATGCTATTAAAATTAGCAGCTTTCAAAGCCAAGGTGAGTGTATACAGAAAACCAGTATTAAAATGTATGCTATTAGCTTGAATACATACATGAAATATGTATTTAGCCTCATATTATTCAAAGCTATATGCAGGTCTTAACTCAATAGGAACCTCTGGTGACACCAGGCTATCTCACAATAATGGCCTGTTAATACAAGGGGGCCACTAATGTCCAGTAGAACATTTACACCTTTGGAGCCTCCATATTCTATTTCTTATGTGTTAATTCCCAAGTGACATATTAGACCTTGTTGATGTCACGTATTGTGCTTACAAACATAGCAACAAAGTATACAGTGCAGTTAAAGTACAGTAGATGTGCTTTTGTTTTGTATAGCTGGAAAGAAGACACCCAGAATAATTTTCATTGGTGAGCCCAAGGAACTATAATTGAATGGTTCATGTTGACAATGCTATATTCTTGAAAACCATTGAAAGTGAAGTCCTTTAGTGGTACGTAATGTACTTTAACTACACACTGAGGTGAATTCACTATTCCTTCTATGCCAGAAAACTTGTATAGATGAGAATGGGCAAAAAAAGGACCTATTCCCATATATTTGCTGCATCTTTGGTGCATGGCGCCTTTATTGCGCCAAAGATGTGCCACTGGAGCATGATAGAGACCAAGATGGGGCAGGGTGGGGTTATACAGGAAATATACGCCACTACCTGACTGCTATCCATTTCCATTCTGACACACAGGAGCACACCTGAAACATTAAGAGGCTGGCACATCTTCATAATTCAGGTGCAGTTGGGGCCTTGCGAGTGTATTAAGACAGGTGTACAGAACGCCAGTCTTAGCAAAATCCCTCCAAAGTGTATAAGACATTTCCCCTTTGTCCATAAAGTTTAGGTAGTTTCAGGAACATTACAAAAAATTCAATGTATGTAATTTAAATCAAATAAATTACAGCATGTTAAATCACACATGTATATCTGTTTTATATAATGTCTCTTTTTTTTTTTAGGGTTACTTTGGGGACCCCTGGAATGTCTTTGATTTCCTAATTGTTATAGGCAGTGTAATTGATGTTATCCTCAGTGAGATTGATGTAAGTCACATCTTCAAAAACAGATCTTATTTAAGTTAATTAGGAGCCAATTAAGTGCTAGCTCTAGATTTAGAGTACATTATACAAACTAATCAACTTTTATTAATGGATCCATACCCACTGCCAATAAAGTAAAGCAGCTATGTGATTTTAAATAACCATTATTATCATGAGAATATAGACCCTTTTTCTACGACAGTTTTTTGCTGCTGAGGTTACTACAGTCAGTAGTTTTCTGACATCTCAGTCCTTGGTATCTTTTCAGTTTTGTTATATCATATATATTAGGATTATTTTATCCTATAATTACAATTCAATATAAAATACTTTTAAATTCTAAAATATGTTCTAAATGTTGCATAGCCGTATTAATAGATTGAGTAAAAGTGTGATTGAAATGTTTTTAGAATTTCAATCTCAATGTAAAGCATATATTGAAAAAGCACTTACATTTTCATTTTCAATGATAATGCATGTTTTCTTTTAATTCAGTCTTTTTTTCTGCAAACTCCAGAACATGATTGGAGATCATCAAGTTTAGAACATGAAAACAAGTGTCTCCCATCTGTCTTTAGTGGCATATTCTTTGTTTTCTTTTTCTGGTTACACTGCAGTACGGCATTTGTATTGCCTAAGCTTATCCCTATTTTTTTCACCATTCATTAACTATTTGGCTTTATCTGTTAAGCTTTGCTGTGTTTTTCTGTTCACAGACTGTCCTTGCTCCCAGAGGTGGGCTGTTCTGTCTCAGTGGTGGTTGCAAGCCCAGTGTTGTAAATATCAGCTGCATGTGCTTGCTGTGCAAACAGGCCATCTGTGTTTGTCCTTTTTTGTCAGCTTACATCTATCACTTTCAAGTTCAAACATGTTTTTTCTAATTGGCCCCCCAAAAATTTTAAATTATCCTATTTGAGAAAACTCATTTCCTTACTCTCTCACTATCACCACACTTCCCCCACATTGTATTCATTTTATTTGTTTTTGTAGTAGATTAGTGAATGCATTTAAACCACTGACAACAACATTTTATACACAGTAACTGCATGAACTTTACATACTCAAGGTAGCAGAATGGTGAATTCAAATGTACCTTTTGGATTTGTGAAATGTTATGGTAGATTCACACTAGCATTGTCCATCGGAGGACCAGAATAACGGATAGGTGGACCACTACAACAGCGAACACATACGGAGCCCAACGGACCCCATTAACTATAATTGGATCTGTCAGGTTCTTTTAAACCAAAACCACTGGACGAAAAAGTCAGAATTACAGCACTTTTTCCGCACACTGTAAGGAGTATCCAAACGGACACTCCAAAGCAGATGTGAACGTGGCCTTAGAAAAGCCAGCAATTTTAAGAAATCAACTTGAACCTTCATAATACATATTAATCCACGATAAACAGGGTAAACATAAAAATCTTTAGGTAAGATAGGTGGTTAGCCATTGGTGTACCCAACAAAATTTCCCCCAATTATACTCAGTTTGTCAACATTGCTGTACAACAGCTGCAAAAATACTCATACTCATTACTGGTTCAGCCACTAAACACTAGAATGGAATTGGTTGGGCAGCTGATGGGGGCAGAAGTCTCCAATTTTAGAGACCAAAATTTCACAGGGGGTCAGTTCTATATATCAATTCACTGCAAGGTTTGGAATATGTAAGGTACATTAAAACATAACCTTTAATAAATCTGTTTTTTGAAAACATTGTTTCAGTTCTGCATTAAATGTATGTGCCTTTTAGATGTATCCTGGCCCATATGAATGGGTATGTCTCAGGACATATTAATGTCAGTAAGATCCAATGAATCGGTATAAGGTATAGATGGATAACCCAAAAAAAAGAGGCATACAAGCGCTGGTCCAAGTGCAAAGAGTTTTATTCCAAGTGGTGACACACAATGCATTTCAGGTCTTGCCCTTTATCAAGTGTGAATTATAACATACATGATAGACATGACACATATATATATATTGAAAAAATGGAAAAAAAACATGAAAAACACTGGCCCCCAAAGGTCATATGTTAAGGTCGAATGTCAAAGTAACCTAGGTTAATAAAAAACGAATAGATATAAATCATAAAGGAATATGAGATGTGTTTTCTATTGTACAGTACTGTATATAAGAAACTATAGGTACAGTTAAAATTAGCATATATGATGTTTCAGGAACGTAGATCACGTGTAAAGAGGGCAGTGGTGAACGTAGCCTCTTTGCTGCCTGATGCGGACTATAGAAAGACGCCCCCCCCCCCCCAAAAAAAAAATTACGTTTCCATGCTACTAGCTCCACACGCTGCTATCGCCGCACAATAAACATACACAATACACAAAGTTATAAAACAGTTTTTAAGAATTCTTCCTGTATTACTTCAGTATCAGATCAACAACACAGCATTAACAATGACAATAACTTCACACATCTTCTGCTTGGTGGATGGACGAGCCCACGTGGCCCCCATTATCTATAATAGGAGCGCCGCAGATAGCTGAGTACTGTTCTTTGGCACTCCCATCGAAGTGAATGAGAGCCACGTGGGTTCGTCGATCCACCAAGCAACACGCCTATATTCAGCCTGGCTGCGGCCAGGCTGAATTCCCACCCAGTGTGGGGGTGAACAATTTTCAGGCCCAGTGGGGGATCTCAGCAGACAGACCCCAATCAATCAGGTATTTATCCTCTATCACTTAGGTGAATACAGTGCAGTAACATTTTGTGACTTACAGGTGACGTCTCTGACTAATCGTTCACATTTCCCTTCTCTTCCCTTTGGACTGCCATGACCACTTCTTCCAGCTGTGACTTGTCTCTGTAAAGTTTGCAACACAGACATCTCTTCTATTCATAATATCCCCTAATGCCCCCTTATATAATTGATGTCCCCTAATGAACGCTTTTATAAATGAGCACCCCCTTATATATATAATACTCCCTAATGTCCCCTTATATAAATAACCCCCCTTGTATTAATAATGCCCTTATATATAAATAACACCTCTTAAGTTCATAAAGCCCCCTTATATAATATGCCCCTTCCTAGCAACCCCTTATCAGGGGTGTAAGACTGGGCCCCCCCCCACAGCATAGCACCCCCTTTCCTGGCCCCCACAGAATAACGCCCCATTTACACACACTGTAATGTTCCACAGCGGCCCCTGCACATGGTATTATGGCCCACAGTGGCCCCTGCACACTATATTATGGCCCACAGTGGCCCCTGCACGCAGTATTATAGCCCACAGCGGCCCCTGTACACTCTATTATGCCCCACAGTGGCCCCTGCACACTCTATTATGCTCCACAGTGGTTCACCCATGAACTATTATTATTTGATCCTTCTGGCAAACAAGACTTAATACTTGGTGGCAAAACCCTTGTTGGCAAGCACAGCAGTCAGATGGTTTTTGTAGTTGATGAGGTTTGCGCACACGTCAGGAGGAATTTTGGTCCACTCCTCTTTGCAGATCATCTCTAAATCATTAAGATTTTGAGGCTGTCGCTTGGCAACTTGGAGCTTCAGCTCCCTCCATAAGTTTTCTATTGGATTAAGGTCTGGAGACTGGCTAGTCCACTCCATGACCTTAATGTGCTTCTTTTGAGCCACTCCTTTGTTGCCTTGGCTGTATGTTTTGGATCATTGTCCTGCTGGAAGACCCAGCCACAACCCAGGTTGTCACTCGGGATTTTACGGTACATGGCTCCATCCATTCTCCCATTGATGCGGTGAAGTAGTCCTGTGCCCTTAGCAGAGAAACACCCCCAAAACATAATGTTTCCACCTACATGCTTGACAGTGGGGACGGTGTTCTTTGGGTCATAGGCAGCATTTCTCTTCCTCCAAACACGGCAAGTTGAGTTAATGCCAAAGAGCTCAATTTTTGTCTCATCTGACCACAGCACCTTCTCCCATTCACTCAGTGTGCCATGTAATAATTGTAATGGTGTCGCCCTCCTACATCAGTGATTACCAACAGGGGGCCTCAACACTCTAGAAGTATTTAGAAGGATGATCCCATGCCTTTATGCAATGTTATCTGCATCCTTAGGATGTTTTTTGACTTTTGGTAAAAATTATTTGGTAGGGGTGACCCAAGGAATTTTTTTTTTCCAGAGACATCCTGAGTCTGAAAAGGTTGGGAAACGCTGTCTTACATGAAAATCATATAACACAAACCATAACTGCAACCAGTTAGTTGATTGAGCTTACATTTCAATGTGATCCTTTAGCAAAATGATTCATATTTGGACTGGACATGGGGCTAAGTGTAATCTTCAGTAAGTCTGCTTTGTGGGGGCAGAGGTCGCCTATAACAGCCTAGTCTTTTTGTTGAAGAAATCCAAACAAATTTTTACAGTCTTATTGTAATGAAAGATTTAGCTGCCATATTATACTTTGCACAGGTAATTGCTGACCTTTGACTAGGCTTCTGGCCTGGACACTTAGACATTGTGCCTCGTGTTCCAAACACCTCCCAGTGCATCCTCTCGTCCGACTGCATTTACATGGACAAATGGAGAGAGATTGCCACATGGAGCAGCACTGCCATTTGTTTAAAACAGCAAAGAGAGTCCTGTGCCAGGCAGATATGCCTTGGGTGCCGACTCCGGCACCAGTACCGGGGGTTGCTGACCCCTGCTCTAGACCGATTCATTGGATATTCCTGACGTGTTATCACCATTACCACGTTCCTGAGGCTTGGAGCTGCTGTCTGAGGTCCACCAACACATTGAAATGATTTCTTCATACCATTTAAGTATTTGTGAGCTCATCACAACTCACCAAGGTGAGCATATACTCAACCTACTGTTTTGCATTTACTGTATCCCACAGTATTACGCTATTAGTGCTTGGCACTGTTTGTTCTTCTACTTTCTTTCTCAGTACATATTAATGCATACATCCCAACCGTCCGGGATTCTGCGGGACAGTCCCGGATTGTGGGTCCTGTCCCACGGTCCCGGTTGGTGGGAGGTATGTCCCGGATTCCTCTGGACGCAGATGAGTTGAATACAGTGGTGAATGAAGCAGGAGCCATCCGCGGACAGCTCCCGCTTCACCACTGTGCTCCCTGTGTGCTCTGGCCCCGGGAGCTGTAGGTGCGATGTGATGACGTCATTCACATTATGCCTGCAGCTCCCAGAACACTCCGTGACTGAGACTGCAGACAGAACAGCAGGGGAGTGAGGAGAGGTGAGTATCAGTATTTTTTATGTTAAACTTTGGGAGCAAATTGAGGGGGAACATGAAAATAGTGGCAGATGAAGGGGGCACATGAAACTGTTGGCAGATGGAGGGGGAACATTAAACTGGTGGCAGATGGAGTAGGGCATTACACTGAGGGAAGATGGAGGGAGGCATTAAACGGGGCAAATGGAAGGGGGCATTAAACTGGTGGCAGATGAAGGAGGAGCATGAAACTGGGGGCAGATGAAGAGGGGGACATGAAACAGGACAGATGGAGGGTGGACATGAAACTAAGGGCAGATGGAGGGGGAACATTAAACTGGTGGCAGAGATGGAGGGGGAACATTAAACTGGTGGCAGATGGAGGAGGGCATTACACTGGGGGAAGATGGAGGGAGGCATTAAACTGGGGCAAATGGAGGGGGCATTAAACTGGTGGCAGATGGAGGAGGGACATTAAACTGGGGGAGAGATTAAGAGGTACATTAAACTGGAGGAGCAAATGGAAGGTGATATTAAACTGTGGATAGCTGGTGGGGGACATTAAACAATGGGGGTTGCTGGACGAAGACATTAAGCTGGGGGCAAGTGGAAAGGGAAATTAAACTGGGGGCAACTGGAGGAGGACATTAAACCATGGGAATAGCTGGAGGGGGACATGTCCGCCTCTAGTTTCCCCCAGTTAAATGTCCAACTCCAGCTGCCACCAATTTATTAAAATTAAAATGTCGGGGCATATAATGTTAGGGTGACTGTAGGAGCATTACTCTATGTGGGGGCATGGGTGAGAATGGATGAGAATGGGCGGAGCCGCATATTTCTTCCGTGTTTCTGTCCTTTGCAAGTTGGGAGGTATGTTAATGTCAGTATCTTTAAAGCTTAAATGCATCTAATGGGGGATCTCTGATTAATTCTAAGATCCCATCCATGGATCTAAGCAAATGCCACCTAATAAGCATATCCTCCTCTCTCTATGTGTTTCACCCTCACATTTCACTATTGAGGGCACATCAAATGATTAGAGCGCAAATCAATTGAAGTTAAAATTGCAGTTAGTTCAAATTGTGCAGTTATAATTGCAGTTTCCGGAGCCCTGATGGTGGGCACTGGCACTTGCATGATGAGTTGCTGACTGCGGCAAAACGCCTGTCCTATATAACCAATTCCCCACCCTTTGCCTTTACCACACCTGTCACTATTAGGGGCATAGACTTCCTGTCTTCCCCACCCTCTCCTATCTCCTCTTTCGTCTAGGAGGGTGTGGTGGGTGGTCATGGTAACCTGACGCTTCTCACACTTGACAGGCCAAGAAAAAATTCTTGGAGTCGCCATATTCTGACACCTGTAACTTTTCATATTTCCGTGTATAGGGATGCATAAGGCATCTTTTTTTTTTTTTTTTTTGCAGGACCAGATGTACTTTTTAGTTATACCATTTTGAGGAGTGTCTCATGTTTTGATCGCTTTTTATAAAAAATTTTTATGGAAGATGAAACAGTAAAAAATGGCGGTTTGGCTCTTTTGTTTTTTTTTTTCCCACTATGGCATTCGCTGTATGGGAAAAATATTTTTATATGTTTATAGACTGTGCGTTTTCAGAGGGTAAAGTCTAACTCTCCCCAGCACACCAGCAACGCCATGATCTGTTTGTAAACAGGGGTAAAGTTAACCCCTTGGCGTCGCAGCCATTTTTTGGACTTTATGACACAGCCCCATTTTTCAAATATGACGTGTCACTTTTTGTGGTCAGAACTTTGGAACATTTTAACTTTTCCAGTTGATTTTGAATATGTTTTTTCGTGACACATTGTACTTGTGTTTGTTGTAAATTTAGGTCAATATGTTTTGTGTTTATTTATGAAAAAAATAGGAAAATTGTTGAAAATGTAGAAAATTATGCAATTTTCAAGGTTTGAAATTATCCTCTTTTCATATAGAGAGTCATACCACTCAAATTAGTTAATAAACATAATTTACCATATCTCTGCTTTATGTTGACATTAAATTTTAAACGTTCATTTAATTTTTTTGGACGTTATAAGGCTTACAGTCTAACAGAAATTTTCAAGAGAATTACGAAACAAATTTTTTAAGGTACTAATTCAGTTCCAAAGGGGCTTTGAAAGGTCTTTGCATTAGAAACCCCTATAAATCACCCCGTTTTCTAAATTTCAATTTTTTTCAATACTATATTCATATAACCCTAAAATGTGGACATTCACAAGGGGTTAAAGGAGAAAATGCATCCCATAGTTTGTTGTACAATTTCTCTCAAGCACAAAAATACCACATGTGTTGATATAACCTGCTGTTTGGGCACACGACAGGACGCAGAAAGGGAAGGAGCAACATTGAGCTTTTGGAGGGCAGATTTTATTTGAATCATTTTCAGGTGCCATGTTGCATTTGCAGAGTAAATGAGGTACCAGAACAATAAAACCCCCATTAACCGGTTGACGACCTCCGGCTGTAAATTTACGGCCAGCGGTCCTGGTCTCTGAAGTCCGGCCAATAGTAAATTTACGGCCGGCACTTCAGAGACCCTGTGAGCGGGATCGGGAGCGGGTGTTAGCTGTAACTGACAGCTAACACCCTGCTCCATAACCTCCGGTCGGAATTTAGTTCCGATAGGAGGTTTTAACCCCTTGGATGCTGCGGTCAAAAATGACTGCGGCATCCAAGGGGTTCCGCCATGTTGCCGCCCCCACCGGCAACCCCCGCGGCAAGATCGGGGGTTGTCGATATCTATTTTCTGCAGCCCGGGGTCTGGCCAGTGACTCCAGGCTGCCTGAAGCCCCCACTACCTGGTTGATCCTGCCGGGATGTCAAGAAGTCAGCCGATGCATCTACATCGGCTGACATTCTTGTATAGACTGCAATACAAGAGTATGCTCATGTATTGCAGTCTACTGTATAATACTGAGCCAGGATCAGTGCATCGCTGGCTCAGGTGTCCTTATAGGACAGGTAAAAAATGTAAAAAAAAAGTTAAAAAAATAAATAAAGTGTGTAAAAAAAAATGAATAAAGTTATAAAGTCCCCAAAAATCCCTTTTCCTATATAAAATGAATTATATAAAAAAAAACAAAAAATTAATAAAAACAACACATATTTGGTATTGCCGTGTCCGTAACAACCTGTACAATAAAACTGAAATAATATTTAACATACACGGTGAACGTTGAAAAAAAAAAAACGGAATAAAACCGCTGGAAGTAATGATTTTTGACTATCTCGCTTACAAAAAATGCTATAAAAAGTGATCAAAAACTCATATGTACCTCAAAACAATACCAATAAAAAGCACATGTCCTCCCGCAAAAAATAAGCCCTAAACCAAGACTGTCAACCAAAAAATAAAAATGTTACGCATCTCAGAAGATGGGGATGCAAAAACAATTGATTTATGTCCACAAATGGGTTTTTGTTCTGCAGAATTAGTAACGCATAAAAAAACAATATAAATGAGGTATCGCCATAATCGTATCGACGTGCAGAATAAAGGTAACATGTTATTTATGCTGTACGCCACACGGCAAAAAAATTAAAAGGTAAAAACCAATTCCAGAATTGATTTTTTTTTTTTAATCCACTCAGAAAGAGTTAATATAATTTATTCAATAAGTTATGGACACCCAAAAAAATGGTGTGGGTATAAACTTCTGTTTGGGCACAGCCGGGCACAGAAGGGAAGGAGCACTATTTTGGTTTTTGGAGCACAGATTTAGACAGTTTAGCTTTTGTACGCCATGACACTTTTGCAGAGCTCCTAAAATGCCAGTAAAGCAGAATCCCCTGACACGTGACCCTATTTTGGAAACTACACCCCTGAAGGAATTTATCCAGGGGTACAGTGAGCACTTTTTACCTCCAAGTGTTGCTATAATTTATTTTCCAGAAATGGATACGCAGCTGATGGTGAAAGGTGAAAATTTTTCCAGGAATATGTAATTTCAATGCATAATACTTTGTGCCCGGCTTGTATCAGATATGAACGCTCCAAAAGATGTTGTGCCCGGGATACCCACTTAACAGTTTTTAGAGTGTTTGGGCCTGCTGACATAAGCTGGGCACAAAATATTGGGCACTGAAATGGCGCATTTCTGGAAAAATTGCAATTTTTCCTTTTCATTATCAGCTGCGCATTCATTTATTGAAATTAAATGAATGCAACACTTAAGGGTTAAGAATACTCGCTACCCCACTTGATAAATCCCTTCAGGGGTGTAGTTCCCAAAATGGGGTCACAAGTCTGCGGATTCCACTTTACTGGCAATTCTGGGGCTCTGCAAAAGTGGCATGGTGTCCAAAAACCAAACTGTTCTTCAAAAACCAAAATAGCGCTCCTTCCCTTCTGTGCTCGGCTGTGCCCAAGCAGCAGTTTATACCAAGTACGTTATCCTGGGTACAACAGTGTCACACATGTGGGCGTAAACTGCAGTTTGGGTACACAGCAGGGGGCAGATGTGAAGGAGCGCTATGTGGCTTTTGGAGCATAGATTTAGATTGTTGGATTTTGGACACCATGTCAAATTGGCAAAGACCCTAAAATTGCCCCTACAAAATGGGGTCACTTCTTGGGGAATTCCAATTTACTGGCACCTCTGCAAAAACAACATGGCGTCCAGAAAGTCCCTCTAGATCTGTACTCCAAAAGCTAAAAAGCGCAGTGCTCCTTCCCTTCTGAGCCCTGCTGTGTGCCCAAGCAGCAGGTTACACCCACATATATAATTTTCTTAGCCCCGGGATAGTCCACTTAATAGTTTTAGGAGTGCATGTCTCTGATGCCACAAAGTGGGTACAACGTATTGGGCACCAAAATGGCATATTTATTTAAAATTGTCAATTTTCACTTTGTACATTAATTTTTGGGAAGCATTTTTAGGCTCAAAATGAGAATACCCCTTGATACATTCCTTGAGGGGTGTAGTTTCTAAAATGTTGTCACTTTTGAGGGATTTACATTGTATTGGTACTTTAGGGGCTCTGCAAATGCGACATGGCACCTGAAAACTATTCCAGCAAAATCTGCCCTCCAAAAGCCAAATAGTGCTCTTTCCATTCTGAGCCCCACCATGTACCCATACAGCAGTTTACGACCACATATGGGGCATTTCTGTGTTCAGGAGAAATTGTGTAACAAACTGTGGGGTTTTTCTTCTTTATCCCCTTGTAAAAATTAAAAATATGTCGCTAAATGGACAGTTGGGAAAAAAAAAGTAATTTTTAATTTTTACATTCCAATGTTAATAGAATCTGTGAAACAACTGTAGGGTCAAAATGCTCACCATACCCCTTGAGAAATTCCTTGAGGGGTGTAGTTTCCAAAATGGGGTCACTTTTTGGGGGTTTCCATTGTACTGGTACTTTAGGGACTCTGCAAATGCGACATGGCACCTGAAAACTATTCCAGCAAAATCTGCCCTCCAAAAGCTAAATAGCGCTCTTTCTATGCTGAGCTCCACCATGTACCCATACAGCAAATTACAACCACATGGGGAATATTCCTGCATTCAGGAGAAATCGTGTAACAAACTTTGGGGAGCTTTTTCTCCTTTATCCTCTTGTGAAAATGAAAAAACTGGGGCTAAATTGATGGTTTATTGGAAAGAAAGTAATTTTTAATTTTCATGTCCCAATGTTAATAAAATCTGTGAAACGGCTGTGGGGTCAAAATGCTCACTATACTCCTTGATGTGTTCTGTGAGGAGTGTAGTTTCCAAAATGGGGTCACTTTTGGGGGTTTCCATTATATTGGTACTCTAGGGGCTTTGCAAATGGGACATGGCACCTGAAAACTATTCCAGCAAAATCTGCCCTTCAAAAGCCAAATAGCGCTCTTTCCATTCTGAGCCCTGCCATGTACCCATGCAGCAAATTACGATCGCATATGGGGTATTGCCGTGTTCCGGAGCAATTGTGTAACAAACTGTGGGCGGCTTTTTCTCCTTTAACCCCTTGTGAAAATGAAAACTTTGGGGATAAAGTGATGTTTTAGTAATTTTTCATTTACACATCCCAATGTTAATAAAATCTGTGAAACGGCTGTGGGGTCAAAATGCTCAGTATACCCCTTGATAAATTCTGTCAGGGGTGTAGCTTCCAAAATGGGGTCACTTTTAGGTGGTTTCCAATGTATTGGTATTCTAGGGGCTCTGCAAATGAGACATGGCACCTGAAAACTATTCCAGCAAAATCTGCTTTTCAAATTCCAAGTGTCGCTCTTTCTTTTCCGTGCACTGCCGTGTGCCCAAAAATCATTTTACACCCACATGTGGAGTATTTCTGTGCTCGGGAGAAATTGCACAACAAACAAAAAACTGTGAGATGCATTTTCTCCTTTAACCCTTTGTGAATGTGTTAATTTTAGGAATAAATGAATGTATTGGATAAAATGAAATGTCTAAATTTTCCCTCCATATTCTTTTAATTCTTGTGAAATGCTTAAAGAGTTAACAAACTTCCCAAATGTTGTTTTGAATTATTTGAGGGGTGCAGTTTTGAAAATGGGGTGATTTATGGGGGTTTCTAATATATAGGCCTTTATAATCCCCTTCAGAACTGAAGGGGTCCCTAAAAAATGAGTTTGGGAAATTTTCTTGTAAATCTGGAAAATCACTGTTACACTTGTAAACCTTCTGACATCCAAAATAAATTAAAGGATGATTAAAAGATGATGCCGATATAAAGCAGAGATATGGTAGATAATATTTATTCAAGTATTTGGGTGGTATGACTATCTGTCTGAAAAGCAGAGCATTTCACATTTTGAAAATTGCAATTTTTTTCCAAATTTCCCTCAAATTTCCTAATTTTTTTATAAATAAATACAAAAATATTGATCAATGTTTACCACTAACATGAAGTACAATGTGTCATGAAAAAACAATCTTAAAATCACTTGTGTAAGTTATAGCATCTCAAAGTTATTGCAATATAAAGTGACACATGTCAGTTTTGAAAAATGAGGCCTGGTCCATAAGGCACTTTTAGGCCCGGTCCTTAACCGTTTAAATTATCCCATTTAAGAAAATACACCCCTCAAGTAATTTATCAAGGGGTATAGTGAGCACTTTGGGTCCACAGCTGTTTCACAGTATTTACTACCATTGGGGCATGAAAAGGAAAAATTACTCTCTTTCCAGTAAAATGTCTCTTTAGCCCCAAATTTCTAATTTTCACAAGGGGTTAAGAGAGAAAAAGCACCCCACAGTTCATTACACAATTTCTCCTGAATGTAGCAGTACCCCATATGTGGTCG
Source organism: Leptodactylus fallax (assembly GCA_947044405.1). Taxonomy (NCBI): domain Eukaryota; kingdom Metazoa; phylum Chordata; class Amphibia; order Anura; family Leptodactylidae; genus Leptodactylus; species Leptodactylus fallax. The sequence continues at coordinate 7,536,783 of CAMRHE010000007.1, read as the reverse complement.
TAAACTGCTGTATGGGTACATGGCAGAGTTTGGAACAGAGAGAGCGCTATTAGGCTGTTGGAGGGCAGATTTTAATGGAATTGTTTTCATGTACATGTGGCATTTGCAGAGCCCCTAAGATGCCAGAACAGTGGAAACCCCCGAAATGTGACCCCATTTTGGAAACTAGACCCCTCAAGAAATTTATCAAGGGGTATAGTGAGTATTTTGACCATACAGATGTTTCACAGAATTGGGCCATGAAAATAGAAGATGAAATTTTTTTTCTGTTAAAATGTTTTATCCCCAAACTACTGGAAGTCCAGGTGTTTTGTTTGCACTGTGGGTTTTACAAGAAACAAAACAAAAAAAAAAAAAAACACCCGCTATTATACCCAGCTGAAAACTGCCAAAAGCAGGGATTTTATATTATGACCATGGGTGAAATGGTAAATGGGTGAAAATGTGTTATTTCACTGATAGAACTTGTGTTTTATATGTTCATCTCTAGTGATAATCGTTATTGCTAATATTTTAGCATGTAACAGATATCCCTAGAGAGGCGGTCGCATATTTTACTCTATAAAGGTCAGGTATGGAAAGGATAGAGACAGTAAAAAAGTGTAAACTTTATCGATGACTTTATGTATGTGTTGTGTGTTTGGTGCTACTCTTTTGGCGCTGCGACCTGGACAATGATAAATGTCTGGGTCACAATGCCAATAAACTTCCTGGTTATGTTATGTTGAAAGGGGTATTACAGAAGAATACCCCTCTGATTAGGCTCATTACATTACATTATACCTCTATGTGACAATCAGAGAAAAAAAAGTATAGTATGCTCTCTGATTGATAGGAGAGGGGATAAAATGGACAAAAGTCCATGCTACTCCCCCTGGGGTCACATAAAGGTTATGCACAGACAATGATGAGTTATCATTGTCTTTGCAGTTTGCAGCTCCACTCCTCCCCCTCTCCTTCCTCAGCTCTAAGATGCTGCCTGAGGCAGGAGGGGGGGGACACTTTAGACCCCCATATCTCAGGATCCATTAGAGCTATGAAAATGACCTTGGATTCATTTTAAAGATGAGATTCAAGATCATTCTGATAACCTTTACATATTCAGAGCGATTCGCTGTTAAAAACACTGTCGGGAATTTGAATCTCATTGCCCAATAGCGTTTTCAACAGTGAATTGCTCCAGATCTGTAAGGGTTATCAGGATGTCCTTGGTATCATTTTAAAGATGAGAATCTCATCTTTAAAATGAATCCTAGGTCCTCTTCATAGCCATAACTGATCCTGGGAGAATAATAATAAAAAATCCTAATACTCACTTCTCCTCTCCCCTGCTGTCTGGCTGGTCAGATAGGCGTTCCCCGTGTGCTCAAAGCACAGCTTCGTCATCGATTCCAGTGCTGCCTCTGTCTTCTGTTCCTGATGGGTCTCCTACTTCGAGTTGGACAGAGCCAACTACGCATGTTCCGTCGGCCATTTTGCGGTGGTCTCGTGTAAGAGGAGGAGCGATGAGGAGGAGACGCGTCAGCAACAGAAGACAGAGGCAGCGCTGTAATCGATGATGAAGCTGTGCTCTGAACGTCCCCTGTGCTCTCTGAGCACAATTAGCATAATGAAGAATAGAAGAAAAATTCAAAAACAGCAGCACGGACCTGCAAAATAAAGGTAAGAGATGAATAGCCTTTCTAAAGGCTATTCCTACATGCTTTTAGTTTAAGAACATTTTTTTTAATGATAGAATCCCTTTAATACAGCTGATACATTTATGACAGTAAACCCCGGGATTAGTACTATGCATAGCTGCACTATGAATGGTGGGTCTGTACAGGGGTCAACAACACGTATCAACAAGATTGCACAGTGTCTTGAAGGGGATGGAAATAGTTTGAGATCAGTAGGTCCATTGCCGGAGTGTTCAGCTTGCTTTCCCCATTGAAGGCTGTAAAACATCCAAGTATGCTAAAGGAGTTGTCCGGCATAATCTAAAACTTTAACACTAAGCTAAACCCCCACACCCGCCTAACTTCTAATTTACTCCCTTTAAAAAAAATGTATATTTACCCATATGCCTGGAGTGGTCATGTGACCGGCCCAGGCATATTTTCTGATTTCCTAGTGATGTTCTGTTTCGCTGTTTCCGGAAACGGGAGGTCACCAGTACTCCTCTCTCCCCCCTTCCACCGTCCCCATCATACTCACCAATGCTCACATCCTCTTCTTCTGCTGGGCGTCACTTCCTTCACACGGGATCCGGAGCCAGCGCCTGCGCAATAGAACGCCGGAAAAAGCGAAGAGAAGCAGCGTTCTATTGCACGTGCTTGGTAGGCCCGCTGCTTCTCTTCGCTTCAGCTGGCGTTCTATTGCGCAGGCACTAGCTCCCAGGTGTGGGCAGAAGAGGGGAAAGCAGCACCGACGAAAGTCATCTCCAGGACGAGAAGACAGGTAAGTATGATGGGGTGGGGGGAGGGGGTTGGGGGACTGAGTTAATTAGCAAGGTAGGTAGGGCTAGTAGTCCACGAGCTAGCTAGTGAAATGGGGGGTTGTGAGGGAGGAAGAGAGAGGGGGGATCTGAGTGAACTGCAATGCATCATAGTAGTTGTAGGCTAGGACAGCAGGAAGCTACCCATGTAAACAAATTCAGAGGATACCAGGAGCTGCCATAGAATTCCAGAAAACATTGCTGAAGGTATTTGGTTGCACTTATTAACCCATTGATAGCACTAACAGACCTTTTTTAAAAATATTTTTTTTGCCTGAAAAACCCCTTCAAGGCCCAGGACAGAGCTCTTACAGCATGCAATTGTCCTCCATGCGTGTCAGGCAACCCTCCCCCGTGAATGTCCTATTTTTGTCTGTTTTCGAAGATTCCTCGATACATTCAAATGTATGAGGTATCCGTGAAAACTGACGACCCTCGGGGGCAAAACAGCTGTTAGTAATGTACATTTTCTACCACACTCGTGTGAAAAAGTGGAGTGAGTGTGCTATAAATGTGAAAAGTCACTAAGTGTTTTTGCAAATAACCTAGAAAAGTTGTAAAACCCTATCTGGAAACTTTTTGACACCAGGGCTTGATATATATTCTTCCCCTTTACTGAGTTAGCATAAATGTAACTTATTATATTCATAAGAGCATTTTCACATGTTATTATGCACCAAAATACACATGAATTTCACCCCCAGACAGATGGAAGTAGTCATAAAAGCTGGCAAAAAATATGCCGTATGAGCATACCTTAATAGTTAGTAATAATAATTTATTTTTATATACCACCTTTTTCCACCACATTTTATCAGATAGATGATGTACAAGCAAAATCACGCATTGCAGAATAACAAATTAAGTAACAGGAAAAGCTTCACACTAGAGATGAGCAAATTTCTCAAGTTAGATTCGAAGTTCCAAAAAAAATTCGCTTTGCGGCGAACATCGCTAAAAAACACCTATTTCCTAGCTTCAGAGAGCCTGTATAGTGGTGTAGAACACTGTGCCTTGCAGTAACACGCATAGGGAACCTACTGTGGTAGTCAAACAATACTGTGAGTCCGAATGACATGCATATGACAGGCGTCGCTCTTAGAACCACTGCACACTTCACTTATTTGGACAGTTACGGGGCCAAAACTGACCAACTAACTCAAGTGTGAACCCAGCCTTACAGGTCCATGTTAGTGCCAGGTATAAAGAACCGTGCAGAGACCCAACATCCTACTGTAGAGTGAAAGAGCACACTCCTTTTACACCATCGTCTGTCAATTCCACATATATGTCTACAGCGTGGCAAGGCGATATGATGTGGAGGTGGCAGCAACATGAGGAGACCATACAGTGACCCAGTGGCAGCGGCATGAGGAGGCCATACAGTGACCCAGTGGAAAAGGCATGAGGAGGGCATACAGTGACCCAGTGGCATCAACATGAGGAGGCCATACGGTGACCAAGTGCAGCAACATGAGGAGTCCATACAGTGATCCAATGGCTGTGGCATGAGGAGGACATACAGTGACCCAGTTACTCCCCTGTGTGACTTTGTTCGCCCAGGCAAACGAGGTGTAGAACAGTGTGACACCACTGTGCCCTGCACATGTGCTATGCTGGAGGAGCACTGTGAATTATTGAATTATTGACAATACTATTGATAAATGGCCAGCAACTTTATACTGGTAACAAAATGGCGAATATGGTCCTTTTTATGTGTCTTGACACTAATAAACCCCTTTAAATAAGTGATAACCGCTAAGAATTATTGAATTATTATTGACAATACTGTTTTAAAAAATGGCCTGCAACTTTATACTGGTAACAAAATGGCAAATATGGTCGTTATGTCTTTCCCCACGTTAAAGGCCTTTATTACAGATAAGTGGCGATATTATTGGATGATAATTCAGTTTTCTTTGGCACAATAGTACTGAATAATGTTATGCCTTGTAAGAACAGTGAATAAGTCCCTTATAATAAACGCCTTTAAAAAGGCTTTTTTTAAAGATACGTGCAGATATGGCTTTGGCACAATAGTACTGAATAGTGTTATGCCTTGGAAGAACAGTGAATAAGCCCCTTATAATAAAAGCCTTGTTGCGCTTTTTTGAACCAAAGCCAAGAATGGCTACAAAAGAAATAGGAAATATCTACAAAGTATTTATACTTCTCCCTTCTGCTCAATCCACTCCTGGCTTAAGCTTAAAAAAACGCAGCAAAATCTGCAACAAAAAGCTGCGTTTCTGCAACGTGGGTCCTCAGCCTTAAAAAGGCTTTTTTTTACAGATACGTGCAGCTATTAGTGTATGATATTTCACTTTTTTTTCTGTACTGCACTGCAAAAGGCTTTTTGTGTTCCACCTTGACAACAGATATAAGTAATGAGCAGCAGTATAACGGCAGTGAGTGCTGCAATGTGAATTATGCTGCAAATTCTTGCTGTAAATTGGCCTGCAACCACCCCAAATTCTTCTCTCAATCCCTCCCTATGCTTTCCCTACAGTTCCTGCCGACGTCTGTCCCTACAGTAAGAGCAATGTGGAATGACTGTACCTAAAATGGCCGAGGGTTTTTATAGGGCTGTGACATCACAGGTCCTGCTGGCTGCTGATTAGCTGCACGCTTGGCATTGTGGGTGATCCCGTGCTCTCTTGTTCTAACATGTGCGGCGGCCATTTTATAAAAAAATGCGATTCGATGCATCGAAGCGTGAGGAAATCCAGAATCATGGCGAATTGAAGATTTCCTGAAATTCGGATCGAATTCCACTTCTGCAGAATCCAAGTGGCAGGGGACATCTCAGCCCAATAGATTTATTCCAGAAAACTGACTTACATACATTTTAATTTGGCACAATGGACTTCGCAAGATGCTCCAGAATTATTAAGAGCCTCTTAATAATTTGGGTGCATTTTCATTCTTTATTTGAAGAGTAATCCTTATCCAATCCGCTCACAACTTGCCTCCAATGCAAATGAACTGAATTTTTGTAACCACATCCACATGTATAGGAGAAAATTTGTATTGATATTTGTCCACATTGTGAAAATTCTCTTTCATCTTGGGGATTCTGCCCAGAAACACAGAAAAAGTGTAAATACTCAAGCATATCTACCCTACAACCACAGTAGAAATCCTAATGTTAGGCTTGGATTTCTGTCACAGGTACTCCTGCAAATATACATTGGGGCACAAGTAACTTGTGCCTTTATTTGGTATAAATTGCACCTTTTTGGGGATTTTCTTGCTCTCTTTCCTTTTTTCCAGATGGATTTGCTTCCCTTGCCACTTTTATTTTCTGGCAAGGAAAGGGGTTGTGACCAAAATCAAATTTCTTTTTTCGCTGTATTTATAACTGTTGCCAATTTAAAAAGGCATAAAAAGGCTCAAATGCTCTCCAGTACATGAGCAGCGTAAAAAAGCCCATCATGTCACACAGCATTGGAAATACAATTTAATGTGGCACATTTTGTACAAAATTTATTGTGCAACTGTCCTTTTAAGAAAAACATGCACAAAATGCACATGGCCAAAAAAGGCACACCTACAATAACACAATAACATGCACTGAACATTTACGAAGGAACTGTGCCTATAGATCCATTACAGAGGGATATATGAGGCTGGATGCTAGTGAAAAGACTAAAACAATAATATGAATATATTACAGAATTTATTATTTTTGCTGAAACAGACAAATTAGCTTAACATGTATAAATGTGGAGCTTCTCTTTGGAAAGGACCGATATGCAAAGAGTATGATGTAAAGTATGTATTTCGTATGGATATAGAAATCCCCTGCACCAGTTGAACATAACTTTAAAAATATGCAGGTAACCATATATAGGAGTCAGAATATGGTTCAAAAGCTGTTTTATGGAAGTGCACATCCTGTGCTTTTGTATTTTTGTATGAAATAAAGTACTGTTTTTAAAGTTTACCTTGGGATGCTGGAGAGGATTACTATTCAGGGACTGTCCATAGTACCCTGTATGAAAGACTGACTCATAAAAGCCTATTCCCGACAATGTCTCTGTTACGAAACCTGTTAGGTTTTGTCTGCTGCGAACGACCCAGAAAAATGAACAGAACATGGCCTAGCTTCCACCATATATTGTTCTACTGCAGTTTCAAAAGTCAGTTGCTTCATTCAGACCAAGTTAATGAAGTTATCCAGCAGATTAGTTGATAGTCCACAGAAATACTTGTCAAAATAAGTTTGAGGGATGTCTTGACTCCACGTTGGGAGATTTGGACCAAACATTCAGAGGGATATGGAGAAATACAATGTTCAGAAACACTTGTTCATGTCTGGTACATCACTTGATGGAAAAAAAAAATCCAAAAGTGCACTCTCCCACCTAAGCACTCACATAGACACCTCTCCCACCGCATACATACATACATCGTTATCACCCGCACTGGGCACCTCTACACCACATGAAAGTTGCACTTCCCGGAAGTTGGGCACCAGCTCTCCCAACTTAAGCTGCAGTCTCCACCCTTCCAGAGACCCATATTTCACTCAGGTGGTGCATCCATGACAACGGATGCATCCCTTATGGGGTGGGGAGCTCATCTAGAAGACACCCAAGTTCGGGCAACTTGGAACGCTTAGGATAGGAAAATGTCATGCAATCTCAGAGAGCTCAGAGCTGTGTACAGTTAGCTCTCCTCCACTTCTCCTCTTAGAGGGAAGGCGGTCAGAGTGAGATCAGACAACATGACAACAGTCCTGTGCATCAACAAGCAGGGTGGCACTCAGGCTCAACCCCTCCACAGAGAAGTAGGGATGATCTTGACTTGGGTAAAGAAGAATGTCTCGCATCAAAAGGTCTCTAAATGTAATTTCAGACCATCTAAGTAGGGATCTGTCTCTTCCAAGAGAATGGCCAGCACTTCCAGAGGAGATATTTTACAGTTTTTACAGAACAGCCTAGATAAAGGCTTAATCCACCGTTCAGAAGTAGATTTCAAATTTCTTTCAATCAAGCTCACTTTTTTGTCTGTGACATCTATCAAGAGAGTGAGCAAACTTAAAGCTTTTCTTGCAATGGAACACTATATCCCTATATAATTTTTTTCCGGATAGGGTACAATTAAGATATCTTCCAGAATTCCTTCCTAAAGTTCCTTCCTCAGTTAATATAAATGAAGTGGTTTCTCTCTCATTTTTCTTCCCAATCCATCTTCTGAGGATGAGATTAGACTTCACTACCTTTAGGCTAGGTTTATACTTTCCCTGGGCTCTCCATTGCTAAAGAACCCGTCTGCTAAAACAGCAGTTACCCATGGACTCCATAGTCTATAATGGAGCCTGCCAGTTGTCCGTCGGGTTACCGCAAATTTTCGGCAGCGGACTCTCAAGTTTGAGAATATACCTGAACAGGCCTAAGGAATTCAGGAAATTTGATAACTTGTTGGTTACCTATATGTTAACATATGTTCTTTGACCATCTTGTTTGAGGGAAACATTTTACCTGTAAATTGAAGTATTAATGGGCACGTTTTAGTAAAAAAAGGATCAGTTTAAGAATTTTAGTAGCTATTATGATGGTACTGTATAACACATCCCTTTGGCCGCTGCATTTCTGCAGCAGCCAAAAACTCTGTGTTTCCGCAACATGGAGCCTTAGGCCCCACGTGGCAAAAAACGTTGCATTTTACAGTTCCTTCAAAGTGGGGACTTTAAGATCAATGACAGCTTGAAGTCTTTTGTGGTAGTTGTGGATGAGGCTCTTTACTTTCTCAGATGGTAAAACTGCCAATTCTTCTTGGCAAAAAGTCTCTAGTTCCTGTAAATTCCTGGGCTGTCTTGAATGTACTGCGTGCTTGAGATCTCCCCAGAGTGGCTCAATGATATTGAGGTCAGGAGACTGAGATGGCCACTCCAGAACCTTCACTTTCTTTTGCTGTAGCCAATGACAAGTTGACTTGGCCTTTGTGTTTTGGATTGTTGTCATGTTGGAATGCCCAAGTACGTCCCTTGCGTACTTGGCTGATGAGTGCAGATTTGCATCCAGTATTTGCTGATAACATGCTGCATTCATCTTTCCTTCAACTTTGACCAAGTTTCCTGTGTCTTTGAAGCTCACACATTCCCACATCATCAGTGATCCACCTCCGTGCTTTACAATAGGAATGGTGTTCCTTTCATCATAGACCTTGTTGACACCTCTCCAAATGTGACATTTATGGTTGTGGCCAAAAAGTTTGATTTTTGTCTCATCACTCCAAATTACCTTGTTCCAGAAGTGTTGAGGCTTGTCCCTGTGCTGTTTGGTTTATTGAAGGCGAGATTCTTTGTGGCACTTGCGCAGTAATGGCTTTCTTCTGGCAACTCGACCATTTTTCTTCAAGTGCCTCCTTATTGTGCACCTTGAAACAGCCACACCAATGTTATGTGTGGGTTTTTCTTTGCATCCCGAACAATTTTCCGGGCAGTTGTGGCCGAAATTTTGGTTGGTCTACCTGACCGTGGTTTGGTTTCTGGGCATGTTATCAGGCCAAAATCACCAGCATATGTGAACTTTTGAACAGAGTCATTTTGATGTTTTTGGTTGTCATTATGATATAAAAAAAGAAAACACAGAAGTTTGACAATAAATGGCTTCAACCAACCACTAACCACGAGTGGAGAAAAGGTTGTTCTTATGTTGTTCATATTCTCTGAAAAGAGCCCAAAAAAAACAAAAAATCTGCTGGGGTATGTAAACCTTTTAGCACAACTGTGTGTGTGTGTGTACACACACATATATATATATATATATATATATATATATATATATATATAACATATATACAGTGGGGAAAAAAAAAGTATTTAGTCAGCCACCAATTGTGCAAGTTCTCCCACTTAAAAAGATGAGAGAGGCCTGTAATTGACATCATAAGTAGACCTCAACTATGAGAGACAAAATGAGAAAACAAATCTAGAAAATCACATTGTCTGATTTTTTAATAATTTATTTGTAAATTATGGTGGAAAATAAGTATTTGGTCACCTACAAACAAGCAAGATTTCTGGCTCTCACAGACCTGTAACTTCTTCTTTAAGAGGCTCCTCTGTCCTCCACTCATTACCTGTAGTAATGGCATCTGTTTGAAATTGTTATCAGTATAAAAGACACCTGTTCACAACCGCAAACAGTCACACGTCAAACTCCACTATGGTGAAGACCAAAGAGCTGTGGAAGGACACCAGAAACACAATTGTAGACCTGCACCAGGCTGGGAAGACTGAATCTGCGATAGGTAAGCAGCTTGGTGTGAAGAAATCAACTGTGGGAGCAATAATTAGAAAATTGAAGACATACAAGACCACTGATAATCTCCCTCTATCAGGGGCTCCACGGAAGATCTCACCTCGTGGGGTCAAATTGATTGCAAGAACAGTGAGCAAAAATCCCAGAACCACACGGGGGGGCCTAGTGAATGACCTGCAGAAATCTGGGACTAACGTAACAAAAGCTACCATCAGTAAGACACTACGCCGCCAGGGACTCAGATCCTGCAGTGCCAGACGTGTCCCCCTGCTTAATCCAGTACATATCCGGGCCCGTCTGAAGTTTGCTAGAGAGCATTTGGATGTTCCAGAAGAGTATTGGGAGAATGTCATATGGTCAGATGAAACCAAAGTAGAACTGTTTGTTAGAAACACAATTTGTTGTGTTTGGAGGAGAGTGAATGCTGAGTTACATCCAAAGAACACCATACCTACTGTGAAGCATGGGGGTGGCAACATCATGCTTTGGGGCTGTTTCTCTGCAAAGGGACCAGGACGACTGATCCGTGTACATGAAAGATTGAATGGGGCCATGTATCATGAGATTTTGAGTACAAACCTCCTTCCATCAGCAAGGGCATTGAAGATGAAACGTGGCTGGGTCTTTCAGCATGACAATGATCCCATCACACCGCCAGGGCAACAAAGGAGTGGCTTTGTAAAAAGCATTTCAAAGGTCCTGGAGTGGCCTAGCCAGTCTCCAGATCTCAACCCCATAGAAAACCTTTGGAGGGAGTTGAAAATCCATGTTGCCCAGCGACAGCCCCAAAACATCACTGCTCTAGAGGAGATCTGCATGGAGGAATGAGCCAACATACCAGCAACAGTGTGTGCCAACCTTGTGAAGACTTACAGAAAACGTTTGACCTCTGTCATTGCCAACAAAGGATATATAACAAAGTATTGAGATGAACTTTTGTTATTGACCAAATACTTATTTTCCACCATAGTTTGCAAATAAATTCTTTAAAAATCAGACAATGTGATTTTCTGGATTTGTTTTCTCATTTTGTCTCTCATAGTTGAGGTCAACCTATGATGTCAATTACAGGCCCCTCTCATCTTTTTAAGTGGGAGAACTTGCACATTTGGTGGCTGACTATATATATATATATATATATATATATATATATATATACACACATTTTTTGATGGGTATAATTTATCTTACAATATTTTTTCTTTGCAAAGAGATAAGTTTACCATTATCTTTACACAGGAAGCATCAGTGTTTCACTATGATCTAATCATCTTTCTTTTTTTTGACAGACACCAGGCATCCCTGCCACACCCGGAGCAGATGATTCCTCAAGAATCTCCATTACTTTTTTCCGATTGTTTCGTGTCCTGCGTTTAGTCAAGCTCTTGAGTCGTGGTGAAGGAGTAAGAACTCTGCTCTGGACGTTCATCAAATCCTTTCAGGTAAAAGTACCTGTATGGTAATAATTCCTAAAGACAATCTAAAATAAACAAAGCACAAATCAGAATAAGACGTTAAGCAGACATTTATAATGCATCTGGATTTCAGTTTCCATATTCTGCCCACAACTTCCTCCAGTGGATCCCTTAAACTGAAACCCCACATTACAAAAATGCTGCATGTTAAAGTACCTGACTAATCCTATCCACACATTGCATTAAAAAAATCCACAGCAGAAAAGCTACGTTTTCAAAAACGCCTGTGTTTTTCAAAATCTCAGCATAACAGTTATATCTGCAGAAACGTTGGCATTTTCCATATAGGTATAATAGGGGCAGAAAGTCCACAAAGGAATACTCAGAAAAAATGCAATGAAAAATGCTGCAGAAAAAAATGCACTGCGTATCCACCACATTTTTTTTGCTGCGCTTCGCTATGTGGAGCCTTAGCCTTTTACAGATTTAGATATTTTTGTTGTACTGTAAACAGTGACATACATAGAAGAGAGAGAAACCCATATAAAAGATCAACATAAGCTCCTCTTGTGCAGAGTTGTAAACCGGGACAGAAGGGCCTGGTGTTTGTTTCTACTTGCAGGTCCGTTTCATGACCTTTACACCAGTTGCTTACTACCTTGCATGCCAATAATACAATTGCTCTGGAAAGGTTGGTCCTGAACATGTTTCTGCTACTCAGTAGAAAATGGGAAGGAAGTACCCTTAGCTAAGATTATTCCACAGACTCCATAGAAGCTCTGCCACTATGGTGAAAATGCCCTTGACTGTAAATACCACACATACAGTGGGGAAAAAAAAGTATTTAGTCAGCCACCAATTGTGCAAGTTCTCCCACTTAAAAAGATGAGAGGGGCCTGTAATTGACATCATAGGTTGACCTCAACTATGAGAGACAAAATGAAAAAACATATCTAGAAAATCACATTGTCTGATTTTTTAAGAATTTATTTGCAAATTATGGTGGAAAATAAGTATTTGGTCACCTACAAACAAGCAAGATTTCTGGCTCTCACAGACCTGTAACTTCTTCTTTAAGAGTCTCCTCTTTCCTCCACTCATTACCTGTAGTAATGGCACCTGTTTGACATTGTTATCAGTATAAAAGACACCTGTCCACAACCTCAAACAGTCACATTCCAAACTCCACTATGGTGAAGACCAAAGAGCTGTGGAAGGACATCAGAAACAAAATTGCAGACCTGCACCAGGCTGGGAAGACTGAATCTGCAATAGGCAAGTAACTTGGTGTGAAGAAATCAACTGTGGGAGCAATAATTAGAAAATGGAAGACATACAAGACCACGGATAATCTCCCTCGTTCAGGGGCTCCAACGCAAGATCTCGCCCCGTGGGGTCAAAATGATCACAAGAACAAAAATCCCAGAGTAAAAATCCCAGAACCACATGGGGGTACCTAGTGAATGACCAGCAGAAAGATGGGACTAACGTAACAAAGGCTACTGTCAATAACACACTACGCCGCCAGGGACTCAGATCCTGCAGTGCCAGATGTTTCTCCCTGCTTAAGCCAGTACATATCCGGGCCCGTCTGAAGTTTGCTAGAGAGCATTTGGATGTTCCAGAAGAGTATTGGGAGAATGTCATATGGTCAGATGAAACTAAAGTAGAACTGTTTGGTAGAAACACAACTCGTCGTGTTTGGAGGAGAGTGAATGCTGAGTTGCATCCAAAGAACACCATACCTACTGTGAAGCATGGGGGTGGCAACATCATGCTTTGGGGCTGTTTCTCTGCAAAGGGACCAGGACGACTGATCCGTGTACATGAAAGAATGAATGGGGCCATGTATCGTGAGATTTTGAGTGAAAACCTCCTTCCATCAGCAAGGGCTGGGTCTCTCAGCATAACAATGATCCCAAGCACACCTCCAGGGCAACAAAGGGGTGGCTTCGTAAGAAGCATTTCAAGGCCTAGCCAGTCTCCAGATCTCAACCCCTTAGAAAACCTTTGAAGGGAGTTGAAAGTCCATGTTGCCCAGCGACAGACCCAAAACATCACTGCTCTAAAGGAGATCTGCATGGAGGAATGGGCCAACATACCAGCAACAGTGTGTGCCAACCTTGTGAAGACTTACAGAAAACGTTTGACTTCTGTCATTGCCAACAAAGGATATATAACAAAGTATTGAGATGAACTTTTGTTATTGACCAAATACTTATGTGAGAGTGTGAACCTAGAGGGTGCTGGTGAGCAAACCAAAAATAGGATTGAAAAGGCCCTCAACCACACCCATAGGTGGGGCATCACTACAGAGGGAGTGCAGACGGCAGGACACTACTGCTGGAGACCTGCAGGGAGCAGGTAGATGGTGGAACCAGTTGGAGACAGACAAGGCGGTCTGTCCCAAGAGGACTGGATTCCACGACGGACTTAGTTAAGCTCTAGTGTGAACCAGACCACTAAGAAGAATCCTCAGTAAACCTTGCCCTCTGTAGTGAGACAGGGTTCAAGTAGTGAGGTATTGACCTGTGTGGTGGTTAAGCTGTTTTTTTGTTTTGTTCCTGTTTTCACTCACAAGCTGAGTAAAGCCATTTATTTTGGATTACTACTACCTGATATGCTGCTTATTTGGCACCCAGTACCACCAACACCTCTGTGAAGTCCAGGAAGCTGCCACCTTTGAGGCTAAATTACCCCCAATTGTCACATATGGTTCTTCGGATGCGGGCAAAAAGAGATCCACGCAAGTCCTGGAGGACAAGTGTTTGGTAACTGCAGTATCGCTGAATGTGCATTGTGGCCTACAGCTGGAAAAAGAAGTCGGTGATTTCAAGTGAGAAACCCAGGAGGGGTGAGTGGAACTGCAAAATAGCAAATTGTGTGCAAAACTGGTGAAAGTAAAACTCTGGAAGAGGAATCCAGGGAATGGACTTTGTGTATACTGTGGCACAGAAGTCTGTAAAGTGCTTGCTGATGGCAAGAAAGTAAGCAATGTGCGTAGAAGCTGGATATTGCAAACAGTCTATGTGAAATGCTATGGTGCCATGTTTGTGTTTTCTGTGGAAGACAGAAGAAAATTCAGGTTGTTGTAGTGCCACATAAGTTAATTGTTTGGTGAATACATGTGACTGCAGAAGATAGTAAAAAGTTGCTGCTGGTTGAACCCAAGGTTTCTGTGGAATATTGTGTAATCTTGTTATTAAACCATGTGTAAGAAAAAGAAAATTTCAGTTTGTAAGAAAGCAGAAAAGCTGTGCACAGGTGTATTACTGCAGCAGTCTCAAGGCAGAGAGACACAAAACCCAGAAGAGAGCATGTGGAGTGCAAGTAAAGATAATGGTTTGCATGAGAGTGACCTAGTTTTTCTGAAGCACCTCTGTTCTATGAATGAATTTGTCCCTGCTACCTGTATGTCTCATCCTGGAGTGCATAAAAGCGCCAAAGAAGAAAATATTACGGTGCAGCAGCTTCAAGATGAGATTAAAACCATCAGGTTCATTTATGAGGATGAAATATCTGATTGGAAATGGCAATTTGAGGTATCAGAAAAAGAGAACCTTAAGTTAAAGAAAGAGCTTGACTCTATAAAAAGTTCATATCCAAGTCATTGTGAAAATGTAGTGCTGGGTTTGCCTGGAATAGACTGTGTCACTAAGAAGGAGTTTGCAGAAATGAAACGTGCTCTATCTAATAAAGTTCTACAGAGTGTGGAACAAAAGCAAGTGCTTGAGAAGCAATTGCAGGATTTAAAGGAGCAGCATGTCCAAGACTCCAGTGCCAAAGAGTGTGCCATTGAAAAATTATGAGATGTCCTTGAAACTGCTAAACATGAGAGAAGTGAATTTTTGCAGTGTCAGTCAGAATGATAGGATGACCAAGTGAGGAAGTGTGAAAAACTTTTGGCTGCATTAACTGATAAAGAAAATGAAGCTGCAGAGCTGAGGAAGGAGGTGTCTGAGCGAGAGAGTGATTTAGAATCTGTGGTGCAGATGTTGCAGTCAGAGCAAAACTTGCATGAACTAAAGCAGGTTCAACTAAACAAAGAAGTGAAGGAATGTCAGAGCAGAGCTGGAGTTCTGGAAC
The DNA here is from genome assembly GCA_947044405.1 of Leptodactylus fallax. Taxonomy (NCBI): domain Eukaryota; kingdom Metazoa; phylum Chordata; class Amphibia; order Anura; family Leptodactylidae; genus Leptodactylus; species Leptodactylus fallax. The sequence continues at coordinate 7,521,538 of CAMRHE010000007.1, read as the reverse complement.
AAAGAGAAATGGAACTCCACGCTAGAATATGTAGCCTGGAGAGGGCGCTGTCAGGATCTTGTGAAGATAATGAGAAATTGTCTGTTTTGGTGCAAAATAAAGACAAAGAATTGATGGAGATGTCATCTGTCCATGCTCAGAATTTACAAACCTTACACGAGAGTCACAAAGAAGTTGAGAAAAACCTGGAATCTGTGCAGATATTGTATGAGGACAAAGCCAATGCCTATGACAAGCTGGAAAAGGCCAAGAGAGAATTGGACCTCCAGATAGAAGACATGAGGATTCAGTTTGAGGAAAACATGTGTAAATTATCTGCTCAGATTGTAGATCTAAAAATTCTCACTGCTCAACTAAAACTGCAAGTGGACAAACAGGAGGAAGATCTGCAAGTTGCAATCGTAAAAACTGAGATGGAGGCTGTGCAGAAAAATGTGGCAATGAAGAAAGTTCTGGAGCTGGAATCAGAGGTTTGTGCGCTACAGAAGGCGTTAGAATTGGAGAAAGCTGCCAGCATAGAGGCAGAGAAAGGAGAGCCATTAAGTCAGACAGACATGAGTGACCTATCCAGTGATGGTGATGGCAAAGATCAAAAGGATAAGAAACGTGGTGTGAAAAGACCACGTGAAGATCATAGCCGTGGCTACTTCGAGTATATTGAAGAAAATAAATACAGCAGGTCTAAGTCCCCACAGCCACCAGTGGAAGAGGAGGATGAAAAACTGGATGAAACTAATGTTCTTCTTGACACTTATAATTGTGATCTTCACTTCAAAATTTCACAGGATCGTCTGAGCGCCACTTCTCTCTCCATGGAGAGTTTTGCCTTCCTGTGGGCAGGTGGAAGAGCCTCATATGGTGTCTCGAATGGCAAAGTTTGCTTTGAGATGAAGGTTACAGAAAAGGTACCCGTGAAACATTTATACTCTAAAGACATTGATGTGCATGAAGTACGTGTTGGTTGGTCTCTGAGCTCCTGCACAATTGATGGCTGACTAAATACTTTTTCCCCCACTGTATAGAATTAAAGACATTGCTTCACTGTTGTTCCAAAATAGTACTATTTTGCATGTGGTCACATGAACAAAAAAAGTTGTACATCCTGCTTTTGGTTATTCCCTAATAGTAACTTGTTAACATTTTTTTGTACTATTGCAAATTAAATTATTCTAATCATTATGATACTGATTGCTGTACTTTATTATATTTATTTGTATATTATATGTTTATTTCACATTGGTTTCCTTGTTTCTCTTCAGGCACTACCATATGTTGCTCTACTTATTGTAATGCTGTTTTTTATCTATGCTGTCATTGGAATGCAAGTAAGTATGGATATTGTCATCACACTGTCATTTTTAAAGGTGGAATTTAACACACAAACAAAAAAAGACTGTTGATTAGTGTCTAAAACAGACCATAATCATGGAATTTGCATATTCAAACTGTTTCCACCAGTATCTTTTCACAGGCTGTCTTAAACCTGTTTGGATTTGAGTTTTCAATTACTAGAAACTATTCCAAAAAAAAAAAAAAAAAAAAAAAAAAGAATTGAACCACTCCAGTAGTTCAGTATGCTTCAAACAGACTTTAAGTAAATTACATAGAATTTATATGGTATCATTGGTGTTAAAAACCTTTAAAAGGTTGTTGCTGCAGTAAAATGGCATGGTTATAGTGACCATGGTCTTATTTGGAATGTGCATCTGTGTGTGAAGTTATGCTTTCTAACTTCAAACCATATATTTCAAATTTAAACAATTCAGAATCAGTTTGATATGCTAAAGTTTTGGAACTTTATAAAAGTCTAAATAAACATCACAGATGTAATAATCAAATGTATATCTATGACATATGTCAGAAGATTATCATTTCAAGTATATTTTGACTAGGCTTATTGTTATTTTCGCATTATGCCTAGATACTACTTTCTCATCTTAAATGTGAAGCCTTTTATGGTTTTTTCCCAGCAACTACTTGTTAGAGTTTAAAAAAGTGAGTCGTGAGTGTGAGTCATGTAATAAACTGTTGCAATTTATTGAGTATATTTAACCAAAACTGGAAAACAGTAATGTATTGGTGCAACCTGTGTTACATGGTATGGATAGTATACTGTGTGGTGAAAAAAAGAAAAGCTACTAGATTTGATAGAAGAGAGAACCTGAAAAAGATTTGTCACCAATAGTTTCATTTTTTTTTTACAATGGTGAGTTGAGAAATTACACTATGTTGTATGGCAATTTGGTGGGGAGGGAGGGGGGTTAGGGAAGTAATATTTTTTTTTTTTTTGCTTCTTGGGGTGAAGGTTTGGATGTTAAACATATTAAATACTTATTTTTAGGCAGGCAAGAACAATAGAGAATATAATGGCACCTAGTAGGCTCTGTTCACTTAGAAATAAGAATTCAAATTTATCCACATACTGTATTATATATTAAAAGGTAGTCTTTTGTGTGAGCTAACACATTGCAAATGCTGCTGCACAATTGGTCACTGCAGAAGTTTTTGAAGTCACACTACATTGGATACTTTTAATAATTCTAGTATTTTCAATTGTGGGTCCGATTATGTTATATATTTGTTAGAATGTGATTGTGGTCTCCAATATATTATTAGGACTGTACTCCCATTTCGTAAATTCGATAAAGCCTAGTGTCTCTAACATGCTATGTTGGCACATAACTGTGATTTCTGAGCATTTAGCGCTATTGAACATATCCCTGAAACTACCCCCAATAGATTTGAGAGCCTACAATGGCAGGGGGTGTATTGGAGTAGTGTGTGAAATTATGTCCAATTTGTCTTTTTTTCTAACTTTTCGTCGTTTCAATACACGCAAAGGAAATAAACATGCATATAACAAAATATGTGCAATTGCAATAATTTTAAGGGATAAATACTTTATTTTCTGGAAAAATTTCAGGGGTGCCTACACTTACTGCCATGTCTGTATATATATTTCTTAATGTTAAATAAATGTATAATACTTAATTACTGTTTAATTACTTTACATATATCTTACATTTTATTTAGTGTCATTATGTTGAAGTGTGCTTGCACCACCCTTTCAAATCCTTTTGGACAGACATAGACTTCTGAACCATTACTGCGCCAGAGATCCCCACACTACCCAGCTACCGTGTGTGCATGCAGTTGTTAGATACTCTTTAAAGATAGCAGATGTTCTGCTTCACTGTGTATTACACAGTGGAGACCAGGAGCTAATGCCTGCATTCAGAGTTCACTCTGATCACAGACATTGCTTTCTTAGAGGCCCCCCAAAGTTAGATTTTGCCCCCCATGGCCAATTCTGAAACAGCCTAGTACCTATTCCATTGCAGATTGGCTAGATTGTAAGATCGTGGGAGTCATCCTGTTCCTATGGCAGCAGGGAGCCTAATGAAGGCTTCCAGGCCTGTCAGGAATATTGCTATTGAGGCTGGTCTACAGTGGCATACAAAAGTTTGGACAACCCTGGTCAAAATGACTGTTATTGTGAAGCAAGATGAAGATAAAATGATCTTCAAAAGGCATGACATTAAAGATAACACATTCCCAATGTATTTTTGTAAAAAAAAAAAATATTTTCATATTTTACATTTTCAAAATAACAAAAAAATGAAAATGGCCCGATGCAAAAGTTTTGGCACCCTGCATGGTTAGTACCTAGTAGCTCCCCCTTTGGCAAGTATCACAGCTTGTAAACGCTTTTTGTAGCCAGTCAAGAGTCTTTCAATTCTTGTTTGAGGGATTTTCATCCATTTTTCCTTGGAAAAGTCTTCCAGTTCTCTTGAGATTCCTGGATCGTCTTGCATGCACTGCTCGTTTGAGGTCTAGCCACAAATTTTCAATGATGTTCAGATCAGAGGACAGTGAGGGCCATTGTAAAACCTTCAGCTTTGGCTTCTTTAGGTAGTCTATGGTGGATTTTGACGTGTGTTTAGGATCATTATCCATTTGTAGAAGCCATCCTCTTTTCAATTTCAAATTTTTTACAGACGGTGTTATGTTTGCTTCAAGAATTTGCTGAAATTTCATTGAATCCATTCTTCCCTCTACCCGTGAAATGTTCCACGTGCCATTGGCTGCAATACAACCCCAAAGCATGATGCATGGGGGTGCAAGCTTAATGGTTGGAGAGATGTTCTTTTCCTGAAATTCTGTGACCTTTTTTCTCCAAACATACCTTTGATCATTGTGGCCAAAGAGTTCTATTTTAACCTCATTGGTCCACAGGACTTGTTTCCAAAATGCATCAGGCTTGTTTATATGTTCTTTTGCAAACGTCTGATGCTGATATCGCTTAAGGTATTGCTTAACAGTAGAACCATGTACCACAACTCCAGAGTCTGCTAAATCTTCCTGAAGGTCTTTTGAAGTCATGCTGGGGTTCTGATTTGCCACTCTGATTTGCCACACTATGAGCAGCTGTCTCTGAAATTTTTCTTGGTCTTTCAGACCTTATCTTGACCTCCACTATTCCTGTTAACTGCCAATTCTTAATTACATTTCGAACTGAGGAAAGAGCAACTTGAAAACGCTTTGCTATATAGCCTTCTCCTGCTTTGTGGGCCTCCACATTTTAATTTTCCGAGTGCTAGGCAGCTGCTTAGAATAATAAAAGTCCTTTAATAGTCCCACAATGGGGAAATTCAGTGTGTTACAGCAGCAAAGATAAGCAGATACAAATACAAATACAACATGTACAGGAATGTTCCAAGGTGAGAGGCATTACATTAATAGCAGACAGACAGATAGGACGTAGCAGAGGAGGGGGGGGGGGATTTAACAGGCAGAGAGATATTTCAGTTCTCTGTGTGTAATGATCTCCGCTTAGGTCGGTGTTGGTTGTACAGCCTAACCGCGGTGGGGAGGAAAGACTTCCGATAGCGCTCCTTCTCACACCTAGGGTGGAGCAGTCGGTCACTGACAGTACTGCTCAGCGCGATCACAATCTCATGCATGGGATGGGACTTCTTCTTCTGCATGGAGCTCACCACGGACAGTATCCTTCTGTCACCCACCACCTGCACTGGGTCCAGTGGGCTCCCCAGGACAGAGCTGGCCTTTCTAATCAGCTTGTCAAGTTTATTTCTGTCCCTGGTTGATATACTGCTCCCAAAGCAGGCCACTCCAAAGAAGATGGCTGATGCCACTACCGAGTTGAAGAAAGTTCTAAGAAGTGCCCCCCGGATTCCAAAGGCTCTCAGTTTCCTAAGCAGGTAGAGCCTGCTGTGGCCCTTCCTGTACAGGGCCTCCATATGATCTGCCCAGTCCAGCTTATTATTAAGGAGCAAACCCAGGTACTTATAGGTGTTCACAATCTCGATGCCCGTCCCCAGGATGTCCACTGGTTTAGGAGGGCTTCTGCCTTTGCGGAAGTCCACCACCATCTCCTTGGTCTTCCCCGCGTTAATCTTCAGGTGGTTCCGGTGGCACCAGTCCACAAAATCCTGGTTCAGTTCTCTGTACTCCCTGTCATCATCATCTGTGATGAGACCCACTATTGCAGAGTCATCAGAATACTTCTGTAGGTAGCAGCTGGATGAGTTGCACCTAAAATCTGCAGTGTACAGTGTGAAGAGGAAAGGGGTGAGAACCGTACCCTGAGGTGCCCCCGTATTACAGATCACGGTACCTGACACACAGTCTCGGGCTCTCACGTATTGAGGTCGATTTGTGAGGTAGTCTAGGATCCAGTTGGAGAGGTGGTGGTCCACTCCAGCAAGGCCCAGCTTGTCCCTCAATAACCTGGGCTGTATGGTGTTAAAAGCACTGGAGAAGTCAAAGAACATTATTCTCACTGTGTTCCCTGGTTTCTCCAGGTGAGACAGAGCCCTGTGCAGAAGATGGATGATGGCATCATCTACACCAATGCCCGGCCGATAAGCAAACTGGAGGGGGTCCATAGCGGGGCTCACTAGAGGGCGGAGATGTGTGAGAACCAATCTCTCCAAGATCTTCATCAGGTGGGATGTCAGTGCTACAGGTCTGTAGTCGTTGAGGTCCATAGGGTGGGGTTTCTTTGGAACTGGTACCACACAAGAAGATTTCCATAATTCAGGGACTATTTCCTGCCTCAGGCTCATATTATACATATATGTAATTATACCACACAGCTGGTCCCCGCAAGTCTTAATTAGCCTTGCACTGATGTCATCTGGCCCTGCGGCTTTCCTCGCCTTGATCTTTTTCATCTCCTTCCTCACCTGGGCCCGTGTGAAGGTCAGACTGTGGTCAGATAAAGACGGATTTCTGGATTTACTGGTCTGTTGGGAAGTGGCCGCATGGGGAGAAGTCATTGTGGTGGGGGAAGCTGAAGGACATACTGGGGTGGGAGGAGCTGGTGTGTGATCAAATAGAAGAACCCATGGCTGCTTTTTTTGGAACAAGGTTAGAGGAGGCTGGGTATTTATAAAGCTGTAAATTTTCCATCACTTGGCCTTTCCTAATGATGATAGTGAACAAGCCATAACCCGAACTGGCTAATTAAGGTCTGAGACCTTGGTCAAAGATATCTGAGCGCACAAATCTACAAGGGTTCCCAAACTTTTGCAAGGTACTCCTTTCCCTTTTTCACTCTAAAATTGTACTCATACATAATAATACACCGATACTGCTTAAAATTATAGACAAGTGTGTTTAATTTTTAACTTTAGCCCTTTTAAAGATCATTTAATCTTCAGAGGTGTCCAAACTTTTGCATGCCACTGTATGTAGCGAAAGTCCGATAGACTGCAATACAGTTTTATTCAATCAAAAGATTGCAGGTTCAATTCTCCAATTCCCTTAAAAAGTACATCTGGCCCCGCAACCAAAGACGTATGCATTTTACATATTACATACATATTAAAAAGTTACACGTGTCAAAATATGTAAACTCCAAGAAATAATTTTAAAAGGGTTCAAACGTAAAAAAAATTATATAAATGTGGTATACCCCAAATCATACCAACCCATAGAATACAGGAGACATGTCCATTTGGCTTTACAGTAAACGCCATTAAAACAAAGCTCGTAAGAAAGCACAAATGCAGTTTTTTCTCCAATTTCACCCCATTCTGAATTTTTTCCAGCTTCAGAGTACATCATACAGAATATTAGTTGGTATCATTATGAAGTACAATTTGTTCCATTGAAGTTATGGGGTATTGCTTATGAGGAACATAGGATATCCTTTTTCAAAGACATATCAATAGTGACTCTGGTTAAGCACCGTCAATTGAAAGCCCTCACTGACCGTTTGAGAACTCTGAAGACGCCCTATAAATGGCTCTTTCCGTTTGGGATCTCCTACAATTTTCAAGGTCGTCAATACACCATCCACCATCCTGATGACCTCCTTGCTGCTTGTCCTCCTTTGGAGCTGGACCTTTCAACCATTCCATCTTGGGTTATGCTCACAGATATTGCTTCTCTTCCGGAAGTATATTTTTTTATACTGTCAGTTTTGCTGTTTGGTCTTACCATGTTTATTGTTTTCTTAACTAAATCAATTGTTTCTCTCCTACAATCCATATACTTCTATCAGTTGTTATGCACCATTTTCAACCCACCACTGCACTACTTACGCACTGTAGTTCAGTGCAATATAATACCCTTTCCACTTCTTCTATATTGTATTTGATTACTCACATTTATGTCTTATATTCAGATAGCATCATGGAATGTCAAGAGTCTCAACTAACCTAGCAAGTGCTCCCAGGTACTCGGGTTACACGCTCTCAAAAAGATGGGTTCCTTGATTTAGTTGCAAGAAATGCATTTTCAGGAAGGTAGAGTCCCCAATCTGCCTTGGTCTTCTTGCTCCACCTGGTTTCACTCTTGCAATGACGGAAGTAAGAAAAATTGAGTCAGCATAGCGTTTAAGTCTGACATCCCTTTTTACCCTCTCCTCTCGTTTAAGCGATGAATTGGGCAGATTTCTATTCCTTAAAGGCAAGATAGCTAACACCTTAGTCACAATTGGCAACATCTGTGCTCCCGATTTGGGCCAAATTCCATGGCTATTGCATGATCTGGACACGTTGTCTATGTTTGCTGAAGGCACATCCACCCACATCTCAGCAGACTCTCTAAACGCCTCCCTTCTGTACACCTCATAGATACATTGAGGTCCTTCCACCCCCATCTCCCCTACTCTTTGTTTTAACAATAGAAACCGTGATCCAATGCATGAGATAAGAACCCTTCCTGGAGTGCGTCAGATGAGGCGGCACCTACCACCAAGTCACCGTGTTTGCGGACGACGCATCGCATTGATTTTTAATTATTTTGATTAATGCGCCTACAGTGGCTTGCAAAAGTATTCATATCCCTTGAACTTTTTCACATTTTGTCATCTTACAACAGCAAACTTAAATGTATTTTATTGAAATTTTAAGTAATAGAACAACACAAAGTTGCACATAATTGTGAAGTGGAATGAAAATGATACATGGTTTTCAAAATTTTAAACAGATAAAAATCTGAAAAGGGTGACGTGCAAAAATATTCAGCCCCCCATATAATATAATACTTTGTAGAGCCACCTTTTGCTGCAATTAAAGCTGCAAGTCTTGTAGCATATATCTCTAACAGCTTTGCACATCTAGAGACTGATATTTTTGCCTATTCTTTGCAAAATAGCTCAAGCTCAGCCAGATTGGATGGACAGCGTCTGTGAACAGCAATTTTCATGTCTTGCCACAGATGCTCAATGGGATTTAGGTCTGGACTTTGACTGGGCTATTCTAACACATAAATATTCTTTGATCTAAACCATTCCACTGTAGCTCTGGCTGTATGTTTAGGGTCATTGTCTTGCTGGAAGGTCAACTTCCTTCCCAGTCTCAAGTCTTTTGCAGCCTCCAATAGGTTTTCTTCAAGGATTGCCATGTATTTAGCTCCATCCATCCATCTATCAACTCTGACCAGCTTCCCTGTCCCTGCTGAAGAAAAGCATCCCCATAGCATAATGCTGCTACCACCATGTTTCACAGTGGGGATAGTGTGTTCAGGGTGATGAGCAATGTTACTTTTCCACCACACATAGCGCTTTGCATTTAGGCCAAAAAGTTCTCATCTGACCAGAGCACCTTCTTCCACATGTGTGCTTTGTCCCCTATATGGCTTTTGGCAAACTGCAAACGGCACTTCTTATGTCGTTCTCTCAAAAATGGTTTTCTTCTTGCCACTCTTCCATAAAGGACAGATTTGTGGAGTGCTCGCCTTACAGTTGTCCTGTGGACAGATTCTCCCACCTGAGCTTTGGATTTCTGCAGCTCTTCCAGAGTGACCATGGGCCTATTGGCTACTTCTCTGACCTGTGCTCTCCTTGCTCAATCTGTTAGTTTAGGTGGACGGCCATGTTTTGTTAGGTTTACAGTTGTAGAATACTTTTTCCATTTTTTGATGATGGATTGAACAGTGCTCCTTGGGATGTTCAAAGTTTGGGATATGTTTTTATGACCTGCTTTAAACTTCTGCACAACTTTATCTCTGATCTGTCTGGTGAGTCCCTTGCTCTTCATGATGCTGTTTGTTCACCAGTGTTCTCTAACAAACCACTGAGGCCTTCACAGAACAGGTGTATATATACTGAGACTAAATTACACACAGCTGCACTTAATTTACTAATTAAGTGACTCCTGAAGGCAATTGATTTCACTGGATTTTATTTAGGGGTATCAGAGTACAGGGGGAGGAATACTTTTGCATGTCACACTTTTCAGATTTTTATTTGATTAAAATTTTGAAAACTATGTAATATAATAATAAATTTTATTTATATAGTGCCAACATATTCCACAGCACTGTACAATTTGTAGGGTTCAAGAACAGACAAAAAAAAATTATTGCAAAGAAATAGTCTATTCACACAAAGGGACTGAGGGCGCTACTCGCAAGAGCTTACAATCTATGAGGTAGAGGGGTGACACAAGAGTTAGCAGGGGCGGCATCGGAGGTAGCATTGCTTATACAATGGTCAGATACAATTTTGTAATAGAGGTTAATGTCATTTCACATATATAAAGCTGTATGAGCCATAACCAGTCGTGTCCTTTAACGTGCAGATGGTGCCTGGACGTATAAAGTTAGTCTGAGACGGCATCATATCCTGTGGGGTAATGTGGGAGCATGAACAGAAGAGGGTACGTTTTAGGGATTCTAACTATGGAAGGGTTTACATTAGGAGTTGTCTGAAAAGATATGTCTTTAGTTTGTGCTTGAAGATGTAGAAATTGGGGGTTAATCTGATAGTCCAATTTAGAGCATGCCAGAGAAGTGGTGCAACTGGGGAGAAGTCTTCTATACGAGCATGGGAGGTTCTGATAATAGAGGATGTTAGTCTTAGGTCTTTGAGTGAACGGAGAGCACGGGTTTGGCGATAGACAAAGATGAGGGAGGAAATATAGGGAGGTGCAGCATTATGGAGAGCCTTGTGGATGAGAGTGATAAGTTTATATTGTATTCTGTATTGAATAGGCAGTCAATGTAGTGACTGGCCCGACAGGAGGCATCACAGTAGCGTCTAGACTGATAGATGAGCCTGGCACCGCATTCAGAATAGATTGTAGAGGGGAGAGTTTAGTAAGGGGAAGACCGATTATTAAGGAGTTACAGTAGTCAAGGAGAGAGTGAATCAGGGCAACAATAAGTGTCTTAAATGTATCTCTGGTAAGGAAAGGGCGAATTCTGGAGATGTTTTTGAGGTGGAGATGACATGAGCGTGTGAGTGATTGGATATGGAGGGTGAAGGAAAGGTCTGAGTCAAACATAACCCCAAGGCAGCAGGCATGGTGCCTAGGAGTTATGGTAAGGCAGGAGACTGCCATGGAGATATCAGGGACAGATCTATTAGATGGTGGAAACAGCAGTAGTTCAGTCTCTAAGAGATTCAGTTTCAGATAGAGCAAAGATATGATATTTGAGACATCAGAGAGACAGTCACTGGTGTTCTGCATTAGTGCAGGGGTGATGTCACGGGATGACGTATATAGATAAAGATGGTACCGGAAGCCAAATCTAGTGATGGTTTGTCCAATGGTGGCTGCATAGAGGGAGAAGAGGAGGAGGCCTAGGACTGAGCCCTGAGGAACCCCAACGGCAAGGGGAAGAAACAGAGCCCGCAAATGATACACAGAAAGTGCGGTCTGAGAGATAAGAGGAGAACCAGGAGAGTGTGGTGTCTGTGAGGCCGACAGAGCGGAGCATAGTGAGGGAGGAGTTGATCGTCAACAGTGTCAAATGCTGCTGAGAGATCCAGAAGAATAAAAAGAAAGAAGTCACCTTTGGATGTAGTCGTCAGGAGATTATTGGAGACTTTTGTGAGGGCTGTTTCAGTAGAGTGCAGAGTGTGGAAGCCAGATTGTAAGGGGTCAAGAAGAGAGTTAGCAGAAAGATAGCGGATTAAACGAGAATAGACCAATAGGATGAGAGAGGATGGGAAGGTTCCAGAAGAGAGAGAGAGAGGTTAAATATTTTAGTAAGGTAAGTTGTGACAGTATCATTTTCGTTCCACTTCACAATTATGTGCTACTATGTGTTGGTCTATCACTTTAAATCTCAATAAAATACATTTAAGTTTGTGGTTGTAAGGTGAAAAATGTGAAAAAGTTCAAGGGGTATGAATACTTTTGTGTCATTGTAAATCTGAAGCCTTTTGCTTTTCTTGCCCTCCATCTCTAAAATTGCGACTAGATAGGATATCTCCTTTCCCACTTCGCTCAGATTCTATTAAATACCTCGGTCTTACTCTGACCCCCTCACTTGACCCCTGGTATGACTATAACTATGCATCACTCCTTTCACAAATAGAGAAGTTAATATCCTCCTGGCAAATTCAATACATACAGTGGATAGGTAGGTCCAACCTTCTAGAAATGGTAATTATACCTAAAATACTATACCTTTTCCAGAGTTTGCCGATCCCACTCCCCCCCAGTCTTCTTTAATACTTTGTGGAAACTTTTTTTCACGGTATGTATGGCATAATTTCCACCCCAGGGTAGATTTTTGCATGCTGACCAAACCTAGGTGATCCGGTGGCATTAACCACTCGTACATAGAAACATACTACCATGCTGCCCAACTCTCTAGGGCCCTTGACTGGTTCGCACGAGAAGTTCGTCAATTATATGTGCCAGTGGAGGAGTCTACACTTGGCCTGCCCCTCACTGTCACACTCTGGCTCCAGCACGAATCTGTCAGACGCAATTAAGGCAATATTATGCTGACCTCTGCAGTATGTGACTCATGGCGTTGGATAATTCATGTTTTGCCTCTCCCCCATGGCCCATCTCCCCTCATGTCTGTCCAGGATTTAGTATTCTCAACTATGGCATTCCTGGATATTCTTCCAGTACTCTCTAAACAGACCCTATATTTGCCCTTCGATTCTATCCTAATAGATGGCGCCTTCTCCTCTTACTCTGAACTTAAATTGAACCTGGATTTTGCTTCCATACACTTCCTACCTTATGAGGGCTGCGTACCTGGGAACGCTGAGAACCAAATCTGTAACATGTACCAACACCTGGTTAGAAACAATCTTTCTCCGATAGCAACCCCCTAAGAAGCCTTTGTCTCTGTTACATGCCAGTCTATTACATGAGCTGGAGAAACCACTCCCCTCTTACCTAAAGGCCTGGAAGACTGAACACCAAATGTCCCTATCTACCGATGAGATTGCCTTTATCTTTAAACACTCTACAGGCCCAATTGCAGGAATCCAACTACAAACTAACTGTGAGATGATAAAAAACACCTTCCCAGTTCCTCAAGTTCTCAACTGACATTTACCCCCTTTGTGGGCACTGTCATAATGACACTGGTTCTTACTTATATACTGTATCTGGTGGGAATGTGACAAAATTAAACCTTACTGGTTAGAAGTCCAACGGATCCTCAACTAGATTTGCGGCCACTCAATCCCTCTGTCTCCTCCGGTTATTTTCCTACACCTCTGGTCAGCTTTTTCCCCCAGGTTTCCTAAACTTCTATGGCTTCAACTGTTATCAGCGGCCAAAGTCCTCATACCCCTCTATTGGACTTCTGAAGCCCCCCTCAGATTCCCCATCTCCTAAGGAAGATCTCGCAGATTGACTGCGTAGAAAAACTCTTACACCTGGCACTACATATATACAATAAATTTAGAGCTATCTGGCCAACATGGTACTCCTTCACAAAAGATACCATGTGGAATCACCTGTGGACAGACCCCACTGTGTAACTGTTGCAGAGTGTGATTGCTGGATGTGGCAGAGTCAAAACCAGATAGACAGTTGTATATAACAGGAACAAAACTTTAGTGAAACATGAGTGCAGTAAGAGAAGATCACCTCACATGGTGAATAATAGATCCAGTTCAGTACACACACTAACACAAAAACAGGATGTGTATATATCAACAGCATCAAAACAACAAAAGTACAGAGTGTCTACAGATAAAAATTTAGTAACAGCTACATCTAGTGTCATAAATGTGAACTGCAGTCAATCCAGGAAATATAGAGATGAAGGTGGCTGTTGCATATCTCCAACACCCCTTCTCAACAGCTAAGGCTTAGTCTGTTAGGCCCATCTTCTTTTTAAGAGTGTCTTTCAGCAGTCAGGGACTTGGTAAGGATATCTGCTGTCACATCCTCAGTCGGGCAATAAAGTAACTCAAGAAGTCCCTGCTCTTGAAGATCCCTCAGAAAATGGTACTTCACATCAATGTGCTTGGTTCTCGAGCTAACTCTTTCCATCTGCGCAAGTGTAAGACATCCTTGATTGTCCTCAAAGATTCTCGTTGGTTTCATCTGTGGTTGACCCAAGTCTTTTAATAGTTGTCTCAACCATATGACTTCTTGACTTGCCTGTGCTGCTGCAACATACTCTGCTTCAGTAGATGATAGTGTAACAGAAAGTTGCTTTCTACTAGTCCAACAGATAGAACCTCCTGATAGAAGAAACAGGTACACACTTGTAGATTTTCTGTCACTGGTATCTCCATCCCAATCGGCATCCACATATCCTGTCAGGGTGCTTTCGTCACTTGCTGGTAGCTTTAGCTTGTAGTGTAAAGTCCCTTTAAGATAGCGAATGACTCGCTTCACAGCATTCCAGTCCATCTGACTTGGTGTTGAAATCTTTCTACATAGGATTCCAACTGCTGCTGCAATGTCAGGCCTTGTAGCGGTGCTAATGTACAGCAATTTCCCTATTGCTTTCCTGTACTGTGTTAGTTGGTAGTGGTGTATCTTGGCTGTCTATCTTCTTCAGGTAGTTGGTTTCCATGGGAGATTTTACTGGTTTTGCATCTTCCATTCTAAATGTCTCAATTATTTCTTGTAGTTTGTGTTTTTGGTTCAGAAGAAAGCTGCCATCTTCCTCTCTCTCAATCTGAATGCCAAGATAATTATTTACGTTGCCAAGATCTTTGGTCTCAAAATGCTGATTTAGGGTTTGGAGTATTTCTCCTTCATCCCCTTCTTGCTTGAAACAAATCAGAATATCGTCAGCATAAATGAGTACATAGATCCACCTGTCTGCCAATTTCTTTGTGAATAAACAGGGGTCTGCTTTACTCCTCTGAAAGTCCTCCTGTGTAAGCACTTCATTTATTCTCATATTCCATGCTCTGGCGGCTTGCTTTAGACCATATATACTCCTCTGTAATTTGCATACTAGGTCTGGTCTTTGCTCATCTTTGAATCCTGGTGGTTGTTCCATGTAGATATCTTCTGCTAACTCGCCATGTAGAAATGCTGTTTTTACATCAAAGTGTCTTACTTGCATTTTCCTTATTGCAGCTACTGTCAGCAAAGTTCTTATTGTAGCATGTTTGACTACTGGCGCAAATGTCTCATCATAGTCCTCTCCATATTTTTGAGAATATCCCTTGGCTATGAGTCTTGCTTTGTATTGCTCCACTGTACCATCTGCATTGTATTTTACTTTGAAAGTCCATTTACAACCTATGGATTTCCTTCCAGGTGGTAGTTTTGTAAGTGTCCATGTTTTATTGTCAAGCATTGATTTTATCTCTTCCTTTTCAGCCTTTAGCCATTTACTGGCTTCCCCTTCTGAAAGCTGAGATATGTCTTCCCAAGTTGCAGGTTCATTAGAACTGGCAGTGCTTGCCTTGTATGAGAGACATACAGGTTTACCTTTATTCTCTCTCATCGAGCGTCTTGGTTCTGTGTGTGAGCTTGGTTGTGTCTGTTCTTCATTACTGATGGATTCTGCGCTCACTTCAACTGTTTGTTCAGAAGTTACAGATGTTGGCAGATCAGTATCAGTTTTCTCTTCTGTTCTTACTTCCTCTGTTGTCATTACATTGTCTCTCAGATCTTCAACAAAAGTTATGCTGCTGCTAATGGTAACCTTGTCAGTTTTGGAATGTAGGATTCTGTAACCCTAAACATTGTCACTGTATCCAACAAAGATGCCTTCAAATGCTCTGTTTTGAAGTTTGGTGCGTTTTTCTTCTGCAATGTAGATGAACGCCTTGCATCCAAAAACTCTTAGATGTTTTACACTCGGCTCCTCATTGTGCCATAGTTCATATGGAGTTTTCTCCATTGTTCTAGAGAAGAGTCTGTTTTGCAAATAAGTGGCTGTCATTGCTGCTTCACCCCAATATTTTTGTGTTAATCCAGAGTCTGTCAGCATGCATCTGTTTATTTCAGTCAGAGTACTGTTCTTTCTTTCAGCTACCCCACTTTGCTCTGGTGTGTAGGGGACTGTCTTTTGATGCTCTGTTTCATTCTGCTTTAAATATTCTTGTATTTTATGTCCTGTGAATTCACCTCCATTGTCACTCCGAAGTATGAGAGGTTTTCTCTGAAACTTGTTACTTGCCCTTATTACATAGTCCTGTAATTTGTCAAAAACGTCACTCTTGTGTTGCATTAGGTAAGTGACTGTGTATCTTGAATAGTCGTCTATGAAAGTCACTATGTACCTGTTGCCTCCAGGTGTAGGTGGGTTTAGGGGACCACATACATCACTGTGAACTAGATCAAGAGGTCTTAAAGTTCTATTGTGACTTACTTTAGGAAGTGTTGCTCTTGTAGCTTTGGATTTGATGCAACATTCACATTTAACAATAACTGAACAAGGGGATACTTTTAGATCCTTTGTCAGATTCCTCTTTTGTAGTTCTTGTATGCATTCTGGGTGTCTGTGACCTAAACGCCTTTGCCACACGTGTATACAGTCATTGTGCTCATGTGTGCATAGTCTCACCTGCTCCTTCAGTGTGTTGCGATGATATAGATGATCTTCCAACTTGGCACTTGCTATCATCTGCTTGCCGTCTAGGATAGAACACTTGTCACTTTGGAATTTTACAGTGAGTCCTTTGCTTGTCAGACGCTTCACAGATAAGAGTCCTCCTTCTAGATCAAGAACATACAGTACATCTTTTACTGGTATTGCTAAATTGTGTCCCGCATCATTGGGGCATACAAGGGTTCCATTCCCATATTCTTCTGCACATATTTTACTCCCATCTGCTAGGTAAATAGTCTCTTTGTTATTCAGATCAAGTTCTGTGAAAAAACTTCTATCACTTGTCATGTGATTGTGGCTTTCACTTTCTGTTTAGTATAAGAGGGATGCTGCCTCATCTGCTCTGCTTTCCATATAGTGCAGTCTTTGTGGCATGTAAAGCACACTCTGGCTTCCTTCCTGTGTGACCTTGTTTCTGTAGCTTTAAGAACAGTCTAGGACTGAGTTTCTCTATAATCATGTGAAAACTCCTTTCTTCTCTGATACTCATCTATGAGCCTGGTCTTTACAAATGTTAGTGTCAGATCTGTCTCAGGCCATGTCTCCAGCGCATTGATCAGTGCAGTGTATGTGTCAGGTAAACTGTATAATAAAATGACTGCAGCATGACTGTCTGTTATATTCTCACCAATTGATCTGAGTTGTGTGTGATCACTTCCAGCATGGCATTTATATGCTCCTGCATGTCCTGCTCTCTACTAAGCCTCATTTTGTAGAGTTTCCTCAGCAGAAACAACTTGCTGTTTAAACTGGATCTCTCATGTAGTCTTTTCAGTACATCCCACATGCCTTTCGCTGTATTCTCACTGCGTATGTGAATAAGCGGATCATCTTCTACTAGTAAGCTTATAGTGGCCTATGCCCGTCTGTTTTTCCTGTCCCAGTCCTGTTAATCATCTTGTGGTCTCTCTGTAGTGATAACTTCCCACAAGTCATCCCTGGATAATAGCATTTCCACTTTAAATTTCCATAGCTGATAATTGTCATTGTTCAGCTTGGCCACTGATAGCTTAGGTTCTGAACTACAGGCCATTTTCCCTCCTTTATATATATATATATATATATATATATATATATATATAGAACAGTCTTACTTCTGTACAGGAGATGTCTCTGTGGAAGCTTCCTTATATCGATCTCTGCATCTGCCGCACTGTCCTCCGTTCTGGACTTCACTCTGCCTGGGCCGCTTCTGTTTACTGGGTTTTATCTGGTTACTGAGGCTTCATTTGATCACTGGAGCTTCATTTGATCACTGGAGATTCATTTGATCACTGGGCCCATAACCTGTTGCAGAGTGTGATTGCTGGATGTGGCAGAGTCAAAACCAGATAGACAGTTGCATATAACAAGAACAAAACTTTAGTGAAACATGAGTGCAGTAAGAGAAGATCACCTCACATAGTGAATAACAGATCCAGTTCAGTACACACACTAACACAAAAACAGGATGTGTATATATCAACAGCATCAAAACAACAAAAGTACAGAGTGTCTACAGATAAACATTTATGTTTAATCAAATTTATTAAAGTTTTGCAATAAGAACAGAAAGAAGAAAAGGGAAAGGGGGTACAATGCTATGACAGCAATATCAGTTAAAACAAAAACGGGGGGGGGGGCACGCAGGCCACCTTATTTATGGATAAGGCACAGTAGTAAAAGTTTGGGTAAAAAGGCCGACGAAGCCCGCCACAACAGAATCAGAAATAAATAACACAATGGCAACTAAAATGGCTATAACTTTAGGTGGGTGATGGCTGAAAAAACTAAAAAGTCAACTGTAGAAAGCTACCACAGGGCCACCCACCTAACAGTAAATTAAAACAAACATCAAGAGGAGGGGGACCAAAAGGAGTACACAGGTGTACGAGACATATGAGACCAAGGACACGACAAGGACGGGGGGGGGGGGACACAGGGGGGAGGAGAAGGGACAGAAGGGGAAATTTAGTAATGGAGAGCAGCCAGACACTGCACCAACAGAAAAACAGCAACCCCAAATCAAGAAAAGAAAGAGAAAAACTCAGAGGACTCCTGAAACACCACCCACGGCCGCCAGAGGGACTCAAATTTGGAGGGGTCGGGCGAGTCCTCAGCCACCAGGGCCTCCATTCTCCTGATAAGGAGAAGCTCCTGAAGGAACTCCACCAGGGTGGGCACAGCAGTGCTACACCAATGCCTGGGGATAACTGTTCTGGCGGCGGTGAGGAAATGTTGCAAAAGGTCTTTTTTAACGGCAGAGACCCTCCCCGGTATAATGGAGAGAAGTGCAAGCTGGGGTGAAGGCGTGACAGATCTGCCACTCACTTTAGCATAAAGCTCAAAGACGGCATCCCAGAAGGGTTTAAGGGCTGCGCATTCCCACCAGATAGGATATAAGGTGCCTTTTTCGAAACCACAGCGCCAACACCGGTCAGAGACGCCAGGGTAGATCCTATGTAAGAGGTCAGGACAGCGGTACCAGCGGGTCAGTATTTTGTAATTCTTTTCCTGCGCACCACAGGACAGCGGGAGTTTGTGTGTGTACAGGTAGGATTTATCCCAGTCGGCAGTAGAAAGGCAAGTACCGAGGTCAGACTCCCAGGGGCCAATGTAGGAGGGGGGCCAGGTGTAGCATCTTGGAGGAGAATGCCGTAAAGCACAGAGAGGGCGCGCGGAGTGGTGTCAGTCTGGGAAAGGGCAAGCTCCAGGTCAGTTAAAGAGGATGAGAGCGTGGGAAGCAGGGAGAACCTGCGGATGAAGGTAGTGAGCTGGCCATGTTCCAACCAGGACAAACGGAGATTGGGATGAGAGGCTTGCAATTGTAACAGAGAAGGAATAGAGGTGCTATCCATGACCTGATGCAAACGAACATCATCCCTAGCCAGCCAGCAAAGAAATTGGCGGAGCAACCCGGTGGGAACATGGGATTTCGGAACAGAGGGCTGAGAGGATACAGATAAACATTTAGTAACAGCTACATCTAGTGTCTTAAATGTGAACTGCAGTCAATCCAGCAAATATAGAGACAAAGCTGGCTGTTGCATATCTCCAACAGTAACCATATATATCCCCACCTGTTAGACCCTTGGTACTCCAATTCCCCATTTACTTTGTCACTGGGTACTGCCTGGCAGTGGTTGTCTTTTTCTCTGTTGTTTTATCATCGCCTACTTGAGGTGGGAAAGGGTTAAAAGAAAGGCTCCTGGCTGATATAGGAAAAGAACAGTTCCCACAGTCTCCAAGCTTGGAAGCCAGTAAGAGCCAGGACACTGAAATTGGAACTGAATAACCACTAAGATGCCTCTTGTTAGATGCCCACAATAAGAGAAGTCACTGCTGATAGGTCCCTGCTGTTTAAAATAGTAGACTTGCTCAGTCTCTAGAGTTAGAGACTTACTCAGCTAGTGAGCAAGCACCATGTTTAAAGATGGAACTGCTGTTTTAGTTTCTCTGTATAAGTGGCATTAAGGGGTCAACCCCTTCCTTATATCCACCATACAGTGGATGTCAGGACAATAATCATGGCATCCACTCAGGACCTAAGCAGGTGCCATAGCTGCTGGTTCTGTACCCGGGTGCAAACTTTTGTCCGGGGCCCCTTCCCTAGAGTGAATTCTTGATAGTGGTGGTTACGGGTGCTGCAGCAATAACTCAGATACTTGAAAGGAATTCAGCTTTAGTACCTACAGCTGCAGTTATCAAGAATACGGTGAGTGAGCAGCACAGTGCCGGCATGTAAACAATACTGTGACAGTATTATGTGCTGCACAGCGGCCCCCCACACAGCATTATGCGCTCCACAGCGGCCCTCACACAGCATTATGCGCTCCACAGCGGCCCCAACACAACATTATGCGCTCCATAGTGGCCCCAATAGAGTATTATATGCCCACAGTGGCCCCCACAGAGTATTATGAGCTCCCAAGAGCCCCCCTCTTAGATTTGGTGCTATTATTATACTTTGGGTTCTCTTCAGACCCCAGAGTATAATAAGTAGAGGCCCAGGGGACGTGATTAAAAATAACAAACACTTATACTCACCTTACCTTATCTGTGTATCCTCGCTCCTCTATTGTCTTGTGACTGAGGTCCTGCACTCCAGACGTCACTGCTGGGGCCTGTGATTGGGCTTCAGCTGTGACGTGGGGCGCGATGACGTCATTACCTCGGCGTGCCCCCATGTGACCACAGCAGTGACGTCTAGAGCGCAGGAAAACCTCAGAAACCGGCCAGAAGAGCCCAGACAGGTGAGTATAAATAATTTTTTTTATTTTTAGTCACCTACCCTGGGCTGGCATTAACTGGAAAGGGGCCCGATGGGGCCCCTTTCTGTTAACATGTATAGCAATTGGGGAAAGCCTGGTTTCCATGGGGAATTCCGTCCCCCATTACGCTTGAAAAATGCTGAGAGAAAAGTCCTGCAAGCAACAGCAACCCAGCGGACACCAATATAGTCTATATCAGGGGTCGGCAACCCCCGGCACATGTGCCAAGAGTGGCACTCGAGGCTTATTTCTCTGGTACGGCAGTAGAGTCCTCACCCAGAAGTTTTGATAGGACCAAACACGGCCGAAACGAAACTGCTATTATTATACTGTGGGGTCTCTTCAGGCCCTAGAGTATAATAAGCGGAGCCCCTGGGGAGGTGATGAAACATAAAAAACAATGTTACTCACCATTCCACGCTTCGCAACGGCTGTGTGCACTTCGGGCGCTTCTGCCTGAAGTCAGCTGACAGAGCCTCAGGGGTCACGTCTGTGTCTGGCGTCATTACGCATAATGACGTGACGTGACCCCTGAGACCCAATGAGCGGTAGCTGACTAGAGGCAGAAGCGCCCGAAGAGAACACAGCGGCTGCGGAGCGTGGAATGGTGAGTACATTGTTTTTTTTATGTTTGTCACCTCTCTTCGTCCTCCACTTATTATACTCTGTGGTCTGAAGAGACCCCACAGTATAATAATAGCTAGTGAGTGGCACAAATAGGAATATTATAAAAGTTAGAATATTATACCATGTGCAGGGGCCACTATGGGACATAATACCGTGTGCAGGGGCCGCTATGGGACATAATACCGTGTGCAGGGGCCGCTATGGGACATAATACCGTGTGCAGGGGCCGCTATGGGACAAATACCGTGTGCAGAAGCCGCTATGGGACATAATACCGTGAGCAAGGGCCGCTATGGGACATAATACCGTGTGCAGGGGCCACTATGAGACATAATACCGTGTGCAGGGACTGCTATGGCTGTGGGACATAATACCGTGTGCAGGGGCCACTATAGGAAATTATTCTGTATAACGATGTGTTTTCTGTATTAAGGATGTGTTTTTGCACAGAAAACTCAGGCTTTTTTTTTTTTTTTTTATTGTGCAAAAATGCACCAGTTTTACATCAAAGTAAAAGTTCCAGTGGCCTAAGAATATAGCTGCATCCAGAAACATAGTGTGTTTTCACCATAAGGATGCTGCCATACGGTGCTCCTGGACACATACATTTACCACTAATTATGGGATGCACATGTACTTTCATTGCTTCTAATCAGAAAGTTCAGGTGCGCCCCAGGAAATAGCAGTAAGCACATGTGTCCTAAAGCATCTAGTGGCAGCACTCTGTGTTATGGTTTGTGGTATATGACTTTAGTTTAGGGGTCGTCAGACTTACAATTATTGACCGGCACTCTGAGTACCTCATCTTTGATTTTTTAAATTAAAATCGGCATGCCGAACAAAAAAGGTTGCCTACCCCTGGTCTATATGGTCCGTGGGTAACTGCTTTGTAAAGGGAAACTATCATTAGAAAATTATGTTTTTAACTAATGGCAAGTTGGAATAGCCTTTAAAAAAGGCTATTCTACAACTACCTCTCATTCTCTAGTGGTCCCTGCCGTTTCTGTAAAAAAGCATTTATTCCAATATGCAAATTATGCTCAGGGAGCACAGGGGGCATTCCCCCTGTGCTTCGAGCACACCCCCATCATCAACTTCTCGCCGCCCCTTAGTGCCTCCTGTTCACTCCCCCCCTACATTTTCACCTTGTCTTCAGCCACGTGCAGGCATCCAACGCAGCGCTATATGCGGTTGAAATCCCACACATGCGCAGTCGGCTCTGCCATAATTTGCATATCGGAATAAACGCTTTTTTACAGAAACGGAGGGGACCACAAGAAAATGAGAGTTAAGAGTAGAATAGTCTTTTTAAAGGCTATTCCAACGTGTCATTAGTTAAAAACATCATTTTCTAATGATAGACTCCCTTTAAGTGGATTGGGTTTCCATTTTGCAGGTCCCCAAGGGGACCCGAATATTGAAAACCCAAGCGCAGGTCTGAACCTAGCACAACAGTAGGAGTTACTCTCAGGGCAGACCGCAGAAACAAATTTACTTATCTAATCCTGATGAAACTGTGTCTTTTGGCCTAAACAATACACATACATAACTGTGAGATAAGCAAACCAGTTCAGAACCAACTAGATTTGGCCAAAATTCCAAGACTTTGGACCCCAAATACTTCTCTCAGATCAAAAAAACTTTTCAAAAGTGAGCTTGATGGCAAGCAGCTCCCAATTACCAATAGAAAAGTGGATATATCACTAGGAAGTAGCCACACACCCCATGGATTTCGCTAAAACTTTCTGCTTGGTGGAATGGAAGGGCTTTGGTTCTGAGGAGAGATCCTGAGATTCTGCAGAGAACATTGATGCCTGCTATGTTTTCTTCAAGAAGAGGAGTCTAAGGGGGTATAGTGTAACAAAGCAGGTCTGCAACTGTTGTACTACTATTCCCTGCAGGAGCCATCACCTGGTTACCCTTATTTCTCGCTGTGCAGTCTGTGCTCCCCATACCTGCCTGTAGCTGTGAACTAATTTATTCCTAAGAGTGGTACTCTTTCTAAAGGAGACCAGGGGGGTGCGTAGGACAGACTTTTGCCAACTCTGGATCTCTTTGTATGGTACATCAACTTTTATAACTGGCCGAACGTATAATGTTCGCATGAGGGTTGTATTTAAATGAAAAAACTGCCCAACTTTTATCATTCCTATCTACAATGACGATCTGTATAAAAGTTCCCTTTGTGTTACAGCAGATACCCTTCTTTTAGACTCCTCAAGACAACTCTTAGGGTAGCGTCTTTGCAAAAGTCTCTTTTCTAAGTCGTCATCCTGTTGCTGGAAGACGGCTCCATCACTATTAATACGCCTCAAGCGGAGAAACTGACCAAACAGGACTGCAGTCTTCACATGTCTAGGATGGAAGCTATCATAATGCAAAAGTGCATTAGTAGCCGTTGGTTTTCTATAACCTTTAGTTGTGATGGATCCACCATCCAACGCCACCGTGACGTCCAAAAAATCTAAGCTATCTTTTCCAAAAACCAATGTAAATTGCATATTCATTTTTTCACCTTCATTTAGATATTTGACGAAATCCACAAATTCAGATGGTGTACCAGCCCAAACGTTAAATACATTGTCAATATATCTAGAAAAGTGTACAATAGATCTCAAAAAAGGGTTACATGTAGTAAAAATATAGTACCTTTCAAACTCTGCTAAAAATATATTTGCTAGAGTACAAGCCACAGGAGTACCCATAGCGGTACCGGTTTTTTGAAGGTACCAGCTGTCCTCAAATTTGAAAGCATTGTGTCTCAAAACAAAATATAGCACATCCTGAACAAAAGCTATGTAATCTTCACTCTTACCTCCTGAGTGAAGAACTCTAGATACAGCTTTTATCTCCTCCTCATGGGGTATACGTGTGTAAAGATTGACAACATCTATTGAAGCAAGACTATAACAATCCTGCCATACTATTTCATCTATAACACGTAAAAAGTGGTTAATATCCTTGAGGTAAGTTGGTATATCACATAGCACAGGGCGTAACAGCCAATCCAAATATTGGGATAAGGGTTCAGTCAAAGACCCAATACCGGCCACAATGGGACGGCCAGGGGTATTAGTTTTAGATTTATGAACCTTGGGTAAAAAATACCAGCAAAGCTTTTTTTGGATGTATAGGGAAGAGGCGTTCAGCTGTTTTCTGTGATAAAATACCTTTTTCAATGCTTTTTGTAAGTAAAGTTTGCAAGGAGGCTAAAAACCTCCTGGTGGGATCAAAAGTCAAATGCTGGTAAGTGTTACTGTCATTTAATTGACGGCCAGCTTCCTCAATATAATATTTTTTAGTCATCAAAACTACATTGCCTCCCTTGTCGGACGGTTTCACCGCGACATCCTCCAGGGGTCAAATTCCCTTTGGCAGGAGCATAAGTCAGAGCCCTGACCTCTCTAAGAACTTGATTCTGGAAAATGTAGAGGGTACTCCTGGCGGCAAGGGAGGACAAAAAGAGGAACTGTTACCACCCCTCAAACTTTCTACCTGAATAGTGTCAGACACCTCCTCATTACCATACATACCTTCATCCGAAAGACTAGTCAGTACATCTATAGTCTCCAAATCTAAATTGGTAGTTTCAGAGTTTACAACAAATTCCAAAGGGCCCATTACACAAGGGATCTCACTCTCTTTATACTGTCTATCCCTATAAATTACATTACCATATTTTTTCAAATTTAGTTTCCTCACTGCTTTAAATAAATCAATTTCAAATTCCACCATGTTAAACTTGTTAACAACCCAAAATTTAACCCTTTGCTTAACAAATAAATGCAATTATCATCTAACATGTGGAGTCAAATTGATGATATTAATATCAGGAGCGACATGTGTATTATCATCTAATGTCAAGTCACTTGTTTCCTCTGTTGCGTCCTCTCCCACCTCTGTTGGCCCCTCCTAGTGCGTTTTCTAAAGAGATTCTATCTTGTATCATTGAAGGTCTAGTTCTCATCTGGCATTCTAATACACTATTTGAATCATCTGAAGCACTAGATTCAGACTCGGTGGTCAAATAGTCAGACACCCGCTTCTGTCTCATCCTGGTTCTGACTTGACGTTTTTTATTCTAGTCAAAAACATGGCCAAAATCAAAATCACATTTGTCTCTCAAAAACGTATCTCTCTTTTTTTCTTTAACCTAAGCCTGGGTCAAAATTAATTTTTTATCCAATTTGTTGAAAAAATTCTGACATTGTAATTCAGACCAACGTGTGCGTAGTTCCACTTTTGCTTTACCAACTCACACATTCATACTCTTGCTCATTCCATCTTAAAATAAGCTGCATTAGATTCAAAGAGCATTGTAACTGGATCTGGTCCCATTCTGCCAAGAATTGCACATCATTGTGATACTGTGAATCATTTAAAGCAACAGCACCAGCTAAGTATCCTGTTTATTCCCATATTCACATTGTGCAGTTTTGTAGTGCCAGCATTTCATTTTTTTCTTTTTTTGATACTACATTAACTGCAAAATAACTTAATCAAATGGAAATGTGCATAGCCAGGTCGTCTTGCAAGGCTTATGTGACTTATTTATCATATTTAGTTCAAATTACAATTAGAAAATTTTACTGCAGATTTTGATTCAAAAGCCACTATTAAGTCTTGAGTCACTTGTCAGACATATAATAAGTCAGCAATTTGACATGCACCACCAGTTTAGCCAATTACTTCGCCTACCACTGCATGGGAAAAGCTGGCTATTGAAATAGAGGAAGGGGCATGACTGGTGCACAATGTGTGGGGGTACGCTGCTCATATTACCTGCATTGATCCAGCATATTTACCCCAATACTGTTGATATGTTATTTCCTACTAGTCTCACTGTACTCTGGAATCCCCCTCAGACTTCAAATGCTGCCAGATCCACTCCGCTGTACAATCTGGCCAAAGGAAATATTGGTAAATGAGGAGACTGGGAAGGCCAAGGTGATACTGTGACTGACCAGCAACTCTTGATAGCAGCTGGGACTCTCTCTCATCTGTTATTGCTGTTTATGGCGCTCAGTGTATATTACCTCTCTATGTAAACACAAAGATAACATTGAGTTTACTGCAAGTCCGTTCTCTCATGTAAGTTGTTCTGTCTTCTTACACGTTCTCTCAGTGTGCAGTCTGACATACAGCATAAACCTTCTCTGTCTTCCAAATAAACAGACTGTTTTTTCTGTAGTCTAACTATTTATTGGTCAACAGGTTGTCTATATGGTAATGTGATGATGATAATGATACTGATGATATTGGTAAAACTATAAGAATACAAATAGTACAGGTATAAGTATTGAGCATGAATCACATGGCCATGACACTTAAAATCAACAGTGAAAACACATGGTAAGATGGCAGCCTATACATATACACACATAACTTACTAACAGTAATAAATTCCTGAATAAGCTATACATGGCTCACTAACAGTTCTGAACAATACATACATTAACATAGAAATAAGAGAATTCCTACCAGATATGCTTGCACAGGGATAATGGAGCTTAAAGGGGTATCCCCACGAACATAACCATTTTTAAATTTGTAGATAATTAAAAGTTAAACATTTTTGCAAATATAAGTAATTAAACATTTTGCAGAGTATTAAAGATTTTCTCTAAATATCTTGTGGTCACAAGTTGTCTTGATCGGTTGCCAGTGGATACGACCATGAATGCAGGACCTTTCTAAGGTCATAAAATCAGCTACAATTTGCTTATTGTGGCCGGGATATCTTCTCATATATGTAGTCTCCCTGCCTGATAAACTAGCTACAATAAGAAAATCATGGCTGGGTTTCTGACAAGTCCCAGACCATAGATACTTTCTGCATTTGTGGTCATATCCATTGGCAACCGATCAAGACAACAGACTGTCACCACTAAGATGGTTACAGAAAATCTTTAAAACTCTGCAGAATTTTTAACTACTTATATTTGCAAAAATGTTTAACTTTTAATTATCTAGAAATATAGATATGATCATGTTCATGGGAATACCCCTTTAAGTGTGTAGTAGTGCAAGAGATGGCATCCCAATGTCTTGTGGGCAGGTTTCTTACTCCCAGAATGCCTTGCTTTACCCAGAGTGCATTGTGGCTCCCATAATGCAATTGCTTAATAAGGGGAATTCAACAGGTAATGTAACTAAAGGACCACTGCATGGCGCTATAACCTAATTAGAATAAACATTAACACAAGTATGTAAAATGAGATGACAAGACTTTTAGCATCAGATTCTGATCCATTGGGCAGAACACTACCCATCTGGTATCAACAGATGCCACTATTAGGCTCCTCTTGTGAAAACAATAGAACAAGCTCAGCTGCTGGCCTGAGGAATAGCTTACTCTCGCCAAGCTTCCACACTTTGATTTCAGCTTTACGTACATTCCCATCTTTTCTTGGGAACGTTTGAGTGATGAGGCCCAGTGGCCACTCATTCCGGTGCAACTGGCTGTCTTTAATGAGCACGACATCTCCAGGCCTAATGTTTGGCTTGTTAGTCTGCTACTTCCTCCTTGGTTGTAAGGTGGAGATGTACTGCTTCCTCCATCTGTCCCAGAAAGCATTGGAGAGACTTTGCACTTGCCTCCATTGTCGTCTGTAAAGGTCTTTGTCACCAAAATCTCCAGGTGGTGTACTCAGAACACTGGTTTTCTGGGTCAACAACATGGCAGGAGTGAGAATAGTCAAATCTCCAGAGTCACTAGATAGCGTAGTTAATGGTCTGGCATTAATGATGGCTGAAACTTCTGCCAAGAATGTAGTTGAACTCTCATGAGTGAGTCTTGTACTCCCCACTCGCAAGAAGATTGAGTCCAAGATTTTGTGTGCTATCCCTATCATTCTTTCCCAGGCACCTCCCACGTGAGAAGAATGTGGTAGATTGAAAGTCCAGGTGCATCCTTGCTGACTTAAGTATCTCTCCACATTGGTTGTGTCTAAGTTGGAGGGAATTTGAAGTTCTTTCACTGCACCAACAAAATTTGTACCTCTGTCAGAACGAATATGCTTTACAGGTCCTCTGATGCCGATAAACCATCAAAGTGCATTTATGAAACTTGAAGTGTCCATGGATTCAATCACTTCTATATGGACAGCTCTACTGGACATACAAGTAAACATAACCGCCCAGGGTTTTGCACTGGCCTGGATTCCTCTAGTATGCCGTGTAGCTACAGACCAAGGACCGAATACATCCAGACCTACGTTAGTGAAAGGAGGATCTGTATTGAGTCTGTCAGGTGGGATATTGGCCATCTTAGGATTCTGAAACTTACCACGAAGTTTGCGACAAGTAACGCAGTTGAAGATGAGTTTGCTCACACTTCTCTCTCCTCCAACTATCCACAGTCCAGCAGCTCGTAGATTCCCCTCAGTAAACAATCGGCCCTGGTGCTTCACTTGAATGTGGTGGTGTTGCACAAGCAACATTGTGACATGATGATGTCCAGGAATTATTAATGGATATTTTTCCATAAATTCCACTTTGGCTTTGTGAAGACGGCCTCCTATTCTCAGCAACCCATCTTGGTCGATGATTGGATCAAGCTTCTTTAAAGCACTGTCCTTAGGAATGGATTGTCTTTTGTTGAGGTGGTCTATTTCTTTGGCATAACACTCACGTTGTACTGTGCGAGTTATCAAGTTCTTGGACCTCTCTAAGTTGGGAACGGTAAAAGCATGTCTACAGTGATGCCAACCTTTTCAGGGTTTCTGTCCCATAGGTAAGGTCGACTTGTAAGACTCAGCTATATGAAATAAACAAGCAACCGCACGAACAAGTGACTTCCAGGTTGAGAACTTGCTGAAACGATGGGATTTGACGTGTTGGTCTGAAGTCACCGTGCGCAAATGGATACCTGAGGGCAAATATCCTCATCAGCATCTGGGTCAATGCAATCTAGTTCAAATGCATCTGATCTGTCAATGCAGGTTGTTGGATGGTATAAGAATCTAGGACCCGTAAACCATGTTGTGTCTTTAAGGTGGCTTGGTACGACAGATCTGGTCACGTGGTCCTCTGGATTATGATGTGTAGGCACATAATGCCACTGCTTAGGACAAGTGGATCTCCTGATCCTTAGCACCCGATTGCTGACATAGACATAAAAGCGTCGGGTTTCGTTGCAAATATACCCTAGGACTACCTTGCTGTCCATGTAGAACTCAACTTCCTTGATTTCCAAGTTCATTGCAGCGCAGAGTTCTAGCCTGGGTATTGTGTGTTCACGGAGTGGCGCCAGTTTTGTCTGGCTCATGACAAATCCTATATGGCATTGTTCTTCAAAGTCTATAGTTTTTAGGTATGCCATTGCTGCAATCGCTTTGAATGAAGCATCGCAGAAGATGCAAAGTCTTTGTATTCTGTTGATGGCACGGAAGCGTAAGGTCGTGTCACATGAAGGCTGGACAAAGCTTCCTCCAACCTGCCCACAGGTCTCTTTTTCCTACAGGAAGTGGATCATCCCAATCAGATTTCTCTTGAGTGAAGTCTCTTAACATCCATTTACCTTGGATAGTAACAGGAGCTACAAATCCCAGAGGGTCATATAAGCTGTTTATGATAGACAAGACACCTCTGCATGTGAAGGGCTTTTCTTCCTTGCTTATTTGGAAGGTGAATGCATCTACCTTTAAATCCTAGAGTAATCCAAGGCTCCGCTGCATGGGAAGGGAATCAGTGCTTAGATCTAAGTCCTTTAGGTCACTTGAGTGATCTTGAGAGGGAAAGGCCTCCATTAATTCGTGGCTGTTGGAAGCAATCTTGTGCAACCTCAAATTAGACAGCGCAAGCATTTCCTGAGCCCTTTTGAGGAGACTGATTGCAGACTCACTTGGTGTGGATTTCAGGCAGTCGTCCACATAAAAATCTTTTTCCACAAAGGATCTGACGTCTGACCCATATCTTGTTTCACCCTCTCGGGCTGAATGTCTGAGACCATAGATGGCAACTGCAGGGGAAGGACTGTTTCCAAAGATGTGCACTCTCATTCGATACTCCAACAATGTCTTTACGAGGGTCATTGTCACGGTACCAAAAGAAACTCAAGAAGTTTCTGTGTTCCTCCTTGACAAGAAAGCAGTAAAACATCTGTTGTATGTCAGCCATAAATGCCACCGAATCTCTGCAGAAGCAGAGAAGCACTCCCAGAAGTCTGTTGTTGAGGTCTGGACCTGACAGTAGGACACCATTTAGCGAGATACTGTCACAACTGGCACTTGAGTCAAATACTACTCTTATCTGACCTGGTTTCTTTGTATGATACACACCAAATATGGGAAAGTACCAACATTCCTCAGAGTCCTGAAGCGCAGGTGCAATTTCTGCATGGTTGTTCTGAAATATCTTCTCCATGAAGGCAAAGAAATGTTGTCTTGTCTCTGGTGACCTCTGAAATTTCTGTTTGAGAGAGACAAATCGATTGGAGACAAGTTCCCTGTTGTTGGGTAAGCATCGTCTCTGGGGCTGAAATGGTCAAGGTGCGACCCAACTTTTTGACTGGTCTTTCACCATTTCCTGATCCATTATGTCCAACAACAGCCTGTCTTCCTATGGACATTGTGACCCTGTTGTCTTCTCTTGTCCTATGGAAAACTGTACACCCTACAGTGGGGAAAAAAAGTATTTAGTCAGCCACCAATTGTGCAAGTTCTCCCATTTAAAAAGATGAGATAGCCTATAATTGACATCATAGGTAGACCTCAACTATAAGAGACAAAATGAGAAAACTAATACAGAAAATCACATTGTCACATTGATTTTTAAAGAATTTATTTGCAAATTATGGTTGAAAATAAGTATTTGGTCAATAACAAAAGTTCATCTCAATACTTTGTTATATATCCTTTGTTGGCAATGACAGAGGTCAAACGTTTTCTGTAAGTCTTCACAAGGTTGGCACACACTGTTGCTGGTATGTTGGCCCATTCCTCCATGCAGATCTCCTCTAGAGCAGTGATGTTTTGGGACTGTCGCTGGGCAACACTGGCTAGGCCACTCCAGGACCTTGAAATGCTTCTTACGAAGCCACTCTTTCGTTGCCCTGGCGGTGTTCTTGGGATCATTGTCATGCTGAAAGACCCAGCCACGTTTCATCTTCAATGCCCTTGCTGATGGAAGGAGGTTTGCATTCAAAATCTCACGATACATGGCCCCATTCATTCTTTCATGTACACAGATCAGTCGTCCTGGTCCCTTTGCAGAGAAACAGCCCCAAAGCATGATGTTGCCACCCCCATGCTTCACAGTAGGTATGTTATTCTTTGGATGCAACTCAGCATTCACTCTCCTCCAAACACGATGAGTTGTGTTTCTACCAAACAGTTCTACTTTGGTTTCAACTGACCATATGACATTCTTCCAATACTCTTCTGGAACATCCAAATGCTCTCTAGCAAACTTCAGACGGGCCCAGATATGTACAGGCTTAAGCAGGGGGGCACGTCTGGCACTGCAGGATCTGAGTCCCTGGCGGCGTAGTGTGTTACTGACGGTAGCTTTTGTTACATTAGTCCCAGCTTTCTGCAGGTCATTCACTAGGTTACCCCATGTGGTTCTGGGATTTTTGCTTACTGTTCTTGTGATCATTTTGACCCCACGGGTTGAGATCTTGCGTGGAGCCCCTGATCGGAGGGAGATTATCAGTGGTCTTGTATGTCTTCCATTTTCTAATTATTGCTCCCACCGTTGATTTCTTCACACCAAGCTGCTTGCATATTGTAGATTCAGTCTTCCCAGCCTGGTGCAGGTCTACAATTTTGTTTCTGGTGTCCTTCCACAGCTCTTTGGTCTTCACCATAGTGGAGTTTGGAGTGTGACTGTTTGAGGTTGTGGACAGGTGCCTTTTATACTGATAACAATTTCAAACAGGTGCCATTACTACAGGTAATGAGTGGAGGACAGAGGAGCCTCTTAAAGAAGAAGTTACAGGTCTGTGAGAGCCAGAAATTTTGCTTGTTTGTAGGTGACCAAATACTTATTTTCCACCATAATTTGCAAATAAATTCTTTAAAAATCAGACAATGTGATTTTCTGGATTTGTTTTCTCATTTTGTCTCTCATAGTTGAGGTCTACCTATGATGTCAATTACAGGCCTCTCTCATCTTTTTAAGTGGGAGAACTTGCACAATTGGTGGCTGACTAAATACTTTTTTTCCCCACTGTATGTGATCTGGCTCACCATCACAGGCATGGTCTTCACAGGAAGGGTCTGCGAAAGGACAAGGCAGGGGAGCACTGTGTGGCAACTCTTTTACCAGGAAACTACTCAGACAAGGCTGGAAGAGAGGACGTCCCTTTTCAAGTGTGCTAGTGAGCATACTGTTGACTGAAGTCGGCTTGTGTTGCTCCTCCTAGACAGACATCTCCTACAATGACCCACCCTAGGTCCAGTCTCTGGGCATATGGAGCGTTCTGGGGACCGTTAATTAGTCCCCTAACCTTGTGGACTCGTAGTATGTCTCTCCTGAGGAGTAGGACTATTGGAGCTTCTGGGTATCTGTTCTGGTATCAGGTGAGCTATACGCTTCAAATGAGGATGGTGTGCTGCTACCTTCGATGTAGGTATCTCTAACCTGTTGTCGGGAATCTGGTTGCACTCCAGTACAGTTGGCAGAGATAAACAGGTCTGACCGTCCATGTACCCAGTTGCCTTTCTCCCCGCCGTCTCGACAGTACCTGCACATGTCCTTAAGGAATAGGGAGAACCGGGGCCTACTATGTTAAAGGTGTCAAAGAAGGTGGACTTAGCTAAAGAGCTATTGCTTTGGTCATCCAAGATTGCATATATCTTAATTGCCTTATCTCGGTGACCTACTGGATAGACTCTCACATGGCAGATTTTTGAGCAGGACTTTCCTCCTACAAATCCTTTACAGATCTCTGCACAATGAGAACTGACTATCGGGGTGTCTATTGCGTCAGTGTCCATCTGCTGTACATCTGGCTCCTCAGCTTGCGATGATATCTGTGAGGGTGGTCCAGGGTGTAAAGCCGTGTTGTGTTTTGTGCTACCACATTCTGTGTATTTGACACTGACCTCACAGTTTCTGGCAAAGTGTGATATTGTAGCGCAGCATCTGAAGCAGATGTTGATTTCTTTGAGGAAACTCTTCCGGTCCTCCAGAGACTTCTCCCTGAAGGCTCTGCATTTTAGTAGAGGATGTGGTTTCTTATGTAAGGGACACTGCTTGCTGAGATCCCTAGGTCTGTTCTCTTCTTTTTTTTTTTTTTTTCCAAGATGGCGCCGCTGGAGTGGCTGCCAGCTACAGCAGCTCTGAGACTCTCTATCTTATTTTTCTTTCTATGACTCGTTTTGTACCTCTCTACTTAAGGACTTTTGCACTATGAAGAAACACACACAAAGACTTGGACCCTTGTGATACTTTTTTTTTTGTTTTTTATCTGTCTTTTGTTCTGCTTGAAAATGGGATCTTTTGTGTATGCAGACAATTCCTTTGTCTGTACAAGAGAGGAAATTCTGCAGCTCAGAGACACAGCAGGATGGCATACCATCTTGTCACACATCCCCCGTGAGATTTGGAGAAAGAAAAAGCGGGTGAGGGGATGCAGAGCAGGAACTCTTCAGAGGATTAAAAAGAGGCGTTACCGACAAGCTGTTCCCTCCATCATCATGGGCAATGTGAGATCTCTTGCAAACAAGATGGATGAACTAACAGCTCTCACCAGGCATCATCAGGAGTTTCGGGCGTGCAGCATGATGCTACTTACAGAGACTTGGCTCACTGAAGTTACTCCTGACCCTCTGGTCTCCTTGGATGGTTTTAAACTCTTTCGGGCAGACAGGACAAGGGAGAGCGGTAAGAGGAAAGGAGGAGGGCTGGCAATGTTTGTGAATAATAGATGGTGTAATCCTAGGCACATTGTGATTAAGGAGCAAACTTGCTGTAAGGACATTGAACTATTAGCTGTGAGCATGAGACCTTTCTACCTACCAAGGGAACTATCACATGTCATCGTGATAGCTGCATATGTCCCCCCCTCTGCGAAAGCTGACACTGCCTGCGAGGTCCTACAAGCCACGCTGAGCCAGTTACAGTTAAAACATCCCCAGGCCCTCTTTCTTCTGTCGGGTGATTTCAACCATGCCTCTCCATCATCCACACTGCCCAGTTTCACACAGTATGTAACCTGCCACACAAGAGACAACAAAACACTGGACTTGTTCTTTGCCAACGTGAGGGAGGCATATAACTCATCAGCCCTACCGCCCCTGGGGAGATCGGATCACAACCTAGTACATCTCCGACCTGTGTACAAGCCACTTGTACGTAGAGAACCAGCTGTCACCCGCACAGTGAGGATATGGTCCGAGGAGAGTGATGAGGCTCTGAGGGATTGTTTTGACACAACCGCATGGGAAGTGCTGCAGGATTCTTATGGAGAAGATATAGAAGGACTCACACATTGCATAACAGACTACATTAATTTTTGTGTGGACAACACAGTACCCACAAAAGTGGTGAGGTGCTTCTCCAACAACAAACCATGGATTAACTCTGATATAAAAACACTACTTAAGGAGAAAAAGATGGCATTCAGGACAAGAGATAAGGAGGGGTTGAGGGAAGTACAAAAGGAGCTGAGGCATCAAATCAGGCAGGGAAAATCCAGTTATAAAGAAAAAATGGAAAAGCAAATGGAAAGAAAAGACATAAGGGGGGTCTGGGAGGGGCTTAAGTGAATTTCGGGTCATAAACAGTCTGTCTGCCAGATTGAGGCAGATGTTAATTGGCTTAATGAACTAAAGCTATTCTTCAACAGATTTGATAACACACCAGCTCCTCCCACCCCAGTATGTCCTTCAGCTTCCCCCACCACAATGACTTCTCCCCATGCGGCCACTTCCCAACAGACCAGTAAATCCAGAAATCCGTCTTTATCTGGCCACAGTCTGACCTTCACACGGGCCCAGGTGAGGAAGGAGATGAAAAAGATCAAGGCGAGGAAAGCCGCAGGGCCAGATGACATCAGTGCAAGGCTAATTAAGACTTGCGGGGACCAGCTGTGTGGTATAATTACATATATGTATAATATGAGCCTGAGGCAGGAAATAGTCCCTGAATTATGGAAATCTTCTTGTGTGGTACCAGTTCCAAAGAAACCCCACCCTATGGACCTCAACGACTACAGACCTGTAGCACTGACATCCCACCTGATGAAGATCTTGCAGAGATTGGTTCTCACACATCTCCGCCCTCTAGTGAGCCCCGCTATGGACCCCCTCCAGTTTGCTTATCGGCCGGGCATTGGGGTAGATGATGCCATCATCCATCTTCTGCACAGGGCTCTGTCTCACCTGGAGAAACCAGGGAACACAGTGAGAATAATGTTCTTTGACTTCTCCAGTGCTTTTAACACCATACAGCCCAGGTTATTGAGGGACAAGCTGGGCCTTGCTGGAGTGGACCACCACCTCTCCAACTGGATCCTAGACTACCTCACAAATCGACCTCAATACGTGAGAGCCCGAGACTGTGTGTCAGGTACCGTGATCTGTAATACGGGGGCACCTCAGGGTACGGTTCTCGCCCCTTTCCTCTTCACACTGTACACTGCAGATTTTAGGTGCAACTCATCCAGCTGCTACCTACAGAAGTATTCTGACGACTCTGCAATAGTGGGTCTCATCACAGATGATGATGACAGGGAGTACAGAGAACTGAACCAGGATTTTGTGGACTGGTGCCACCAGAACCACCTGAAGATTAACGCGGGGAAGACCAAGGAGATGGTGGTGGACTTCCGCAAAGGCAGATGCCCTCCAAATCCAGTGGACATCCTGGGGACGGGCATCGAGATTGTGAACACCTATAAGTACCTGGGTTTGCTCCTTAATAATAAGCTGGACTGGGCAGATCATATGGAGGCCCTGTACAGGAAGGGCCACAGCAGGCTCTACCTGCTTAGGAAACTGAGAGCCTTTGGAATCCGGGGGGCACTTCTTAGAACTTTCTTCAACTCGGTAGTGGCATCAGCCATCTTCTTTGGAGTGGCCTGCTGGGGGAGCAGTATATCAACCAGGGACAGAAATAAACTTGACAAGCTGATTAGAAGGGCCAGCTCTGTCCTGGGGAGCCCACTGGACCCAGTGCAGGTGGTGGGTGACAGAAGGATACTGTCTGTGGTGAGCTCCATGCAGAAGAAGAAGTCCCATCCCATGCATGAGACTGTGATCGCGCTGAGCAGTACTGTCAGTGACCGACTGCTCCACCCTAGGTGTGAGAAGGAGCGCTATCGGAAGTCTTTCCTCCCCACCGCGGTTAGGCTGTACAACCAACACCGACCTAAGCGTAGATCATTACACACAGAGAACTGAAATATCTCTCTGCCTGTTAAATCCCCCCCCCCCTGCTATGTCCTATCTGTCTGTCTGCTATTAATGTAATGCCTCTCACCTTGGAACATTCCTGTACATGTTGTATTTGTATTTGTATCTGCTTATCTTTGCTGCTGTAACACACTGAATTTCCCCATTGTGGGACTATTAAAGGACTATTATTATTATTATTATTCTTGAGAAGACTTGAACGTTCTGTAAGGAGAACCTGAGGAGGTAACATTAGTTTTGTGAACTGCCACCGGTGTTTTATAAGATTTGACACCAGGGGCAGTGGAACATGACAAAGTAAAATCAAAGCTAGGATCATTCCTAATTCTCGCCTGTTGTCTAATAAAGTCTACAAACACAGAGAAAGGAGGGAATGGTACATTATTAGCGTGTTTATAATGGGAACCATGCATGATCCACTTCTCCTGTAGGTTATATGGGAGTTTTTGAACAATTGGATTGATACCTATGGCAGTGTCCAGTAATGCCAACCCTGGTAGATCTCCTTCTGCTTGAGCAACCCATATCTCCATTAACAAGTCACTCAGCTCCCTGAGCTTCTGGTAACCTCCTTTACTCACTATTCTTGGAAAATTATCAATTCTCTTAAATAAAGCATTTTCTATAGCTTCTATTGACCCATAACACTCATCAAGCCTTTTCCATACCATCCATAGGCCCGTGTCAACATAGTTTAAGCAGACTCACTCCCAAGCCACTTTATCAGGAGATCTAACTCCTCACTACAAGAAAGATCCAAGTCTTTGATGGCGTTCTGGAAGGAGGCTTGCCATGACCTGTAGCTCTCAGTGCGGTTAATAAACTTTACAAGTCCTTTGGTAACCAGCTCTCGTTTAACAAAGAACTTAGCAAAGTCCATGGAGGCTTGGTTATTGCCGATATGAGCTGGTGTGCTGATGTGGTGTGAGTGAGGTGTATCACCATACCTTTTGGGAGCTTCTGGCCTAGGATAGTCTGTATAATACCGTTCTGAAGCGAAGGGTGACCCTTTTAATTGTAGCTGAGGCTGTGTCTTCTGTTCTGTAGAACGGTAGATGTGGTTGACGTTGCTTTGTTGCATACTTTCCTGTTTGCGGTACTGCAGTTCATCAGGGTTGGATCTCTGGTAATCTGCATAAGCTGGTTGATGAAGTGAATCATGGTTGTTGTCGGTTCCGGAATGCTTTTGGACATATTCTGAGATGCACTGTGCTGGATCTTGTTGATCTAGGTCTGGCCCCAGTACACTGCTGTGTTTCTCAGATTCGGGAAACTCCACGGCTTCCAGGAACTCTGCTTTGGCTATTGCGACTGCTGCCTCTTTCTCTGCTGCCAGTTTTTCCAGAGTCGCCTGCAGGCGTGCTCTCTCTGCCTCTCGATCTGCTTGCAAACGTGCGCCTTCTGCTTGCAAACGTGCTTTCTCTGCTTCATGATCTGCTTGCAAATGTGCTTTCTCTACTTCTTGATCTGCTTGTCTTAGCTTCAGTTGCATTTCTTGTGAAGCAAAGGATGATCTTATTTTTGCCACTTCAGCTTCTGCACGAGCAAGAGCAGCAGATTTTTTTATTGAAGACTTGCTGGAACAGCTTGTTCAGGACCTCGTCCTGAGTGAAGATGCCCTGCTGGTAGACATTGCGTGTCTGCTTGCGGAGCACTGAATGTCTTTGTGCGCGCCTCAATCTAGGTAGAAACAGATTTCAGTGTGGTCTGAATTGTGTTGGATGGTTGCAAACTCGTTACTTGTGACTGTATGGCAGCTGCTGCAATACCCATATGTAATACCATGTGGGTGATAGCGGCTCCGTATAGTCTAATCCACTATTGTTTGTGACTAGCATCTGTTTTACTGTTCTGTCTTCTTACACGTTCTCTCAGTGTGCAGTCTGACATACAGCATAAACCTTCTCTGTCTTCCAAATAAACAGACTGTTTTTTCTGTAGTCCAACTATTTATTGGTCAACAGGTTGTAGATATGGTAATGTGATGATGATAATGATACTGATGATATTGGTAAAACTATAAGAATACAAATAGTACAGGTATAAGTATTGAGCATGAATCACACGGCCATGACACTTAAAATCAACAGTGAAAGCACATGGTAAGATGGCAATCAATACATATACACACATAACTTACTAACAGTAATAACTTCCTAAATAAGCTATACATGGCTCACTAACAGTTCTGAACAATACATACATTAACATAGAAATAAGAGAATTCCTGCCAGATATGCTTGCACAGGGATAATGGAGCTTAAGTGTGGAGTAGTGCAAAAGACAGCATCCCAATGTCTTGTGGGCAGGTTTCTTACTCCCAGAATGCCTTGTTTTACCCAGAGTGCATTGTGGCTCCCATAATGCAATAGCTTAATAAGGGGAATTCAACAGGTAATGTAACTAAAGGACCACTACATGGCGCTATAACTTAATTAGAATAATCATTAACACAAGTATGTAAAATGAGATGACAAGACTTTTAGCATCAGATTCTGATCCATTGGGCAGAACATAAGTGTTCTCCAAACCTGTGTAATGTAATATACATTTACTGTGCATATTATTTGATCTGCATTGATATTAGATTTCTAATAATCATAATAAATAATCTCTCATGGTAAAGGCAATGTCTATATCTAGTAAGGTACTACATAGTGTCCTGTTCATGAAACAGTCAAAGCCCTCCAATCAGCTTGTTAAAGAATACAGGAAGTGAGAAGAAGGCAAACTGGTGATAGAGAGAAATGTAAAGAAGACATTTCAGGCCGGATGTAAAGAAGATCTCCGAAAAAAACTATTGCCTTGGAGGATACAGTCAGTAAAGCTAAGGATGTGCCTTTACCATTATAAAGTGTTGTGGATAACCATTATAGAGCCGTGGATTCAGTTAAAGCTAAACAAGAACATCTTGAAAACCAGCTACAGTGCATCAATGTTAGAATAGTGGATATCTAAGAGAAGAAGGAGGAGAATAACCCCATAAAATATACTGAGGCCTTGCTCCTGAACAATTTTGGTAAGGACAATTTCACCCCACCATTTGCTGTAGAGTAGGCTCATGGGGTCTGTATGTAACCTTTGCCTCTGGGAAAATGATTTCATCATACAGTACATATAGGACACACTGTATGTGATAGATATGTAGCAGAGCCAAACATACATAAATACTGGAGATGTAGCCATGCCCCATATACTTCATGTATAAAAGCCGTATCATACTTTATACTACAGTATGCATAGGTGGATAGCTCTGGCAAAAGTTGAACTAGGGCCTCCACACAACTTCTCTTCATGGTCTCTGCCCATTACCCATCTGTAACTTATAGCAGTATCGTTGTGTTTCTAAGATAATCCACTGATGGAACACCAGCATTTAGGGGTATAGTATTGCTGGACTCTTAAAATAAAATAAAAAATTGTATCATTATATTGAAAATTAAACAGTGTCATTAGTAGAGCACAACTTGTTTAATAAAAAAACAAGTCTTCATATGGCTATATTGAAAAAAAATGTATGGCTCTGGGAAGATGAATAGACATCTGCCATTAAGGCTGAGGCCCCATGTTGCGGAAATGCAGCTTTTTTTTGTTTGGAGATTTTGCTGATGTTTTTTGAGCAAAAGCCAAGAGTGGATGAGCAGAAGGTAGAAGTATAATTACTTCCTATATACAGTGCCTTGCAAAAGTATTTGGCCCCTTTTGCCACATTTCAGGCTTCAAACATAAAGATATAAAATGAAAATTTTTTGGTGAAGAATCAACAAGTGGGACACAATTGTGAAGTGGAACGAAATTTATTGGTTATTTTAAACTTTTGTAAAAAATAAAAAACTGAAAAGTGGGACGTGCAATATTATTCAGCCCCTTTACTTTCAGTGCAGCAAACTCACTCCAGAAGTTCAGTGAGGATCTCTGAATGATCCAATGTTGTCCTAAATGACTGATGATGATAAATGTAATCCACCTGTGTGTAATCAAGTCTCTGTATAAATGCACCTGCTCTGTGATAGTCTCAGGGTTCTGTTTAAAGCGCAGAGAGCATCATGAAGACCAAGGAACACACCAGGCAGGTCCGTGATACTGTTGTGGAGAAGTTTAAAGCCGGATTTGGATACAAAAAGATTTCCCAAACTTTAAACATCCCAAGGAGCACTGTGCAAGCGATCATATTGAAATGGAAGGAGTATCAGACCACTGCAAATCTACCAAGACCCGGCTGTCCCTCTAAACTTTCATCTCAAACAAGGAGAAGACTGATCAGAGATGCAGCCAAGAGGCCCATGATCACTCTGGATGAACTGCAGAGATCTACAGCTGAGGTGGGAGAGTCTGTCCATAGGACAACAATCAGTCGTACACTGCACAAATCTGGCCTTTATGGAAGAGTGGCAAGAAGAAAGCCATTTCTCAAAAATATCCATAAATAGTCCCGTTTAAAGTTTGCCACAAGCCACATGGGAGACACACCAAACATGTGGAAGAAGGTGCTCTGGTCAGATGAAACCAAAATCAAACTTTTTGGCCACAATGCAAAACGATATGTTTGGCGTAAAAGCAACACAGCTCATCACCCTGAACACACCATCCCCACTGTCAAACATGGTGGTGGCAGCATCATGGTTTGGGCCTGCTTTTCTTCAGCAGGGACAGGGAAGATGGTTAAAATTGATGGGAAGATGGATGGAGCCAAATACAGGACCATTCTGGAAGAAAACCTGTTGTAGTCTGCAAAAGACCTGAGACTGGGACGGAGATTTATCTTCCAACAAGACAATGATCCCAAACATAAAGCAAAATCTACAATGGAATGGTTCACAAATAAACGTATCCAGGTGTTAGAATGGCCAATTCAAAGTCCAGACCTGAATCCAATCGAGAATCTGTGGAAAGAGCTGAAAACTGCTGTTCACAAACACTCTCCATCCAACCTCACTGAGCTCCAGCTGTTTTCCAAGGAAGAATGGGCAAGAATTTCAGTCTCTCTATGTGCAAAACTGATAGAGACATACCCCAAGCGACTTGCAGCTGTAATCACAGCAAAAGGTGGCTCTACAAAGTATTAACTTAAGGGGGCCAAATAATATTGCACGCCCCACTTTTCAGTTTTTTATTTTTTACAAAAGTTTAAAATAACCAATAAATTTCGTTTCACTTCACGATTGTGTCCCACTTGTTGATTCTTCACCAAAAAAAATTAAAATTTTATATCTTTATGTTTGAAGCCTGAAATGTGGCAAAAGGTTGAAAAGTTTAAGGAAGCCGAATACTTTCGCAAGGCACTGTATTTCCCATTCCCTTTGTAGCCATTCTTTGGCTCAAAAAAACACAGCAAAATCTGCAACAAAAAAAAGTTGCGCTTTTCTGCAACATGGGGCCTCAGCCTAAGAGGTTAAATTACTCTAAAAATCACAGCTAAATCCTGTGTACAACAGAGAGTACAAGCTGGAATGACTAGCAACTGCTTGCTGTAATTGTGTTTTAATTGACTTGATTGCACATTGCGTTTTGCTGTTAGTCAGGGCCAGGATTAGGGGGACAAACTGGGCAATCACCCTGGGCTCCCACAACTTAAAGGGCCCCCTGACTTCAGCACCATTAGCTGTGAATCCAGGACCCCAAGCTTCTGAGGGGGCCCACTGGGCTACTGGGTGCTTGACTGTCTCTCTCCCCCCTCTCAGCAAGTGTCCAGGCAGGCTGACAGCTCCATCTCCTCACAGAGTCTTGCTGTGCAGGGGATGATCGATTACATTAGGCTGCTGCAGACCAGTGTAATCAATCCCTGACTCAGCTCCAGGTACAGTGGCATGCAAAAGTTTGGAAATCCCTGGTCAAAATGACTGTTATTGTGAATAGTTAAGCAAGTTGAAGATGAAATGATCTTTAAAAGGCATAAAGTTAAATATTAAACACACTTGTCTATAATTTTAAGCAATATCAATGTATTATTATGTTTGAGTACAATTTTAGAGTGGAAAAGGAGTACCTTGCAAAAGTTTGGGAACACTTGTAAATTTGTGTGCTCAGATAACTTTGACCAAAGTCTCAGACCTTAATTAGCCAGTTAGGGTTATGGCTTGTTCACTCTCATTGTTAGGAAAAGCCAAGTGATGCAAATTTTACAGCTTTATAAATACACATTCTCTTCTAACCTTGTGCCAAAAAACAGCAGCCATGGGATCTTCTAAGCAGCTGCCTAGCACTCAGAAAATGAAAACGGTGGAGGCCCAGAAAGCAGGAGAAGGCTATAAGAAGACAGCAAAGCATTTTTAAGTTGCCCTTTCCTCAGTTAGGCTGGGTTCACATCTGCATTCATCAATCCGCTCAAAATCAATATTTGAAATCTTCAAAAACTGATTTCGAATGGTCCGGATTAAAACCCATTGATTTCAATGGGTTTTAAAAGTAATCCGCATGTATGAGGGTGGGTTCACTCCTGCGCTTCAGTCCGTCCATTGCCAATCCGAATGAAAATCTCGGGGAACGGGATTGGCATCGGGATAGCAACTGGTTAGCGACGCATTGGTTAAAAACCCATTCATTTGAATGGGTTTTTAAAGCAATGCGGGTGTGCGCTTATACCCTCTGCGCTGCGAAGCCGTTTTTTTTCGTCGGACATGAAGTCCTGCATGTCCGACTTTGTTTCCGCCGAAAAAAAGGATTTGCAGCGCAGAGGGTGTAAGCGCACACCCGCGCATTGCTTTAAAAACCCATTCAAATGAATGGGTTTTTAACCAATGCGTTGCTAACCTGCTGCTATCCAATGCCAATCCCGTTCCCCAAGATTTTCACTCGGATTGGCAACGGACGGACTGAAGCGCAAGTGTGAACCCACCCTCAGTTTGTGTCATTTCCATCTGGTTTCCGCTTTTTTGTGCGGAGAGAAAAGTAGAACTTGCAGGACTTTGTCTCTGTACTAAAAATAAGGATTCCAGACGGACATCAACCAATCCGTTTTTTTTTAACATTGAGGTCTATGGAAAACGGATTACAAACTGATTACAAACGGATAGTATTCAGTTTGTGTTCGTTTTGCAATCC
This sequence comes from Leptodactylus fallax, assembly GCA_947044405.1. Lineage (NCBI taxonomy): Eukaryota > Metazoa > Chordata > Amphibia > Anura > Leptodactylidae > Leptodactylus > Leptodactylus fallax. The sequence continues at coordinate 7,477,998 of CAMRHE010000007.1, read as the reverse complement.
TTTTTTCCCTCTGCGCATGCTCAGAATGAAGAAGGGGGAAGAAAAAAACAGATTACAAATGGATTACAAACTGATAGCAATCAGTTTGTGTTCGTTTTTGACCAATCCGTTTTTTTTACCTTCCCCCTTCTTCATTCTGAGCATGCACAAAAGGAAAAACGGATTGCAAAACAGACACAAACTGATTGCTATCCGTTTGCAATCAGTTTGTCAGGGTTGGTTCACACTTCCGCTTGGTGTCCGTCCGCCGTGAATCTGACCTAAATATCAGGAAAAAGGGTTGGGAAAGGTTTGCAAACGGTTTGTTTAAAAAAGCCATTCACTTCAATGTTTTTTTTTTATGTCAATAGTTTTTATTGAAATTTTTGTATAGATATCATACAAAAGGTCAACATAAGGAATGTAAAATGCAAAATACAGTCATGGCATTACAGGTCGCCAGTATACAAGGAGTACAAAATACTCTATATACATACAGCATACACACAAATATATAGTAAATTACATCCTAGTATTCTGTAAAATAAAACATAAACACATGTAGATAATTAGCTAGACATGGCAGAGCCTTGTGCACAAACAGTACGCACATCGTGGCCATGAGGGGGGTGGGGAGAGGTCGGAACAAGCGGGAAAAGTAAAGTATAGTAATGCGAAGTCAAGTCTACCAAATGGGTTAAAGCAAACTCGACTCAACACCACACAACACAACAGGCCTGAAGAACAAAGGGAGAGGGAGCGCACCACTCTGTAGCAATCGGTAGAAAACACTGGAGGCCTGTCCCGTAAACACGCGCGCGCAGACCCACCTATGCCAGCTGTAGACAAGAATTGCTGAAGCATAGAGATAGTCCAATAAATACCCTAGAAATAGTCTAGTGTAGTGTACCATAGGTGAATGGAAGGAAGACAACGTATATCCCGGGGTTGAAAGTAGCCAAAACATATGGTCTGTCAGTGGGCACTGGATGGGGGGAAAGCTGTTGACCATATCTCCCAATTTCTCCTAAACTTATCTAAGCTCCCACCATTGCATGCATAGATTTGTTCAAATTGATAGTTCAATGATACGACTGATATCAATTCTGACAGTGATGGACAAGAGGTGGATTTCCATCTGCGCGCAATAAGTAGGCGAGCGGCTCCCAGCACCTGGCACATGACAGTTCTATACCTGCGTGGCACCTCGTGGATGCCCAGCAGGAGCAACGCCATCTCGGGCGTTGATCTCACCACACCTCCGCACAATGTGTTGATCAAGGAAAACATGGATACCCAGAAAGGCTGAATGAGTGGGCAGTGCCAAAACACATGGAACAAAGAGCCAATCCCTCCGCAACCTCTCCAACAACATGAAGAGCACGAAGGAAAGAACTTAGCCAAATGGAGAGGCGGGTAATACCAGCGCAAAAGCAATTTGCTGTATTGCTCCCAGTGTGAGGCACATACCGTGGATTGCTTAGCCCACCTAACCGCCTCCCGCCAACAGTGAACCTCAAAGCCTCGGCCCAAATCTTCCTCCCAGAGAAGCATGTGTTTTGTTTTTTGAAAGGTACAATCCATGTTCAGCGTACAATACAAAGTTTTAGTGGCATATGTAGTCGGGGTGGTCCGAGAGTGCAATAGGTCAGCGGCCGGCTGTGGCAGGCTTATTTGAACCAAGGGGGCGTCAGATAAATAGGAAGCTAATCTAACATAAGTAAATGTCTCTTTTGTAGGTAGGTTATATTTCTCCTCTAGTGTGGAGAAGGGTACCATAGTATCACCTATGTATAAATCAGAGATATACTTTATCCCACAGCTGCTCCAAGTGTCTAGGGACAAATGCGGGATCTTATGAGGGAGCACTGTGAGAGGCAAATTCAGGGTGACCCCAGGGATGTTGCTATCTGAGATGTCACAGAAAGCGTGCCATGCCTTAACTGTAGCTAGTACAGCCGGTTGTACAGAAGGTGGCAAGCGTCCGGCGGGCACAGACGCTAACAAGAATCCTTCCCAGTCGGTAATCTGAGCCATTTTAGTCTCCACATCTGGCCATAGTTTATCATGGTTCGATGTAAGCCAGAATTTAAGTTGCCCTAAAGTTATAGCTAAGTGGTAATGGTACAGATTAGGTATTCCCATACCGCCATTTTCTCTAGATTTAAAGAGTGTATGTAATGCTACTCTGGGTTTGCAGCCGCTGCAAATGAAAGCCACCATCTGCTTTTGGAAGCTCTGAAAAACAGACCTAGGTATCGGAACAACTGGGGTTCTCAAAAAATAGAGTATTCTAGGAAGTATCAACATTTTATATAATACTATCCTCCCCATCCATCCGTGTTCAAATTTAGTCATCACATCCAGCTCTTTCTGAAGGGAAACTAACACACCTGGGAAGTTGGCTTTAACTAGATCTTTTGGGTCCGGAGTCAGCTGAATTCCGAGATAGGGTAACGATAGTGGGCACCATTGATACGATGAAGAGTCTTTGATATAACATATATGACTTTGTGTCAGACCAAGTCCCAAAATCTGGGACTTGGATTCGTTGGCTTTATAGTATGACAACGCTCCAAAGTCCGACAACGTCCGGGCAACCGTGCAGAGTGTGTTGTCGGAATAAGAAAGGGAAAGAATTACATCATCTGCGATTAAATTAATTCTATGGTCCACATTGCCCAACTTAATACCAGTAAAACCAGGGTGCGACCTAATTTTTTCCGCTAAAGGCTCCATCATTAAGGAAAATATTAGGGGGGACAGCGGGCATCCCTGTCTCGTGCCGTTAGTGATAGGGAAGGGGCGGGAAAGAACCCCATTCACCAGCACCCGTGCGGACGGGTCAGAATAGAGTGCGGAGATTGCAGTAGCTATGGGGCCCGAAAAGCCAAACCTACCTAGAACTTCAAAAAGATAACCCCAATGAACCCTATCGAACGCCTTCTCCGCATCCAAGGACAGGAGCAGAGAAGGCGTCCGCTGGGCCCGGGCCGCCGCAACCAGCGCGATCACATGTCTCGTGCCGTCTGGGGCTTGTCTTCCTTTGGTGAAACCCACCTGATTGCGGCCAATCAGTTGGGGCATTATGTCCAAAAGCCGATTCGCTAGAACCTTGGCAAATAGCTTGACATCTGCATTTAATAATGATATAGGCTTGTAATTAGAAGGGAGAGAGGCATCCTTGCCCGGTTTAGGTAACGTCACGATCGTAGCAGTTAGCATCTCCTGGGGAAATCTGCCAGTAGACATTGCCAAGTTAAACACCACTGTAAGACCATATGTGACCACTAACTGACTGCTACCACCACAGACCATATGCGACTTGAATAAGTTGCAATATTCCCCCGAGAACCCATCTGGATCAGGAGATTTATTGGGCTTTAAGCCATCTATCGCTTTAGCCAATTCCTGAGTAGATATAGGAGCGTTTAAAGATTGGAGCTGCGTTTGGGAGATGGAGGGAAGTTGCAAGGAGTTGAGAAACTGAATGATATCTAATCTAGAAGGCTACACGGTGTCCAGGTCCTCCCTTAAATTGTACAAGTCCTGATAGTATTTACTGATTTCATCAGCAATATGCCGCGGATGAAACAGTTTTGCATTAGTCGATTTGGAGAGAATAAACGGAATTTTAGACTTAATTCTAGCCGCCTTGACTCGTTGTGCCATCAATTTACTTGCTTTATTAAACAACCGATAGTAGGACGCCTTCATTTGTTTAGAGTGTTTCTCAAAATCCACCAATAAGTGTGCCCTCAAGTCGTCTCTAGCTTTTTGCAAGGTAGCCAGTAAAGTGGGATTAGGGGCTGTCTTATGTTGTTTATCTATAGATGCAATGGAAGCAAGTAGCTCCTTCATTGCATGTGATCTCATGCGCTTAAAGCGTGATGTATGCTGAATCAATAAGCCCCTGACAAAGGCCTTATGGGAATTCCAGAGGCAAAATTTGTCATTTACTGACTGAGTATTAATATCAAAGAATTCGACAATGTCCGTGGATAATTTTTCAGACACTGATTTCAGGGACATGACATATGTATTATTGCGCCATGACACAGGGGGGGCTGTTGTGGCACCAGAACGGATTGTAAGAGTAACAGGCGCGTGGTCGGACCACGTGATATTGCCTATCTCACAGCATTGTACTCTAAAGAGCATATCAGTCTGGACCAGAAACATGTCTATTCTGGAATAGGAATGATGTCTGGCAGAGTAATAGGTATAGTCTTTCTCGGAGGCATGAAAACACCTCCAGACATCATGAAGCTCCTCTTGCCGAAGCCAGGGCCCTAGTTGTTGAGGCACGTGCTTGCCGCGATAAGTAGAATCAGCGGCAGCATCATGCACTATATTAAGATCGCCACACAAAATAACCGGACCCTGTGCATGTTTCCTAACCTTCCTCAATACCCGATTTAAAAAGGAGATTTGAGATGTGTTAGGACAGTACGCATTCAAGATAGTAAAAGGGCAGTTATCAATTAAACAAGTGAGAGCTACATAGCGGTCCTTGGGGTCAGTGATGACATGTATGAGCTGAAAGGATACCTATTTTTAACTGCTATAAGGACACCTGCAACCTTCCTAGAGGCATTTGAGCAGTAGATATATGGGAAAAGTCTATAAGAAAACCTTGGTGGACGAAGGTCACAGAAGTGCGTTCCTTGCAAACATATTACATCCGCCGCAAATCTGAGAGCCTCCTTCCACAACAGTGAACGTTTAAGGGGACTATTCAGGCCCCTTACATTAAGTGACAAAATTTTTACTCCCATGAAAACATTTAAAAATTAAGTACACAAACTGGCAGTAGGATGACTGAAGTACTAGAGTGTTCCCAAGAATAAGTCCATCAGACCTAAGAGGGTAAAACTGATTAAGAAAAGTGTTAAACCTAGAACTAGTTAACAATAAAAAGAGTAGTTGTACAAAACCGTGCAGTATAATACTGCGCAAACTTGGGGGAAAGTTTGTCATAGAGTACAAACACAGAAGGTATCACAAGTGACTCACAGAGTGTCTATTGCAGGTTATTCACTCGGCAGAGCTATTGGATTTCCACAGAGGATCCAGTTTGTGGGACTCAGTTCTGGATGGCTTCTGGACATCAGGGGCAGGTGGTGGTAGCTTCCATTGTAGCAGTAGATTCTTGCCAGTGTCGAGGGAGTTAAATGTATGGGTTGCTCCATTCTTTACGACAATAATTTTTGTAGGGAATCCCCACTTATAGGGAACATTGTGTTGGCGAAGGACCGCCGTAATGGGAGCGAGCTTTCTTCTGGCAGCAATGGTGGCCTGAGACAGATCTGCAAATAGTTGAATAGCTTTGAAAGGCTCAGGCAGAGAAGATCTTTTCCTGGATTCGTACATGAGACAATCTTTGACATGGTAAAAATCTATGCGAGCAAGAGTATCCCTAGGTATATGGTCAGGCATTCCTTTCGGCTTTGGAAGGCGGTGTGCCCTGTCAATAATCAGGTCCGCATCGGAGCAATGTGGTAGGGTCGCTTTCATTAGCCGTTGCAAAAAAGGAATCAGTTCCCTGGCAGCGACCGACTCTGGTATGCCACGAAACTTAACATTGTTCCGTCGATTTCTATCCTCCATGTCGGCTAATTTAAGTTTAACTGCCGCCAATTCTTCCTCGAGATCGTTATGGGCATCTACTATGGTATTATGTGCAGAAGCGAACTCGCCCATTTTATTTTCAACATGGTTAAGTCTATCGCCAAGAGAGTCAACCGTGGAGGAAACGGATGTAATTGCTTTAGTGATATCTTTCTGAATAGATCTATGCAAAGCTAGCATCATATCTTTCAAGAAGGACTCAGAAGCCGATTGGTTGCCTGCTGGGATAGACTGAAGCACATCAGACTCGTAATGTTGGGGTTCTTCTATACAGGTCCCCGGGTGCGAATCAAAACAGAAAGTGGTATCCCATTTCATTTGTTGTTTCACTGGGCTATGTGTGGGGGTAGTGTCCCCTGCTGGTGGAGTTGTAGGTGCAGGGGAAGCAGCAAGCTGGCAAGCTGCAGCTAACATGGATGCTGAGGAGGGTTGGAGGCCCCTCTTAGAAGCCTGCTGTGGGCCTGCCTGGCTGCTGGAATGACTCCCTTGGGAGTCTGTACTATCGCCCGTAGAGCCCAGGTGTGGGGGGGTCGAGTGCTGCGACAGCTCACCTGGGGTATGTGTCGTCCCGGCAGATAAGCAGTCGGCTGCGCGCTGGTGCGGAGGGAGAAGGGACGCATCAGCGCCATCTTGCCCAGAGACCTGCGCTACAAAAAAGTCAGTGAGCCGCTTTGGGGGGCCCTTTTTCCCCCGTTTCGCCATACTGCGATGTCCCCTGATGTTGGTGGACCCCTATCAGGGTAATAAGCCGCCGTATGTCAGCGCCAAGCGGAGCGATGAGCCGCTAGTTATCTGTGAAGCCGCGGAGCTCTCTCAAGCTGCGGCCATATACTTCGGCAGTCAAGCCACGCCCCCCAGACTTCAATGGGTTTTTAAAGCAATCCGAAGGTGTCCGATTGCAGCCTCTGCCCCGAAAAACCGCTTTTTTTTGGTCGGATACAAAGTCCTGCATGTCCGACTTTGTTTCCGACCAAAAAAAAGCGGATTTTCGACGCTGAGGCTGCAATAGGACACCTTTAGGATTGCTTTAAAAACCCATTGAAGTGAATGGGTTTTTAAATGAACCGTTTGCAAACTTTTCCCAATCCTTTTTCCTGATATTTAGGTTGGATTCACGGCGAATGGACACCAAGCGCAAGTGGGAACCAACCCTAATCCGTTTGCCATAGACCTCAGTGTTAAAAAAAAAAAAAAAAAAAATGGATTGGTTGCTGTCCATCTGGAATACTTATTACTTTTCTCTCTGCACAAAAAAGCGGAAACCAGACGGAAATTGCACAAACTGATATATGTAGATTACTTTTAAACCCATTGAAATCAATGGGTTTTAATCTGGACTGTTCTAAATCAGATTTCACATACTGATTTCGAGCAGATTGATGAACGCAGATGTGAACCCAGCCTTAGAAATGTAATTAAGAAATAACAGTTAACAGGAACAATGGAGGTCAAGATAAGGTCTGAAAGACCAAGAAAAATTTCAGAGAGAGCTGCTCGTAGTATTGCCAGAGTGGCAAATCAGAACCCGTGCTTGACTGCAAAAGACCTTCAGGAAGATTTACCCTACTCTGGAGTTGTTGTACATTGTTCTACTGTTCAGTGATATCTTCACAAATATGGCCTTCATGGAAGAGTCTTCAGAAGAAAACCTCTCCTGCGTCCTTACTAGAGATGAGCGAATCGAAGCTGCAGAAGTGGAATTCAATCCGAATTTCAGGAAATATTCGATTCGCATCAAATCCGAATTTCCTCACGCTTCATGGTAATGATTCACATTTAGTTCAAAATGGCTGCCCTACATGGGGTAAAGAATTCTGGGAACACAGGATCACCCACAATGCCATGCGTGCAGCCAATCAGCAGCCAGCCCTGTGATGTCACATCCCTTTAACCCCTTCGCGAGCACATACATGTTTGCACCCAAGGTGTTAAATCCCCCTGATTAGTTATGGAGCAGGGTGTTAGCTGTAACTGACAGCTAATACGCTGTTCCATAACCGATCCGGGTTTTAACAACTTGGATGCCGCAGTCAAACATGACCGTGGCATCCAAGGGGTTCTGCCATTTTGCCGTCCACCCGCCCATCCCGGCTCTCTGCACCCAATAAATAGCTGTTTTTGGTACGCGATTCGCTGCAATTTAATTCAGATCAAATAGAATCATATCGTGAAATTTGTCGAAGTTGCCAAATTGAATTTTTGAATACTTCGCTCATCTCTAGTCCTTACCATAAAATTCAGCATTAGAAGTTTGCAAAAAAACATCTAAACAAGCCTGTTGCATTTTGGAAACAAGTCCTGTAGACCGATGAGGTTAAAATAGAACTCTTTGGCCACAATGATCAAAGGTACAGTTAGGTCCATTTATACTTGGACACTGACACAAATTTTGTTTTTTTACCTGTTTAATGAAACATATTCAAGTTATAGTTATATAATGGACATGGACATAAAGTCCAGACTTTCAGCTTTCATTTGAGAGTATCCACATTAAAATTGGATGAAGGGTTTAGGAGTTTCAGCTCCTAAACATGTTCCACCCTGTTTTTAAAGGGACTAAAAGTAATTGGACAATTGACTCAAAGGCTGTTTCATGGGCAGGTGTGGGCAGTTCCTTCATTATGTCATTCTCAATTAAGCAGACAAAAGGCATGGAGTTGATTTGAGGTGTGGTGCTTGCATTTGGAAAATTTTGCTGTAAAGAAAACGGTCAAAGGAGCTCTCCATGCATGTGAAACAAGCCATCCTTAAGTTGCAAAAACAGAAAAAACCCATTAGAGAAATTGCTACAATATTAGGAGTGGCAAAATCTACAGTTTGGTACATCCGGTGACAAGGTGACAAGCGGCCCAGCACAGAAATAGAGGGAAGGATGCAGGTAAGTGTCAGTGCATTAAAATGTCTGATCCCGGACAACCTCTAAGAGGGCATACAGGAGGTATTATTAATTGAGGGGGCACACAGGGGAATTATTCATTTACAGGGGATTTTCGTACTATATGTTTTATAATTGGGGGAAGTAGCAGGATGGGGACTTTATGTAGGCGAGGATAATGTGGGTCAGGTGTCTGGAAAAGTGTGGAGCCAAAGTTATCTGTGCTGCAAACTTTATAAGAGACAAGTCACTGCTGGAAGAAGTGGTCATGGTGGTCCAGAGGGAAGAGACGAGAAATGTGAACAATTTGTCAGAGATGTCACCTGTAAGTCACTAAATGTAACTACACTGTATACACCTAAATGGTCTGTAGAGCCAATATCTGCCACTATATGGTCATCTGCTATGTAACTATGTAACTGTATAGTGATAATATCGGTATAACTGCGTTGGGGGCCCACTTGGATATGTTTGCCCACCCTGTGCCGAACCCCTAGCTACGCCTCTGAACTGATCATATCCTTTTCTCAAATGTCTCATCTATATACCCACTGACATAATTCACTAATATAAAATGTCCCATGGTGACTCCTTCACAAGGTATAATGTCCCATGGCAGCCCTTTCACACAGCTTAATGTCCCATGGCATCCCCTTCACATAGTATAATGTCCCATAGCGGCCCCTCCATATAGCATAATATCCCATAGTGGCCCCTTCACACAGTTTGGTGCAAATATTACAAAAATTTTGGGTTCGGTAGAACCCAAAAATTTTGGGGGATCACAACCCATGAACTATTATTATACTCTGGGGTCTCTTCAGAACCCAGAATATAATGTTTGGAGGCCCAGGGGTGGTAAAGAAAAACGAAAATCAGTCTTACTTACCTCTCCTGTGCTCCAGTGCCTCTTCAATGACATCACAGATGTGGGTTACGTTGGCGTCATTGGCGACCCACGTGCTGTCAATGACGTAACATCATTGAAGAGAACTGAAAATAGCAGGAATTCGTGATGGAGCACAAGAGAGGTACAAAGGTAAGACCGTTTTTTTTTTTTTCATCTTCCCTGGGCATCTGAACATTATACTCTGGGATCAGAAAAGACCCCAGAGTATAATAATAGCAGTTTGTCAGAGCGAAACTGCCAGACAAACCTCGCAAGGTTCTTGCAAGGTTCGCCCAACAAATACCAAGTACCGCAGCCGTACTTACTGATCCCCGTGCATTCCATATCGCGTCCCTGTCAATGAAGTCCTGACGCTGTTCAGTGTCAGCGACGTGAAATGGGATGCTCGGGGCCCTCTGGAGGGCTGAATGGGAAGCTGGGTCCGCCGTGGGCAGGAGTGGGGACCAGTAAGTAAATAAGCCCTGTTACCTGCTGGAGTAACTCAATCAGTTAATGGCCTATTTAAAAAAACAAAATCAGCAGGGACCCACCAGGCCTCCTATGATCACGGGCCCCATAGCAGCTGCTATGGCAGTAGTTCCACCACTGCGTATGTTTTAGAATTTAGGGCCCCACTTGTAAACTTGCCCAGGGCCCCACTTTGTCTAAAACTGGCCCTGCTGTTAGTGTACCTGACATAAAGATTAGAGGTGTCCAGTGACCCTACATTATATCATCACAAACCCCTGGAGTAGGACCGATGTGGTGTTCCCTTGTAAAGGCCTCTTTATGACGTTGTCCACTTTTTTGTTTGTTGTCCACGTTGTTTCACTTTTAGTACAGAATAGTAGATAACAGCACATAATTCTTCCTATAGCCTAGTTTGATACTTAAGGAGGCAGGCCTTTTTTTGGTTTTCCAGTTGTCACATTCTAAAACCCATAACTTTTTAATTTTAATGTTGACATAATAACATAAATGCTTGGTTTTTGTGCAACTAGCGTATCGATCAAACTGTGCTAACTATGTCTTATTGGGATGGCAAAAAAAGTAATTTTTGTTATGTTTTTTCGTGTTCTAAATCATTAATTTCATGCCAACTTATTCCACACTTTACTATATATATAATGCATGTATACGTACATGATCTACCATATTAGAACAAAGTGGTTACAAAGTGGCTTAAGGATAACAAAGTCAATGTTTTGGAGTGGCCATCATAAAGCCCTGATCTCAATCCTATTCAAAATTTATGGGCAAAGATGAAAAGGCAGGTGCAAGCAAGGCGGCCTACAAACATGGCTCAGTTACACCAGTTCTGTCAGGAGGAATGGGCCCAAATTCCTGCAAACTATTGTGAGAAGCTTGTGAAAGGATATCCCAAAACGTTTGACCCAAGTCATACAGGTATCAAATACTAATGAAATGTATGTAAACTTTTGACTTTGCAGAAAGTCATAAAAATGCCTTAAAAATACTCTCTCTCCCATTATTCTGGAATTTGGCAAATATAACTAATTTTGGTAATCCTAATTGACCTAAAACAGGAAAGTTTTATTCTGATTTCATGTCAGAGAGTGAAAAAAACATGCATATGTGTCTTTTTATATGGTGTATGTAAACTTCTGGTTTCAACTGTAGAACCCATGCCAATGCATTGACACACCGTGATCACTTCACCAGTGTGCTGATGAGGGTAGCAAACACAAAAATACCCCTTAGATGCCACCATCATTATTGATGGTGACATCTAAGAGGTTAAATGCCCTTGATTTGTGCTTTAACCAATCACAGCCATTACAGGATGATGTCAGCTGTGTGTCAGAGCTGATATACTCTTTCTGATGAAACCAGCTTAGCTCCTGAGCCGGTGTCATCTTCCTGCCATAATATTACACAAAATATGTCACAGGGTGGGAACTAGTAATAGATCAAATCAAAGCAAAACAGGCTTAGTTGCCCATAGCAACCAATCACACCATAAGGGAATTGCTAATTGAGCGATTCCCCAGTGCTGATGCTGAAACAAGGGAAGAAGGGAAAGACAGAGTCAGTGAGCCCTAAACTCGACCCAGCCCCTGTACACAGAACAGGACAAACAACACAGAAGCAGAGTCAGCAAGCCGAGGTCAAACCAGTTAGACAAACAGTACCAAATCAAAATCCGAGAGAATAGTCAAAGGGAAAGCCAGAGGTCAAGAATATGAATACAGGTAACAAAACAGCAAGAGAAGCGCTTAGCAAGGGACAAGTCTCAGTAGCCAGAAAACATGTGTGAGCATATGACCTGTTTATAGGAAGTCCAGAATCTGTCCCAGACTTGATTGGTAGATAGGCTGTCAATCACACAGGAAAGGCTACGATTAACTGTTTGAGGAGCAGATGGAAACAAAGGTGCAAGAGATGGGTGTGGCAGAAATTCAATTACAGAGAAGAAGTAATAGAGCAGTGTTCAGACAGAGCAACAAGAACCCTAAGCAAGGAATCAAACTGAACACACCTCCTGCGCCGCAGCGTGCGAGCGGAGGGTGGCGCAGAGACCCGAACAGGCAGAGACATTACACACACCACATCTTTCATTTTTTAAGAGTCAAACTTGAAATGTGCTTTACCTATTATGACATAAAATAATGACTTCAAAGCAAGAAAAAGCTTTTTGGGTGTTGCAATTTGCAAGAACTGGGTCTGTTGTAACAGTACAGTGAAACTTTTCAGAATAAATTTGGTTAATATGCCCCACCTAGAAACCGCATTTCACATTGGGTGTAGTAATTCAAAACCACTGGGTGTTTATGTCATGAGAAATGTCCAGGCTGCCCGAAGACTTTGGAAGAGACCGTGAACATGATTCAAGCTGTGCATGAGCAAAGTCCTAGAAAGTCGACCATGCTGACTAGTTTGGAACTACAGGTGCCACAAACCACAGTATGTCATATCTTCCGAAAATGAGTTATAAGTCACATAGTTTAAATCTTTTTCTGGAACTTAAGCTAGATGACAACCAAAACACTGTGACTTTTGTATTAACTTGCAAGACAGAATCGCTGACAGATGTGCACAAATTCATTGACAGGATGTTAGGAGAATTTAATTGATTATCAATAATGGTCATCCATGGTCAGCTAAATAAGGAGGTTTATTTGCATACATGTATACAGTGCTGGCCAAAAGTATTGGCACCCCTGCAATTCTGTCAGATAATACTCAATTTCTTCCAGAAAATGATTGCAATCACAAATGCTTTGGTAATAATATCTTCATTTATTTTGCTTGCAATGAAAAAACACAAAAGAGAATGAAAAAAAAAGTCAAATCATTGATCATTTTGCACAAAACTCCAAAAATGGGCCGGACAAAAGTATTGGCACCCTCAGCCTAATACTTGGTAGCACAACCTTTAGACAAAATAACTGCGAACAACCGCTTCCGGTAACCATCAATGAGTTTCTTACAATGCTCTGCTGGAATTTTAGACCATTCTTCTTTGGCAAATTTCTCCAGGTCCCTGAGATTTGAAGGGTGCCTTCTCCAAACTGCCATTTTGAGATCTCTCCACAGGTGTTCTATGGGATTCAGGTCTGGACTCATTGCTGGCCACTTTAGAAGTCTCCAGTGCTTTCTCTCAAACCATTTTCTAGTGTTTTTTGAAATGTGTTTTGGGTCATTGTCCTGCTGGAAGACCCATGACCTCTGAGGGAGACCCAGCTTTCTCACACTGGGCCCTACATTATGCTGCAAAATTTGTTGGTAGTCTTCAGACTTCATAATGCCATGCACACGGTCAAGCAGTCCAGTGCCAGAGGCAGCAAAGCAACCCCAAAACATCAGGGAACCTCCGCCATGTTTGACTGTAGGGACCGTGTTCTTTTCTTTGAAGGCCTCTTTTTTTTTCCTGTAAACTCTATGTTGATGCCTTTTCTCAAAAAGCTCTACTTTTGTCTCATCTGACCAGAGAACATTCTTCCAAAAAGTTTTTGGCTTTCTCAGGTAAGTTTTGGCAAACTCCAGCCTGGCTTTTTTATGTCTCTGGGTCAGAAGTGGGGTCTTCCTGGGTATCCTACCATAGAGTCCCTTTTCATTCAGATGCCGACGGTTAGTACGGGTTGACACTGTTGTACCCTCGGACTGCAGGGCAGCTAGAACTTGTTTGGATGTTAGTCGAGGTTCTTTAGCCACCATCCGCACAATCTTTCGTTGAAATCTCTCGTCAATTTCTATTTTCCGTCCACATCTAGGGAGGTTAGCCACAGTGCCATGGGCTTTAAACTTCTTGATGACACTGCGCACGGTAGACACAGGAACATTCAGGTCTTTGGAGATGGACTTGTAGCCTTGAGATTGCTCATGCTTGCTCACAATTTTGCTTCTCAAGTCCTCAGACAGTTCTTTGGTCTTCTTTCTTTTCTCCATGCTCAATGTGGTACACACAAGGACACAGGACAGAGGTTGAGTCAACTTTAATCCATTTCAACTGGCTGCAAGTGTGATTTAGTTATTGCCACCACCTGTTATGTGCCACAGGTAAGTAACAGGTGCTGTTAATTACACAAATTAGAGAAGCATCACATGATTTTTCAAAGGGTGCCAATACTTTTGTCCACCCCCTTTTTTATGTTTGGCGTGGAATTATATCCAATTTGTCTTTTTGACAATTCTTTTTGTGGTTTTCCATTGACGACAAATTAAATGAAGATATTATTACCAAAGCATTTGTGATTGCAATCATTTTCTCGAAGAAATTGAGTATTATCTGACAGAATTGCAGGGGTGCCAATACTTTTGGCCAGCACTGTATATATATATATATATATATATATATATATATATATATATAAGTACAGACCAAAAGTTTGGACACAACTTCTCATTCCAAGAGTTTTCTGTATTTTCATTACTATAAAAATTGTAGATTCACACTGAAGGCATCAAAACTATGAATTAACACATGTGGAATTATATACTTAACAAAAAAGTGTGAAACAGCTGAAAATATGTCTTATATTCTAGGTTCTTCAAAGTAGCCACCTTTTGCTTTGATTACTGCTTTGCACACTCTTGGCATTCTCTTGATGAGCTTCAAGAGGTAGTCACCTGAAATGGTTTTCACTTCACAGGTGTGCCCTGTCAGGTTTAATAAGTGGGATTTCTTGCCCTATAAATGGGGTTGGGACCATCAGTTGTGTTGTTCAGAAGTCAGGTGGACACACAGCTGATAGTCCTACTGAATGGAGTGTTAGAATTTGTATTATGGCAAGAAAAAAGCAGCTAAGTAAAGAAAAACGAGTGGCCATCATTACTTTAAGAAATGAAGGTCAGTCAGTCCGAAAAATTGGGAAAACTTTGAAAGTGTCCCCAAGTGCAGTGGCCAAAACCATCAAGCGCTACAAAGAAACTGGCTCACATGAGGACCGCCCCAGGAAAGGAAGACCAAGAGTCACCTATGCTGCGGAGGATAAGTTCATCCGAGTCACCAGCCTCAGAAATCACAGGTTAACAGCAGCTCAGATTAGAGACCAGGTCAATGCCACACAGAGTTCTAGCAGCAGACACATCTCTACAACAACTGTTAAGAGGAGACTGTGTGCAGCAGGACTTCATGGTAAAATAGCTGCTAGGAAACCACTGCTAAGGACAGGCAACAAGCAGAAGAGACTTGTTTGGGCTAAAGAACACAAGGAATGGACATTAGACCTGTGGAAATCTGTGCTTTGGTCTGATGAGTCCAAATTTGAGATCTTTGGTTCTAACCATCGTGTCTTTGTGCGACGCAGAAAAGGTGAACGAATGGACTCTACATGCCTGGTTCCCACCGTGAAGCATGGAGGAGGAGGTGTGATGGTGTGGGGGGGCTTTGCTGGTGACACTGTTGGGGATTTATTCAAAATTGAAGGAATACTGAACCAGCATGGTTACCATAGCATCTTGCAGCGGCATGCTATTCCATCCGGTTTGCGTTTAGTTGGACCATCATTTATTTTTCAACAGGACAAGACCTCCAGACTGTGTAAGGGCTATTTGACCAAGAAGAAGAGTGATGGGGTGCTACGCCAGATGACCTGGCCTCCATAGTCACCAGACCTGAACCCAATCGAGATGGTTTGGGGTGAGCTGGACCGCAGAGTGAAGGCAAAAGGGCCAACAAGTGCTAAGCATCTCTGGGAACTCCTTCAAGACTGTTGGAAGACGATTTCAGGTGACTACCTCTTGAAGCTCATCAAGAGAATGCCAAGAGTGTGCAAAGCAGTAATCTAAGCAAAAGGTGGCTACTTTGAAGAACCTAGAATATAAGACATATTTTCAGTTGTTTCACACTTTTTTGTTAAGTATATAATTCCACATGTGTTAATTCATAGTTTTGATGCCTTCAGTGTGAATCTACAATTTTTATAGTCATGAAAATACAGAAAACTCTTGGAATGAGAAGGTGTGTCCAAACTTTTGGTCTGTACTGCATATAATGTATATATGGAGACATTAGCATATATATGTATTTTATGTCAAAAGTAAAAATGTCTAACCCACGTATTCAAACACAGGGTTATATAATTACTTACAGGAAACAGGAACAGGAGTGGTGGTTACATATGCATGAAGATAATAATGATATATGAACTTATCAGTTCAAACATGGGTCATGAACTAGTAAACTACAAAGTAGGATGTTATTGTCTTCATTTTTGCACCCACCAAAAACCACTCAGCAAATCTTTATCTTCTTTCTTTACGAATAACAGTGACCTTTTAAAATACTCCTATAAAACATATAGGCTTATAAGTATTCATATATGATTAACATATAAAGCTTAATGAAATTTTGATAACATTTCCCTCCTCTTAATAATATTTCTTCCACAAAATCTATCGGTCTTCCTCGTTTTGGCAAGCCACTTTCACAAGGAATCTTCATATAGTGGACTTTGGTCCAAGTGTTCTTCTTGATAATACATAGTCTTTGTTATAGCTGTATCTATCTACCTTTGCAATAGTCCTCGAATACATGGAATACAGCAACAATCACAGATTGCTAAGATGGCAACAACCACTGAGACTGATATCAACATTGATGTAATAAGTCCTGTCCATTTTCCAAACCATCCTTCCAGCCAGTCAGTACAAGGGTCCAAAATTCCAGACTTTTCTGCCAGTTCCTCTGATAATGATGTAAGACCTTGAAGGGCTTTTGGTGATGCTCCCATCCGGGGAAGTGTTGTTTTGAATAAAAGTACAATAATAAGTACCAATCATTTTACATACTCCTCCCTGGTTGGCTAAAATCATATCAAGTGCAATTCTGTTTTGCTATGCCGTGAATGAGGTAGGACCTAGTTGTTCTGCTATGCCCTTTACAGCATCACTGGTATAGTTTACAAATCTCTGCTGATTATAATACAAGTAGTTAATCCAGTCTAGATTCTTATTAATCATCACCCACCAAATGAGAGATTCGAACCCTGCAGCAATTTGATTGCAGGCCTTAAACTCATTAGGCACCCCCCTAGGGACCCCTATGTCATCTATGTATATTCCAGTGTCAAAAGATCCTCCCGGTGCGTCTCTCTTTTCTCTACGTACTCCTTCATGGCCTTTTCTTTCTAGTAGGTTTTATTCTTTTATAATCTTATCCCACTGCATATAGGAGAACAGGTGAAAGGGCATTATAACTTTTACCAGAGCACATTCCCCGTTCCAAATTACGGGGAGTCTGGGTCTTAATTTTTTGTCACCACACAACCACCAAATATCTGCTCTCACTTGTTCGTGACCTGTAAACCACTCATCAGAATAATTTTGTGAGGAATCTGAGACATTTATTCTCTCTGCACAATAGTTCTTATCAAACTTGCCTACATACTTACCATCTTGTTCTCGCACAAAACAGGTACAGTACAGACCAAAAGTTTGGACACACCTTCTCATTCCAAGAGTTTTCTGTATTTTCATGACTATAAAAATTGCAGATTCACACTGAAGGCATCAAAACTATGAATTAACACATGTGGAATTATATACTTAACAAAAAAGTGTGAAACAACTGAAAATATGTCTTATATTCTAGGTTCTTCAAAGTAGCCACCTTTTGCTTTGATTACTGCTTTGCACACTCTTGGCATTCTCTTGATGAGCTTCAAGAGGTAGTCACCTGAAATGGTTTTCACTTCACAGGTGTGCCCTGTCAGGTTTAATAAGTGGGATTTCTTGCCTTATAAATGGAGTTGGGACCATCAGTTGTGTTGTTTAGAAGTCAGGTGGATACACAGCTGATAGTCCTACTGAATGGAGTGTTAGAATTTGTATTATGGCAAGAAAAAAGCAGCTAAGTAAAGAAAAACGAGTGGCCATCATTACTTTAAGAAATGAAGGTCAGTCAGTCCGAAAAATTGGGAAAACGTTGAAAGTGTCCCCAAGTGCAGTGGCTAAAACCATCAAGCGCTACAAAGAAACTGGCTCACATGAGGACCGCCCCAGGAAAGGAAGACCAAAAGTCACCTCTGCTGCGGAGGATAAGTTCATCCGAGTCACCAGCCTCAGAAATCGAAGGTTAACAGCAGCTCAGATTAGAGACCAGGTCAATGCCACACAGAGTTCTAGTAGCAGACATATCTCTACAGCAACTGTTAAGAGGAGACTGTGTGCAGCAGGACTTCATGGTAAAATAGCTGCTAGGAAACCACTGCTAAGGACAGGCAACAAGCAGAAGAGACTTGTTTGGGCTATAGAACACAAGGAATGGACATTAGACCTGTGGAAATCTGTGCTTTGGTCTGATGAGTCCAAATTTGAGATCTTTGGTTCCAACCATCGTGTCTTTGTGTGACGCAGAAAAGGTGAACGAATGGACTCTATATGCCTGGTTCCCACCGTGAAACATGGAGGAGGAGGTGTGATGGTGTGGGGGTGCTTTGCTGGTGACACTGTTGAGGATTTATTCAAAATTGAAGGAATACTGAACCAGCATGGTTACCACAGCATCTTGCAGCGGCATGCTATTCCATCTGGTTTGCGTTTAGTTGGACCATCATTTATTTTTCAACAGGACAATGACCCCAAACACACCTCCAGACTGTGTAAGGGCTATTTGACCAAGAAGGAGAGTGATGGGGTGCTACGCCAGATGACCTGGCCTCCACAGTCACCAGACCTGAACCCAATCGAGATGGTTTGGGGTGAGCTGGACCGCAGAGTGAAGGCAAAAGGGCCAACAAGTGCTAAGCATCTCTGGGAACTCCTTCAAGACTGTTGGAAGACGATTTCAGGTGACTACCTCTTGAAGCTCATCAAGAGAATGCCAAGAGTGTGCAAAGCAGTAATCAAAGCAAAAGGTGGCTACTTTGAAGAACCTAGAATATAAGACATATTTTCAGTTTCACACTTTTTTGTTAAGTATATAATTCCACATGTGTTAATTCATAGTTTTGATGCCTTGAGTGTGAATCTACAATTTTTATAGTCATGAAAATACAGAAAACTCTTGGAATGAGAAGGTGTGTCCAAACTTTTGGTCTGTACTGTATATTTACCTTTATAGGCAGTCACAAGGGGGGGTAAGATTCCTTTCTCAATAGGTGGGTATAGCAGAGAAATAGTTTTACACTTTTCACTAAAAGGAGCACAAGATTTGTTATACAGCTGTAAAAGGCTTTGCAGTCCCCCACGGTCGTTGTTATTATTGAGCCTGAATGGGGTGGTAGCCAAATGTGGCCTAGCCGTGGCACATGCTATACAATCTTATTTATCTGCCTGGCAGTGTACCACATCCACTCTATCCATTCATTTCTATCCACATAACCTGTTTCCATGGCTAATTTGTCTTCATATGTTAGATTAGTAAATCTCACTACAGGACTAAAATCAGGTTTTTCATAAGGAGTTGTCTCATTTATCCTTTTCTTTACCTCAATAAAGAAATTTCCTATAGGGTTTGTACCGCTTACATAGCAAAAGCCCTTTGATCATAACATTTTGGCTCTTTCAAAGTGATCAGCAATTTGTTACAATTAGTTTGTTCTGTACATTCTGAATGAACCCTTTTGATTATACTCAATCTGGATTTTATACCCGTAGTGTCTGAGGCTAATCTGTATCCATAATCCTGGCTAGCAGTGCTTCAAAGGATCTTATCCCAACTTGCACAGTTTGCATTCCCTCTAGTTTTTGTTGACATCCAGCATATATATCAGCCCAAGTTAATTTAGATGCTTTTTCTTTCTTTACTTCCACAGTTTCCCTTTACTAAGGAGCAAAAGTCTACTTCTATTGTGGAAGTTTCCCCTTCATAAAATGTTAGGTTCACAATGGAGTATCCTACGTGTTTTACCACTTCATGCCAGTTAGTTGGTTCCCCAGGGAAACTACATTGAGTCCTCTTAACTGATCTTTTTTCCCTTTTCCCTATATGATCTCCCTCAGGCCTTTGCCAGGCTACCTATATCAGAAAGAGGAAGGCAAGAACAAGCAAGATTCCTAGTCCCCAATGTTTTTTAACCATTTTTATCTTTCCCTGATATTCCTGGATTTGGCTTTGTTGTCCCGGGAATAGGGATGGGAGTCTTTGCCCGGTCTTTTGCCAACTCGGACCAAATCTTATTCTATTCCTCTGGCTATTTTACAGTGGGAAAGATGGATCCAGGAAGTTCGCTCAGCTAATTTTACCGCTGTAGGGGTAGTTAAGAGGACTTGATATGGTCCTTCCCATTCATAATTCTATGAATTAATTTTTTTTAGGATCCAGTCTCCTGGTTTCACTGTATTCGTTTCAGTTACTGGTTCACCTGGAATGAAATTTGGAACAGAAACTTCTTTACGGTTTAATATTTTTACCATATAGTCAGCTAAGGTATGATCAATATCCTCATCTTGTCTAGTAAAGTCTAAGCTGTGGAATCACATAAGTTCTAGCATAAATTATCTCAAATGGGGTAAGTCCTTGCGATGCATGAGTCACATGCATATTCAACATTACTAAAGGTAAACAATAGATCCAATTTTTCCCTGTCTCATCCATTGTCGTCTTTAGTTTACTTTTTAATATCCTGTTATGTCTATCCACCAATCCTGCTGACTGTGGATGGTAAGCACAGTGTTTTTTTAGCTCTATTTTAAAGTTCTGGGCTATCAAGGAGATCACTTTATTCACAAAATGTGCTCCATTATCACTGTAAATTCTCTCTGGTATGCCAAATCTAGGTACGATTTTCTTAACCAATGCTTTGGCTACTGTTATTGCATCTGGACTAGCAGTTGGAAAAACTTCAATCCATTTTGTAAATGTATCAATGATTATCAAATAGTATTTCTTTCCTTCACATCTGCTGAGTTCAATAAAGTCCATGCAAATGTGTTGGAATACATACTGCAGCTGTGGAAACTGATCTCTTTTTGGTCTTATGTTACCTTGTGGATTGTGCTTTGTACATAAAGTGCAGGATAAACAAAAATTTTTAGAGTAATTAGTGAAACCGTACTTTGGGAACACCTTAGATATAGTACCCATTATCCCTCCTCTTGCGACATGGCTCCGCCCATGACTCAAAATGGTGGCATATCTAAAAAGGTTACTAGGTAATATATATTTCCCTTGTGGTCATACACAAATACCACTTTGTAATTTAACCCCTTTATGAAGCCATTTTTGCTGCTCAGATTTAGGTGAGGATTGTTGCATATCCCTGAGTATGTCTAAGTCTATGACCTCAGGTTCTATTTGGAGTGTGAGTATCTGCTTTGTTGCTGCTTGTGTTGCTGCCAAATCAGCTTTCTCATTTCCTAAAGAGACTGGGTCATCTTTTCTAGTATGTGCTGCACATTTACAGATAGCTACCTTCTTTGGGAGCTGTATTACATCCAATATCTGCTGTTTGCAATTTATGTCCTTCCCTGAGGAGGTTACCATTCCTCTATTCTTCCATTCTATTGTTCCACAGTTGGGCAAAGACATATACTGTGGAGAAAGCATATTGGCTATCTGTGTAAATAGTAAATACCTTTCCTTTTGCTATCTTACATGCCTCTGTAAGCGCAACTAATTCAGCTGCTTGTGCTGAATAGTGTCGTGGGAGTGTTTTAGCCACAAGTGTCTCTTGTTGTGCGATTACTGCATAGCCTACTGCATTTGTTCCATCAGGATTTTTTTTTACAAGATCCATCAACAAATAGAGCTATCTGGCTCTCTGGGTAAGGAGTATCTTTAAGGTCCGCTCATGGGGAGAGCATTAAATAAACGAGCAAATCAATCCCCTTAAGCACCTTGATACACAGAAGTTCCTTTGAACTCTCACATAACAAAAATTATAACTACAAAATAGACATACGCAAATCTGGAATAGGGGAACATTGTTCATTTCTCTGACTTAGATCAGCCCTTTAACACTTACTCTTACCTTCAACCAGTTACTTTGTCGGTCAAATCCTTGTCTGATTACCATCCATTATCTGTATATTAACACATTTTCTCCAACTTCAAAGCTCAAAATTCCATCTGTTACAAAATCACATACTATAGAAACATTCCCCTATGCCAACATGTAAAATGTATAAATATTGTTCATGGTATCAGTAGACTTTAAGTCCAACTGGTAATTTTGTAACGTATGAGGATCTGGCACTATAGGTTCTCTCTTCCAATCTCTCGTCCAATGTCCTGGTTACTTACAATTTCAACAGGAATTATCTCTGGGAACCCTAAATCTCCCATCGACATCTACATCTTGATCTGTCTCTATATCCCTGAACTCTAAGGTTTGGGCTACATGGCTACATATACAGTATTTCAGACCAATCCTACAATACAAGAACTGATCTTTTTTTCTGTTTCTTTTTCTTTCTTTTTTTTTTTTTTTTAGGTTTGACCTCTTTTCTTTGGGATGCTTCTTGTATCCATTTCTTTGTGTGTTCTAATCCATACTCTCTTTATCATTCAATTTCTCTATATCTTCTACTAATGTACAACATTTGTCATAATTCAGTGTTTTACAGAAATTGAATCGTCTGTCCCAGTTATTGACATATTGAATTCCTTCTGGGTCTACTTTATGCATGTATTTAACATCACCGGTCAAGTTGATCTGCTGACCGGTGCAACAAGAAAAACAACCATATCCTGATGTCTTTGTCACACAGTTTCCCATTTTACAATTTAAATCCTCAGCTGAGAACTGGCAATTTAGCTAAAGTAGAAAAATCCTCAGGTCTCTCTTGTTTACTCCAGGGACAAATTATTAAACCTCTATATCCTAGTGATCTCATAAAAGATATGCTGTATTTCTTGTATAGTACTCAGGGCAAAGTCTAATGACACCAGCAATTGTTGGACCGTCCTTCTCACATAACCATGGTTAGTATATTTTCAACAGAAGGTATGAATAGGTCATACAGCCTTACCCAGAAAACTAGGGAAACCGCCTTATTTATTGTAAGAATTAAGCATTGTCCCCATGCTGCAGACTTTGGATTCACTGTTGTGGGGTCTTTCCAGCTCCAATTTACAAAGAAAACTGCAAAATACTTCCTTTACAACGACTACAAAATAACATCACATTTCCCCAGACCTTCAGAAATATTCTAACTTATATACATAGTTTGAAAGAAATAACACAATGTACATCAATGTCTTACCCTGAAAAATGTGTCTACTGTGGGGACAACAATATAATACAGTTTAAAATGACAATTCAATGTACAAAAATACAATATTATCAACCCAACCTTTTCCAGGACTGTAAAGTCTGGAAATTGTGTAAAGTCTTATATGGTTGTCCACTTTCAGACACTAGAAGACTTCTTTTACATTAAGGATAATTTCTAATTCTGAATTCTGTCATATAATATTCCCTCATCTACAGTGGGGAAAAAAGTATTTAGGCAGCCACTAATTGTGCAAGTTCTCTCACTTAAAAATATGAGAGAGGCCTGTAATTGACATCAGAGGTAGACCTCAACTATTAGAGACAAAATGAGAAAACAAATCCAGAAAATCATATTGTCTGATTTTTAAAGAATTTATTTGCAAATTATGGTTGAAAATAAGTATTTGGTCAATAACAAAAGTTCATCTCAATACTTTGTTTTATATCTTTTGTTGGCAATGACAGAGGTCAAACGTTTTCTGTAAGTCTTCACAAGGTTGGCACACACTGTTGCTGGTATGTTGGCCCATTCCTCCATGCAGATCTCCTCTAGAGCAGTGATGTTTTGGGGCTGTCGCTGGGCAACACGGACTTTCAACTCCCTCTAAAGGTTTTGTATGGGGTTGAGATCTGGAGACTGGCTAGGCCACTCCAGGACCTTGAAATGCTTTTTACTCCTTCATTGTCCTGGCGGTGTGCTTGGGATCATTGTCATGCTGAAAGACCCAGCCACGTTTCATCTTCAATGTCCTTGCTGATGGAAGGAGGTTTGCACTCAAAATCTCACGATACATGGCCCCATTCATTCTTTCATGTACACGTATCGGTCGTCCTGGTCCCATTGCAGAGAAACAGCCCCAAAGCATGATGTTGCCACCCCCATGCTTCACAGTAGGTATGGTGTTCTTTGGATGCAACTCAGCATTCACTCTCCTCCAAACACAACAAATTGTGTTTCTAACAAACAGTTCTACTTTGGTTTCATCTGACCATATGACATTCTCCCAATACTCTTCTGGAACATCCAAATGCTCTCTAGCAAACTTCAGACGGGCCCGGATATGTACTGGATTAAGCAGGGGGACACGTCTGGCACTGCAGGATCTGAGTCCCTGGCGGCGTAGTGTCTTACTGATGGTAGCTTTTGTTACGTTAGTCCCAGATTTCTGCAGGTCATTCACTAGGCCCCCCCCGTGTGGTTCTGGGATTTTTGCTCACCTTTCTTGTGATCATTTTGAGCCCACGGGTTGAGATCTTGCATGGAGCCCCTGATCGAGGGAGATTATCCGTGGTCTTGTATGTCTTCCATTTTCTGATTATTGCTCCCACTGTTGATTTCTTCACACCAAGCTGCTTGCCTATTGCAGATTAAGTCTTCCCATCCTGCTGCAGGTCTACAATTTTGTTTCTGGTGTCCTTCCACAGCTCTTTGGTCTTCACCATAGTGGAGTTTGGAGTGTGACTGTTTGAGGTGCCATTACTACAGGTAATGAGTGGAGGACAGAGGAGCCTCTTAAAGAAGAAGTTACAGGTCTGTGAGAGCCAGAAATCTTGCTTGTTTGTAGGTGACCAAATACTTATTTTCCACCATAATTTGCGAATAAATTCTTTAAAAAATCAGACAATGTGATTTTCTAGATATGTTTTTTCATTTTGTCTCTCATAGTTGAGGTCTACCTATGATGTCAATTACAGGCCTCTCTCATCTTTTTAAGTGAGAGAACTTGCACAATTGGTGGCTGACTAAATACTTTTTTTTCTCCCATTGTACATATATATTCATATCAATGTGTTTTTACTTTGCAGGTCAATATATGCCTTTCTCTTGGCCACATGCCAAGTTCACTCCTAAGTGATTCCCTTATATAGTCAGCGTCTTATATATTTCACACCCATACATTCACTTAGGTCTCACTCAGAGAATCATGTTATAACATTAAACAGCAATATTGGGGAATATTCAGAAGCTGTAGTGCTCACTGCCCCTTACGTAATCGGACGTAGAGTTGTTTACCTAAACACAGCTTTCAGATAGTAGGGTCCATTCATCCATGATGAACCGTGACAGGAGGTGTAAGAGACTGTCTTAACCCTTACTTTTGCAACAATTACAGACAATTACAGACGCAGACAATGACAGACAGTACAACAAATATCAAACAGGTAGTAGATTTCAATCAAACAATAGCAAACCACAAATGTCTCAAGTATTTCTTCTTTTACATATCGACATGGAGTATATTCTTTCCTGTAGCCAACTCACCCAGGTTATGGACTTCCCTGCGGGGTAAAACCTATGAAAATCCAACAGACCTCACTATAACAATGTCAATGAGTCCCTAAGAACTGTTCGGCAATTACCTACTGCAAATCCCCAGGATATTAAAGGAGGAATAGGCCATTGTTCGACCAATCAGTCTTGCAGCAGTCACTTCTCGGCCTTTTGGCTAAGATCAAGTGTAGTTTCTGTTCTTATCAGTAACAGCTAGTAGGTTGGTTCTGCCAGTGGGATTGACGACCCAACTGAAGACTGCGAACATAGTCAGAGAACCACACCAGGGTTTGGCATCTGCCCTGGGATCGAGGCCAAGAGGCCGGGAATCCTTTTGAAGGTCTTATTTCTCTCTGCAAAATGCAAATAAATGTATAAAATTTATACAATGTGATTTTCTGGATTTTATTTTTGATATTCTATCTCTCACTGTTAAAATTAACCTACCCTTAAAATTATAGACTGTTCATATCTTTGTCAGTGGGCAAACTTACAAAATCAGCAAGGGATCAAATACTTATTTCCTTCACTGTATAGACAATTCTGCACACATATATACGATGCAGTACATAATGTCAATATATTATATACTTTAAAAGCAGATACTTATGGTCATCTATGGTCATGAAGTCTAATTGCCCACGATTTTATTAGTCTAGGAACCTCATACATATAAATATACTGAAGATTGTCAGTGATCACCCACTCTCTTTCTTGAGAGATAGCGGGGGGGATTTTCTCACTGAAACTTACTTTAGCAGAGGAGAAGGGAGGGGGGCAGTGAAACAGCCTGATAAGAGCAGAAAGAAGACATTTTCTCTAAAATTATAGATCACAAAGTTTTTTCCAATCTGTATTATTACCTGCAAAGTTTGTGATACAACAGTGCCTATATAGCATAGAATGTATTGCCGATCTTGGAGCTTGTTATAATTCTGTATCATGTTGTTCTTCTGTTTTTAGGTTTTTGGCAAAATTGCTATGGTTGATGGAACACAAATAAATCGAAACAATAACTTCCAAACTTTTCCACAGGCAGTATTGCTACTCTTCAGGTGATTTGTTTACTTTTTTATGTGACAGAAATACATTGTTTTGTCTTGCATATCTTGTTTATAAAGTTATGTTTTAAATGTTAACATAAGTATGCAGACTTTAGTGTAACAATATGAACATAGTTATAATGCATATTAAAGTTACCTCCATCAATGTTAAAGGCCTTAATATACATCAAATGTGGAGAAAACCTATGCTCCAAAAAAGCAGTATCTTGTTTATGCAAAAGAATAACTTCCATGTTAATATCTTTCTGTATACAGTAACAATTCCCCAATATTACCAACTACTAAAAAAAAAGGGGTGCCCTGCCAAATCCGAAATTTTTGCAATATATGCAAGGAACAAGGGACATTATACTGTGTGAAGGAGCTGTTATTGGACATTATACTGTGTGGACGGGCCGCTATGGACAGGCTCAAACTGGCCCACCGGGGAACTGGTGAATCCCCTGGTGAGCCCCGAGCCCAAACTATTATTTCTCAATTTTTCAAGGGCCAGATCAGTCGCCTCAGTCGATATTATAATAATAATAAAGATGGTAGCAATCGGCATAGCGCAGCAGTGGGAGACCCTCCCTACCTTTTTGTGGGCCCTCCCCCTGTAGCCTTGATTTTGGTGACGGGCGGCCGCTGCAAACCAATCAAATTGCAGCTTGTTGCTGCAAGCCTTAGGACAAACTGACGCTGTGTGCGGCAGTGGGATTCTGCAGAGAACATGGAGCCCAGACCATTAATGTGCTGCAAGGTGGGAGGTAAGTATTTACCCACACAGACAGACACACATAACACATTTTGCCCCCCAAATCTTTTAACTTCCCTAAGCCCTATGAGAACTACAACCCCCAGCAGATCCAGATTTTTTTTCCTCAGCCAATCAATGTATTGTTGTGCTAGTGCCTGGTCTAAGGCTAAGTTTATATCTGCGCTGGGTTCTCCGACTCTGTCGCAGATACTGCTGAGGACTTTTCTCTCTGCCACTTTCAGTTTAAAAACGGCAGACACCCAGTGGACCCCATTATAAGTTATGGGGTCTGTCGGTGTCCGTGTGTAATTGCCTCGTTTGGGCCCCCCCAGCGGACCTGAATGACGGAGAGATTGGCACAGCTACGACTCCCATAATGCAAACAAAGATCGCCATGTTGCCTTGGGACTCCTTCACATGTTAGTGAATGGAGTCTCATTGGGACACTCAGGTTGCAATGCGACAATTTACTAACATAAGTGAAGGAGTCAAAGGGCGATACGGCGATCCACATGATGGGAGTCATGGCTAAAATCACCGCGTAACCCTAGCCTAATAGCTGAGACAACTATTTCAGCCATTAAACCTCTCAGAAGCCGCACTAAATACAGAGCGCGACACCTCTGAGTAATAAAGAAAATATAATGGATGATTTATTAAAAACAATGTTTTCCACCTGCCGGAGTTTGCCCTAATTTATATTGAGGTACATGAATTGTTATAAATTAGTCGCGTTCTCCGGGGTCCATGGACGCTTAAACAGATCTCCACACCAGCTTCTTGCTCTCTGGCATCATTAATACTAGAAAGCTGGAGTAAATGATTAGAGATGAGTGAGTAAGAGCTGATGAAGTGAAATTCAATCCGAATTTCAGGAAATCTTCGATTCGCATCGATTGCGGATTTCCTCACGCTTCGATGTATCGAAGCGCACATTTCCATAGAGGGTTCTGCCTTGCTAGCTGTCCTCCTCGGCACACCCGTGGTGATTAAAAATACAGTGCCTTGCGAAAGTATTCAGCCTCCTTGAACTTTTCAACCTTTTGCCACATTTCAGGCTTCAAACATAAGGATATAAAATTTAAATTTTTTGGTGAAGAATCAACAACAAGTGGGACACAATCATGAAGTGGAACAAAATTTATTGGATATTTTAAACTTTTGTAAAAAATAAAATACTGAAAAGTGGGGCGTACCAAATTATTCGGCCCCCTTAAGTTAATACTTTGTAGCACCACCTTTTGCTGCGATTACAGCTGCAAGTCGCTTGGGGTATGTCTCTATCAGTTTTGCACATCGAGAGACTGAAATTCTTGCCCATTCTTCCTTGGAAAACAGCTCGAGCTCAGTGAGGTTGGATGGAGAGCATTTGTGAACAGAAGTTTTCAGCTCTTTCCACAGATTCTCGATTGGATTCAGGTCTGGACTTTGACTTGGCCATTCTAACACCTGGATACGTTTATTTGTGAACCATTCCATTGTAGATTTTGCTTTATGTTTGGGATCATTGTCTTGTTGGAAGATAAATTCCATCCCAGTCTCAGGTCTTTTGCAGACTCCAACAGGTTTTCTTCCAGAATGGTCCTGTATTTGGCTCCATCCATCTTCCCATCAATTTTAACCATCTTCCCTGTCCCTGCTGAAGAAAAGCAGGCCCAAACCATGATGCTGCCACCACCATGTTTGACAGTGGGGATGGTGTGTTCAGGGTGATGAGCTGTGTTGCTTTTACGCCAAACATATCGTTTTGCATTGTGGCCAAAAAGTTCGATTTTGGTTTCATCTGACCAGAGCACCTTCTTCCACATGTTTGGTGTGTCTCCCAGGTCGCTTGTGGCATACTTTAAATGAGACTTTTTATGGCTATCTTTGAGAAATGGCTTTCTTCTTGCCACTCTTCCATAAAGGCCAGATTTGTGCAGTGTATGACTGATTGTTGTACTATGGACAGACTCTCCCACCTCAGCTGTAGATCTCTGCAGTTCATTCAGAGTGATCATGGGCCTCTTGGCTGCATCTCTGATCAGTCTTCTCCTTGTCTGAGATGAAAGGTTAGAGGGACGGCCGTGTCTTGGTAGATTTGCAGTGTTCTGATACTCCTTCCATTTCAATATGAGCACAGTGCTCCTTGGGATGTTTAAAGTTTGGGAAATCTTTTTGTATCCAAATCCGGCTTTAAACGTCTCCACAACAGTATCACGGACCTGCCTGGTGTGTTCCTTGGTCTTCATGATGCTCTCTGTGCTTTAAACAGAACCCTGAGACTATCACAGAGCAGGTGCATTTATACGGAGACTTGATTACACACAGGTGGATTATATTTATCATCATCAGTCATTTAGGACAACATTGGATCATTCAGAGATCCTCACTGAACTTCTGGAGTGAGTTTGCTGCACTGAAAGTAAAGGTGCCGAATAATATTGCACGCCCCACTTTTCAGTTGTTTATTTTTTACAAAAGTTTAAAATAACCAATAAATTTCATTCCACTTCACAATTGTGTCCCACTTGTTGTTGATTCTTCACCAAAAAATAAAAATTTTTGATGCCATTTTTGAAGCCTGAAATGTGGCAAAAGGTTGAAAAGTTCAAGGGGGCCAAATACTTTCTCAAGGCACTGTAAATAAATGCTGATACTCATCTGTCCTGGGCTCAGCAGTAACTCCAGAGCTCTTACTTCCCAGGCCTTACTGCTAGGGCCTGTGATTGGACGTAATGACATGGGTGCCGGCGTAATGCGCCAGCGTAATGACGTCATCATGCCCCCATGTGACCGCTGAGGCCCAATCACAGGCACCAGCAGTGACGTCCGGGGAGCAGGACTTCATTTGGAAGGAAGAAGAGGAGGGAGGAGGACGGTCAGACAGCCAGGTTCCCAGGAGAGGTGAGGTTAGTATAAGTGTTTATTTTTAATCACTTCCCCTGGGCCTCTGGGGTCTGAGGAGACCCCAGAGTATAATAATAGCACTAGCTCTAGGAAGAGTGGATTGAAGCAGCGATATCTGATCGCCGCTTCAATGAGGGGGACTGAAGCAGCGATATCTGATCGCTGCTTCAATGGGGGGATATCTAATCGCTGCTTCATTGGGGGGGGGGGATTGAAGCAGTGATATTCTGATCGCTGCTTCAATAGGTATTCGCAGCAATACACGTGTATTTTAGTGTATATGTAAGTCGTGTACCGGGGTGGGCTCCCTAGGATACAGCGAAGTCACGAACAAAGGAAGCAACTCCAACTCAATTTAGTAAAAACAAGATTTTAATTAGTGTAGTAACACCCCTTTACCAAAAAAAAACCACTCCCAACTATTAACATACACTCAGCCAGTAAGCTGAGACCCTGGTGT
The DNA here is from genome assembly GCA_947044405.1 of Leptodactylus fallax. Taxonomy (NCBI): domain Eukaryota; kingdom Metazoa; phylum Chordata; class Amphibia; order Anura; family Leptodactylidae; genus Leptodactylus; species Leptodactylus fallax. Next base: position 7,447,581 of record CAMRHE010000007.1, on the reverse strand, counting down.
TGTACAGCGCGGTGCCCTCTAATGTGCGGCTCCAATATACTCCAAGCTTTTACCTATCTGCAGGCTTCAACTAACCAGCCACTTGTTACCTTTTTATCACCCTAGTCACAGGAACAATTCAATGAGTGTGATAGGAGCACCGGCGGTATAACACAAGAGCTTACAAACTTATCAAAATATCCCTATTCCCCCCAACCAAAGTACAACCAAGTAAATATAATAGTAGGTCAGCTTGCAAGCCAAAGAAATGTGACAATGTATAAAATGTCGCTTCTAGACTTCCTCAGAAGCTCCTTTATGAGAGTTACAACTCAATAGAATTCTCTGATTCCTTACTACCGAATAGATAGCTAATTCACCAGTAGTGTGGCCTGTGAAGATGAGTATGCCTAACTATTCTAACTACAGGCCCTTAGTCCCAAGCAAAACAATGTAATGCGGTGCGTGCACGATTACTTCTCTTACTGACCCGGGTCTGTTGGGTACCTTTAGCCTTTGTCTGGAACAGCTCAAAGTGGGGCTCATCCAGAAAACATGCGGTCTCACTGACAGGGCCACTTCTCAGCCGGGTCCTTGATAGCAATCTTCTCCTTAGGATGCTAACAAACAAAGAACATGGTATAGAAGTGGGCGTGACCTAAATCACAGGGAGTGTCCTATGCAGCCCATAATAGTAAAGCTGGCTTCCATGATTAAGTGTGTCTTAAATGCCAAAATAACAATACCAAAACCAAAACAATGGAAAAAGACACTCAACATATGCAGCAATATTATAAAATGTATAAGTTTAATAGATTCTTTAAAAATTACATAATTACAAGTGCGACAAGAAGACAATACAACGTTGTCAGACATGGGCAAAGACCCTAATTGCAGAAGAGTCTATATACCGTATTGAAAGAAAGTGATATATTAATAATGCATCACTAACACAGCAAAATAACACGATGGTAATGTGTTTTAACGATAATGTATTAGGCTATAACAGAGGCCAAAAGAATCCCTATATATATATCTCTATTTCTTTGTAATGTGGAATAAATATGTCCAAGATACATATACAAAATTTATACTCGTACTACGTAACATACCAATAAATAATCAAATAAAGGCCCACTTGTACATACCCATGGTTATGTGGTACACTATGCAAATGGTCCGTGCCCAGCTGACACCACCCGGCGCGCGTTTCAGCGCTTCATCCTTTGTCCAGGGTGGTGCCAGTGATCAGAGGAAGCGAGTATATGTAGGCAGTAGATAAGTAATAAAGCACCCCAGGTGTATAAGGCGTTCCCTACGTTCATCGTGCCACACCGCTTGAAAAAATGTATATTTACATTCCCCCTATAGACATAGCGCATGTCGCGTCTACCGACGTCACAGGTCACATGGCTGGGACAGCAGACTCCCAATGATGATGCGGGCACCAACGCTGAACGTACGGTAGCTGCGTCATCATAGACGCTCTATTGCGGACCCGCACATGTGCACCCAATAGTGACACCCAGCGGACATGCGCACTAAGGCGGAAGTAAGTAGTAATCCCAAAAATATATGTACAAAAGCGCCAATGCAAAGTATACAAAATCAGATTATGATGCATTCAAGAGAAGTTCTAAACCTAATTACTGACTCCAGAATATATATACATCATAGAACAGTAAATATAATACCACATAAGAGGGAACCAATGGAAGCTATATAATATATACATATACATAAAGTGATATAATTGTAATTATATAAATATATACATATACATAGAGTGATATAGTTGCTATTTTTTTTTTTTTTTTTTTTTTGGTATTACTACTTACTTCTTCCTTAGTGCACATGTCCGCCGGGTGTCACTATCGGGTGCGCATGTCCGGGTCCGCAATAGAGCGTCTATGATGACGCGGCTACCGTACGTTCAGCGTCGGTGCTCGCGTCATCATTGGGCGTCTGCGGTCCCGGTCATGTGACCTGTGACGTCGACAGATGCGACATGCGCCATGTCTATAGGGGGAATGTAAATATACATTCCATGTCTATAGGGGGAATGTAAATATACATTTTTTTAAGCGATGTGGCACGATGAACGTAGGGAACGCCTTATACACCTGGGGCGCTTTATTACTTATCTACTGCCTATATATACTCGCTTCCTCTGATCACTGGCACCACCACGGATGATGGCTGAAGCGCCAAAATGCGTGGCGGGTGGTGTCAGCTGGGCACGGACCATTCGCATAGTGTACCACATAACCATGGGTATGTACGAGTGGGCCTTTATTTGATTATTTATTGGTATGTTACGTAGTACGAGTATAGATTTTGTATATGTATCTTGGACATATTTATTCCACATTACAAAGAAATAGAGATATATATAGGGATTCTTTTGGCCTCTGTTATAGCCTAATACATTACTGGTTAAAACACATTACCATCGTGTTATTTTGCTGTGTTAGTGGTACATTATTAATATATCACTTTCATTCAATACAGTATATAGACTCTTCTGCAATTAGGGTCTTTGCACATGTCTGACACCGTTGTATTGTCTTCTTGTCGCACTTGTTATCTATGTAATTTTTAAAGAATCTATTAAACTTATACATTTTATAATATTGCTGCATATGTTGAATGTCTTTTTCCATTGTTTTGGTTTTGGTATCCTTAGGATGCTGTCTGAACAAACCCTGGAACAGTCTCTGCTTCAGCTCTACCTTGCTATATTTCTGATCACTTAGGAATCCTCCTTCTCTCACTTCAGTCCTTCTTCTAAAAGCTCGAAGCACACTCCTAAGATGGCTGCCACACACACACTGCTCCTCCTTCTAGTTCCACCTCTGCAGAACAGGGTCTCCACGTCACTACTCCAGGGAATTACAGAATTACAGTTCTTCTCATATCTGAGGTAACAGTGGCCTCTTGTGGTCAAACAAACAAATGTCAGTTTATAAAAAAATAAACTTATTTAATGAAACAGGTACATTCATAACATGAGGGCTGTTTCCCCATCTTACATATAGAAGGCTGTCAACCCGTGCAGACACATAGACTGACAGTCTCCATTCAAGGCAGGAACAACCAGGTATGTGGAGGGACAGCGATATGGCAGACCCAGGGTCACTGGTCAGACCACGGGCTGCCGAATAGGAGCAGCGTCTCCCCCCCGGAAACATCGCGGGGGGGGCCGATCGGGACCCCAATATATAATAAGACCCCTGAGATGCCGCGGTCATCTCAGGGGTTAACACCTGTGACACCCGCAAAGCAGGGTGCGCACACAGTTTCTATGTGTACACCATGCTTCCACCATGGTTTACGGGAAGTCCTTCCTGACAGCACCTTACTATTAGGGCAGATGTCGGGAAGGGGTTAACGCGATTCGCTGCAAAATAATTTGGATCGAATCAAATTGTTTTGGAAACTTAGGAGAATCGGTGTCCGCACAGTAAAATATGCTTCACAGTGGACTCCGCACAGTGTCATGCTCCTTAGTGGCCCCTGCACAGTATAATGCTCCATAGTGGCCCCCGTACAGTATATTATGCTCCAAAGTGGCCCCGCAGAGTAAAATATGCTCCACAGTGGCCTTTGCACGGTATAATGCCCCACAGTGGCCACCACACAGTATAATATGCTCCACATTGGCCCCTGCACAGTAAAATATTCTCCACAGTGGCCCCTGCACAGTTTAATATTCCCTACTGGCCCCGCACAATATAATGCTCCACATTTGCCCTCGCACAGTATAATATGTTCCACAGTGGCCCCTGCACAGTAAAATATGCTCCACAGTGGCCCCTGCATGGTATAATGCTCCACAGTGGCCACCGCACAATATATTGATCCACATTGGCCAGTACACAGTATAATATGCTCCACAGTGGCCCCTGCACAGAATAATGCTTCACTTTGGCCCCTGCACAGTATGATATGCTCCACAGTGGCCCCCGCAGAGTAAAATATGCTCCACAGTGGCCACTGCACAGTATATTGAGCCACGTTGGCCCCTGCACAGTATAATATGCTGCACATTGGCCCCCACACAGTATAATGCTCCACATTGGCCTCTGCACAGTATAATTGCTCCACAGTTGCCTTTGCATGGTATAACGCTTCACAGTGGCCCCCGCACAGTATAATGCTCCACAGTGTCCTCTGCACAGTATAATTTTCCCAAGTGGCCTAGCACAATATAATGCTCCACATTAGCCCCACACAGTATAATATGCTCCACAGTGGCCCCTGCACAGTAAAATATGCTCCACAGTGGCCCCTGCACGGTATAATGCTCCACAGTGGCTAGTGCACAGTATAATATGCTCCACAGTGGCCCCTGCACAGTATAATGCTCCACAGTGGCCACCACACAGTATAATATGCTCCACATTGGCTCCCACCCAGTAAAATATGCTGCACAGAGGACTCCACACAGTATAAAGCACCCTATTGTCCCCGCACAATATAATGCTCTACATTGGCTCCCACACAGAATAATATGCTCCACAGTGGCCCCTGCACAGTAAAATATGCTCCACAGTGGCCCCTGCACAGTAAAATGCTCCACAGTGGCCACCGCACAGTATAATATGCTCCACATTGGCTCCCGCACAGTATAATATGCTCCACAGTGGACTCCACACAGTATAAAGCACTCTATTGGCCCCCACACAATATAATGCTCTACATTGGCCCCTGCACAGTATAATATGCTCCACAGTGGCCACTGCACAGTAAAATATGGTCAACAGTGGCCCCTGCATGGTATAATGCTCCACAGTGGCCCCTGTACAGTATAATATGCTGCACAGTGGCCCCGCACAATATAATATGCTCCACAGTGGCCCCGCAGAGTAAAATATGCTCCACCGTGGCCTTTGAAGGGTATAATATGCTCCACAGTGGACCCCACAGAGTAAATTATGCTCCACAGTGGCCTTTGCAAGGTATAATTCTCCACAGTGACCCCCGAACAGTATAATGCTCCACAGTGGCCCCCACACAGTATAATATGCTCCACATTGGCCCCTGCACAGTAAAATATTCTCCACAGTGGCCAACGCACAGTATAATATGCTCCACAGTGACCCCTGCACAGTATAATGCTCCACATTGGCCCCACACAGTATAATATGTTCCACAGTGGCCCTCACAGAGTAAATTATGCTCCACAGTGGACCCCGCACAGTACAATGCTCCACATTGACCCCTTCTTGGTATTATGCTCCACAGTGGCCAGTGCACAGTATAATGCTCCACAGTGACCACCACACAGTAAAATATGCTCCACCGTGGCCTCCGCACAGTATAATGCTCTCTAGTGGCCCCTGCACAATATAATGCTCTACAGTGGCCCCCGCACAGAACAATATGTTCCACAGTGGCCCCTGCACAGTATAATGCTCCACAGTGGCCCCCACAGAGTAAAATATGCTCCACAGTGGTCTTTGCACAGTATAATGCTCCACAGTGGACCCCGCACAGTACCAGGCTCCACATTGACCCTTTCTTGGTTTAATGCTCCACAGTGGCCAGAGCCAGTATAATGTTCCATAGTGGCCACCACACACAGTATAATATGCTCCACATTGGCCTCCGCACAGTATAATGCTCCCTAGTGGCCCCTGCACAATATAATGCTCCACATTGACCCCTGCACAGTATAATATGCTCCACAGTCGCCCATGCACAGTATAATATGCTCCTCAGTGGCCCCCGCAGAGTAAAATATGCTCCACAGTGGCCCCCGCACAGTACAGTTCTGCACATTGGCCCCTGCACGGTATAATGCTCCACAATGGCCACTGCACAGTATAATACTACAGGCCAGGGGGATGTCGCATCATAGCAACTCCCATAGCTATATACACAGCGCTAATTGAATGCTGTGTATACAGTGACTGGGAAAGCAGGGATGATAGCAAACTGTCCCTACCTTCGTTCTTAGTAGTCCAGCTGTGATTGACTGCCGGCTCCCTAATCCCCACCACCCATTCTACAGAGGTTTTGGCCGACACCTCCTATTTGTGAAGTGTACCAGACGGCACCACCTCTAAGACCCGCCCAAAACCGCCCCCCCCCCCCAGCCCCATTACACTTATTTTTGCTTCTTTTCAGCTCTGGCCTGGGGACATCATTGCACCTCCTCTTTGTGACGTGTACCGTCCGCCCACTGTATTGCGCATGCATGGGTGGCCAGCATGCGCAATTAAGAGATGGCCTTCTAGCAATGATGTCCTGGGATCCGGATATCCACAGGAGGAACAGGTAAACGTAATGGGGCTTGGGGATGGGCTTCTTTCCACTGACGTTCCGGGGTGCGGATATCTGTTAGATCGAGAACGTCAGCGGAAAGGCAAAAACTGTAATATATGTAGGTCACATGACCTACATACACTACCGTTCAAAAGTTTAGGGTCACTTAGAAGTTTCCTTATTTCTGAAAGAAAAGCACAATTTTTTTCAATGAAGATAACATTAAATGAATCAGAAATACACTCTATACATTGTTAATGTGGTAAATGACTATTCCAGCTGCAAACGTCTGTTTTTTAATGCAATATCTACATAGGTGTTGTGACAGGACCAGGGGCAAAATGGTAGAGGGAGTATACATTTCTTCCAGGTTTTTGTCATATTCCTTCTAAAAGCACCTGGGAAAGGTGTGTTCCTTGCTGGAGGGTTTTATCTAAACCCTGGTAAAAGGTCTGGCTGCTGGAGTAGGCAGAGTTGGGTGTGGCTCTACTCCATTCATCCACTTCAGGTTTTGGGATGTCCTTAATTCCTTGGTTCCTGAAAAGTGTGTATATAAGGGCAGACAACACACAGGTATTTGGCTCTCTCTGCTCCTGAGAAATCACTGTGAGTTAAACTGCTGTATTTTGTGTTTAGGGAGCTGTGCAGCAGGCCCAGCTCTCTCTAGTTAGATACCTGTATTGTGTATTGTAGGTAGTGGCCGGACGGCTAGGATTTTATTTTGTATTTTTATTGTTTTGTTTTCCTTAAACCTCTAATAAAACTGGTTGCGGCCAGTTGCACCATACTTGGCTGGACTGGACTCTAATTGCTTTGCCAAGTGCTCGTCTATCTGAGGAGACGACGATCCCTGAGCTAATCCCGTTACAAATGGTGGAGGCTACGCTGGCACAAAAATCCAGTAAATTGTATGTCGTGGGTTAAATCTGTGACTCCTGCAAAATCAGAGCCTGCAAGCATGGAGGAGGTGGTTAAACAGCTTATCCAGGCTAATATTCAGCTGCAACAAGCAAATGTCAACCAGCGAAAGACTAGTGCCAACTGTCTGCTCATAGAGTCCACACAAGCGGCCTTCAGAGAACAGCAAGTGATTAACAAAAATCTGCTGGAGCAGATAAAGTTGCTGGCAGAAAGGTCTCAAGGGCAAAGTGTCACTCTTGGAAGGAAAGTGCAAGCGTCTCTACAAAAGATGACCCCAGAGGATGATGTGGAAGCATTCCTCACCATATTTGAGAGAGCCGCTGAGAGGGAAACGCTTCCAGCTGACCTGTGGGCGGATACAGTTGCTCCATTTCTCAGTGGAGAGCCGCAGAAGGCTTACTTTGATTTGAGTGAGCAAGATGCCAGACAGTACCACAAACTGAAGGCAGAAATCCTTGCTCACTTAGGTGTTACCCCTGCTGTCAGAGCCCAGCGGGTACATACCTGGAAGTTCCAAATGGAGAAACCTGTGAGGTCACAAATGTACGACCTATTTCACTTGGCTAAAAAGTGGCTTCAGCCAGAATTCTCGACTGCAGCTGAGGTGGTGGAAAAAGTCATCCTAGACCGATTTGTTAGAGCCTTGCCAGTACAAATACAGCGCTGTGTGGGTCAAACTGAGCTCAAGGTTGTGGACTAGCTGGTTTCCCTGGTAGAGCGGTATCTGAATACCAAGGAGTATCTCCAAGACTACACTTCTGCTCGGCCAGCCCCAAGGAACCAAAGGTGGATACCTGATCCTGAAAAGGGTAAGACTGTTCCTAATGTAAAGGGGATGAATGAGGCCCATAGAGTAGGAGCTGGCTCTGAACTATTAGCCAGGAACTCTAGGCCAAATCGCCCCAAAGTGCCTTTGAACATTACTTGCTGGTGTTGTCATGGACTGGGCCATGTTGCTGCCAATTGTCCACTGGTGGATGAGCCTATGCAGTGTGATGGTGGGTGAAGGATGTCCCTGTTTGCTAGTCCTGCCTACTCTGCCTTGCTCTCTCAAGGCATAGAGCGGCAAACTTGTCTTGTGACTGTTGAAGGACACTCTGCTAATGCTTTGTTGGACTCTGGTAGTCTAGTGACTCTTGTGAATGCCAGCCTGGTTGACACCAAGAAATTACAACACAGGCAGATGGGAGTAATTTGCATACATGGCGATACAAAAGATTACCCCACTGCCATATTGTCTTTTGATACTCCATGTGGAAAAGTTACCCATGAAGTTGGAGTGGTAAAGACTTTATTGCATAATGTCATTTTAGGATGTGACTTTCCTTTGTTTTGGCAGTTGTGGGAAATGATGCAGACATGTGTAAATGTATCTGTTTCTGATCCAGTTCCCTTGGGAGAACCTAGCCATGTACCAGCCGTAGGTGTAACTCTGAATGAGAATGAGACTTCTCCTTTAGAGGTGTTTGCAGGGGATGTCGAGGAAGACACTCCCGAAATTGGTCTCCCTGATTTGCCAGTCTCCAGTGATAATTTTGGGACTGCTCAACTCCAGGACCCTACATTAACCCCAGCTCGTGAAAATGTGAAATTAATAAATGGGGTACCCCAAGAATCTGGTGCAGAGAAAATATTCCCACATTTTGCACTAGAAAATGAACTATTGTATAGAGTCAATGAGGTTGGTGGGAAGGTTGTAGAGCAACTTGTAGTCCCTAAATCACATTGCCGAAGGGTGATGGATCTTGCTCACTCCCATGTGTTAGGGGGACATTTGGCCTATTATAAAACAAAACACCGCATTCTGCAAAGATTTTACTGGCCCGGTATACATAAAGAGGTGAAAGAATACTATGAGTCCTGTCCACTATGTCAGTTGCACAACCCTGTGTCAAACTTTAGGAGCCCTTTGGTGCCTCTGCCGATTATTGAAACTCCCTTTGAGAGGATTGCAATGGATCTGGTCGGACCTCTTGTTAAGTCTGCTAGAGGTCACCAGCATATTCTGGTTATTGTGGATTATGCTACCCGCTACCCAGAAGCGATCCCGCTAAAGAAAGATACAGCAAAAAACATTGCAAAAGAACTGTTTCTTACGTTTACCAGAATTGGGTTGCCTAAAGAAATACTTACAGACCAGGGGACACCCTTTATGTCTTTTTTTTTTTTTTTTTTTTTTTTCAACTGTTTATTTTAAAAGTTTTTGTCATACAGAGGGAATAACAATATACGAGAAACATAAGAGAACTGAAGTTAACTGGAACATAGAACAGACGGGGATTACCCAGAATTCTCAATAAATTACAGAGTCTTAAACAAACTGGCCAAAAATGGCCCCAAAAAAGCCAAGGAATCCGACAACAAACAGGGGCAGATAAGACAGGAGGACAGAAGGGTGACAGAAAGACATCCAGGAAGTATTAGGCCACACAGCAGCCGGGTCAGAGAGGCCGGACCGCCCAAAACTCATCCCACGGTTTCCAGATCAGGCAGAACCTCTCCTCCTCATTATTAAGAAGGGCCGTCAAGTACTCCAGGGAGCGCGCATCTTTAATCCTAGCATATAACTCCTCCAGGGCCGGGGGGGGGCTGGTTGCCGCCAGTGTTTAGCAATCAGGCATTTAGCAGAGGTAAGGAGGAGCAACAGAAGCTGGAGAGCGGGCTTGCGCAAAATATTACGGGGGGGGGGGTTGAGAAGGTAGGTCCTAGGGGACAGGGGAAGGCTAACACCCAGGACCCCTTCCAGGAGACCCCGGACCTGGCGCCAATAGGGCTGGAGCAGGGGGCAGGTCCAAAAGAGATGGAAAATATGTGCGGGGCGGGTGCCACACCGCCAGCAGCAGTCCGGGACATTCTTGTCAAAAGAGTGAAGTGCAGCTGGGGTGTGATACTAATGCATCAACATCTTAAAAATGTTTTCTTTTTGTGTAACACATCAAGAAGTCTTGGGTGCTCTACTCCATATGAGGGACCAATCATTACTCGAGATGGGGGTCCCCAAATAGGTCTCCCACCGTGACATATAAGTATTTTGGGGCAAAACATCTGGGGTGGGATTCAAAACAAGGTGGTATATATCAGAAATAAGCCCTGTTGTCCCAACATCCGTTTTACAAAGTTTCTCAAAAAGCGTAGGGATGGGTGCTGTGGGGCCTTGAAAAATAGAGGAGGCCAGATGGGAAACCTGGATATACGTGAACTCACTGGACCGGGGCAGGCCAAATCTGGACTGTAGATCAGCAAATGGTAAAAGAGCCCGGGTCCTATAATCAATGATGACAGCGTACCGAAAAAGGCCCGCTCTCATCCAAGGACCCGCTACTGGCCCAGTGAGTCCAGTCGGGTAATTAGGGTGAAGAAGGAAGGTGGTCATGGAGGAACACGAGGAGGAGAGGGGGGAAACAGGACGCACATGTGCGCCAAACATCTCTCGTGAGTGCCATAGGGCCTAACAAGGCACTCCCGGGGGGGGAATGAGGACCAGTCCAAAGCAGGGAATTAGGATGTTGCGGAGCAAGCCACAGATTCTCGATCTCCATCCACTTAGAGTAAGCCTGGAGAGTGGACCAAGCCGGGACCCTGTGTAGGTGGGCCACCCAGTAGTATAAAACTAAATTGGGAAGAGAAAGGCCACCTCTCTCCCTAGGGGTCATCATAAGCTGCCTAGAAAGCCTGTGTCTCCCTCCAGCCCAGACAAATCGGAGGATTGAGCCCTGCAGCGCCCGGAGGTCCCGAAGGGGCACTGGGACCGGGAGGGTCTCAAAATAATAAAGCAGCTTAGGCAAGATAGTCATCTTTACTGCGGTGATCCGACCAAAGAGAGACAGAGGCAGTACCAGCCACTTAGTAGGGAGGGTCCGAATATGTCTAAAAAGGGAGGGGAAATTTGCCTGGTATAATTGGGAAAAGGATCCAGTTAAATATATGCCCAAGTATTTTAGCGAGGAGGACTGCCATCTATACCGAAAGGCGGGTCTGGAGACCAGCCAAGCTAGACGGGGGGATTCGAATAGGTAGGGCCTCTGTCTTTGAAGTATCGACCTTATAACCAGACAGACGGCCAAAGCGGGAAAGGAGGTCATGGAGGTTGGGGAGGGATACATGGGGGTTAGTAAGGGTCAGGAGGATATTATCGGCGAACAAGGAAAGCTTGAATTCTCGATTGCGTACACGAACCCCCGTGATATCGGGACTCAAACGGATGGCCGCCGCCAGTGGCTCAATACGGAGTACAAAAAGAAGAGGGGATAGAGGGCAACCCTGTCTAGTGCCGTTGTGTAAACGAACCGGTTGAGACAAGGCGTGAGGAAGCTTGACAGTGGCCGACGGGGAGGAGTAAAGACTCCTGATTGCTATCAAGAAGGGACCCGTAAAGCCAAACGTGGCCAGGGCCTCAAATAAAAAGGGCCATCCCAGACGATCAAACGCCTTTTCCGCATCCAAGCTGAGCACCAAGAGTTCGGAGCCAGAGCGAGATGCCACGTCTATAAGATCGATGGTTCTCCTGGTATTATCACCTCCCTGGCAGCAAGGTTCAAAGCCCACCTGATCTTTATGGATCAGAGAGGGGAGGCACATGTTAAGTCTAGACGCCAGAATCTTGGTAAACAGCTTGAGATCCGTATTCAGAAGTGATATGGGCCTATAATTCCTGCAATCAAGGTGGTCCTTATCCGGTTTCGGGATGAGGGTGAGAAAAGAGTGTGAAATAGAATCAGGGATTGGTTCGCCTGACAAAAAGGCCGTGAATAGGGAAACAAGATGCGGGACCAATTACGCCCCAAATACCTTATAGTATAGGTAGGTGAGGCCATCAGGGCCAGGCGATTTCCCATTGGGGAGTTCCTGGAGCATTTGGGAGACCTCATCCATCGTGATAGGTTTTTTAAGAAGAGCAAGGTCTTCCAGGGAAAGAACAGGCAAATTACAGGAAGACAGGAAGTCCTGCAATAATGCTGAGCGTGTCGCAGGATCAGGGGGGTAAGTCCGACGGGAGGGAGTACAGGTCTGAGTAAAAGGCGTGAAATAGATGCGCAATCTCGCCAGGGTCATATACAATAGCCCCGTCAGATCGTCGCAGCGCATAAGCCGAACTCCTTTCCGTTCGATCTTGCAGTTGACTAGCCAAAAGCTTATGGGTTTGTTGGCCCTATCATAGTACCGCTGTCTAGTGTAAAGCAGTAACTTGGTGGTTTTTTTTGAAGAAGGGTCTCCCTAATCTGGGCCCGAAGATCTATTAGGGTTTTAAGGAGGGCCCGCGACGGACTAGATGCCATGCGAGTCTCTGCATATTGTAGACGGAGCCGAAGCTCCTCAAGCCGTGCGTTAGCGTCCTGTTTTAGCCGGGTGCCCCAGGCAATACAATGTCCCCTCATCACAGCTTTATGGGCCTCCCACAACGTCGCCACGGAAGATACAGATCCCAGATTAAGTTAGAAAAATGTTCTTGGGTGAGTGCGGAGCTCCTCACGAGTCTGTGCCCTCTGAAGGAGACTCTCATTAAGTCGCCAATGGCATATTCTGGTGCGGACCGAACCAGCACGCAATTCTAAGGAGATTGGCGCATGGTCAGACCAGGTGATGGAGCCGATCGAGGCATCCCGAAGAAGGCGCAGAGCCGGAGCATTCCCAAAAAAGTAATCTATTCTGGAATGGGTCTGATGAGGGGCCGAATAGAACGTGTAAGACCGGTCAGTCGGATAGTTAATCCTCCAGAGGTCATAGAGAGAATACCGACGGATTAAGCGACGGAAGTGAGCTGCAAGTCTACGCCGGGAGAGGCAACGGGAAATACCTGACAGAGAATGGTAATCCATAGAGTCCGAAAAAGACATGTTAAAGTCCCCTCCAACAAAAAGGGCAGCAGGGGGTAAAGCTTCCAATTTATTAAGGACCTTAGAAAGAAAATCAGGTTGGGAGGAATTAGGGGCATAGAGGTTACATAGAGTGATTGGCTGGCCCTCAAGCCTACCGTGGAGAATCACAAACCGTCCCAAGGGGTCGAGGACAAAGGTAGTAACCTCCAGGGGGCATGATGAGGAGATAAGTATGGCAGTCCCCGATCGCTTTTTAGAGTGAGTGGCCGAATAAATTGTTGGAAAAAAACGCAAGGCAAAGTTAAAATTACAGGTGCTGTCAAAATGGGTCTCCTGGAGAAATGCTATATCAGCCTTAAGGGCACGCAATTCCGTCAGGGCTAACCTACGCTTCACATTGGAGTTAAGGCCTTTAACATTAAGGGATACAATTTTATGTTTCTTTGTTTGTTTGAGTTGGAAGGGACCTCAAGGGCCATCAAGTCCAACCCCCTGCAAAAGCAGGAATTCCTAAATCATCCCAGCTATATATCTATCCAGTTTCCGCTTGAAGATTTCAATTGATGAAGAACTCACCACCTCCCGTGGCAGCCTATTCCACTCCCTCACTACCCTTACTGTTAGAAAGTTTTTCCTAATGTCTAATCTGAATCTCCTTCCCCTTAGTTTCATCCCATTACTTCTCGTGCTTCCTTCTGCTAATGAGAATAGGGTAGATCCCTCTGCACTGTGACAACCTTTCAGATATTTAAATACCGCTATTAAGTCTCCCCTTAGCCTTCTCTTCTGCAAACTAAGCAATCCCAATTCTTTTAGCCTTTCCTCGTAGGACATGGTTTGTAGACCTTTCACCATTTTGGTTGCTCTTCTCTGGACCTGCTCCAATAAATCGATGTCTTTCTTAAACTGGGGAGCCCAGAACTGTACACAGTATTCCAGGTGGGGTCTGACCAGGGCAGAGTACAGCGGAATAATTACCTCTCTTGATCTAGCTACAATGCTCGTCTTGATACATCCTAGAATTTTATTAGCCTTTTTAGCCACCGCACCGCACTGTTGACTCATGTTGAATTTGTGATCTATTATTATGCCCAGATCCTTTTCCCCTGTACTCTCACTTAGTTCTATTCCTCCCATACTATATATGCTTCTTGCATTTCTGTTACCCAGATGTAGGACTTTGCATTTGTCCCTGTTGAATACCATTTTGTTCACCTCAGCCCATTGTTCCAGTGTGTCTAAGTCCTTTTGGATGCACTCTCTCCTCTCTAGTGTTGGCTATTCCTCCTATCTTTGTATTATCTGCAAATTTTATTAGTTCCCCATTAATCCCATCATCCAGATCATTTATAAAAATATTAAAAAGTACTGGGCCCAGGACAGAGCCCTGCGGCACCCCGCTTTTACTTTCTTCCAGTTTGATGTATAGCCATTTAGAATTACTCGTTGTGCCCGATCATTAAGCCAATTGTGAACCCACCTCACTGATATTTTATCAAAGCCATACTTGATCATTTTTTCAATAAGAATGTTATGTGATACTTTATCAAAGGCCTTACTAAAGTCAAGATATACAATGTCCACTGCATTCCCCTGGTCCATCCATTCAGTGACTTTATTGTAGAAGGAAATAAGGTTAGTCTGACAAGATTTATTAGGCATAAAGCCGTGCTGGCTCTGATTAATTAAAGCCTTCCCATCCAGGTACCTAATTAAATGTTCTTTAACGATTTGTTCAAAGATTTTTCCTACTATCGAGGTCAGACTTACCGGCCTATAATTTCCTGGGTCCCCTTTTTTGTAGATGGGGACCACATTTGCCCTTTTCCAATCTACAGGGACCACTCCTGTTTCCCATGACTTATTAAAAATTATTGCAAGGGGTTCTGTTATTTCCTCTGCTAATTCTTTTAAAACTCTAGGGTGTAAATCATCTGGTCCTGGGGACTTGGTTTCCTTAATCTTAGCTAAATGTTCTCTTACCAAACCTTCACTTATAATCAGCTTGGAGTCCTCTTTCCCCTCATCACTATCACCATTAATGTTGATATTTCCATCCATTTCTTGGGAGAAGATGGATACAAAATATGAATTTAGTAACTCCACCTGCTGATCCACCATGTTAACTTTTTCACCCTTATCGTTCTTCAGGACTCCAATGGTTTCCTTCACTTTTCTTTTGCTCTTAACATATCCCCAAAAACCTTTTACCTTACTCTTAACTTCTTTTGCAAGCTTCAATTCGTATTCAGCCTTAGCTTTTTTAATGCTTATCTTGCAGAGTCTGCAAACTGCTGTATACTCTCCCTTAGATATAGCTTCCATCTTCCACTTGTTGTATGTTTCCTTTTTCTTTTTTAGTAGGTTATGTAATTTTTTTTGGTCATCCATCCTGGAGTTTTTAGGTGATTCCCATTTTTCTTGCTTCTAGGTATTGTTAGTTCCTGTGCATTAATGATTTCCCTACGGAAAATTTCCCACCCCTCATGTGCATTTTTGTGCTTAAGAATTTTTCGCCATGGAATTCTACTAACCCTTACCTTTAGGCCCCTAAAATCTGCCCTACTAAAATCGAGCCTTCTAGTCTTTGTCTTCTCAGGTCTTCTTCTTCTTACAACCCCCCCATAACTAGGATAAAGCCATAACTCAGGATAAAGGGAGGGGCGCAAGGGGGCAAGGCCCACCACAAGGAGTCAATGAGGGTGCGAAGTCCCAGAGGGAGTAGAGTCTCGTCCAGAAGGCTTGCCGACGCCTCGTCAGGAGGAGTGAGGACCACACCTGGAGTACACATAAAAGAACAAGAGGGGAGGGGGAAAGACAAGACAGAAAGCAAAACAAGGAAGGTAAATTACAGTAAAACAACACCATTACCAGGAAAAAGATCTGCTGGTAGGGACTAGGAGGGTATGCAAGGGTTTAAGACCAATGCATATCCGCCTATAACAAAGTGCCGTGCAAGCAGTTAAAAACCACGGCAACGTACCCCTAGGGGGTGGGAGGCGAGGCTGAGGGGCCAGCTAGCTGCAGAGAGCCAGTCAACCAAGCCAGGAGATACTCCCTGGGATGATTTCGCTTAAATATGGCTATAACTCAAAGCTGTATTTTGATCTCTGGGTAGCGTATCTCTCTCTCTTAGTTCCATTTACTCATAATGTGTGCCGCTATAATCATAGGTGTATGGCCAGTAGTGGCAACATTGTAACAATAGGGCTTTGTATCCATCCCAGAATGGCTCTATTGAATTCATACACAGCCCTGAGTGATCAAATAAACATGCATGGTTCAGCCTGGGCTGTTAGATCAGACATGGTTGATAACATTGTATCATTTCACTTGGTCTCAGCTCTTTACAAAGAATCTGGACTTGAGTGCATTAATCAATCAGACTTGCCGTCACCGGTGACCTCATTCTGGGTGGTGTAATCAAGGGTATAAAAGATGAGGTAAGAGGTCAGTGGGAGGAGATTGGGCTGAGACTACAAGGAGAAGACTTTGATGAGACTACAGAGAGACTATTGGGATATACTGTGAGGAGCATGCAGGCTGGAATGCTGTGTTGATGCTGCTAGAAGCCTCCACTGGTTATTCACACATACCAGAGCATGTGTGAGGGTTGGACTACAGAACCACATCAAGGAGATGTGTGGTAAAGTAATCATTTCACCTTCATTCCCTTTTATTTTATTGCACTGTATCTTGTAACTAGTAACTGTTAATGCTTGCATATATCTACATATCTGTTCTGAACTGCATGTGTTAGATGTTAATACCGACACATTTAGGGGTTAATAAATATATAAAATTTAGAAAGCTTGTCTTGTATTTATCTTGTGGACCTGGCACTCACTGGCGGTGAGTGTGGTTTTTATGAAAGAAGTCTCAGGTGTGGGCCAACGCGGTGTTGGCGCACTGAGGATCTTTCACACTCCCGTCAGCCTCCCCTGCCACACATATAAAATAAACATTAGCAATAATAATAAATCGAGCCAATAAGATAATTGAGGGGAAAAACCAACCACACTTAACAAAAGTGCCGGGACCAGCATTAACTAACGCAGCATCAATCCTGTATGGAAGCAAAGGAAAAAGTCATCAAAGGACCAGGTTAAATCAAGGGGGGGGAAACCCGGCGTGACAAACGGGATGACCCAGCGCCAGAAGCTGAGTCCGGATATGGCAAGCGTCGTCTTCGCGGCTGGACAGTAGTCCAGACTGGGGCTGGAGGGGGGAGGGCAGCAGAGTCCCAATCTTCAAGCGTAGGCAAGGGAACATCCAGGACAGCACAGAAAACCTTCAGGTCGGCGTGAGATTTCAAAGTGATAGTGCGACCATTTCTCCTGACAATTAGAGCAAAAGGGAAGCCCCACCGGTACTGAAGCTGATGTTCCCTTAGCGTTGAAAGGAGAGGTCGGAGCATACGCCGCTTTTGCAAGGTGATCCAGGACAGGTCAGGGTAAAGCTAGACCTTGGCACCGTCAAAGTCAAAATCTTTGTTAGAGCGGGCCTGGGCCATAATAGCTTCTTTTAGTTCAAAGTCCTGCACACAGCAAATAACGTCCCTTGGTGCAGCGGTAGCGCCTTTGGGACGAAGGGCCCTATGTGCTCTGTCCAATTTGATTCGGTGTTCAGGTGGTTTACCCAAAAGCATGTTAAAGATGGCCTCCAGGGTAACCTTTAAATCCTCCTCCCCCGTGGCCTCCGGGAGAATGCGGACTCTGATGTTGTGCCTCCTA
The DNA here is from genome assembly GCA_947044405.1 of Leptodactylus fallax. Lineage (NCBI taxonomy): Eukaryota > Metazoa > Chordata > Amphibia > Anura > Leptodactylidae > Leptodactylus > Leptodactylus fallax. The sequence goes on along the minus strand of CAMRHE010000007.1, from coordinate 7,429,862 downwards.
CCGCGGTTGTCCAGGTCCTCTAGGTGGCGAGTGGTTGCCTTAAGAATCTCGGACTGGGTAGAGACCACATCATGCATTTGGGAGACATAGTTGCAGGTCTCATCCTGGGAAGACTCCAGGAGATCCACTCTGACAGCTAATTGGCGCAGGTCAGCGCGCACCATGGCAAGTTCTTGCTTAAAGGTGTGTTTAACCTCATCAATGAGAAGTTTGAAGTCTTGCTGAAAGTCCTGCCTGGTAGGCAATTGCTGTAGTATAGATTGCCACCGTAAGGGAGGTTCTTGGACAGATTGAGGAAGAGGGTGGGGGACCGGCGTGGGACCTGATGACAGCCTGCCCCTTGGGCTCTCCACCGCCACCGGCCCCGCCACTCCTTTGGCACCCAGAGGGAGATGTACAGATGGCATGGTAGGCAGGGGCGCAGAGCCAGGGGGGGGGCCCCCAGGGGGGAGGAAAGTCCAGTTTGATGGTCCCGGCCAATCTTGGACATGGTAGTGTTCTGCTGGGTTGAGAAGATGGGCGGGAGGGCTGCAGCCGATGGTACCTGAGGGTTGGCATCCCGCCTGAAGGATGCATCTGTAGATGGTGCCCTGGACACACGAGGAGGAGTCCCCAAGATGGCGGCTGCACCAGGCATATCTTGAAGGGAGGACCGGTCCGGGGAGCGGGGAGACAGGTCAGGAGGAGCCGCGGAGGAATCAGCCGACTGGGGACTGTGTGGAGGAGTGCAGGAGTCCCGGTGAGTGCGGGGGGAGGGAGACAGTGCGCGCGGTCCCCCGTGCTGTCGGGACCTGCGCTGAGGCCCTGGGACCAGGAACGGGTCCATAGTGGAGGGACCCCCGCTAGCTGCTGGGACCACTGCGGGCTTTCTCACGGGGAGCTTCTTCCCCATGTAGGTTATATGTAGCGGGCTCACGGGAGCTCGCAATTATGCGACCGTCTCCATTAGCTTTCAGGCCACGCCCCCCACCCTTTATGTCTAATGTCACAAAAGAGTTGTGTAAACTGTTGAAGATAACGCATTTACGTACATCAGTTTACCATCCTCAGACTGACGGTTTGGTTGAAAGGTTTAACAAAACCTTAAAAATGATGCTTAGAAAAGTGGTGGCACAGGATTGGAAAGACTGGGATTACCTCTTACCCTATCTGATGTTTGCTGCAAGGGAAGTACCTCAGGCCTCTACGGGGTTTTCTCCTTTTGAGCTAGTGTATGGTCGACATCCCCATGGTCTTTTGGATATTGCTAAAGAGACCCCGGGAGCATGAGGCTACCCCTTACAGAAGCGTGATTGACCATATTGCGCAGATGCAAGATAGAATTGAAAAAGTGATGCCTATTGTAATGGAACACTTACAGCAAGCTCAGGAGTATCAGTCCCGGGTTTGCAACAGGTCTGCTAAAATAAGAAACTTCATCCCTGGTGACAGGGTGTTGGTTCTGGTTCCGACAGTGGAAAGCAAATTCTTGGCTAAATGGCAAGGGCCATATGAAATTGTGGAGAAGGTTGGCGATGTAAATTATAGAATACATTAGCCAGGTAAACAGAAGCCTTACCAAATTTACCATGTAAATTTAATGAAACTTTGGAAGGACCGTGAGGTGTTGTTAGCGGTCAACAATACATGTAAAGGGGATGGTGTCTCTGGGATACCTCAGGTTAACACTCCAGAAACTTTGGCTGGTTCACAAACTCAGGAGGCAAAGGAGTTTGTGCAGCATAACAGAGACGTATTCTCTGAACTACCATGCCAAACCCACTTAATCAAACATGACATCTTAACAGAACCGGGTGTCAGAGTGAATCAAAAACCATACAGGGTACCTGATTCGAGGCACAAAGCTATTGCAGAAGTGCAAATGATGCTTAGCCTAGGGGTTATCGAGGAGTCACATAGTGATTGGTCTAGTCCTATAGTGCTAATACCAAAACCAGATGGTACTATACAGATGGTAAGATTTTGTAACGACTTCAGAAAGTTGAATGCAGTGTCAAAATTTGATGCTTATCCAATACCTCGAGTAGATGAGCTCATTGATAGGCTGGGTAATGGCCGATATTTCACTACATTGGATTTGACGAAGGGCTACTGGCAAGTGCCATTGACTGAGGAGGCCAAAGAGAAAACTGCCTTTAGCACCCCTGATGGTTATTTTCAGTATGTAGTTCTTCCCTTTGGTCTGCATGGGGCTCCAGCCACATTCCAAAGGCTGATGGACAGAATTTTAAAACCCCATCGAAAATATGCAGCTGCCTATCTGGATGATGTAATAATCCATAGCCCAGATTGGGAAAGTCATCTACCCAGGGTTCAAGCTGTCCTGAATTCTATTAGGGAAGTTGGTTTGACAGCAAATCCCAAAAAATGTACCATTGGGCAGCTCGTCTATCTGAGGAGACGACGATACCTGAGCTAATCCCGTTACAGTGTATAGAGGCCCATTTCCAGCAACCTTCACTCCAGTGTTCTAAAGGTACATTGTGTTTGCTAACTGTGTAAGAAGGCTAATGGATGTTTAGAAAACTTTTGAAAACCCTTGTGCAAGTATGTTAGCGCAGCTGAAAACAGTTTTGCTGGTTAGAGAAGCTGTAAAACTGACCTTCCTTTGAGCTAGTTGAGAATCTGGAGCATTACATTGTTGGTTCAATTAAACTCTCAAAATGGCCAGAAAAAGAGAACTTTCATGTGAAACTTGACAGTCTATTCTTGTTCTTAGAAATGAAGGCTATTCCATGCGAGAAAATGCTAAGAAACTGAAGATTTCCTACAATGGTGTGTACTACTCCCTTCAGAGGACAGCACAAACAGTCTCTAACCAGAGTAGAAAGAGAAGTGGGAGGCCCCGCTGCACAACTGAGCAACAAGACAAGTACATTAGAGTCTCTAGTTTGAGAAATCGACGCCTCACAGGTCCTCAACTGGCAGCTTCATTAAATAGTACCCGCAAAACGCCACTGTCAACGTCTACAGTGAAGAGGCGATTCAGGGATGATGGCCTTCAGGGCAGAGTGGCCAAGAAAAAGCCATATCTGAGACTGGCTAATAAAAGGAAAAGATTAATATGGGCAAAAGAACACAGACATTGGACGGAGGAAGATTTGAAAAAAGTGTTATGGACAGACGAATCGAAGTTTGAGGTGTTTAGATCACACAGAAGAACATTTGTGAGACGCAGAACAACTGAAAGGATGCTGGAAGAGTGCCTGACGCCATCTGTCAAGCATGGTGGTGATGGTCTGGGGTCGCTTTGGTGATGGTAAAGTGGGAGATTTGTACAAGGTAAAAGGGATTTTGAATAAGGAAGGCTATCACTCCATTTTGCAACGCCATGCCATACCCTGTGGACAGATGTAAGGGAATCGCTAGAGGAGCGATTCCCCAGTAGCTGCTGGAGAACTTTGGGGGGAGGGGCACAACAAGACAGTGGACCCTAAGCTGAATCCCCCACACTGTCCCTGGCTATCTTGCCCGATCTGTCCTAGGCGACAGCCAGCAACCAGTCGACAGTCCCTGCTTACAATAAGTGATACACAGAACGCAGACAGGACGAATACAACAAAGGGAGGTCAGCTAGCCAAGGGTCGGTAACAAACGAGCAATGCAGTACAAAATCACAATCCAAGAGAGAAGTCAAAGGTAAGCCAGTGGTCAGGAAATCAGAAGAACAGGTAACAAAAAACAAGGAGTATAGCCAGTAAGCGTAATGCAATAGCAGGCGCCAATGGGAAAGTGAGCAAACAATAAATAGGGAGGAAGAACCCGCCCCAGACTTGATAGGAGGATAAGCTGTCAATCACACAGGTAAGACTAAAGCTAACTTTTAGTGGAGCAGGAGGAAAGCAAGGTGAAGGAGAAGGGTGTGGTGGAAAATCAATTAAGGAGGTGAGGGAATAGGACAAAGCCCGGACAGGCAAGGATGTTATAACAGAGCTTGATTGGAGCCAATTTCATCCTACAACAGGACAATGACCCAAAGCACACCTCCAAATTATGCAAGAACTATTTAGAATACCAGCTGCCTGCTTCTTCCCTATCTGTAATGGAGTGGCCAGCACAGTCATTAGATCTCAACCCCATTTAGCTGTTGTGGGAGCAGCTTGACCGTATGGTACTCAAAAAGTGCCCATCAAGCCAATCCAACTGGGAGGGGCTTCTGGAAGCATGGGGTGAAATTTCTCCAGATTACCTCAGCAAATTAACAGCTAGAATGCCAAAGGTCTGCAATGCTGTAATTGCTGCAAATGGAGCATTCTTTGACGGAAGCAAAGTTTGAAGGAGAAAATTATTATTTCAAATAAAAATCATTATTTCTAACCTTGTCAATGTCTTGACTATATTTTCTATTCATTTTGCAATTAATTTGATAAATAAAAGTGTGAGTTTTCATGGAAAACACAAAATTGTCTGGGTGACCCCAAACTTTTGAACGGTAGTGTATATTACAGTAAAACAGTAAAAAAAAAAAATTGTAATAAATGTTGTTTGGAAAGTTGGAGGATGAGGGCATGGGATTCTTATAGTTAAAATGTAGATTTATCCTGGACAAACCCTTTATGTGAATGGAAAAGAGTTATGGGATTTGGATGCCAGGGAGTCAAAAACGAAAATCGAAACTCAAAAATGCATGTAGCGGGAAGGGGTTAATGATAATATCTAATATAGACAGGAAAGATCAGCTCTGATGGCTCTTAGACATTAATTTGAATATTATTGTTCCGGCTTCAGATAAGGGCGCTTAAGTAGTTATACTGGATAAATTATTTATAAACAGGAGGTACTCACCTCGTTACAAGATGAACGGGTGTATTGATTGCTGGATTGGGATCCTTCTCCTGTGGAAAAGTCCATGGTGAATTTGGTTCAACAGGGCGTTAGCCTAAGAATTTTTTACTTCATACAGTATGTGCTAGTCATTTAGTACCGGACTTTCCGTCAGTGACAGTTTTCTGTGCCCTAGTAAAAACTCATAGGGTATCTTTCCACCTCTTCTCAGACCCAGTTTATTAGAGTTTAGGGGCATGGCTGGATGATTTATTGATGCTATTGGTACATATATCAGGTTTTATTTGGGATACAAAAGAGATTTTGAAAGCAGTCAGTTCAGTGGCGTAACTAGGAATGGCTGGGCCCCAAGGCGAACATTTGACATGGGGCCCCCCCCCCAGGACCGCCCCCTCCAACCCCCCCCCCCCCCCAAAAAAAAAAAAAAAACTGCATTCCTGCGCACACTATTATGTGCCATAGTGGCCCCTGCACACAGTATCATGTCCCATAGTGGCCCCTGCACACAGTATCATGTCCCATAGTGGCCCCTGCACACAGTATCATGTCCCATAGTGGCCCCTGCACACAGTATCATGTCCCATAGTGGCCCCTGCACACAGTATCATTCCCCATTGTGGCCCCTGCACATAGTATTATATCCCATAGTGGCCCCTGCACACAGTATTATTCCCCATAGTGGCCCCTGCACTGAGATTTTTGCCCCATAGTGGCCCCTGCACACACTATTATATGTCCCATTGTGGACCACCCATGAACAATTATTATACTCTGGGGTCTTTTCAGGCCCCAGAGTATAATGATCGGAGACCCAGGGGAGGATAGAAACATAAAAAAAACAACGTTGCTTACCTGTTCCTCGCTCCGGTCCACTTCCCTGCTACTTCGGCCTTCTTCAATGTTGACCAGGCCGGCGTCACGTGATGCGGGCCGGTGTCGCGATGCAAAATGACGTCCGCTGATGTCTGGGACATCACCAAACAGGCCCGAAGCCTGGAGAAGCGTAGGAGAGGTAAGTTTTTTTATGTTCCCTCACCAACTCTGGGTCTCCAATTATTATACTCCGGGGTCTTTTCAAAGATCCCGGAGTATAATGATAGCAGAGATTGTGGTGTTCGGCCCGCGGCCTTACATACCGATCCCTGCTACTGCTCACAGCCGCCTCTGCAGAATGGTAAGCGCAGGCGGCCGTGAGCGGGACCCTGGGGAACGGTAAGTATATAGGGCCCGTTACCTGCTGGGGTTACTCCAACAGGTAACGGCCTATTTAAAAAAAAAAAAAAAAAAAAAAAAAGCATCGGGGGCCTGCGGGGCCCCGTAATGTCCCGGGCCTTGTGGCAGCTGATACCGCTGCTACCCCGGTAGTTACACCCCTGAGTCAGTTATATGTCCTGGTCTTCTGATTGTTTAGCAAATTTTTGGTTTATATTAATGCCAATGATTTTAATTAGCTGCAGATTCCGCCAAAAATCGCCAGACCATAAAGTCCTGCACAGTTTCAGTAAACCCAACGGATTCCTGGCGGACTCTATTATAGTCTATGGCAGGGATAGGCAACCTTATTTGCACGGGGTGCCAATTTAAACAAAAAAATCAAAGATGAGGTACTCAGTATGCCGGACAATAAATGTAAGGTTGCCGACCTCTACATGAAAGTCATAACACATAAACCATAACTTACATAAACCAATTAATCAGTTAAACTTACATTTCAGCGTGATCCTTGTCCCTTTTTTTGCAAAAACGATCTATCTGTGATGAATTTGAGGTGACTTTAAGCTGAAAGCAAGCTTCAGACTGTTCTGCAATAAGCCTGCTTCTTGAGGGGCACAAGATACAATTCATGTGTGAAAAATCTGCTCACACAGATATATTGACCCAAACACTGACAGCATTGCCAATGCAATTTTCTTCAGTAACATTTTCCTGGAAGTGCGTCCCAACACTTAAAAAGGGTCTTCACATTTTCATTGTTTGTTTCAAGTAAAGTACGCAACTCACAAAACTTCATTGTCCATAGCGATTAGCTTTGGACATAAATAAACTGCATTTCAAAGGCACTAATATTCATCCATTCAAAAATGACAAGTCCATGTCATTCATATGCAGCTTGTCTGAATATATAAAAAGGAAAACATTGGCCAATATTTCTGAAAATCTTGAAATCTTTTGGAGAGTTCTATCTGTAGCTCTCTCATGTATGTACAAATTTGAGCTGTGCTGACTGAATGTTGAGTGGGATACTCTCTCAAGTGCTTGAAATAGCAAAATCTCCCCTTCTCTGTATCCTCCACATAAATATGAAGTTTGGAAGTGAATGCTTTCCAAGTCTCTTATAGCCTCATCACTGCTCATACAGTTCCCTTCATGCAGACATTGAGCTCATTCAAGTGTGATATAATATCTATAAAAATACATGTTTTTCTAGCCACTGGACATCCTCTAGCTCTAGCTTAATGGTTGGCCCTTTTCAACAAGAGAGGTTTTTATTGCATCAATGCAGCTTACAAAGCTTTCAAGCACTTTTCCAGCAGTCAGCCACCTAACATTGGGGTGAAGTGGGATGTCTTTTTATGCACACTCCATTTCTTCAAGCAGTGCTTGGAACTGCCTGTGGCTCAAAGCAGAGCGAGCTTGCAGAAAATTCACGATTTTCACAACTGTTGACATCACACTGTTAAGATCAGAATTTGCCATCTTTGCACAGAGATTTTCCTGGTGTATAATGCAGTGGAACTTAAGAACAGGGTGTCCAATTTTGTTCAATTATTCTTGTGAATCCTTTTTGCTTTCCCACCATTGCAGGAGCGCCATCGTTGGTAATTAAAAGATTTTTCAAATGGCAACAGCAACACTTTGAAAATGTTCTACAAAAGTTTTAACCAAATCTTCACCTTTTGGGGTTCCATAGAAAGTTTTAAACACCACAGTTCCTCTCGGATTCCAGCAGAATCACAAAATCTGGCCAAGATTGCCAAACGAGGCAAGTCGTTGATGTCTACACTTTCATCAAGTGCAACACTAAACACGACACAATCTTTAAGTCCAGTCACTTGCTGTTCCCTAATATTAAGTGCCATGTCACTGACACGGCGCTCAACAGTTCTTGCTGAAACAGGGATTTCTTTAATCCTGGGCATAACTGTGTTTTTGTTTGGTAAACCATAAAACAAATCACCTGCTGCACAATGTCTTCTTTAATACAGTCATATGAAAAAGTTTGGGCACCCCTATTAATCTTAATCATTTTTAGTTCTAAATATTTGGGTGTTTGCAACAGCCATTTCAATTTGATATATCTAATAACTGATGGACACAGTAATATTTCAGGATTGAAATGAGGTTTATTGTACTAACAGAAAATGTGCAATATGCATTAAACCAAAATTTGACCGGTGCAAAAATTTGGGTACCCTTATCATTTTATTGATTTGAATACTCCTAACTACTTTTTACTGACTTACTGAAGCACAAAATTGGTTTTGTAACCTCACTGAGCTTTGAACTTCATAGCCAGGTGTATCCAATCATGAGAAAAGGTATTTAAGGTGGCCAATTGCAAGTTGTTCTCCTATTTGAATCTCCTCTGAAGAGTGGCATCATGGGCTCCTCAAAACAACTCTCAAATGATCTGAAAACAAAGATTGTTCAACATAGTTGTTCAGGGGAAGGATACAAAAAGTTGTCTCAGAGATTTAACCTGTCAGTTTCCACTGTGAGGAACATAGTAAGGAAATTGAAGACCACAGGGACAGTTCTTGTTAAGCCCAGAAGTGGCAGGCCAAGAAAAATATCAGAAAGGCAGAGAAGAATGGTGAGAACAGTCAAGGACAATCCACAGACCACCTCCAAAGAGCTGCAGCATCATCTTGCTGCAGATAGTGTCACTGTGCATCGGTCAACAATACAGCACACTTTGCACAAGGAGAAGCTGTATGGGAGAGTGATGCGAAAGAAGCCGTTTCTGAAAGCACGCCACAGAGTCGCCTGAGGTATGCAAAAGCACATTTGGACAAGCCAGCTTCATTTTGAAAGAAGGTCCTGTGGACTGATGAAACAAAGATTGAGTTGTTTGGTCATACAAAAAGGCGTTATGCATGGCGTCAAAAAAACACAGCATTCCAAGAAAAACACTTGCTACCCACTGTAAAATTTGGGGCTGTGTGGCCAATGCCGGCACCGGGAATCTTGTTAAAGTTGAGGGTCGCATGGATTCAACTCAGTATCAGCAGATTCTTGAGAATAATGTACAAGAATCAGTGACGAATTTGAAGTTACGCCGGGGATGGATATTTCAGCAAGACAATGATCCAAAACACAGCTCCAAATCTACTCAGGCATTCATGCAGAGGAACAATTACAATGTTCTGGAATGGCCATCCCAGTCCCCAGACCTGAATATCATTGAACATCTGTGGGATAATTTGAAGCGGGCTGTCCATGCTCGGCGACCATCAAACTTAACTGAACTGGAATTGTTTTGTAAAGAGGAATGGTCAAAAATACCTTCATCCAGGATCCAGGAACTGATTAAAAGCTACAGGAAGCGACTAGAGGCTGTTATTTTTGCAAAAGGAGGATCTACTAAATATTAATGTCACTTTTCTGTTGAGGTGCCCATACTTTTGCACCGGTCAAATTTTGGTTTAATGCATATTGCACATTTTCTGTTAGTGCAATAAACCTCATTTCAATCCTGAAATATTACTGTGTCCATCAGTTATTAGATATATCAAATTGAAATGGCTGTTGCAAACACCCAAATATTTAGAACTAAAAATGATTAAGATTAATAGGGGTGCCCAAACTTTTTCATATGACTGTATATTTGCCATCTGTAAAGGGCTTTCCATGTTTAGCAATGCACTGAGCTAGATTATAAATTGACATTGAGGCATAACTTTTGGTAGAATTTAAATTAAGAAGAGAAATTACTTGTTTATTGTACCTTGCAAACCTTTTGAATGATTCTGTTTTGTGAGCATCATCTTTAAATGAGCTTTGATGCTTTGTGTCAAGTTGGCGGTGCACACTTGAGGTCCTACAAACAATTTCACAGCACAAAGCACACACAGCCCGGTCTTTTTGTTTAACAAAACAATACAAATCGGTCCAGTCTGGTTGAAATGAACGAATGTTCACTTTAGAACATTTTGCTGCCATATTATGCTTTTGCACCAGGTACGGCCCTTAAAGGCTTCTGAGTACAGAACAAACTGAAGACAATTGTTGCCTTCCCACTAGGTTTACTGACTGCCAACTGGTTGTTAACAGGCTCTACCTATCTTTGCAGGCGATACACTGTTTTTTGTTTTTAGGACAGGTTCTCCTTTCTAAGGCACCAGGGCCCTTAAAGGTTTATTACTTGCTTCAGAGTACAGAACAAACTGCAGGCAATTGTTTCCTTCTCACTAACCTTGCTGTTGCCAACTGGTTGGTAACAGGCTCTATGTATCTTTAAAGGCGATACTCTGCTGCAATTTTTTCGCTGCCTTTTTCTTTCCCCTTTCTAAGGTCTCGTGTCTGATGTACCCTGTAAAGTAATACACACTGCTTAACTTTCCAATTCGTCTATGCTACTACACTTTACATTCTAAATTTCCATGCAGGCAACAGGGGAGGTTTATAAAATAAACATGCACTGATACTTACCTTGATCTACCCCTCCATTCCACTGCTGGGCTAGCTGTCACCTCCACCACTCTGTCTACATACAGAATGGCTGCATGGGTGACATCACTTTGATTGGACCACTCCAGTTGTATACTGAAACCGCTGTATACAAACACTGTGTACAAACAGTGTGCTGGAGGTGACAGCTACCCAAGCACAGAAATGCAGGGGTTTATGCAGGTACTGTAAGTATGCTGCCTGCATTAAAATTTATAATGTGAGACAACAATGTTCAAAATTTGAATCTGAACATAAAGAGTGTTTGTTTGTTTGTTTGAGTTGGAAGGGACCTCAAGGGCCATCGAGTCCAACCCCCTGCAAAGCAGGAATTCCTAAAACATCCCAGCTATATACCTATCTAGTTTCCGCTTGAAGATTTCAATTGATGGAGAACTCACCACCTCCCGTGGCAGCCTATTCCACTCTCTCACTACCCTTACTGTTAGAAAGTTTTTCCTAATGTCTAATCTGAATCTCCTTCCCCTTAGTTTCATCCCATTACTTCTCGTGCTTCCTTCTGCTAATGAGAAAAGGGTAGATCCCTCTGCACTGTGACAACCTTTCAGATATTTAAATACCGCTATTAAGTCTCCCCTTAGCCTTCTCTTCTGCAAACTAAGCAGTCCCAATTCTTTTAGCCTCTCCTCGTAGGACATGGTTTGTAGACCTTCCACCATTTTGGTTGCTCTTCTCTGGACCTGCTCCAATAAATCGGTGTCTTTCTTAAACTGGGGAGCCCAGAACTGTACACAGTATTCCAGGTGGGGTCTGACCAGGGCAGAGTACAGCGGAATAATTACCTCTCTTGATCTAGCTTCAATGCTCGTCTTGATACATCCTAGAATTTTATTAGCCTTTTTAGCCACCGCACCGCACTGTTGACTCATGTTGAATTTGCGATCTATTATTATGCCCAGATCCTTTTCCCCTGTACTCTCACTTAGTACTATTCCTCCCATACTATATATGCTTCTTGCATTTCTGTTACCCAGATGTAGAACTTTGCATTTGTCCCTGTTGAATACCATTCTGTTGGTCTCAGCCCATTGTTCCAGTGTGTCTAAGATCTTTTGGATGCATTCTCTCTCCTCTCTAGTGTTGGCCATTCCTCCTAGCTTTGTATCATCTGCAAATGTTATTAGTTCCCCATTAACCCCATCATCCAGAGTGATTTTGTAGGCCCTACATTCACGACTGAGACAATATTTGAGTGTATTGAGAGATCCCTGAAAACGGACAAAAATAGAGCATGGATCATCAAAAAAAAAAGTCATGTTTTTATCCACTTTTACAGATCTGTCAATAGACTCAAGTCTATGTGGGTTCTGTGAAGACTGATGTAGCACAGATACAGATGCATCTCAATAAATTAGAATATTTTGGAAACATTCATTCATTTCAGTAATTCAATTCATAATCAGCAGTCTTCCATGATTGTGTGTCCTACTGAACCAGACTGAGGGGCCATTTAAAGGCTTAGGAAACCCTGGCAGGTGACACACTGAATTTACAATACTGAGCTTTTTTACAATATTCTAATTTTCTTAGATTTGGGTTTTCATTATCTGTAATCCATAATCAACATTAACAGAAATAAAACACTTGAAATAGAACACTCTATGTGTAAAGAATCTAGAAAATATAAGAGGTCACTTTTTTAATTCAATTACTGAAACGGACCACTTTGTCCTTTTTTCATGGCTGTTTTTGTAACATAGTTGGTTGCGTGTAGCTTTACAAATTCACATATTTTTCCTGCAATGTAGATGTATAGTACATACATGGCAATGTGGGAAGGGGCTCGAACATTATCATGTAGTACAACCATGCCTGGCTGCCCCCTGGCACAAACAGCTATGATTTCAGAAAATTCTGATCAAAACTTATTTAACCCTTTCTGTACTGCTTAATGAGTTATCTGCTTGAATATGACAGCTGGGGGTGGCGGTTGGACCAGGGGATGGGGGTTCTTGATGAGTGGGGATGGCTGATGCTATTTGTGTGCCATCCTGATGCCTCCCGCATGCCAAAGTTGGCCTGGTCTGTGGGGTGTTTGCAGGTAATCGCTTTTTTAGTACAGAGGCTCTCCGTCGTGCCTATGCGGACCCCAGCGATGGAGAGACCAATGTAAGTGTGAACTTAGCCTAAGGCCGGTTACAGACGACCGTGTTGCAACCGGCCTTCCATGATTCAAAAGCACGGCTGCTGACAGAAATATTGTGGATTCTAGATCTCATTGTGAATTCTAGATTCCTACATTATCTGTGGGATTCTGTAGGAATGAAAATCAGGTATATAGCAATTTAATTTTTAGGACCAATTTTAGTGTACATTATCAAATCATAGATATTATACGTAGAAACTTCTCTCTCCTGTAATGTGAGTCTATCTCTCATGCAATTCTGAAAAAGGGCTGTGAGTTTGTTCCTAACAGGTTCAAGACTATTGGTGGTTTGATTTTTCCTAATGTGTTCTCTTCGGATGAACATTGACATAATAATACAAGCGGCAATGTCCATTTGTGTTATATCTCTTCTTTTACTTCGGAGGTCACAGGCATTAATTTTCCCATCAAAAGCTATAGTAACTGTATAAGTACATACATTTAACACAGTGCATGCTGTAATTTACAGTATGTGGGGTGTACATGTAATTTAAAAGGTTGTATTGCAGAGCATATTGAGGGGGCTTCGGGTGGTGCACCTTTTAATAGTAAGGGACTCTCAGGGGTATCTAGACATATTAGGGGCAAACAGAATGGGTCTACTAATTCCATGCAAGTATATGCTATGGAAAGTGTTCTACGTCCTAAGAGAGGTAATTGGAGGAGAATGCTCCTTATTAGGGAAATGTTCTGGATCTTTACTCTGGAAACTCATGCCCCTTAAGATGTTAAATTTGACACCAGACCTTATGCGTTTTATTGATGAATATTTATTGATGTGTTTTTGTTTCACTAATGTTTTTTAGTATTTTTGTATTACGTTTACGGTTATGTTGGTAATCATTTCTTTATTTATTCATTTATTTTGTTTTGCTTATAACCATGCTTTATTTTTAAAACTTGCATTTATCATGTGATTGGTCCACTTTTGTATATTAGTCTGCAATATGTCTCTACTCCATACTCTGTGACTAACAACTGAAATTACCAGTTCAAAACACGTCAGAGAGATCAGAATTAGAATTAGGATTGTGGATGGTCAGATCACTTATCTCAGCCAAACTCCAGGACGGGGCACATGTCTCCAAATCAGTGTGGAGCAGTTCAGGCTGGCCCAGAAACTAAAATCTACAGCAACTAGGAGCTGGCATAGAATTCAGTTATAATTTACCAGTTTTCTGGTGCAAATTATAATTAATCTGTGGAGGTCCCAGCCCTTTCTACCCTGCTTCATCCACTGTTAAACTAGTGTAAACTGCAAAAAAAAAAGTGAAATGTTAATTTAGGATAAACCAAAAATGTGACATTTTATGCAAGAAAACTGGCTTAGGCCTGTGGCCCATGTGGCATAAATGGGAAAAAAGCACAGTGTTTTACAGTCACTGCAAAGTGGTGGGGATTCTAGCGCAGTGGACACCGTTGCAGTTTTGGAAATTGGAGCATGTAAATTATACCTACGGAAATACCAGTGGTTTCCCTATAGGTATAATTGAAGCAGAAACTACGTGGGACCTTAGACTTAAAGCCATTCATAAATTTCCCCCAATATATCTGCTTTATTCATGTTTTAGACTTTTCACCCATCATAACTTTACGAAGGTTGTTTTTGTGGGGTTACCATTTTGAAGTACATACAAGCATTTTACTACTTTTTTTTTTATACACATGCTGTATCTGGTATTACTATTAAGGTAATAGGTTTCTCTGACCCTGTCCGTAACAGCTGGAGCCAGGCTGTCAGTCACTGCTGATCCTTCTTAACCCCTCAATGGTATGTAATGCATTTAGGGGTTAAGCTTTTGTGTAGAAATCTTCTCTAAATGTATCATATTACCTACATGTAAGTAATGTAAATCTGTCAACTATGCAAAATATGGCAAAATATAGCAAAGGTACTGGACTGCTGTTCTATGTTAAAACTTGTGTTTCAGGTGTGCGACTGGCGAGGCTTGGCAAGAGATCCTTTTAGCATGTTCTTATGGTAAACTGTGTGACCCAGAGTCAGATTTCTTGCCTGGTGAAGAATATACATGTGGTACAAGCTTTGCATACTTCTACTTTATAAGTTTCTACATGCTGTGTGCATTTTTGGTAAGTGATTTTGAAATATCACTTTCTTCATTCTACAACTATTCCTTTTAGATTGATATTCATAAACAATGTATCTGTTTTGCAGATTATTAATCTCTTTGTTGCTGTCATCATGGATAATTTTGACTACTTGACCCGTGATTGGTCAATTCTTGGTCCACATCACTTGGATGAATTTAAAAGGATATGGGCTGAATATGACCCAGAAGCAAAGTATGTGCATATAATTATGTATACATTCATGTATCCTATGTACAGTGGTATGGAAAAGTTTTTTTTTATGCTCCTTTATATACAGATGTAGCAGTGCCCTAGCTTCTGCAATTGGTTACACTGCTGCAGCATGATATCTTATCACAGAAGACAGCAAAAACCAATGAAAAGTTATTGGAAAAACATTTTTCAATGACTTTTTATAGATTTTTTCATCTTCTGTAATAAGATATCATACTGCAGAAGTTTGGATAAAATCTGCTACATCTTTATGTTCTACCTAAAGGCTATGGACAACTTTTTTAATTACTTATTATATCTCTTTTGTTATTGGTTATTTGCTTCCTAAATGTCAAATAATGAGATTTTCTAAATTCCTAAATTTAAAGATGCAAGATATATATTGTATATAAGTTCCTGATCTTAAACAAGACTCGTTTTATTTATTAAAGGGAGGTCAAACCTGTGGTCACCACTATCTGGTCATAAATAGTTCAATCAAAAGATAGGTTATCATAGGGCATCATAGATATCTCAGGAAAAATGTAAAATATATCTTTTATTAAGATAAAAGATAAAATAATGAAGACAGAAAAGGGGACAAGACATACAACAGATAATGAACCAACAGAATGAGGGACATATATACAGTACTGTACTTATATAGTCGGTTGTATCAATTAGATGCACATACAACCATTTCTGCTTTGCTCAATTTAACGCAAAACAGAGGTATATATTCTCAGGTAAAAAGTGTCCTATTATAGAATGGTCTCTGGAATCCTATAGTACTGACCATCCCCTCTGTTAAGTAAAAGGAAATAAATCGAGGCAGAGGCAATAAGTGAGTACTCCGCTAAAACGGATGATAAACTCTTAGGAGTTTTAGTTATCAGAGATGACAAGACACCAGGAAATTCCAACCAAGAATTAAATGGGAGTATATGTATAAACAGTACCACCACCAGAGTATTTCACTGCACTGGGGGTGAGGCTGGGTATTCCCTTAAGGTATAATGTCCTAGGCTAAAACTTTATGACAGATGCTACCCTCACAAATCAGAGCTTATCTCTGCCCAGGTTTTTCCAAAATAAATCAGGACATGTCTCTGCCCAGATAAAGTAGTATATTATAGTAGTATATTATAGAGACTGTCTCCAGGCAAAATTTGCAGACAAATAGATGATATACTGACATACTGACAGGTTCTGACTCCTCAATTACACACACATAGTCAGCATTGTGTGCTATGCACCGGAGCACTGCCAATGAGATGATCGGTATTCACCCCTGCTGGAGTGCGCTCTTAAAAGAGCGTCAAGCCGATATCTCGCTACTGGCTCCAGAGAACATCTAATATGACCACTATGTCCCTCATACTAAGTGAAGTTAAAATAACAAACTCCCTATACGTATTTCACTAGCACCCTAAATGGTAATAGATCATCAGGAGTAACAAGCATAATGACCTCTCAGTATGAGAGGTAAGAGGCAGTGGCATCAGAGCCCCGTCACTGCCTTCTATATAAGGAGAAATGTCACACCCAAAGGTTGGAGCCATCCTCAATCGCAGCCAATGAGGAAACTGCAACCCTGATTTATCTTGGAAAAACCTGGGCAGAGATAAGCTCTGATTTGTGAGGGTAGCATCTGTCATCATTTTTTAGGCTAGGACACTAGACCTTAAGGGAATACCCAGCCTCACCCCCAGTGCAGTGAAATACTCTGGTGCTGGCATTGGTTACACATATACTCCCATTTAATTCTTGGTTGGAATTTTCTTGTGCGTGCCTTGGCATCTCTGATGACTAAAACTCCTAAGAGCATATCATCCGTTTTAGTGGAGTACTCACTTATTGCCTTTGCCTCGATTTATTTCCTCTTACTGAACAGAGGAGATAGTCAGTACTACAGGTGCATCTCAATAAATTAGAATATTTTTGAAACGTTCATTCATTTCAGTAATTCAATTCACAATCAGCAGTCTTCCATGATTGTGTGTCCTACTGAACCAGACTAAGGCACCATTTAAAGGCTTAGGAAACCTTGGCAGGTGACACACTGAATTTACAATACTGAACTTTTTCACAATATTCTAATTTTCTTAGATTTGCGTTTTCATTATTTGTAATCCATAATCAACATTTACAGAAATAAAACACTTGAAATAGTACATTCTGTGTGTAAAGAATCTAGAAAGTATAGGAGGTCACTTTTTTAATTCAATTACTGAAATAAGTAAATGTTTCAAAGATATTCTAATTTATTGAGATGCACCTATATAGGATTCCAGAGTCCATTCTATAATAGGACACTTTTTACCTGAGAATATATACCTGTTTTGCGTTGAATTGAGCAAAGCAGAAATGGATGTATATGGATCTAATTGATACAACCGACTATATAAGTATATATATCCCTCATTCAGATGGTTCATTATCTGTTATATGTCTTAATAATAATAATAATAATAATAATATTTCAGTTCTCTGTGTGTATTGATCTCCGCTTAGGTCGGTGTTCGTTGTACAGCCTAACCACGGTGGGGAGGAAAGACTTCCGATAGCACTCCTTTTCACACTTAGGGTGGAGCAGTCGGTCACTGACAGTACTGCCCAGCGCTATCACAGTCTCATGCATGGGATGGGACTTATTCTTCCGCATGGAGCTCACCACGGACAGTATTCTTCTGTCGCCCACCACCTGCACTGGGTCCAGTGGGCTCCCCAGGACAGAGCTGACTCTTCTAATCAGCTTGTCAAGTTTATTTCTGTCCCTGGTTGTCCCTGGCCTGCTGCTCCCCCAGCAGGCCACTCCAAAGAAGATGGCTGATGCCACTACCGAGTTGAAGAAAGTCCTAAGAAGTGTCCCCCGGATTCCAAAGGCTCTCAGCCTCCTAAACAGGTAGAGCCTGCTGTGGCCCTTCCTGTGCTGGACCTCCATGTGATCTGCCCAGTCCAGCTTATTATTGAGGAGCAAACCCAGGCACTTATAGGTGTTCATAATCTCGATGCCCATCCCCAGGATATCCACTGGTTTAGGAGGGCATCTGCATTTAAGGAAGTCCACCACCATCTCCTTGGTCTTCCCCGCGTTAATCTTCAGGTGGTTCCGTTGGCACCAGTCCACAAAATCCCGGTTCAGTTCTCTGTACTCCCTGTCATCATTGTCTGTGATGAGACCTACTATTGCAGAGTTGTCAGAATACTTCTGTAGGTAGCAGCTAGATGAGTTGCACCTAAAATCTACAGTGTACAGTGTGAAGAGAAAAGGGGCGAGAGCCGTACCCTGAGGTGCTCCCGTATTACAGATCACGGTATCTGACACACAGTCTCGTCATCGCTGGGCTATAAGGAATGCCCCCTCTCTGTACTCACCCATAGCTGTACTATCAAAGGGGGCGTTCCTTACTGCCCGGCGATGACGCTGTGAGGAACACCCCCTCAGTACAAGTCTATGAACGAGAACTGTCAGAGAGGGCGTTCCTCACAGCGCAGCTAGACTGTCAGGAAGCCTTTCTGACAGTAAACCGTGAAACTAAGACCGCCGATATCTCCAGCCCCGGGGCACATACTGGGAAAGTCAGCAGTGCGCTGAATTCAGCGTGCTGTCGGCTTTCTAGCGGTATGTAAAACAGCATATACATGAGGACCTGAAAGGTCCTCTTTAAGGAGTTTTCCAGCTCATTTTTATTGATGGTTTATCCTCAGAATAGATCATCAATAAGAGATAAGTGATTCCCCACTGATCAGCTGTATGAAGGGGCTATGGCGCCTGTTTATATCACACGTTGTCTGTTTATAGTGACCGTGTGATGTAATTCCAGCCTTGTCACATAGACGTGTATAGGACGAGGCTGTAGTTACATTACATGGCCGCTATGAAAAGAATGACACTATGTAAACAGAGAAGGGGTCACGGCGCTTACAGAGGTACTATGGTTCATTCAAACAGCTGATCCTGGGGGTCCGGGGTATTGGAACCCCAATAATTTATTTTCCCTTTTTTTTTCCTTTTTAATTAGGAAACATCTGGGTCATTATTAATAAGGGGCACTATTTAAAGGGGTGCACAGGGAAGTTATTAACTTAAAGATACACTTGGGGGTATTATTCAATATAGGGGGTTATATTATATATTTTATAATTGGGGTAGCAGCAGGATGGGGGCTTTGTGCAGGTGAGGACAATATGGGTCAGGTGCCTGGAAAAGTGAGGAGCCAAAGATGTCTGTGTTGCAAACTTTACAGAGACTGGAAGAAGTGGTCATGGCCGTCCAGATAAAAGAGACGGGTAATGTGAACGATTAGTCAGAGACGTCACCGGTAAGTCACTAAATGTTACTGCCCTGTATTCACCTAAATCGTCTGCAGAACCCTGTGTAGAGCTGCTATATACCACTATACTCTCACCGTATACTGATAGTATCGGTACACGAACAAGTCCAAGTTGGGGGCCCACTTGGACATGTTCGCCCCCCTGTGCTAAACCCCTAGCTACGCCTCTGGGTACCACACAAGATTTCCATAATTCAGGGACTATTTCCTGCCTCAGGCTCATATTAAACATATCTTGTCCCCTTTTCAGTCTTTATTTTATCTTTGTGATTAATAAAAGTTATATTTTACATTTTTCATGAGATATCTATGATACTCTATCCTTTGATTGAACTATATAAGTTCCTGCCCTGCTACTTCTAACATGCATGTTAGAGATGCCAAACTACAGGTGCATCTCAATAAATTAGAATATCTTTGAAACGTTTACTTATTTCAGTAATTAAATTAAAAAAGTGACCTCCTATATTTTCTAGATTCTTTACACATAGAGTGTTCTATTTCAAGTGTTTTATTTCTGTAAATGTTGATTATGGATTACAGCTAATGAAAACGCAAATCTAAGAAAATTAGAATATTGTGAAAAAGTTCATTATTTTAAATTCAGTGTGTCACTTGCCAAGGTTTCCTAAGCCTTTAAATGGTGCCTCATTCTGGTTCAGTAGGACACACAATCATGGAAGACAGCTGGTTGTGAATTGAATTACTGAAATGAATGAACGTTTTAAAAATATTCTAATTTGAGTTGCACCTGTAGTTGGAGGCATCAGGAAAAGTTCAGGTAGTGATACGGCTGAGCTGTCTGTTTGGGCATGTGATTATGGATATTATTACCCCAATCATTCCTTCCAGACTAGCATTTACACACTGTTGTGGATACTGTAAGAGATATCCACATGGTGTGTGATGTCAGTGGAGGGGAGGGTGAATGGACAGGGATAGGCCTTTAAATACTTGGCACTGGTGCCAAAATCAGGGATCCAAGAACTGCAGTTTTTACATCAAGACAGGCAGGCAAGCTTTTGCAGTTAGTTCTCCCCTGATGATCCCATAACCTAGGGGGAAACACATTTAGAGTGAAGTTTACAGAGTTTGGCTGAGGGCAAATTTATTCCCTAGTCATTTAAAAGGCAAAACTCAGAATGAGATTGAATATATCCTCCAATCAGTTGGAATGCACTATATATATACAGTTTATATATATCTACATTGCCTACAGTGCTTACAACCACAAACTCTCACAGACGCTCCCCATCCAATCTGGCTGAGTTTGAGCTATTTTGCAAAGAAGAATGGGCAAAAATCCCAAACTCTAGACTCTTTGCTGCCTGAGGCGGACTATAGAAAAACGCCCCCCCCCAAAAAAAAAAAAAAAAAAATTGAGTTTCCATGCTACTAGTTTATACAGTGTCCATATTAGGACATCCTCAGATATCAGAGTCAAACATCAGATTAATTGCAGTTTACCACAGTGATACCTGACTTTGATACCTTACTCTGATACCTGACTTTGATTCTGAAACCTGACTTTGATTCTGACGCCTGACTCTATGCAGTTTCTGGGCTGGTTGTAAAACTTAGATGACTTCTGAATTTCATATCTGATTGAGTCAGAAGTCAGCAGTCAGCTATGAAGCACATACAATGTTACACTGTGATTGGACAGGATGACTAACCTCTGAGTGAACTCACTGCTCACACTCAGGAGTAGAAGATACTTGTATAAGGCTGCAGGCTGAGAGCTCCATGAACTCTGATAAAAAGTTGTCAGACACAAAGTTGTCTGATACCTGACTCAGTCAGAGATCAGACTCACACATCATCTGAGTTTTTCATATACATACAAGCCAGCCAGCACATACAATGGTGGAGATTTATCAAGTAAAATGCTCCATAATTCTGGTATCATTTTCACCAGTGTTTTAAATACTTTTATTACTTATACAAAAAGGGGTGTGGACTCATAGTAAAGGGGCATGACCTACAACACTGTGCTGCAAAAATACATCCAAATAACCTCTCTAACATGTTGTGCGCCACATTTATCAAGTGTTTTAGGTTGAGGCCCCACGTACCAGGCTGCAGCAAAAAAGCGCTGTGGGAAAAGCCTTGGCAGAAATGCTTCACAGTTTTTCCCTCAAAGATTTTCGCAGAAAGTCTGGCGAGGTTTCCTCTGCGGACTTTCTGCTTCCATTATACCTATAGTGAAACCGCCGGCATTTCCGTAAATAGAATTGACATGCTATGATCTCCAAAACGGCAACTGTTTTGGAAATTGCAGCATTTCCACTGTGTGTATTTTTCTGCAATGCGTGGTTTGTAGGGTTTAAACTGGTACTGGTAATTTGAACTGCACGCCGTGGCTGCAATTGGTTTGTTTTACAACCCCTACAATCCACGCAATGCAGAAAAATACACGCAGTGAAAATAATAATAATAATAATAATAATAATAATAGTCCTTTAATAGTCCCACAATGGGGAAATTCAGTGTGTTACAGCAGCAAATATAAGATAAGATAAGCAGAAACAAATACAAATACAACATGTACAGGAATGTTCCAAGGTGAGAGGCATTACATTAATAGCAGACAGACAGATAGGACGTAGCAGAGGGGGGGGGGGGATTTAACAGGCAGAGAGATATTTCAGTTCTCTGTATGTAATGATCTCCGCTTAGGTCGGTGTTGGTTGTACAGCCTAACCGCGGTGGGGAGGAAAGACTTCCGATAGCGCTCCTTCTCACACCTAGGGTGGAGCAGTCGGTCACTGACAGTACTGCCCAGCGCAATCACAGTCTCATGCATGGGATGGGACTTCTTCTTCTGCATGGAGCTCACCACGGACAGTATCCTTCTGTCACCCACCACCTGCACTGGGTCCAGTGGGCTCCCCAGGACAGAGCTGGCCCTTCTAATCAGCTTGTCAAGTTTATTTCTGTCCCTGGTTGATATGCTGCTCCCCCAGCAGGCCACTCCAAAGAAGATGGCTGATGCCACTACCGAGTTGAAGAAAGTCCTAAGAAGTGCCCCCCGGATTCCAAAGGCTCTCAGCATCCTAAGCAGGTAGAGCCTGCTGTGGCCCCTTCCTGTACAGGGCCTCCATATGATCTGCCCAGTCCAGCTTATTATTAAGGAGCAAACCCAGGTACTTATAGGTGTTCACAATCTCGATGCCCGTCCCCAGGATGTCCACTGGTTTTGGAGGGCATCTGCCTTTACGGAAGTCCACCACCATCTCCTGGGTCTTCCCCGCATTAATCTTCAGGTGGTTCTGGTGGCACCAGTCCACAAAAAACCGGTTCAGTTCTCTGTACTCCCTGTCATCATCATCTGTGATGAGGCCTACTATTGCAGAGTCGTCAGAATACTTCTGTAGGTAGCAGCTAGATGAGTTGCACCTAAAATCAGCAGTGTACAGTGTGAAGAGGAAAGGGGCGAGAACCGTACCCTGAGGTGCCCCCGTATTACAGATCACGGTACATGACACACAGTCTTGGGCTCTCACGTATTGAGGTCGATTTGTGATGTAGTCTAGGATCCAGTTGGAGAGGTGGTGGTCCACTCCAGCAAGGCCCAGCTTGTCTCTCAGTAACCTGGGCTGTATGGTGTTAAAAGCACTGGAGAAATCAAAGAACATTATTCTCACCGTGTTCCCTGGTTTTTCCAGGTGAGACAGAGCCCTGTGCAGAAGGTGGATGATGGCATCATCTACCCCAATGCCCGGTCGATAAGCAAACTGGAGAGGGTCCATAGCGGGGCTCACTAGAGGGCGAAGATGTGTGAGAACCAATCTCTCTAAGATCTTCATCAAGTGGGATGTCAGTGCTACAGGTCTGTAGTCGTTGAGGTCCATAGGGTGAGGTTTGTTTGGAACTGGTACCACACAAGAAGATTTCCATAATTCAGGGACTATTTCCTGCTTCAGGCTCATATTATACATATATGTAATTATACCACACAGCTGGTCCCCACAAGTCTTAATTAACCTTACACTGATGTCATCTGGCCTTGCGGCTTTCCTCGCATTGATCTTTTCCATCTCCTTCCTCACCTGGGCCCGTGTGAAGGTCAGACTGTGGTCAGATAAAGACAGATTTCTAGATTTACTGGTCTGTTGGGAAGTAGCCACATGGGGTGAATGGGGTGAAGTCATTGTGGTGAGGGGAGCTGAAGGACATGCTGGGGTGGGAGGAGCTGGTGTGTGATCAAATCTGTTGAAGAATAGGTTTAGTTCATTAAGCCAGTTAACATCTGCCTCAATCTGGCAGACAGACTGTTTATGACCCGAAACTGACTTAAGCCCCTCCCAGACCCCCCTTATGTCTTTTCTTTCAATTTGCTTTTCCATTTTTTCCTTATAACTGGCTTTTCCTTGCCTGATTAGATACCTCAGCTCCTTTTGTACTTCCCTCAACCCCTCCTTATCTCTTGTCCTGAATGCCATCTTTTTCTCCTGAAGTAGTGTTTTTATATCAGAGTTAATCCATGGTTTGTTGTTGGAGAAGCACCTCACCACTTTTGTGGGTACTGTGTTGTCCACACAAACATTAATGTAGTCCGTTATGCAGTGTGTGAGTCCTTCTATATCTTCTCCATACGAATCCTGTAAAACTTCCCATGCGGTTGTGTCAAAGCAATCCCTCAGAGCCTCATCACTCTCCTCGGACCATATCCTCACTGTGCGGGTGACAGCTGGTTCTCTACGTACAAGTGGCTTGTACACAGGTCGGAGATGTACTAGGTTGTGATCCGATCTCCCCAGGGGCGGTAGGGCTGATGAGTTATATGCCTCCCTCACGTTGGCAAAGAACAAGTCCAGTGTTTTGTTGTCTCTTGTGTGGCAGGTTACATACTGTGTGAAACTGGGAAGTGTGGATTATGGAGAGGCGTGGTTGAAATCGCCAGACACAAGAAGGAGGGCCTGGGGGTGCTGAGACTGTAACTGGCTCAGCGTGGCTTGTAGGACCTCGCAGGCAGCGTCAGCTTTCGCAGAGGGGGGACATATGCAGCTATCACGATGACGTGATAGTTCCCTTGGTAGATAGAAAGGTCTCATGCTCACAGCTAATAGTTCAATGTCCTTACAGCAAGTTTGCTCCTTAATCACAATGTGCCTAGGATTGCACCATCTATTATTCACAAACATTGCCAGCCCCCCCTCCTTTCCTCTTACCGCTCTCCCTTGTCCTGTCTGCCCGAAGGAGTTTAAAACCATCCAAGGAGACCAGAGGGTCAGGAGTGACTTCAGTGAGCCAAGTCTCTGTAAGTAGCATCATGCTGCACACCCGAAACTCCTGCTGATGCCTGGTGAGCGCTGTTAGTTCATCCATCTTGTTTGCAAGAGATCTCACATTGCCCATAATGATAGAGGGAACAGTTGGTCGGTAACGCCTCTTTTTCAACCTCTGAAGAGTTCCTGCTCTGCAGCCCCTCCCCCGCTTTTTCTTTCTCCAGAGTTCTTGGGGGATGGGTGGGCAAATGGTATGCAGCCCTGTTGTGACTCTAAGCTGCAGGAGTTTCTCTCTTGTGTAGACAAAAGAAATGTCTGCAGACACAAGAGTTCCCATTTCAGCAGAACAAAAAGACAGATAAAAACAAAAAAAGTATCACAAAGGTCCAATTCCAAGTCTTTGTTTCTTCATAGTGTAAAGTCCATTAAGTAGAGAGATAAAAAAAACAGACAAAGAAAGAAAAATAAGAGAGAGAGTCTCAGAGCTGCTTAACAGGCAGCCACTTCAGCGGCGCCATCTTGGGAAAAAAAAAAAAATGCTGTAATTTCCAAAACAGTTGCGGTTTTGGAGATCATAGCAAGTCAATTATATTTACGGAAATGCTGGCGGTTTCACTATAGGTATAATGGAAGCAGAAAGTCCGCAAAGGAAACCTTGCCAGACTTTCTGCAAAAATCTCTGAGGGAAAAACTGTGATGCATTTCTGCCAAGGTTTTTCCCACAGTGCTTTTTTGCTGCAGCCTGCTACGTGGGGCCTCAGCCTAATACTGCTTGGATTACCTGACATCAACCCCTTGGCAGTTTCCTTTCCCTCACCCGAAATAAATACAAGGACACCATATTTTTCCACTTAATTGGGCAGAAGGTCAGCCACAGCTTTTATTTAACTTTTTTTATATAAAACTTGTGAAACTCTTTGCCATGGTTACCATGCCATGGTCTTCCATATGAAACGTATAAACGTAACCGCATTAACCGTTAACTTGCTGACTGCGTCGGGAGCGGTTGGCCCAGCCCGGCTTCCGGGGGCCAGTCACCTCCTCATCTGCCCTATCTCCTCTGAAGA
This sequence comes from Leptodactylus fallax, assembly GCA_947044405.1. NCBI lineage: Eukaryota > Metazoa > Chordata > Amphibia > Anura > Leptodactylidae > Leptodactylus > Leptodactylus fallax. The sequence continues at coordinate 7,404,301 of CAMRHE010000007.1, read as the reverse complement.
ACCACCTTCCAGCTGTGACTTGCATACATCATCCGTGGGAACACTGAAACCAAAATGAAACGGAAGTAAAACACCACCAAAATTACCTCTCCGTCATAAAATTATGCGACTTCCCATTGTTTTTTTTGTTTTGTTTTTTACCAAAATGCACATACTTGACATGGAAGCGAAAAAACCACACAAAAGGGGAGGGAGGGTGGGAGCTTTGTGCCAGAGTAGACGGTAAGAGGGGGAGGAAGGGCCAGACATGATCCTTTATGCACATAGCACATACCACTTGTCCTGCAGCCGCAGGGGTGTTTTCAATCCCTGGCCCAAACCAATGCAGACCACCAACAAAACGGAAAGGAATGCTTTTACTCTCTATCACCTGCCACCAAGCAGTCCCTGGCATCCTCCCTCCTGTCCAGTGCCTGCAAAACACTTGATAAATGTGGAGCACAACATGTTAGAGAGGTTATTTGGATGTATTTTTGCAGCAGTGTTGTAGGTCATGCCCCTTTACTATGAGTCCACACCCCTTTTTGTACAAGTAATAAAAGTATTTAAAACACTTGATGAATGTGGCGCACGACATGTTAGAGAGGTTATTTGGTGAAAATGATACCAGAATTATGGAGCATTTTACTTGATAAATCTCCACCATTGTATGTGCTGGCTGGCTTGTAAGTATATGAAAAACTCAGATGATGTGTGAGTCTGATCTCTGACCGAGTCAGGTATCAGACAACTCTGTGTCAGACAACTTTTTATCAGAGCTCATGAAGCTCTCAGCCTGCAGCCTTATACAAGTATCTTCTACTCCTGAGTGTGAGCAGTGAGTTCACTCAGAGGTCAGTCATCCTGGCCATTCACAGTGTAACAATGTATGTGCTTCATAGCTGACTGCTGAGTTGTGACTCAATCAGATATGAAAATCAGACGTCATCTAAGTTTTACAACCAGCCCAGAAACTGCATAGAGTCAGATGTCAGAATCAAAGTCAGGTGTCAGAATCAAAGTCAGGTATCAAAGTCAGGTATCACTGTTGTAAACTGCTATTAATCTGATGTTTGACTCTGATATCTGAGGATTTCCTAATATGGACACTGTAAGTTTAACACACTCTTATCGTCGCACAATATACACAATACACAAAGTTATAAAATAGTTTTTAAGAATTCTTCTTCCTGTATTACTTCAGTATCAGATCAACAACATGGCATTAACAATGAAAGTAACTTCACACTTCTTCTGCTTGGTGGATGGACGAGCCCACGTGGCCCCCATTCTCTATAATAGGAGCGCCGCAGATAGCTGAGTACTGGACTTCGGCTATCTTTGGCACTCCCATTGAAGTGAATGAGAGCCACGCGGGTTCGTCCATCCACCAAGTGACACGCCTATATATATGGCTGCGGTCAGGCTGAATTCCCACCCAGTGGGGGAAAAAACCCAATTCTCAGGTTCAGTGTGGGTCTCAGCAGACAGACCCCCATCAATCAGGTATTTATCCTCTATCATTTAGGTGAATACAGGGCAGTAACATTTTGTGACTTACAGGTGACGTCTCTGACTAATCCTTCACATCTCCCTTCTGTTCCCTTTGGACTGCCATGACCACTTCTTCCAGCTGTGACTTGTCTCTGTAAAGTTTTCAACACAGACTCAACACAGACATCTTTGGCTCCTCACTTTTCCAGGCATCCAACCCACATTGTCCTCACCTACACACGCATCCTGCTGCTACCCCAATTATAAAATATATGATATAACTCCCCATAATGAAAAATACCCCCAAGTGCATCTTTATATTAATAATGTCCGTGTGTACCCTGTATAAATAGTGCCCCTTGTTAATAATGCCCCAGGTGTTAACTAATTAAATGGTTTTCCAGGTCATTAATAAACTAATAAGTGGGGCTCAAAAACCCAGGACCCCTACTGATCAGCTGTTTGAATGGTACCTGTGTAAGCGCCATGACCGCTTCTCTGTTTACATAGTGTCATCCATCTCATAGCGGCCATGTAATGTAACTACAGCCTCGTCCTGTACATGTCTACAGTATGTGACAAGGCTGTAATTACATCACACGGCCACTATAAACAGACAGCATATACTATAAACAGGCGCCATAGCCCCTGTTTATAGCGCCCCATTTACACACGCTAGAATGTTCCACAGCAGCCCCTGCACACAGTATTATGGCCTGCAGCGGCCCCTGCACACTGTATTATGCCTCGCAGCAGCCCCTGCACATGGTATTATGCTCCATAGTGGCCCCTGCACATGGTATTATGTTCCACAGCAACCCCTGCAAACAGTTTTATGCTCCCTAGTGGCCCCTGCACACGATATTATGCCCCATATTGGCCCCTGCACACGGTATTATGCTCCATATTGGCCCCTGCACACGGTATTGTGCTCCACAGTGGCCCCTGCACACGGTATTATGCTCCACAGTGGCCCCTGCACACGGTATTATGCTCCACAGTGGCCCCTGCACACGGTATTATGCTCCACAGTGGCCCCTGCACACGGTATTATGCTTCACAGTGGCCCCTGCACTTGTATTATGCTCCATAGTGGCCCCTGCACTTGTATTATGCTCCATAGTGGCCCCTGCACTTGTATTATGCTCCACAGTAGCCCCTGCACAGGGTATTCTGCTCTACAGTTGCCCCTGCACACGGTATTATGCCCCATAGTGGGCCACCCATGAACTATTATTATACTCTGGGGTCTAATGATTGGAGACCCAGAGGAGGTGACAAACATAAAAACCAGTGTTACTTACCTATCCTGGACACCGATGCACTCCTTGCAGCCCTGTTTAATTGCGCACACACGTCACGTGATCAGGCCGGCAACGCGACCTGATGACGTCACCAGAGGCCCCAAGCCTGCTCAGAGTAACATCGGATCGGATCGCAGGAGGTGAGTAACAATGGTTTTTATGTTCCCTCACCTTCCCTGGGCCACCGATTATTATACTCCAGGGTCTGAGTAAACCAGCCCAGGACAGGCCCCGCTCAGCTTTGTTTTTTTTTAAAGCGACCTGGGCTGGTTTACATTGCATAGTAAAAATGCTGCCCCCCAGACAGTGACGGACAGTGCCGCCTGAGGCGGCTTCCTCACTTCGCCATTAGCGGTGCGCCCCTGCTCTAGATGCACAAAGCTGGTAGAGACATGAGAATGGAGGCTGTAATTGCAGCAAAAGGTGGCTCTACAAAGTGTTGATATAGGGCGGCTGTAATACTTTTGCAGGTCACACTTTTCAAATTTTTATTTGATTAAAATTTTGAAAACCATGTATCATTTTCATTCCACTTCTCAATTATCTGCTACTTTGTTTTGTTCTATCACTTAAAATCTTAATAAAATACATTTAATTTTCTGGTTGTAAGATGACAAAACGTGAAAATGTTCAAGGGGTATGAATACTTTTGCAAGGCACTGTATGTGCATGACCATTGTAACATACTGCCTCTCTGGAAGAGACCCAGAATGAAGGATTGGTGGTGGATTTAGGGGAGCAATAGCTTCATATGCATTATTGAACCATCACAATTTTAAATGTTAAGTAATAAAAGTAAAATTTGATTTAGTTCTTTACCCTCTGTAATGCCTAACATGGATCCAGCAGTACACTGCTCCAGAGTGTATTGGCACATTTCTTCTATTCTTCCCATGTTAGAAATACCAGCAGGGAAGGAGAGAAAGTTGTAAATGGCATATCAGATTGTGTAGAGGGGGGAATCAGTCTTCAGAGAGCACTCATCACAAAGGCAATTCCACTGCCCTGTATCAAGAAAGGCATG